>JAZGTN010000098.1:0-2400000 GCA_037783415.1 Leptasterias polaris
TTGATTGATTGGATTGATTGATTGGATTGGTTGGATTGATTGATTGGATTGATTGGATTGGTTGGATTGGGTTGATTGGTTGGATTGGATTGGATTGGTTGGATTGGATTGATTGGGATTGGTTGGATTGGTTGGATTGGTTGGATTGGATGGGGATTGGTTGGATTGGTTGGATGGTTGGATTGGTTGATGGATTGATTGATTGGATTGATTGGATTGGTTGGATTGGTTGGATTGGTTGGATTGGGGGATTGGATTGGATTGATTGGATTGGATTGATTGTGATTGGGATTGGGATTGGAGGTGGGGATTGATGGTGGATTGGATTGTGATTGATTGGATTGATTGATTGATTGATTGGAGGATTGATTGATTGATTGATTGGATTGATGGATTGATTGGATTGATGGATTGATTGATGGTTGATTGGATTGGATTGATTGATTGGATTGATTGATTGGATTGATTGGATTGATTGATGATTGGGATGGATTGGATTGGATTGATTGATTGGATTGATGATTGGATTGATTGGATTGATTGGATTGGATTGATTGATTGGATTGATTGATTGATTGGATTGATTGATTGATTGATTGATTGATTGGATTGATTGGATTGATGTTGGATTGATTGGATGGATTGTGGGATTGATTGGATTGATTGGATTGGATTGATTGGATTGGATTGATTGATTGGATTGATTGGGATTGATTGATTGGGATGGATGGATTGGGATTGATGGAGTGGATGGATTGATTGGATTGTTGGATTGGATTGATGGATTGTGGATTGATTGGATTGGATTGGATTGATTGGATTGATTGGATTGGATTGGATTGGATTGATTGGATTGGATTGGTTGATTGGATTGATTGATTGGATTGATTGATTGGATTGATTGGATGGAGGGATTGGATTGATGATGGATGGAGTGATTGATTGGATTGATTGATTGGGATTGATTGGATTGATTGGTTGATTGGATTGTGGAGGATTGGATTGGATTGATTGATGTGATTGATTGGATTGGATTGGATTGATTGGATTGATTGGATTGATTGATTGGATTGGATTGATTGGATTGGATTGGATTGATTGGATTGATTGGATTGATTGGATTGATTGGATTGATGGATTGATTGGATTGATTGGATTGATTGGATTGATTGATTGATTGATTGATTGGATTGATTGAGTGATTGGATTGATTGGATTGATTGGATTGGATTGGATTGATTGGATTGATTGATTGATTGGATGATTGGATTGGATTGGATTGATTGGATTGATTGGATTGATTGGATTGATTGGATTGATTGATTGATTGGATTGGATTGGATTGGATTGATTGATTGGATGATTGATTGGATTGATTGGATTGATTGGATGATGGATTGATTGGATTGATTGGATTGATTGGATTGATTGGATTGGATGATTGGATTGATGGATTGATTGGATTGATTGGATTGATTGGATTGATTGGATTGGATTGGGATTGGATTGATTGGGATTGATTGGATTGGATTTGATTGATGATTGATTGGATTTGAGTGGATTTGGATTGGATTTGATTGGATTGATTGATTTGATGGATTGATTGATTTGATTGGATTTGATTGGATTGATTGGATTGATTGGATTGATTGGATTTGATGGATTGATTGGATTGATTGGATTTGATTGGATTGATGGATTGTGATATTGATTGGATTTGATTGGATTGATTGGATTGATTGATTGATTGATTGATGATTGGATTGGGATTGGATTGATTGGATTGAGTGGATTGATTGGATTGATTGGATTGGATTGATTGGATTTGATGGGATTGATTGATTGATTGATTGATTGATTGATTGATTGATTGGATTGATTTGATTGATTTGATTGGATTGATTGATTGATTGATTGATTGGATTGATTGATTGGATTTGATTGGATTGATTGGATTGGATTGATTGATTGGATTGATTGGATGATTGGATTGATTGATTGATTGATTGATTGGATGATTGGATGATTGGATTGATGGATTGATTGGATTGATTGGATTGATTGGATTGATTGGATTGATTGGATTGATTGGATTGATGGATGATGATTGGATTGATTGGATTGATTGATGATTGGATTGATTGGATTGATTGGATTGGATTGGATTGATTGGATGATTGTGATTGATTGATTGGATTGATTGATTGGATTGATTGATGGATTGATTGGATTGATTGGATTGATTGATTGGATTGATTGATTGATTGATTGATTGATTGGTTGATTGGATTGATTGGAGTTGATTGGAGGATTGATTGGATTGATTGGATTGGAGTGATGGATTGAGTGGATTGGATTGGATTGGATTGATTGGATTGATTGTGGATTGTGATTGGATTGATTGATGGATTGATTGGATTGATTGATTGGATTGATGATTGGATTGATTGGATGTTGGATTGAGTGGATTGATGGATTGATTGGATTGGATTGGATGGTTGGATTGGATGGATTGGTTGGATTGTTGGATTGGTTGGATGTGGATTGGGATTGGTTGGATTGGATTGGATTGGTGGATTGGATGGTTGAGTGGTGGATTGGATTGGGATTGGTGGATTGGATTGATTGTTGGATTGGATTGGATTGGTTGAGGTTGATTGGTTGGATTGGTTGGATTGTGATGGGTTGGATTGGATGGATTGGTTGGATTGAGTTGGATTGTGGATTGGTGGATTGGATTGGATTGATGTGGATTGATGGATTGGATTGATTGGATGGATTGATTGAGTTGGATTGGTTGGATTGTGGATGTGGATTGATTGGATTGATTGGTTGGATTGGGATTGGTTGGAGTTGGAGTGGTTGGATTGATTGGATTGGATTGGATTGATTGGATTGTTGATGGATTGGATTGGATGATTGATTGGATTGATTGATTGGATTGATTGATTGGATTGATTGATTGGATTGTGATTGGATGATTGGGATTGATTGGATTGATTGATTGATGGATTGATTGATTGATGGATTGATTGGATTGGCTTGATGGGATTGGATTGATTGGAGGATTGGTTGATTGATTGGATTGATTGATTGGATGATTGATTGGATTGGATTGATTGATTGTGATGATTGGATTGGATGATTGGATTGATTGATTGATTGGATTGGTTGATTGGATTGATTGTTGGCATTGAGGATGCTTGATTGGATGTTGGATTGATTTGGATTGATTGATTGATTGGATTGATTGGATTGGATTGATTTGATTGATTGTTGATTGGATTGATTGGATTGATTGGATGATTGATTGGATTGATTGATGGATTGGATTGATTTGATTGGATTGATTGGATTGATGGATTGATTGGATTGATTGGATTGATTGGATTGATTGATTGGATTGGATTGTTGGATTGATTGGATTGATTGGATGTTGATTGGATTGATGGAGTGATTGATTGATTGGATTGATTGGATTGATGGATTGATTGCTTGATTGATTGGATTGGGATTGGATTGATTGATGGATTGATGGATTGATTGATTGGATGATTGGATTGATTGATGATTGGATTGGATTGGATTTGATTGGATTGCAAGCTTGGCTTGGATTGATTGGATTGATTGGATTGATTGATTGATTGGATTTGATTGGATGGATTGGATGATTGGATTATGGATTGATGGATGTGGATTGTGATGATGGATTGATTGGATTGATTGGATTGATTGATTGGATTGATTGGATTGATTGGATTTGATTGATTTGGATTGATTGGATTGATTGGATTGATTGATTGATTGGATTGATTGGATGATTGATTGATTGGATTGATTGGATTGATTGATTGATTGGATTGATTGGATTGATTGTGATTGATTGATTGGATTGATTGGATTGGATTGATGGATTGGATTGATTGGATTGATTGGATTGATTGATTGATTGATTGATTGGATTGATTGGATTGATTGGATTGATTGATTGATTGATGGATTTGATTGATTTTGATTGATTGATAGGCATTGGCATGGCATAGCAATGCATTGATGCTTGGATTGCTTGATGGATTGATTGGATTTGATTTGATTGATTGATTGATTGGATTGATTGAATTGATTGATTGATTGATTGATTGGATTGATTGGATTGATTGATTGTTGATTGGATTTGGATTGATTGATTGGATTGGATTGATTGGATTGATTGGATTGATGGATTAGGATTTGGATTGATTGGATTGATTGGATTGATTGGATTGATTGGATTGATTGGATGATTGAGGATTGATTGATTGGATTTGGATTGATGAATGATTGGATTGATTGGATTGGATTGATGGCTTGATTGGATGATTGATGGATGATTGGATTATGGATTGATTGATTGATTGGATTGATTGGATTGCTAGGCTTGATGGCTAAGCTTGGCATGCTATGGCTTGATTGGCAGATGATGATTGGATTGCATGGATTGCTTGGCTTGATATGGCTATGCATGGCATGCATAGGCAATGCAAGCTGCAAGCAAGGCTTGCAAGGCAGCAGGCTGCATGCAGCTAGGCAAGCAAGCAAGGCTTGCTAGGCAGGCATTGCTAGGCTAGCAATGCAGCATTGCAAGCTTGCATGGCATTGCATTGATAGGCAAGGCTAGGCTTGCTAGGCTAGCATGGCATGCTAGGCAAGCTTGGCAAGCTAGCTAGCAAGGCTATGCATAGGCTAGCTTGGCAAGGCATGCAGGCTAGCAAAGGCAAAGGCAAGCAAGGCAAGGCAAGCATGCAAGCAGCTAGGCAAGCAAGGCAAGCTAAGGCAAGCAAGCAAGGCAGCTAGCATGGCAAGGCAAGGCATAAGGCAAGGCAATGCTAGCAAGGCATAGCATGCTTGCATGCAAGGCAAGCAAGCAAGGCAGCAAGGCAAGCATGGCAAGCAGAAGCAAGGCAAGCAAGGGCAAGCAAGTGCTAGCATTGGCAAGGCATGCATGGCAAGGCAGGCAGGAGGCTGCAAGGCAAGCAAGGCTAGGCAAGGCAGCAGGCTAGGCAAGGCAGGCAAGGCTGGCAAGGCAAGGCAGCTAGGCAAGCAAGGCATGCATGGCTAGGCATGCATGGCTGCATGGCAAGCTTGGCTTGCATGGCAGAAGGCTAAGGCAATGGCAAGGCATGCAAGCAAGGCAAGGCATGCTAGCAAGGCATTGGCATTGGCTGATTGGCAATGGCATTGGCTTAGGATGGCTTGCATGGCATGCAAGGCTATGGCAAGAGGCAAGCAAGGCAAAGGCATGCTAGGCAAGGCAATAGGCAAAGGCAAGGCAGAAGGCAAGCATGGCAAGGCAAGCAAGCAAGGCAAGGCAAGGCTAGGCAAGCAAGGCATAGGCAGCTATGGCATGATGGCAAGCTAGCAAGCTAGCAAGGCAAGCAAGGCAGCAATGGCTAGGCTAGCATGCAAGGCATGCAGAGGCAAAGGCAAGCAAGCTAGCAAGCAAGGCTAGCATAGGCAAGCAAGGCAAGCAAGCAAGGCAGCAAGCAAGCAAGGCAAGAAGCAAGGCAAGCAAGCAATCAAGCATGCAAGGCAAGCAAGGCAATGCAAGCTTGCTAGCATGCAATCTAGGCTAGCAAGGCAAGCATGCAGGCAAGGCTTGGCAGGCAAGCAAGGAGCATGCAAGGCAAGCAAGCATTGCAGGCAAGCAAGGCAAGCAAGCAAGCTAGGCATGCAAGGCAAGCAAGGCAAGCAAGGGCAAGCAAGCAGCAAGGCAAGCAAGGCAAGCAATGCTGCAAGCTAGGCAGCAAGCAAGCAAGGCAAGCAAGGCAAGCATGGCTTGCAAGCATGCAAGGCATGCAGAAGCAAGGCAAGCAAGGCTAGCAAGGCAAGCAAGGCTAGCAAGGCAAGCAATGCAAGGCAAGCAAGGCAAGCAAGCAGCAAGGCAAGCAAGGCAAGCAAGGCAAGCAAGGCAAGGCAAGGCAGCAAGGCAAGCAAGGCAAGCAAGGCAAGCAAGGCATGCAAGGCAAGCAAGGCAAGCAAGGCATGCAGCAAGGCAAGCAAGGCAAGCTAGCAAGGCTAGGCTAGGCATGCAAGGCAAGGCAAGGCAAGCATAGGCAAGCAAGGCAAGCAAGGCAAGCAAGGCAAGCTAGGCAAGCAAGGCAAGCAAGCAGGCAAGCAAGGCAAGCTAGGCAAGCAAGGCATGCAAGCATGCAGAGCAAGCATGGCATGCAAGGCAAGGCTAGCAGTGCAAGCAAGGCAAGCAAGGCATGCTGGCAAGCAAGGCAAGCAAGGCAAGCAAGGCAAGCAGGCAAGCAAGGCAAGCAAGCAAGCAAGCAAGCTAGGCAAGCAAGGCAAGCAAGGCATGCATGGCAAGCAAGGCAAGCATGCAAGGCAAGCTAGCAAGGCAATGCATGGCAAGCAGAGGCAAGCAAGGCAAGCAAGTGCAAGCAAGGCAAGCAAGTGCAAGCAAGGCAAGCAAGCAAGGCAAGGCAAGCAAGGCAAGCAAGGCAAGCAAGGCAAGCAAGGCAAGCAAGGCAAGCAAGCAGCAAGCAAGCAAGGCAAGCTAGGCAAGCATAGCAAGGCAAGCTAGCAAGGCAAGCAAGGCAAGCAAGGCAAGCAAGGCAAGCAAGGCAAGCAAGGCAAGCAGGGCAAGCAAGGCAGATTGGCATGCAAGGCAAGCAAGCAAGCAAGGCAATGCAAGGCAAGCAAGGCATGCAAGGCATGCAAGGCAAGCAAGGCAGCAAGGCAATCAAGGCAAGCAAGCAGCAAGGCAAGCAAGGCAAGCAAGGCAAGCAAGGCATGCATGCAAGCAAGGCAAGCTAGGCTAGCAAGGCAAGCAATGCAAGCAAGGCAAGCTAGGCAAGCAAGGCAAGCAAGGCAAGCAAGGCAAGCAAGGCAAGCAAGGCAAGCAAGGCAGCAAGGCAAGCAAGGCAAGCAAGGCAAGCAAGCAAGGCAAGCAAGGCAAGCAAGGCAGCAAGGCAGCTAGCAAGCAAGGCAAGCAAGGCAAGCAAGGCAGCAAGGCAAGCAAGGCAAGCAAGGCAGCTAGGCAAGCTAGGGCAAGCAAGGCAAGCAAGGCAAGCAAGGCAGCAAGGCAAGCAAGCAAGGCAAGCAAGGCAAGCAAGGCTAGCAAGGCAGCTAGGCAAGCTAGGCAAGCAAGGCAAGCAGGCAAGCAAGGCAAGCAAGGCAAGCAAGCAATGCAAGCAAGCAAGGCTAGCAAGGCAAGCAAGTCAAGCAAGGCAAGCAAGGCAAGCAAGGCAAGCATGGCAAGCAAGGCAAGCAAGGCAAGCTAGGCAAGCAAGGCAAGCAAGCAAGCAAGGCAAGCAAGGCAAGCAAGGCAAGCAAGGCAAGCTAGGCAAGCATGGCATGCAAGGCAAGATGGCAAGCAGGCAAGCAAGGCAAGCATAGGCAAGCTAGCTAGCAAGGCAAGCAAGGCAAGCAAGGCTAAGCTAGGCATAGCAAGGCAAGCAAGGCAAGCAAGCAAGCAAGGCAAGCAAGGCAGCAAGCAAGCAAGGCAAGCAAGGCAAGCAAGCTTGCAGGCATGCAAGGCATGCAGAGGCAAGCAAGGCAAGCAAGGCATGCAAGGCAAGCAAGGCAAGCAAGGCAAGCAAGGCAAGCTAGGCAAGCAAGGCAGAGCAAGGCAAGCAAGGCAAGCAAGGCAAGCTAGCAAGGCTATGCAAGGCAAGCAGAGCATGGCAAGCAAGGCAAGCAAGGCAAGCAAGGCATGCAAGGCAAGCATGCTGCTAGCAAGGCTATGCAAGGCTAGCAAGGCAAGCAAGGCAAGCAAGGCATGCAAGGCTAGCTAGGCAAGCAAGGCTAGCAAGCAAGCATGGCAGAGCAAGCAAGCAAGGCAAGCAAGGCAAGCATAGGCAAGCAGCAAGGCAAGCAAGGCAAGCAAGGCAAGCAAGCATGCTAGGCAAGCTAGGCAAGCAAGGCAAGCAAGGCAAGCAAGGCAAGCAAGGCAAGCAAGCAGCAAGGCAAGCAAGGCAAGCAAGGCATGCATGGCAAGCAATGGCATGCAAGGCAAGCAAGGCATGCAAGCTAGCAAGGCATGCATGGCAAGCAAGGCAAGCAAGGCAAGCAAGCAAGCTAGGCTAGCTAGGCAAGCAAGGGCAAGCAAGGCATGCTAGGCAGCAAGGCAAGCAAGGCAAGCAAGGCAAGGCAAGGCAAGCAAGGCTAGCAAGGCATAGCAAGGCAAGCAAGGCAAGCAAGCAGGCAAGCTAGGCAAGGCAAGCAGGCCAAGCAGCAAGGCAAGCAAGGCAAGCAAGGCTAGCAGGCAGCAAGGCATGCAAGGCATGCATGGCAAGCAAGGCAAGCAAGCTAGGGCAAGCAAGGCAAGGCAAGCAAGCAAGCAAGCATGCAAGCAAGGCAAGCAAGGCAAGCATGGCAAGGCAAGCAAGGCAAGCAAGCAAGGCATGCAAGCATGCAGGCAGCAAGGCAAGCAAGGCAAGCATGGCAAGCAAGGGCAAGGCAAGCAGCAGGCAAGCAAGCAGCATGGCAAGCTAGCATGCAAGCAAGGCTAGCAGAGCAAGCAAGCTAGGCAGCAAGGCAAGCAAGGCATGCAAGCAAGCAAGGCAAGCTAGGCAAGCAAGGCAAGCAAGGCCAGGCAAGCAGCAAGCAAGCAAGGCAAGCAAGGCAAGCAGGCAAGCAAGCATGGCAAGCAAGGCAAGCAAGGCAAGCAAGGCATGCAAGGCAAGCAAGGCAAGCAAGGCAAGCAAGCAAGCATGGCAGCAGGCAAGCATGCAAGCAAGGCAAGCTAGGTCAAGCAAGCAAGCAAGGCAAGCTAGGCTAGGCAAGCAAGGCAAGCAAGCTAGCTGCAAGCAAGCAGCAAGGCATGCAAGGCAAGCAAGGCAAGCAAGGCTGCTAGGCAAGCAAGGCAGCAAGCAGCAAGGCAAGCTAGGCAAGCAGGCAAGCAGGCATGCAAGCAGCTAGCAGCAAGGCAAGCAGCAGCAAGGCAAGCAAGGCAAGCAAGGCAGCAAGGCAAGCAAGGCAAGCTAGGCAAGCAAGGCATGCAAGGCTAGCAAGGCAAGCAAGGCAAGCAAGGCAAGCAAGGCAAGCAAGGCAAGCAAGCAAGCAAGGCAAGCTAGGCTTGCAAGGCATGCATGGCAAGCAAGCAAGGCAAGCAAGCTTGATGGCAAGCAAGGCAAGCAAGGCAAGCAAGGCAAGCATGCAAGCAAGCAGCAAGGCATGCAAGGCAAGCAAGGCAAGCAAGGCAAGCAAGCAAGGCAAGCAAGGCAGGCAAGCAAGGCAAGGCAGCAAGCAGGCAAGCTAGCAAGGCAAGCAGCAAGCAAGCAAGCAAGGCAAGCAAGGCATGCAAGCTAGGCAAGGCAAGCAATGCAAGCAAGGCAGCAAGGCAAGCAAGCAAGGCAGCAAGCTAGGCAAGCAAGGCAAGCAAGGCAAGCAAGCAAGGCAAGCAAGGCAAGCAAGCAAGCAAGCAAGGCAAGCAAGCAAGGCATGCAAGCATGCAAGGCAAGCAAGGCAAGCAAGCTAGGCAAGCAAGCAAGGCAAGCAAGCAAGGCAAGCAAGGCAAGCAAGGCTAGCATGGCAAGCAAGCAAGCAAGCAAGCAAGGCAAGCAAGCAAGCATAGCAAGGCAAGCAAGCTAGCAAGCTAGGGCAAGCAAGAGCAAGCAAGGCAAGCAAGCATGCAAGCAAGGCAAGCAAGGCAAGCAAGGCAAGCAGCAGCAAGCAAGGCTAGGCAAGCAAGGCAAGCAAGGCAAGCAAGGCATGCAGGCAAGGCAAGCAAGCAAGGCAAGCAAGGCATGGCAGCATGGCAAGCAAGGCAAGCAAGGCAAGCAAGGCAAGCATGCAAGCAAGGCAATGCAAGGCAAGCAAGCAAGCAAGGGCAAGCAAGGCATGCTAGGCAAGCAAGGCAAGCAAGGCAAGCTAGGCAAGCAAGGCAAGCAAGGCAAGCTAGGCAAGCAAGGCATGCTAGGCAAGCAGCAAGCAAGGCTAGCAAGGCTAAGGCAAGCAAGGCTAAGCTAGGCAAGCAAGGCAAGCAAGGCAAGCAAGGCAAGCTTGCAAGCAAGGCAAGCAAGGCAAGCAAGGCATGCAAGCAGCAAGCAAGGCTACAAGGCAAGCTAGGCAAGCAAGCAAGCAAGGCATAGCAAGGCAAGCAAGGCATAAGCAAGCATGGCTAGCAGGCAAGCAAGGCAAGCAAGGCCAAGGCAAGCAAGCAGCTAGGCAAGCTAGGCATGCAAGCATGCAGCAAGGCAAGCAAGCAAGGCTAGGCTAGCTAGGCAAGCAAGCAAGCAAGCAAGCAAGGCAAGCAGCAAGGCAAGCTAGCAGGCAAGCAAGCAAGGCAAGCAAGCAAGGCAAGCAAGCAAGGCAAGCAAGGCAAGGCATAGCAAGCAAGGCAAGCAAGGCAAGCATGGCAAGCAAGGCAAGCAAGGCAAGCAAGGCAAGCAAGGCAAGGCATGCAAGCAAGCTGCAAGGCATAAGGCAAGGGAATGGCAAGGAAAGGCATGGAAGGCAAGCAAGGCAAGCAGCAAGCAAGCTAGGCAAGGCAAGCAAGCAGGCAAGCAAGGCAAGCAAGGCAGCAAGCAAGCTAGGCAAGAAGCAAGCTAGGCAAGCAAGGCAAGCAAGGCAAGGCAGCAGGCAAGGCAAGCAGGCAGGCAGGCTAGGCAAGGCATGCTAGGCAGCTAGGCATGCATAGCAAGGCAAGGCTAGCTAGCTAAGGCATAGCATAGGCAGGCTGGCAGGCAGGCTGGCAAGGCTGGCTGGCAGGCAGGCTGGCTAGGCAAAGGCACAGGCTAGCATAGGCACTGCATAGGCAAGCATAGGCAAAGCATGGCAAGGCTAAGGCAAGGCATGGCAAAGGCATAGGCTAGGCAGCAGGCTAGCTTAGGCATAGGATTGCTTGGCATGGCTAAGGCAAGGTTAGGCATGCTAGCAAGGAATGGCAATAGGCAAAGGCATAGGCATTGGCATGCAGGCATAGCAAGGCAAAGGCAATGAAGGCAAGGCAAAGGCAAGGATAGGCTAAGGCTTAGCATAGGCATTGGCATAGGCTTAGGCTATTGGCATTGGCAAGGCAATGCTAAGGCTAAGCATGGCTTAGCAAGCAAGGCAAAGGCAATGCTAGGCAAAGGCAAGGCAAGGCAAAGGCAAAGCAAGGCTAGCAGCAAAGCAAGCAAGGCAAGGCAAGGCAATGCAAAGGCAAGCAAGGCTAGCAAGGAATGCAGATTGCAAGGAGCAAGCAATGCAAGGCAAGGCTAGCAAGGCAAGCAAGCAAGGCAAGCAAGGCAAGCAATGCAAGCAAGCAAGGCAAGCTAAGCAAGCTAGGCAAGCATGCAATGCAAGGCAAGCAAAGCTTGCAAGCTAGGCAGGCATAGCAAGGCAAGCTTGGCTAGGCAAGCTAGATGCAAGGCAAGCAAGCTGGCAAGCAAGGCAAGCAAGCAAGGCAAGCAAGGCAAGGCAAGCAAGCAAGGCAAGCAAGGCTAGCTAGGCAAGCTAGGCAAGCATGGCTAGCAAGGCCAAGCATGCAAGCAAGGCAAGCAAGGCAAGCAAGGCAAGCAAGGCAAGCAAGGCATGCAGGCATGCAAGCAAGGCAGAGCAAGGCAAGCAAGGCTAGCATGCAAGCATAGGCAAGCTAGGCAAGCAAGGCATGCAAGGGCAAGCAAGGCAAGCAAGGCTAGCATGGCAAGCAATTGCAAGCAAGCAGCATGCAAGCATGCAGCTAGGCAAGCAAGGCAGCTAGCATGCAAGGCAAGCAAGGCAAGCTAGGCTAGCAAGCAAGGCAAGGCAGCAGGCAAGCAAGGCAGCATGCAAGGCAAGCTAGGCAAGCAAGCAAGCAAGCAAGCAAGCAAGCAAGCTAGGCAAGGCAAGCAAGCATGCTAGCAAGGCAAGCATGGCAAGCAAGGCAAGCAAGGCAAGCAAGCAAGCAGCAAGCAAGGCAAGCAAGCAAGGCAAGCAAGGCAAGCAAGGCATGCATGGCTAGGCAAGGCTAGCAAGGCAAGCATGCAAGGCTAGGCAAGCTAGGCAAGCATGCAAGGCAAGCAAGAATGCAAGCAAGCAAGCAAGCAAGCATGCAAGCAAGCAAGGCATGCAAGCTAGCAGGCAAGCTAGGCAAGCAAGGCTAGGCATGCAAGTGCAAGCAAGGCAAGGCAAGCAAGCAAGCTAGGCAAGCATGCTAGCAAGCAAGCAAGCAAGGCAAGGCAGCAGCAAGCAAGGCAAGCAAGGCAAGCAAGGCAAGCAAGCAAGGCAAGCAAGGCAAGCAAGGCAAGCATGGCAAGCAAGGCAAGCTAGGCAAGCAAGCAAGCAAGGCAGCAAGCAAGGCAAGGCAAGCAAGGCAAGGCAAGCAAGGCAAGCAAGCTGCAAGCAAGGCAAGGCAAGCAGCAAGCAAGGCAAGCAAGGCTATGCAAGGCATGCAAGGCTAGCAAGGCATGCAAGGCATAGCAAGGCATGCAAGGCAAGCAAGGCAAGCAAGGCTGCAAGGCTAGCTAGGCATGCATGGCAAGCAAGGCAAGCAAGGCATGCAAGGCAGCAAGCAAGCAAGCAAGCAAGGCAAGCAAGGCAAGCAAGGCAAGCAAGGCAATCAAGGCAAGCAAGCAAGCAAGGCAAGCAAGGCAAGCAAGGCAAGCAAGGCAAGCAGGCAAGCAAGGCAAGCAAGGCAAGCAAGGCAAGCAAGCATGCAAGGCATAGCAAGGCAAGCAAGGCAAGCTAGGCAAGCATGGCAAGGCAAGGCAAGCTAGGCAAGCAAGGCAAGCAAGGCATGCAAGTGGCAAGCAAGGCAAGCAAGGCTAGCATGGCAAGCATAGGCTTAGCAAGGCAAGCAAGGCAGCAAGCTAGCAAGGCAAGCAAGCAAGCAAGGCAAGCATGCAAGCAAGCAAGCTAGGAATGCAAGCAAGCTAGCAAGCAAGCAAGCAAGCAAGGCAAGCAAGGCAAGCAAGGCAAGCAAGGCATGCAAGGCAAGCAGGCAAGCAAGGCAAGCATGCTTGCAAGGCAGAAGGCTAGGAAGGCAAGGTAGGCAAGGCAAGGCAAGGAAGCATGCAAGGCAAGCTAGGCAAGCAAGGCTAGCAAGCAAGCAAGGAGCAAGCAGCAAGGCTAGCAGAGCAAGCAAGGCAAGGAAGGCAAGGAAGGCAAGCAAGGCAAGCAAGGCATGGCAAGCAAGCCACTCTCACACCCCCCCCCCCCCGCGGCGGCCCCGCGCGCGCACATCCACCCACCCACCCACCCACCCCACCCACCCCCACCCCCCCACCCCCCCCTCCCCACCCTCCCCACCACCCCTCCCACCCCACCCTCCCACCACCACCCTCCCCACCCACACCCCACCCTCCCCCCTCCACCCCACCCCCCCTCCCCCCACCCCCCCCACCCCACCCCACCCACCACCCAATCCCACCCACCCTCCCACCACCCATCCCTCCCCACCATCCCACCACCCCACCACTCCCACCCCACCCTCCATCCCACCCACTCCATCCCTCACAACCCATCCCTCCCATCCCTCACTCATCCACCCCTCACTCCCAATCCCATCCATCCATCATCACTCCTCCAATCAATCCAATCCATCCCAATCCATCCAACAATCCAACAATCCACTCAATCCCACCCACCCCTCATCCACCATCCAACAATCCCACCATCCACCACCATCAATCCAATCAATCCACTCCATCCCATCAATCCAATCACTCCAATCAATCCCATCAATCCATCAATCCCATCAATCCATCACTCCATCAATCCCATCAATCCAATCAATCCAATCAATCCAATCATCCAATCAATCCAATCAATCCAATCAATCCAATCAATCCAATCAATCCAATCATCCAATCAATCCAATCAATCCAATCAATCCAATCAATCCATCATCCACTCATCCAATCAATCCACTCAATCCAATCAATCCAATCATCCAATCAATCCAATCAATCCAATCAATCCAATCAATCCAATCAATCCATCATCCAATCAATCCAATCAATCCAATCAATCCAATCAATCCAATCAATCCAATCAATCCAATCAATCAATCCAATCAATCAATCCAATCAATCATCCAATCAATCCAATCAATCCAATCAATCCAATCAATCCAATCAATCAATCCAATCAATCCAATCAATCCAATCAATCAATCCAATCAATCCAATCAATCAATCCAATCAATCCAATCAATCCAATCAATCAATCCAATCAATCCAATCAATCAATCCAATCAATCCAATCAATCCAATCAATCCAATCAATCCAATCAATCCAATCAATCCAATCAATCAATCCAATCAATCAATCCAATCAATCAATCCAATCAATCAATCCAATCAATCAATCCAATCAATCAATCCAATCAATCAATCCAATCAATCCAATCAATCCAATCAATCAATCAATCAATCCAATCAATCCAATCAATCAATCCAATCAATCCAATCAATCCAATCAATCCAATCAATCCAATCAATCCAATCAATCCAATCAATCAATCCAATCAATCAATCCAATCAATCAATCCAATCAATCAATCCAATCAATCAATCCAATCAATCAATCCAATCAATCAATCCAATCAATCAATCCAATCAATCCAATCAATCCAATCAATCCAATCAATCCAATCAATCCAATCAATCCAATCAATCCAATCAATCCAATCAATCCAATCAATCCAATCAATCCAATCAATCCAATCAATCCAATCAATCCAATCAATCCAATCAATCCAATCAATCCAATCAATCCAATCAATCCAATCAATCCAATCAATCCAATCAATCCAATCAATCCAATCAATCCAATCCATCCAATCAATCCAATCAATCCAATCAATCCAATCAATCCAATCAATCCAATCAATCAATCCAATCAATCAATCCATCAATCCAATCAATCCAATCAATCCAATCAATCCAATCAATCCAATCAATCCAATCAAATCAATCCAATCAAATCAATCCAATCAATCCAATCAAATCAATCCAATCATCAATCAAATCAATCCAATCAATCAATCAAATCAATCCAATCAATCAATCAAATCAATCCAATCAATCCAATCAATCCAATCAATCAATCCAATCAATCCAATCAATCAATCAATCCAATCAATCCAATCAATCCAATCAATCCAATCAATCAATCAAATCCAAATCCAAATCCAAATCCAAATCCAATCCAAATCCAAATCCAAATCCAAATCCAATCCAATCAAATCCAAATCCAAATCCAATCAAATCCAAATCCAAATCCAAATCCAAATCCAAATCCAATCAAATCCAAATTCAATCAAATCCAATCAAATCCAAATCCTAATCCAATCAAATCCAATCAAATCCAAATCCAAATCCAATCAAATCCAAATCCAAATCCAAACAAATCCAAATCCAAATCCAACCAAATCCAAATCCAATCAATTCCAATCAAATCCAAATCCAAATCCAAATCCAAATCCAAATCCAAATCCAAATCCAAATCCAAATCCAAATCCAAATCCAATCAAATCCAAATCCAAATCCAATCATATCCAAATCCAAATCCAAATCCAAATCCAAATCCATATCCAAATCCATATCCAAATCCATATCCAAATCCAAATCCAAATCCAAATTCATAGCCATAGACATAGCCATAGCCAGCCAGCCAGCCAGCCAGCCAGCCAGCCAGCCAGCCGCCAGCCAGCCAGCCAGCCAGCAAGCCAAATCAAATCAAATCAAATCAAATCAAATAATCAATCCAATCAAATAATCAATCCAATCAATCCAATCAATCCAATCAATCAATTCAATCAATCCAATCAATCAATCCAATCAATCCAACCAATCCAACCAATCCAACCAATCCAATCAATCCAATCAATCCAATCAATCCAATCAATCCAATCAATCCAATCAATCCAATCAATCAATCCAATCAATCCAACCAATCCAACCAATCCAACCAATCCAACCAATCCAATCAATCCAATCAATCCAATCAATCCAATCAATCCAATCAATCCAATCAATCCAATCAATCCAATCAATCCAATCAATCCAATCAATCAATCCAATCAATCAATCCAATCAATCAATCCAATCAATCATCCAATCAATCAATCCAATCAATCAATCCAATCAATCAATCCAATCAATCAATCCAATCAATCAATCCAATCAATCAATCCAATCAATCAATCCAATCAATCAATCCAATCAATCAATCCAATCAATCCAATCAATCCAATCAATCCAATCAATCCAATCAATCCAATCAATCCAATCAATCCAATCAATCCAATCAATCCAATCAATCCAATCAATCCAATCAATCCAATCAATCCAATCAATCCAATCAATCCAATCAATCCAATCAATCCAATCAATCCAATCAATCCAATCAATCCAATCAATCCAATCAATCCAATCAATCCAATCAATCCAATCAATCCAATCAATCCAATCAATCCAATCAATCCAATCAATCCAATCAATCCAATCAATCCAATCAATCCAATCAATCCAATCAATCCAATCAATCCAATCAATCCAATCAATCCAATCAATCCAATCAATCCAATCAATCCAATCAATCCAATCAATCCAATCAATCCAATCAATCCAATCAATCCAATCAATCCAATCAATCCAATCAATCCAATCAATCCAATCAATCCAATCAATCAATCCAATCAATCAATCCAATCAATCAATCCAATCAATCCAATCAATCCAATCAATCCAATCAATCCAATCAATCAATCCAATCAATCCAATCAATCCAATCAATCAATCCAATCAATCCAATCAATCAATCCAATCAATCCAATCAATCCAATCAATCAATCCAATCAATCCAATCAATCAATCCAATCAATCCAATCAATCCAATCAATCCAATCAATCCAATCAATCCAATCAATCCAATCAATCAATCCAATCAATCAATCCAATCAATCAATCCAATCAATCAATCCAATCAATCAATCCAATCAATCAATCCAATCAATCAATCCAATCAATCCAATCAATCCAATCAATCCAATCAATCAATCCAATCAATCCAATCAATCAATCCAATCAATCCAATCAATCCAATCAATCCAATCAATCCAATCAATCAATCCAATCAATCAATCCAATCAATCAATCCAATCAATCAATCCAATCAATCAATCCAATCAATCAATCCAATCAATCAATCCAATCAATCAATCCAATCAATCAATCCAATCAATCAATCCAATCAATCCAATCAATCCAATCAATCCAATCAATCCAATCAATCCAATCAATCCAATCAATCCAATCAATCCAATCAATCCAATCAATCCAATCAATCCAATCAATCCAATCAATCCAATCAATCCAATCAATCCAATCAATCCAATCAATCCAATCAATCCAATCAATCCAATCAATCCAATCAATCCAATCAATCCAATCAATCCAATCAATCCAATCAATCCAATCAATCCAATCAATCCAATCAATCCAATCCATCCAATCAATCCAATCAATCCAATCAATCCAATCAATCCAATCAATCCAATCAATCAATCAATCAATCAATCCAATCAATCCAATCAATCCAATCAATCCAATCAATCCAATCAATCCAATCAATCCAATCAATCCAATCAATCCAATCAATCCAATCAATCCAATCAATCCAATCAATCCAATCAATCCAATCAATCCAATCCAATCAATCAATCCAATCAATCCAATCAATCCAATCAATCCAATCAATCCAATCAATCCAATCAATCAATCAATCAATCCAATCAATCCAATCAATCCAATCAATCCAATCAATCCAATCAATCCAATCAATCCAATCAATCCAATCAATCCAATCAATCCAATCAATCAATCCAATCAATCCAATCAATCCAATCAATCAATCCAATCAATCCAATCAATCAATCCAATCAATCCAATCAATCCAATCAATCCAATCAATCCAATCAATCCAATCAATCCAATCAATCCAATCAATCAATCCAATCAATCAATCCAATCAATCAATCCAATCAATCAATCCAATCAATCCAATCAATCCAATCAATCCAATCCAATCAATCCAATCAATCAATCCAATCAATCCAATCAATCCAATCAATCCAATCAATCCAATCAATCCAATCAATCCAATCAATCCAATCAATCAATCCAATCAATCAATCCAATCAATCAATCCAATCAATCAATCCAATCAATCAATCCAATCAATCAATCCAATCAATCAATCCAATCAATCAATCCAATCAATCAATCCAATCAATCAATCCAATCAATCAATCCAATCAATCCAATCAATCCAATCAATCCAATCAATCCAATCAATCCAATCAATCCAATCAATCCAATCAATCCAATCAATCCAATCAATCCAATCAATCCAATCAATCCAATCAATCCAATCAATCCAATCAATCCAATCAATCCAATCAATCCAATCAATCCAATCAATCCAATCAATCCAATCAATCCAATCAATCCAATCAATCCAATCAATCCAATCAATCCAATCAATCCAATCAATCCAATCAATCCAATCAATCCAATCAATCCAATCAATCCAATCAATCCAATCAATCCAATCAATCCAATCAATCCAATCAATCCAATCAATCAATCCAATCAATCCAATCAATCAATCCAATCAATCCAATCAATCAATCCAATCAATCCAATCAATCCAATCAATCCAATCAATCCAATCAATCCAATCAATCCAATCAATCCAATCAATCCAATCAATCCAATCAATCCAATCAATCCAATCAATCCAATCAATCCAATCAATCCAATCAATCAATCCAATCAATCAATCCAATCAATCAATCCAATCAATCAATCCAATCAATCAATCAATCAATCCAATCAATCAATCCAATCAATCCAATCAATCCAATCAATCCAATCAATCCAATCAATCCAATCAATCCAATCAATCCAATCAATCCAATCAATCCAATCAATCCAATCAATCCAATCAATCCAATCAATCCAATCAATCCAATCAATCCAATCAATCCAATCAATCCAATCAATCCAATCAATCCAATCAATCCAATCAATCCAATCAATCCAATCAATCCAATCAATCCAATCAATCCAATCAATCCAATCAATCCAATCAATCCAATCAATCCAATCAATCCAATCAATCCAATCAATCCAATCAATCCAATCAATCCAATCAATCCAATCAATCCAATCAATCCAATCAATCCAATCAATCCAATCAATCCAATCAATCCAATCAATCCAATCAATCCAATCAATCCAATCAATCCAATCAATCCAATCAATCCAATCAATCCAATCAATCCAATCAATCCAATCAATCCAATCAATCCAATCAATCCAATCAATCCAATCAATCCAATCAATCCAATCAATCAATCCAATCAATCCAATCAATCCAATCAATCCAATCAATCCAATCAATCCAATCAATCCAATCAATCCAATCAATCCAATCAATCCAATCAATCCAATCAATCCAATCAATCCAATCAATCCAATCAATCCAATCAATCCAATCAATCCAATCAATCCAATCAATCCAATCAATCCAATCAATCCAATCAATCCAATCAATCCAATCAATCCAATCAATCCAATCAATCCAATCAATCCAATCAATCCAATCAATCCAATCAATCCAATCAATCCAATCAATCCAATCAATCCAATCAATCCAATCAATCCAATCAATCCAATCAATCCAATCAATCCAATCAATCCAATCAATCCAATCAATCCAATCAATCCAATCAATCCAATCAATCCAATCAATCCAATCAATCCAATCAATCCAATCAATCCAATCAATCCAATCAATCCAATCAATCCAATCAATCCAATCAATCCAATCAATCCAATCAATCCAATCAATCCAATCAATCCAATCAATCCAATCAATCCAATCAAATCAATCCAATCAAATCAATCCAATCAATCCAATCAATCCAATCAATCCAATCAATCCAATCAATCCAATCAATCCAATCAATCCAATCAATCCAATCAATCAATCCAATCAATCAATCCAATCAATCCAATCAATCCAATCAATCCAATCAATCAATCCAATCAATCCAATCAATCCAATCAATCAATCCAATCAATCCAATCAATCCAATCAATCAATCCAATCAATCCAATCAATCCAATCAATCAATCCAATCAATCCAATCAATCAATCCAATCAATCCAATCAATCCAATCAATCCAATCAATCCAATCAATCAATCAATCCAATCAATCAATCCAATCAATCAATCCAATCAATCCAATCAATCCAATCAATACAATCAATCAATCCAATCCAATCAATCCAATCAATCCAATCAATCCAATCAATCAATCCAATCAATCCAATCAATCCAATCAATCCAATCAATCCAATCAATCCAATCAATCCAATCAATCCAATCAATCCAATCAATCCAATCAATCAATCCAATCAATCCAATCAATCAATCCAATCAATCCAATCAATCAATCCAATCAATCCAATCAATCAATCCAATCAATCCAATCAATCCAATCCAATCCAATCCAATCCAATCCAATCAATCCAATCAATCCAATCAATCCAATCAATCCAATCAAATCAATCCAATCAATCCAATCAATCCAATCAATCCAATCAATCCAATCAATCCAATCAATCCAATCAATCCAATCAATCCAATCAATCCAATCAATCCAATCAATCCAATCAATCCAATCAATCCAATCAATCCAATCAATCCAATCAATCCAATCAATCCAATCAATCCAATCAATCCAATCAATCCAATCAATCCAATCAATCCAATCAATCCAATCAATCCAATCAATCCAATCAATCCAATCAATCCAATCAATCCAATCAATCCAATCAATCCAATCAATCCAATCAATCCAATCAATCCAATCAATCCAATCAATCCAATCAATCCAATCAAATCAATCCAATCAATCAATCAAATCAATCCAATCAATCAATCAAATCAATCCAATCAATCAAATCAATCCAATCAATCAATCCAATCAATCAAATCAATCAATCAATCAATCAATCAATCCAATCAATCCAATCAATCCAATCAATCAATCAAATCCAAATCCAAATCCAAATCCAATCCAAATCCAAATCCAAATCCAAATCCAATCCAATCAAATCCAAATCCAAATCCAATCAAATCCAAATCCAAATCCAAATCCAAATCCAAATCCAATCAAATCCAAATTCAATCAAATCCAATCAAATCCAAATCCTAATCCAATCAAATCCAATCAAATCCAAATCCAAATCCAATCAAATCCAAATCCAAATCCAAATCCAATCAAATCCAAATCCAAATCCAACCAAATCCAAATCCAATCAATTCCAATCAAATCCAAATCCAAATCCAAATCCAAATCCAAATCCAAATCCAAATCCAAATCCAATCAAATCCAAATCCAAATCCAATCATATCCAAATCCAAATCCAAATCCAAATCCAAATCCATATCCAAATCCATATCCAAATCCATATCCAAATCCAAATCCAAATCCAAATTCATAGCCATAGACATAGCCATAGCCAGCCAGCCAGCCAGCCAGCCAGCCAGCCAGCCAGCCAGCCAGCCAGCCAGCCAGCCAGCCAGCCGCCAGCCAGCCAGCCAGCCAGCCAGCCAGCCAAATCAAATCAAATCAAATCAAATCAAATAATCAATCCAATCAAATAATCAATCCAATCAATCCAATCAATCCAATCAATCAATTCAATCAATCCAATCAATCAATCCAATCAATCCAACCAATCCAACCAATCCAACCAATCCAATCAATCCAATCAATCCAATCAATCCAATCAATCCAATCAATCCAATCAATCCAATCAATCAATCCAATCAATCCAACCAATCCAACCAATCCAACCAATCCAACCAATCCAATCAATCCAATCAATCCAATCAATCCAATCAATCCAATCAATCCAATCAATCCAATCAATCCAATCAATCCAATCAATCCAATCAATCCAATCAATCCAATCAATCCAATCAATCAATCCAATCAATCAATCCAATCAATCAATCCAATCAATCAATCCAATCAATCAATCCAATCAATCAATCCAATCAATCAATCCAATCAATCAATCCAATCAATCAATCCAATCAATCCAATCCAATCAATCCAATCAATCCAATCAATCCAATCAATCCAATCAATCCAATCAATCCAATCAATCCAATCAATCCAATCAATCCAATCAATCCAATCAATCCAATCAATCCAATCAATCCAATCAATCCAATCAATCCAATCAATCCAATCAATCCAATCAATCCAATCAATCCAATCAATCCAATCAATCAATCCAATCAATCCAATCAATCAATCAATCCAATCAATCAATCAATCCAATCAATCAATCAATCCAATCAATCAATCCAATCAATCAAATCAATCCAATCAATCCAATCAATCCAATCAAATCAATCCAATCAAATCAATCCAATCAAATCAATCCAATCAATCCAATCCAATCAAATCAATCCAATCAATCCAATCCAATCAAATCAATCCAATCAATCCAATCCAATCAATCCAATCCAATCAATCCAATCAAATCAATCCAATCAAATCAATCCAATCAAATCAATCCAATCCAATCAAATCAATCCAATCAATCCAATCAAATCAATCAAATCAATCAAATCAATCCAATCAATCCAATCAAATCAATCCAATCAATCCAATCAATCCAATCAATCCAATCAATCCAATCAATCCAATCAATCCAATCAATCCAATCAATCCAATCAATCCAATCAATCCAATCAATCCAATCAATCCAATCAATCCAATCAATCCAATCAATCCAATCAATCCAATCAATCCAATCAATCCAATCAATCCAATCAATCCAATCAATCCAATCAATCCAATCAATCCAATCAATCCAATCAATCCAATCCAATCAATCCAATCAATCCAATCAATCCAATCAATCCAATCAATCCAATCAATCCAATCAATCCAATCAATCCAATCAATCCAATCAATCCAATCAATCCAATCAATCCAATCAATCCAATCAATCCAATCAATCCAATCAATCCAATCAATCCAATCAATCCAATCCAATCAATCCAATCAATCCAATCAATCCAATCAATCCAATCCAATCAATCCAATCAATCCAATCAATCAATCCAATCAATCAATCCAATCAATCAATCCAATCAATCCAATCCAATCAATCCAATCAATCCAATCAATCCAATCAATCCAATCAATCCAATCAATCCAATCAATCCAATCAATCCAATCAATCCAATCAATCCAATCAATCCAATCAATCCAATCAATCCAATCAATCCAATCAATCCAATCAATCCAATCAAATCAATCCAATCAATCCAATCAAATCAATCCAATCAAATCAATCCAATCAATCCAATCAAATCAATCCAATCAAATCAATCAATCAAATCAATCCAATCAAATCAATCCAATCAAATCAATCCAATCCAATCAATCCAATCAATCCAATCAATCCAATCAATCCAATCAATCCAATCAATCCAATCAATCAATCCAATCAATCAATCAATCCAATCAATCCAATCCAATCAATCCAATCAATCAATCAATCCAATCAATCAATCAAATCAATCAAATCAATCAAATCAATCAAATCAATCCAATCAATCAATCCAATCAATCAATCAAATCAATCAATCAATCCAATCAATCAATCCAATCAATCCAATCAATCAATCCAATCAATCAATCCAATCAATCAATCCAATCAATCAATCCAATCAATCAATCCAATCAATCAATCCAATCAATCAATCCAATCAATCAATCCAATCAATCAATCCAATCAATCAATCCAATCAATCAATCCAATCAATCAATCCAATCAATCAATCCAATCAATCCAATCCAATCAATCCAATCAATCCAATCCAACCAATCCAACCAATCCAACCAATCCAACCAATCAATCCAACCAATCCAACCAATCCAACCAATCCAACCAATCCAACCAATCCAACCAATCCAACCAATCCAACCAATCCAACCAATCCAACCAATCCAATCCAACCAATCCAACCAATCCAACCAATCCAACCAATCCAACCAATCCAACCAATCCAACCCAACCAATCCAACCAATCCAACCAATCCAACCAATCCAACCAATCCAACCAATCCAACCAATCCAACCAATCCAACCAATCCAACCAATCCAACCAATCCAACCAATCCAACCAATCCAACCAATCCAACCAATCCAACCAATCCAACCAATCCAACCAATCCAATCAATCCAACCAATCCAACCAATCCAACCAATCCAACCAATCCAACCAATCCAACCAATCCAATCAATCCAATCAATCCAATCAATCCAATCAATCCAATCAATCAATCCAATCAATCAATCCAATCAATCAATCCAATCAATCAATCCAATCAATCAATCCAATCAATCAATCCAATCAATCAATCCAATCAATCAATCCAATCAATCAATCC
Organism: Leptasterias polaris; assembly: GCA_037783415.1. Lineage (NCBI taxonomy): Eukaryota > Metazoa > Echinodermata > Asteroidea > Forcipulatida > Asteriidae > Leptasterias > Leptasterias polaris. The sequence goes on from JAZGTN010000098.1 coordinate 24,447, forward strand.
AATCAATCAATCCAATCAATCAATCCAATCAATCAATCCAATCAATCAATCCAATCAATCAATCCAATCAATCAATCCAATCAATCAATCCAATCAATCAATCCAATCAATCAATCCAATCAATCAATCCAATCAATCAATCCAATCAATCCAATCAATCAATCCAATCAATCCAATCCAATCAATCCAATCAATCCAATCAATCCAATCAATCCAATCAATCCAATCAATCCAATCAATCCAATCAATCCAATCAATCCAATCAATCCAATCAATCCAATCAATCCAATCAATCCAATCAATCCAATCAATCCAATCAATCCAATCAATCCAATCAATCCAATCAATCCAATCAATCCAATCAATCCAATCAATCCAATCAATCAAATCAATCAATCAATCCAATCAATCCAATCAATCCAATCAAATCAATCCAATCCAATCAATCCAATCAAATCAATCCAATCAAATCAATCCAATCAAATCAAATCAAATCAAATCAATCCAATCAAATCAAATCAAATCAATCCAATCAATCAAATCAAATCAAATCAATCCAATCAATCAAATCAATCCAATCCAATCAATCCAATCAATCCAATCCAATCAATCCAATCAATCCAATCAATCCAATCAATCCAATCCAATCCAATCCAATCAAATCAATCAAATCAATCCAATCAAATCCAATCAAATCCAATCAAATCCAATCCAATCAAATCCAATCAAATCCAATCAAATCCAATCAAATCCAATCAAATCCAATCAAATCCAATCAAATCCAATCAAATCCAATCAAATCCAATCAAATCCAATCAAATCCAATCAAATCCAATCAAATCCAATCAAATCCAATCAAATCCAATCAAATCCAATCAAATCCAATCAAATCAAATCCAATCAAATCCAATCAAATCCAATCCAATCCAATCCAATCCAATCCAATCCAATCCAATCCAATCAATCCAATCAATCCAATCAATCCAATCAATCCAATCAATCCAATCAATCCAATCAATCCAATCAATCCAATCAATCCAATCAATCCAATCAATCCAATCAATCCAATCAATCCAATCAATCCAATCAATCCAATCAATCCAATCAATCCAATCAATCCAATCAATCCAATCAATCCAATCAATCCAATCAATCCAATCAATCCAATCAATCCAATCAATCCAATCAATCCAATCAATCCAATCAATCCAATCAATCCAATCAATCCAATCAATCCAATCAATCCAATCAATCCAATCAATCCAATCAATCCAATCAATCCAATCAATCCAATCAATCCAATCAATCCAATCAATCCAATCAATCCAATCAATCCAATCAATCCAATCAATCCAATCAATCCAATCCAATCAATCCAATCCAATCAATCCAATCAATCCAATCCAATCAATCCAATCAATCCAATCAATCCAATCAATCCAATCAATCCAATCAATCCAATCAATCCAATCAATCCAATCAATCCAATCAATCCAATCAATCCAATCAATCCAATCAATCCAATCAATCAATCCAATCAATCCAATCAATCCAATCAAATCAATCAATCAAATCAATCAATCAAATCAATCAATCAAATCAATCCAATCAAATCAATCCAATCAATCCAATCAATCCAATCAATCCAATCAATCCAATCAATCCAATCCAATCCAATCAATCCAATCCAATCAATCCAATCAATCCAATCAATCCAATCAATCCAATCAATCAATCCAATCAATCAATCCAATCAATCAATCCAATCAATCAATCCAATCAATCAATCCAATCAATCAATCAAATCAATCCAATCAATCAAATCAATCCAATCAAATCAATCAATCCAATCAATCCAATCAAATCAAATCAATCAAATCAAATCAATCAATCAAATCAATCAATCAATCCAATCAATCAATCAATCCAATCAATCAATCCAATCAATCAATCCAATCAATCCAATCAATCAATCCAATCAATCAATCCAATCAATCAATCCAATCAATCAATCCAATCAATCAATCCAATCAATCAATCCAATCAATCAATCCAATCAATCAATCCAATCAATCAATCCAATCAATCAATCAAATCAATCAATCCAATCAATCAAATCAATCAATCCAATCAATCAATCAATCCAATCAATCAATCCAATCAATCAATCCAATCAATCCAATCAATCCAATCAATCAATCCAATCAATCCAATCAATCCAATCCAATCAATCCAATCCAACCAATCCAACCAATCCAACCAATCCAACCAATCCAACCAATCCAACCAATCCAATCAATCCAATCAATCCAATCCAACCAATCCAACCAATCCAACCAATCCAACCAATCCAACCAATCCAACCAATCCAACCAATCCAACCAATCCAACCAATCCAACCAATCCAACCAATCCAACCAATCCAACCAATCCAACCAATCCAATCAATCCAATCAATCAATCCAACCAATCCAATCAATCAATCCAATCAATCAATCCAATCAATCAATCCAATCAATCCAATCAATCAATCCAATCAATCCAATCAAATCAATCCAATCAATCCAATCAATCCAATCAAATCAATCCAATCAATCCAATCAAATCAATCCAATCAAATCAATCCAATCAATCCAATCAAATCAATCCAATCAAATCAATCCAATCAATCCAATCAAATCAATCAATCAAATCAATCCAATCAATCAATCCAATCAATCCAATCAATCCAATCAATCCAATCAATCCAATCAAATCAATCCAATCAAATCAATCCAATCAAATCAATCCAATCCAATCAATCCAATCAAATCAATCAATCAAATCAAATCAAATCAAATCAATCAATCAATCAATCCAATCAATCAATCAATCCAATCCCAATCCCAATCCCAAATATAGTGACATAATCTATTACTCAAGAATAGTAATTATCGTTATGAACAAATCTTAGGACCATGTTTCACCAGGTACTTTACAAGCAACAATGTTCAGCCAATTTACCCGAAGAAACAAATATTTCAATTTTCTCAAGGTTTCTATTTGTCTAAGACACTGTTTTTAGGAACGTGCATCTCAGATCATGCTACCAAATTGTTCCTTTTCTCATTGTAGTGCAGTCAGTTGCCTTCAAGCTCCCCATAAAAATTGCTCTGCATTACAAGACATTGAACTTTGGTGTAAACATTGTATATTTTTCTAAAAGTCATATTATTATATTTAATGTCCTTTACTTGTAAGTTGCAGGGTTGAGAGTCACTGCTGACAATTCAGTCTGAAACTGGGATCCAGATCTCAGGAGGTACATTGATATGATGGCATTATTTCAACCTTTTGATGGCCCTTGGAGTTATAAAGACTCAAAGGAGCTTCTTGGAACCATCTGTAAAACTTAATTTGGGCGTACCTGGGGCCCTGAAAAAAATTTGACAAAACAAACAAGCGCTATGTTCCGATATGATAGAGAGTTTATTTACAAAGCATGATGAACAAACAAATAATATATTTAAGTTTTTATTGAAAGCACACCATGTCTTATTATATTCTTGTGAGAAATATTTTGTGTTTAAAGCAACTTTATAACTACAAAATATACCATTTTGCCATGTCCCCAGTGCTAGAGAAGTAGATCAAAGAAGTAGATCATAGTTCAAAGAAAAATAATTCTTTGGATTATCAGGCAGATTTTTCAGAATTTATAAATTCAGATAAAAGTCTGAAATATCTCATCCGTGAAATGTTAACATCAAGAGATCATCATCTTAAAACTAATTGAGTTTACCTGAATTCCATCAAGGGTGCTACCTTCTGAGGTTGTGTTGGTTGCGTTGGCGCGTGTGGGTTTGTTTTAGAACCATTTCTGTGCATGCAGGTGTTTGTTATTAAGTAGGTGTGTGTTTACTCTGTTTCCTTTTTACTAAGTAGATTTGTATATCTTGATGTCCTTTTATTGATGTAGTTTTTAGCTTTTTAATGATGTATTATAGTTGCAGTTCAGTTTTTATGCTGTGATGACTAGTGTGAATAAACCTATCCATCTTTCCATCTTCTGAAACTGCTGCTCTGTAGATGTTTTTTTTATCATTTTCTATATCAATGTAATTAATTACCTGTGACATTAATAAATTAAATGAAAGTTGCTTATTATCGCCACTTTATGATTAACTCAAATAGATATATCTTTCCAATCTCATTCATTGCCTCTTGCTAATGTAGCAAAAGCACTGTCCTCATCGTTGATCAACTTCCTTGGTGAGTCATTCTCGATGATCTTTCCGTTACTCAGTACCAGCACCGTGTCAAAGTTCATGATGGTAGAGAAGCGATGCTAAAACAAGGAAGGAAAGAACCGCTTGTGAAAATGTAACAAAAAATAATCATAATATAGGCCTACATGTTTTTTGTAATACTTGTTGCTTAAATAAATGGTCACGATTACAGAAATGTTTTTATTTTAGTCCACCAACCTCTCCCCATCCCCCCTAAAACAACAAATACAAAAGAACAACAGCAACGACTGACAAACAAATAAACCAACAAACAAACAAATAAAATGAATTTGTCTGTTTAGTGATTTCTATTATTTACCTAAATTGTCAATGGGAAGTCATATTTGAAATTGATTTTAAAAACAAATTGTAAAATAAAAAAATAAACATATTAGATTAAACTACTGTATAGTGCTTTTTAGAACTTTGCAAAAACTTACTGCAATTGTCAAAAGGGTGCGATCAGCAAAGGTTGTCGCGATGACCTCCTGCAAAATCTTGTCCTGCAATGATAGAACAAACCATGTACAGAATTGGTAGTTATCATCAATAAAACTACGACTACTTTCATATTAAAAGCTTGCTGGTTATAAAGCAATACCAGCTCCAATTCTCCAAAGAAATATTTCCTTGTAGTAAAATGCTTTCATCAAAGCATCAGGAAATTCACACCAGTATGTCCAGTAGTTAAGACTGCAGGGACTAAGCTATAGCTTAGTTTGAATCCCACCTGAGTACCACAAGGTGCTTTTTTCACACTGGACTCGGACAGTACTGAGTATACAGTACTTATTACAAAGCGGTATGGGCTTACAAAAACATATCCTTTCTCCCCTGATGATGCAGCTAATACATTAAACATTCCAATATTCATATGTATAAATTTTGGCATGAAAAATTCAAACCTACACTCAGGTTATATTGCTACGCCTCCAGCCTCCAGCCTCCAGCCTCCAGCCTCCAGCCTCCAGCCTCCAGCCTCCAGCCTCCAGCCTCCAGCCTCCAGCCTCCAGCCTCCAGCCTCCAGCCTCCAGCCTCCAGCCTCCAGCCTCAGCCCCCAGGCACCCAGCCCCCCAGCCCCCCAGCCCAAACCCCTAGCCCTGACCGACCCCCTCAGCCCAAGCCCTGCAGCCCTGCCACCAGCCCCAGCCACAAGCCCCTAGCCGCTGGCACCCATCACTAAGCCCCAGCTATCAGCACCTGCCCCTAGTTCAATCCTCCAGCTTCAGCCCTACCTCCCTCCCCACCCCTTAGAAGCCACTCAAATTGTTCCAGAAAACTTGGAAGTAACAGAAGAACTGTGAAACACCCCTTGAAATAAGGATAACTGAGTTTTATACTGACCGTTTCCATATCCATGGACGCAGTGGCTTCATCCATTACTAGAATACGAGACTTTCTTAAGAAAGCACGGGCGAAGCAAAAGAGCTGACGTTGACCTACGCTGAAATTCTCTCCACCTTCAGCAATGTCAGAGTCTAGGGAGAAAAACTTTAAAGTTAGTCTTGCTAAATAAATGCACTTTTTTAATGCCAAAGCACAGAATACGTAATCTTCCCGGGTAAATATATGATGAATTTCCATCCGACACCTAAATAATTATAAAATAATTACAAAATACTTTCAAATTCAAGAAAATAGCGTGTGAACCTCTGATTCTCATCAATGCCGAATTTAATTACGGCAATCAAAATAAGCACATAAACATACTGGTTTTTTATTGTTGTCACTAAAATATTATATTTTTCAGAGGTTGCATGGTGTGTATATTAAAAACTTTGCGCCAATCTGTTGTCGTCTGTCATGCAAGTGCTGTATGCCGTGCTGTCATAACTGGGACACTGGCATCGTAAGGTTGTGTACACAGTGACATGAGAAAACTATTGTCTTTTTAAACCTTTGATGTAAATTGGGAGTCTCAACAAGTTACACAATTTCCCTGCAAAGACAGTGTGATATTTCGATGTAGAACACTGACCATAAATATTGCAACAGCACACCGAATCCTGAAAACGATGCAGACAATAGATGAGTTGACACGGAAACTGCATGGTTGACTTTAATGCGTTACATCAGCAAGGTTTTTTTGTCCGAATTTCATTATTCACTTTATATGTTTCTGCAAATATGTATGTTCTACCATTATCATGCTGTCCTGTTTATTAAAGGGATATTGTGAGGGATACTGTTGTGCAAAAAAAATAGTGATAACAAAGATTATGCTTTTTCCATGTCTTTGTGTACAAAACCTTGCACTGCCAGCTTCCCAGCATGGCACTCTACACCTGCTTGTATGGCGATCCACAATCTTTTGGTTTTGAAATAGTCGCAACTAGTGTCAAAGTCGCAACTAATTGAAACACGACTAGTCGGGTATTGAATTTCACTAGTCGTCCAGCACCAGTCAATATGTTGCGAAAAAAACTTTATTAGATGAAAACAATCAAATACACTATTGATTAAAACAATCAAATACACTATTGATTTTATACAAAATAAATTAGGAAACTAAAAGTATTTACCAAGGCCTTTCTCGAGGCTAGAGACGACCTGTTTGAGTTGGGCAATCTCTAATGCACTCCACAACTCAATGTCTGAGCTCAGGCACTCTGGGTCAAGATTCCGCCTGCAAAGTTATTAAATAACAAGCTAACATGAAATGCCTGGGTCTTTAATTACTAATGACATACAAATCGAGAGTGGCTTAATCCTCCATCCCCTCCCTGAAAATCCCTGAAAACCCCTGCCCTCCTCTCCGTCTTGCCCACCCCACCCCCCAAAAAAAATAAAAATAAAATAATAATAATAATAACAATAATATATAAATAAAATAAAGTAAAAAACATTTCAAAATGAATTCTTTTTATACAATTAATAACCAACTAACCCCTTCCCCGTTTTGTTTTTAGATTTTTGATATTTTTTAATTTTTATTATTATGCCTTTTGCCTGCTTGCCCCCAAATAAAACAAAATCTGGTTACTGGACATACAGACTCTTTATCACCATATGAAAAAGGTCTGTGTGGGCCTTCCCCTGGTCTAAAGTATGATCCCCCTGAAGCTCCTGTTTGTTTTGTGTCAGAAGATTAATATACTCTATTCACTACTTGTATGGCAAACACAAAAATGATATACTGGGCATGGGTCTCCCCTCAGCCTATAGATGCCAAGGTCTCCCCGGACCTATTGAATAAACTCTAGACCACCACACATATGACAAACACAAAACTGGATTACTGGGCCTCCGTCTTCCATTAGTCAAAAAGATGACTACCCTGAACTTTCTGGATGCTATAATTCAGAGGATGTATAAACTCTCAAGATCACAAAAGACATGATAAATATACAACTGGTACACACAACCCGAGTCTCCCCTTGGTCTGGAAGACTAACCTTGAACGTCTTGTCATTACTTTAAATATGAAAGCACTCTTTACATCACCATTAATTAAAGACATATGGTAGAGGGCTTAGGTCTCCCCCTTGGTGTAGAGGATGAAGCCCCCTGAATCTCCAGGGTCAAAATCTGGGGACTTGCCATTTTTACAATCATCATAAAATAAAATAAAAGACAATAAAAAAGAGAAAGTGGATTTCTAGTTTGGGACAGACATTGACGTGGAGAAGTTTGCCCGTACCTGATTGAGCCGGTGAACAATTCAGGATCTTGAGGGATTATCGACAACACTCGGCGCAAATGTTCAACTGGTACTGTGGTAATGTCCACACCATCTATCAAAATCTCACCTAATAATGAAATCATAAAAGTAACAAAAACACTAAGAATCTATGGCAAAACTTTCAAATTTACAGGTATATTTTAAATAAACTTGTTTTAATTTGTTTATCAAAGAAAGTTGACTTCTAAGGGCTCCGTCCTTAAAACATTAAGCTTCAAATTCAGAGAGACCACCAAAAACTGTGTACGCCTAGCAGAAGCTTGGCTGATTTTGCATAGTCGTTCTACTACTCAAGGTCACAGGTTCACATCTAACTCAAGTCAATTCTTCTTTGTTTTCTTCTCAAATTAATACACACCTTGACAGATATCGAGAATTCTAAATAGGGAAAGTGCCAAAGATGTCTTGCCGCTTCCAGTCTGACCGCAGAGAGCAACCTGAATCAAGAAAAGCAATAACAACCATTAATTTACCTGAAGATCTTTCAGGCCTAATACTTTATTCTTCTAAGGGCAAGGCAGTTTTTTTTCCTTAGTAAAGGACAACTCTTTAATGGATATGCAAAATTTCTACAGGAATATCATGAGGGCACGAAGGCCAGAGGCACGGACATGACAGAGGCAATCTTTGTGTGGGTCAGCAAACAGTCTTTGCTTTTACCTATCAAGCAAAAAAACAACTGTAAACCACTTCAAGCCGGATGATGTGTATACACAGCAAATTTGTATGGACTGGCCTAAGGAGGACAGTTTATTACACCAGGAACAACTGTAGTGCCCTAAACTTGTTGCTGTCTGTTGGACGGATGACGTGAATATCCGCCCGGACATTACACTGTGTAGTGTGCACTGGCATCCACCTTTAGTGCTACGCTTCGTTTCATTCATATAGAGGGACAGAAAGTACTGGAAAACATGCTCGTAATGTCCCTTTTCCCTGGGGTTATTGTGTAATCTCAGGTTCCAGACCTCGAGAGCCCGCCCACGAAGAATATTTGCTTCAGCTGATTGGTCCAATGTATGAAATATTGCTCATTTGCATGAAAGAAAGTGAATGCCGACCTAATTGGCGCCCGTCCAAACAGAGCAAACCTTGACGCAACTGCAATTAACTGGACCAAACTTATAGGCGCGACTATGCGCCGCATACTGAGGGTGTCTGTGGGGAATAATGTATTTTATCTCAAGTGATAAAATTAATTATCATTGTATTTGGCTCATCGCAATACGGGAAAGCTCCATTAAAGATTTTCAGAGTTTGGCCACAAAAACTCAGAAAGTGTACATCCTTTTCGTGTGTTTACATTGAATTACTTGGGTCATTAAAAATAATGGATGAGCATAATCTGCCTGGGGCAATCAGCAGCACTATACTGGTTTGTGCATGATGATCCAGTTAACTACACCGTTTTGAAAAGGAATTACTTGGAGATAACATGTTTTAGTTGCCAGAAGAAAAGGATGTGTATTTTCAGTAATTGGGAGGCAAGTTGGAGCGTTTCGAGATTCCAGCATCCCATAGCAGATTATCAGCATTGGCTTATAGTAAAGGTTGTGCGATTTACAGTAAGTATCTACTCATATAATTTCTCTCAAGAGAACAACAAATCCTGGTGCTAGTTATGAGAGCCTTTCTTGTTTCTAGGTAAGGGTAAGTTTATTGTGGCAACAACATTTTCAATGGAAAACAAAGGTTCAGGGAGGTTAACCCACTTGATTAGGTCAACCACACTTGCCTTCTCCCCAGGTCGAAGTTCAACACTCACTCCCCGGACTACCGGTTGGAGATCCTTTGCATATCGCAGGGACACACCTTTGAATGTCACATGGCCCTTCCAAGGCCAATCAGAAGGCGGCTTGGTGCCGCTGTAGAGTTCATTAGCGATGCTGTTGTAGTGTTTGACTCTCTCTACTGCATTCATCTGAATCTCCATATTGGTGGCAGAGCGTATCAGGAGGTTGACTTGACTTGATGCCTGATGAGGAAAATTTGTGTTTATTAAAAGTGCCGCCAGTTCGAAACCAATTTGTATTAAAATGCAGATTTTAAAACAGTGCCGAACAATAATAAATATTTAGTGACATGTTTATTTAACGGATTTTTCAATGTATAGGAGGGTTCCTACGATTCTCTGTGCGTTTTACTTGTTTTGTATTGCCATTTTGCTATTTTACCAAATTAATATTTCTATTTTTGTAATTCTACCCATATGTATATCTGTACCAATGTATTTTGGTGTTGCTTTTGTATATCTTTAATCTGCAATTTGTTAATTTTCTTTTTTTATCCTGTAATGCCTCATAACACTGCTTTAGTGCACTGCTTCAGAGTGTATCAGATGCATCTGCTTCTTAAAGGCGTTACCCGAAAGGGTTCTATTGCTTAGACAGTTTCTATAGTGGGTTGTGTTTACTGCACTGCTGCAGAGTAGAGGCGCATCTGCTCAAAGTGCGTATACACGTTACCCAAATGTGTTCCATTGTTTAGGCAGTTGCTTGGGTGCACTGGGCTTAGAGCACTGCTTCACAGAGCAGAGATGCATGCTCAAAGTGCGTATACGCGTTACCCAAATGGGTTCCATTGGCATTGGTTAGGTATTGCTAGGGTGCGTTTAGAGCACTGCTTCACAGAGTAAAGACGCATGCTCAAAGTGCGTATACGCGTTACCCAAATGGGTTCCATTGTTTATAGGTAGATGCTAGGGTGAAATGGGTTTAGAGCACAGAGTAGAGACGCATTTGCTGCTTAAGTGACTGTTTAGGCGTTACCCTCATGGGTGTCAATCATTGTCTAGGCAGTTGCTACATGGTAGGTACGGTTTGATGGACTGATTTCTGCTCTGGAGGAATATTAGTTGAGTATATACCTACCTTCAGCACGTATGTTATTGCTAGAGCTGCAAGGCTGGGGTCCAGGTCGCTATATATAGCGCCGTAAGTTGTACATATACCAGTGACTAACACCATCAGTGAACCTAGAATGTCCTGCAAGGTAAGCAAATAGTAATCATTATTATCATTGATATTTGTATAGTGCACATTTAGTAGCTAATTCAAGGCGCTTTACAACATTATTATCCCTGTTCATATCAGGCATACTTTCAGACCATTTTTAGCTTACTTTCACAACTCCCTGGCCGGGGGAGCACACAACCCCAAGCTGCTTCAATTAGCACTAAGGAGTCAATCCAACACAATACTGTCTCAGCCCTCTCTCAGAATCCCATTTATACACCTGGGTTAAGAGAAGCAACTATGGTTAGTTGCATTGCTCAAGGACATAAGTACTATGACCGAGAATCGAACCCACACTTTGATGATTCAGCCATCAGCCATCAGCCGATGCAGTAGACTGCTCATCCAAGATGTACACCAGATATATGTAATTATAATTATAATTACAGTTATTAAACCCCAACTCATAATCTACATACTTTCATTGGTAAAGTTAGGCACCAAAAGTTAAATGCAGTACAGTTAACTCCTGCCATTTTTTTAAAAATAACTTGAATCAACATACCATTCTGACTGTGATCCAGCGGTAGGTGCACCACATGTAAGAGTAAACCTTGGTGTTTGTTGTTACTCTCTCCTGCATAATGTCCAAAAATCGCCTTTCAGCTCTGAAAATTAGAAAGAGATTTGGACATCCTCGCTTTAAATTCCTGGTCAAAATTTGTGAAAAGTTGCAGTCAGATTCTGCATTTTCCAGATATCCTTGAATACGGCCTTGAATTTTTTGATCTTTATCAAGCAAGAGATGATCAAAGAACTCCACTAGCTCCCGGTACCAAAACGACAAATTGAATACAAGGTCCCCACACTTGTCTTTAAAGGCACTGAACACGTTTGGTAATTGTCAAAGACCAGTATTCTCACTTGGTGTATCCCAACATATGCATAAAATAACAAACCTGTGAAAATTTGGACTCAATTGGTCATTGAAGTTGCAAGAAAATGATGAAAGAAAAAACACCCTTGTTGTACAAATTAGTGTGTTTTCAGATAGGAATAAAAGGCTTCTGGCCAGAAGTCTTTTATTATTTGAGTGAGAAATTACCTCTTTCTCAAAAACTACGTTACTTCAGAGGGAGTGGTTTCTCACAATGTTTTATACTATCAACAGCTCTCCGTTGTTCATTACCAAGTAAGTTTTTATACCAATATATATTTTGAGTAATTACCAAACGTGTACAGTGCCTTTAAAGCACTCCACAACTCTGCACCCACCTACACATCAATTATCTTCTTTAAATAAGGCCCTGCCATTATATCCTCTCCATTCTGCTTCAACCCGACTCATTGCACCTAAACCTCATACCACCCACTATGGGGATCGTGTATTTTCTCACAAACTACCCAGCGACATCAGAAAAAATTTACTCTCTCAATACATTTCAAAATTCATAATAAGAAACTTCTGTTTACTGCAAATTATTAACATTTCTGTTTTGGTGTAATTTTCTGCAGAGAGCTTGAAACTTTGTAATATATTTTCGGTAGCACCTTGAGTACTCTTTTATTAGAAAGGGTGCTTTATAAGTTTGTATTATTGTTATTATAATAATAATAATAATAATAACAACTAGTTCTTATACAGGGGTATAGCGCATTTCACAAAAACATCTCAATGCGCTTTACATTAGTGCCCTGGTCATTGGGCCAATAACATTCCTTTAATCTTTCTCAGCTCCCTGGGGAGTATACAACCTTGGGCTGCCGTGGCGCTCGGAAGGCTTTTTCAAACACAATTTCAATCTCTACCCTTGCAGGTACCCATTTATACCCCTGGGTGAAGAGAAGCAATTATAGCAAAGTGTCTTGCTCAAGGACACAAGCGTCATGACCGGGACTCGAACCCACACCCCGATGACTAAACCACCAGAACTTGAATCCGATGCTCTTAACCACTCGGCCATGACACGCTAATGACAGTGACGCCCTTTTACCTGAAGGCTCTGATTGTGGTGAGTCCAACCAGTGTTTCGTTGACATGACTGAGAATTGGAGATTTGGAGATGCTCTCAAGACGTTTCAATTCTCTATAAAAGAAAATGCATGAACTCACAAATCACAAGAGCAAAATATAGTTAAAGGCCTGACTTTTCAGCCCTAGCAGAGTCTTTCTCAAAGCCTTCGAGAAAGACTCTGCTTGGGTCGAAACGTCAGGCCATTAACTTTTTTTTTGCATTTATACAATAGGTCCTTTTGGTTGGTGAGCAGTTTGCAACAGCTAACTATAATTTGTCAAATCACAGTACAATACAAGCACTGATTTCTGGCTTGAAAAGGCTTTGAAATCTAGGGTGTTTTAGGTGTTTTAGAAATTAACAATATTAGCAACATCTTGGCCTATGGTGATGATTTTACAGAAATTAATCCCTCTCTACAGGGTTATGGAAGCAAGAAAGTAGCTAGCCAGAAAAACTGTTTGTAGGTCCTTTAAAGTTGCGTGGCCCGACTTTCCTTGTTCTTGTTAGACTTTTCAGGCCTTCTTAATATAACAAAATTCAGATCTTTCCAAGGGCAAAAAAACAATCGGAAAGCAGACTGATGTTGGAAAAATATCATGCCTGCTAATAGACGTGATGTCAAGATCCCAACAATAGTTCTTTTTTAATTTTTAAATTCAATACTATTTACTTTATTTTGTTGGTGATACTGTAAGGAAGATTTCCCACTAACTTTAGGATTCCCCAATAGTTGTAAACATCTCAACAGGCGGCCTAATATCCTCTATCTTTAAACACACACCACCCAGATTCCTAGGCTATGACCCCAAGGCCCCCCAGCACTGACCATTACATGTACTCCCCTGCTGACCATTACCTCATCCAATTTTATTGTAGGAAATGATGTCACTAATCTTATGTTTTTTCTGTGTGACATCATTTCTAAATCAAGAGTTCCCCCACCACCAAAATCCTATAAAACATCTCCCCAACTTTCACTCTGGGCCTCGACTACTCCTTCGACTTTCCCTTATGCCTTAGTGCAAGAGACTCTCTTCTCAAAAGTCTACGAGCAAGGTTCAGTACATCTGTAGTAATAGACCTTATGCATATGACGTCATTTGAGTAGGGCGCCCTCACCTAGAGGTCAAAAGGAAGATGCTCATTGGCCAGTCCTGTGCGCCGCGCGTACAAATCAGCGCGTTTCCATTGTTTCGTCATCAGTTTACCTCTAAGATGGCGGCTTGGTGACGTCAATGCATAAGGTCTATTGTATGCTAGAAATCAACTTATAATAAAAATAAGAGAAGACCCATACAAGTTGTTCCAAGGGCTTTTTTCTTCAGTCGTTGTCCACCTAGAACACACTCCTCTCCACTCACTAGCTCAGGATCTCCGTTAACCAGAGAAAATACAGTAAAGAAAGTGTATTCAATCTTCTCTCAAAATAAAAGCGTATACCTTTCTCGAATCTGAAATAGCTTTTCAAATTTAAATCTTATTTTTGGGGTCAACTCAGATCTATGGCATCTTCATGGTATTGTAACTGGCATTTAGCTGATGGACTACTGCCAAGAAAGTAACACTGACTGCAGTTCTCCCTCTTACAGCGAGTTCTTACCTCCCACTTTCTATGAAATATTTCTGGAGGAAAATATAGCAGATGCAGACTGGGAGGAAGGCAATGAGGAACATCGGCGTGACGACCGTGCCAATGACGAGGGCAGAGACACAAGACAGAAAATAAAAGAGAAGGTTGTCCGCTGTGTCAATGATATCCTAAATAAAGAAATTAAGTGGAAAATATCGGTGAAAATATCATCTTTCATATCAGGGGAAATTTAAAAATAATCACTGTGGAGTCATTTTGAAAATACTTCATTGGCAAATGGCAGCTGGGATTTAAATAACTGTTCCTTTCTACAACAAACCTCTCTAGATTGTGAGTTAGTTACAGCATCAGCTCTTTACAGAGCCATCTTCAAATTCATTAAAGATATTTCCACGGTGCTTTCACAAACCTCTCTAGACTGTGAGTTGTTACACCACTAGCTCTTTTCAGAGCCAACACAACTCTCTTAAGAGATATTTCTGTGGTGCTTTACTACACATCTCCTTACAAAATGTATTTAAAAATACAGTAATAACCCACAAGGCAAACTGACTTGGTAAGTTTCACTTAAAGAAAAAGTGACTAGAGCGACATTTAAACCTACAAACTCCGGATTAACGTGCCACCGCTCTACCAACTGAGCTGTATAGCCCTAATGTTGGCGGTCTCCCTATTTTGTCAATATCTTTGTTCGGGTGGTGCCAGTCAGAAGCCATTCAACCTGTAATTGCTGTATAGCAGATTCAAATCCTGCTCTAATAAACTTTTATTTGTTGAACCCAAAGTTAAAAGACATTTTAGTATGTACATACCCTGTCAATCACGGTCGTGTCAAAGGAGAAACGCACGAGAATTCGCCCCACTGGGGTTGTATCAAAGAATCTGAGAATAAATCAACAATCAACACATTGATATTATGGGCCCACTCATAGAGCTTCTTAAAGACAAGGTGTACTGTTAATTACTCCACAAGTTAATGACCTTAAAAAACTTACTTGGTAAAGAGCACCAGAGAGCTGTCAATATTATTAAACATTGTCAGAAATAACCTCCCTTTGAAGTAATGTAGTTTTAGAAAAAGAGGTATTTTTTAACCCTTTAGCACTTACGAGCAAATTCAACAAAGTCATTTACTCACTGAGCAGGGCGGGGAAAAGTCATCGAATTAATGCACTATCTGGAAGTCGTATCATAACTTCCATTGTAATTATTTGTTTGTATTACAAGTTTGGTTTATTTTGTAGAGGATAAAATTATCTTTCGAATGATTCACACATATATGTATTTGCTTTTACTGAATTGAAGCTTTCAGATTGTAAATGTGTTGACACACCAACGAAAATAGACAACTGTTAGTTTGCATTACGTTAGCGTCAGTGTTTCACGGAAAGTTGTGCACACAACTTTGTCAACTTTGCTATCGTTTCAAACAAGAACAAAATGTTGACAAAGTGATTGAAATAATATCAAAACATACCTTTAGAAATGAACAATCTTGTCTATATTACTTATGGATAACAATAAATTTCCTCTACAATGTAAACTCCTTTCAATAATGTGTGAAAAACATGGCGAAAGCCCAGCGAAACATCGTCGCTTTCGTAGTATACATTATAGTGCGTGTGTGCGCGTAATGCATGTACATACGATACGGTACGCACACACAGAGAAGCATTGACACGTCATGCTAGATTTCCGACCTTTGAACCTTTGGAAGGAGATTACTTGGTTTTTGTCAATGGTGACCACGGGATATTTTTAGACTGGTGCAATCTTTAGATCACGCTCTTTCGACGGCTGTTTGCTGCAACCCGCTAGCATGTGTAAAACCCAAGATACAAAGTGTTGTTTAATCTCGGGCGGTTTTGGGCGGTCCAGTGAGTAAATGGCTGGGCGGTTTCGGGCGGAACAGTGACTAAAGGGTTAACCAAAAAATTGAAATCTGAGAAAGGCTTTGTGCATTCAAAATCACAGTTCTATGAACAAGAGTGGGTTTTTTCTTTCATTATTTGTTTGCAACTTCAATGGCCAATTGAGCCCAATTTGTTTTGCAGGTTTGTAATTGTACGCATATGTTGGGATACTGGTCTTTGACAATTACTAAAAGTATACCTTGCCTTTAACTACAAAAGGTAGCAAAGCAAATCAAAATTAGGCTACCAGAATAAGGTTGCCAGCCTAAATACTTGTTCACACGTACCGTCTGTGACTGGTATCCTTGCATGCTTGTCAGCCAAAAATTGTTAAGCAATATTTTTCTGCTTTATGAAATTGAGCCATGGTAACATTTTCAAGTGTGGAAGATGAAACTTGAACGGTTTTAGAAAGGACAGTTTAGAACATCGAGGTCAGTTCACGAGAATGGGCAATAGATCGATCCATTAAGCCCCGCCTCCTTACGAGTTGACCAATCACAGCCACGAAACCCGATCAACATTAGTGCAAAGATCACCAAACGGCTCAAATGGTGATCAGATTTCGCGGTTGTGATTGGTCAATGAGAAATGGGCGTGGCTTAATGGATCGGTGTATTACCGTCTGATATGGCTCACTGGCTTCTCTACTGGTCAATTGATGGAAAGAACCAAATTGTTTTTAAACTCAGCAAACCATGAATGCAGCCAATCACAATGGTAGCTTGTGCGTTGTCAGACTAAGAAACTAACCTCATTGGTGCTTTGATGATGTTATGCAGCATACCATCATGAAGGTGCTTAGCGGCTATGAAGAGAGAGTAAACCAGGCTAGCTCCCGCTATAAAGGCTGCTAGAATGCAGCCAATCACAATAGTTGCATAGCCAATCAAGTACTGAATGGTCACTGACCCGGCCTGAACAAAAACAAAAAGTCAAAAGATTAAACTATCGACTGCATTTTTATTGTTACATGTAGGTATGAATCTAATGTAAAACCACTGTAAACCAGGTCCACTTTACAAACCTTATCTCAAACAGTTCTCAGAATCCCATAAGAAATTCTTAGATTAATGCAAACAAATGTAAAGTTTCAGACCTATAAGCTTTTTCCACATGTTTTATGTAGATACTCAAGATCTCTATAACAAAATTAATTGTTTGTTTAAAAATAATGCTTTTAAATAATGACACGAAAGAATTTAGGTTAAAAAACTTGCAAGATCAAAAGTAATTTGTTTGTGTATTTCTTAAAAACTATAGACTTTCAGGCAAAAATATTTCAAAGGAAATTTTCCTCCATGACCAACTTTATTCTGTGTAAGTTCTGTTAAAGTCTTTCAACATTTATACTTTTAATCCTACCAGTTATGATCATGCCTCAAACCTAATTTTATATTATATATATATATTTTATTTTTATATTCCTTTCTATTGACAGAAAAATAATGGTATTTCTTGGGGAAGTTAATGTCGCCATTACTAGAACCACTTCACATCGGTATTCCGACAAAAGCTATATGCATCATTTTTCAGCACTTTTTTGAGCTTCCTGAGAAATAGCTTTCCTTTTAAAAATATTGTTTCCACAATGCTCGGCATTACCTCCTGTTGAGCCGAATACATTGAACAATGGTGGCAGCCTTTACAGTATAATGTTCTTGTATGCAGGGATGAGAGTCATTGCTGGCAAAAAAGTCTGAAACTATATGTTGGATCCAAATTCTAAGGCCTACATGTATGTTGAAATGGTGGCGTTTCTACCTTTTGGTAACCTAGGGAGGGTTTGGAATTCAAACGGCTTTTAGGAACAGTGTCCTAAGCACTAGTGAAGTAGATCAAAGGGCAGTCTTTCTTTACCCCCCGTAAAACAAAGCGTTGCACAGTACAGGTACATGCCTGTGCACACTGCAAATTGAAATTTCCAGGTGGATATTTCCGCCAGCCATCTGGCTGCCAACAGAAAATTAAGGGCGCTCTGAAGTTGTTCCGGTCATAATAAACCTTCATCTGTGGGGCAGTCCAGAAAAACTTGGCGGACATACATGTACATGGCATCTTTCTATTTTTTCAAAAATTAATTGTATGTGTTTGTGAAGAAATCAAAGAGCATACCATCATCTAGACCTCACATTGGTTTGTTGACCGGTCGTAATAAACCCGACACCGTAGGCAAGTCCCCCAAAAATTGGCAGATATACACAATACATTTTAAATAAAATGTGTGTGTTTGTGTAGAAGTTAAAGAGCATATACTCACTTCAAAACCATTTTCTTTAGTTTGTTGACCGGCCGATGACCAACTGGACAGCCAGAAGTTTGCACACATCTTGAGAGACTCTCTAATGAGGTAGGTGGCAATGATCAGAGCCAGGGCTCTGTATCCCATGGCATGCAGGAAGTAGGAGTACACCCTTAAAGAGACCGGTCCCTTCTCACGTTCCTCAGCCTGGATTAACGCTCCATCTTTGGTTCCTGTAAAAAGTGCAACAACGTAAGTACAGGACTTAGAAACCAAGGTTTGTGCAACAACGTAAGTACAGGACTTTTAGAAACCAAGGTTTGTGCAACAACGTAAGTACAGGACTTTTAGAAACCAAGGTTTGTGCAACAACGTAAGTACAGGACTTAGAAACCAAGGTTTGTGCAACAACGTAAGTACAGGACTTTTAGAAACCAAGGTTTGTGCAACAACGTAAGTACAGGACTTTTAGAAACCAAGGTTTGTGCAACAACGTAAGTACAAGTATTCATCTCTCTCAATAAAGTTGTGGTGTGTTTCTGAAACTACTAGGTGTAACCAGAGTTCAGGAACCAGAGGTAAAGATCGTTATAGAACCGATGGTGTATTACCAGAAGTGTAGAACCGGTGGTGTAAACAGAGTTGTAGAACTGGTGGTGGAACTATAATTGTAGAACCCTTGGTGTTACCAGCATTGTAGAACCAGTTGTATAGTTACCAGAGTTGCAGAACCGGTGGTGTTGTTACACAAAAGTTTATTTTTAGAACCCCCAATAATTCATTACAGAAAGAAATTCATGGTTTTACCACAAACCTAAGTTTCTATATTGTTTGTTTTCCCACCATGAAAAGTTTCAAATCCTACAAAAGTACAGGGTTTGTCACCACGTGGAGTTTGCAGTACACCATATGTGCACTCTCAATTAATACGACTTTTCCCAAAAATATATTGTCTTTACGCAGAAAAGCAATCTAAATAAAATTAAGTCAGTCTCCCTAAAAAGATTTTAAAATGTTTCAAAAGGAACATCCAGACCCTGGCAAAAGGATCTCTGCCGGGGAATTGAGGTCACTAGGTGGCAGCAAACATGCCTGATAAGTTTCCTTTGCCTGTGCAGTTTCAAGCACATTTCCAAAAAATGACTTTAACATAAGTCTACTGCCACACTCCATTAGACCCTTCCCATGAAATATGCTAATTACATTCACGCATGCGTACAGACCCTATTGGTTGGCAAACGCCATAGAGATGTGCACTAAGCGTCTGCGTCACGCCACCATCAGCCCCACACATGTTCCATCATTTTGCAAACCAGCGCACGTGCGACATACAATTTACATATTTCGTGGGAAGGGTCTATTCCAACACAGTGCAGCTAACACTGTGAGGTGGTCAATATCCCACACTCTTCCCTAGCCATACCCCTTCAGACCTGTTTTACATCTGTCTTCCTCTTCCATCTGATACTTGGTGACTTGCTTCAGGAGATTCTGCCTCTCCTCTCTCATCGTCTCTGACTCCACCTCCGATTCCGTCTCGGACTCGCTGACAAGATGTACGGCCCTCTTCCAACGACAGTAGAGGGCGGGGTCCAGGCAGGCAATCTCCTGACGGGTCCCTTGCCTGCTGATCTTGCCGTCTTTCATCACGATGATCTGAAATCGAATTCAACATAATTGTCCTCAGAATATTTTCATTCCCTGCATCAAATGCCGTTGTGAGAAAAAAACCAACTGTTGTTTTGTCTTTGATCAAAGAGCAATATTTATTTATATCTGAAGTATAAAAAAACTAGGCAAACATTAAAAACAAATTAAAAAAATAAATAATTAGTAAAATTGTGAGTGTTCGCTCACACACGTTTGTACCCACAATTTGACTATTTAAGTTAACTTCTTATTTCAACACCATGCAAAGCTTCAAACATTTGTTTTTAAAAGTCTGAATTCATATAGAAGTCTGAAGTTTATGTAGGGCTTTTTTTTTATTGCTGCACTCGGAATAAACAATAGTAATTTGGGAATCTTCAAATACTATTTTCTTGACCTTGGCACTACATTCAGTGAGATTTCTGATTAATACTAATTAATTTTGTTTCTGTGACTACTAATTCTCTACTTGGTCTATAATTCAATTTTCAAATTCAATTCATTTAAGTATATTATTCGACTCAAAATTACACGACAGCAGTTAAAAAGACTAAAATTTGCCTTGTTTACATTGTAAAAGAAATATGTAAATTAAAGCAGAAGAAAAAATTGTAAAGTGATAAAACCTGTAAATACTTGTAAGAAGGGGGGGGGGATCGTGTTCCGAGGTCTAGTGTAGTGTGATGGGGGGTTCAAAGCGGCAGTAAGATTTATAGTTTAAATGACTGAAGTGTGGCACACAGGTTCTGCTTTCTCTCTCCGCTATGGGTTGATCTTTAATTTTTACAACTGAAGTGACTTAACCTGCACAATGGATCTGTTGAAGATTGTGCAGGCGGTAAAGAATACACAAAAATACATTAGAACCAAAATATAATCCTCAAGTGTGTCGTATAAAATCCAAGTTACATGCCTTTCAAATACTATTATCTCATTGGTGCATCCATTATAATATAGCAAATATTAAACTCCAGCTCACTAGTCGACATTATTAAGGGCCTCATATTCTCTCAATATCAATATAAAATCTCAAGTAGACACTACACTTGGATATACTAATGGCATAGCAGTACTGGGCAATGGGGATATGAGACACAAACATACATCGTTGAGCGCCCAACTTCACTTACACAACTTTCACACAGAAATACACACTCATTCCCTCAATGTCCAACAGCGCCATTGCCATACATACATCCGTCCATCCATAGCAACGTTAACATTAACTCACACGCCTACGCGTGTACCGTGTACCGTGTACAGCAACACTAACCAACACACGTGTATTGCATTTCTTAAGCGTCACCTCATTTTTGTGACCTAACACAAGTTTTCCAATCGTAAAATTACACATTTTAGGCAACGGAATTCCCAAAATCTACAACAAAATATGAATCTATAAATATTTGCGGTTATATAATGAACATAAGCATGAGTTGATAATATTGCAATATAATGATCAAATAAAATGTTTAAAACTACGGAGAAAGTTTGGTATCCTCACCTGTTGAAGATTGTGCAGGCGGTGAGGAGCGTGGGGGGGGGGGGGTCACTAGAATTTAAAGGGCGCCACCCCGCATCCTCAGCGGAGAGAGAACAACTTTAGATAACGTATAACAATTAACTAACATCAACTAAAACAGAGACTCCTCACATACTCAACAACAAACAAAAAATTGTCAAAAACAGTGGAACTACATCACAAAAAGCATGATCGTTCAAACAATTTGCTGAAGACTATAATATACATCAGAGCATCTACACTGTATGCCCTTACTCATTAAATATGTACTCCTTTTGGCAAAATTCCTTGAAATACTGCTAAATACAGCAAAATAGAAGAGAAACAGAATCTTATTGAATTCAATTGAAGGGTGGTAAAGAAGGGAAATGTGTTAGTTACATGATCAGCTTTCTGAAGATACTGCAGATGATGCGTTACCAAGACGACTGTATGACGAGATCTACGCAACATTCGTATAATCCCCTCCTCAAATACCTGTGTGCCGATACGCATATCAAGAGCAGAAAACACATCATCCTGTCATACAAAGACAGAGTCTGGTTAATAGTTGCTCCAAATCCCTGAATGTCAGACAAAAAGTATTCCACTACTAGCTCCTAAGCATTCACCACGCCAGACCACATTAGTACATTCAGTACACGTGAGTGAACATAAAGCTTGGACATTCATTAATTTTGTCTGGGATCCAGGCAATAAGCTTTGTGCGGATTGCTTTTACTCCTGGCACCATTTTAAAAGGCCGTTTGCTTATAATTGTTAGAAATCATTAGATTCTTAGGCAGCAAATGTAAACTTACCATGACGGCAATATTGCGTTCTGAGTAGATAACCCGTGCAATGCCGACGCGTTGCCTCTGTCCCCCGCTCAGGTTAAGTCCTTTCTCACCGATCTCCGTCATGTCACCGGCTGGTAAAACATCAATGTCTGCTTGAAGAGCACATGCCTTTAGAACTTTGTGGTACCTTAAAAACAAACAGAAGTTAGTCTATCAACAAAATATATGAAAAAATAGAATTAGCTGTTTCAAACTGCTTACCAACCAAAAGGACCGACGGTATAAATGCAAAAATTAGTTAGTGGCCTGACATTTCGACCCTAGCAGAGTCTTTCTCGAAGGTTAAATGACAACACAACACACATGTGTGTTGTGTTGTCATTTAGCCTCTGTGTTGTGTTGTCATTTAGCCTTCGAGAAAGACTCTGCTAGGGTCGAAACGTCAGGCCACTAACAAATTTTGCAATTTTTTTTAATTATGATGCCCTTTTTACCACTTATAGCCTTAAGGAAATGCTGTGGGAAAAAGTTATGTTGAGCATCAATGTGAGTACGGTTATTAAGTATGAGGTTGAGTGAGTAAATGTTGTGTGGGTTTTATTAGAGAGTGCAAACAACTATGAATTTGTTGAGTATGAATTTATTTAAGTCCGAGCTTGAGTCTGACAAAACTTGAGGGAAGATTTTGTATAATGCAGGCACGTAGGAACCGGGGGGGGGCCACTGGCCCCCGCTGAAAACATGCTGGGGGGGCCGGGCCCCCCTAAAAAAATGTTGTCCTGATGATAAATTGGCTTGTTCATAATTGTCCTGAGGGAATAGTACTGCAGTCTGTAGGCCATTTAATCAGATCACATTGACAAAGTGGCTATGTGAATACATTTGCTTACGGAATCTTGAAGTTTCTTCGTCGGTGCTTCCGCCCATGCAACAGACGCAAATTGAACACGTGCTGCGCACGTACGTGCGCAGGAACGCCCGGCCCGCAATTTTTGTATTTGTACCACACAGTATGGGGTCAACAGTGAAGGGATGCGTGTATACAAAAGCCAGCGTGGGATTAACATTTTCTAGGAGTCCTTCATTGATGTTACAGGAAATTTTCCAGTAAAATTAGACGATTGATATTGATCTGAAGTGCTCTTTTCCTCTGTATTTAAGCACACGGAGGCTTGATTTTTGACCCCAAAACGCCAAAAGCTCAGAGCTCCAGGGGGCGAAGCCCCCTGGACCCCACCAGGGGCCGTACGGCAGGCCCCTGGACCCCACCCCTGAAATTTATTTGAGCAACAATAGAGAAGCCTGTGTGCGTCGTTATGCCCTCTGGCTTAAAAAATCCTGGGTCCGCGCATGCTCATTTATAAAAAAATGATGATAGCATCGAACAGTATTTTAGCATCAATATTTCAAGGGATGTTTCTACCATCTACTTTACACCGTGTCATTTTTTGTTTTTTTATTATTTTAACTTCATGTTTTACATCGCGGATTTAAACTGATAGTACATTAAACGATTTTATGCAATTCTGGTGATCTGGGGATGTGGGTAAAGTGTTTAATAATTAAGTTGAGTGACCAGGCAAATTTCACAGATATAACCTGGCCCCCCCTGTTAAAGTCATCTTCCTACGTGCCTGTAATGGGAATGGTGAGAGTATAAAACCTGGCTCATACATCTGCGAATGCGAGGCGAATTTGATGAAATTTGCAAGAGTTGAGCTGTGAATTTGCAAGAGTGCGAAACTTTTGCAGCGAAAACAGAGTTGTGATGTCACATTCGCTTCGCAATCCATTCCCAGAAGTAAGAACCGGGCTTAAAAGTGCTACAAGCAGAGAGGTGGTCACTTATCTTGAGAGCCAGTATACAAAGGAAAATGTTTGTTTCATTCTCACTGATTGAGAACAGCAATTTGACATGGGATCCTGATACCAATGACCTCAATTGGTCATCAAAGTTGTAAGACAATAATCAAAGAAAAAGCAGCCCTTGTTGCATAGAATTGTGTGCTTTCAGATGACTAAGATTCAAATTTTTGGTTGAGAAATTACCTCTTTCCTGAAAACCACATTACTCCAAAGGGTGTGTCGTTTCTAACAATGTTTTATAATATCAACAGCTCTCCAGTGCTTTTTAGCAAGTAAGTTTTTGTGGTCATTACATTTTTGAGTAATTACTGCAGGTATATATACTCTCCCTTTAATCCTTGGATATGATTTTGGGTAGGTTTGATGTTTGGAGGCTAGAATGTGATTTTGGACATCTACTCTTTGTTTGTTTTAATTTGGATTAAAACTTCAAAATGATAATAAAGTTACGGCGATGAAATGAGTACCTTTTAGCGTGATAAGGCTGGCCAAACAGGATGTTTTCTCTCAAGGAGCAATTCATCAACCAAGATTTCTGTGCTGCAAAGGCGATGGTGTTCCTCTTCCTGCAACAAAGACAAAACAAATTGATATGTGTTTGATTTTAGGGAGTTCAAGATAACTGTACCTACATAGCACAAAGAATCAAATGAGTGATATAATTCTATCAGTTAATTGCAAATTCCTTCAAGTATTTTCAAAAACCTTTTCAAAAGAGGCTGTGAAAGTGTTGGCGTATATAGATCAGAGTCTACAGTCTACAGGGTTTTTAAAGCTGCACTTCGATCCATATCCTGTTTGTAAGTGGGACGTAATTCGAAAATCAAATTAGCTAATTGCAAACTCCTTACCAACCTAAAGCACCTATGGTATAAATGCAAAAAAAAAATAGTAAGTGGCCCAACATTTTGACCCTAGCAGAGTCTGTCTCGAAGAAAAACCACTAGGGTTGAAAAATCATGTCATTAACTATTTTTTCCATAGCAAGCCATACCCACTTCACCAGAAACCCATGGACATAACATAGAGCTAGCATTTCTTTGACGATTTATGCAGGAAAGTTTAGTAACTAGACTTACCTTTAACAAATGTTCTTCAAAGACACAAGTTCTTGTCAGAATTATAAGCTTCTGTCATAAGAAATGCTTTTGAACAATGAAATGTGTAATTTTTGTAAAACTACACACACATGTAGTTAGAGGTAGTGAAAACTTTGGGCGCAATGACTTAATAGTAGGATATAGTCCTTTCTTTTGATTTACAAACACTGAGATTGATTTCTTACTTCTTTAATATGATGCTCCCAGACAGTGTTTTCATTTCTCCCAATATGGCCTGAACGAGTGATGATTTACCACTTCCAATCGGTCCGATAATCACGGTCAACTTCCCTGAAGGATGGAGGTAAACTCAGAGTTTCACAAAATAAGAAAATATCATAAAAATTTAATTTTATAAAAGAAGGTTATGCTATTTACCAACAACAGGTGTACATTTTCTTCTTGAAATTCTGAGTTGACTTTTAAGGCCATATGTTACACAGGGCATTTTTTTTTCAGGTAACTAGGAGGCAAGCAACTGCACTGTATGCATGAGAAACACTTGACATTCTTCTAGCTGTAACTCACTATCCCCAAGAAAATAATGAGAAAACTGAAATGTGAATGAATTTTCTTCTAGGAGATTGCCTGGAAAGTGATTGCCTGTAAATTGCCTATGTCACATGGCCTTCAGACTCACTCTCCACTCAAATAAATGACACGTTTTCAGGACAGGTCTCTTTAGAAGAGAACTTTTTTAAAACAGACGACTCCCTGCTGTCACAGCTACAAGAAGTAAAGCTGTAAAGTCAGAAAGACACATGTTCATTAATTCTATTTTACTGATAATGCAATGAAGAGGCACTCATTATGAAGTTGTCCAGAGTATCAGTAAATGAAAAAAGGAAGAAGAGAAAACAAAAAAAGAATAACAAAATAAACCAGGTAGGACAATTTTTATGAGAGTAATACTCACCTGTGGGAATTTCGAGATTGATGTTCGATAACACAGGTATGTTGGTTTCAGGATCCCATGTAAAATTCCCATTCTCGATCTATGAAAACAAAAACAACATTTTCCTCTGTACTGGTACTCAAAACAAAAGTTCAACACCAAATGATGACCCCAATGGTTAGACTCTGACTATGGTGGTATGCCTAATCCCATGCAATGCAAAATCAGCTTATTAGTGCAGTCCTCGGTCCAATAGAATCAAACGGAAAACACAGTTGCAGTTGGGGTGGTTGGGGTTTTGTTTTTAATCATCTTTGGGGTTTCTACTGTTATGTATTGATTTTATCAACCTTACCTCAATGTCTTCAAAAAAATAAAAAATATTTGTGTACATGTATTGTCTTGACTTTTCTATTTTTGTATTAATGAATGTTTGTAATTGCTGGGCACCTTTGAAAAACAGTGTTTCACTGAAAGGTTTCCCTAGAATAAACACCCAATAAATAAAAAAAATACAAGGGAAGCAAATTTCAATTCCTACCTTGATAGCTACGTTGCTCGGCAACCCGTCTGTCATTTTATTATCACTGTCATCACTGGGGTAGTTTGAGGTTGTGTAAGGACTTTGGTTGGAGTCTTTGACGAGGTCAGGGGGCGTGGCCGGGATGAGGAGCTCTCCGTTCTCATCCTCGCGTCGTTTGCGCACCAGGAATCGTCGGCTGCGTTTGATGGTTACATCACTAGAGGACTGAGTGATAGAAAAAAAAACCCAACAACTTGAGTAAAATTGCCATTCTACCAATCTACAATGATGCTTGAAAAATTCAGTCAATTTTGACGAACTGGTTTTTTGTGGGCACAACAAAACCAATGGGTTCGACTGTCAGAGATTTTGCCTACATTTCCTGCTATTGAAATACACAATGGTCAAACTGTACGGTCTTCAACTTTTATATTCTGGATCCAACCACTCTTCGCCTTATATTTCTATGTGTCAGAGTAAACAGATGTCCATTGTTTTGTTGCCAATCCTGGCTCAGCACAGTGGAAGAGTTTAGTTCAGAATTGTTGTTTACTTAGAAGAAGGGCGTAAATCAAGTTTTACTGGAGAAAGGATGAAAGCGGTTAACCTTTTAGCCACTGGACCGCCCAGCCGCCAAAATCGATAAACCATAACATGCGGTAGAAGGAAAAACTCACAAGCTTGTGTATTGCGATAAAACAAAAAAATAACATAAAAACACCCCAAAACATAAAAATATAAATATATGGCCAGTTGGCCAAGTCAATGGCAATAGTTTAGATAATAGTGTTTAATTCACTCCAACAACAACATGCTCATTTGTAACCAAACAAAAATTAATTTTCTTTCATCATGATGATACTATCAAAAACTAATGACTCAGCAATTAATCACTATGAGCATTTGATGCCAGATAAAAGGCTTCAAAACTATTGTGTTCATTTTAACCTTATGAAAAATAATCGTCAGGAAAATTTCCGGTAGCCGTTAACGAGAGGCAGTTATTGTTCCCTAGGGATTTATCACCTTCGAATTGGAAATAATAATGTTATTCAATGACAATATTTACAAAATATACAAAAACTGTACATAGGGCTTACATAATTTGCCTTTTAAATGGCGTCTTTTGAAAATTTGAACCACGGTTCTAGTAATTTACTGTAAGAGTCTTGGAAAACTGAACATCGTTTCAGCAAACTCGGGCGGTGCAGTGACTAGACGGTTAATGTGCAAAATGTGTTTCAAGAAAACTGAGCATTTTATTTCATATAATTTTAATTATTTTAGTTGTGAAGCCGAGGACTCTCTGAAAAACAAACTTAATCACTGTACTAGCCAGAACCCCCGTGGAGAGAAGACAAGGAAGTTAGTTTCAGTTTTAGATGTAGGAGGAAAACCCAAGAAAATTATTCCGGAGAAAACCCATGCAGTCAGGTAGGGACTGAAAACCCAATCCACGTAGCGTCACATAGCATGAAAGTTATATCACTTTTCTGCCATTCATAAGACATTATATAAAGGTTAAATTCTGCACAGGGGAATGGGAAAACTCGTCTTTGGGGAAATTCTAGCTACAAAAATGTAACTGTAATGTTAGTCAGAAGCCATTTTATTACTTACACTGGCACAAAAAGTATTTTGCACTTTGGAAGAAGGGAACAGAGCCTTGTGTACTTCTTCCAGGCACACATCGAGATATTCTTGTAATTGTTGGTAATCTAAGACTAAATTTGAACTTGAACTTACATTTGAATCTTCCTGAACTGGAGACAAATTACAGCCCCTTGATTCTGCACATTCCTCTCCACATTCCTCATATCTTTTGTCAACTTCAGGCACCGATAGAAATTCCTTAACAAAAAAGAGTTATGCAAGTTGGTTATTTGACTGACCTTTGGACCTGTTTGGAGTAAATTTTGACTCATGAGTATGGTTGGAAAGATATTTTATAAGTGGAAACAATGAATCACATAACAATTATCCCTTGAAATTGTGTGATTGTTAAGTAATTTCATGACAGAACACTGCCCACTATTTTGTAGAAGCAAATTTTTGACCCCACAAAATGCTTGACTGTATGTTCCGCTGTTTTATTTCAAGACGCAAATTTATGTTTTTTAAAAATTACTACTCATTAGTTAAAAACTCTGTAGGTGTTTCTGTGCATGAATAACTCTTAAAAGAAAAGTTCACCTTTAGTTTTTACCGTTCTATTGTTTTAATCCTATATGAATGTAGATATATAAAAAAAACTAACTTGTGAAAATTTTGAGATATCGCCAAAAAGAGGTAATGTCTAGGCGGGAAGAATAATCCATGATTAGAATACACAATCTGAGACATGTTGCAGAAACATATCTCAGATTGAAATGTTTTTGAATCCCTCTTTCTAAAACCAAATTCCTTTGAAGGGAATAGTTTCGCAAAATGTTAAACACTATCAACACCTTCAGTGCTTCTTACCAAGTAAGTTTTTATGGTCATTAATTTTTGGAGTAATTACCAAAGGTATACCCTCCCTTTGAAAAGGATCAGCAGTAATAGACCGATCCATTAAGCCCCGCCTCCTTACGAGTTGACCAATCACAGCCGCGAAACCCGATCACCATTAGTGCAAAGATCACCAAACGGCTCAAATGGTGATCAGATTGGTCAATGAGAAATGGGCGTGGCTTAATGGATCGGTGTATTCCAAACACTCCAGCCAAAATTTTGGAGGGAAAGTAAAGAAGGACCCCTCTTGCCCACGGGCTTCATTTCTTCATTACCAAAGAGACACTGGACTGACCTGAATTCGTCGACCGCTAACGATAGCATTGACGAAATACGCCAGCGTTGTTGGGAAGACATAGATGACACTCGAAGCAATGTTGAACAGTGCAAAGGATGCAAAGGTCACATCTGGGGTCAAGGGTTTGCCGGTGAAGATGGTAAAGGAACCAAATGCCTGAAAGTAAATCCAAAAAAATGTCACAACTAATAAAAACATTTACCCAGTCACATTAACATTTACCCAGTCAGTTTCCCTTGTGGTTTATTATTTGATAACTAATAAAAAACACGTATTCGTTATAATTTAACTGGCTACTACTCGTACAAGCAGTTTAGTTTTCACACTTGCAGACCTGCCAACATTCGCATCTTTGCAATCAGAGAGATATTTAGAATGACATTCAACATAATAGGAAAACAGTTTCCATAATTTGCTCATCAGAATAATTTGCTATTGTATGTAATTGTCGTCAATTATTTTGGAAGTTTTTTATACTGTGGCTGTTTTGTTATAACATAAGTAACTGTTTTGTGAGTTTAATGTTTCCAGTTGCCAATGGAATACAATTATCTGTATTGTTAATGAAGACATGATCAAAAAATAATATAACAATAGTATAATATAGATTGGTTTATTTTCAGAGAACTTTCTGCAGAATCAGGGAGAGTTGGCAGCCCTGCACATGTTGATAGCAGGCAGATTTTTGTTTTCAATTTTTGGGAAACCAGTATTTTGGGCTTCAGTTATAATTAATTTGCAGTTTTAAATGTTAAAGGCTGATGTTTTAACAGGTCTTCTATGTTTCTGAATTAAGTTTGTGACTAATTCAGAGGCCATCAAACAAGATATCGCTGTTACTGTGATCTGTTTTTTCTCTCTCTGTGTTCAGAAGAGTGACATTAAAAGGCTTCAAGGGAAGCGGGTACCACTGAAAATATCCAAGCAATTTAGGCTTACCGTCAAGGTGATGAAAAAAGGGAATATGAAGGTCAAGATATCTATAAATGAGACAAAAAAACAACAACTATTATCATTAAAATTTATCCATGATAACATTCTGTTTCAAGAATCCTTATGTAATTAATTGCCTGTCTGTGTGTACAATGTGAATAAATTTGCTCATAGATTGAGTGAATGGGCTTAGACTTGGGTTCATATGGCACTTATTGCTTGTATTAAGAAGTTGAATACGAGTTTTGTGTGTGTGCAGGGGCAAATTTGCAAATATCACTGCTTGGGTCGAAATAAATCAACTAAGTTGTGTCAGTTCTTTATTCAAATGACCCCCTTGCATAGGACGTTACAAGGTCAAACAGTGCCCCCACTGAGGTCAAAGGAAGGAAGAACTATCACTAGCTGAAAGAGTGTGAGAGGTACGTGCATTTCCATTATTTGACCTCAGCAATGGCAGCTAATGCAAGGGGTGACTTTTGACACTTTTGCTGTCACCAAGGAATCACACAAGGCATAAAGTCATTCGCTTAGTCCTTGTCTGGGCTCATTTTCACGACTTAAACTCGGATGACATCGGAGAAGCTATTTGAACATATCCTTTGTGAAGTGCGTATACGATCCATCATCGATCCCAAAGGCTGGATTTTATTTCCTACAATTTCATAAAACTGATGACACGATACGAAACAAAGTTATGTTCATTGCCTAATATACACATTCATTTTAACACACACTAGGCATCATGCAGTCATGGATTACTTGTTGGCGAGAGTGAAACTGAGATCACACTCGCGTGCTTACCGGATAAGGCAAAGAGTACGTTGACCTTGAGTATCTCCCATAACTCCTTGGTTCTGACTTTGTTAATAGATTCACAGTGGAGGCGTTCCCAGCCGTGCAACTTCAGGAGTTTAATTCCTTGAAACATCTCGTTGCATTTGTTCAGTCGCTCATCAGAGAAAAACTGACAGAAGTAAAATAATGAGTAATAGATCACAAGGGAAACTGACCGAGTAAATTTTTAATAATTTTGGGTTGAACAAAGAGACATTGACTAGAGCAGGACTTGAGACCGCTTAGTTGGTAGAGTGCTGGCACGTTAATCCGGAGGTAGCAGGTTCTTTGTTCAACCCAAAAGGGTTAAAAAGAAATAAATCATGCCGTCCGTTTGAAATTAAAAATAAACAACAAACATTCAGAAATTTATTCGAGAAATTAGATAATTTAATTATCAATGTGACTTTGGGGCCTTCAAATACCTTTGTCTTGATTTTGACAGTGTATGTCTCAATATATCTCTTGAGGATTTGAACAAGTAGTAAAAACTTTAAGAGCTTTCAAGTAGTAAGTACGATGCAGTGACACCATGTAATCGAATCTATCTTTGAGTAGTGGTGGCTCTGAGAAGAGGTAGATTGAAACTAGTGATTCTTGATTGCCAATCTTCTTTCCAACCTTTAAGTTCAATAATTTATTATTGTGTTGTTTCGCAGCGTGGCCAAGCGGACAACAGCACTAGACTCAAGCTCTGGTGTTTCTGATCAGCAGAGTGTGGATTCGAGTTCCAGTCGTGACACTTGTGTCCTTAAGCAAGACACTTAACCATTATTGCTACATCCTGCGGATGGGACGTAAAGCCGTTGGTCCCGTGTGTTGTGTAATGCACGTAAAAGAACCCTGTGTATTTATCGTAAAAAGAAGGGGTTCGCCCCGGTGTGCCTGGTTTGATTGGCTGCATATTGCGCTACATCACCTTGTAAATCATTACATGGTACTACGTAAAGGAAAAGGGTCTCATAGTTCAAAACAATTGTCCATACCTTGCAGGAAAAATACTGATAATGTTGGAGCGCTATGAGCGTCACTGAGTGACGGATTTGAGCGCTATATAAGAAGCCACTATTATCATTATTATTACCTATTTGTCTTATTTCTATGTTTGTGGATTGCCTGTCTTTGCTGTCTTCCACAAACCTTGGCTAAATCCGACCTTTCTTTAAAGAGGAAGGGAAATGACCATTATCAATTCTGTGGTGCACTCAATTTCCCACAGATACAGTCCTTATGTGAGAGGGGAAAAATTACAAGTCTGTAGCTTTAGGTTAAAGTGGTGTAAATTGCCATTGTATTCGATACCTTTCCAGTGTAAAATTTGTCAACATCCAAAACATCTGATGACATCATTCAGAGAAAAATGGGTCTCCACATTTTTGTGTGGGGTCTACATAGACTATCCTTTCCCCTTCATTTGCAGTCCTTATATTTTATATATGTTTGACCTTGAATGGAGTTGTATGAAAAAAAGTTGACATGACTTGAAATGAATCGTGCTTTAAGTCACAAGAGCTCATCCTCACCTGCACAAATCCAAAATCTTAAGCCACACTTACCAAGACTTTTTTCTGTGTTTTGGCCACCAAGCAGGCGACCTTGCAGTGGACAAAGATAGTTATGGCAATGACTGCTACACACAGTACAGCCGAGCCTCCGATCTCCAAAAACAGAAGTGAAATAGTAAGAATGCCCTGAAATGAAAAAAAGAAAAAACACACCAGTCTGTGAAAACACCATCAGCACTCTTTAATCCTTGGTGGTGTCTGACTCAGAATTGCTACTAGAGTGACATCATGGAGCAAGTTCGGGTGATAACCTTTATTCAATTTGTCGTTTAAATCACGCATGCTTGGTCTGTGTTTCACTCGAATGCACTTAGTTGATTGATTCTGCAAATATGGCAACCCACATGGCGACAACGTATCAAAGAGAAAAAAAAATGTATTGGCCTATAAAAAATTACAGCATAATATAGTGAAATAATATTTATCTTATCATATTTCATTGGCAAAAACCTACTATTTATCATTAAACCAACTTTTTATATGATTGAAAAAGTTAACAAAACTTTCTCAATCATGTAATCAAAACGCAGTCTTGTCAAAGTGACTCAACTTCGTTAGTTGACTTGAGAGACAGTGCTCCAGAGCTAAATTGATCAAGATGTACTAATTGGTTCAACCATCCATGCAGCATTCGAGTGACATCTAGATCGACTATGGTTAAATCTAGTCGACTCTAGTCGGCAAACCCAACTTGCTCCTACACTACATACTGGAACGAGCACAATGAGACCGGGGGCAAGACTCAGGGAAAGCTGTTTGACACACCCTGTACTTACCGCCAATGGCATGACGAGCACAATGAGACCCGGGGGCAAGACTCAGGGAAAGCTATTTGACACACCCTGTACTTACAGCCAATGACATGACGAGCACAATGAGACCCGGGGGCAAGACTCAGGGAAAGCTGTTTGACACACCCTGTACTCACCAGCAATGGCATGACGAGCACAATTAGACTGGGGGCAAGACTCAGGGAAAGCTGTTTGACACACCCTGTACTCACCAGCAATGGCATGACGAGCACAATGAGACCCAGGGCAGACTCAGGGAAAGCTGTTTGACACACCCTGTACTTACCGCCAATGGCATGACGAGCACAATGAGACCCAGGGCAAGACTCAGGGAAAGCTGTTTGACACACCCTGTACTCACCAGCAATGGCATGACGAGCACAATGAGACCCTGGGGCAAGACTCAGGGAAAGCTGTTTGACACACCCTGTACTTACTGCCAATGACATGACGAGCACAATGAGACCGGAGGCAAGATTCAGCCTTCAGGGAAAGCTGTTTGACACACCCTGTAATTACCAGCAATGGCATGACAAGCACAATAAGACCCAGGGCAAGACTCAGGGAAAGCTGTTTGACACACCCTGTACTCACCAGCAATGGCATGACGAGCACAATGAGACCCGGGGGCAAGACTCAGGGAAAGCTGTTTCCATTTCCCACACTCTGTACTTACCACCAATGGCATGACGAGCACAATGAGACCCGGGGCAAACTCAGGGAAAGCTGTTTGACACACCCTGTACTTACCGCCAATGGCATGACGAGCACAATGAGACCCAGGGGCAAGACTCAGGGAAAGCTATTTGAAACACCCCGTACTCACCAGCAATGGCATGACGAGCACAATGAGACCCAGGGCAAGACTCAGGGAAAGCTGTTTGACACACCCTGTACTTACAGCCAATGGCATGACGAGCACAATGAGACCCGGGGGCAAGACTCAGGGAAAAGCTGTTTCCATTTCCCACACTCTGTACTTACCACCAATGGCATGACGAGCACAATGAGGCCCGGGGCAGACTCAGGGAAAGCTGTTTGACACACCCTGTACTCACCAGCAATGGCATGACAAGCACAATGAGACCCAGGGCAAGACTCAGGGAAAGCTGTTTGACACACCCTGTACTTACCGCCAATGGCATGACGAGCACAATGAGACCCAGGCCAACACTCAGGGAAAGCTGTTTGACACACCCTGTACTTACCGCCAATGGCATGACGAGCACAATGAGACCGGAGGCAAGACTCAGGGAAAGCTGTTTGACACACCCTGTACTCACCAGCAATGGCATGACGAGCACAATGAGACCCGGGGTAGACTCAGGGTAAGCTGTTTGACACACCCTGTACTTACCGCCAATGGCATGACGAGCACAATGAGACCGGGGGAAAGACTCAGGGAAAGCTGTTTGACACACCCTGTACTCACCAGCAATGGCATGAGGAGCACAATGAGACCCGGGGCAAGACTCGGGGGAAAGCTGTTTGACACACCCTGTACTCACCAGCAATGGCATGATCCAGGCTTGGTGCAGAAACGTGAAACATGAATAAATATTGGTTGCATCCGTAGAGATATGATTAATGATTTGACCCACATTCAGTGAGCCTTTGCAGCTGCTGCAGTTCGTCAGTCGCAGAGACTTGTCATAAACCACGGTCTGTTAATAAATATATATCCAAGAAAGAAGAATTAGTTGGACCTATGATGGTATAAATGCAAATAAATAATGGCCTGACGTTTATTTGTTGCATAAGGACAGAAAGACCCTTGCATATGACATCACAAGACCCAAACAGCGCCCTCACTGAGGTCAATGAAGACCTATCATTGGCCGAGAGTTATGTGTGGCCGTACATGCGTGCATGTATCCATTGTTTGACCTCAGCTATGGCGGCCAATGCAAAGGATCTACTCTACACAGCCAACAGCCGAAAAGCACCCATCCCCACACACAAATAAATCAAAGGATGACCAACAAGAGTGCAAAAAGGACAGTTCAGAAATATTTATAAAATGAAGGGTTTTTTTGCTTAGGTTTTCGATATTTATTGATTTTGGTTGCTGGAGGGTGTCTAACTGGTGTATTAGAAATGTAACCCTTTATACATGTTATAATGCCGAAATGCATCCAGTCTTCACACTGAGGGGCGATGTGCAAATAAGGCTCCAATGTGTTTTAACCCTCCTATATGGTCAGTTTGTTTCTCGAGACAACCAACGCATACCTAGAAATATTAACTAGAAAAATTAACAAACAAAGAGAGGTTTTATGCGTTTAAGTTTTCAATATCTATTACTTTTGGTTTTTGTAGTATTTCTGACTTAATGAGAGCTGTAAACTGGAGAAGCCACCACCTGTGCCAATAGGTAGGGTCATACTTTTGTAATGACCCCCCTCCCCCCCCCCCCCCCCAAAAAAAAGAAGTAATTTCTATCTGAAAGCTTACTTGTTATAAAGATGATTTGTTATAAAGATAATATGTGCCGGCGATCTACCAACCGAGTTATCTAGCCCTATGTTGGCGGTCTCACTATTTGTCAATATCTTTGTTCGGGAATGCCAGTCAGAAGCCATTCAACCGTTAGCTTCCTTGTAGCCAGGGATCACACCCAACTACTTTTACACAAGCTAATTTCATAACGCATCAACCAATCACAATTACTTATAAAGTGTTACTATATGCGCAACAGAGAGTTCGTGCAAAATCTGCAAGACACAAGACTTGTGTACTAGAAAAGTAGTTGGATGTGATCCCTGGCTACACGGAAGCTAACGGTTGAATGGTTTCTGATAGCTCAGTTGGTAGAGGTCTTTGGTTAAAATCGCACTGTAGTCAAATTTTCTTTGTTCAACCTAAAATCATTTAAAATTTACCCAGTCAATTTCCATTGTGGTTTACTTGTTATAAAGATGGTGTAGTAAGCATCCTGTGATTTTATTTCATATGAAATGCCCCCATTGATTAGAAATCAATAAAAACATTTGGATCTGAGAAACGATTCCTGCATGAATTGTTTCTTAGGTTTCTGAGGGCTGGTGCCAGTTAGCAAATGCTGCAGTCAGAGATGCGGTTGGTACCATCTGTCACCTCACTAAACGTGGATGTATTTGACATTCTTTATGAAAACACTAAGACAGTTTTTTGCTGTATTCTCAACAATTTGACAATGTATTCAGCTGAAACTTTCACAGGTGACTTTAAATGTATCTTTCTTGATAATTTTGCCAATAATTCAGCATTAGGTTGACTGAAAAAACAATCTCGACACTACCTTTAAGTGCTTTTGGTTGGCACTTACACGCGCCTTTTCTGTCTGCCATTTTTTTAGTCAAAATGAATGCTAAGGAATTAACTCCAAAAATGGCGGAAATGGTAAACACCCATTTTGCAGAGGTGCCGCGTTCCACGTCATGCAAGAGGTTAATGGTGATGTATGATGCCCTACATTACCTGCACTGCGTTGAACACATGCAGTGACATCAACACCATCCAGTGCAAGTACGTTGTCAGACACAAAGAACGAATGATAGTATTGAAGAATATCAAACCAACCAGGACAAACCCATTAGAGAAGAACTCTTGAATCGTCAGAAAATGAGGTTCTTGCTGATAATTTGAGGGGGAAAAGAACAAAAATTAAATTTGAAAATAATAAAAACAGCCGTCTTTAGCACAATCAGTGACTACTTTGATGTTACATTTATTGTACTGATCGATTTATATAAAGTAAAAATATAAAAAATGTTATGAAGTCACTTGAAAATGACATTTAAAGCTTTGCATGGTGTATGAGTAAGTAATTACTATTTAGGCCAGGGGCCAATTTCACAGAGCTGCTTAACGGTAAGCAAACTTTTGTAGCAAACTGTAGCAGAAAAATTTGCTTAAAGGCACTGAACACGTTTGGTAATTACTCAAAATATATATTAGCATAAAAACTTACTTGGTAACCAGCAACGGAGAGCTGTTGATAGTATAAAACTTTGTGAGAAACCACTCCCTCTGAAGTAACGTAGTTTTTGAGAAAGAAGTAACTTCTCACTAAAATAATAAAAGACTTCATGCATGAAGCCTTTTATTAGCATCTGAAAGCACACAAAATTGTGCAACAAGGGTGTTTTTTCTTTCTTTGTTTTCTTGCAACTTCGTTGACCGATTCAGCCCAAATGTTCACAGGTTTGTTATTTTATGCATATGTTGGGATACACCGAGTGACAATACTGGTCTTTGACAATTACCAAACATGTTCAGTGCCTTTAAGCATAAGCATATATAACACAGGTTAGCAAGAAAATAATTCGCCCACCTTGTCCGTTCACCATGGATTTGCATTGTTAATAAACTTGTGGGAACCATGTGTATCTTCTGGATGGTTTATTTTTTCCTCAAACCGTTACCTTCCCTAGACCATACCGATGGCCTTCTCAGAGTCAACCCTCCTCTTGTGGGAACCATGTGTATCTTCTGGATGGTTTATTTTTTCCTCAAACCGTTACCTTCCCTAGACCATACTGATGGCCTTCTCAGAGTCAACCCTCCTCTTGTGGGAACCATGTGTATCTTCTGGATGGTTTATTTTTTCCTCAAACCGTTACCTTCCCTAGACCATACCGATGGCCTTCTCAGAGTCAACCCTCCTCTTGTGGGAACCATGTGTATCTTCTGGATGGTTTATTTTTTCCTCAAACCGTTACCTTCCCTAGACCATACCGATGGCCTTCTCAGAGTCAACCCTCCTCTTGTGGGAACCATGTGTATCTTCTGGATGGTTTATTTTTTCCTCAAACCGTTACCTTCCCTAGACCATACCGATGGCCTTCTCAGAGTCAACCCTCCTCTTGTGGGAACCATGTGTATCTTCTGGATGGTATATTTTTTCCTCAAACCGTTACCTTCCCTAGACCATACCGATGGCCTTCTCAGAGTCAACCCTCCTCTTAAAAGAGATTTACACACGATTGTACCAGTAAGTTTATTAATAATAATTAATTCATGATATGTGTTTTTCGGAAAAGAACCATGCCTGATATAAAACAGTGGGCATCCCCCCCACAATTATATATATATTATATAAATAAATGAATGAAAATAAAAATTGAAAATAAACCAACCTTTTGTCTCATCTCTACCTCATTATTAGTGATGTACAAGACAATGCCACTAATGGCTAGAGGGTTGATGAGTCGTACTAGCTCTGCTATCAGTCGGAGCAATCCCGTTGTCATGATTTCCCACCAGTAAGCCTTAAAGCACACTCGCCATAGATGGATCATTCGTCCGGCTTCTGCAGCTTTCTTCTACAAAACACCAAAAACAAAACTAAACCAATTTAACATAAAATAAAATCATTGCTTTTTGAATTTATTCCCCATCTTCTTTTCAATAATCCCATCCACTTTAATATCAAATCAAGACAGAGAGTAACAAGCACCGAATCCCTGACAAAACATAAACCTTTTAAAACCACTGCTTTCAACAACGAAAATACACAAAAATACATCCTTTCAGGATTTCAACAACTAATAATCATACCATTTCTTTCTCAAGCACTTTCATGAATCTTTCATGGTTGAATCGAGCCCGGTGGATTTCCGGCAGAGACCCCAAGTCTTTCAGTTCCAGAGGATTCTTAAAACCAATCTTCAGGAGACGACCAAGCCAGAAGAAGGTGATACGGGAGAGCATGCTGCAGTTCTCATCCATGAAATGCATCTCAGGATCCTTTAGATCGGAGGGGAGCTCCGAGTTGACCAAATCTGGATACTTTTCATGGCGCTTTGAGTCTGTTCTTGGAGACTTTCGGAAGACAACCTTTTGAGTAAAGACATAATTTTAAAACAATTTAAAATAAAGTTAACTGAATTTCACTTATTGTCATTATGTTGAATGATCTCTGGGTACCTACTGCTGTACAGTGTGACCTTGTACTTTTCCTGTTTGTGTAACAAACTCATGCTAGTGTGTGTAATACAGTATTCAAACTAGTGTGTGTAATACAGTATTCAAATTTTTTTCTGTACATGGAAATTCTTAACAGCAAAGTATAGGCTACCTTTGGGTTTTTGGAACCGATCGATTGTTTTAATCCTATATAAATGGAGATACAATTAAACTAACTTGTAAAAAATTCATTTAAAAAGGTGGTAGTGTTTTTGAGATATTGACAAAAAACTGGAGTGATTATGTCCACGCAGGAAGAATAATCCGTAATTGGTATACATACACAATCTGAGAAACATGTCATGAAGAATTGTTTCCAAGATCAAATGTCTTTGAATCCCTCTCTCTAAAACCACATTCCTTCAAGGGTTTTTTTTTTTCAAAATGTTATACATTATCAACAGCTGTAGTGCTTTTGACCAAGTAAGTTTTTATGGTCATTAAATTTTGGAATAATGTTTTTCTTACACATGTCATGGGGTCTCTCCTCAACACTTTTTTGAGTTCTCAGTCAATCCACCACCTTGTTGTGTGAATGACTAAGCTGCATGTGCTACTGATATTGATTGAGTGGAAATAAATTGATAAATTGGTAAAGGTTTTTGCCAATGTAGAGTTTTAAACTTTGTCTCCATTTCACGCTCTTCTAAATTTGACTTCAGAAAGCCAAGGTTTTTATGGAATTAAATTTGCAGCTTCATACATAGCCCATTTAAGATGCATGACCAAGGCCCAAATTAATTCAAGCACAACGATTTCTAAGCACAGAGAAACTTAACTTTAGCAGAAACAGGTCACAAGCCAATAGGCCTTGTTAATTACATTATCGTGACTGGTGCCCCGTTTACATTTTGCTCAGCAATAATTATTTTCTGCTTAAACATCTTTATGAAATTTGACCCTGGCCTTGACAGAGAAAATTCAATGTTAATAGGATTTGAGGCATTGCATGGTGAGCTATGATGAACTTAGTTTGCGGTGATCACCATGTGTAAAATTATATCCACTTTGCTGTTCTTTTAGAACTTGTTTTGCTATTTATCCTTCTGCTGCGGAGTAGATTTCTGAATTCATGAGACTACTTAGTTCTAAAAAGAACTGTCCTGCATATTTACAACTTGGGTGGAAGGTTGGAAATCGGCTGGGACTACTACTTTCACTTAGTAAATTGAGGGGACTGCGCACTATTAACTTCACTGCCGCGGAGTGAGTTTTTAATTGGTCTCATCGTTTTGACTAGCCTGCTCTAGTCACTGTCAGGAGAGAAAATTTAATTGAAAAAAGAAAAAAAGGGGGTGGGTGATACTTTTGGTTGACAACTTGTTTCGCTTTCTAAGAAGACTTTTCTGTGCTAGATAATTTTTATTAGCTTACTAGAAATGTACTTGCCTTTAATCTTATAACATTGAGCTCATTTAGGAGTAACAGGGCATGAAATGCAAGGGTGATCACAGCAAAATCAAAGGTGGCAATATTTGGCTCAGCTAACTGCCGGTAGTCCAAATGCATCAAGTAAAGAGAGTTCCCAGCGATTGCCAACGACCAATAGATGACCAATAACCAGGCCATCTTAGGCCGCCTCCAAACCTCCATCTGATGGTTGAAGAGGA
Organism: Leptasterias polaris; assembly: GCA_037783415.1. Taxonomy (NCBI): domain Eukaryota; kingdom Metazoa; phylum Echinodermata; class Asteroidea; order Forcipulatida; family Asteriidae; genus Leptasterias; species Leptasterias polaris. Next base: position 65,926 of record JAZGTN010000098.1, read on the forward strand.
TGGCAAGAATGGTCGCCAGGACAGCGCAGGCATCTGGGAGGTACAAGTGAGGCTGGGTTGGTTTGGAGTGGTGTCGATATCTTGAGTCAGTTAGGGCTCCCTCAACGCTGCTGCCTACAAGAATGACGGTGAGGAGTAGAGTGCAGACCCAGCGTCTACCATGACCAGGATACTTGAGGAGGTACTTGGAGCTGAAAAGACCCTTGAGGTCAGCATTACAACAACGGACACTTATCAGGATCAATGGGAACATGAAGATAGCTAGAACATGAGGGATGGAAGTTACTGCATCCACCATACAAGTATTTTGGAGAAGTGTTTGATTGCCAACGAAGAGCCCGAAGGAATTGGCTCGAAGATTGGCTCGTACAGGCTTGGTAGTGTTGGCACCACACATCCAGTCTAACAACGCATCTCTCAAATCACTGATCAATTGCATTGCTGCTTCCAAGGACCGACCGAAGCCTGGTCGTCTCATTCTGAAAGAAGTTTAGTAGAAGAAAGGATGCAAATCAACAACTTTTCACCTTATTTTAAACTGGAATCTTGTTTACTAAAAAGATGTTCATTTCTTGGTATGTTTTTGGTTTTTTGTTGTCAGTCAAGCAATTAAGTTTCAACACATACAAATATTTTCAAAATAAATTCCTGGGCTGAGGTCAATGTAGTTTATGTTGACATTGAGTAACCAGGGAATCACCAAAATGCTACCCCTCAGAGTTTGACCTTCAAAATAACTTTAGTAAGTTGCAGTCCCAGCCCAGCTATCCAGCCCCCCCCCCCCCCCCCTATGCTTGCTTGATAAACTGTAGCCTACTTTCAGCACTCTTTCACTTCACAAAGTTGACTATTTGAGTATTTAGAAAACAGATTTGTTAAAATCCAATTTGGGAAGAGAGCTCCATGATCCAACTTGATTATTTTTCACCATGTGGGTGGAGGTCATGTTTTCACTAACTAAACTAAAAACTTATCTTATCTGTCACTAAGATTTTCTTTGGTCAAACAAGTGGAAAAGGACGGTTGGAACCGTTGACAGTGTGTCAAATTATGGAGGTTTACTTTCTTCCTTATTTTTGCTCCATGGTTCACATTCTTCCCACTTTGATTGCCGGTAAGCAGCTCTATATGAAACTTGGCCCCACTTGTGTGGCCAAAAGGCTAGCTAGCCTTGGCCACACAAGTGGGGCCAATTGTTTCATATAGAGCTGCTTACCGATAGGTAGCAAATAGTGCTTAACAAATTTTTGCTAAGCAAAAATAAGCAGGATTAGTAGATACTATATTGTACATTTAACATGTTATTTTTGCTGGTAACCTTATTCTGGTAAACATAATTTTATAGTGCTATAACTATAAGGCTAAGCATTTTCTTTTGCTTAACCAGCTCTTAGCCCCACTTGTGTGGCCAAGGCTAGCTGAATCCTTGAATATGACATTGGGCCCTGGTAAAAAACAGATAATTTCATAAGTTACCAATCTCCGAGAAAACCAGAACTTAGAAGCTGCTCCGTAACACCTAGAAGTCACGGGGTACTCCGCTGTGATTGAGGTACAGCTGCAGCTGGTACTGTAGCACTAGCAGTACTCACCACCAACACCCAGTGATGTCATGAATGTCTAACTGTCTCCAAAGCCGAATTGTGGACAGCAAAAGCTGACATTTTTGACGGCATAAATGGCAAGTGGGCTCTGCATGTGCCTCCTCAATCCGTGTTCCAAATAAACCATTCAATAGTACTATTATTAGTTGACGATTGTTGCTTATGGGTTATGTAACTCTATTGAAAACATAACTGTGAAGAATGTTGATGCAAAGCCAAAGCACAGCCACACAGGTCATTGGGTCAAAAAGCCATGGATCTTTTTATAGCTCCATGTCAAACAAAAGTCTTTGGGGATGGCATTCCGACTACCACTGACTCCATTGATAAAACTTCCTCGGTCAAGCAGTCGTCGTCCCGTGCGTTCCGAAGACAATGAATGATTTTATTCAAAAAAGTGTGCTAGCCAGCTGCGCATACTAGCTGACTGTATTTATTTTCATGGATTTCCTTAGTTGCGATAATCGTAACCAACCTCTCTGCAAACTTCGAAACCAATCAAATCACAGTATTATTTGCACCACTTGAGGGCGCATACGAGTCACGGATCTGCAGTGCAGACGACATTTAAAAAAAATTACCAGGTTCACCGGTTATCAGAATTTTCAGTCAAAAAACCAGTAGAACTAAACCACTTAAATATTTAAAGTGCCTCTGCGCAGTATTGTTTTTCGAAACTTTTCAGAGCTTCCGGAGTCATAATTTTTCTTTGAAAATACATTATCAGATGAAACATTGAATTGATGAAAGAACGTCAACAGAGGTTCACACAAACAGCACCAGGATTTGTGGTTCAGGCTTTGCAATTCACCGTGAATCGCAAAACCCCCGGCCACCGCTGTCGATAGTCTGCTATGGTGGAATGTCGGACTCAGATACAATGATAACAAAATGGTGGCGGTCAGTGAGATTTTGAGCATGAATTCCAGTACACTTTGTCCCTCTTTGTATGGGAAAAACGAGCAGTGAGTGGGTATGTGCATTTCAGGGCATGGCCGGCGTGGTTACACGGCGAAGTTTGGTTTTTTCACCACTGGTAGGCTTTTTATCAGACTTCTTACTTTCTCCTGACATTGAATCAATGTTAAAAATTGGCTCTGTTGATGCCTTTTCACCATACAAGTCGTCAAATTCTTCAATGAATTTGAATTTCTTCCTGTCATTACCAGTTTGCCTGTAAATCCTTCACCTCTTTGTATCTTTTTTTCAGTTGGTTCCACTTATTTATGATTTGTGTTTTTGTCGCACTAATATCTAAATCCTGCAGTTTGGTTCTTACCTTGCCCCATAATTGCCGATGATCCTTTATTCCAGAGGGAAAGGCCTTGTCCATACTTATGCGCACAGAGACAAGAGCCTTTTCCTCCGAAACTGACCAGATTTTAGGCAGCTGAGAATCACTGCCCGTTACAGGATCTGTAAATGCAAAAAGGTACAATACAGAGTTGCATTTAAAAATTCTTGAAGTTTGTTTAAAACAAAATGCAGTTGTTAATGATTTATATTAGAAAGTTGTTTCAGAAGGGTAAATGGAAATAATGGCGGCTGTATTGAAAATTCAACTTTACTTCTAAAAAGTGTAGGCACACTATAGCATGACAATCTCTCCAGCTGAATTGGTTAAGTTTAAAGTAAATTATAGAATTGACAATCATTAAAAAATTATCGATAGCTTGAATTTCAAGCCAAGCAACCATCTGCACAGGCAGTGGTTTACATGCAGCTTTGTGGAGCAATAAACTAGCCAGTCAGACCATTTGGATTGAGTTTTGACTTGTCCTCAGATGATAGATAGATAATTTTTTTTTTATAAACTGTCTTCTTAGCACAAAGGCTGATAGACAACAACAAAAATGTTTCAAAAACAGATGTTTTAACGTGTGTTTGGCCAGCAGACCACTGTAGTTAAATGAAAAGTCACCCAACACAATACCAAAGTGTAAGGGTTACATGAAAAACAACGCCACTTTCAAGAGAGAGAAAATATTTGTTCATATTCCTCTAAAAATGTTACATATTGTAAGTTGGTGGAAAACGAGATACCGGTAAGGGATCTCTAAAGTACATCAGTACAGGGGGAAATTCTGTGACGGGTGAAGAGGATGCGGCAGAGCGTAGGCCTATGCTGTGAGTGAAGGTCCTACAGAAGAGACAATGAGTGAGACACCTTCTGTTAAACCATGAAAATACCTTTAGAAGAGGTCGGGCTTGTATACAATGGAAAAAAGTTGTTGTTCCGAAAAGAATCAGTGGTGTAACAACTTTTCGGAACCTCCTAAGATATTTGAAGTGTTTAAAAACCCAGCAAGATTGTATTGCTATATATTCGTGCAAAGTATTAAATCCTAACTATTTTTGTGGTCACTAAAATAAATCACGTTGCAATTTGTTAGAAAAGTCCTTGGTAATATTCGTGAGGTCCGGGGTCAACAAGTGTTCATAATTAATTAAATTTGACGTTTCAGAGTCTGGGCGGTACCATAACAAGAGACTCACCTATTTCTAAACCATGTCCTGACGGGCAGCCGGTTGCACACTGGAAATTACATAAAACAGGTAACTCCCCCCCCCCCCCCCCCATGATGAAAGTGGCGCAAGTCTGTAAGTTAAGCCAAATAAATGGCGCAACCTATACGCACTCGATTTTGATGGCGTAAGTCAGTATTTTATTGCGCAAGTTGATAAACTGCCAACGGTACATTGTGTCTTGACCCATCTTTAGAAGTTTTCATGCTTTAATAAGCAGGTTCTGCTTGCTTGCTTAAAGCATGAACACTTCTAAAGACGGGTCAAGAGAATGTGATTGAAACGCTTATTTTCCCCAAAATACCTTTTTAAAATTTGTTTTTAATCGTAAAATTTACTTAAAAACCAATAGCTGACGAACGCGTTTTGGTTTTGAGCTGCTTGTTTTGCGCGTTCGACTGTTCATGGGTTATTATTTATAAGAAAAAACTCGACGGGCCTCCTGGGGACAAATCGTTTCAAATACACCGATCCATTAAGCCACGCCCATTTCTCATTGACCAATCACAACCGCAAAATCTGATCACCATTTGAGCCGTTTGGTGATCTTTGCACTAATGGTGATCGGGTTTCGCGGCTGTGATTGGTCAACTCGTAAGGAGGCGGGGCTTAATGGATCGATCTATTGAGCAGAGGATAGTCGTTTAGGATCCGGAGTCAACGGATAATATTCTCTTCATTGTAAACAGATGTGAACTTCAAAGTGGTTGAAAAGTAATGTTGTTTTAAATAGTCATCATACACTGGAAGCCCCTGGGAGCTAGATAGAACGGTACACACCACAGACACATAAAATTATGACCTAGGTATTATATGTCTGTGGATACACACCGAGAGACAAGTTCTCAAAAACAATCTACACAGCAAAGTATACACACTTTGTTTTACCACTGCAAACTGAATATTCAATGATATCTCGCCATGCAATGCCTCCAAACCCACAGTGATCACCCTTGTCAAGATGAAAATACAGACTTTTGAAAATAACTGGATGATCTGAAACGAGTCTCACAGAAATCGCAACGACTATTAAACATGAAAAGATCTTTCATTTATATTGTGTTTCTTTGAAATGAATGTTTACCAAAGGTCACAAACTACATGAACTCCGATGACAACCTATCACACATGAAAACAACAATGATGAAACATGTTTTCACTTTAGTTTACTGGTACTTTCAGAAAGTTTATTGACTACTTTCTGTTAATATAACATTCTCAGTCATTTATTTGACTTAAAAATTATTTTGTAAAATATAACCTTTCTTGAATTTTCTTGTAAAAAAAACACCAAAAATACAAAAGTTGTTGTAACCACAGTGATACCAGTCTTGATTGGCGACCTTCATTTTGCATTAGGGATAAAGAGGATAAAGACTCATATTTGTTGTGTGCCCTTTATACACCAATATGTGTAAAGCACTACACACTTGATACTTTCCCCAGAGTCCAGTGAAAAAAACCCACAGGCATATATATCCCACCTTTTAGTAATTATACCCAGGGAAAGATTTCATCCAGCAATTTTGCATAGCAAAATATTTAGACTGAACTTGTTTTGTGCACACTGAATGCTAATATTGAGTAGCAACTCCTGATTTTTGAGTAGCAACCGATGCATTTTGTGTAACAATTTGCTCTGTTATACAAGGGAAATCGTTCACTGATACCTGTGGATTCTTTTTACAGGACTCGGGACTGAAGTAGGCCTATATACAATGCTTACTGGTACTACCCATCAGTGTACGTGCAAAAACCAAATAATATTCAATGATATCACAACATGAATTACAACAGAAGAAATAACTGTCTCAAACAAACATCTGGATGCTAGTCCCTCCAAGCCAGTCATTGTTGCACTATCTACTGGCGACTAAACACAAAAACAAGTGTCGCCAATCAAGACTACAGTGATACTTAAGAAATAATACAAACAATGCAATAATTCATTGGTTTTATGTAAAGCAATTCTTTCATTTTCCCCTCAACACTTGCTCAATCTAACTGTTTGGTCCACCCGCAAGAATCTCACCCCTAACCCCCACCCCCATTTCTTGTTTTATAAGTTCATTGAAGGACCAACATAAAGAGGACCTTAATACACACAGACAGATCAAATTAAGAGGGAAAAAAAGTCATACCTTGGCAATCAATTGCACTTACTTGGTGTGACAATGTGGGACAGATAATCAAAATTAGCAAGAATTCATCTGCTTCATAATGACTAAACATTGAAATAAATAAATTTCAATAAACACAATTTCGCTACTTCATCAGCTAGTGAATATCATCAGTATATACTCGGTGTGATCTCATTTTGTCATAGTTGTCAATTTGTTCACATCAATAGTACAGTTTTTTTGAGTACATTCATTATTTCAGAAGAAAAAAAAAAATTCTGTTTAATGCACATGTTAAAACACTTATTTCATGATTCAACTGAAACTCAGTAGCTAGTTTTCAAAAAAGTTAAATGGCCTGATGTTTCTGCCCTAGCAGGGTCTTTCCCAAATCAGCTAGAGAATATCATCAGTCGATACTCGGTGATCTCATTTTGTCATAGTTGTCAATTTGTTCACATCAATAGTACAGTTTTGTGTGTGAATACATTCATTAAAAATACAAATTCTGTTTAAGGCACATGTTAAAACACTTATCTCATGATTCAACTGAAACTCAGTAGCTAGTTTTCAAAAAAGTTAAATTACCTGATGTTTCTGCCCTAGCAGAGTCTTTCTCAAAGGCTAAATGACAACACAACACAACACACACACAAGTACACTAGTGTAACAGAATGAGTCAGGTGGAAAGTTTTTACCAGCCGGAAAGGGAATTTGGCTAAGCGTTTCTCTTGGATTAAGTCTGTATCTGAATTGGCGGCTACAACATGGCTACAACTGTTGCTAAAGATGTAATACACTTCGAGCACATGATGACACAGCCATCCAGCCATAGCAGTAGCCGTAACTCTAGCCGCCAATTCGGACTTGGCCTAACCATCAAACTTTCTGAAATAAGCCATTTGCGAATTAGATTCTTAATAATGTCTGGTACAATGACTTGATTGGTCACAAGTGAATCACTCGAATTGGATTCCCCAGACTAAAGACTGTGTTACTGTTGCTATGTCACATGGTTTGGGGCAAGCTTTTGTATATAATATAGCAACCTCCAGATGGGCAAAGCCTGCTACTAGTGTGCAATATACAATACATTCAGAATTGTGTGTGGGTGTTCGCCGTCTCTTACATAACTACATGTACACACAAGCTTGCCCGCAATCATGTGATACAGCAACTGTCTCCTTAGTGACTAAGGAGACAGTTGCTGTATCACATGATTGCGGGCAAGCTTAGTCTGAGGAATTCAAATTTAAGCAGTAACTTGTGACTCAGCAAGTCATTGTACCAGACATAATTCAAATCACCTTACAACTGACTCAAGCTGGAAAATTGTCCCTAGGCACGGAAGATTTGTGTTGTCTGCTTCTGGCTCATAAATGAGTTAGTACTATTTGTAATTATTTTGAGGTATAAATTGCTTAATGTACAAAGCTGTGTTGATCTGGACCCAGTTTTATAAAGCTGCTTAAACACACAATTGTAATAGCAGTACATGACACAATTGTGCTTACCAGACATGCCAGAATATGGTTACCAGCAAAACTGCAATGTCACAAGTACCATTTGAGACAGGTTTCCTGTTTATTTTACCTCAGCAGAAATTTCGTAAGCAATACATTCTCAAATGTTGGAACAGTAGGAACGTTCTTATTGGATCTGATAAGTATACCAGCAAGTGCTCATAGACCATTCCACTGGACCATTGGAAGGTTCCATTGGAACGCTCAACACTAATGGGCATTCCCTCGTGTAGGATTGCTCCTGTACTTCGGCACAATGATGCGGTCTAGCGCTGAACTTTTCGGCAGTCCAATGAAATGAGTACGTTCTTTTGCACCTAGAATGTGCTCGACTTTTGAGACGCTCTCTCAAGCAGCTCTATGAAATTGGCCCCTGGAATATCAAAATGGCAAACAGATAGAAAATTCTGTTCGACTATGAAAAGCAATGTTATAAAAAGCTCAAAAAAAATCACCTCTCTATTTATTTACAACAAAAAAAAGAATTGTATTTACAATATCATACTAGAACTGCCTCTAGCTACCGAACAATTACGGTGGTCTAGTGGTAAGACATCTGCTCTAGAATGGCAAAGGTCATGGGTTTGAATCCCACCCGAGTGAATTTTATTCACGGGACTTGTACTGTGAATGTACTGAGTTAACAGTGCTCTACACACATCGGTGTATTGGTAATATTCTTTTTCCTCAATGCAGTTTAACATCTATTAAATATCATACTATTTACAAATAGTTTTGGGGTTGAACAATTGTTTTTTTTATCCGAGTGGGATTTGAACCAATGACCTCTTGTTTAGCATGCCAGCACTCTACCAAATGAGTTATCTAGCCCTATGTTGGCCTTCTCCCGAATTTGTCAATATCTTTGTACAGGGGTTCTAGTCGGAAGCTTCTGACTGGAATTGGAGGACCACCAACATAGGGCTAGATCTGCATTCTTTTAAGATTTTAAAACTAAGATTTTTGTGTGTGACTACATTCTTTATTAAGATTTACTTATCTGCAATTCAGTTTTACAAGTAAAAAAAAAGTTTCAAAAGGAATTTCTGTTCTCTTAGTTTGTTCTTCTTCTTTTTTTTCCATTGAAAGTTCTTAGCTACATGAAGATTTTCTTGGACTTCTAGCCCTCACCCTTTCAGGATTGAGGCTCAAGGTCCAGGCTACATTTTACCAAAACAACCAAGTCACGGTTCATTTCTGCCATTTGTCAAGAAACAACACCATGAAGTATGCACGTGAAAAAACACCACCAGGTTATTTGGATATTCTAAAAGAAAATTACCAACACAAATATTTGTGTTAATATGTTTGTACAATTTATGGCAAAATTCACCTTTCCATGTGCACACACAATTATCAAAACTGAGTTTTGACAGGGGTCATTGAAAGGTTATTTAAAATATAGACATTGTAGACATTTGGGCTGCTTCAATACTCCTCATCCGATGAAAAAGAAGTAATGTTTCCTCGTTTTGAATACCTCACTGGTGTCACCTTCTCTACCCTGTACTCTCTCCGCCCAAGGGACACACCCATCCGCTCCATGAATGCATGGACCGTCTCACTATTCAGGATGGAGTTGTCTGCTACTGGGGAGCTCCTTGTCCGCAGATTATAACGAGTTCGTGTGGGTGTAACCTACAATGAGATACAATAAAAACTGTATTACCTCACACTGGGTATATTAAAACTAACCTTGATTCAACCAGTACAGACAAAAACACTTAAATTTAGAACAATAAACAAACTGACGGAAAAATTGAACTGATAACAGAAAGGATGAATATCAAGAAGAATAACAATATTTAAGCTGAAGGGAAGGTCTGGATCGGTCTACCACATTCCATCAGAGCCATCCAGACAACAGACAATTTCAAAACAGCTTTGAAAACACATCTTTTTAATGAACATTTCACCTAATTTTGGATTACTGTTCAATCTGCTGCTGTTTTTTATGCAGCACCCATTTTTCACTTTTACTTGCTTTTGCACCATAGGAAGACATCCACAGAAAAACTTTATTATTGTATCAAGCGCCATGAGCACTTTTGGGGATACCGGCGCTATAGAAGACATCATTCTTATTAGTATTAAAAATAATCAAAGTTTTTAAATATATATATACAAAGTTATCCAATCACAAAACAGTTGACCATAAAAATGAAGACTCAGAATAGCACAGCTACATCGTTAAACCTGCTGGAAATATATCAATATTCTACCACTTTTCAAGACCGTTTAAATATTATTCAGAAGTTCTATTATTTTAATTTCCTTCATTTTAAAGCCTCATCTTTCAGGTGTGGAATTTTTTTTGTTTAACTTGATGAAAATGTGAGCAAGTGTTCATTCCACTCTATTGAGCAATGCAAACGTTTGCCAACATATGCACATGTTCCCATACAGGAACACGTTGAGAACTTACGTCAATAAATGCTTGCAAAATTACGGCCAACTGTCTAGAGGAGGCATCAGCCAGACTTTTTCAAAAGTGGACAAAACACAACAATTTCATTATAGACACTGCACAATGATTGGTCCGACGAATTGACAGGAACATGCGTACACCTTTTGAATATAACATGTTTCAGTGAAAATTTTTAGCGAGGCGCACATTTTTTGAGCGGTCAGGCAAACGTTTGCCCGAGTGGAACACACATAGTGTGTTGTTCCCAATCATGCTCAGAACTGTCTCAGAAAAATTTATTTAAGTCAAGCATTGATAACCCTTCAATCAACTTACAAGCAAACAAACAAAAGAACACCCAAACACTCCAATTTACAAACAAAATCCACTCAAATCACAAAAACAAGCCGATGTTTTTCCAAACTTACATTTTGGGGTGTGGACTGTTTACTTCTACCTTTGGGTCGACCTCTTTTCCTCTTTGCTGAAGGCATATTGCCTGTGAAAGTTCCATCCGATGAATCCGATGACGCAAGGGTACCCACTGTAAAAACAAAAAATACCAAATTAATAACAACTACATTTTTAGAAAATCTCAAACAATCTGACATAGACCCTGCAACTCAGGTATCAGGTTGTAATCTGAACCCAATGTCTTGGCTCTGTCTACCACTGAATTCTGCACCTACTGTCTGCTTACAGAATTGTGTAAGCAAAGAATGCTAAGTACGCAAGCAAACAAGCACAAATACCTCTGTCAACCCATTAAGTATCAAGCGTGGCTTTTCTGCAACTATCAGTTATTCATATAGCACCTTTTCCACAGGATTTAAATTGTTGTAACACTTTGTAAGGGTTTACAAGGTGATGCAGTGCAATCAGCAGCCAATCATACTAGGAACACCAGGGCAGACCCCTTCTCTTTTAAGTACACTGGGTTCTTTAACGTGCATTACACAACACACAAGACCAACAGCTTTATTATTATTATTATTATTCATGGTTTACTCAAACTTGAACTTGAGGCAAAATTGCTACAAATTGTACCTAAAAAATTACATGATTTTAAAATGGTAAAAACATGACAACAGGCTGAATAATTAGAATACATGCTTTACATCTCATCCGAAGGACAAGGCAAAGTGCTTGCTTAAAGGACACAAGAGTCAAAGACTGAGATCCGCACCAACACTCTGCTAATCAGAACATTGGAACTTGGGTGCGCTAGTCCACTCGGCAATGATTACGCCAAAATAGCGGTGATGTTTCTGCTACAACTTGCAAGGATAAAACAATTCAATCAATACCTGACGGATTGAAGTCTTGGCAAGAGCCACGATCTGCAGCTGGATGACCGTCATTGAAACGGACCCTTCTGCTCGTAGGCTGGCTTGGTGTTCGGGTCGTGATGAAGCTCTCTGTGTCCGAGGGTTCCGCGTCAGAGTCTGTACTTGTGAAATCTTCAGAACTGAACTCATCCAGCATTGTGATCCCCTCTGTGCAAAGGTGGAATGTATGTACATAAAAATGATAATCCAAGCCAGGCAACAGGCATCCATACTGCATCCTAATATGGGTGTCATGGCCAAGCGGTCAAGTGCATCAAATTCAAGCTCTGGTGGTTATGTCATCGGAGTGTGGGTTCGAATCCCAGTCATGATACTTGAACTGTGTAGGTCTTACCGAGGTGGTCTGTTTTACTTATTTGCTGAACTGAAAAGCCAAAGGTGAAGCCAAAGAAGACCAAAGCCATAGCCTGATCCCCCCAAACCAAATGTCTGTCTTCGTTTTGTGTATTGCATCTAGGATTCGTCACCCATTTCACTTAATTTATGGACCCAGGCGAATTCTGTAATAACCAAAGTTAAGCAAATTGAATCTGGCACATACACATGAATCCTTCTATAAGACCAAGAGCCACGTTTGAACTTCTCTCCGTTAAACAAAACCATTCATGATACAGACATGAACTGTTGACATAAAAAGACATTAGCTTTTCAGAGGCCTAGAATTTCATCTGAGATAACCCCCATATTTTCTCAAATGAAATGTAACCTCAAACCAATGGAACTTCTCCTTTAACCCATACTTTACAGTTCTATGCCTCTTTTGTCGATTTAAAATGTAAATTAGAGGTGTTGACATTGTGCTGACGTTACTATCATGTGTTGAAGATGTGTTGACGTTACTGTCATGTGTTGAAGCTGTGTTGATTTTACTTTCATGAGTGACGGTGAATAGTAGAACCCCTTCCAATGGATAACTTTACAAGTCTATGGGAGGCTTCGAGGAGCACCAAGGCCAAGACCAGGGGCAACATAGGCTTTGGCCTTCATGTAACTGAAGGCCTGTTTATGGCAAATTACCTGCATTTCGTGTTCGTACACCGTCTCTAAAGCCAACTCCGGCACCAAAAGACTTCTGCGTCTGACTTGATAGCAGTGACATGGCCGTCGTGCTGGAACTTTGTAAAGCTGCTGCAACAGCTCCATTTCCTATTGCAGGACATCTCCCACCTTCACAGAGTATTAAATAATTATAAATAGGACTGATTAAATGATTGATTGATTAACTAATTCATTAGTTAATTGATTGATTGATTGATTGATTGATTGCTTGACTAAGTGTGAGTTTGAAATTCTCAAAACTTTGTATATCGCTTGAAACAGCCCGGATCTACACACAAAACAAGTACGCGCTGAGATACAGCGTAATTTCCAAAAAAACTATAGCATTTCAAGCAAAACTATTTCCGCCATGACCATCTTTATACAATGTAAGTTATGTGCAAATCTGTGAACATTTATATATTTTTTAATCTTACCAATGTTGTACACACCTTTTAAGAGTCTTTGTTGCACGAACTAGAGTTTGTTGTATTTAACATAGTTACCAGGGACCTTCATCTATTATGGGAAATTGTTATCAAGCACAAAATATATTGGCATACCACTTTTTAAGGCTTGAAAAAGTTCAGAGTTCTGTCGTTTGATCTCCAGCAGAAGTTGGTTGTTAACCACGGCAAAGTCTTTATATCGATAAGCCACAACACAGAGAATCACCATGGCAACGAAACAAAAACACTTCCTGCAAAGCCACATTAGCTCATAAAGCTGTTTCTACAGAAGGAAAGAACAGAAGAAATGAACCAGTTAACTCCAGAAGAGGTTCACAATGCATGCACACACTTTTGGACAAAACACAGAAGTTGGGTAAACCCACTTTTGAATAAACCCAGACATTTTTTGGTTGGTATGAACATTAGACTGTGTAGTGAGCACTGACCCAGACATGCACTAACCATGCTACGCTTCGTTTCTCCTGTACAACGAGGGAAAAGAGGACTGGAATACATGCTCGAAATCTCCCCTTTTACCAAGGATCATTGTGTAATCCTAATTCTAGGCATTCATTCTTTTGTTATACAAACAAGGATTACGAGATATCAATAGGCTGCCAACCTAGTTTATCATTGTATTTGACATATGGGAGACAAGTCTAAGATTCCAGCCGTGGCTTATGGCCATGGGTTGGCTGATTCAAGGTGAACACATTCCGGTGCATTTTATGATAACCATTGTTGCCTTTACTTTGGTTTCTCTGTGACATCAATACTCTCAAAAACAAATTCTTCCGAAAGTTCTGAAAAAATATATATTTTTGTTGTTGAAAATCCTGGAACCAAAAGGCTAAGGAACCGAACTTTCCTACTGTTTCACAATTCAATATTGTCCACTGTGGCTATGAATGATAGATACACTATGTCAGCCTGCAATATGATTATCATGTGGTAAATGCATCTGCACAGTACACGGTCAACCCTCCTACTGTACACACACGTACACAGTAGTAGTTCTGTGAAGTTCTCCCACCATACACAAACTGTGCAGTTAAACAGTTTCAGATGGTTAGTCAACTCACTGGTCAATGTGACCAAGAGTAGGAGATTTATAGAAGACCTTTGAAGCTGAAGCAAAGTCATCAAAGTATATTTGGTTTGCGGTAACACCATGTATCTACTTGCTAGGTAGATTTTGTTCTTTGAGAGTTTGTCTTGCTATTTATTCTACTGCCGCGGAGTAGATTATTCAGAATTCGGGAGACTTCTCAGTTCTGAAAAGAACTGTCCAGCTTATTAACTACTACCTGGGCGGAGGGTAGGAAATAGGCTGGGACTAATACTTTCGCTTAGTGGATGGAGGGGACTTCTCGTCATCAACTTCACTGCTGCGGAGTGAGTTCTTAATTGGTCTCAACGTTTCGACTAGCTTGATCTAGTCATCGTCAGGAGACTGAACTGTGAAGTCTCCCGAAGTCTCCTGAATTCTGAATAATCTACTCCACGGCAGTAGAAAAAATAGCAAGTCAAGTTCTCAAAGAACAAAATCTACCTAGCAAGTAGATATATACATGGTGTTACCGCAAACCAAATATATGTTGACACCTCACAAAGCAATGACTCAAATCCCATATAAAGTCATCAAAGCTTCACTGGTCAGTGACAATGTAGAAACAAGAATTGCAAGACAAAAGAAACATGCAAACAACAAACATTATCAGGCTTATTTCGATAGTGACTATCAAAAAGAGCAACAGTAATTTGCAGGTCTTCAAATGCTATTTGGAAGTATTTCAGAGGGGAAATATATCTGGAGGATGGGTACTTGGCACGGACGTTATAATAAGTGAGCTTTCAGATTTGAAATTAACCTAAAGTGACTATCAAAAAAAGCAACAGTAATTCGCAGGTCTTCAAATGATATTTACAAGTATTTCAGAGGGGAAATATATCTGGAGGATGGGTACTTGGCACAGACGTTATAATAAGTGAGCTTTCAGATTGAAATTAACCTAAAGTGACTATCAAAAAAAGCAACAGTAATTCGCAGGTCTTCAAATGCTATTTACAAGTATTTCAGAGGGGAAATATATCTGGAGGATGGGTACTTGGCACGGACGTCATAATAAGTGAGCTTTCAGATTGAAATTAACCTAAAGTGACTATCAAAAAAAGCAACAGTAATTTGCAGGTCTTCAAAGGCTATTTGGAAGTATTTCAGAGGGGAAATATATCTGGAGGATGGGTACTTGGCACAGACGTTATAATAAGTGAGCTTTCAGATTTGAAATTAACCTAAAGTGACTATCAAAAAAAGCAACAGTAATTTGCAGGTCTTCAAATGCTATTTACAAGTATTTCAGAGGGGAAATATATCTGGAGGATGGGTACTTGGCACGGACGTCATAATAAGTGAGCTTTCAGATTGAAATTAACCTAAAGTGACTATCAAAAAAAGCAACAGTAATTTGCAGGTCTTCAAAGGCTATTTGGAAGTATTTCAGAGGGGAAATATATCTGGAGGATGGGTACTTGGCACGGACGTCATAATAAGTGAGCTTTCAGATTGAAATTAACCTGATTATTGTCAATACCAGTTTGTCACTTTGTCTTTGAGGCTTAAATTTTGTACTACTCTATTTGCCACTTCATTTACACTTACCTGATCACCCCCAGCCATCTGAAACACGAGTCTTTCAGTCACCAAGTCTGCCCCAAAGACAATGAAGAGCCAGAGCCTAGCCCCGCTAGTACGAGGTGTTGATGTCACCAGATAAGCGATCAGAATGGCAGCCGGGAAAAATAGCAGCGAGTTAAACCAGCTGAATTCTCCCAGGATGATGTGCTGGACGTCGGCGACGCGGCTGAATGTCTCTTTTAAGAGGCGCCTTTGGTCGTGGGTGCTCTCTTTCATTTCAGCAAAGACACTCTGTTTGGCAAAAAAAATAATAAAAACCATGCCAAGTGTATGCTGCGGTCAGGCCTGGAATTTTATCTTTGAGAGGGTTATGCCATTTTCATTTTGCAAAGGACACTTCCCTTGGAAAATGTTAAAAACATGTTAAGTTGGTCAAAGTCTGACATTTTGTCCATGGTACCTTCATTTAAAAAATAATTACAAATTTTTTATTTTATTATTCTTATTTTTTTCTTTTTAGCCGAATAAAAAGTTTAGGGTCGCGGTGTAAAGTTAGGGTCGGTCGGGTAACCGGAAACACAACAATTTTTTTTTTTGGGGGGGGGGCTGACAGTGTTTTGTTGATATTTTCAGGAAAACAGCTGAATGAAAAAATGCTTTCCTCCTAAAGATGATTTTAGCACACTTTTTCTTTCTTTTATGAAAATTCGCCCCTAACAAGGCTGAAAGCCACTCTTGGTAAGGGGCTACAAGAAAAAAATATTGAAGATGACAATAATTCAGCGAAGCTGAAGGTAGGGGAATTGATATTCCTCTTAAAACACTCTAGATTGTTGGGTGGAGGTAAATATGCACCAGGCAAGGAGTTCCAAAGAGATGCAGTAAGTGGAATAAAGCTGTTGAAAGCTGAACGTAACGTTAAGTTCTTTTAAGAACCGCAACTCACTCAAGAATTACATGGTATTCCTTTAAACGTAGTATTTCAAAGGTCTGTTTGTTTGAGGTCAACAAGATCTTGCCACTTTGGGCATTATTCTTAGTTACATATAGACAGATGGCCTTATTAGAAAGAAGTGGATCAACACCTTGATATCGTTTGAGGATGTCTCCAAGGAATGTCTTAGGTGCTCCTCATTCTTCAAGATAAGAAGCTGCTGCTCTAGAGACTCTTCTTGCTTCACCTTCATCTCCTCCTGAAGCTGACCTGCAAGAAATTAAGTCTCGAGATGTACACATATCCAGTTGGTTATTGTGATGTAATTCCACTGTAAGCCACGTTCACTTCACAGACTCCAACGATTACCTGAGGCTTCGAGGAAATGCATTGAGCAAGTTTTTCTTCAAAGAATTGTGCATGAAAAACCAAGGTTTTTTTTACACTCAGAAATATATGTTTCTGCCATTAAAAATTGCTAGGCTTATAACATTAAATTAGTAACTTTGGATTAAGTAGGATTTGAAACTCTGCATGGTAAAGATACAATCGCAAGTGAGGTTTGCGGAGAAACATGTAACAAATCGTTTATGAGGTGTGGTGGCTCTGAGAAGAACCAGTGGTTTAACAACTCTGGAGTTGCAAACAAATAGTTAATGGCCTGACATTTTGACTGTAGCAGAGTCTTCCTCGAAGGCTGAATGACAACACAAAACAAAGGAAGGTATACTGGTGTACAAATTACAAGAGCAGTTAGGTGGAAAGAAGGGGGGAAGAGAGAGGCAGAAAGCACACAGAAAAAGCAAGGGTGGAAAAAGGAGACAAGGGGGGGAAGAGGCTGGTTTGACCACAAGAGGTTGGAAACACAAAGGACAAAATTAAAGGTGGGAAGAGTGAGAACAAGTAATTAAACAACTCTGGAGTTGTTAAGCCACTGGTTCTTTTTAGAACAGGAAACACCCATGCCAGGACAGTGTTATATTCCATGGGGGTAAGAGACGCAATGTGAAAAGGGCTTTACAGTACACACCTGTTGCCTCCATTTTGACAGCCACTTCTTCCGAGCTCATGACGAGCCTGGATACAGTATTCTCAGTCTCCTCGTGCCACACCTGACTCTGAAGAAAGAAACACATGTCTTGAGTGTGTGTGAAGAACTCTGTATAAGCATTGAATGCGATAACATCTCCCTTGAGCTGTTGCAAGCAGTCTTGGATGTTCTGTGTATGATCGCAGGGGTAGGTTGGCAGACCAGCTTTCTCCAGGTGACAGTTTGTGAATCCCAGTGCCATGAGGCTCTGCTCGTCATCTGTCAGTTGTTTGCAACCTGTTAAAAAAACAAAACATAGATCATCAGGTTTATCAACCAAAGATTTTATGATTAACCACTTCATGTCAGTATGAAAACATCTTTACCATGCTTCTGCGTGGCATTATTTTTTAAAACTTTCCAGACCTTCCAAAGTAACTTTTTAAATTTCTATAATATCATTTTTGGAATAAAAGCGTGGTTTGACAACAAATGTTTGCATAAAATGCACAAAGACTTGTCATTCTCTTTTGAGAAATTTCGGAATGTCTTACCGTGAATTGGACTGAACCTTGACCATAAACCTCGGCAAATAATTAGCCGTGGTAGACTGGAATTTGGGACTTGCCTCCCATAAGCAGAATACAATAATAAACAATGGTGGCAGCCTATGAATCTCTCATAATCCTTGTTTGGCCAACAAAAGGATGACTTCCAGTACGCTTTGTTTTCAGCCCTAAAAACTATTTTGAGAAATGATTCCCTAAGAAGGAATGAATTGGAATTTTGTTTACTCAAAAACATTGGAATCTGAGAAATGGTTTATGCATGAAGTGTTTCTTCAGATTTCTGAGGGTTGGTGTCTGTTTGTGAGTGCTGTGACCAGAGATGCGGTTGGTACCAGCTGTCACCCGCTAATGCACAGTTGATCATTGATTGGCACTCTTTATGGGGCTAGTCTAACAATGTCAGTAACGTACTCCTAGAAATAGGTTCGTTCTATCGTCTCCACTGACGGTAAAAACCTCATAATTACAAGGAGTAAGTCTTTTAAGTACCTTCCTGAATCTGCTCCAGAGCTTTTGTCCAGCATTTGCCGTACCTTGGATGTTTCCCATACTGTTTTATCTGCTTGAGCTGTTTTTGCCCGTTCCCAGTTTTCGTCAATCCGCCAGTCTCATATCTGGATTCCCCGGTTCCTTCCTCAATGAATATCAGAAGGATGTACGTAAAGATTAGGATTAGGAATGTCCACATCTTGATGCTGCTGATGGAGTAAGACTTGAGGAGTAACATGATCTGGAGGGAAAATGAAAAAGTTGCCAAAGTCAGGTATTCATGATTGATTCAAGAAAGCAATTTTAGTTTCCTAGAATGAGAAAACTGTAGAAATACCACATCTATCCGACCACCAAATTGTCACTTATCAATCAAAAATGAAATAACAAATCTTATTTCGTTTGAACTTAGTTTTGATGATCAGAACCCTGGATCTTGTCGATGGGTATAGACCTTTATAGGTTGAAGTGATGTGACCAAGCTTGAGCTATGAATGATTATCCTGGCTAGCCGAAGCGAAGTATAGGCCCCCTATAAGATACTGCTGGTATGACCATGAGTGAAGAGCAATGGTCAAGTACAGCTCTTTTGCCCTTCAACTACACATATACACACACTCTTATTGTTACTTGTTGTACTTGTTGTAGGTGTTATTTTGTTTGTTCGTCTATTGTAACGCTGTTGTTTTGTTTCGTTTTGTAGGCTGTTCCTTGACAAGCCCCGCTTTTTGGAACGTGCCTCCACATTCATATATAAATATTGACTGTACTTTCTTATGACGAAATGTGGAAATAAACGTTGCTTTGAATTGAATTGAATTGAAACTTTCTGGTGACGCTATTTGCCAAACAACCCATCAATAATTGGCAGATATTGTGCCGGCACTGAACATGCGCAGCGACTGTTTTGGGGAAGTTTAGACCATGTTTTTGTATGACTGACTTCCTCCATGGATGACTGACTTTATCTCCCTTTACAACAAAAATCCTAAGACTGGAAAGGAAAAGGTATACCCATTTAAATGGTGGAGTTAACTTTTAATAACAAAAAAGAATATTCTTATTAATTTTGGGGGATGCAAAAAAACTGTTTTTAGTAAAACTTAACCGGTGCCAGTAATAATATATCAATTTTTGACAGCGACCACCACCGAAGATGTCAATATTTAAAAAAAATGGAGTACAGAGCCCCAGTTACTGGGTCTACTGGCTGACCGAAATCATCATTTTCAACTCACAATTTTCTAAAAACGTGCCTCCGACAGAAATTAACATTGGACAGTCCATTATTCAACCATCCTGGTAGTCAGAAACCTCGGTGTTCTTATGGATTATTCGATGAGTACGACCGACCAGGTAACCAATATCTGCAAATCTGCTCTTTACAAATTGGAAAAATAGGTCAAATCCAGCGCCATCTTGATGATGATTCTACTCTTCTACTGGTTCATGCCTTTGTCACTTCTAGACTCGACTCTTGCAATTCTCTTCTCACTGGACTGTCAGATAGAGAACTTTCTAAAATTCAACGAGTTCAAAACAACGCTGCTCGCCTCGTCTCACGCACACCTCGTTCCCAACATATTATACCCATCTTACATGTACAAGAACTCCACTGGCTCCCTATCAAACTGCGTATCGTATTAAGTTAAATCATCTCACTTTCAAAGCTCTTCATGGCCTATCTTCTGACTTTATATCTGATCTTCTCCGTAAATATATTCCTGTTCGTCCTCTTCGATCTGCTGGCCAATCCCTACTGACGCAAACTACTTTTCCACTAAATTCTATGGTCAAAAAGCCTTCAACTTCATTGCACCTTCGTTATGGAATGACTTACCTCTTCATATTCACCAAGCTGGCTCTCTTCAGATTTTCAAAGGACTTTTAAAAACTCATTTGTTTGAATCTTTATTTGTGTAACTTGCTTAAATTATATTCATTTCATTGTTTTATGTTTTGTGTTGCGCATAGAGGCTCCTGCATTAATATGCGCTATATAAATATCTCGTATTTATTATAATTTATGAATTATACCATGGAGGAAGGAAGAGCTCCATGATCATACACATTTTTAATAATGATAGTAGCAATTATTCAATCAAGATTTTGTTTTTATTTAATATATTACTTAGTTTTAATGGTTGTGTGTTTTCTGACTTTTTTTGTAGGACAGAACAAAACAAACAGCCTAACAGGGGAGGGGGAGTGGGGGGGACACACCAGAATCTCCGGCGGGACAGATCAGAATCTCCTGGTGGCACAGTTAATATTATTAAAGAAAGATCATTAAAAAAATTACCTTGGCTAAGTTGAATTGTTGTGTAGGTAGGCTATTATAGGCTTTTTATAGCTGTGTGGTCGAACATAGGCCTTATCACTCACTCAGTCACTGTAATATCTACAGTACTATAAGTGATCACTGACACTGTTTTTATCTGGATGCACCTCTTGTTGTTTTCCTATCCGGATGCACCTCTTGTTGTTTTCCTATCCGGATGCACCTCTTGTTGTTTTCCTATCCGGATGCACCTCTTGTTGTTTTCCTATCCGAATGTCAGACAATGCATGCTACGGTTGAACACAATTAACTCAAAACAAGCAGGTGGACATGGTGACTGAGGGGAGTCCGTCCACAGACTTGATTTGTACTACGCGCGCGCGGCGGCGGCGCGGCCGCCGGCCTTCCCAGCCAACCTCGTTCCCAGTGTGGTGTTCGATCTCGCCGCCCTGGTTTTTTCTCTCCCAGAATGCCTTGCTCCAATTACGGACGGATACGGTGCGCTGGATACTATGCTATGGTTGCACTTGCACCCCACTAAATCATAGCATACGATGTAATTGCTAAATTGTCAAAAATACTTAGAAGTCCCACAGCTTTTTGTTGCCTCCATGGTTGTACTAGGCGTCCTTTTTATTTCAACACAAAATGTACTATGGACTACTAAACAAGTCTAGTTTTACCCGTCTGCGCACTGCGCACGATCAAGAGGGTGCGGATGGAGATCAGTGGATAACATACGCATCTACAACGTGTGATAGATAGACCTTTCAAAGTGCGCCGGTTGGCATGGACGGCCGAATGTTAGCAAAACATTCAATCGTGTTAAAAAATGTTGTGACCAAATTCAACATTTTCTGTAAAGATTCATGAACGAAAATACCTTCCATGATTGGTTGATTTGTTTCCAACAAATTCAACACTATTTTAGAATATTTGTGTAACACTGCTACAAACTGTGGCAATCTGTTTTTGATTTGCAGTTATGGCTTTCCATACTTTTTCCAACCTGGGTTGGCAAAAACTCGGGCTGTGACGTTGCAAAAGAAAGGTAGACCCTGGTAGACACATTCACAGTGTGATGTGGTGCAGTAGCTGAAGTCAGCACGAAATTTCTTGCCAGCACCAAATTTCAAAAACCTTTGTCAATGACCGTCAAGGGCAGTGCAATGGGAATAAAAAGTTCTCGTGTTATACCTACTACCTAGTTTCCAATTGCAATGTTTTCATATAAAAAAGACGTGAAATCTTATTTTTCTTCTTCACAAATTGCCTTCTTCTGTCCTTGCTCTATGTTATATCGCGGCCATCATGCCTTAGCGCCCCAAACTAATCTATTCACTAATTAACTCAGCCCAACTAATTCAACAATTGCATCATTTTAGCCCGTTTGCGAATTCACAAGGAAGGTTCTAGACTATAATTAAGGCAACTACATGGCCTAACCAAATTTTCATTTGAAATGTTTTCAAAGTATAGTGATGAAATCCTTAGATTTTTTTTTCACAGATGTCTTCCTTATATCCCGAACCTTAGGCGCCCCATATTAATTAATTTACTAATAAGCTCAGCCCAACTAATTAAAGATTTGCATTCATCATTCACGTCATTCATTCATTCAGTCGATGCGGAGCATCGGATGATGGCCCTCCAAACACGTTGGTCCTCCATTGCTGTACGTAGCTCTTCCCGACGCAGTCCAGAGTCCCGGCACAAGGTGTCCACATAGGTGGTTTGTGGTCTACCTCGGGAACAGTAACCTTGAGTAGGGGCCCAAACTAGCACAAGCTTGCTCACTGCCAGCTCGTCATGTCTGAGACAGTGACCTGCTAGCCTCAGCCTTCTTGCCCTAATCTTGGTGCTAACTCTCGGTAGCCCACCGTAGAGCTCCAGGTTTGTGACATGCCTCTCCCAATGAATCTGTTTAACAGAGCGAAGCATTCTCGTATAGCAGCCGTCCAGTCTCTTCTCAAGATTTGCATAATGTAGCCCTTATGTATGCGAATTTACTATAAAACTATACCCAATTTTCATTTGAAATGTTTTCAAAGTAAAATCATGAAATCTTCAGATTTTACTTCAGATGTCTTCATTATACCCCCAGCCATTATACCTAGGCGCCCCAAATTAATTAGTTTACTAATAAGCTCAGCCCAACTAAATATAGATTGATTGGGGGCGCCTATGCATGATGGTTTGGGATATCAGGAAGGCATCTGTGAAGTAAAATCTGAAGATTTCATCATGATTTTACTTTGAAAACATTTCAAATGAAAATTGCGTGGGGAAGGCTAGTGTACTATTAAGGTAAATTCGCATACGGGCTACATTATGCAAATCTTCAATTAGTTGGGCTGACCTAATTAGTGGATAGATTAATTGGGGGCGCCTAGGCATGATGGTTTGGGATATAAGGAAGACATCTATAAAGAAGAATCTGAAGATTTCATGATTTTACTTTGAAAACATTTCAAATGAAAATTGGGTAAAGGCTATGTTTAATATTAATTTAGTAAATTCGCATACGGGCTACATTATGCAAATCTTTAATTAGTTGGGCTGACCTAATTAGTAATCTAATTAATTGGGGGCGCCTAGGTATGATGGATTGGAATAATTATAATGAAAACACCTGTGAAGAAAAAAAAATTAAGATTTCATTATTTCATTCTGAAAACATTTCAAATGAAAATTGGGTACAATTAGCCCTTTTTAGTCTAGAACCTTCATAGTGAATTCGCAAACGGGCTAAAATTATGCAATTGTTTAATTAGTTGTGCAGAGTAAATTAGTGAATATATTAATTTGGGTGCTAATGCATGATGACTCTGGATATAAGAAGGCTATTTGTGAAGAAACAAAAATCAGATTTTAAGTCTTTTATATGAAAACATTGGTATTGGAAACTAGCTGGTATAACCTAACACGATAAATAATAATTTTGATTCTCTCCGCACTGTCTTTGACGGTCGTTGACAAAGGTTTTTGAAATTTGGTGCTGGCAACAAATTTGGTGCTGACTTCAGGTGGTAGTACGATTTGCTCGCATATGAATAAAATATCCAATAAGTAAAAAGTAACCAACTTCACTCCAGGTAGGTCAACATTAAGGAAATTAGGGGTTTCAAATCTCATCGTTTTTGATTGTTTTATAAGCTCAGGTGAGTGCTATTAATGTATTATTGTGTTGAACTTTTGATGATTCATTCACGATGATAAACAAAGCTTATTGCTTGCATTTACTGATTTAAATTAGTAAAATTTGTGTTAATAAAATGTGAACAAAATGTGTTTGTATCGTTGAATGTGTTTCTATGGACGCGGTGTCAAAAAGACAACCTTGATGATGGAGGGGGTCGCGTGGGTGTGGGGGCTGAATATTGTGGGTTCGGTGGTTCGGTCCTCTCTCTATATGGTAACACCTGTGACCTTCTGTCAGCAATATGTCCGTATCCACCTCAGGTCACTTTCTTAGTTGTTGGAAAAATTGTTGTAACTTGGTTTGCATCTGTCACTTTTTAAGTCTACCCGCCACTGCACTGCTTCTACACTCAGTAGTAAAGTATAGAACACCATGCACCAATGTCAATGAATAATACTACGAAGTGTAGTGATAGAGAAT
The DNA here is from genome assembly GCA_037783415.1 of Leptasterias polaris. Classification (NCBI taxonomy): domain Eukaryota; kingdom Metazoa; phylum Echinodermata; class Asteroidea; order Forcipulatida; family Asteriidae; genus Leptasterias; species Leptasterias polaris. The sequence continues at coordinate 90,508 of JAZGTN010000098.1, forward strand.
GTCTCTATGTGGTCAGACCTAGCCCCACTTCCCACAAAAAGGGGCTACATTAGACCACCATAGACTTAAACATTTATTACTTTTCATGTTTTTGACACTGTACTGTTCTAACTAAGTCTCAAGTGCCTTCTGGACAGGTATAAGGATTACATAAATTTGACCAATATTAAGCGAGATAAAGTGGCAGCCGGACTGAGAATTTTATTTAGCCTGTAGCTTTTTAGTAGCTATCCATCGAGTGGTGTGGCTGGCAGATTTTGATAAAGACTGATCCTTTAATCGAACATCCTGGCCATATCGACCAAGGTCAAATTTAGTCTGGTTTCTGGTGGGATGGCATCCGTGTTGCATTTTTTTATGGTCTGGAATGGATATGTTTTGCTTTCTCCTTCCTTTAGCTTAGATCTTAAAATGTAATGACTGTTCATTTTACACTACACCATATTTCCTGAAATATTGGTCTAACCATGGAGGTAGAATGGACTAACCCTGACTGATTAGGCATTTTGGTTAGCGTATGGTCTAAATCCTCTCATTTCCTCCTTTCCTACATGTGTCACTGCACACAAAAGTGTTGGACTAAGATAAGATTGGAATGCCGGATCAGGTGATAATGATAAGCAATTGTTATTTGGTCTACAGACAGTCTTCAGTCCTTCTAAATCCTTCAATTTGACAATTTGATTCAAGGATTTGTGATGGGAAGAATGAATCTAGGCGTCCATAGACTTGCGTGCAAGTGGTTTCAATAGGTGGTAGCCATTTTAAAATTAAAACACATATAATATCACTGTGTTCGAAACGGCTTCCTGGCGGCTGATTGATTGATAGCACAGCTTGCACTTGCAGTGGTACATCTTGCACGATATGGCACACCTGAATATTTGGACTTTAAGGGAATGTATGTATGTATACGTTTGGTAATCACTCCTAAAACTATAGTGGTAATAAAAACTTAATGTTTCAGCCTACAGCAGCTTTCAATGGTAAAAAGCATTTTTTGTGGTTAAAAGATATCAGTTTTTATGACCCAAAATTTGAATCTGAGAAGCATTACTGTCAGTAATACTTCTCATAAACTGTGTATTCCTATTACTAGGGATTATTCTGCCTACATGGACATATTCACTCTGGATTTTCGGCAGTTTCTTGAAAATGAAATTTTCACAGGTTACATAGTTTAATTACATTTACATTTATATTTAAAGGCCTTTGGTAATTACTCAAAATATATATTAGCATAAAAACTTACTTGGTAACGAGCAACGGAGAGCTGTTGATAGTATAAAACATTGTGAGAAACGACTCCCTCTGAAGTAACGTAGTTTTTGAGAAAGAGGTAATTTCTCACTAAAATAATAAAAGACTTCTGGCCAGAAGCCTTTTATTCCTATCTGAAAGCACACTAATTTGTACAACAAGGGTGTTTTTTCTTTCATCATTTTCATACAACTTCAATGACCAATTGAGCCCAAATTTTCACAGGATTGTTATTTTATGCATATGTTTGGATACACCAAGTGAGAATACTGGTCTTTGACAATTACAAAACGTGTTCAGTGCCTTTAAGAGTAAAACAATGGAGCGGTTCCGAAAACCAAAGGTATACTTTGCCTTTAACCTTTTCTTGGGAATCTGTTTGGTTTTTTTACTTTATAGTGATGTGTTGACTGATAAGCCAGGATGTCTCTGGACCACTATGACACATTGAGGGTGATCGGAAAGGGTAGCTATGGAGAGGTATGGCTGGCAAAACACAGGAAAGATAGAAAACAGGTAAACATATTTTTTTTCATAACTCGATCAAAGCTTTACACATGTAGGCCTGTAATTGAGAAAGCAATGTCTGTACAAACATTACTTGAGGTTAAAAAGGGTGAGAGAAATTGTCAATTCTTGTTTAAAGGAATTAGAAAGTAACTATTAATTGCTGTTACAAACCATGTGTAAATTGCATTTGGGAGAAGTGTTGGTTCTAAAAAGAGCTGTCGGTGTGGTCTCGACATATATTCAGCTCGTCTACGGGAGAATGATGGACTGCTATTTATTGATGCTGAGCCAACACTCCTCCCATAAGAGATGGTTACAGGCCTACCCGTTTACTAGTAATAGTGACTTCCTTATACACCATGCAAAGCTTCAAACTTAACTTGTTTTAGGTAGGGTACCGTAGGGTCATATAGACTGTGCAAGTCTCGCGCGTAAGCGAACTTCCGGGACCATCGTGGTCCCAACCATATGGAGTTTTACGTTGGCAAGATTTTGTTTCGTCTATAATTTTAGTTTAACGTACTTTATGACCATGAAAATTAAATATGTTGTTGGGAATGTAGTACTAAGTGATAAAAAATATGAAAGTAAAATCAATTCAACAATGCAACGAAGAAAACCCAAGAATTAAACTTGACCTCTGCTTCCGGTTACTTGCCAAAAATTAAGAATTTGTGCCCACCTCCGATCACCAAATTTGTTTTGGTCGCGCGATGATAATCACCAGACGCTGTAATTGCCAGACGCTAAGCCTTTTCATTGCAGTCTACGGTTGTCGAGGCGTCAGCGTCCTCTTTAAACTGCGTCACACGATGATTCTACGCCCGTGCGATCATCGCGCGTCTGCGTTTAAACCTGCTTTAGTGGTTGTACGTATTCAGGCATGGATTTACAAAAGGGTTTCCTAAAAAGTTCAGATCAAATAAGCATCCTTGTCCCAGAGTTTTTAGTTTGTTTCAACAAAAACTAACAAATGAATTGTGTGTTTATTATGAAAGCTAAAACTCATTTTATGCAAATTGTAATGAGTATTTTTGTTGGTCAGATTGTTTCATAGATCTAATTTAAAAACAATGATTTGATTTCAGAAAAAATACGTGTTTTCTCGCTCCGATACGCGCGAGACTTGCACAGTCTATTGGTAAATACTCCAAAAATTATTGACCATGAAAACTTTCTTGGTGAGAAGCACTGCAGCTGTTGATAGTATAAACTATTTTGAGAAAGGATTCCCTTGGAAGTAAGATGGTTTGGATAATTGTTCACCTCAAAACATAAAAAACCCATTTGAATCTGAGAAATGACTCATGCATGAATCGTTTCTCAGATTTCTGAGAATGAGTGTCTGTTCCCCAATGCTGCGCCCAGAGATGGGTTGTTACCCGCTGTCACCTCGCTAAACAAGGATGGATTCAACAATCTTGTGAAAATACCATGACAGTTTTATGCTGTTTTCTCAGCAAGTAGACACTGTATTCAGCTGAAACTTTCACATACGACTTTTATTGTATCTTTCCTTTATAATCTGGCCTATAGTAAATCAGCGTTACATTGACAAAAACCAATCTATGACCCTACATTTAATCTTGATACAAATCCAATATGCTGAGGGATTTCTTATTCTCTGTTACTCAGTATGTCATTAAAAAGATGGAAATGCTAAATGCGTCTCGTCGAGAGAGAACTGCCGCCGAACAGGAGGCAAAGCTCCTCTCTCGTCTCCGTCATCCGAACATCGTCTCGTACAAGGACTCATTCGAGAGTCAAGATGGCTTCCTCTACATCGTCATGGGTTTCTGTGATGGTGGAGATCTTTACTGCCGACTTAAAGACCAGAAGGGAATGGCGCTGATTGAGAAGCAGGTGGTGGAATGGTTTGTGCAGATCGCTATGGCATTACAGGTCAGAGGTTAACTGAGTTTAAATGCACAATAAAATGTGAATGTTTTTGAAGCCTCACTCTGACTCAAATATGAACCCTTGCAGACTAGACAGTTTGACTAGATTGAGACCTAATCCCTCCAGTTTCCTCTTCTCCTATGATACTCCACACCACATTGTTTGGACTTGGGAAAAGATTGGAATGCCTGACCCTGTAATGAACCATGATTGATAGACCTACCTCCCCAAGTCCTTTGGAATCCTTCACTTTGGCAATTGGATATTGAAAGAGTTTGGACTGTAAGGTCTAAGCAAAGGAACGACATGAACACCTCTAGATTTAAAAGGAGCAATGGTACACCCACTATTTCACCTTGACCTTGACATATGTAAATTCAACTGTTCAAAATAAGGAAGAATGTTAAAATAATAAGAAACCACAAGGGAAACTGACTGGGTGTATTTTAAATAGTAAGGGTTTGAACCAAAATAAGGGATAATAGATTTCTAATAAAAGGATTTTGTAAAATAATATAACAATTCAAATTTATAAGGCGCTATTCCATCAAAATCATAGCGCACATAAAAGAAATTAACATGGATAGAGGTGAGGAGGAAGATTGTTCCAAATCATTGGTCCAGCTACACTGAATACTTTTTGGACCCAGAACTTTGTTTGCACGGGGAACATTCAAGTGAGTGATGTCAATTGGTCAATTGATGTCGAACTATTGGTTGCGATATACAACTTCTCCTTATTCGGTTTCAATAATTATCATCGTTATTCTTAAATTGATATTGATTCATTTACTAAAGGGACCAGGGCCTGTATAAGCCTTGGCTTTTTCCTGGTGCCCTCCATTGTCACCACTTGTATCAAATTCTTGTATTGACAGATTGTCTAGTTGTGATATATGGAAAAAATAAACAAAACAAAACAAAAAACAAACTGCGGACCCAAGAAAACGTGACAGTAAAATGGAAAGACTAGGAGTAGTTTTGTAAACAAAAAGAGCAAGTTTAAAATGAATCTGTTCTCTGATTGGTAGCCAATGACGTTCCCTGAGTGATGGGGTAATATGCTCCCTCAAGGGTGTGGAACATACCAAACGAGCTGCACTATTTTCGTAATTTTTTTAACTCTGGTCAATTCATGTGACGTAGCACCAAATAAAAGAACATTGCCATTATCATTGACGATTAAAACCTAAGCGTAATTTTTTCTCTCTCTTAATTTCAGTATATGCATGAGAGGAATATTCTGCATCGTGATCTCAAGACTCAAAACATCTTCCTTACCAAGAGCAAAATCATCAAAGTTGGTGACCTTGGCATAGCGAGGGTGTTAGAGGGTAATAATGACATGGCTACAACGTTGATTGGTACTCCGTACTACATGAGCCCGGAGCTGTTCAGTAATAAACCATATAACCACAAGGTATGCTCATCTATTGAACAGTTCTGCGCTGTTAGTCAGAAGTGGAGGTAGAGGTCAATGTGAGGACGTCTGCATAAACTTAAGACATGATGGAGTGTGACTGTAATCGAGTAAGAGACCCCTTGCATTAGCCGCCATCGCTGAGGTCAAAAAATGGAAACGTGCATGCATGTACCAGCCTTCACAACTGTCCGCTAATGGCTGGTCTTTGCCCCAGTGAGGGCGCTTTGTTGGACTTGTGACGTACATGTATGTCATATGCAAGGGGCTTATTGACTGAGGTTTCTGTCTGACCAATGACCAGTCCATCCAACAGGCTCTCATCAAACCATATAAGTTAAACTGACTAAAGATGCAAATGAGAGAATGGACAGCCTTTGATATGTTGTTCTCCTAAACAGGCCGTATCATTAGCTACAGCTATGCCTACAACAGTTGCTAAGGGTGTTGCTAAGGATGTTCTAAACTTCAATGCATAATGACGCGGCGATTCAGCGGTAGCCGTAGCCGCCAATTTGAACATGGCCTGATAATGTTTTCAACAACATAAACAAATGTTACTTTAAATAAGAAAACTGTCTTTTCTGCTCCAGTAATGGGGTTTTTAGGACTGACTAATAATTGTTTAGCTTTAAGAGTTCACTTGATTGAATTTGATATGTTGATACGCTTTGTTTACAGTCTGATGTGTGGGCGCTAGGTTGTTGTGTATATGAAATGGCAACTTTAAAGCATGCTTTCAATGCTAAAGACATGAACTCACTGGTCTACAAGATTCTAAGAGGCAAGGTAAGAACTCGGGCTTCTGTACAATTGTTACAAAATTGCAAAAGATGCAAATTATCTGGAGCATGTTTAAAGATGATCAAATAAACATAAAATGTTTGGAGTGTGTTACTTTCCAAACCTTTGGCACATTGCAGGCGTGGCATCTCATCTTTGAAAGGGCAAGGCCAATTTAATTTTTCAAAGGGCACTTCCGGTCAAAAATCTTTAAGTCTACGGGAAACACATTTGAAGGGGCACCAAGGCCAATACCAGGGGCAACTAACGCCGTGTAATTCCAGGCCTGACATTGAAGTGATCATTGCATTTCTTTGGTATTGTCTATTTTTGCAAAACTCTTTTCCTTTTGAATTGAGGAAAAAACGTAATATAACTTTAAAAAAGAATTGTAATTAAAAAGAAAATCCAATTCCTGGATTCATGTTCTTGATACCAGATGCCAGCTATGCCCAAGACCTACAGCAATGACTTGATAGAACTCATCAAGGTAATGCTGAATTTGGCGCCAGAGAAACGACCAAGTGTCGCTCGTATTCTACGCAACCCCTTCATCAAGACGCACATTGCTATCTTTCTTGAAGGTACACGGTCAAGGTAAGTAATGATTTCAGCCACAATGCTTGCCCTCGTTTTCTCAAAACAAAAACGGCTGGTTTCCTTGGTTAAAAAGAGGGCACTGACATTGCTGCTGCCACAAATTATTACTGCACCCCAAAAAGTCAACAAATCTCTTCAAATTTGGGTGGGTGGCTTGTGAATAAAGGGCTCATCTCTCTTCGCTGTGGCCCTGGTTCAATTCCTGGCAAAGGCCATACATGTATGTGAGCAGAGTTGTGCGTTGGTTCTCTCCTATGTCACAAGGTTCTTCTCCAGGCCCTCCGGTTTTACTTCCTCCGGAAAAATCACACACTTTCGATCTCGGCTGTGCTGCGTGTTTATGTATGTGTCGATGTGGCTGGCTGCCAAAGGCACATTTGCATGCCTGCGACTAGAACACATGGTAGCTGTGTCCTTCGCAATTCATCTTCTTAATGCAAGTATTAGGATGATTAGCCTCCCAAATTGTTATTACTGTTAAATTTGTGTAATTCCACTGATTGTCATTATCTTTGGACTTAACTTTTTTCAATCATCATCAAAACGATTGGAACTGGTATGGTATTGATCGATCCTTTACTGATAGAGATAAAGTACGATTTTGGTTTTCACTTTATAATACATTTACATGTGCAACTGAACTCGTTGCTGTGTGACCACTCGGTACAAAATGCTAACTTGATTGTTATGCTAATGCACTGAAAGACGCCAAACCAGCTTCTGACATTAAACTTTGAATGGTTGTGTTGTTTCTAACACCGATATGTCAACACCAAAGATCCCACCTTATTTGCAATATTCCAGATTTGAGTTTCTTGCATTTAGGAAAAGGCCAGATTTAGCAAATAAGGGGTTACCTCCCAACATCTATAAAGCACTTAAAGATCTTGGACTTGTTTGATTTTGAGGCCAATGAGCTCTGATTCTACAGAAACACCCATCGACGTTACAAGCGAAATAGCAATCAGCATTATGGAACACCCACCCATCAGCAACAAATCGCTCCTTGTTTGTAACTACATTAGTTCCAATGACATTGACGTCAAGATCCTATAAACGGAAACATGGCTTGGAATGGTCGTCCAAGTCACCATCAATGAAATCATCCCCACTTGGTTACATGTCTAAACGTGTAACTGGACAATCCGTCTGTTAGCCATGTTACCATGTAACCGCCCCTGGTTTCATCATGCTGTTGACCCAAGGGTGCGGCATTTGCACCATGTTTAAATCAAACAATGTTTTATAGATCTTCTTCTCATATTACCATCTTTCTATAGACGACCAAATTCTGGTAGTTCTGAGCGTAGATCGTCCAAGCCAGATATTGCTGCAGACATTGTTGAGAATTCACCTAGAACAGCATCTGTTGATGATCTCCCTCATGGAAGCCCTCTATCACCGATCAATGAAGTACCCGCCAAGAATGAGAAGGTTTGACAAAAGTTGTTTCTTGAGTTAAAAGATGAGATGCAACTTAATTTGTTTATCTTCACCCAGAAATTAGAAAACAAGTTTCAGTTGGAATTTATTATACAACGTCATGAAATATGTCTATACAGAATATAAAAGATGCAGAGCATTGAAACTTTGATCGGGTAAAATATTATAGAATAGTTCTAGAATATTAAAGAACAGTTGTATATCCTACAACTGTTGTATACTATTTTAGAACAATTGTAGAATACTATAGAACAGTTGTAGATCAATATAGAACAGTTATAGAATATTATAGAACAGTTGATCCCAAAAAGTACTTAGCATGGACAATCTTGGTTACCAGCAAAAATAGTATTTAATGTATACTGTTTTTTTACTGATATCCTGCAAATACTTGCTTAGCAGAAACCATCTGCTTAAAAGCTTTATGAAATTGGGACCTGGTTGGGTTGCATTAGAATTAAGATATGGCTTACATTCTTGTAAGATGACGGAGTAAACTGTTATCTTCTTGCACACAGAAACCTACCTCTCAAAGCAGAGTGTCTTCAGCAGGTGGAGACTCTAAGAAGCCTGCCAAGACGAGACCTTCATCGGGTTCTAAAGAGAAGAAAGATTCATCTCGCAGCGCTGTATCTGCTAAGGATGGCTTGAAGGTAATGATTCTTCGACAACAAAAATGTAGATTTTTCTTTGTTCAACCCAAAATTATTTAAGATTTACCCAGTCAGTTTCTTTTGTGGTTTCTTACTTAATACTTGAAATTTGATCCCCTTAAAGTGATCCCTCTGTTGCCACTTCCCAGGTTGTATCGTAAACTTAGGTGTGATCTCTGGCTATACGGCAGTCACAGGTTGAATGTCTTCTGAATGGCACCCCTGAACAATACTGAAAAAATAGGGAGACCACCAACATAGGGCTAGATAGCTCAGTTGGTGGAGCGCCGGCACGTTAGTCCAGAGGTTGTTGGTTCAAATCCCGCTCTGGTCAATTTTTCTTTGTTCAACCCAAAATTGTTTTAAATTTACCGTCAGTTTTCCTTCTGGTTTATTACTTGATAATATAACAAAAATTTCACACACAACTTCTGTTTGTTCTTCCTCATCATTGCTAGTTTTTACCATTTTGACAAATAACAAATCACAGTTTTGTTTACTTTAAAGGATATGTCTTGTCCATATGCCATGTAACAGTTTGTAATTTATAAATCAGCAGAAAATATACACTTTACTTTTCCCCATGCTGTATTAAAAAAAATAAAATAAATTGTTTCAAATAATGCTCTCCTGGAATGCCCACCAGAACAAGCCTTGCTCACGATGCGACGACACTGGGGCAACAAGAAACATAACCAAATCGTTTGAACTTACATTGATAACTTACAGGCATGTACTGTTGTGGTAGCAAAAGCATTTCTTGACATTTCTTGTTCTACTAGCTGACTAGTGGCATAATGTAGTACACCATGAGCTGCCAGCCAGGCTAGTTTTTATGGGTGTTCCCACAGCGTTTTATTTGAAGTGAAACTAATTGGGGAAAAAGTATGCAAAGGGGATCGCAACAGGTGTTAAATCCTTTGAATTGCTTTAACATGTTTTGGCCCGGGAATGATTCCTACAACATAAATTAATTTACCGCTCTAAATTCTACTTGAATATTCTGAAAGGTACCTTCGGCAAGGAAGGGCCGCCCACTTCCAACCCCGCCTGCCCAAGCAGGCACACCGAGGACGAGCGCTAGCGTTAGTAAGAAGCCATCGAGTAATCGTCCAAGGATAGGGTCGTCATCGTCTTCCAGCTCTGTATCAAGCTCCAAAGAGAGTGTAGCCACACCCAGAACAGAGGAAGAAGGGGTGAGTCTAAGATTTCCTCATTTTCTAATCAGTTGTCCCTAGGATTGATCTTTATGAAATCATCTATTCACCATAGCCTATGGAAAGCCAAATTGGAATTAATTCCAAACCTCATCTTTTTCTGCAAGACTGAACAAATTGTTCAAAACCAAATTGTGCAAAACTAACATTTGTTGTTGTTGTAAGAACAAACATTGTCATGTAAGACTTTTTTTCCCCAAGACTTTCTCTACTTAAGTTTGAAATTACTTTTTCAGAGACGGTCAGTGAATGCCTCTGCCAGAGCAAGGAGAAGAGAAAAGTTGAGGGAATCACAAGAGAGTGTGCCATCAGGACCAACAGGTGAGTTATTTTGTGGACGTTTGTGTCCATGGACCATTTTTGAAAAGCTCAAGCATAGATGTTGGTAAACAAGTTTACTTGCTTAACATTTATCGTGAAACAAGTCTAAAGGATCCAGACACTCAATGCATTTTGTAGCGGCTAAACACCGATACATTGGAATTTTGTGTGTGTGAAGATATCTAATGATGATTTAATTTTTTTGTTTAGTACGAAGTTCTACTGATGCTTCAGCTGGTAGACGGTCCAGCAATGGAGAGATCAAGACAAGAGCCACACGCTCCAAATCAGATCCAACCCCACCAAACAGAGTAAGAGTTGAACACACTGCATTGTTATACCATGGAAATAGATTGTGAATTATTATGGGTCGAGAACCAATCATGTGATGTGCTACAAAGACGCATGTACATGGCTCAGGGGCACATGAGTGATGCACCCCACGGGGTACATTACCTTGATCATGCCCACCGTTGGTCGTTTCCAGCGCCTTGTACAATATATGAAATGGCCCCGGGTTCGAGGTTTACACTGGTACTAGGTAAATTGACTTACATTCCTGTGCGGTGTGCCGTAGGGAACAGTGAAGCAATGTTTCTGGCAATGAAACTTTTTTGTACCAATTTCATCCTAATAATGTTGGAAAATGACAACAAATCGCCTCCAAAGAAGAGGAATCTATCACCACGGTGTAACAAAACAATTGATGCACGCTGTGATAGGGGCCAATGGGCTTTGTACACCCTTGTGGGCAAATTGCACACCCGACTTTTCCATGGGTGCCATTTACCACCTAGGGTGTACAAAACACTACAAACCCCATCAAAGAGTGCAAGCATTGTGTACTGCATTATTGAAAAATCAGTTTCGTACCTCCTCCCACATTGGTGACAATGTATCTGCCCATAGTAGTTAACCCTTTAGAGACCATTGTTTCTGTGTAACCTTCACCATGTTCTCAGAAATGGCAAATTTTGTTGATTTTGGACTCGGTTTGTTTGCAGGAAGAATGTCTGGGAAAAAAATAAAAGAAATAGAAACAAATGGTTTTGTTTTTGAATTGTACATTCTAGTTCAACATGGGAAACACTGGAAATGTCAATTTAAGAAATGACCTTTACTTTGCCATTTTTGGTTTGTGTGGGAGACGGTCAAGTCTTGCCGTTTACGGTGGCTATGAGCATTTTGGTAAAAGCGCTCATGGCCCATTAAAAAGGGTTAAATTTACTGTAGGTTTTATTTGCAAAATGTCCTTCTGAAACCCAAACTTGTTACACAATCAATTTGCTTTTAGAAATCTTGTTCTCCAAATCATGCGTTAATTTTTTACCAAATCAAAGTCTAACATTGAGGAATGTTTTTTCTTCTAGCAAAGAGCCAAAGTTCGCGAAGTGGACAAAAGTAAAGATGAGGTAGACTCAGGAGTTCGTCGTCAAGAAAGACCAAGTGTTGGTGAGGACTCATCAGACGAAGACTCCTCAGAAGCTCCCGAGAAAGAAAACAAAAGGTGAGATGACTGAAAAAAATGTGTATTTATTAAACAAATTCTGGGTTGTTTAAGAGCTTTGCCTAACAGCCTGGTAGACAGTCACAAAGACAGCCATCTTTAGAAATTCTGGCTGCATTCGTTATATATTATTTGCTCAAAAATGCTGATTCAAAATTAGCAATTTAATACACACTTATAAAGTCATTTTAAGGTAGGGTCGTCGTTTGTTTTTTGTCAACGTAATGCTCGGCCACAACACACCACTTTTCCACATCTTTACTACAAATTATTTGTAGTTTGTCAAAGTTATATTTGCATCTTTACCACACAGAGATGACAAAGAGCTGTCCGCTTTCTCCTCCCTCCTGGAATCAACTTTGAAATTAGACGTTCCAAACGTAGAGGAAGAAATTAACGAACAGCCAGATGAAGCAGAAGACACACCGGAAGATTCCACTGACGGCCCCAGTCAAAACATCGCTGTGGACCCATTGAGTGGGACGATGGACATCTATATTAGAGCTGCTGCTCCTAGGGCACCCAAAGGACTAGGTACGTATTCTCCACATAGTATTGTCATCTTACATGGGTCCGACTACATCAGGGTTTTCCCCATTCCCAACTAGCGTATTGGGGCTAATACGTGTGTGAATTGCTTGCGCGAAAATTTTTGCCACAGTGCAAAAACAATTTAAAAAAATATTTTTTATAATTAAAAAACTATAACCAACACGAGAAAACCATGTAGAATCCGCCAGATTGCACAGGGGTTTTAAAACCAAGATAAGCACCAAGTAGAAAATATTCAAAAAACCTTGTTTCAATTCAGCATGCCTCGGCCAAACATCCAAACATTTGGGTCCAGAATGCCCCACAGTTTTGATTTATAAATCATGGGGAGAACCCTGAACATGTTTACTCTGAAATTATGGGCTTAGAATGGTCACACACACTTTATGTACAAGCACATCATACAGATGTATGCACACACATACAGTTTTATGTATACAGTACGTGAGTACGGTGTATAGATCCACACAGCGAGCGTGGAGGTGTTGTATAGATCAAGGCTATCTTTAAACACGTTCCTGGTCATTTGATTTCATGATTGAATGTCTATATTGCATTTTGAGAATATTTAATTTAATGAAATCCTCCTTTATGCTTGTACCGAACTTCCATTCCAACACAGGGTCCCCAGCATCTCCCTATACCAGTGAGTTTCATTCCCTGCTTGTCATTGCACTATTTCATTTAATCCTGTAATTTTAAGGAATGATCCATCATTGTGAATATGTTTATAAACACTGAATAGGCTTGGTTTTTGTCAACACAATGCTGATATACAGTATAGGCAGAATTATCAAGAAAGACACAATATAAGTCACATATGTGAAAGTTTCAGCTGAATACAGTGTCTACTTGTTGAGAAAAGAGCAGAAAGTCTCAGGGGTCAGTCAGGTTGGTGTAGTGGTATCTTGCCTCGCCTTCTACCTCTGGGACCCCGGTTCGAATCCCACTAGGGGCACTATGTGGATTGCGTGGGTTTTCCCTGGAATAATTCTCTGTGGTTTTCCTCCCACATCTTAAACTGAAACTTCCTTCTTTGTCTTCTCTCCACGGGGTTCTTGGCTAGTATAGTGATTAAACTCGCTCTTCTGAGAGTCCTTGGCTTCACAACCAGAATTAGTAAATGAAATGAAAATGAAAATGAAAATGAAAATGAAATGAAGATGAAATGAAAATGAAATGAAAATGAAATGAAAATGAAATGAAAATGAAATGAAAATGAAATGAAAATGAAATGAAAATGAAATGAAATTAAATGAAAATGAAATGAAACTCTCAAGGTTCTTTCACCAAGAACATCAAATCCATTCATGTTTAGTGTGGATGACAGAGGATATCAATGGATCAATGGATTCCTGTGAAAAAAAAAACCCCACAAGCATAAACTCTGGTGGGATTCGAACCCATGACCTTAACCACTAGACCACCAAGATTTCCTGGTAGCTAAAGGCAGTTTGAATCCTATATTTAAGTAGCGAGTACTGCAACAATTTAAAAGATGTTAAATTTGCATCGGGTATAAAGAATATTGATTAAACAATTGTGTAAATATAGGATTGGAACTGCCTCTAGGGACTGGGCAATCTCAGTGGTCTAGTGGTAGGACATCTGCTCTAGAATGGCAAAAGTTGCGGGTTTGAATCCTACCCTAGTAATATGAATTTGTTTTATTTTATTTTCTGTTGGCTCGGGGAAAATAATCTTCTTGAAGTGCTGTCATTTTTGAGAAATGATTCATCCATCAAGATGAGATGCTTCTGTAAAGTAGTTTTTATGACCAAAAGCAAAAACAATATAGGAACTGTTTTTCATCCGTTTCTAAAACAATCGTAGGCAGAGGCTGTTTTCAGTGAAATATATCTTAGCCCTTCAGGATCAGAATGAATGTACTCTTCCATTTAAACCAATGATGTACCATTCCTTTAAACCTTTGACTTACTGATCATTGGAAATCCTTCCAAAATTGTTTGTATTGTGCCATCTGTTGGATGAAAAGTATACACAGTCACGCCTGTACACAGTTTATTTTATGCACATTTAGTTTTCATTTCTAAACATGGGAGCTATGTTGTTTGGTTGGAAATATTCAAGTAATAGAGTATGTTGCAATTTCTCATTTGAAATATCTGGAGTATTGCACTTTATGATTTGTTTGATGGCAAGATTTCTTTGTAATTCCTTTTGAAAACTTTATCAAAATTATTTTAGTTTTATTTTGGGATTATGCCCGGACTGATCTGTTTTTGAAAGTAAATGTTTGTCTGCATGTTTTGCACGGTACATAAATGGATCTCTTTGATTTTCTAAATGTTCGGTTTCAAAGAATGAACTCCATTAATCATTGCAAAGCATTTGTCCTACTTATTTATTTATGCATGATATTTTGTTTGATTTTTTTAAATTAAAAAATATTTTTAAGTTATAAATATTTGCACTAAAAATATGGTGGTGGTCTTTGGTAAACCTACTCATAAACAAGAAAGTACATTTACATCAAAGAACGGGCAAAAACTGATAATCTTGACATCTAACTCTAGCATCTATCCATAGCCGTATTTGCAGACCTAGACCTTCTCTGTGTGTTGGTGATGTTTAATGTACAAAAACAGGGGTTTACTCACCAAATCTTTCACTGTTTTTTTATAACTTAAAATGTGAGGTGCACAAATATTATGATTTGACCATCTTTTTGTTGAACTGTAAACCTCACCATGATTGGTCTCCCATACATTCATTATGTTTCATTATTAACTAAGACACTTAATTAAAAATTGAAATTTTTATTGTGTATCAAAAAAAAGGGTGGGTGTACAGTATATGTAAACGTTTTGGCTGTTTATGAAAATGCAAAAGCAAGAGCATTCATGTTTGGCACTGTGCCAGTTGTATAATCAATGCAGTTGCATGTTTTATAGGAAGTGACAGAAAGCTCTTGGGGTTCCTGCCGCTCATCAACTAGGCATTTTTAAGAAACTATGGTTTTGAGACCTATAACTTTGTAAACTAATCAACTAAATCAAAGACATCGAGAAAAAGGTCAAATTGAGTTAAAATTCCTATCGATTGTTCATGTTTTGGGCACTTTGTATTGTTGCTGAAGATTTGTTTGTGAAAGCATTTACAAACATACAAGAAGTTCATCTGAATTGGAAATTCTATTATGGGAGTATTAATTTACAAGTTTTATTGGGATGGGATATTGTTTAGGTGTTAACAATAATTGTGCATCTTTCCCTTAAACTTCTATCACACTGTTCCTTATGTCTTGAACAAAATGAGCACTATTGATGAAAGAAGCCAATCAAAAACAATATGAATTTACTTTAAGCATTAAACCGTTTCACCAGAGTAAGAATTTGTGTACCAAAAATGTCTTATCTTGAAAAATAATTAGATAGTTAATGGCCTGTTGTTTTGACCCTAGAAGAGTCTTTCTTGGAGGCTAAATGACAACAAAACACACAAACAAGTATACTGGTGTAACAGAAGCAGCCAGGTTGCTTTATAAATCAGGGACAACTTTCACAAATTCTTTTAATTCAATTCAATTAAATGTTGAATAACACTACACAATAGAATGCTCAAGACAATGTGGAAGCTCGATCCTCGATGCAGTGGAGTGCCTCTAGAAGAGAAAACAAAAAAACATAAATTAAAGCACAAACAAATATACTTAGCAGATACAAATCTTGCTGAGCAGAAATACTTGCCTAGGCCTAATGTTTGTGATTATAAACTATATATTGTTTGTGATTGGTTCTCATCTAATTATTGCTTTAAAAATTTAAAAAGAATTAAAGGGGGTGTTCGAAGGTCAAGTTCAGTTTTGTGATCCACTCATTTTCCAATAGATAGAGTCATTATGAAAATGGGAAACAATTTACAGGTCTCTAGCCTCATGTTTAAAAAAATGATGTAAAATGTCACTGTGTTTGATACTCTTCCAGTGTAATTTTGTGTCAAACATCAAAAAACATTCGATGACATCACATTCTAAATTTATGGTCTGTACATTTTTTGAATAGAGAATTGTCAATTTATTCCTGAATTGTGATGATAAACAGCATTGAATTTGAGCTTATGGCTGGCGCAGAAATTCCTCTTTGCAATATACAGACACATGTGTGTCTGCTGTCCGATAAAGTCATGTTTCAAATTTCGCTCTGAAAGACTATTCAATAAAGTGACATTTTAAACCATTTTATCGTGAGGTAGAGACCCATGTATGACTTTCCCCAAGGACTCTATCTGTTGGAAAATGAGTGCATCACAAAACTCACTTTTACCTTGGACAATTTGAGCCCCTCTTTAAGTATCATAATCTGCTTTTAAACTTGCTTGATGAAATTAGGCACAGTCCCTTATCCTTCCATATCGCATCTTACACTATTAATCTTTGACCTCCTATTATCTCAGGGAATGCAACCATGACAACATCAGGACGATTAATGGATAGAATAGCTGCATTAAGGAAAGACATCATGCACGGAATTGGTATCGAGCTCTTACAGAAAGCTTACGAGAGTCTGGACATTGAGGATCAAGATTCTGTTGAAGTGAGTAACAATTTACACAGTCAGTTTCCCTTGTGGTTTACTACTTGATATTTGAAATAAAAAGTCACATCCCCTTAAGGTGATCCCTTGGCTGCCGCTTCCCAGGTTGTATCGTATATTGGGTGTGATCCCTAGCTACACAGCAGTTTACGGTTGAATGGCTTCTGACTGGCACCCCCAAACAAATATATTGACAAATAGTGAGATTGCCAACATAGGGCTAGATAGCTGAGTTGGTAGAGCGCCGGCATGTTAGTCCAAAGGTTGCAGGTTCAAGTCCCTCTATTGTCAATATATTTTTGTTTCATCCCAAATTATTTTCAAAATTATCCAGTCAGTTTATCACTTAAATTTAGAGCTATCATTGTTTCTCCTACATAATCTTTGTATTAATGTCACTTGGGAGACAGTTGGTTCTGAGAAGAACCAGGATTGAAGACGAGCAGTTCACACTGTTTGAAACGTCAAGACTCTGAAATACTTCCCCTGAAAGAAATGTCATTCAAATGGTTGTTCCTACTTAATTCTTCTGACACCATGCAAATCGTTCAATCTTACTGATAAATCATGTCAGACAACAAAGCCTTTGAAAATGAAATTGAAAGAAGCTGTTTTGTCCTCAATATCAACATATTTTGTAATGAATTTGACCCTAAGTTTGTTTCTATTTATTTTTTTAACAGGCTGAACTTATCTCAATAATGGGAAGAGAAAAGTTTGACATTTATGGAGGCAAGATATGGCAGCTGAAATTCTGTGAAGAGACGGTATTTGGCTGATTTCTGCATCGGAACAGAGTAAGTCTACATCTACTCTTTCATTTTTATTACTGTTTTCTTGGATATATGATTAATCCCATGTTGGCACCACATTGGTAGAGTTTAAAGCAAATAGATAGTATGTGAGACTGTTTATGTTCACCTCCTGGTGACGACTAAGAGCATGTTGGTAAAAAGGTTGACAGAAAGAAACCGGCTCTTAACAGAACCACACCATTTTTATGAAGAGACCAACATTATGTGGTGTACCAGTAAGATTCAATAACATATTTTTTTGTATTATGAGGATGCCCGCCTTTTTTTATAAGGCAGGGACTGACAAAAAATTCCCAGGGACCAGGGAAATTTTGCATAGCAAAATAGTTAGACTGAACAAGTTTTGTGTACACAGAATGTTTATATTGAGTAGCGACTGGTACATTTTGCTCTGCTTATACATGGGAAATCGTTCACTGTATGGGGTTTGATTTCTAAAATATTTCATGCAGCAACTTATTAAGTCCCAAAAGCCAAAGTTACTGAGTGTTCTTGAGTGACTATGTGAGAAAATCTTAACTACGAGTATTAAAGTAAAATTATCTACATGTATTGACCCTTTGGAAACAAAGTTTACTTAGTCATACAAAAGCAGTCATTGGGGACATTGCAACAGCATCATCTCATAACAAATTATTCTTGGTTTTGAAAAGCCGGAAGTGTCTTAAAAAGCCAAAAAGTTGGTGTAGTGGTATCTTTCCTCACCTTCCACCTCTGGGACCCCCGTTTCAGTCCATACTCGCATCTAAAACTAAAACTTTTGTTGTTGTCTTCTTTCCATGGGGTTTTTGGCTTGTATAGACGATGTGACCTCTGCTTACATTCAAACCGCCCTCTGTTGACAAGTCTGTTGTCCAAGTCATGTTCCGCCGGGCAAAAAGACGCGCAGAGATGCCAACATTTACGATTTAGGCGTAATTTGTACGATTTATTTATCAAATTACGACAATACGATCATCGCCTCATTCTTTACGATTTAAAAAATATCTAGTAATAAAACATTTAATGTACGTGTTGTGTCTTGAATCCTATTTATTTTCATAGTGCGTATCACTAAAATGTATTCGGTATCTGACTTTTTGTGCGAATTGTAGCGCATGAAACAGCGCATACGTAGTAATGTGTCAGTGAAAACAACGCGCTCACGGTAGAAGAGCCTAATTGGGCGTAATAAGTATTAGGCTGGTGTCCTCGATTTACACATAGACAATGTGTGTTAGAAGACTGGCAACCAGCCATGGTCTGTTGCTAACCAAATCGCCCCAGGTATACTGATGTTGATATTGGGGCGTTTGAGAAAACCACATGTCGTCTTGCTCGTCATACTACTGTTGATAAAATCATGTTCATTACGGTGCCCGTTGTTTACGCCTGCCAGGTAAAACCAATATAATAATACAATAGTTTGATTAGTTTTTCGATTGTTGGAGTACAACGATGGATTCATTACAACATGATTTTTAGAGGATTACAACTTCGTAGTGAAATCTGCTCGCGGTCGCTGTGACTCGACATCAACATTGCACACGGCGTGCCGGACGGAGCATATAGTGATATAAATGATACGACATCGTCAAAAAGCACAATACATGTATGATACTGATCTCTGTTAAATGTAAAAAATATATTGCCTGAGGGCAAATTACTCTTTTTGAATTTGAAATGTTGGCATCTCTGGACGCGTAGTCATGGTAATATTGCGTGTACTTTCTAGCTGGCTGTCAAGTACACAAAGGTTTTGCCCGGCGACATGCGCGCGCATCATGTTATGATTTTCAAATGACGTCAGAGGTCACATCGTCTATAGTGATTAATTTGTTTTTTTCTGAGAATCCTTGGCTTCACAACCAGAATTAATAGATAAATAAAATAAAAAGTACTCAATTTGATACTTAAATCAGCTCAATTTTCTCCCAACTAGTATGACATTCTACATGTGAAAATGCTGACATTCGGTATAAACATCGCGGGAACATTGGGTCTCGGACTGGCTCTGCGATTCAACGTATGATCGGATTTAATCAGACTCTATCATTTAGTATAAACATTGTGGCAACATTGGGTCTTGGACTGGCTCTGTGGCTCGATACGATCAGATTCAATCAGACTCTTATCATCAATCGTCTTGAAGCCTAAACCATCAGATTTGCTTTTTGTTTATGCCGGAAGGAGGTTTTTTAAAAACTATAAGTGGTGCTCTTTGTTGATGATGTTTGATATAATTATGTAAGACATCACTCATCCAGCTACAGTTATGTATTCATGAAGTGGAGAAGACATCTTTAACAATCAGATCCACATCTTAGTGGATATTTTAGAAGACATCTTTAACAATCAGATCCACATCTTAGTGGATATCTTAGAAGACATCTTTAACAATCAAATCCTCATCTGAGTGGATATCTTAGAAGACATCTTTAACAATCAGATCCACATCTTAGTTGATATCTTTATAAGACATCTTTAATAATCAGATCCACAACTGAGTGTTTAGTGAAATGCAGTTGGCTTTCCTTGATATTGAGTCAACCCACATGGTGTCCAGTTCTCATGCCACAAAGTGGCTAAGTATTCATGACCTGCTGCAAATTTGCAGAACTTTCCTGTAAAAAGGGGCTGTGTCGTTCTGATCAAAGTAGGCCTGTGGCTGTACATGGAATTATGAACTTTCACCCAGTTACTACACGCATGCTTCCCTTAGATATACGGAAGGAGAGCGCAGTGAGAGTTTATAATTCCATGTACAGCCACTGGCCTGCTTTGATCATGACGACACAGCCCATTTAAGTTAACATTACAGCGAATGCTAAACTTGAACTTGTAGTCGTCGCTAGCGCAAGCCGTTGGCCTAATTAAAGCATTTACTCAAATAAGTATGAACTGTCTTTTGTCGCTAATGTATTTGGTTTGCCAGTAAGGGCACAAGATCAGGGCTCGATATTTACACAGACCCGAGGCTAGTGGTTTTAGTGTCTGGCCAGTAAACTGATGACAAGACAAGACAATTTGAAAAAATGATGTTCAAATATTGACTTTGAGTCTGGTATTTATGTCTTTCCATTCTGATGAGTATCAAAGTATACTTACCCATAAGACAAATGAGATCAATCTTCTCTTCTCAAAAAAATGTATAAGTTAAAACCGTGTTATTGTTTTGACTCTGGTCTGTATATGTCTTTTTAATTTTTTTAAATCTGTTCTTGTGAAAAAAAAGTCTGGTCCAGAAAAATTCTGAGCTACAAGCCCTGGGGCCTTGTGGATTTTCCCCCTAATACATGTATGTATAGTTATTGATGCATTGTTAATCTACATTGTTTTGAGTAATTCGTGTGAAGCGTGATTGTACATGTAGCCTACTTCTTGTATTGATAATTGGACTTATTGAAATCATTATTACCAAGTTATTTTGTTTGCTGATTATGAAGCATTCATCCAGCCCTTTTGTGAAACCAGACAAGCTGACACAACACAGAGCTGTGTATAGATCTTTATCATGCTGCTGCCATTTTGGTCGTATTTCCTGTATCTAATAACAGTAATGGATGCTAATATTGTACAAAAAGGAACGAGATGCACCAAGATAAAGTTTCTATTGAAAGAGTTGTTGAAGCCACTTTTAGTCCAATAAATGCATGAGCGCACACAGGGTGCCAGACTGCACATTTGGTTATGCTACATTTAAACAAAAAATTGCGTCCAGCAACCTCGTGATCAAAGAAAACTGGTTCTTCCATATCACAATAAAACACTGCCCTCTGGAGTTCAGGATGCTCAATAATTGAAGGTACAAGAGTAGTCAAGACGTTATGATGTCATCAATTAGTGGCTCTTGGATGACGCCTTCCAAACCGTCACGCACCTATTGACCTTTGACCTTTTCCTTGGTGTCTTCAATGGGCGTTTAATGGTTAACATGAGCACCAGCTATCTCCTATATAATACAAGCACTGAGCAAGGTGCCGCATGCACATGATATATTTGGCCCAATGGAACCATTGAATTTTAATACCATTGCTTGATGGATAAAGACAAGGAGACCAGTTTAGTACAAGAGCCACATTCTATTGCCGGGTCTGCTAAGATTTAGTCAGCTGCTTCAGCAAGCAGAAAATGTTGCTTACCAATTGTCTGCTAAGCAGAAATGAGCAGGATACAGTCACAAATTGTACATGTGATATGGTAGTTTGGCTGGTAACCTTATTCTGGCATTGGCAAGCAAAACCTGGTTGTGCTTAGCTACTTGTTGTGCTTAAACAGCTCTATGAACTTAATCCTGGTGGTTAAGCTATAGCTTGACTGTTAACCGTGATTAATTACTGTTTGTTTGTTAACATACAAAATAGGTTAGTTTGGTTGCATCATTTAATTACCACCTACTATCAGGGAATTATTTCTTTGCATCTTTGCTCAGCCTCACTTTAGGGACCATTCATATCTGTGTAATCATCGCCATATGCTGACATTGCTAATCTTGTTGGTTTTTTTGCCCTGTTGTTTTCAGGAAAAATGTCAGAAAAATGATTAAGAAACAGAAATTCGTGGTCTTGCTTTAGAATTGTAGACTTTTATGTTAATAAGGGAAACATTTGAAAATGTTATTCAGTCCGATACGTTTTCTTTTACCCTCTTGTTTGATTGGAAGTAGGTCAAATCTTGCGGCCATTTGCGGGACGGCCCTTATGGGCATTTGGGTAAAAGCTGTTATGGTCCCTTAACGGTTAATAATAAGAGAACGAAACAATGAGAAATCTCATTGCTATAGCTAATTATTTATCTTGAGTGAAAAGGTGCATTCATAGAGTGATTATTATTCACAATTAAAGTTGGTTGTCAAACTACAGTGGGCTAGGCATCTCTGGAATGAGCCGAATTCCTTATAATGACCTGGCTTCATATTTCTCTGAGAGGTCAATGGAAAATAACTTCCAATCATAAATTTCCAATAGATTTAACGAGTTTCAGCTCATTTACCTCTTCAGGTTGCATTTTTCAGATCGTTTTTCTTTGAAAATATCGAAGTCACAATGACTTGACAAAGAAAAGGCAGCAAATGTTCTCATAATAAGCACCAGGATTTGTTGTTCCTGTGCTGAAAAAATGCTGAGTATGTGTTCACCATGAAACGCAAAGCCTTGGCCATAAGCCAAGGTCGATAACATGCCATGGTATGCTGGAATCTCGGAACAGTCGGACTTGCCTCCCATTGAGTGAAATACAATGATAAACAATAGTGGCACTGTGGCAGCCTGTCCATTCTAGTGTGCCACATTTGTATAACAAAAGCACAAAGGTCTGGATTCAGGAATTACCCAATAGTCCTCGGAAAGGGACATCACAAGCATTAACTCCAGTACCTCCTGTCCATCTTTGTACAGGAGAAACAAAACATAGCACAGTAGGAGCATGCCTGTGCATGCTACACAATGGAAAGTCCAGGAGGATATTTACGTCAGCTGCCCGACTGACTGCAAAAAATTGAGGGTGCTCTGAAATTGTTTCGTACTAGGAAAAAAACCTCTGCTGAAAGCCAGTTTAGAAAAAATTTGCGGGTATACACATCATCTGACATGAAGTGGTTAACATGATCGGATCCATTGCCAAACTTAATACCGTACACGTTAGTTTTCTGCCTATTTTATCTTCATTACTTCAAAAAGAAGACATGGTGACATTCTAGAGCCCTCCGAGTATAGTATACATGCGTAACAATACATCACATCACTGTGGTCAAGTGGTTAGACTGCAGGACTTGCAATCACAAGGTTGTGGGTTCGAATCCTACCAAGCTAACCGCTGATTTTACAATGACTAGAATAAGTATTGTCGTTTAGTTACTGACTCACAACTTATTGATTTGTGCAGTTCACAACCATAGACGTTAAACCAGTGCTTGTATGAGAGAGATTGGCTGTTGCCAGCTTGGCGTTTATATCCCCTCGGGGGAGCTTTGCCCAAGTTCCTTTGTTGGGAAGTTCATCTTAACAAACAAACATGTACATTGCCATAAAATAGCTCTTTGAATCATATAGGCACCCGTCTATTTCAAAAATCAATCCCCATCATGGATACCTGTGTTTGGAAGCAATGATGACCTCTCAATTTGAAAGCATTTGTAGTTAATCTTTTTGACTTGTGTTTTTATCAATTGTATAGACGAGGTTATAAAAACTAAAATAACCAGTCAAGTATGCATGTCTGCCTGAGTCCTCAGCATTGGCCTTCAAATTAAGACATCAAATTTTAATTTTCAATGTGAATCATTCTAAGAAAAGTGAGGTATCATTGACGAAGCTTTGCGGTCACTGCCAATCTTAAAATTATGTTTCCACCATAAAGAGTTTTAAATTCTACTTTAAAGGCAGAGTCGTCATTGATGATCGAAAGCATGAACAAGTCTGTTGAAAGTAGGGCTGTGAAATCTGATGTAGTCATTTCTCACAAGATTGCCTTCGAGTTACATTTTGTTTTGAAGCAGTCTGACTGTATTGAAGAGCTTCTCTCATACCTCCAGGTGCCAGACTCGTATCCATGTCTCTCCAGACACTTGTCCTGCTTAGACAGTCAATGTTAAAGACCCAGTAATGGTGGCTGGTACATCTTTTCAGACGTCTACTTACTAATAGTCATTAGGAACGTCGGCTTCATGCCGCGATCAATCAAGTCTGAAAGCTCTCTCAATTTATCTGATAAGTGAGCAGTGACTAACAGAAGGGGAGCAGTCACAAAAATGACTATGCCCATAGGATGGTCTTGAGAGATTTAGAACCCTCTCAAACATCAAACTATGACCAGATTGTTGTAATCTTGACGTATCTCAGATTATCATCAAAGAATTTATGTTTTTTTTATATTAAGTTACAAACTCTTTTTATTTCTCAGGCTTTCTCAAGATGTTTTCTTCGTTGTTTCATCTGTATATAAAAACACATATTACAGTTTCTTCAGGACAACCATCGCACAATTATTTTAGTATTTTGTAAAATTGGTGAAACTTACAAAAGTGCACTCTAAAAACTCCCGATTCAGAATTGACCCAGACAAGGGTCACAGGGAGCATGACCCGGTTCTTGATCAGGCTGACCTGGGCACATCAGTTTGACCCATTTCTCTGTCATTGGGACACAGATTCCGGATCATACTGATCCAAAAATGGGTCAGGCACCACAGGACTCTGAATATGAGTCAATTCTGATGCGGGAGTTTTTAGATTGTGTAAACAGGGCAAATCCCACCCCCCCCCCCCCCCCCCCTCCACCTACACAACCAAACAAGTCGGGTGCTTATTCCAAACATCTATTTTGGAAGATACACTAATTTAAAAAACACAACACTCCAACCCACTTCCTAAAAGTTTTGCAAATATAGGGAGACCGCTAACATCGGGCTACACATGTAGATAGCTCAGTTGGTAGAGCTCCGGCATGTTAATTCGGAGGTCGCAGGTTCAAGTCCTACTTTCTATGTTCAACCCAAAATTATTAAAAATTTACCCAGTCGGTTTCCATTGTGGTTTATCACTTGATACAAGTTATTTATGTTAAGTTAATAAATTATTATTACAAGTTTTATTTGCCGTCCATTCTAGACCAGTGTCTTTCTTTGCCTGTAGTATTAACAGAATTTGTTTATTTTATACCTCTCTATCCAAATACTGGTTGTTTTCTAAATAACGTTAAAACATGTGTGTTCTCTCAGTGTTTGCTCAGTGGTAAAACACAACTTTTTAAAGTAGTAGTACATAACTTGTTCTTCTATTGTAAATAATAATCAACCAGTAGAGTATTTGAGTAAGTGATGAACAAACGTATGCCATTCACTCTATCTCTTAGCTCATTTGTGTTGCTTTATTTTCTTTAACATGATCTCTCTTTGGAAAAAAGTACAAAAACTTGATGTATTTATATAGTTTACTTTTTGAAGTATTGAAACAGATTTTCTCACATTAAGTTATTTTAACGGCATTTGTATCATGAATATTGACTGAAATCTACTTCAAATGGATATTAGATTATCTCAGTCTACTAATACCGTCACAGTTCACAAGATTGTTGTACCAGTTAGAGTTATTATACAGGATCGGCAGAGCTGACAAAATAGTTGCAGACAGTGTTTTGTGTGATCAACAATACATGAAATAGCAGACCGGTGAAAACTTGGGCTTAATCCGTTGTGTGAGTCCGGAGATATCGGTGACAAACAATGCACAATTTTCAGCATGTAAACACATTGTCCTTAATTTGGTTGTATCAACCAAAATCAGCTGTTGCGTTTTGTAAAAGTTTGTTTTCAGATACAGTTTTCTCAAATATGACCTCGTTCCAGAGGAAAATATTTCACAGAATTTGTTGTGTCTAGTATGAACTTCATAATCAGTAGCTTTTAGACTAAAATTAAACCTTGCTGTTTTTATCCTTACCAATCCTAAATACTACCTTGAATGCATTCTGCATCACAGTGTTACTTTAAGACAACTTGTTGGAAGGCCAAGAAGTTTAATGACAAATTACTCAAACAGTGGTTCAAACCACAGTCCTTATTTTGTCAAGATTCCCGAAATTCTTCTCTTTGTATATACTAGACTGTTTCTCTGCCAGCCTAAAATTTGTCACATCAATATTGTTGGAAGAAAAAAACCCACTTCTAAATAGAAAAAAAATAGTATTTTTTATTATTTGGTTCAGTAAATCATGTTTAGCAATAGCATCATAGTTAATCCTTGATTATTGCAGTTTGAGAGACAGTCATAGCAAAAGCACAATGCAGCAAAGTTATTGCAATTTAGCAATTGCCACCAAAGACAACTACAGACAATATAGTATTGTTGTTTTGTTTAAGTTTTTTCCTTTTTTGTCCATTTTTGTCCAGATCAATCCCATCTTTGTGATGTTTTCTTTCATTCCTTACATTTTGTTATTGCATTTAAGTGGGAATGAATGAAAGGTATTTAATTTGTGTGTTTTCTAATGTTTTCAAAAATTATTATGCATTTCAATTTATCTACTTTTATGATTGGTAATAATATTCCATTTAATGTAAATAATGAGAACTATAATGTGAATTAATATTCTAGAATGTACTGACTGAATTGTTGATACTACTGTGTACTGTGAACATATTGTAAGAAGGAACCGTGCTTGAAATTAGCACTCTCTAAATGAAAAGAAATAGATTTTTTATTTTATGTGACTGAATTGTGAGAAGCCTTGTGTTGTTCATATTACTACAATACCCTATGTAGGACTTGTCTTCTGTGCTGATAGATAAAGAGTCTTAGATATGAGGGTCCACTTCTGTGGAGGAAAATGCTCAGAGCTCCATAATAGACCTTATGCATTGACGTCACCAAGCCGCCATCTTAGAGGTAAACTGATGATGAAACAATGGAAACGCGCTGATTTGTACGCGCGGCGCACAGGACTGGCCAATGAGCATCTTCCTTTTGACCTCTAGGTGAGGGCGCCCTACTCAAATGACGTCATATGCATAAGGTCTATTCCAATCTGACATGGTGAGAAGATACTTATCACACTGGATTGGATTAACATTCCATGACTGTATTTCTGGCGGTGGGTTTTGGCCATCAGATATTCCTGCATAAATCCGTCAACTCTAACTTTAAACATTCTGCAAACTTTAAACACAGTTCATATTGCAAACCTATTATGTCTATGTTTGCGTGGAGGCTGACATCGCATACTGCAGTAAGCACTCAACTCAAATAAGTATCGCGCAACCGTCCTGTGCCTTACACGCTAGTTTTGGCGTTCCTTCATTTTGAGATCAGTTTTAAAGTCTTCATACTCAAACTTTCCTCCCAGTCTGTGTCATTGTAATGCAAAACAGTTGATTCATGAGTTTCATTGATATAGTTCACTCACTATTGATCGGCAAGACTCACAACTTAAATAACCGGAGTTCCACTGCAAATCTTGTGAACATGATGATCAGTTGATCTTTTATGTAAACTTCACTAATTCTGGCTTAACAGCTTTGTCGATTTATACAAAAGGAAGAAAATGACACTTGATAGTTAGTTAGGTAAAAGACGGTTTCAGACTAAAGCCGTGTTCCCATTGGACTTTTTTTGCTAAAGTACCGCGACTTTTCAGTAGAATTACAAAATTAAATCCAATGGGAACGCATGGTAAACTGACCTCCCTGTCAACTTACCGCGACCGTGATGTAAAACTAACAGGCCGAAAGAGGTCGCGGAAGACTTCCGCTCAGCCACGGTAACTTAACAGGGCCGCTAAAAAGTCCAATGGGAACGCTCCGCGCTGTAAACCTACCGCGACCACGATGTAAAACGCTATACAAACAACTTCCTGTATACGACACAACTATACACAGAGGGCGCGCGAAAATGGTAGTATGGTTCCCTGTCTCGTTTGCACTGATGGCAGCGTGTTTACATGTAGCATGCATTACAAAAACAACGCTCAGCGCTTTTTCAATCTCGTCCAGTTGCTGTAGTTTCACTACTGTGCACATGTGGTTAGAAACATGGCAGATTTGATCGATTTTTTGAGGAGTTTAATTGGACTAGATAAATGTGAAAATGCCGATGAATTCAACGCTAGAAAACTACGTGTCACAGGCAAGTAATATATCCTGCATAGGTCAAAGGTGACTGTGCACAGCGCCCGCGATGTGTGACATTCTGCCAGTTTCGAACAGCAAGGTAACTGTTCCGTCGCGGAATTTAAGTCCAGGTGGGAACGCACGGTAGAATTACACTTAATCCAGTCACGGTAACTTACCGCGTGGCCGCGGAAGAAAAAGTCCAATGGGAACACGGCTTAAGGCTTTGCCACGTTTTTGTGTACTGTAAAATCGCCCCACAAGCCTTGCAAACTTATTATGCTAATGTTTAGGTCAAACCTTTAAAGGTCGCATGCATATTAGGCAAGTCACATGGAAACAGGCAGGTCACATGCAAATAAGCAGGTTGCATGCAAATAAATGGGTAAAACTAAACTGGTAAAAAAGCACAAGGTGATCTTGGAAACTACACTAGTGTTTGTGCATGCACGACAGGCATGAGAGATTGAACATAACAACAAATTTAAATGTTTTAAACATTACCAGCTGAATTATTTTACTAAAATGACGGATTTGGAATATCTAATATTAATAATAATAATAATAATAATAATAATAAGTAAGACTTATAAAGCGCATTTTCCAGAGATACAATGCGCTGCTAACCCACCGCCAAAAAATTTATGCAGCCATGGAATGTTAATCTGGTGAGATTAGAAGCTTCTTACAGGTATGATTTGAATTATGGAGCTCTGAAAATGTTCTGCCCCGGAAACTGACCCTCATAAGCCATTTTGAAATATGGTGGACACAATACTATGACACTTGGATATATAGGTAAATTTGTCTGTATACACCAAAACCAAACAGTGCACTCCTACAGTGTCCACCAAAACTCAAAAAGCTAATATCCAGGACGTCACTGTAGTATTTACATGAAAGTGAAAAGCCTCAAGGGCTACTGCAGTGTTACCAGACCTCAAGAAAGGTACACATTAATAACTGGTAAGTTACCATGAAGACCTCATTACCCCAAAACAAATTGTACATGTAGTTTTTGAGGCATATGTACTTCATAATTGTTATAGACATTTTATATCAGTTTACTACATCTTTTCACAGCTGACTGCCATGTACTGTATTAATGGCATTTGAAATATATCCAACACTACCTATCTCTAAAACAAGAAATGTTTCTGAGAAACCTTCCTAAAATGCATCAAAATCAAGTCCTTTTGGCTACGGCTATGGTCCTTGGCTGCTTTAGACAATGAAGTTCAGCCATAACTGCAGTCAAATCCATTAATTCTGGCACAATCCAATATTATGGGACAATGAATAACTAGACCTTTTTATTATGGACCTTGTTATAATGGACCTTGTTATAATGGACCTTGTTATAATGGACCTTGTTATAATGGACCTTGTTATAATGGACCTTGTTATAATGGACCTTGTTATAATGGACCTTGTTATAATGGACCTTGTTATAATGGACCTTATTGTAATGGACATTGTGATAATGGATCTTGTGATATTGGACCTCATGATGATAGACCATGCCTACCAGTCTGCTTAACTTTTTAAGATTAAGGTAAGTCAACTCAAACTTAACCTCATAGTTGTAGAATGTGTGGAAAGTGTTGATTTTTGTAACAAAATGTTTAGACAAAAATCCCTACCTTACGGTTTGGGGTTTATTAGACCACTTCACCATTTGCATATGAGCATACCATCGTTAGACTGCTGTTAATTATTTATTATTCCAGAAAGCTTGATTGATTACAATTTGTCATAAAAGTCACTTTAAGTGACGGACATGATAGAGTAGGTGTTTTAATTCTGATTGTTGGGCGCCAGGGAAAACAGAAAATAATTCAAAATATTTCTTTTTGATCAGGGCCCCATTTCATAGAGCTGCTTAAGCAGAGAATACTGCTTAACAATTTCCTGCTAAAAAAAAGGATACCAGTCACAAGTTGTACATGTGTTTGGCCGGTTACTAAATACTATATTCTGGCAAGCACAATTCTGTTGTGCTTACATGTAGCTAATTGTGCTTGCGGAGCTATATGAAATTGAGCCAGACAACTTTGCTTAACATCTTTGTGTTAAAAAATTAGCAGGACACCAGTCAGAGATGGTGCATGTGAGTGTGACATAGTATTTTGGCTGGTAACCTTGTTCTGCTAAGCATAATTTTGTTGTGCCCAGTTGTTTTCTGTGCTTAAGTACCTATGAAATTAGGCCCTGGTGCTGGTTATTCATATCTTGTCTTTCAAAAAATGACAACAAATTGGAATATGATGACAAAAAATAAAACAAAGAGGGAACGAATTTCTTTGCATCTGCAAAGAAGTCTCAAATGAGATGTGGTGAATGGATTGGAAATATCGCATGTATTTTTATCAGCCTGTGACCAACACAATCCTTGTCACAATGTGTACTAGAGATCTGGGTGTCTATAGTCTCCCTCCTGAAGTATTGTCTTCTTTCTTTGTTTAGAGCAGCCTGGACAGACATCTGTAAACATGGAAGCTTTTGTGTTATTATGCAGAAAACGGCAACCTTGGAGGAATTCTAGGTGAGTTTAAGTAATGTTACCTTGGAGTGTCATTTAGTTGTTTTGTGTGTGAAGTGTTTCATTACGATTTTTGAAATATACTGGTACAATGTAATCTAAATGACATCAATGAAGTTGTTACTTTGTAGACTACCAGGTACATTCCTGGCTGTTATTGTTTTCACTGGAAGCAGAGAGTAAGTAATGTTTACATTTAACCTGTTTCTGAAGCATTCCCAGAAGCAGGTCAAGCAGTTTATAAAGTTGCAAAACTGGATCTTGGAAAATCTGCACTTGTAGTCCATGAGCCGTGGGCTGAAATTTCACACATTGGTATAGCAACTCAATTGACTAAATTCTAAACCAGAAAATATTGCTTAACATTTTTTTGCTTGGTAAACTTATTCTGGTAAGCATAATTTTGTTGTGCTTAGCAACTTTTTATTCTTAAGCAGCTCTATGAAATTGGGCCCAAAACTACACAGACCTCGTTTTGAAGTTTTCACAAAGGGAAACTTTTGTGTAACAGTTAATTACCTGGTACACATTTTGCCATATTTTTCCTTAATGTCATTGATGTAGTTCATTGATTGATCTTGCAAATTTCTTAGTTCTTCTTTCGTATTTCCCGGACAAGCCCCCAATAGACTGTGCAAGTCTCGCGCGTATCCGAACGAGAAAACACGTCAAACTTATTTCTGAAATCAAATCTTTGTTTTAAATTATATATCATAACAAAATCTAAACAACAAAAATAAATCATTCCAATTTTAGGAAATTAGTTTTAGCTTTTGAAAAAAATACGCAAAAGTGTGTTAATTATTATTGAAAACAAATTAAAACTCTGGGACAAGGATGCTTTTTTATGTTAACTTTTTAGAAACCCCTTACACGGGTTCGTGTTGGTCAAACAGGTTTAAAATTGACCCGTATCGCAGTTTAAAGAGGATGCTGACGCCTCAATTACCATAGACTGTAATGGAAAGGGTTTGCTTAGCAATTACAGCATCTGGCGATTATAATCGCGCATCCAAAACAAGCTTTTACATAAGTTTTATGATCGGAGGCGAGCACAAAATTCTAAATTTTTTGCAATAACCGGAAGCTGAGGTCAAGTTTAATTCTCTGGTTTTCTTATTGTTGAATTGGTTTTACTTTCATAATTTGTTATCACTTAGTATTACATTCCCAACAACATGTATAATTTTCTAGGTCATAAACTACGTTAAACTAAAATAATTGACGAAACAAAATCTCGCCCACGTAAAACTCCATATGGTTGGGACCACTATGGTCCCGGAAGTTCGAATGCGCGCGAGACTTGCACAGTCTATTCTGTTACATACTGAAAAGCACGACAGCGATATTTGTGTGAAATGGGACAAGAACAAAGACCTTGTTGTAAAAGCACAGAAGCAATCAATGAAGTACATTCAGAATGATATTTAATACATAAATCAAGTAAGCAGAACATTAATAACGGTAAAGCCACATAAATTACAAAGCAGTTAATAAAGCAGGATTTAAGCAAAACAGAGGCATACTGGCAAAAATTCAGGAATGAACAAATTCAGGATAAGCATTGTTATGTTGAATTCTCACATGAGAAAGAGATTCTTTATGATAGATGGTGTAACGCTTGTAGTGTAGACAGTGACTTTGCTAAGTTAAGGCAGGTCATGCTATTGGAGGATTTTAAAAGTTGTGTCCCAGATGATGTGAAAATGCATTTAGAGGAGCAACAAGTTAAAGAGTTACACCAAGCCGCTAGATAAGCGGATGATTTTGTGTTAACACACAAAAAGAAATTTGTTCAGGGCAATAATGACCCTAGTAAAAACTGTGAGTAGTGAAAATTATACTGCTCACTTAGAGGAAGATATCCCAGGTATTTTTCCTTCATTTGTGACCTACATTTATGTCTTTGTGACATTTGGTCTTAGTGACCTGCATTTGTGTCTTTGTGACATTTTGGTCTTAGTGACCTGCATTTGTGTCTTTGTGACATTTTGGTCTTAGTGACCTGCATTTGTGTCTTTGTGACATTTTGGTCTTATATTAGTGACCTGCATTTATGTCTTTGTGACATTTTGGTCTAAGTGACCTGCATTTGTCTCTTTGTGACATTTTGGTCTGCACTTTATAAATCTTGTTAGGGGACTGACTGGGCGGGGGCATATCTTTAAGCCTCCTTAAGGTAAATAATACCTAATTTGCTTTTATTTATCTTTGCCGGCTTACCATTCAGTTTTGCCTCTGTTTTGCTTAAATCCTGCTTTATTAACTGCTTCGTAATTTATGTGGCTTTACCGTTATTAATGTTGCTTTAACTCATTGTTCTGCTTATTGATTTATGTATTAAATATCATTCTGTTGATTGCTTCTGTGCTTTTACTAACAAGGTCTTTGTTCTGTCCCATTTCACACAAATATCGCTGTCGTGCTTTTCAGTATGTAACTAGCATTTTGTTGAAAAATGCCTTTGTTATATCAGTCGTTTTTAAAGTTCAGAGAAGATTGTGTTGCAGGTTTGTTCTATTTGATTTAGTATCCCCCCCCCCCCGAAAAAATTGTACACCCCTTGTACCCATAAAATGTTACCCTAGTTACAGCGCTGTACAACTCTTTGAAAAATCATATCTGGCACACTAACCCACCCCCTCCCCTTCCCCATACCTCAAACTAGTCCATTGCACCTGTATGACAGTTGCTGTGGTGTCGTTTACTGAGGGGGAAAATTTCAACACCTCTTCAGTCATGAAGTTCAAGGTCTATGACAGCTTGGTTCTTATTGCACTCAGAATTGTAACGCAGTCGGATGTAGTGCTTATGATTTCAAGAAAGTCTAACATACTATTCTCAAAGATGGTGATATTTGAGTAGGGTGTTATAACCCATGTGCTCATCTTATCGGTTTTTTAAGCCAGTTTGAAATTTCAATTAGCATGTTCTTGTAACTCCTGTTTACATAAATGCTGCAATATTTTTGAGGCCCTGTGACCCTTCCAGCACAAGGTAAAGTTATCCTGCAATTTACTAATGACCAGCGCCATAAGTAGGGTAAAATTTCTAGGGGGGCACAATGAGGTGCATCATTTTTTCTAGGGGGGGGGGGGTCACTTCTGGCCAAGTTTCCTTTTGGCAAAGTTTCCTATAGACCTTATGCATTGACGTCACCAAGCCGCCATCTTAGAGGTAAACTGATGATGAAACAATGGAAACGCGCTGATTTGTACCCGCGGCGCACAAGACTGGCCAATGAGCATCTTCCTTTTGACCTCTAGGTGAGGGCGCCCTACTCAAATGACGTCATATGCATAAGGTCTATTGCCACTTCTTAGTGCATTTTGTAATGTAAATACTATTTTTTATCAGATAATCTGGCATAAGTGTGTAAAAACAAACACACCTGCTTGTAAATGGGAAAAACAGTTTTAAAAACATTGAAGTTATTGTCCTATTGAAATGGATATAATGTAACATTTTACTCTGGAAATTTCCAGTCCCAAAAGTCCAGATTTCAAAATTGGGGGCATCTGTGGGGAAGCGGGGGGAGGAGGGGCTTGGACATCAATTAGTTAACCCCATTAGTTACACCACTGCTAATTACATTCACCAACAGTTATGTTTTGAGACTGGGTCATTTCTTTGCTTGAATACAATCTACTAATTATCTACCAGCTTTGGTTCAATGCAAGTACGGTCCTTGGCATTTCTATGGTAGTACCAATAATGGAACAGCAAGACGGCCAAGGTTTTTGCCATAGTGTGTAGACTCCGTGATGTAAGAATTCTCATCATTAGATTGTTGTGCAGCATCTGGTGTATACCGGAGTCTCACATTAACATGGCTACATCACTAATCACAGCATCGTCATCAGCATCATGATAATAATAGTGAGGTTATATTACTGGGAGGGTTGTGTGCAGTCGATATTTGATTGAAGTAGAGTCACTAACACACCACCCACACCACCAAGGATACTTGGATAAATAATGATGCTGGCAGTGTCTCGTAACAGGTGTGGGAGAAGATGGCACTCAGCCTAGATTTGAACTCACATGACATGAGATAACGCACAGGCTGGTTTATGTGGTTTGATTCACAGGCAGCGAAAGAAAACTGAGCTTGATAGATAACAAAATTAAAAACATGTTCACTAAAATACCCCCCCCCCCCCCCCCCCCCCCCCGAAAAAAACAAAAAACATAATTTTTGTTTAAATAATAATACAAATGTATATATATGTATACAATAATAATAATAATAGTAGTAACAATTATAATGAATAAATAAAATAAAAAATAAAAAAATATATAATAAAGTAAAATAAACAAATAAAATAAAATGAAAATGTAGTAAAAATAAAATAATGATAACAAATAAATAAATAAATACAAAATAGTAAAAACAAATAAAGTTTAGGCCTATTGTGTTTCTCAATTGTTTTTAAAGTGTGCACAATTTGCCTTTTTGTATAAGAAATTGTTGAAGAGACTTTAAATCAATTTGTTTAAATTCATTTCCACCTTCACCCCTCCCCCCCCCCAAAAAAAGAACTACTCAACAACAACAGCAGCAAACAAACAAACAAACAAACACATTGATATGTTTGTAAACTGGAAAAAGTACAACAGGAATGGGATGAAAACTATGGAGGAAAAAAACAAACAACAATTTAGAAATTGGCATAAAACTCAACATTTTTCACATGCAAAATACAGAATGATTGTCATCTGCATTTGTATTTTCAAGAAGTTGATGACAGTGGACAATAGAATTATTGATTTATCCAGACCTAAGCTGGTTTGTAAGATGAAGAGATGAGGGCTGAATTTTGCTTCTGAGACAGATGTGATCTCCTGTGGAGTTGATCAATAGTCAAAGGCTGAGACTGTGACATTTATTGATTAGTTCAAAAAGTCGTATTGATGGGAAACTGTAGGACTGAAAAAAGGTTGCATTCCTTACCTGTTTTTTTTTTTACATGGACTACATTTGTACTTCAGCTGTGATCTTTGATGTTGGGAACTTGTTCTAGATGCATGGAAACTGAACTTCAATTGTTTACAGGTGTGTTTGGCGGCACTTTGGTTGTTACAAGGTTGGGTTTACTCGTATCTGGTTTTGTGAAACAGACTTATTTATCAACCAAGTTAGTTTTTACTGGGAATATTTACCAGCATGTTCTTAAAGCTTGATGGATGATTTGTGTTATTAGAGGTATTATAAAGAATTGGTAAAGCTGACAAAATGGTTGCAGACAGTGTTCATGTTTTGGGTGATCAATCATTAATTATGAGAATAACAAAGGCTTAACCCATTGTGTGAGTCAGGAGAAAATAGTGAAAAACCATACAAAAGTTGTAACAACCGAAAGCAGCTGCTGTTACTTATCCAGTTTTTCGAATATGACTCCATTTCAGAGGAAAAAAATTCACAGAAAAAATGGTTCTAGTATTAACCCTAAAACCAGTAACTTTTCAGACTAAAATTAAATAATGATGTTGTTTGTCCTTACAAATCCTGTATAGGCCTGATACCTTTAAAATCATATGTGCATTATTGGTAATTGTCAAAGACCAGTATCCATTGATGTGACCCAACATATACAAACCTGTGAATGTTTAAATTGGTCTTTGGAGTCACGAGAAAACAGTGAAAAACCCCATTACATATTTTCACTGTTAAACGTCGGATTTTATCACACGTGATAAAGACTAATTGTTTTATACATTTCTTAAAAGTTATGGAATTTCAAGCCAAACTATTTCAAGGGAAGTTTTCCACCATGATCATTTTTATACCATGTAAGTTATGTGCAAATCTGTGAACGTTTATATTTTCAATCTTACCAATGTTGTACACACCCTTTTGACTTATTTATTTTTTAAACACTGTACATTCAAACTGATGTTTTCAGGTGGTTTTTTTCGCTTTGCCTCATTAGGTTTCAGGCAATTGTTTATACAATATCCAGTCATGTAGATATGGTCTGCTGATAGTCATTTATTAAAAACAATTTGTTGTTAATGGCCACATCTGTCATCACTTCTACTATAAACGCAAACTTCGGATTTTATTTGATGTCTTTTAAAGCAATTATGTGCAACACAAAAGTGTCTGTCATTCAACTAGAAAACTCGGATTTCCACAATTCAATCCGTATGAAATGATACTGAATATACTACCGACCCATGAAAGGTTGAGTTATCTATTTGAAAAAGGTTAAATAGACATCGCTGTTGACTGAATCAACAGCGTGAAATGACCTGTAACTTGACAACAAAATGTGAATGCTTGATTTCCACTTTTGATTTGAATAATGGAAAAAATACACCCCGGGTGTTAATATTTCGCCTGATTTTGATTCAAGTATCACACAAAGTTTGAAAGGGCTGTAGCAGATAAACATGTAAATGGTTGACAGGTGTGATTAAGTCAATGGTAGCTGTACTTTGCAAACCTATAAGCTGCAGCCATGCTAATTCCTCTGTTTCTGCATAAGTTGCTGGTATAGAGTTTGGTCATTAAGATGGAATAGAATCTCAAGATGGAGTGGTCAGAATTTAATCATCATTGGTCAAATCAACATGACTACCAGTACATAATTAGAAAGGTTGCAGCTCCATAAATTATTATTAATACTATTGTAGTTATATACTTCAGGTAATGAAACCAAGGACGCTTCATAACTGAACTTAATCGCTGTAGCTTGCAAGCCTGAGGAAACCTGTAAACAAGGGTGCTTGATATAATTATGTGAACCAGAAACACCGAGATTAACCCACTGTTCTGGGTTCTTTTACATGCGCTACCAATCCTGGTACATGGGACCTACAGTTTTATAATGTCCCACCCAAAAGGACAAAGCAACTATGGTAAAGGGTCTTGCTTGAGGAAACAGTGCCACAACTGGGACTGGAACCCACACTCTGCTGATCAGAAACACCAGAGCCTGAGTCCGGTGCTCTTAACCGCTCGCCCACGACGTGCCACAAAAGAAGGATATTGTAAAGTAGAAACACACCCCTTAAAGGGTCTGTATACATTTAGTAATCATTCTTAAAATTAATGGCAATAAAAACTTATTGGTCAGTAGCCTACAGCAGCTTACGATAGTATAAAGCAATTTGAGAAACATTTCACTTCGCAGTAATGTGGTTATGTAAAAAGATATCATATTCGCTCCAGATTTTCGGCGATATCTCAAAAACGCGACAACCTTTTGAAATGAAATTTTCACAGGTTAGTTTTATTGTATATATCTACATTTAATAGGGTTGAAACAATCGAATGGTTCCAAAAACCAAAGGTATACTTTGCCTTTAATGCTGATTATTGTTATTTTGCATCTATAACGGAAGAAAACAATCAAATTATCCGTTCAATTTACCAGAGTAAAAAAAAGCTGCTGTATGTTGATTTATGTGACATTATACTCTTGTAAAGTGTTGGTGCATTTCGAGATACTGTTACACACTTTTAAAAACATTTATTTAAAGTCATGCTTTCAAAATAAACGTATAACTTTTTCCTCTCTTCAGTTAGAAAGCAATGTGCGGTCAGTGTCTTTAAAAGCCTTTCGGACAAAATTAAGCCTTAGAAGATTCTTGTATTGAATTGACTAAAGGCAAATTTAATACAACTTTCATTGCACTAGATCAATCAATGCAAGTATAATTTATTGATAATTGCATTTGCTTTCTATGAATTGATTGAAATGCATTCATATTTCCTCAACAAAAGCCAACATCCACAGTAGGGTGGAAAACACCAGCTCAGAATCAAAACAACTTAATGATTACGTTCCCTGAAACTTTGACTTCACAACTTAAGAAATTATTTGCTTGATTTGATAGCATTTTTTGGTCCAGACATGATTTGTTTTTTTCTCCTTTCATTTTTCAAACAACAGATGTTTATAATTTGATTTAATTCAACTGCTAATGTTCTAATTTCAATATTTTTTCACACGTTACACTGTTGGCTTGCAGGGAAGGTCAGACATAAAATATGGGTTTACACGCTCACTTTGATTGCAGAGTGTGTCATGCTTGATTTATTGATGGTTTTCAATGGTAGATTTGACTTCTCTATACCCGCCCTCTGAGACTTCCTGAGGATTATAGATTTGCTATTTCCCATAAATCATTCCTATGGATTTGAATACCCTTCTCAAAGTATCATAGTTTGTTGCTGGCAAGTTTGCTAATCTTAATACCAAAGGAGAGTTGTATTGAACAAACCTTTCAGCATAACTACCAACAATGCATCAATATATTGACATGGATTACTGATTGTGTACCTTACTCAAGAGATTATTGCCTTTCAAATTCTGTACAATACATCATTTTCCCTGAGATTCAAACATTTGCCTGTTTTCACTGCGGACATGTTATGATTATTGTACACAATGCTAACCTTCATGCATGTGTACCCAAGAAAGAATTCTAACATTTTAATATTCCATATTTGAAATCAAGTACGCTTTTTATTTTTCTCTAGTGATCGGAAAACTGTTAAGCTTGTCTTTACTCAAAATGTTAATTTTTTGATTGCGGAAATTTGACTTGATAAACAATTCATACCGATGCTACACATTGTTATTATTGAAGGGTAGTGCTTCGTCGTTTGTTTGGGGTGGGTTGTTTTGAGAGAGAAGTATATTAATGCCATTCAGTAATTTTCATTAAATTCACTGACATTTGGGGGTTTTTTTTTATTAGAAAATTTCATCAAATTAGGTGGTGAGGTTTTTAAGAGAAAAACCAAAACGGTCTATGTCAGGAATTTTGTGCAAGTTCAGAATATACGCATGCTTCCTTTAATTGCTGTAATCATAATAAGAAAGTAATTTTGGGCTAAGCAAAACAGTTTCCCTTGCGGTTTATTTATTACAAAGTAACAAAGGGGAGTTTGTGAGGTCTTCAAATGCTAGCAGTATTTCAGATGAAAATGCTTCACTAGGAGAACTGGCACTGGTATGAACTTGATAATGAGTTAGCTTCCAGATTGAATTTAATCCACGTTTCCCCTGATCGCTAGCAACCCCTGTACTCTAATATTTTTGTAATTGATTTACATAATGGGAATAGAATTATGATGAGTTTGATTCATTGTATATTAACAACTAATCAGACCAATTTAAGGAACATTATTCGTATTCGGCATAAGCAAGATAAATGTTGTCGCCATTCATGTAAATGTGTATTGAGGAGCTTGATAAATTTGTCTGGGTGGCATTGGGCTGTGACTGTAGAATGCATTGTAATTAGAGGTAGTATATTTGTCCTATATAACTGTTGAATAGCTTTTAGAGTCTTCCACAATGAGCAACATTCCTTTCCTTGCTGAGATGGATGACATCATCAGTAAAGCCAAAGCTGCCAACTTTGCCGAAAATTCCCAGAAAATGTTCCATGTTCTGATAAACGAATATGAAAATCTCCCTGATTATGGAATTCCCCCCCCCCCCCACCATTATGTTGAATGCAACTCTAAATATCTCCCTGATTGTTGTACAAAATATCCCTGATCGCAAGATGCAAATGTTGGCAACTTTGCTACAGTCTAACCATTAGAAGTGTGTTCTTTCCCCTTGCTACCACCACGCTACCACCACCTCAAAACCCTTGGATGAAGTCCGTATTAAAATGAATCCTTCCAACAATGGTGATTGGTCGGCGCAGATGTCACTGACTTCTCATTAATTATTAACAAGTGTGATATACAATGCATGGGGAGCCTACAGTGTGTAGTTGTGTAATAAGGGATGGATCCAAGCATTAACTATTCAATACCTATCATATTGTATTTGCATACTACCAGAGGTACAGACAGGAGTGTGTAATGAACCTGTATGTTGTATGGTAGGGTTGGCTGACCACAGAGGCACATGGAAACCAGTACAGCTTGGTGAAACAGAGGGGAATAAATCAATCTCGGGGAAGGACCTGGGGACAGAGGTGGAATAATAGCTGCTGGCATGTTGCCAGCTCACTTACATGCACTGCCATGAGTTGTCTGTCATCAAGTTATGTCAAGTAAGAAGCACTTCAGTTTGATACCATGACAAAGTTAGTCTAGGAAAGACTATCTGAACTGAGTGACACTTCTCAGTGCTGGGGTAACTTGTGGGTTATTGGTTACTCACAACAGCAGTTGGTGCTCTCCTAAGACTTTGCCCTTCTGTGAAAGATGCAAGGAGGAAAGGATCTCCTCTTCTGAAAAGGACCATCTTAGATGAGTAACTGACAGTGAAGAAACTTCATGACCTCAGTGCTGAGTAAAATATTTACAACGATCGATTGTGGTTGTTTTATACTAACTGTGTTTCAATTATTGAACTTTGTCCTCCTAGATTGAGTGAAGAAAGAGCATGACAGCAGAACGTCTTACATAATTTACACATCATTTGATTCAATGAGGAGACTACAAATCAAGCTAGCAAGACTTCAAGCGATAGCAACTTAATATTTTGATAAAAAGTTGTCTTGGAGCTTTTAACATCGGACACAATTTCGAAAAACCTCTTTCATCTAAGAGAGCTGCATAACGGAAGAGTTGAAAGTCAACATTGGCAGTTGTGCTTGTCAAATTTATGAAATACTTCTGAACGAGATTTGCTTGCGGAAATTATTTTCAATTCTTGAATAGACACTCTTTTCTTCTTGAGACATCTGGACAGCAAAGGAGGCTGGAGAGTTACTGTGTTCATCAGACAAGGGCTATTTTGAAGAAGGACTACAAGCGCCGTCAAACTATTGCCATAGATTTGCGATGCTGGAGATAATCTCAAGATCATGACAGAGTTGACTTTGATTTATCTCAGAATACTTCTTATCACTGGAGTATTTGTTGGAGCCACTATTGATGTCAACATTGACAAAGCTACGTAAGTATTCAAATATTTATCCCTTAACTTATAACAATAAATAATAACTAGTTTTTATATAGTGCTTTATCAATGGGCACCTAAAAGCCTTATTATTATTTGCTAAGTCTTTTTTTTCATATTTTGAAATATGAGACTTAGTTATGTAGCACCTTATAATGGTTTACAAGGTGTTGTGGCACATTCAGCAGCCACTGCCAGAAACACTGAGGCAAACCCCTTCTATTAGCAATAAGTGTAACTGGGTTCTTTTACTTGCATTACACAACACATGAGACGAAGCAATAATGGTTAAGTGTCTTGCTTAAGGACACAAGTGTCAAGACCGGAACTCAAACCTCCACTCTGCCGATCAGGTCCGGTAGTTTTTTATGGATGATGCTTTCATTGTCTAATTTGCAAAATAGGGTACACAAAGTTACATATGAATGTTACTGTTGCCTTGCCTTGCACGAGAAGTAAGTTTGTATTTTTCCTAAAAACATTGCTGTTTCTGTAAAAATATTAGTGTCTATTTTCTTGAAATTTAAGCTGACCAGGGGCAAATTTCATTGAGCTGCCTAAACAGAAAAAATTGCTTAAACACTTTCTGCTAAGCAAAGATAAGTAGGATACCAGTCACAGATCGTACATGTGGGATGGAACTTTGGCTGGTAACCTTATTTTGGTAAATCAATTTTTTTTTCTTAGCTACCCTTTTCGCTTAAGCAACTCTATGAAACTGGGCCTTGTTTGAAACATATTTTAACAATGCAATGTTTAACAAGAAAATGTAAGTTAATAGTAGCATCGCTAATGATCTGCTTACCCCCAAATTCTGTGCTTGTGATCACCATTCTTCAATTACTGGGCAAGCGCCAAATTTCTGCGCTAGCTCTGTAAGCGAAGAATGCCTGGTATTGTGGACTATGCACGCGCACAAGCAGAAATTCCCTGCGAACCGGCGAAATATGCTTGAGCACTAATTCTTTGCTTTTGGTATAGCAGAGTCATGAAATTGGGCCCAGTTTTGTACTGAATCTCAAGACATCTCTTGTATTATTAAGACTCAGTCAAACCACCCATCCATACTTCCTTCTTACTTTTCTGATATTGCATGTAGCCTTGCTGACTCGTCAAATCTGATTATTTTCTTTGTGATTCATCAGAAGAGCTATTCACCTGTGTTTTTTGGTTGTTTGCTTCATTGGTCGTATCACACGTTGATTGGAAATTCACAGATAAAGAATCGCTGGTCGTTGCCTTTTGTTCGTCTGACTTTCTATAAATTGAATCCGAGTGAATTACGCTGACTTTGACAGTGAACCGACAGCTTGTCAAGGCATGCACTGCATATCAGGAAACCGTGGTTTATTGTACAATTAAATTTGTCTGTCAACCAGCTGTAATTGATAACCAAGGAACATTTACACGTGTATGTTGAATCTTAATTGATTTCAGACATTGTTGGGGTTTTTCTTCACTTGTAAGATTGAACATGTTGAAGGTGAAGTATTTTAAAAACTGTCCAAGTGCGAGTTTGCCCTGCCCAGGTTAGCCCAATACACCCAAATGAGTTTGGAATAAAGAGTGGTTTAGAATTTTAGTTTTTGAGGAAAGGACATGAAGATTCCTGTGGAGTGTGATCCTTTGTACATTATACAGGCCTGGAATTACACAGAGGCCACGGATGCCATGGTCTTGGCCCTGGTCTTGGCCTTGGTGCCCATTGAGAAGTTTCCTATGCACTTTATGATTTTCCAATGGAAGTGCTCTTTGCAAAATGAAAATGGACTGATGAAATTCCAAGCCTGATTGTATATAGAAAATATGTAATTTTTTTTGGTAGTACTCAGTAACACTGAGCGTGCAATGCTTGACATGTGCAGATTTGTGCATGAAATGAAAAATTTGAAATTGAAATAAATGCTGAGTATAGCATAATCAGAGATGACATTTTGATACTTATGATTTGAATTACAGAGTAGCGCAATGGGCTGAAACATTTGGAAGCAAGCTGTATGAGATAAGCCTCAAGTACAGTGGAGCAGAATTTCTAAGAAAGGTAAGATGTCAAACAAAGGAATTTCATAAAGAAGGTTTCAGAATATACACCAGGGATGAAAGGGTTTCAGGCTTCAAAGTTTTGAGAATCCAAATGGGTTTGCTGTGTTCCTAACACCATGTTAGTGTACTGTAGTCAACTTGTCTCTAATAATAATCAATGTTTTCAAAAGGTCATTCTTTTTTTAAATTGTGGGTGGGTGGGTCAAAAGAAATAACTAAAAGGTAACATTTGATTTCATTTCAAATAATAGGAGAACTGTCTGTGCAGTACCATTTCTTACAGTCAACTTTGACCTCTGTGCCCGATGGGGAGATGGCGAAAAATTTATCTTCTGTTAAAAAAAAATAAAAAATTGCATGCTGGAAGCCAGGAAAAGCGAATGAAATATCCTGAGCTGGGAGAAAATTGATCTAAAATATCTGCATCATTTGAGGCATTACTTTGTTCTTCAGTGTACAGGGAATATTGAATCGCCATTCAATATTTAAAAATCAAAATTTAGGGTGGGTGTCAGGGTCAAAACAATTTTTAAATAAAATCGAAATGTTTAAACATTGATTATTCTGAATGGCCCCTCAGTGTGATTTATCTGTGGTTTCTATTGGTTGAGAAAATGGAATTAGCTGTTGCAAACTGCTTACCAACCAAAGGGACCTATGGTATAAATGCAAAAACTAGTTCATGGCCTGACGTTTCGACCCTAGCAGAGTCTTTCTCAAAGGCTAAAAAAAAATGTGCTATTGGTTTCTATTGGTTGATAGAAGTAGTGTAGCCTGCTGAAGTCTTTGTGTGGAGACTATAAACACCGAGGATTCCCAAATACTTAAAAAATTGTTGAAGTAGGACTTAGTTCTGGTACTAATTGCATCCTCAAAATTCTGGATGACATTAAATTCTTTCAAATAATTTGGGGTCGAACAAAGAATATTGACTAGAGTGGGGCTTAAACCTGCGACCTCCGGATTAACATGCCGGCACTCTACCAACTTAGCTATCTAGCCCTATGTTGGTGGTCTCCCTATTTTGTCAATTTCCTTGTTTTTGTCCCCTTGTGGTTTGTAACTTAAAATTCTTCATTTGAAAAATAATGGAACATTAAAAGATGCTATAGGTCTGATTTATAGAGGATTTTAAGTAGCTATTTTTATAGATTGAAGAAAGTTAGAAGCTTTCATTTAAGGTATTGCACAG
This sequence comes from Leptasterias polaris, assembly GCA_037783415.1. Classification (NCBI taxonomy): domain Eukaryota; kingdom Metazoa; phylum Echinodermata; class Asteroidea; order Forcipulatida; family Asteriidae; genus Leptasterias; species Leptasterias polaris. The sequence goes on from JAZGTN010000098.1 coordinate 135,285, forward strand.
AGAAAATCCACTAATGATAAGTGGTAGCTCATTAAAATTGTTTACTGTTTTCGAGATCCCGACATTATCTCTTGTCCATCAGCCATGTACAAACAATTTTTTACATGTTACATGTAGTTTGTGCAATGTCCTTGGCATATGCCAAGATTTGCGTGTATTTTTAGTTTTGAAACAGCATCATATGTCAAAATTCAGTCACAGAAAACATTCTTAAAAAAAAAAAATCAGTGAAAGTCAGGCTATGCAAATTTAAATGAAAGTGCAATACATTAGTGTAATGTAATGTGTTGCAGATAGCTCTGTTACGAGCTGGTTCGTTTCCATATTAACAAAGATATTGGCAAAATAGGAAGACTGCCAACATTAGGGCTAGTTAGCTCAGTTGGTAGGGCACTGTGCCATGTTAATCCGGAGGTAGCAGTTTCAAGACCAGCTCTAGTCAATTTTTCTTTTTTCAACCAAAAAACTTGGCTTGAGTATCTTACCTATTGCTCAACTCAATTGTTTTTACACTTTTGAAGGATAAATTTCCATTAATACCATTTGGCTTGGATACTATATAACAATGCATTTATAGCCTGATAAATAATTTCATAAAAAATAAATGCTGTAATTATGTAAAGGTTGGATTTTTCACAGCTAGGATTCCATAAAAATGTAAATAAAGATCAATAAAAATCCTTAGTCAATCACTCATTTGGATAAGTAGAATGAAACTTAATATTAGTACAAGAATGACATGGCAAATCTTCAACACACCTTTGTCAAATCACAGGAATATCTCTTAAAATGTTCATAATCTGTCAATTATTTTATGTATTAAAAGGGAATTTTGATGAACCTCCTTTTTGGAGGGTATACCTTGCAAAGGAAACAAGGCATTAATAAAAATCATTTTACATTTTTTTTAAATCCCCCCCCCCAAATTATAGCATTCATTGTTTTAAGTACTCGGCTTTCATTCTAGCTGTATCTCTTGCAGACCATTGTGACACGTACACGTACATGTACAGCAAGGAATTAGTGTATTTTGTGGCGAGTGGCATTGTTCACTGTGTTTCCCCCAACGTAAACAAACCACCACTGGATATTACGTGAATATGTGATTTAGGTAGAGAGAGCGACAGAGGGAGGGGGAAAAAAAAAAGATTCACGTTTCTAAAAATAGGTCTTTGATGTCGACCATTTAGGCATGAAAATTATATCCGTTACTGAATGGGTTATTACTGTGCCTGACAAATTGTTTCGGCCTTGCTCGTTGCCTAACCACAGCTCCTATTGAAGAAGCTTGTTGAGGGGATGCGGGACTAGTGTTTTGGTTTATCCAGTAGCAAAGGAACTGACGCTTAATGATGGATAGATGTACAAACAAAATTATTATAATCTGGTCTGATGGTAATTTGAAGGATATGGTGGAAGAATCATTTAACTTTTACAAATACTTTTTGAAATAATTAGAAAATAAATTAATAAATCAAGTGAATTTTGTTTTTGCTACCATTTGGCAATAAATGAGAGGTCCTGTAGGCTTTTACATCAGTTTACGAGCTTGAAATAGATGTACATCGGGGATAAAGAATATAATTTTGATTTTGACCCTAACACCGATGTGTGTTAAGCACTGTATAATCAGTACTTTACCCGAGTTCTGTGAAAAAAAAAAAAATCCACAGGGAAATCACTCTGGTGGGATTCGAACCCATGACCTTAGCATTGGTAGAGCAGATATCTTACCACTAGACCACCAAGCTAGCACGATGGCTAGAGGCAGTTCAAATCCTTAGCAGCGGGTACCATAAAGATTTAATAGATGTTAATTTTGCATCGGGATAAATAATACAGAAATGTTTGTACTTCTAAACATGACATGGGTAGGGAACCCATCCAGACATACGAATGTAACTCAAAATATGACCTTTTGTGCTAAAAGCTGCAGTGAACTAAGCCAAAATACACATTGTGGTCGTTCATAAATTACACTTCATCAAATAAAAACTAATAACCTTCCTTGAATGGAAGGTGATTTTAATGCCAAGCACCATGTGAGGTCGTTCTGCCTGACATGTGGGCGTTTTGTAAAAAACATGAAATGGTGAAATGGATCAGTGGTGATGATCTGCATGAAAGCTTTAAATACACTATCCAACCTCATTTTTGTTTTACTCATCATGCTCATGGAAAATTGTGTGATTAAATAAGCTGAAATGGTCACCTCTTTGCCCTTCTCCAAAGTACATGGATGAATTTTTGTCAATTTATTTCACCAAACCTGTATATCTTCATTAAAGGAATGGAGCACCGTTTGCTTTTTGAAAAAGTACCTTGAAACCAATCCTCCGTTAAAGCATATAGTGTAACATTGGTAATTGTCAAAGACCAGTATCCACACTTGGTGTGACCCAACATAAACATGAAATAACAAACCCAGGAAAGTTTAAGCTCAATCAGTCATTGGAGTCATGAGAAAAAAGTAGAAAAATACCTTAAAATGTTTTCACTGTTTTTAAACATTGAGTTTTTTTACTCGTAAGACCAAAACTAATTATTTTACTCATTTCTCAAAAACTATAGCATTTCAAGCAAAAATGTTTCAAAGGGAGTTTCCCACCATGACCATCTTTATACCATGTAAGTTGTGTGCAAATCTGTAAACATTTCATATTTTTACTCTTATCAATGTTATGCACATCCTTTAAAAAAAAACCACAAAAATGACCCAGTTTTAAAATCTATCTTGAAAATATTATGTTGTAAAGTCATTAAAAAGGTGCCCATGGTTTGAGATAATAGCATTTAAATGTCACGTTTCTATACATTATGCTTATTAATGTAAATTAACTGTATTAAATCCAAATACAAACAAATGCAAAGTAACCTTTTAGCAATACGATTTCAGACATAAGTACATAAGACATAAAACTTTAAAGCAAGTCAACTCGCAGGTTATCAATAATTTATTTTTGCTGGCAGTAACTAACCCTATTCTGTGAGTCCCTTCTACCTTTTGGTTGCATGGAATCTCATATAAAGTACAGTTGCATTTATGAGACGTTTCTTCGCGAAGGTACGGATAAAGGTCAGGAAAATGAAATGAAATTTTGAAATGTTGAGCGCCGCAGTAACACGAGGAAGATACTTTATATGTCACATGGACATTAACCTTCACAACTCAATTGTGAATGACGTTTGATATTATCTTCTTTTTTTTCTCTTTTTTTTCAGTACTGGGAATTTTGATATGTCAACATTAAAGTGGTAGAATAACAGATGTTGTGTGTACAATATCGCTGGAAATAACACTGGAAAATAATGATCTGTTCTTGATGATTACCATCAAGAATCAGCTCCTCATTTAATGGAGAATGTGACAGTGTTAGTTACTCCTTTAAACAGAATAGCTAGACATTGAAAAACTGCAACCTTGCCAATGTCATGCCTTATTTTCAAGTGTAATTCTCCTATATTTAGCTGAAGGTCTCATACATAGAAGGCCTTGAGAATGTTGAGTGTTTTGATGTAAAATATGAAAAGGGTCGGATGGATTGAAACTGAGACTAAATAATTCATAATGAAATGATTATGTTTAAGAGAACCCGATAGGTTTCAAGCCCAAGGGAAATGCGTATCTGTTGAAGTCAGAAGATGAAGTGATGTAAAAATGAGAAACATGTTAGACATGTCTCGTTTACAGTGTGACTGATTCTAAAGATTCGTCACCAGACATACAGATTGCTACTTTTGGGGGGAATTTTTAATTACTTTGTATACATGTATACGTGAAGCAGGCCTGGATTTAAATGGAAGCCACTGTGGCCAAGGGATCCGTTGTCCCCGGTCTTGGCCTTGGTGCCCCTTCAACTGTTTCCCATATAGACGATGTGACCTGTGACATCACATGTTTACAAAAGAGCCACAGAGCCTGGACTTCCTGCAGGCACATTTGTACACAGATCAATGGAAGAAAACAACAAATCTTATGTTTTATGGAGATTGCACTGTCTGATTTTTCTCAACTTTTGGTATGAATAAAGGGGGAACATCTCAAAAGCTGTACAGCTGTTGCTTTTGTAAATTTTGAATTGATGTGAAAATTATGACACAAAATGTAAATTTTCCCATATAGCCTGTGTAGTATCTTGCCCAGCAGGAAACGCTTTAGAATGTACAAGGTCACCACTCTGTAAACAAATGTAACATGGTCTATATAGACTTTAAGATTTTCTAATGGAAGTGCAAAAAAACAAAACCTGGCCCTCTCCTGAGTTGAAGGAAGTGTTTCTATAACAAGAATTGATACCTAAAATAATGCTGGTGGTTCTGGTAGGGTTTTATACTGGAGTGGTAGATTTGACAAAATAGTCGCAGACAGTATTCAGGTTTTATGTAATCAACCACATAAAAAAACCTGTGAAATTTGGGCTTAATCTGCTGTGTAATTCAGGAGGAAATAGTGAAAAACACTAGTGCAAAATTTTCAGCATGTAAACACATTTTTCTTAATTTTAGTCGTAACAACCAAAATCGGCTGTTGCATGTTAAAAGGTTTTTAGATACAGTTTTCTTGAATATGACTTCATTTCAGAAGGAAATATTTCACAGAAAAAAATTGCTCTAGTATGAACTTCATAATCAGTAAGCTTTCAGAATTAAATTATAAGATGATGTTTTTTTATCCTTTCCAATCCTGTATAATACCTTTAACTTATTTCAAAACTGTTTTTCACATACTTTTTTTTTCAAGTTATAAATTGTAAGGTTTGTTTTATTTTTCGTTTACAGTAAGTAGTTTTTGTATAATTTCCATTAAAGCCACTCTTACAGAGTTAAGTTTCAAAACAGCAATGTAAACCTTCTACAGTCTCGAAAATCCTTTCTTTCAACGTGGAAGACTAATGCATGAAATCATGCAAGCAGACACCATAATTTATAAATGCAAGAACACTGATATCTGAGATTCAGGAGAGTCTACTGCGTCGATAATTACCTCAGGTATTTCTAGGAATTGTCTTCCGTGTTTTTACTTGAGTGGAAGAAACTGATAGTGCCAGCCAGCTTGAGAAACAGAGGTGTATGGATCTGTTCTTGATGATAATCAGCAAGAAAGGAGTAATTCATCTACACATTTAAAAAACTGATGCATAGTGCTGTTATGGTCTTTAAAAACTCTGTTGAAATCTTAAAGAGCAACTTTAATGAAATTAACATTATTGTTCTTTTGTTATAGAAAGGTAACACATGTGTAATGTTTAAGTACAATTGAGTAACATTCCATACAAATTATTTCATAATGTTAAAAATACAAAAACATTTTGATCAGTGTTACACTGGGCTAAATGCTGAGTTTCACAAAGGCCCTAAGCGGCTAGGAAACCAAAACCGCACTGTGATGTCACACTACGGACTTGAACCAAACAAGACTATGGAAAATGTATAGCAACAAAATAAACATTCTTCATCCAGTCCAACACGGACTGGTTTTATGCTGGTTTTCTGAGTTACTAGTACTTCAGTGTCTTAATTTCACTTTTCATTTTTATGGGTCTTTGCTGGGAACCATGCAGGGTGCCGTCAATGGCGGGGGGAAAAAACACTAGTTCCAAAATCGTTACCCCCGGGGGGTGGGGCTAGTTTTGTTCCTGGTCAAATTTCAACAAAATTACAGGGAGGAAAGCTTCATTCTTATGACTAATTAATGAGTGAACACAAAATAAACAAGAGGAGAAACAGTCAAATAAGTTTGAGTTCATCTTTATATCTTATCATTTGTCTGGTAAGGACTGAACTCTTCAAAACAACAAAAAGGAAGAAAGAAAAGAAACACACAAAGCCAAATTTATTGAAATCATAACTATACAAACATAAAATTTTATAAGACAAACACCAATGTACAAACCAAAAATGAGACATTATGTCATCCCTGGAATGGTCTCACATCAGGATGATGTCTACTTAAATTTCAATGAAGAGAAAAAAAAGGTTAGGTCATCCCGGGTGCCATGTAAGTGCTAGTCACAGCAGTTTTAATGTGTTAACCTTCTTGGATGAGGACTGTGCAGAGATGCTGCCAATATCCACACACCAGTCACATAATTAGATGTGTCTTGCTGTAATTGGTATGGGTACCGGTATATTATGTGTAAATGCATTTACCACATGTACAAATATTATAAAGATGGTGTCCTTTTTTTGTGTCGCGTGTTTAGATAGTGCCCTTTTTTTTCTCCTTTCTCTTTTTTCTCCTTTCTCTTTTTTCTCTTGTGTGGAGTTTTATTACTCTGTTTATTCCAAAACCTTAACGAAAAAGAAAACAGTCATATAAAAGCAGTAAACAAGATAGGCCATTACCAGCAGACAAAAGAAATGTCTCTTTTTTCTCTTGTGTGGAGTTTTATTACTCTGTTTATTCCAAAACCTTAACGAAAAAGAAAACAGTCATATAAAAGCAGTAAACAAGATAGGCCATTACCAGCAGACAAAAGAAATGTAAAAACTAAATAAATTAAATGAATGTATAGCCTACAAATTAGAATGACATTTGTCACATCAAGACTATATGTAAGTTTGTTAGTTCAGTTTTTATGGTTTTTCATAAAATTGCTTTTGCACATTTTTGAGCTCCTGGTAAATGGAGTTTTATTGATCAAGAGTGGTCTTCAAAGTAACTGTTTGGCAAAAAGAAACAACCATTTTCTAAGTTTATCATTTAGTTGTGGATTTTGATGTATTATTTTGAATGTGTGTGCATTTTTCTTATTTGCTCATTATGGACAGTGAAAATGTAATTCACAACCTTTTAAAACTGAGCCAACGAATTGCCACGTGGAACTTTTTAATGGAGCGATCAGTTATCCAAATTAGCTGGGTATTCTAGATTGAAACACAGTCAATGCGTTATTTCTTGTCTAACCAGTCTCAAAAGACTCCATCCTTCTTGACAATCGTTAATTAATGGATAAAATATCACTAGATAATTATACAGAAATAAACTATATACAATGGCTATATAACACAAGAATGTTTCTCATTAAATGAATACAATCTTTTAATGAACACAATCTTGTAATGTATTCTGTGTTAAAGTTGCATTTCGTGATTTCTACAGGTCTTGAGACCTAGGAAGAGATTTTATGTAATATTTTTATTAACAATAATATAACATTTTGATTACCAGAATGTTATACCTATACCATTTGTACTTCACTGGTGTACTCCTGGTCAAGATGTTTTTAGTGTCAAAAGATTTAAAATAAGAAATAAGAAATAATGTTTAAGTCCTCGGTTTGAATTTCACTACGACGAAGGCACACACAGCTCTTTACTGCAGTCACTCTGTGGACACTTAAGAAAAATCCTGGTCTTCAACACTATATGCAAAACACTGTATGGACGTGTGTAAGTTCACATAGTGTTTCAAAACCTAGCCTTGTGTGGACCTCTTTTGTTCTCAAGTCCACACTTCACATGTAATGCTTACCCAAGTGTGAACGCCTGCAATCAGGGACCTCCTATTGTCCCTCTTTTGTTTGTACATAAACTTTTTTGGCGATAGCTCCCATTGGTTTTGTGCATACTTTCTAAGTGGGGTCCTTCACACAATCAGGAACAATCCACAAGACCAGCGAAACCCGATCACCATTAGTGCAAAGATCACCAAACGGCTCAAATGGTGATCAGGTTTCGCGGTTGTGATTGGTCAATGAGAAATGGGTGTGGCTTAATGGATCGGTGTATTGAGCTTAATTTGTTTTTCCCAAGCATTTACACAGTGAGGTAATATTTTTCCATTACTATTCAATTAAAAAACACGAGACAGCCGTACTTGTCTAGTCATAACTTTACTGGACCGACACTAAAGCTAGTTCCTGGCTGTGTACCAGTAACAACATCATGTTAGTATTATGACAACTGTACATTCTTTGTACTCATCCATTGTGTTTGCCATCATGCCATAGAAAAAGAATAAGACCAGCTATTGTTGTCTTTTGTTCGTGTGATAATAATTATATCCTCGCATACTTCTTCAATGTGTTTTTGCAAGGAGTCATTAATTTTAACAAAATGTAAAGTACAGCAAACTTTGCACACGTTCAGTTTGTTCAATCAACTGAGTACAGTCTCATAAATTTGTAAAAATGTTATACCCACTAATTAGTAGGTGATGTGTGGATGAAATGAAGACACATCACCTGTGAACTATTTTGTTTGTCATTTTGAATGCTTATAATTTATGTATTTTTGAAATGAGATGCAAATGTATATTTTCAGACTTTCATATTTTAAGAATAAAGGATGCAAGCAAGGAATTTTTAAAAATCTTCTTTTTTAAAATAGATTTTTGCCCTACCTACAAAACCTTCAAATAATAAGCCACAAGGAAAACTGACTGTGAAAATTCAAATGTTGTCTGCTAGACTCATTTTGGATGGGAATGCAGCTGCAAACTCCAAAACTAACTTTGTCCAGCATTCATGGGCCTTTTGTACACGGATCTAAGTGACAGAAATGATCAACATTTAAACCTTGTGACCTATGGAATGGCCTGAACTATTCTACACTGTGGGACTAATTCAAAATTTACATGGGTTAAAAACATACATTTGTGTTTTCTGCGATTTCAACGCCAGAGTTGGCAGCGACTATAGAAATTGGAAAGGGGTCCTTGGGCGACATGGCATTGGGAAAATGAATGAAAATGGCCTTCTACTTCTGACCCTGTGTGCAGAAAACGACCTGTCGATTACAACACGTTCTTCAGGCTAGCTGACAAGTATAAGACAACCTGGATGCATCCAAGATCTAAACAATGGCATCTGATTGACTTTGTTATCTGTCGCAAGAGGGACATTGGTGATGTTAAGATCACAAGGACCATGCGTGGAGCTGAGTGCTGGACCGACCACCGCCTCGTGAGATCTTCCCTCGCACTGCACATAGTCCAAATGCATCGTATGAAGCCCAGGGTCGTCAGGCCATCTCTTAACGTCAATAAGCTGAGTCACATAGAACATCGACAGAGCTTTGCCACCAACTTTGATAATGAGCTAGAAACCCACGGACCACTGACTGGAAGTACATCTCTTAAGTGGGATCAGTTCAAATCACTGGCGCTAAAATCAGCTAAATCAACACTTGGACTGAAAAAACGAGTCCACCAGGACTGGTTTGACGAAAACGACGTAAGCATCAGAACAATGCTGAATGAAAAACAGAAAGCATTTACTGCTTGGCAGAATGACTTGTCTTGTACATCGAAACGTCGTTGTTTTAAACACCTTCAAAGCCGAGCACAATCAGCACTGCGTAGAATGCAAGATGACTGGTGGGATAGGAAAGCAGATGTCCAACGCTATGCTGATACAAAGAACTCCAAGATGTTCTTCAGTTCTATCAAGGCAGTGTATGGACCGTCCAGACCAATCTCCACTCCCCTCCTATCAGCTGATGGTACGACATTGCTGAAGGAAAAGAACAGCATCAGCGAGAGATGGATTGAGCACTTCAACAATCTGCTCAATAGACCTTCCACTGTCGACAATGCTGCCCTTGATCAGATCCCTCAGAACCCCACAATTGACAGTCGACCTCCCTCCTACTCTTGACGAGGTTAGAAAGGCCATCAGTCAGACCAGCTCTGGTAAGGCTCCTGGAATGGATGGAGTTCCTGCAGAGTTATTCAAGGCAGCAGGTCCAGTGGCGCTGGAGAATTTCCACAGCCTTTTAACGAGCATATGGGCGGATGAAGATATGCCAAAGGATTTCAAGGATGCGATGATTGTTTCTCTATTCAAAAACAAAGGCAGCAAAGCCGACTGTGGGAACTACCGTGGCATCTCTCTCTTCTCCATTGCTGGGAAGATATTTGCTCGTGTTATACTCAATCGCCTCATCGCCACTGTATCAGAGAAAAACCTACCTGAGTCACAGTGTGGCTTTCGTCCTGGCCGTAGTACCATCGATATGATCTTCACTGTGCGCCAGGTTCAGGAAAAGTGCATCGAACAAAACCTGGACCTCTTCATGGCCTTCATGGATCTGACCAAGGCTTTTGACACAGTCAGCAGAGAAGGGCTCTGGTCTATACTTTCAAAACTTGGGTGTCCTCGAAAGTTTGTCAAAATGATCCGCCTCTTCCATGATGACATAAATGGTCTTGTACTCTCGAAGGGGGAAACTTCTCAGCCATTCAAGATCTCTAATGGTGTAAAGCAGGGCTGCGTACTGGCACCGGTGCTCTTCAACCTCTTCTTCTCCAGTATGCTCAACCATGCTGTACGTGACCTTGAGCTTGGAGTGTACCTGAAGTATAGGCTTGATGGATCTCTTTTTGATCTTCGGCGTCTGAATGCCAAGACAAAGACAACCGAGAAGAACATCACTGAGGCACTTTTTGCACATTAATGGCGCACAAGGAATCTGACCTTCAGCTGATTGTTGACAAGTTTACAGAAGCCTCGAAACTTTTTTGGCCTTACCATCAGCCTTGGAAAGACAGAGGTGCTGTACCAACCTGCTTCGGTAGCTGTTCCTCCACCTTCAAAGTATCTGGGCAGTACTATCTCTAATGATGGCTCTCTTGACAAAGAAATCAGCACCAGGATCTGCACGGGTAGCCGAGCTCTTGGACGCCTGCGAGCACGGGTTCTGAACCAACACAGCATAAAGCTGTCTACAAAAATAAAGGTGTACAAGGCAATCGCCCTCACAAGTCTGCTGTATGGATGTGAAACTTGGACCTTGTACAGAAGACACCTGAAAATGCTGGAACGCTTCCACATGCGCAGCCTGAGATCAATCCTTGGTGTACAGTGGCAAGATCGAGTCACAAACCTCGAGATCCTTGACAAGGCAGAGAGCCAAAGCATCGAAGCCATCATCCTGAAAGCCCAGCTCAGATGGACTGGTCACGTCATCCGAATGGAAGACTCCAGGCTCCCAAAGCAGCTGTTCTATGGAGAACTCTCTCTTGGTAGGAGAAATAGAGGAAGACCTCGTAAGAGGTACAAGGATAGCGTGAAAGACAACATCACACATGCTGATATCCCTCCCAAAGAGTTGGAACAGTGTGCTCAGGATCGCACAGATTGGCGCGCCCTCACTCGTCAGGCCCTTGTCAGCTTCGAGGAGCAGAGAAGATCTGGCCTGATCACCGCCCGAGAGAGGAGAAAGGCTGCAGCTGCAGCTGTGCCAGCTGTACCCGGACAGTTTCCATGCCCCAATTGTGGGCGGCTGTGCCGCTCTCGAATTGGACTATACAGTCACATGCGGACACACTGAATGTGCATAAGACGTCATCGTCGGATACGACGGACAACCCTACATACACTACATTATCTTAACAAAGTGCGATCTATAAAATGGAAGGAAGATGAAGACAACTTCTTGAACCTCCTGAATTCATGTACTCTTCGAATGTTGCAACACATTTCATTCAAAACTCCTATATTGGTTTACTGACCAGTTTATGTAGTATTAGTTTTTACAGCTGTAGATACATTGTACGTTAGAAAGTTTCTTGAAACTTGAATAACATCAACCTTCTTTTTAGTGAACTTAAAGGTCAGTTTTATAACTTAAACTGATTTTTCTTTGGCTAGGATTCTCATGGTTTTGTCTGGTTGTTAATTTGCATGTCTTATGTTTTTTCTTCGTATTTTTGTTGTGCGTTGGTCTTTGGTTGTGTGACTGCGCAGTTGTTGTTTGGGGTTTGTTTTTGTTTGTTTTAGAATTTTTGGTTTTTTGGGGGCCGTGGGGGGATCATAGAGACACACCATTTTGGTGATAGTGTTTTATTTCAATTTTGTCTTTTTCAGCTCAGTTTTTGTTTTGTCTTTTGTTCCCTGACTATCTGTTTGTCCGATTGTCTTCTGTTTTAGAGTGTTTTCCTTGTTTGCTTTTTAATCTCTCGTTTCTGTGTTTTTTTGTTTTTTTGAGATTTGTATAATATTATTTGCATTTTTGCTGTCTATTGGGGGGTGGGGTACATTTATACTAAGGGTCTAACGATTCATAAACTTCAAAACCTGTCTAAAAAATGTTTCTCTTTGTTCAAGCACCTTTGACATTTTATTGGTGGATATTCCATTTTATCATTCCGTGATAAAATGTTTTATGCACTGCAATGCACTTCCTGGTTTGCGCCCTCTGTTGTCTCTCACATGCATGGTTGTTACGTAACCATGAAATCGCTTCCCCAGGGACGCACAGTATCCCGAAGGTTTGCAAGGATTGGCCGGTCGGGACCAATCAGGACCGATCATAACAATAACAACATGGCGAGCGGACACTAAAAGAAATTTGGATCACTTCTGTTACAGCTTTTAGTTGAACCGGATCATTAAATATAAGAGTCAAATATTGTTATTATTACTATTAAATAAGGTGATTCCCTGGCTGCCGCTTCTCAGGTGTATCATAAAAAGGTGTATCATAAACTGCTTGGGTGGATTCCCGGGCTACACGGTAGTTTACGGTTGTATGGCTTCTGACTGGCACCCCCAACAAAGATATTGACAAAATAGGGAGACCACCAACAGAAGCCTAGATGGCTCAGTTGGTAGAGTGCTGGCATGTTGAACCGAGGTCGTTGGTTCAAAACCCGCTCTAGTCAATTTTTCTTTGTTCAACCCAAAATTATTATTATTATTAATTGATGTTTAGATTAGAGTTTGCATAAATTGTCGCAGTACCCGCTGCTGAAATATAGTATTCAAACTGCCTCTATGCTACCGCACAATCTCGTTGGTCTAGTGGTAAGACATCTACTCTAGAATGGCAAAGGTTGTGTGTTCGAATCCTACCCGAGAAATATACCTTGGGATAATTTTGTTCACAGGACTTGGAGAAAGTACTGAGAATCCAAAACCTAATAATATTTTTTTAAATTTTTTATGTATCATAAATAAAGCGTTATTATTGTCTGATAACCTTTGATTCACTTTATCCATCACCAAATAAGATCAGAATAAAATTTGCTGATGGTAGTGCAGTGGCCCAAATCCCCACTGCAATGATTTATCACATCCTTTGTCATTAGTTATTAATAGGGAATTGTTGTTAGTGATTTATTATGTACAGTTTAATGGGATGACAGGTCATATGTATACACATCTACTCAACCATGCCAAATAGCGTGACAGGCTTTTTTATCACATGATGTAGGTTTTGAGATGACAGTCAATTTATATTAATTACTATACCATCAATTGCTTTGGAAAAAAAAGACTCCAAGCTATTCAGAATAATGGTCTTTGAAAAGCGGAAAATGTTAATGGAACATTAATCAGGACAAATGAATTCAAGCAGATTTTATTAATAATATTTAGGAAAATGGGACAATTCAGTCGTAAATTAATCTAGAGGTATATAATCCATCATCAAAAGGATCTAGTTTATGCAGAGTGGATAAAAACAGCAAAAAGATAATTTTGGCGTGTGCTTTTTATCTTGAATATGATATTCTATTTCACTGTTTGCATGACCCTCAAACTGCATTGCAAAACGTTTTATCAATTTCTTATCTACACAGACATTTTCTCGCCATGCAAAATGTCAAGGTAACATATTGCTTGCGAGGAATTAAAAAAATTACTTTTATTTAGATAGATAATTTTTTGCCCAACCAACAAACCTTCATACTCAAAATTCATTGTGAATAGTACTTACTGCAATCATGTAAGCCGTTCTGAAATAGTGTTGCCAGGCATTGTACCCCAAGTTGATTTTTAATGATTTTTATTTGGTGCCCTGCGAAATGCTGAAATGAAATGCCAACTTGCATAACCTTGTATACTCCTTAAACATTTGATGGGTTCATCTTCTTGAGATATTATACTTCAGTTTCGGATTTCAAAAAATGCTGGTCTGAATATTTTGCTGTCGCTGCGCCAAATATTTTTCGGGTAAGGCTGGTATATTGACAGCATGTTCGAGTGATGCCACACACGAGGGCAAAGATGGAATGTATGAAATATTTACATCGGAAATATGAGACCGAATTGTCAATAATGTATCACGGTCAGTCTATGCGTAGTTTACAGTCGGGATGTGTATGCATAAAACCTGAGCTTGTCAATAAAAAAAGGAAAGCAAACACGATTGTTTTGTTGACATTGTAAACACGATTTTAGGTTCCAAGTACCTATTTGTTTAATCAGAACTTTAAAAGAGATTGTGCTAAATGGACAAATGGAATTTAAAAAAAGGACATCATGGTTTCTAATAGTCAACTCTATTTTGGTAGGTTTTAGTTCACAAATTTCATTAGCCATTTTGAGATATGCTGGACACATTACAAGGACACTATTTGGTTGGGGTAAATTTGTCTTTGTACACCCAAACCAAACAGTGCACTCCTAAGCCCCTTTCACACGAGAGCATTTTAGCAAGGGTCCCTTGCTTAATTGTAGCATGGTTGTAAAATTTTACAAAATGTACCTCGTGTGAAAGGACAACAATTTTTACACTGACCAGGGTCCCTAGTAAAATCTTGTCCAACATTGCTACATTTTGTCGGAGGTCTGGACCTACGACAAAATCTTCCGCTAGCAGAAGTTTTTACCAAGGACGTGTGCGAAATCATCGTGCGAAGGGAACCTTATAGTGTTAAAAAAGGCTGACCCCATAATGTAAATTTTGATGCATAAGAAGAGTTTTTTTCTTGACCGAAACTATGACAGTTTCCTGTATGGGGGTGGGTGGAATAAACATTACACACTCCATTAAAAGCCCTTTTCACATGACAGACCTCCCACAAAATTTAGCATTGTTTGAGAAGATTTCACTTGGGAGCTTGGAAAGTCCAAAAATTGTTGTCATTTCACACAAAGTGCAATTTTTACAACTTCACAGCCATGCTAAAACAAAGCCGGGGACCCCTGCTAAATTGCTCTTGTGTGACAAGGGCATAATATTTACACAAACCAGTAAACCTTTACATTAAATTTTTATTGACTATTCATGGAGTTGTTTAAACATTTTGGTTTAGGCAAACCCCTTGACTATAAAAATACCATCCATTAAATTCCAACACATGAATGAGGCCAAACATATGCATAGGAGAAAGTACACCCACATAAATAAACTGATTATCTGTATCCAGATGGTTACGCGCACCATGGTATCACGTTTACTCAGCCAGCCATGGCCCTAGCAGCTAGGGGACGGGACAGTGTGAACTTGTAACAATTTTCCATTCAGTCATTTGCCACCAATTTTATCACCTACAGAGTGCCGATGATCATTAGACAATTGCTCCTCCATTGACTTAATTAAGACCATGGTAATTAGATTGGTTAGATCTGGTTGCCGGGGAAAATGTAGAATTAGGGACCCGTTTGTCTGATCATAGGAACAATTAATTCAATTACAAATAAGGCGTTTGGGGAAAAACTCTGAGACATTCAGCCAAACATATTTCGGCTCACAGTTTGTGTGGTGTTGTAGCAAATTTGTGCACGTAGTTGTGTGAGATTTACTGAGACAAATTAAGTGTTTACCCACAGTCATTCAGCTTTCTATAAGTCTAAATAATGAAGCAGAAATTGAAAATGTTGTCTCTTTTAAAGATGAACTTGAACAAAATCACTCAAACTAATTTGACTATTTATTCTTGTTTATTTTGTGTTTAGTTATTATTTGGTTATAAGAGTGAAGTTTTCCTCCCTGTTTTTTTTAATTGAAATTTGATCAGAAAATCTAGCCCCCCTCCCCTTTCGATTTTTGAACTTGTTTTTTTTTCTTCTCGCCATTGGCATCGCCTTGCATGGTTCCCAGCAGAGACCCACAAAAATGAAAAGTGAAATCAAAACTGAAGTAACAGTGCCTTTTACATCACAGCATGGACTGGATGAAGGTTGTTTATCATTGTTGCTTTGCATTTTCCTTTGTCTTGTTTGGATTGATGCCGTAGTGTGATGTCACAATGCTGCCGTAGTGTGACGTCACAATGCTGTTTTGATTCCTTTGTGTTTAGTTGCTTTTCGCTTAGTCTGCATTTTTGCCCAGCGTGACACTGATAAAAATGTGTGGTGTGTTTTTTTACATTATAAAATCATTTTTATTGAGTTTTACTAAATGATATGTAATGATTACAAACTTGTTTACATTTTTATAACAAAAGAACAAAACAAATTAATTTCGTTCAGGTTGATCTTTAATTTCTGGTTGTCGGCATTATTGGTATCTTGTTTTTGCAGGTCTAATTATTTTCACAGAGATGAGGGTTCTTGAAATTCTTGAACATTTCCTAATGGTCATCAGATAGCAACCCTGGTTTTTTTTTATTGTTTTTTAAAATTCAACTCTCACTTTTTATGTTTGCATTAAGGCAGTGTTGTAATTGCTTGGATTACATTTTTATTTGCTGTAGTCTTCAACCTGTTTTGGTATTAAATAACGAACTTGTTAATGATTGGAGGAATTCTGAACATCAGGTGACTGCTTACTTTTCATGAAGATAACCTGCTCAATTATTTACTTATTATCTTATTATCAGGGTAGCCCGCTAACTAACAATGTGGTATCACAGTCACATGGGGCCCTGAGAAGAAAAAAACCCAGATAGACAAAGTAACATTCAAAATAAACACCCAATTAAAAGGAGCAAATAGACATGAAAATTTTTCTTTTAATGCTATTTCTCTACAATAAATGAAAGTTTTAAAATATGTATATATATATATATGTATGTATGTAAACTTGTATCTATATTTACATAAAACAAATCATATACATATTAAAATGAAGTAAATGGGGGAAACAGCAATCAAACAACAACAACAACAGAAAATGAACAAATAAAAGAAAGCAAGTGAAACCGGTGATTAAAACACATTATCAGTTAGCTTTTTAGAAGGGTCTAAAAAGACTCGAAGCAATTGCAGTCAGAATAAAAATGTCAATAAAAACTATCATAAAAAAACCCAAAAAACTAGAAATTACGGAACTGGTTTAACTTCTAATGAATTTACAGAAGGTTTACCATTACTTGATTTTTTTGTATAGACTGGCTGTAACTTTACCCCTACATGTGGGTTACAAGCACAGTACAAATTAAACTAACTCTCTGAGGCCGCTATCTGTGACATGAGGTGATGTGCTAACACTAACAAAATATAATTCCCCCAATATTCCATCTTAATTTATTTTGATTGCATTATTGAGGGCTACCACTACCATGGTAGTGCTGTAGAGGTTGCAGTGTGTCTCTATGTGCAAAAATCAAATTAAACACTCCAGTCTACGCATAATCCAAGGATGGGGGTGTTGTCAATGCATGAGTGAATGGGCCGTTGTTGATTTATCCAATTTACACTGATTTTGGCAAGCTTTACACATGGTATCAATTGTTGTGCATGTATTGATTTTGAAACGATATCCCCTAGATTTGCTCACAAGATCTTGGCATTATCTGTTGAATTAAGAGATGTAAAAACATTGTTATCAGCCTTTCTGTTTCATTGGTGGCGGGGGGGGGGGGTGGGGGGGGGGTCATTTCCGGCAGTGAGAGCTGAAGATTTGGTTTTGTCAAAGTGGGGATCGACCTCTGGTCGGTTGGTCAGCGATTCAAAGCAATTTTTCCTTTGATAGTCTTATTTTGAATTCTTTGGGGTACAGCGTGTAACTGAATCCTCCAAGAGACATGGTGTACCATTCAATCATATTGCCGTGTCAGTGCCAAATCCTTGTATCTCCTAAAATAGCACACTTACATAAGCGCGAGTTTGAAATTAGCCCGGATGTACACACAGAACAAGTTCATGCCGATGCGATGTTTTTGCATGGAGCATTTTTGTGCAAGATACGATGTTTTCTCCGACAATTTGTTAGTCATGTTTCCTTTCAGAATCATTTTTTTAAATTACACTTTTGGTTCTTGAGTTTTGTTATTGTTTTTTCAGGGCAACCAAGAAGAAGATTCAAACCACTAATCCAACATAGTTTGTGCTCTTTATTAGGGTCTGCCCTTAACTTTTTTTCAGTGGCTGGCCAGTGGTATACCCAAGAGTTTGTCATTTCAATGGTCAGCCAGTCTTCTCATTGGTCCACATCTTTTACGATTTTCTTTCAACACTGTCATCTTGTACGATACCTCAGTTTGAAACCAGTGCAGGCTGTGGTTACATTCAATTCAATTCAATTCAATTCAAATTTATTCAATCACGTTGATAAAAACATGAAAATTATCTTCCCAGTGTATGAAATAACATTAAAAAGAAGCCTTAAGACAATCAAAAACATGGTCTCTAAGAATTAAAATACAAAGATAAACTATATACATGTAAATAGAATATATAATATGTATATAATATACAAACGAAAACCCCTTTAAAAATCACTAAAAAGGAGGGGAATGGCAAAACAAGAGTTTGGGAAAGGAA
The DNA here is from genome assembly GCA_037783415.1 of Leptasterias polaris. Classification (NCBI taxonomy): domain Eukaryota; kingdom Metazoa; phylum Echinodermata; class Asteroidea; order Forcipulatida; family Asteriidae; genus Leptasterias; species Leptasterias polaris. The sequence goes on from JAZGTN010000098.1 coordinate 153,662, forward strand.
TGGCAAAACAAGGGTTGGACGGCAGTGTGGATGGAGGCAAGGTTTGGAGCAGGGAAGGGGAGCGGGGAAGGGGGGGAAGGGTTGGATAGTGGACAGGGGTGGTAGAGGTAGGGGTAGAGAAGGAGAGGGAAGCTTTTGGAAGCAATAAACTAGCCAGCCAGACCCATCGGAACATAATTTTGACTGGTCCTCGGAAGTTATAATAAGCGTTTGGCCAGGGAACCACTGTTAAAGGAGAACGCTGTATAGCTATCCCCCTCCCAGCCTTTCCCCACTTATTAGTGGCAGATCAGAGGTGTGAAACTGCAGTAGATCTGGTTGAGTAGGTTTACAGTGTTAAGCTTAATCTGCTTCGAATCTGACTAAATAAAACATTTAATTTGTCAAACCATTTTGTTTGTTCAGGAATATGAGAAGCGAGATGACATGAGAGTGGAGAGGGCCAATGGCAGAGAGATTGTGGAAGAAATGGCGACCAATATGGAGAAGATGCTGGAGGCCAAGGTCCATGCTGTGGAGGTAAGGAAATAATAGAATGAGCAAATGAAAATGTCAGTCTTTTATTTGAGAATCTCAATTTTGTCTGAATGGTCTTCAACGCTTCTCAACTGCAACGCTGCAAGAGTTGTTGCCAATTTCTAGTGTGTTTGTTACGCTTTCCTACCTCAAGTTAGTAATAAAAAAAGTGGTATTTAGACTGTTCCCCTCTCTTTCCTTCCTATGCTATATCTATGGTATAAAGTCTGGGTGCAAGTTCGTAGCTTGGGTTTTCCATTCAGCAGCAAATTAAAGCATCACCTACTGCACGCATGCACCATGCTAAAAAAAAACCTGATGATTTAATTGTGTATTCACAGGAGTAATTAAAGCGTAACAAACATACTAGACTAGAAATAAGCAAATCACAAAATGGCATCGACTCTTGCGGCATCGCACAGTGCTTGTCATACCTCCTCTGTGATATTTTTTCTCCGGTGATGCAGTTGAGATTCAAAATGTCTTTCGTTGGTAATTTTTAACATTTTGTTTTGCTAACGATGAATTCTACCTTTAATCGCAGTTATAAAATTTGAAGCTGCTGTATCTCAAATTCCCCCCCCCTCCCACTCTCTGCCGATGAGAATAATTGTGGCGCCCACATGCCGAGATAATCAATTTCACTTGGTCAGGAGGGTTACTTTGAGCTTAACAACTTAATGCGCAATTTTATGCCTGAATTAACGAAAGGGTGGGGGAAAAAATCCAGGATATTTATTTATAGCAGCTCTAGGTCATGTGTAGTTCATGGTTGGGTCATCTGAGCATTTAAGGAAAACTCTATGTAAACTAGTTGTTTACTTTCTGAAATCTGTAAGCTTGAATTTGACTGAGATGCTTTCTTGTCTGATGGTTTTAAATGGCACATTTTACTGGTTAAGAAGTTGATATAGTGGTGGGGCATCAAGGGGGAAGAAGGCTAAACCAGCTAGGATCCCCCTCACCACCACCACCACCACCGCTCTTCCACCAATCGGTCCCTCTATTAACCCCCCCCTCCCCCCCAAAAACAAAAAAAACCCCAAAACTCAGGATTTATTTGTATATTTTTATGTAAGCCATCAGGATGTCCTAGAACATACATGTAGACCAAAATGGTGTCTTTATCATAGCCAAAATGGGTGAGACCATCACAAGAGCTGCCAACTCTCCCTGATTCTGCAGAAGGTTTCCTGAAAATGAACCAATCTCTCTATGTTCTGATGAACAAAATGTGACAATCTCCCTGATTATGGAAACTTTTTTCCCTATTATGTTGAAGTAATTCTGAATATCTTCGCTTACTGTAGTACAAAATCGCCTTGATTAGTAAATGCAGATGTTGGCAGCTCCGCATCACTTGTTCTTATCATCTTTTGCTTTGCGTCGTTGGGACCTAAACCTAAATCTTGCATCCTCATCCTTGAGTATAGAGCCATATCCTGGAGGATGTAGCCTCCTGAATGTGTTTTCTAGCTCTTGAAGTCATTCATACAGACATCTACATGGTATTGGCACTTCACAAACATGCACTGCACATGTAGAGCAGGGTGGGTTTTTTCTCTTCACACTTTGATTTTGGCTTGTGGGCATTGTGTCTGGATTGCTCACAGGTTTCTGTCTGTTTTCTTTTGTCATTGTATCGGTGTGAATAAACTTGATCCAGGTAGATTAAGCTACATGCTTCAACCAAACCTTTAGGGAAGGTTAAATTAATGTGGGCATCTTGTCAAGATTGCTTATGGGGTATACGACTCTTTCTTCTTTTTAGGCCAGCCATGCAGGTTGGACACATCCCAAATCTTGGGATTTAATATTGGTATAAGGGAAGCTAGTTGTCTTTAGGTGGGCAGTGGGTGTTATTAAACATGATGCCTCTCATCAGAGTCTTCTCTTCTTGTTGCCTGTGGGCAAAAGTTGAAGAGGGAACATGTAAGAGAAGAGTAAACCTATAAGGGGTGGGTATACAACTTAGATATTTAAACAAGTGTATTGCCTTGATGAAAATGAAGTCATTATTTGCTTGGGGTCCACCTTGTCTACTCTTGCTATTCCTGCCGTCGGCAAATAATGTTCAAAGGCTTTAAAGGTACAATGGTGATTGGAATTCTTGCTTTGTTTAATACTCTCACTCTTTGCAATCTGCGTTAGTCGTGTCAAGGAATTCAGGATCTGCGTATTATTTTTGTCATGTGGAGAGAAATTTGAGCAAAACAGCTTCCAGAGAGAATTCAGGGAAAACAAAGTGTGCTGCCATGGTGGTACTTTGGAAGTTGTATGGTACTTTTGATTTGGTGTACAATGTTGAAAGTTGACAGGAAAAGGTGACTTGGAATACTATACAAGAGTTGTGTAAAAGAACTTAAAATATGGATCCGATCATCTTGTGATTAACTTTGCTCAGAATGCCTTCTTTGTCGGCAACCAATAACTTGTTAATAATATAATTAAAAATGTTTACAATTGTACAAATGTCTGTTGATAAAAATTGGTAAAACCTTTTCATGAGTCAGCAAAGAAAGTACTTGTTTTGCATTTAAAAAAAACCTTTTTACTAAAAGACCTTCTTTAATTTTACTCATCACAGTATAAATTTCTTCACGCTGTTGACTCTAAGAGTTCAAGGGTATTTGGAGTACTCGTTCATGACAAAGAAAAACATGAACCGCTCTATCTTATGATGTCCATCCATTTTGATGTTGTTATAGACAGCACATGAATTTTCCATAAACTCTGTCTCCTTGCCACTTCAAGTTTTTTTGTATAATTAAGGAGCACTCAAGAATTTGGATGCATGCTCTCATTTTACAGTAGCTTCACAATTTTCACCACAATTTACTTCCCTCCATGTTTCAATGGTATAAAGCGGCACATCTAGAGCACTCTTACTAAAGTCTTCATGTTACTGAATTGGTTATCACTTTGGCTCCCTCTGTAATCACCCCGTTCTGTCTCAGGCTCCCCTAGCGATCAAGTGCACGACCTTCCATTAAGAACTCCTCTTGGAATTTCAGTTTCTTGACAGCAAAGTGACATCCGTTCTTGTCTGTCTGCAATCAACCCACTCTAGACTTACTCGAGATGCTATTGTCACTCGCCTGACTTCATCACCTACTAGACTGCTCCCTCAGAAATAAGACACTCTCACCACATACGATGTTTCGTACCATAGTCAAACATTACATTAAAGAAGTTTTCATGTTTCACTGAGTACTGTTTCAGTTTGCATATTGTGCATATATGCATAGAGTCCATGTCCAATCAATCCGTGTTGATTTGATTTAAGACACACAGCTGTGTCTTATGTTTGTTAATTAGGGAGCTTAGAAGGACACCCCTGTCTTGGGTATCACTGTTGAGTATGGATTGTTTGCTGATTAAGGAAACAAAGATCTACTCAGACTTAATGAACTGATGACTGATAAGTGTTGAAGACTACACATTGACTTGTTTGTCCACTTGTGTTGATCAGAGCTCAGTACAATCCCCTGTTTATCTATTAGAGTATTCATAATACAGTCATCACGTGTGATTTAAAGGTAAGGGCATACAAAGTAATGACCCCCCAAATTGTGTAATTTCTATCGAATTTCGGAATTCAATAGACTAAGTTAAAAAGCAGGACAGTTTGTTTCTGTAGTCTCTCGAATTCCAAAATCTACTCCGCCGTGGCAGTAGAATAAATGGCGAGACAAAATCTCAAAAGAACAAATCTACATAGCATACTACGTTGTTTTAAGAAAAAAAATGGAAGTTATAATTTTCATCCCAACCAGTGGGTCTTCTCCTTCATAAGCCATCTACAGTACCTTTAAACTTGACTTTATGTGGATGCACAGCTTTTGTTTCGCATCCTTGGATGCGTTCTAGTTGTAAGGGCAGCTGGCATATTCATGCGCTCCTGCAAAATTACCAAGAACTTAGCCTAGTAATTAGGTTATACAAAGTAGCCGACAGTCATGATGCTGGTGTACTTCATGTTATCATGTAGACGCACTTACTGACTCAGTAATTAACTAACTCATATTAAAGGGCTGGTAGAATAATGGGCTTTGCTTTCAATGGACGGTTGGGTTGGTGTAGTGAAATCTTTTCTTGCCTTCCACCTCTGAGACCCTGGTTCGAATCCCACTGGGGGCACTATGTGGATTGGGTTTTCAGTCCCTACCTGATTGCGTGGGTTTTCCCTGGAATATTTTGGGGGGTTTTTCCTCCCACATCTAAAAGTGAAACTTCCTTCTTTGTCTTCTCTCCATGGGGTTCTTTGCTGGTATAGTGATTAGGCTCGCTTTTCTGAGAGTCCTTGGCTTCACAACCAGAACTAATAAATGGAAAAAATTTGAAATCACACTTAGTTTACACTTATCAAAAATGTCCTCACATTAACTAAAATGTACACTTAGTTTACAAAGAGAGTTGTTTTGCAGTACTGTTCCCATTGAGAAATTAAGATTTTAGTATTTCTGTGTGCAGTATGAAGAGCTTTAAGATGATTATTATAAACACCTTGGAGAATTTGTGCACTCTGATTGGTCAAAGACTGGTCACATGGGGGTGTATTAACTTGTGATATAAAGACCGGCTCTGTGAATTAGCGAACAAATGGCCCTTAAACAAGCATATTGTGGTGGTAAAGTTCTGTACGCACTGCCTTTTATGCAGGAATTATTAAATCAACTGCATGAATTGTTTCATAGATTTCTGAGGGTTGGTCTCCATTCGCGAATGCTGCAGCCAGAGATGCGGTTGGTACTTGCTGAACCTCACTAAATTTTCAACATTCTTGTGAAAATACTGTTTCAGTTTTTGCCGTTTTCTTAGCAAGTAGACACTGTATTCAGCTGAAACTTTCACATGTGACTTTTATTGTATCTTTCTTTATAACTGTGCCTATTAATCAGTATTACGGTGACAAAAACCAATCTATGATCCTATCTTTAAGGCAACAATGACAGGGAATGTTAAAAAATTTAGCAATTATTCTGAATTAAATCCTGGTTATGTGTAGAGAGGGTCAACATGGTAAAGCTGCTGTATATGTATTGAACGTAGCCTCTGGTAGTGTTGCAGGCTCTATTCTATTAGCAGACAGTGAAGACCTAACACATATTGTAACCTGGTGTCTGGTTGCTTTATATTCCCTATTCGTAAATCTTGAAACGTAGTGTTAAAGGTGTTAAACATGATTGGTGAGGATAAAAAACAACAACATACATGTTTAATTGTAGTCTGAATGCTTACTGATTATAAAGTTCATACTAGAACCACTTTTTCCTGTGAAATACTCCCCTTTGAAAAGAAGGCATGTTTAAGAAAATTTTATCTGAAATCCTAAAAAAATAACTGTATCAACTGGTTTCGGTTGTTACAACCAAAATTAAGGACAGTGCTTTTACATGCTAACAATTCAGCATGTTTTTTTCACCATGTTCTTGTGACCCACACAGCAGATTTAGCCCAAATTTTAACAGGTTTTTTATTTCATGTATTTAGTTGATCAACCAAAACGTGAACACTGTCTGTGACTATTTTGTCAGCTCTACCAGTCCTGTTTAATACATTTGACCCTATGTGTGTGTATAGGGGCCTAAGGGGGGCAATTCAGAATAATCAAATGTTAGTTTTTGTTTTTTAGCTGTTTCGCAGCGTAGCGCAGCGGAACAGCTATTGTTTTCATTAAAGTTTTTTTATTTATTTGTCTAACACGACCGGAAGTCATTCAAATAACGCATGCGCGTTCCAAGCGCTTTTTTGCATAGTTCCCGATAAGCAATTGCAATGAAACTTTTAGTGATGAGAGGCATTGGTGCAAGGAAGGTCCTAAAAGAAATTCGTCATACATCATCACCTGTCACGTGACGTCATCTTAAAGATTTATATTTTAAATATTTGAAAATGCGTATCAAATCAGCCACAAGAGACCGTAGGATTCTGTTTGCGGGATTGGGTAGGGATGACTTAGGGCTTCATTTTATTCAGTGTGCGTGACCTCACATGACCTCTACTTCCGGTTCTTCCGGTCGAAACCGGAAGTGCCCTCGTAATTCAAAAGTGGCAAAATGTGTGAAGTTGCTTTTAACGATGTTAGTGTGCTGCCAGGATGTACTTTTAAAAAAAATACCAATGACGTCATAATATACAAGAGCGCCCTCTAGTGGCAGTTGGAAAACTGTTCAAATTGCACTTTGAGAAGATGTGTGTGGCGAAGTTTTTTGTAATCGCTTCAAAATTGATACACATGATGACCGTCAGGCAGCCAACATATGTATGAAGTTTTAGATTGATTACGTCATCAGGGGTCACGTGACGTGACACTAAAGGTGCACTTTTTGAAGTCGTATATCTCCAAAAGTAAAGGTCTGATTACGTTGAAACTTGGCAAGTCGTTAGATAATGGCAAGTCCCTGGTAAAGTTGTAATGACGTCATGATGACATCATCACACGATTTATTATGATTTTTTCATTTTTTGCCCCTTTAAGTCATATATTACTAACGGAACATGCTAAAATCAAAATTCTTTTTTAAACAGGCTTGATACATCATAAATTCTTTGAATACAAATTGACGTCATCATGACGTCATCATTTGTCAGGTTATATAACCTTAAAGGTACAGTTTTACAAGATTATAGACAATGAATTGGATCTCACAAGGCATTAATTATTGTATAATTAACTTGATTATGTACACACTATACTAATTTGATATTCAGATGAGTAATTTGAAAATATTATAAGCGAAACAGCTCTGCATTTGTGCACAAATGCAATGTTACGTGTCTAGTTTATATTTATTTTTCCAAAGTAGTTTTGACCCACCCGCCCACCCCAAACTTCAGTTTTAAATATTGAATGGCTTAAGTTCATATGATCTATATGCTGATGAACAAATTAATGCCTCAAATGAACCAGATATTTTAGATAAAAAGTCTCCAGCATCAGTAGTTTTCAATGGCTTTTTCAGCAACAAACAAACAACTTTGTAGTTTAATCGGGAATAAAATTAACGATCTTGGCCACCTGGGTACTTTTTCTTTTTCATTTGTTAATTTATATACATTTATTTATGTTTATTTTTTTAAAGTGACTTTCGATTTTCAGTTATTTCTTTTGACCCACCCACCCACAATTTCGAGAAAAAAATAAATAATAATAAATAAAAAAATTAACTTTTACTATTCTGAATGGTCCCTTAGCTCTAGTTCCCACTATTAGAATTCTTCCCATTTGCCCATACATGTAGCTATCCTTCCATTTAGTAAGAATAGAAATGCCTTTTTAATACTATTGGAAATCATTTTAATGGAAACTGAAATGGTAAATTGAGTGCAAAAAATTAATTAGGATTTTGTTATGTCGGCAGGCAAAGACCCAGCAGGACTAATGTAAAAACGTCTAGACATATCTACGCTCTAATTTCTTAAATTGAGGTTGCCATTAGAGAGGTAACTGCTGTAATAGGTTTATGCCAGGGGGAAATATAACATCGCCAGGAATTCACAAAAAAGAGAATGTCCGCTTCGTCTTGAACAATGGCTGTATCTATTGCAATTCTCATTATACTACTTCATGCTAGGTTGGTTTAACAGACAATTAATGTTCATTGCAGTATTAGATGTTTTAATGTTGTAACAAATGCGAGGCTAACATAGACTGTTGCAAGCTAAATGGTGTAAAAGATGTTTAATACTGTATGGATTACATGAAATTTCTTTTGCATATTTTGGAGCTCCTGGTAAAAAGAGGTTTCCAAAGTAATTTGTTGGCAAAAAGCAACATTCAGTTTCCAAGAAAAACATTTATTTTGATGGAAAAAAAATCATATTTATTGGAATTTTTCACTTAACACTCTTCATATTATTACACATTCAAAATTTGATAACAAAAATTTGACTAGAGCAGGACTTGAATCTTATTTCTATACCTAGGTTATTCAGGGTGACTTAAAGACCTCCGGATTAACATGCTGGCGCTCTACCAACTAGCCCTTTTGTTAGCGATCTCCCAATTTTGTCAAAATCTGCGTTCAGTGGTGCTAGTCAGAATCCATACAACCTTTAACTGCTGTGTAGCAGCAGCAGCAGCAACAACAACAACAATGAAAACCACAAAATGTTTCCAATACTTATACACAAACAAACAATATAAAATATTGACTTGTCCAAACTGGGTTTTGATTATTATTTTTTTGTTTACACTGTCTGCATACATGGCTTTCACCCGTATCCCAGGCGCACACCTCTCCCATCTCTAAAGGTCTTCTTCATGATGTAATAGGAGAGCCAGAGCCAGACTATGAACAGACCAGCTGCAGGACAATTTAGGGTTTGATTTGAACCTGTGATGTCCCCCCCTTCCTCTTACGATTCCTTTTCCCCCTCCTCTAATACTCCTTTTCCTCCTCTAAGATTCTTCTTCCCCTTCCTCTCAATATTCCTTATCCTCCTTCCCAAATATTTCTTCTCCTCTAAGATTTCTTCTCCGCCTCCTTCAAGATTACTTCTTCACATCCCTTAAATTCTAGAAACACCTCTATGCCAGGAACATATTACATGGCACTGCTCCATAGGTAGCATTCCCATGGTGGGCATCCATCTCATGTTTCACTTTCTGTCCTGGGAATCCAGCCTTTCATTCTCATCTGAAGTTTGAGCCTCCATTGGAGACTGACAGCAGAGCGGAACCACTCAAGAGAGAGGTGAAGAAGTAGATATTACCTTTGCACCTACCAGTAAATGGAGTGCTTAGGGGGCATCCTACTCCTTAGAGTGTCTGATGAGTGCAATTAACTTGATTTAATTAGCTCTTGACAAGGTCCCCAGATTGTATATATTTTAATAATGAGACGCCGTTTAAGTAATTATGTCAATTACGTAATACAAAAGCTGTAAGATTCTTGCTCTTCAGTGAGGGGGTGGGGAATTGTTAGGGCACAGTAAGCCAGGGGCAGAAGAGTTTATTTTTGTCAAGGCTGGAAAACTGTGTGTTTATCCACTTTTCGTTCACCTTTATTGAGGGAAATTTTCAGTAATACAGATACCCATAATTAAATCAATGTTGTCTTTAATAGATGTAAAATTTGCATCAGGGATAAAAGAATACTATTTGGTTTTGGAAAGCACTGTAGGCAAGTACTTTCCTGAGTCCAGTGTAAAAAAAGGGTTGTGGGTTCGAATCCCATTCAAGTATTATATGCCGATGGTTTTTTCACAGGACTTGCACACACATCGAAGTAAGTGTAAAGCTAAAAGATATTCAATGCTGTGTTGTTGAAAATATTATTTGTGGTATGTCCCTAATCCCCAAACCTGTCTGGGTATAATCAATATAAGGTTTTAGGCAAACGAGGATAACCCCCTCTCCATAAACATGAGGTCCACCCATGGAGGAACATACCTTTCATACTCTGTTGGTTGACCAGCGGCTACGGCTACGGCTTGATCGCCAGATAAGTGTGCACTGGAGTATAGGACATTCATAGCAACACCCTTGGCAACAGCCGTAGCCATAGCCGCAGCCACCAATTCAGATACGGCTTATGGCTGTAATTAGCACAACATGTACATGTTTCCATTTTGTAGAGTGAAACAAACATCTGTGCACAGTTAGCTGACCCACTACCAAAATAGAAGTGAAATTCACTGTATAATTGCTACATATGAAGCGCTATACACTCCCACTGTTCAAGGCCAGACAGTTTCATCAAACCAAAACAAAATGACAGGGGAAAAAAACGAAGAAAAGAAAAAAAGAAAAAAAAAACGGTGAGAAATCTTGTCTTGTGATAGTAATTATCTGTTCATAGCAAGCATATATGTAAACACATGTTTTAATCATCAGCCATAAGTAGTTGTTTGTTCAATAGCCAGTGACGAATCCATCATGATGATGGTGTATTCCTCTAAACTCTTAACACCACTCATAGCCATCGGTGAGGCTTACTGCTCCTCATCAGTGTTTGAATTGACAGTAGAGATGCCTTTTTAAAATCACCAGGGACGACCTACAGTCCCCAAAATGAAATTGATTTTTTAACAGTGTTGTGTGTGCAGGAAGGAAGCAATTTCTGTCATTTGTTTTAGGCCATGTTAATGGTAGGAGTGTGTACATATGCTCCAAACATTTGCAAGGCCATGTCAGAAAAAGGACTTGGGTTAGGGTCCCTGTTTTGTTTCTAATGCAAGAGTGTCTGACCCATTTATATTTGTATATTTCATGTTAATCCCTTTTTATAAAAAAAATTCATAATCAGCAACTTTGAATGAAATAATAGCAGCAAAAGCTATACATTTTATTAGAGAAATTCATAGTATTTTTGTCTATTTTCAACAATAATTATAATAAAACCAATATTTATTAAGTACCCTAATCATGCAGGCATGTTCTAGGGTGCTGAAAAATATATCCAAAGAAAATGGGAATGGTGGTTAACAGCTAAACGGTATAATTTATGGACAGATTAAAATAAAATAAGATAACTGAATCATAACAAGTAGGAAGCAATAAATTCAAATTTATATTAAACCAAAAACTGAAAAATGTTTGACAGAAAACTTTGCAGGTGAAGTGGTATCATTAAACTCTTAATTCAGCTCTCATTATTATTTTGATTTGGAATGACAGTCATGGGCAGGCAAACTACAGCTTAAAGCAAACACCACCTTCTCAATTGCATATTATTTCCTCTGGAGGACTACTTGGTGTTGGCATGTTGCATCCATATGGGCTCTGTGCACATCCTTTGTTGGTTGGCTTTTCCCTCTCACGTAGGCATTCTCATTACATCGCATGCTTCATTTAAGGCAATCCACATTATGTCACGGCGGCAGAACGTTCGCGTGGACTAAAATAGTCTTACTTCTCCCATGGTTAAAGAAATGGCAGGGAAATGCCATAGAGTCCTCTACACAGTGTGGGTGATTCCCTTCATGGTCTAAAAATAACACACGTAATAAAAACATAGGAGAGCTTGTTTTAACTTAAGATTCTCCAGGTATGGAACATCTTGAAAAACTATAATTGGACAGCGCGATATTCAAACTAGTAGCGGCATTTGTATAGTTGTTACATATTTACATATTTGTTTATATCTGTAAACACCTTTTGTGTCATCATATTTGGTCAGCATTAAAATAGAAACATTGAAATTCTATAGGCAGGTACTTTTTGTGATCTTATGTTTGAATTATCACAAAATTATAATTTCCTAGTTAAGCTAGAACTTTTGAAAAACAACAATTTGATTGGAGTGACCAGTGGGCAAGCAAAAAATGTAAAATCTTTTAGAAAAATTGACTCCTTCTCAGCCAAAACATGGAAGTCAAACTTTACTGTAAACTTAAATACACACAACAAAATATTCACTGGGGTAGTGCTCACTGGAAAGTGCAAGCGACCGGAATTTAATTATGTATATAAAACAAAACAAAACTTGGGTCAATTTGATGGAGCTGCTAATTGCCCTTGCAATTATACAAGAGAAATACGATTATATATATTATATGGGCTAGATAATTATCATAATTTGTTTATATTAATAAATAACCTGTCTGTGCACTGGTGTTTATGCTTAGAATGTAAATCCTACAGAGAAGCAATTCTTATCAGAAATTAAAAGAAGCATGTACATGTAGGCCTATGAATGTAATTGTAAACAAAATCCCTGACTAATTATAAACAGTCTGTAGTTAGTTTGACTAAAACAACAATACCAGTTTGATGAAGTTTTCACAGGTTGATTTTATGATGTGACTAAAGGATGGCAATGATTTTACTTTGGTTGCCAAAACTTGTCAATGTTATATAAACACCTTCAGACGAAAGCATTAATTAGGTTTATGGTACCAGTACTATAATGGACTTTTAAAAAACTCATTAGTTTATATGATTTGCCAGACTGAATAATGTGTTTAAAGTGTGCAGTTCAAACAAAAGTGCAAGATTGGTGAATTATTGATATCACTTTGGTATTAACAGGCCGTGGCAAGTGAACACTCCCTGTAGATATATACAGTAGATGACTTTAAAATTATTTAGTACTGGAGAGGAAGTTATTAATTTAATATGTTCAAGAAATAGTTAATGGCTTGACGTTTCAACCCTAGCAGAGTCTTTCTCAAAGGTCTGTTAGCCTCGGAGAAAGACTCTGCTAATAAGGTGGAAATGTCGGGTCATGAACTATTTTTTGTAATTATACCATAGGTCCAATTGGTTGATAAGCAGTTTGCAACAGCCATAGCTATAGTTTAAGCCAATGGTCATAGCTATATCCGAAGCCAATGGTCATAGCTGTAGCCAAAGCTCCTATATCCAGATGCGGCTTTATCCTGAACAGATGATGCAACATATCAAATTTACAAAAACAGCCATTTTGGTGATAGGATACTGGAGTCAGAAGGGCATCGTCTTGTACAATGTAGTATTATTGATTTCTGGTTTGGTGTTCAGGCTCAAATTTCATTTAGACATATTATGAAATATAAACATTCTCAAATTTGCATATGTTAATGCTTGGTTCTCCTTCGCATTTTTTTATCATTTTGAATTACAAATAAATTTATACAAATTGAAAAAAAGGCTTCCATTTTGGTACTGCAGCGGTATCGTGCTTACTGCTATTACAAACAATCTAACTAAAAAGGAGCATTTTAAAGGCAAGAACTTCTCAAGATTTGTGCTTTGGGATTGTAACCAATTCTGTCACTGTCTTTAGTTTGACTTTAAATAGACATTGTGTATGAACAATTGTGGACCAAATATAAGCTATGATTATGATGCCTCGGGAATTCTGTATTCCGTATTCATTATTAGACAGTGAATAGAAGTCATCCTCATTTGCACAACCATAAAAAAAGAGACAAAATCAATACCTTTTATATTTCCCGAAGCTGTCAATACCCAACAGCCCTCAACACTATGTGCAAATACCATGCAAAGGGTTACCACGTTAAAATCGTCTGCTAATGTGCTTCATTGATTTCAAACCATCTGTGTGAAACCCAGAGCAGTGTCTGGAGTGTACAACCAGGATCAAGAAAATCCATGGCAATCTAATTGGAATTGCAGCTAAGTACATTCAATAGTTGTAGACTTGATTCTGGAAGCTGTTTTGTGGAAGACGTCTTGCTTACTGCTTCAGTGGTTAGCAATAGCATTTACATCAGGAAGATTTGTTCTGTCTAATATAGCCATATTGCGAGTTAGATTTTAATAATGTCTGATACAATGACTTGCTTAGTCACAACTTACTGCTTAAAGTTGAATATCGCAGACTATTTTGACAGTTGCTATAATGGTTCGAGAGATTTCTTTTTATAGCAACCTTCAGATGAACAAACCCTGGTACCATTAGGCCATACACATTCAAGCTTGCCCCGAATCCTATGACATAGCAACTGTCTCATTTGTATGAGGAATTCAGATTCAAGCTAGCCTTGATCAAGGCGTTGGAGTTTTGTTTTCATTTATTTATTTTTTCTTTGCGCTGCGCTACCCGCCCGAGCTCCCTGTGTGTGTCTGTGTGTACAGTGCACTGTGCAGTATCAGTGTGCGCATCTCTGTTTGAGCTATTACATGTGTATAGGTACTGACGGCCTCCGCATGCGGACAGAATACGAGTGCGGATGACCCGCGCACAGTAGTACTAGTAGTAGTACGGGCGTTGTGCGATGTGATCATGGATGTGATACACACATTACGCACAGTGCTAGTGTACAGTACATGTATAGGCTACGGGTGGGTTGTTTACGGCATCTTTTTCCGAGTGAAAACTGTGACTGCCTTGAGCAAGGCTAATTTTAAGCGGGAGGTTGTCCCCAAGCAATTCATTGTCCCAGACATTAATCAAATCTATCTCGCAAATGGTATACAAATGAACTGCATTGAAGATATTATTTGGTTTTTACCCAAACACAGATGTGTGTAAAGCACAGTATGCTCACTACTTTCCCCGAGTCCGTTGAAAAAAAACCACCCAGGCATAGATACTCGGGTGGGATTCGAACCCATGACCTTTTCCATTCTAGAGCAGATGTCTTACAACTAGACTACTGAGATTGCCTGGTAGCTAGAGGAAGTCCGAATCCTATATTCTAGCTGCGGGTACCACAACAAAAAAATACACATGTAGATTTATCCCAGATGCAAACTTATCACGCATAGCCATTGAAGATGTTGACAAACAGAAGTTTTTATTGGATTCTTAGTATCTTTGAATCAAGATAAGGCAGACTTTGCTTATGGGCTTGTCTCTAGTATATATTTTAGTAAATACAAGAAGAAAAAGAGAATTTAAGTGCTGTATCTCTTTATATTCCTTACTATGAACAAAATATTAATAACAGCTTCTAACTGGCACGCCAATTGAGGATATTAACAAAATAGGGAGACCGCCAACATAGGGTTGGTAGAGCGCTGGCACGTTAATCCAGCACGTCAATTTGTCTTTGTTCAACTCAAAATTATGAAAACAATAATGACATGCGGCTTTTAATTTGAGCAAATTTTTCTTCTATGATTTTGTGATTCTTCTTTCTCCTCTTAAGTCGGCATTTGAAAGCTTTGGTATGTTTTCCTAACTATGATTAAAAAGAGTGATCATAACATCTTTTCCATGTGTTGATTTCAATTACGCTAAAAGGCTTGGTAGTACATATACTGATATTTGTTATCTCTGAGAGCAATTTTCAGGTTTCTTCAGAAAGTTCAAAGTTATTTTTGTCTCATTAAAGTATGCATTCATAACACAACCAAATATCTGTTTTCAGTTCCATTCAATTTATGTTCCTGACTGCTATGTACATGTATCACTTATCCATTAGTGTTGATTGTGGTTCTGACCATTAACAATTAACATGGTTGAGTAGATATAATTAGGTTCCCATATGATCCAGTTATATGGGGGAAGTTATACCTCTCTCTAGTAGGAAGATAATGTTTGTAGCTTTAGTAATGATGGCAAAACGAGTACTAATGGTATCAAAACTATCTTCATTGGTAATGTGAGCAAAACAAGTTGGTGTCTATAGACTGTGCAAGTCTCACGCGCATTCGAACTTCCGGGACCATAGTGGTCCCAACCATATGGAGTTTTACGTGGGCGAGATTTTGTGTCGTCAATTATTTTAGTTTAACGTAGTTTATGACCTAGAAAATTATACATGTTGTTGGGAATGTAATACTAAGTGATAACAAAATATGAAAGTAAAACCAATTCAACAATATAACGAAGAAAACCCGAGAATTAAACTTGACCTCAGCTTCCGGTTATTGCAAAAAATTAAGAATTTTGTGCGCACCTCCGATCATAAAACTTATGTAAAAGCTTGTTTTGGATGCGCGATTATAATCGCCAGATGCTGTAATTGCAAAGCGAACCCTTTTCATTGCAGTCTATGGTGTTGAGGCGTCGGCATTCTTCTTTAAACTGCGATACGGGTCAATTTAAAACCCGTTTGACCTTCACGAATCTGCGAAGGGGTTTCTAAAAAGTTAACATCAAAAAAGCATCCTTGTCCCAGAGTTTTAATTTGTTTTTAATAATAATTAACACACTTTGGCATATTTTTTTAAAAAGCTAAAACTAATTTCATAAAATTGTATGATTTATTTTTGTTGTTCAGATTTTGTCATGAGATATAATTTAAAACAAAGATTTGATTTCAGAAATAAAAATGTTCTTCGTTTGACGTGTTTTCTCGTTCGGATACGCGCGAGACTTGCACAGTCTATATCTAGATGTTTGAAGCTGTGCATGGTATGGAAAAAAGTTACCCGCTCTATCGAAATGAGGAATGTCTCGGAAATCACGTTAACATGTAATTCGCCATACAAAAGTTGTTGACAATTGAAAATCATGAAAAAACACCAACAAACTGATTTTGCGATTTCCGTTGTATTGGGTTAAACAAAACTTGATCTTTCTTGTCGTGGTCTTACCTTTAATTGAAACGATGAATAAATCCACAAAAAGTATGATTTCTTGAGCATGTTTGTACGCATAGCTATAATAGCTAACTGTTGTTAAAATTGATTATCTAAATACACACGTCGTAAAAAAAATGGAAGTGGCCTTGTCTTGTAAACTTTCTTCATTGCCCGATAACTTCGGACTGGAATAAGCTACGGAAATAATAATTGCATTGCTGGAAAGACGGTGAGTTAACATGGTATGCATAATTTCAAAATTTCTGAGACATTCCTCAATTCGATAGAGTGGGTCACAAATATGAAGTAGCTATAACTAATAGACTTGCCAGTGCAACCCTGTGTAAGATCTCTTTTGGGAGTGTTGACTCTGAAAAGAGCTGGTCTGGTCTCACTGTTTCCAAGAGTATGCTATGCTGTCTTGAGGAGAAACTGAAAAAGAGTAGAGTATACTGTTCAAAATGCTGAGACCACACCGGCTTTTTTCAGAGCCAACACTGGGTGTACCGGCAGCATTTCTAGTTATCTATTTCTTCATTGGTAATACTGGCAAAACAAGTACTATTGGCATCTTCATTGGTAATGTCTAAAGTTTGAAAGGTAGTTCAATCTGCTCTACCAGCCAGGCTCCTCGTGGATGATATCCATGCCTACATCCTTACGAACTGTGAGGGGGTTACCCTGTTTCAGCCCCAGGAGAAGGTGGCCTGAAAAGTCTCAATAGCCTGAAAAGTCTTTTAAAGCATATAACACATAAACACAGGTCAGCCCTTCCACTCAATAATTGTTTTCTACTTTTTCCCCCAAAGGCCAAATAGTTTATGGCCGACTCCATTTTCTTTGGGATGAAACACCACCATCTCTTATTGCTGTAACCAAAAGTTCCCTGTCATGATTATAGCTAAGTAGAATCAGACTCTGTTAAGGAATATGTACAACATTGGTAATAGTCAAAGACCAGTATCCACACTTGATTTGATCCAACATATACATGAAATAACAAACCTGTGAACATTTAAGCTAAATCGGTCTTTAGAGTCATGAGAAAACAGTGAGAAATCCCATTATATATTTTCACTGTCGTCAAACATCGGATTTCATCACGCTTCATAAGACTAATTGTTTTACTCATTTCCTAAAAAATATAGCATTTCAAGCAAAACTGTTTCAAGGGAAGTTTTCCACCATGACCATCTTTATACCATGTAAGTTATGTGCAAATCTGTGAATATTTACATTTTCAATCTCACCAATGTTGTACACACCCTTTTAATGATGTAAATTTAGAAACAAAACTCACCAGCTTTATATCGGCTACAACTTAAAAACCCATAAGTTTGCATTTGGTTGTTTCATACTCATCTAATAATAAAGATGAATGTGCACATTCGCTTTAAAGTGGTACTTTTGATGACCTCATGTAAAATGTTTTAAGGAAAATGCTGTAATTGTTCAATTGGGTAAAATACCCAGACATTAAATCTGATAAAAATACGCCACTGTGGGCATTACCAGTCAAACAAGTATAAAGCAGGGATAACTTAGAATTGGCTACAATTCAATTAACTCCAGAGACACAAAGTTTTGATTAGATTAAGAGATGAATATCCATGTATTATTAAATAAGGTTGTACCACAAACTTAATTACACGTTTTTTTGTGTAGGTATTCTTTTCGTTAAGGATATATAACAGTTTGTTAAATGGCCCTTTCTGCTGGTTTTATCTGGCGCTGCATGGCCGGGAAATAAATCCTAAGTTCAATTATTGCACTTGGTAGTCTGCTGCCATATTTGAGTCAATTGTCAAGAAATAATGTATCAATTTGCTCAATTAAAGGGACATTTTTTATTTGGGAAAAATGCAATTTTACGTAAAGTTTTAAATGAACTGTAAATTACAATGAAGGAATATTGGTGTATATATTTTAATGAATAGAGCCTACTGTGCTTTCAGGATATGCTGAACTATCTATATTGCTTAAAATTAACATTTGAAGTTGAGCTAAATCAGGGCCAAAGTGCCCTTGGAGAGTTAGTCAATTGAGTCGTTTGTCATTGGATATGATGGAATTATACTTAAAGGCCCTGTACACTATTGGTAAGATCGCAAAACACAAATGTTCACAGATTCACACATAACTTACATGATTTAAAGTAAGTAATGGTAGAAAGGGTTCCTTAAAATATTTCTGCCTAAAATGCTATCGTTTCTGAGAAATGAGTAAAACAATAGTTGTTATCGCGCACGATAATAAACTCGATGTTTGAAAAACAGAAAACACATAAGGTCTCTTTTCACTATTTTCTCGTGACCTCGATGACCAATTGAGCTCAAATTTTCACAGGTTTGTTATTTCATGTATGTGGTTGATTACACAAAACATGAACACTGTCTGTGATTATTTTGTCAGCTCTGCCAATCCTGTATAATACCTTTAAGGTACCATAGTTACTTAGAAACTGGTTTTTTCTTTCAGGCCCTTTGGAATTGATTATTTTTCAAAATCCTCCCACAGTGTTAAAGCTTCATTCTTAATTTTGCCTAAGGTTTGCTTGTAAACAAAAGAGTCACCCAAACCAAACCGTAATATTTTCTTTCGCAGTGTTGTTAATTTTATTCTCTTATTTCCGATTCAAAATAGGAAGTAGTGCTCAGAGCATTCTGTGTATCTGGAGTGTGATCGATTTGCACTCAATCTGCTCGCGGTACATGAATATGAGAGCCTGAAGTCCCGGCCCAGATTACAGACAGAAATTGGGGGAAGCAATCATTGGTCTCCATTATACCTGCGGGTTGGGGCTTCTTGCACTAGTCTTAATTATCATCACTAGTGGCTTGCAGTTAGTAAATAGTCACAAACTGTGCTGCACAAATGAAATCATCACAATCTGTATTGATTCTTTAGTGTTTATTGTTTTGTTCATTTGCACAATGTTACCTGGTTTTGGCATACAGTAAAAATGACTTTTTTATTTGTGCTGGTTTTGATTTTAAAAAATTCCATTATTATGTGGGTTTTTTCTTCTTATTTCTCAATACTTGTTAAACAAAATTTACTGCCTCTTGGTTTATGATTTCATGAAATATGAATTATTGTAAATTTCAGTTTTCCCAGTCAAAAGAATAATATTTACTCCCTTCTTCAAGTGCCAACTCAAAACTAATTTCCCGGTTTATGATCTGTTTGTTTTTAATAGTCCAGGAGAACAGAACATGAACCGTGACATGGAGTACAACTAACATTTTTTTGCTGAAATGAGTCCACCATCAGGGTGTCCCTTTTAAGAAATTGAGGCATGCCCAGCTGGCAGGGTTGAGCATTTTTTGTTATTGCAAAATTTCACATTTCCATTAGTTTGTATGGTAAAGCTCATCAGAATGTCATTTATTTGATAACGACAGAACCCTTTTATCACAATTCTTTCTCAATATGTTTTAGGTCAGTGTACTAACCAAATATTGTATGTAGAGATTTCAGACATGTTGTAAACAATATTAGTGAACTACTTTAGCTCACCTTGGTGAAACTATGTAATCAACAGCTTACGTTTTGCTGATCTAACCATTGACCTGGTGCCACCTGCACATTTTGCAACATTTCCATACATTTATAACATGTGTACGATATACAAAGAGTTCAATATGGGCTTCACTAAACTGTTCACCATGAACGACCTGCTTCTTGCCATCAAAGCAATGAAAAACAACAAAGCTGCTGGACTTGATGACTTCCTCTGCGAGCAGATCAAACACCTCGGACCAGGTGCCCTCAAGTGGCTTCTCAACATGATCAACAAATGCCTGAGCACTAACAATATCCCAAAGCTATGGAGGAAAGCCAAAGTTGTTGCCCTGCTGAAGCCTGGCAAAGACCCAGCCAGTCCAAAGAGCTACAGACCTATATCCCTACTGTGCCATACATATAAGCTATTCGAGCGGCTTATCCTCAACCGCATCGCCCCTTTTGTGGATGAACATCTTATTCAGGAACAAGCAGGGTTTAGGCCAGGAAAGTCATGCAAAGACCAACTCCTAAACCTTACCCAGTTCATTGAGGATGGCTATGAGGGTAAGCTAATCACCGGAGCCGCTTTCGTTGACCACTCTGTTGCCTACGACACCGTGAACCACAGAATCCTCACCAAGAAGATCTTTGAGCTGACAAAGGATGTAAGACTGACTGGACTCATCCAGACATTGCTGTCCAACCGGCAATTTTTTGTGGTCCTCAACGGCAATCGCAGCAGATGGCACAGACAGAAAAATGGCCTCCCATACACAAGGAAGTGTGCTTACACCACTTCTCTTTAACATGTACACGAACGACCAACCGATCCATCCAAACACCAGGAGCTTCCTCTACGCTGATGATCTCTGCATAGCTACCCAGAACCAGTCTTTCGTGAAGTTGGAAGAGTCCCTCAGCGATGCCCTGGCCGGACTCATCCCATACTACTCGACCAACCATCTTAGAGCTAACCCTGAAAAAACTCAGATAAGTGCATTCCACCTCAAGAACAGGGATGCTAACCATCAACTAAGAATCAGATGGTATGGAAAAAGGCTGAAGCACACTCACAACCCAGTCTACCTATAGGCGTCACACTGGATCGCTCTCTTACCTACAAGAGCCACATTGCCAACACAAAGGCAAAAGTTGGAGCCCGCAATAGCATTCTCAAGAAGCTAGCCAACTCCAACTGGGGGACTGATGCCAGAACAATCAGGACAACAGCCCTTGCGCTTTGCTTCTCTGCTGCGGAGTATGCATGATCACCAGTATGGAGTAGATCGGCCCATGCGCCCAAGATTGCAGCTCTTAATTCATCCTGCAGAGCAGTCACTGGTTGCCTTAGGCCAACTAAAGTTGAAGACCTCTAGCCTGCTTTGCGGTATTACCCCACCACACATCAGAAGGTTGGTCTTGTCACAGAAAGAAAAGGACAAACAAGAAAAGAATCCACTCCACCCACTCTTCCAACAACAGCCAGTGGGCAAGCGGCTCAAATCCAGACACAGCTTTCTGACCACTGTAGAGCCACTTAATACCAGCCCTCACAACCAAAGGATGACCTTGTGGTCCAACCACCTCCAGACCACTCCACATAAACTCTCTCTCAGCCCAAAGGAATCCCTCGCATCCTGCTCCAATGAGACTTGGCCTTTTTGGCCAAGCCTCAACCGCCTAAGAACTGGCTACGGTCGTTGCAGAGTCCAAATGCAGAGGTGGGGGTTCGGAGACGAACAAACAGCATGTGAATGCGGCCAGGAACAGACAATGGAACACCTGCTAGTCTGCCCACTCCTTCCAGAGCCATGCACCCAAGATGACCTGGAAGCCATGAACTGCCATGCCAGAGCCTGTGTGGTACAAATGTTGTTACCCTACCCTCATCATACACGCCATAGATGATAAGCGGACATCACTTTCAACATAACAAACCATTATAATGCCAATATGTAGACACATTAGGAAGGCATATGACCCCTCATTGTAGCTGTCAGAACACTCTTTAACGTGGAAACAAGCAGAATTGGTAAACTTACCTGTGATTGTATTTGCAACAGTAGAACGTTTGTGTTACACGAACTTTGTTGTCATAAATGTCCACATGCTAGCATGACAGTTGCACCCATTTGACCTCTTTATGACCTTGCATGAAGGTCAAAGGTCAAAGGTCATTATGTTTAGTATAATTAAAAAGAGACTGGCCCAGATATCAAATGAGGGGTAATTTGTTTATGTGTTAGAAAAACTGCAAAAGTCCTGTACAGAAAGGTTACCCCTACTCCCTTAGTGATTGTATAACTTTTGTTATAGTTTGTGTTACAAATGTAATATATTTTGTTGGGTTTTAGAAAAAAATGCTCAACCCTGCCAGCTGGGCATGCATCAGAATTGGTAACCAGACAACCTGAAGAACTTATTTCTGCAAACAAATCTTAGTTGTACTCAATGTCAGTACTCTTCACCTAAATTTGGGGGTTTGGCTCCTGGACTAAATGTATTTTCTGTATTTTTATAGTGTTGTTGTTTAATTCTGTTGTTGATTGTGAGGGGCTGTGTTCTTTATAGAGTGCCATATAAATGCTCCGTATTTTTATTATTTGTTATTATTAATAGACCAAACACAGACTGATGCTACCCTAAAAGAAATCCCATTTTAGTCAATATTTTATGTACATGTAAAACTTTTTTTTTTTTCTTCTATAAAATAAAGAACAGTTAACAAAATATATGTTGACTGTAAATTTAATATATGTTAACTGTAAATTTATTTTCCCTTGTGAAAATATTGAGTCTACGTGAACAGGTTTATGAACAAATTTACATCAGACAGACCTTAACATTACCAAAACAGTCAAGCAGAATATACATATTATATCATTAATCCTTAACACTATGTTCAATTATTTTTATTTATTTCTGGCAATGAAGCCAAGGATGCCTCATAAGTGAACTTCATCACTGTATGTAGCTCGCAAGCCTGAGGAAACCTGTAAAGAAGGGTGCTTGCTATGTGAACTAGAAACACCGGGGTTAACCCATACTCTTCCATGATAAGTGTTCCCGGTTCTTTTAAGTGCACTTCCAATCCTAGGACACCAGACCTACCATTGTCCCATCTGAAGGACAAAGCAATCATGGTAAAGTATTTTCCTCAAGGACACAAGTGCCAAGACCGGGACTTGAACCCACACTCTGCTGACCAGAAACACCAGAGCTTGAGTCCCGTGCTCTTAAACGCTTGGCAATGACACCCCACAAAGCGAGACTTTAACATTTGAGGATTTGTGTGCATTTTAACATTACGACTTGTCAGTTATTGCATCACTCATGTACAAGAAAAAACCAGTAGCGACTTGGCACATCTTTTACATTGTTTATGGGAAACATGAGAAAGCAGCAAAAGACTGTCATGATATTTTCATTAAGAACGGAAAACCTGCCCATGTTTATTGAGGTGACACAGGCACAAACCGCATCTCCGGCCACAGCATTTACAAATGGAGGCCACAGAAATTTGAGTCTCCAAAACTCGCCTTTAGGTAAGTTTTGGAGGAGGAGAATCTCATTTTTTGACATACCTTTATTGATTTCTTTTCATCAGGGGCATTTCCGATGAAATAATTTTGCAGGAAACTTACCCCCATTACCACTTTTATAACAAGTAAGCTTTCGGATAGAAATTACACATTCTTTTTCAGGTTCAGTACCATTCGCAGTACCCTACCTTTAAATCCCAAAATAGCAACAAAAGTTGAATGTAATATATGTTTGTAAAGAGTATGCAGAAGTGAATAAAAAACATTTCAATAGTCAAATATAATCAAAGACCTGTTCTTGTAACTTAGGGCTCGTGGAGCTTGGTCATATTTTGTGGCATCTTTGCTGCAAAGTCTGAACTACAAAAATAATACTTGTTTAACTGAATGCCATACAGAAGTAGATAAAAACAGTTTTGAATAGTTTAATATAATCAAAGACCTTTTCTTTTAATCTTTAGGGGCTCATGCAGCTTGGTCATACTCTGCAACATTTTTGCTGCAAAGTCTGGACTACCAATGGTACTTTGTTACTGAATGCTTCGTTGTACTATATCGAATACATTGACGTTCATCATATCTTGGGTTCCAATGTCATATTAAAGCTAAACTTAGGGAGTGACTTATACATAGCTATCTGTAGTTCCCTGTGGCGTAGATTGATTTACTGATCTCCCGACACACCATGTCCTCTCAGGACAAAATACAGGATTATAAATGGATTACAGGGCAAGACAAGGTACTCATGTCAACCAATGTGTGGAGCTACTGCGATTGTATCCAAGCCAGGCTAGATCATGATCAGTGAATTGGGAAGGAGTTGAGAGGAATGATTACAGTAATCATGTTGTTGTTTTTCTGTTGGAGGTAACGGCTTTGATTGTGTCCCTGTCGCCAGGAACCCCACTGAGTGCCAAAGGGCAAGGGAGTGTAGCTTGAATGGAATACAGAAAAATATAGTGTTTCTGCGTCCCATATTAAACGAGGCCGAATGCCGAGTCGGATATAGGACGCAGACCCGCTATATTCTTACAAATTCCATGAGTCCACGTGTGATAATGACTTTATCTTCAAGCAAACTTGAAGTTTTGCTTTGCGATAGAGGCAGGAGTGGGTTTAAAAATGGATTTATGTCTTACAGGTTAAAGGCTTGCTATTACCAAAATAGTCTAAATTTCATTGTTGTATTCCTTCAGAAGGGTTAAGGGGTTAAAAGACCTGTTCATGACTATTGTTAAAAGATGAATGATTAATTAATAGACCCCTTGCATAGGCCACCATCGCAGAGGTCAAACAATGGAAACTCAAAAGGGCGTAAGCGC
Source organism: Leptasterias polaris (assembly GCA_037783415.1). Lineage (NCBI taxonomy): Eukaryota > Metazoa > Echinodermata > Asteroidea > Forcipulatida > Asteriidae > Leptasterias > Leptasterias polaris. The sequence goes on from JAZGTN010000098.1 coordinate 178,474, forward strand.
CATGCACAACATTCAGCCAATGATAGGACTTCCTTTGGTAAGCGCGTAAGTGCCATGCACAACATTCAGCCAATGATAGGCCTTCCTTTGGTTTCAGTGAGGGCGTTGTGTGAGCTTGGGACATAATATACGAGGGGTCTTTTAACACATGATGCTGAATCCAGTTTGTAATTTGCATGGCTGGTCTTATTTTTACACAACTATAGTTTGTGTAGCTTTGTTTTGCAAATGTGTATAGACAAGAAGGCCTACTGTTACTACACAAACCCAAATTATTAATGTCTTTGTCTTCCACCCAATGGGTTGGTCGGAGGGAAATGACTGGACTGTTGTGTAAGGCAACTAAAGACAAATCAGGAAATAGATGACACTTAATCAAAACCAGATGATGGGATTTGTCTACACTTAGGCACCTATATATTTGTTGCTTCAACTATAATTTTAATTTTTGTAATTTTCTTTGTTCAAGATTTAAAAACTGTATCATTTGTGTTGATTCCATTTTAATTGAGTCATTGCAGGAAAGCGGTGATTCAATTTGGGCAACGGGAGCTTGTTCCATTTAAAAGGTGCCTATCTTAAATCATGAGTTTCTTCGTAATGTATTCCGAAGAATAACTTGACCTAATTGCAGAAAAATTATTACGATGGGGTTTTAATTTCATTAAAGCAGCTTGTTACATTGATGCACCATTACTGCAATAACTGGTTCAAGCCTGTCAGAACAATATTTGTTCTATGCCATTAAAGCATTCCTCTGCTTTCTAATCAAGGTTGATATGTATCTATGCTTGAGTGAGAAGCACTGCAGCTGCTAATAGTAAAAACTATTTTGAGAAAGGGTTTCTTTTGAGATTATATGGTTTGGGTATTTCCCCCCTAAAAAAAACCATTTGAATCTGAGAAAAGATTAATTCATGAATTGTTTCTCAGATTTCCGTGAGTTGGTGTCTGTTAGCAAATGCTGAGGCCAGAGAGGTGGTTGGTACCCACAGTCACCTCACTAAAAACGTGGATGGATTCGATGTTCTTGTGAAAATACCCTGAAAGTTGTTGCTGTTTTCTCAGCAAGTTAGACACAGAACTCAGCTGAAACTTTCACATGTGACTTTCATTGTATCTTTTAGCATACCTTTAAGCATTTGTTGCTAGAATTCCAAAGGTTGGAATTCTAAATTGACTCTACATAGCATCCTGCTTCATGTTATTCTAATAACTCAATATTTACAGAGTCAATAAGAGATAGCATTTTGTTTTACCACAGCACTGTATATTCACCTCCCAACTGTGTACCCTTTTCACTTATCTAAACATTCAACACTTTTGTTCCCTCTTTCTCCTCGGGCTGTGGAACATATAAGCGCATCCCACCAAGCGTATCAAAGCATTCAAGGCGGAGCCAGCCTGCCCAAAGGGGGTACTCCATTGCCGAGCATGCATGCCAAAAAATACATTTCGGATATGAAATTTGTGGGGCGGTATAAAACCCGTAGAAATAGATCTCTGGTATATGAGTACTGGGACTGTGCTATTCCATCGATTAGGGCCCAGGGCTGGCATCGCGTGTCTTAGACTCTGTGTCCATGTAGTGATGGTTAGACACACGTTGATGTATCCAGTGACAGATAGCGTGTCGCACAGACACATTTTCCATCTGAAGCCAAAGAGATGAAGCAGGACTCCGCATGCCAACGTTCACATGTACATCTTGGGGGCTTTTTGATATTAAACTACTGCTGTGTGGATCTTGTCAATAAAAGCCCAGCACTATGCCCCCATGGCATGAATAAAAATGGATGTTTTTATAATAACAGTCAACTCGGTGGATGTTTTGTCTTTTTGAGATGTGGTATTCTTTGCAACTTTTTTCTTAGACTCTATCAGAGTTAATGTCTTATGTATGTCTTAGCATGTCTCGCACATCCATTCAGCTGATGGATTTGTTGATAACAACCCAATTTGCAAATTATTTAATAGTTAATTGCATTTACTGAAAAACCTAGGAGTGATGATTAATCAAGTCTGAAAATATTTCCATCCCAACCAGCGGTATTATTTTCAGAACTTTTTTGAGCTTCATGAGTAATAATTTTCCTTTGAAAATATCATTGCCACAATGAAACCCTGACTTGACAAAGGAAAGACAACAAAGGTTACCATTATTAGATCCAGGATTTGATGTTGTCATGTGAGAAAATCGAGTAGACACACATCGTGAGTCGCAGAGGGACCAAAAAACCTGCCATGGTATGCTGGAGTCTTGGAACACTCAGAGCCGAATGTTATGACAAACAATGGTGGCAACCTGTCCATGCATTCTTGGTACAACATTCAGAAAGGGATTTTACAAGGCTTGTTTTCCAGAGTGTGTTTTCCCTCCTTGTATGGATGAAACAAAGCGTATCACGGTAGGTGCCTGCCTGTGCACACTACACAATGGAAGGTCTGGGTGGATATAAATATCAGGCGTCTGGCTGTCGGTACAAAAAATTAAGGACAATCCCAAGTTGTTCGGGGCAACCGCTGTAAGTCTGTCCAATCAAAAGTTGCCGAAAAACATGTCCTTCAAGTGGTCATGGGATAAGAAGTTGTTTGTGAAGTACAAATCACCTAGAGAAATATGTACAACACACTGCCTTGGAAGCAGCTGTGAAAATATTGAGCTTTGAACGTACCAAAACAGTCATCGTTAGGGGCTGTTTTCTCAAACAAATGTGGAAGTGTGGAAGCCTACTTGATGAGACGTTCAAAAGTTTGCATCATGACACGATACTTGAAAACTGGAGAATTTAAATGGGTTAACTTTTTCTAAAACCACTGGTTAACCAGTATGTGAGCGGTCAATCGCACTGGAATCAAGCTCTGGTGTTTCTGATCTGCAGAGTGCCGGGGTTCGAGTCCCGGTCTTGACACTTGTGTCCTTAAAGCAAGGCACTTAACCATTATTGCTTCAGATTTCGGATGGGACGTAAAGCTGTGGCCCTGTGTGTTGTGTAATGCACGTAAAAGAACCCAGTTATAATTGTTATCATAAAAGAGAAGGGGTTTGCCCTGTTGTTCCTCACTGGCTGGTCGAGCAACACTGACCGCCACCTTACATTGTATACCTTACAAGGTATTTAATAGTATTGTGGTCTAATAAAATCATTCTTAACAAGCTCCACCAAATTTTTTATTTTTGCGCTAGGAGTGTCATTTATGATAGACATGGCACATTATAAATGCTCACTATTACTATTATTATAAAACATATGTAGACGTGTCTCTTTTTTTGGCCTATAATATATGATTTTATTTTTACAACTGTATGGCTAAACAAAGAGCTCATAAGCGAACAGTAGCATTGTGTAGAGCAGGTAAGGATAGAAGAAACTTAAAGAAAACTGGATAGGGTCACAGTGTGCACGTCTTTTCATGTGCTTACAGTTAGCAGCGCTTTGAAATGGAAACTCGCACAGTAAGCACAAAAATGGCCGTTAAGCAGGTCTATGAAATTCTGCCATAATGATTATTTTATAGCTTCATCCTATGGGGCAAGGGAGAGGAACTGAATAGGAATAGAATGTGTCATCTGGATAAACAAAAGTTTGTTGTGCATTTTGGGTATTAAGAAAGTTTTTTGGGGGGAAGGGTGGGGACCCATGGAGACCCATCATTAGAAACCAGAGTCTTGGGCTACAGTACCTTTATTAAACAGAAAATTGTGCCATACGAGAATATATCTATCAGATGTTCTGAGTCCAGCCAAGCCAAGATCCTGACAATAAATCAGCTATTTTAATTTCCCCTCATAATTGCCTTGGGAAATGTCACTGATAAGGAGTATTATGGGGCTTTCCTGGCAGCGTTTGATAGATATTGGTCACGTACCACAGACCATTATTAAAAATGGTGGGGAAAACCAATGAAATAGCCCCCGGAGGAAGCGGGATGACGGTCTGATCAATTTAAGCAGATAAAATAGACATGACAAGTATCCTCTCTCAATGTGTTACCCTATTTTAACGTAAAGAAAATTGATTGACATGGAAATTTATGGGCTTTGTAAGCAAGATGGTGTCATATTTGAGCAAAAATTGGCTTTGATGGGGGAGGTTTTTCTAGGATGTAATAAGCTTCTTCTTTCTGATCAACTCGCCATCGCTTAGAACACTGATGCTTGAGTGGCATTGTAAGATACAATAACAAACGTAGCTGCAGACTTGATTAATTTTGTCATTTTGAACATAAGCCCCTCCAGTCCCGAACAGTCCCGACCATGATAGTTGAAGTACTTGCTCAACTGAAGGTCTGAGAACACTGTCCTAGATATTCAGCTTAGTTTTCAAAAGATGTCGCCTTAGTCAGGGTATATGTTCTTATTCTGTAGTTTTGGGAAACTTATTTAGGCCATGCTCTGGGTAACAAAATTACTGTGGGGGGAAGAATGAATGTTCCCATGAAATTGCAACGTTAATCCGAAGGTCACAGGTTCAAGTCCTTCTCTGGTAAATTTGTCTTTGTTCAATTTATTACTTGTTATTTGAAATAAAAAGTCTCATCTCCATAAGGTGATCCCTCTGCTGCCGCTTCTCAGGTTGTATCGTAAACTTGGGTGTGATCCCTGGCTACATGGCAGTTACAGGTTGAATAGCTTCTGACTGGCACCCCATTATGGCTAGATAGCTCAGTTGGAATTGTATCAGTATGTTAATCCAGAGATGTCAAGGCCCACTGTAGTAATTTTTTCTTTGTTCAACCCAAAAGTATAGAAATTTAAATAGCATATTAGGTTATGAACATTGTGATGCAGGTCTCAGGTTTGGCTTTTAATAAGTGAATATTTTGATAGCATTTTTTATGAGGTGTCTCATGGGACAAAATTAGACTTGTATCAAGTCTGTAGTTATTTGTAACTGACATTTATTCAGTGTTGTGGAGTGTGTTGAGAGAACATTGATGTTTATACTTATTGAAGTTTATATCAATAAAAGATAACTCCCAGTCATGTCCTTGCATATTGGTCATCATCATTATATGCATCAGGCTTATCATGTTGGTATCCATGTCATTGGTATCCATGTCACTGGTATCACATTGAGCCTAATGGCATGTAGTCATACAGCTGGATGTGTAGGAGGCAACAGCGGATCGAGTTACAATTGTATCTTGCATGTAAAACCTGATTGTGATTGATTTGAATGAGACTGCTGGCTGGAGGCCTGTTGGCACAGAGATTTATGTTCAATAAAGAGACTGCACTCTATGCATTGATCATTCTATTCAGTTTGCAGTTTTCACTTCCCATGTCTGTCTCTGCATTTCAAGAGAGAATTTTGTATCATTTGTTTTCTTTCTGGAATTCAAAGTTTAAAAGGATTCTTTTTAAACTGTAATAAAACTTGACCTTTTGCGTTTTTATTCACTCAGTATATGGTAACTGGATAAAACAATATAACATAAGACTGCTATTTGGTTTGACAAGCTTGGAAGGGAAGTTAAAACATTGGCCTAAGGGGAGAACTTCATGAAAAGTACAATGCAGCAAAACCAATCAAGTTTGACATTCTATTTGATGTCAAGTAAACATTGCAAAGACAAGAATTTCATTTTTAATGTACCTGTTTGATAGCTTTAGGAAAGAAAACAAATGTTTTAAACTGAACAGTTTAGGACATCATTCAAACAAATCTGGTTCCAAAATAAAACAAACACTCTTTCAATTTTTTCTGAATGTCAATTAAGAATCAACCGAATGTTTCTTTTGAAATAGTTATTTTTTTATAACATTAGGAAAGAATCATCAAAATCGATGATGGGTTACTAATCTGTGAAGACGAATCGAGTGTTGCTCTTAAATTTTAATATGGGTTCTTTTCTCTTTCCTTTCAGAATCTCAGGAATAAAGTTGAAGAAGCTCATGAAAATCATGATTTCAACGAATCTACAGAGGTAACTTGAGATTTGAATTCCTATTCAGATTTTCGTTTTGTGTAGAAAAGCTTCTTTCCAATCATCAAACTTATCAAAAAGATTCACTAGAAACAACATGAACAAAGAATATTGTGCTTATGATTTGAACAACATTTAGAGTTCTTATAGAGGGACACACCTAGTACTTGATATACCAACATTTCATCACAGTTTTCACAAATCGATAAATGTGTCAAAAACACTACAGTTTGTAAATAAATTTTTGCACAAACTTCTGACAAAGTTAATCCTGACGATGACTAGCGCAAGCTAGTCTAAACGTTGAGACCTATTAAGAACTCACTCCGTGGCAGTGTAGTTAATAACGTGAATATCTCGATCCACAAAGCGAAAGTAGTCCCGGCCGATTTCCTACCCTCCGCCCAGGTAGTAGTTAATAAGCAGGACAGTTCTTTTCAGAACTGAGAAGTCTCCCGAAGTCTCCCGAATTATGAATAATCTACTCTGCGGCAGTAGAATAAATAGCAAGACAAGTTCTCAAAAGAAAAAAATTTAACTAGCACGTAGATATACACATAGTGTTACCAAAAACAAATATACATTGATACCTCACCATGCAATGCCTCAAATTTCATAAAGTTATTGCTGTTAACCTTTTTAGCAAGTTTCAGGACCTAGCATGTAATTAACATGACTAACGAATCACTAGTTTTGACTATTTGTGTTTTCACAAAGAGGTAAAAGATTTTGTCACTTTATCCATTGAATTGCATAGTGCTAGTACAGTGCCAAACACTCGTGGTATGACTTATGCGTTTTCTCGAACCCACGAATCTGTTGACCTATTTCAGTTTAGCGTTTTCACAAACCGGCGAATATCAATGCATTGGTTTGTACATTGTGCTCTGCGTGCATGTTTCCTTTTTTTCATTTTCACAAAGTGACAAATGTTTTCAGGAGTTAATAACTCATCAAAATAGTTGCAAGGTTGAAAACATATTAAACAGTTCAGTATGACACAATTTTTTTCAAACACGGAATTGTGGCTTTGGTGCAGATTCACCACTTCGTTGAAACGGTGATGATTTAATTGATTAGCAGAGGTTTTTGTCCCTGTAAGTAAACATTTAAGTGTGGGACTTGATTCATGAACAGGTTATCAGGATCTTGTTAAAATGTCTCTAAAAGTAGCAAACAAATTAAAGGTAATTGGCTTTGAAAACTTTATTGTATCTCACCAAAAGTAACCCATCTAGTAATTCACAAGTCATGCTAATAAGAGTTTTTAAGATGATGGCAATCCCTTTTTACTGATGTTAAAGAGGTGCTCCAAAGTAAAACAAATTTTTGTGATCCCCTCATTTTCCAATAGATAGAGCCGTTATGATGATGAAAACAGAATTACAAGTTGCTAACCTTACGTTAAAATGGTGTAAAATACCACTGTGTTTGATACCCTTCAAGTGCAATTTTTGTCCAAATCCAAAAAAGTTTGATGACGTCGCATTTCACATATATAGTCTTTATGCTTATGTAAAGAGAATCCTTAGTTCATTCCTGAATTTTGATCATATTTAATCAAAGCAGCATTGAATTTGACCTTTTGACTGTAAAGACCTAGTTTTTTTAAAGTTCTGGTAAGGTCACAGTTCACATTTCGCTATGAAAGAGTATAAAATAAAATGTAATTTCACACCACTTTAACGTGAGGTTAGTGACTTGTAAGTTTTCCCCCACTATTAGAAGACTTCTATCTATTGGAAAATGTGTGCATCACATGAATGAATTTGAATTGGGAGCTCCTGTTAAAAGACACAGTACACGTTTGGTAATGACTCTGAAAATTAATGGCAATAAAAACTTACTTGGTAAGAAGTACAGCAGCTTTTGGTAGTATAATGAATTTTGAGAAACTTTTAACTTCGAAGTACTACGGTTATGGAAAAATATATCACTTTTTATTCCCCAAAATTTGAATCTGAGAAGCGTTTCTGTCAGAAATGCTTCTCAGACTGTGTATTCCTATGGGGAATATTCTTCCTGCGTGGAAATATTCGCTCCGGTTTTTCGGTGATAATTCAAAAACGCGACCACCTTTTGAAGTGAAATTTTCACAGGTTAGTTTTATTGTATGTACCTACATTTATATAGGATTAACACAATCAGTAGGCTCCAATTACCAATTGTATGCAGCACCTTTAAGGGTATCTTTGTTTCAACTGAAAAATCTCTTGAATGTCAGGGCTCAAAGCTCATGATGGGGTAATATCAATGTCAGTCAGTGCCAGATGACGCTGGAATCCAACTGAAGATGTTGCCGAAGACTGGCGCCTTCCATTGTATGCATTAGAGCATCTTTAGAATGCTCTCTATCTCTGTTCACTTTGTCAGCCAATAATCTTGATTCTCTGGAGCCAAAAAATTGTCTGGAACTGCAATATGGCATAGGGTTACTTTACATCTACAGTTAAAGGGGTTGGTGGGTAAGGACCAAGCACAACACGATCCAGTTAGACTTTGAATTCTCACTTAGTGTCAAGATGGAACGAGTACCAATCAGTTTGATAAACGATTCCATATGAAGTGTCTTCATACTTGAGAGACCAACAAATTAAGATAACTTAAAAGGGACTCGAGAGCCAACAACTAGAAACAAACATTATCTGCATAATTCATGTTTTTGAAAATTTCAATGTGTTATCGGCATTCTGATCAAAGTTTTACAGACTATTTTTACCATTGAGTTACAAAACATTTCTTGGAAATTGATTAATTACCAAAAATAAACCGAATTGAAGCGGTTAATTTTGTTTACCAGAAATAGGCTACCAGCTAAAATGCCATTTCAAATGACTGGTGTCCCCCTAAATTGCAGTGAGCAGAAGTTTATTAAGCAATCTTTTCTGCGTTTGAAGCAGCTCTATGAAAGTGGCCCCTGTCTAAGATCAGATGGTGTACCTTCCCTTTAACGAAGACCATGAATCATGGAAAGTGCCCTTGGCACTGTAGCAGTTTCCTGCAAGACACAATTCATGCAAGGAGAGGACTAGGTGATGGCATTTCCAGTTTAACAAAAGGAAGAAAATCCAGACAAATATTCAAGGAGCGTTTGACTCGGAGATGTTAAAAATCTCAGAGTGGAATTTTATCTGAGAGAGTTTTTTTCAGAACACCGATGTCTGAAATCTTTGACCACAAATGTTTTTACAAATAACCAGCCAAAGTAAAGGTGCCCAGCAGAAATGAATTACTGGTCAAAATTTCTGTGTATAAATAAGGGAATAAAAGAGTTGGCCGAGGTCTTGAATGTTCATTTAAAACCGGCAGGGTTGCGGCCGTGCAATAAAGGACCAAGCCAAAGGCGAGGTCCTTTATCGCACGGCCACAACCTTGCAAGGTTTTAAGTGAACGTTCAAGCTTGAGTCCCCACTCTTTTATTCCCTTATTTATACACAGAAATTTTGACCGGTAATTAATTTCTGCTGGGCACCTTTATGAAAAACTTTTCTGTAAATTTTCAGTTCTTGTCATGTCCTCGGGCTCGTTTCGCGAAGGATCAAAATGCATGTAACGCCCAAGGGTTGTGCAGATGCTCGCGCACTAATAGATTGTACATTGCTTCCCTGTATGTATTTCTTCCCTTGCCAAAATTTCCAATTCAACTTTCCAATTGGAACCAATTGGAATTTGTCCATTGTTGTGTTTTGGCACAAAACCCTATTGGACCCAATTAGACTCAGTTGGATTCAGTTTGAATTTTTGTCCAACTAGACCCTGTTGGTAAATTAAATTTCCAATTGGAAACATATTTGGAGGTGAAATTTCCAATTAGTAGAAGAAAATTCCAGCTAATTCCAATTCAATCAAATCAAGCCAACTGAGTCCAATTGGATTTCCAATTGGACTGAGTAGATTTTATTCCAATTGGAAATTCAGTATTCCAATATAAACCAACTCACACCAACTCAATCCAACTCTTTCCAACTCTTTCCAATTGGAAATTTTGGTAAGGGATTTCTTGATGATTTTGCCTATAAATCAACATTACATTGACAAAAACCAATCTATGACCCTACCTTTGATAGAACATGATCAGACCAAATAGTTATATAATCTTCAGTATCAATGACCAAAGGTTAAATGTCGTAAGTAGTGCACCCCGTCTATAAGTATTTAGGTCGGTTTCTATAAAACAATTAATGTGGAGTTAATTCCCTTCATCCTGTTGCTTTGATTTCTTGACCAGTTTGAGTACTTCAATTCCAACCTGATTAATACGGAAACTACGGGTAGAGATGATAGAGACATACAACTAAGAAAGCGATTTCATCTGGACCCCAATGTTCACTTCAATAACATTTCAGTTAACATCAATCAGAGCACTGTGCAGGTCCCAGCAAATGTTTACAATTTTGGTAAGTGTGTGATATTTTTCCTCTTTGTAGATCACTTTTCCTATGTTTATATTGTTGTCAATGTGTCAGTTTGACTTCTATCACGTCAGTCTCCTGACGATGACTAGAGCAAGCCAGTTGAAACGTTGAGACCAATTAAGAACTCACTCCATGGCAGTGAAGTTAATAATGAGAAGTCCCTTGATCTACTAAGCGAAAGTAGTAGTCCCGGCCGATTTCCTACCTTCCGCCCAGGTAGTAGTTAATAAGCAGGACAGTTCTTTTCAGAACTGAGAAGTCTCTTGACTTCGGAGAAATCTACTTTGCGGCAGTAGAATAAATAGCAAGACAAGTTCTCATAAGCACATAATCTACCCAGCAAGTAGATAAACACATGGTGTTACCGCAAACCAAATACACATTGATACCTCACCATGCAATGCCTCAAATCCGACATTCTATCACATCAGCAACTGCCCAATAGCTAGTAAAGGTGTTATACAGGATTGGTAAGGATAAAAACCATCATTGTTAGATTTTAGTCTGAAAGCTCACTGATTATGAAATTCATACCAGAACAATTTTTTTTCTGTGAAATACTTTCCTCTGAAATGAAGCCATATTCAAGAAAACTGTATCTGAAAACAAACTTTTACAAAATGCAACAGCTGATTTTGGTTGATACAACCAAATTAAGGACAATGTGTTTACATGCTGAAAATTGTGCATTGTTTGTCACCGATATCTCCGGACTCACACAACGGATTAAGCCCAAGTTTTCACCGGTCTGCTATTTCATGTATTGTTGATCACACAAAACATGAACACTCTCTGCAACTATTTTGTCAGCTCTGCCGATCCTGTATAATAACTTTAACTGGTAGTACGTGGTACAACAATCTTGTGAACTGTGAAGGTATTAATAGAGATGATCTAATATCCATTTGAGGTATATATTCTGAAAACCTAAAAATGAAATAAAATTAAATGTTTGTTGACCATAAACAAGATCATGCTTTAATAAACAAATCAACGGAAGGACACTTGGATCAAATTAAAAAACTCATTTGTATAGGCCAAGTCGTACCAGCATACATGTATGCCGTAATGACACGAAATAATATCGATGGTCATTGTTCTCTACATTGGTTAAGGGTTTATGTGTCTGCAGTAACTAACAATGTGTTGGGTCAGTTGAATTTTATTGAATAATAAGGCCTAGATTGTATAAATCAAAAATACTGATTGCTGATCTGTACAGGGACTAAAGAACACCATGAAATTATGTAGTCATAAAAAACTGGCATAATTGAAGTGAATGGCCAGAAATTCAATAAAGCATCTTTCAAGGTCATTTACATCAAATAATTTGATATCAAATTGTGGCAATGCTTCTGGGTCAAAGTGATTGATAATTTTCAGAACACAAAAGATTGAAATTTCAGGACTACTTCAAATTGAATTATTTAAACGACTTTCATAGAAAGGGACAAGGTTCTTCTGTAAAAATAGGTTTTGCTTCAGACTCTAAAGTAAAAGGATTGACTTAAATTCACAAAGGAAAAGGATGACTGTTTGTTATTATTTGTTTGTTTACTTCTGGTTTGTAGTAAGTTGGTTAATTTGTTATAAAAGAGGCTCAAAACATTTCCATTTGTAAATTCAGAATTTCCCTAAGACATTTAACATGACCATTGACATGATTGGTTCTCATGGCTCTGCTTACCGCCGAATTCTGCACTTGCGATATCCATTCGCTTGTAGGGCAAGCGCCGAATATCTGCACTAAGTGTGTAAGCAAAGAATGCCTGGTAAGGTGGACCACGCACGCGCACAAGCAAAAATTCCCTGCTTACCCGTGAAATATGCTTGACGTAAGTGCTTCTCAAAAGCGCTGATTCTTTGCTTACGGTAAGCACAGCCATGAAATTGGGCCCTGGTGATAAAAGCTTTGTTTCATGTGCTCCAAAGCTATGGAATGATCTCCCCTATCAAATACGCACACTTGAATCCTTACAAATCTCCAAAAGTCAGGTTAAGACTCGTCTCTTTGAATCTGCTTACATTGCACTTGTCATCTCCACCGAAATTCTGTGAACTTCTTTTGTCTTAAATTGTCTTCACTTTGTGAAGCTCCTTGGGAATAGGCAATTGGAATGATTGTGTTCTACAAATGACTGATGTTTGATTAATTGATTCATTCATCGTTTGATGATTGATCAATTGATCTATTGATTTATGTCTCTCCTTTCTTAAAGGTCCTGACGTCTTAAACGGCATTGAAGAGACAGAGTTTCTCGATGAAGTGTTTCAGCAGAACTACGAAGCTGATCCAACCTTAACCTGGCAATATTTTGGCCATAATACTGGTTTCTTCAGAAATTATCCTGGTGAGTCCTCATTGCTTACAAATCTTTGCATTGGATTAACATAACTGAGACCATGGGTAACATTCCAATGGGTAAACCTTACTTGTGTCTGCAGTTGGATTATTTGACATAGGTAAACTAAACGAGACAATGGTGAAAAAACTTACCTACTTTGAACACATGAGGGAGCAAAAACAGTGACCTTTAACCGGATGTGACAGAAAACATGACCTAGCTTGTAAACAATGGTTGAAGAGGATTGTGTCAAGTAAAAGTAAGAAAAACAATGCAAGCAAAGAGATGCCATTTTCTAGTTCTTTATACCACCAATGGCATCACCAATACATGAATGTCACCACTTCCATGTGTGTCACATGATCACGGCTGTGCAGTGAACCTGACGTGGCAGGTTTTATCGGGCAGATGCGTCAACACTGGACTTTTTGGCTAGGTAAGTTTGACCAGGTTAGTTTACCTGGACAGAAGGTGGCTGGTCAAACTACCCACTGGTCTCAGTTAGGATATGTGCGTAAAATGTTCCTGGGCAGTTCGCATTGGACTTAAAACGGTCAAATTACCCAATTGCTCGGTTAATTTACCCCCAAAAAGTCCATTGCGAATATGGCTTTAGACACAAAGACAGCCTAAAAACAAACACAAAACTGAAATTATACGGAAATATTGATCAGGTATCTGTGGCATTCAAGCTTCTTTCTTCCGTTTCTCAAGGGAGAATCAGTTGGTCTTGGGGTTTTCTACTCACTGGAAAGATATAGTTGCATCAATAATAAACACACCCTTATTTGTAGATCAATTAGTGTACTGTGACATCCATAGTCAGGTTGTGAGACCCAACTCTCATGGGATTTATTGAACCTGTGAAGGTGAATGGATTACTGTCAAAAGTCTCTACCTGTAATTACTGCAGTCAATTTACACTGGTGAGTCAGTGGTAGCGCATTTACACTGGTGAGTCAGTGGTAGCGCATTTCACAACTGTAAACTACAGGGAGCGTGATCTGCAGATCACCTGCCCTTACAGGGTTATTAGGTACATTGTAGCGTGTAAATTGTAGAAGGAAGACTGCTGGACGACTGCTGGGAATTTCCTTAAGCTGGAATGATCAATGTTGCTCTTGAACTAAATCTGTTAAATAAGACTCGGACTAAGTCAACATCTCTGTCAGTAAGTGCTGCAATCTATTACAATTGTCAATTGGAATGGTGTTGACTGTTGTCATGAAAGAGTCATGGTTGAGTTGAAGGGGATGCAGGCAAGTTGTTGCTTTGGTTCGTTATTTATGCCACTGCTGTAGATCAATGAAAGGGACAGAATTTAATCTAGACTAGCTGTCAGTGGGTAGTATGTGGTTATAAACCGATGCAGTGCTGAGTTACTATAGGCAATGGTTTGATGTCCCTTTCTCCTGTCTTGATCACATAAAGGCTTGAGGTGCAATGGTCAATTACAACTGAGAAATTTTATCTGAAGTCAGACTTTTTATGTCAGCTTGGTGAAGAAAATCAGCAATTATTTTCCACATATAAAGAAACCCTGCACTTTGATTTACTTCTCTTGTGCTCAATAAAAAAATAGCTGTGTGTGTCTGGTAGATAAAACAATGAAGACAGTGGTAACACTTAATGACTAACTATTTGCATAAAAGAACTGCATGATCTTTCATCAGATGCAATTAATGGGGACAAGCCAAGTACATGTGGCATATGGAAACGTTGTATCATCCGCTCAATCTGACTTGCGTGCATAGAACAAATGAGCATTTTTGCATGAAAAAGTGAAGTTTTCTAAAAAGTGCGTTGCTTTCCAGCATTGGGGTGCCCGAGAGTCACTTGGGAAACCTTTCATAAAGTATAATATAAAACAATAATATGACACCTTCTCTGTACTTTGGTCGGAAAAAACATAGTAATCCAGCACAATGTCGTCCCTTTTTGCGTTGGAGAAGAGCAAAATAGCGAGTTTCAATTGCACTTCGGCCGCCCTCGCAAGCCTTCACTCGTTCCATTGTGGTCAGGCGGGTTTGGGGTGAGCGGCTAATGAATATACTGATCTTTAGCTTTCTTCTGGTATAAAACTTGTTTTGATTGGTTGTATATTGTCGTCGGAATAAAGGAAACCTAAACGCCTGACCAATAACCTTCAGTGTCTGAATTGACATTTTGACCTGGAAGTCCCGGATGCACGCGCACATAAACAGGTACTAATGACGTCATCATCGCTAAATCGGCGTCTTTTATCGTAAAATGCTACACTTTCACAATGTTTATACATCTTTTTTAATTAGTAGTAAAATATAACATTATTTTGTCTGATACCACTGAAGTTTTGGGTTTCATTTAATGAGTAATTTTAGAATAAGAGCCATTTTACTGTTTTATTTTACTGGATCGTACCATTAAAGTTGCAGGGTAGAAAGATGCATTTTTCCAACCGCACCAAATTTCATTTACGTATCGACAGTGTGTTTTTTGTTTAATCTTTTTGAACCAAAGATTTTTTATGTTAGTTAACTTATCTGCCAAATAAGATCATCAACTTATTGCTGCTGTTTTATTCATTATAATGTCCAAAAAGGCAGTTTTATTTTGTTTGATCAGCTTACAGTTTTATTTACTTATATATTTACCATTTGAATACTTATCGTGTCGTTTTATAGTTTCATTCAATTTAAGTCAATAAAATACTATGTTCTGCACAACCAAAAACAATGTTTGTCCCTATTGTACATGTACTGTGCCTCTCCCCTCATTGTGTCATAGTTAATTTACCCATTCACATAATGGAACTACCTGCCCAATGAAGTCAGTGGCTGGTGACTCCTGTACACAACACTGTGTGGGACTTAGTTTGTGGTCAATTTCTTTAATGAGACAAATCCACTCAAATGTTTCCATATGATCATAGAGCAAGGACATGCAGAAGTTACGGGTGAATGAATTCAATGACAATGATGCTGAGGACACTGTTCCTCTGTGAAATCTAAATCCCAGAGGTTACCATCATGCCATCATTTCAACATGATACCTCCTAAACTTTGGATCCCAGTTTCAAACTTTTTTGTCAGCAATGACTCTCACCCCTTATTGTACAGCACGTTATTGTGCATGATGAGACTTTAAAAGATCCCCCAAGGACTTTAAATGGCGTGTGATGGTCAGATGTTCCACACCCAGGCTCTCTGACTCAGGAAGTCTTGATCACTCAAGTAGAGGTGCCATCAAGGTGATGTCCCATCATGATGAGAGTATAAGGGTGCTCACCGGCATCTTCTTTACCTTTCAATTTATGGAGACTGGGATCTTGATAGTTACTCGAGTCGTTCCTCTTTATTGAATTCCTTGCAATAACAAGTGACAGGATGGGTGAGAAGACACTCTGACTTTGTAATGACTACGCTTGGCTTTCATCAACTCAATGTCAAAATAGTAATGGACTCTTAACACAAGCAGTTATACCTGGAATGTATGACATTCAACGTGCAATTAACCTTTTATCTGGAATTGCTAAAGAGTTTTTAACAAAATTTCCACACTACAAAAAAGCAAAAATCATATCATTAATCTATCTGGAGGTAAAACCAAGATGTTAATTATCTGCAGTGAATATTAAGCATGGAATATTAAATGTCGCACTTTTGCCGTGCAGAACTCAAATATGAAAAAAAATTGTAATGAAGTTGACAAAGGAGCCACGTTAAGTGTAACCTTTGATTTAGGTTAGACAATGCCGTGTAGCACAGCAAGTTTGGCGTTGCTTGACTTGGTGACAAATGTCGCGCTCTTGCTGTGTCAAATCGAATTGAATTCTCAGTCGGGCAATGCTCTTTTGGAATACGCATGTGCAAAGTTTTTGGGAAATCAATTTCAAACGTTGCAGTTATGCACATCCTCTAGTCCTAATTATACTCTGTTGGGAACTGGAACTTCACCCCCGCCCTCCACTGAACAGAACTGTGTAATGTTGAATAAGGTGAACAATATTCTCCTTGTTTGTACCGTTGTATGGGAATTTTCCAAGATGGGAAGAGAAACAACTTCCGATTGGAATTAACTTCCTGTAGATTTCAGACAAGTGCCGCTCCAACAACATGCATATAAAAATGACACGGGGAATAATATCATTATGATTTTGCCATTAATGTTTTATCACAGCTCAAATTGCCAACATGAACACGGACATTTATCAATACTCTCACACGTCCGCCATTTTGAATCACTTCAGTGCGGCAAATTATGTTATTAAATTCAACTGTTTTCACCAATCCATTTTATTGTTGCACTTTTGCCGCGCAAAGAAACATTTGAATGCGACATGGCAAAAGTGCTACGTGTAGCGCAGGCCTCACTTACTGGTACTCAATGTAAAATTAATGTGCTTACTTACGGACAACCGTTAAGCTTTGCATGCACTGACCCTTTGCGAAACAGTGCCATTATTTTTCTTGCATGATAATTGCAAACTTTCTCAATTCAAGTGAAACAATTAATCCAGAAAAATAATACAATCTTTTTCGCTGTTGTCAAACAAACATTAATAAGCTGCTCTGGTTGTTGCAAATAAACAGGAAAATTGACTCACAGCTGGTACCCTTGAAAGCAAAAAATGCAGTGAACACACGTATGTCAAGGAAAACCCCATTGTTATCATTGGTGTGCATGTTAATTAGGTCCCAAAGTCAGCCAGCCCATAGGAAAGTTCGTTAATCCTCATTATGTTCCTTAACAAAATTATGGATTCCTGCATAGGGTAGGACTTCAGTCAATAGAAAATTTTGTCAAGTAGGGATTCATCCAGCCTGTTGATTCATCAGTCATTACCTGACCGAGCAAATTAAGTCACACTGTTACTTCCAGGAACTTTCCTCTTCAAAAAAGCTTGCACCTTACAGGCGGTTGTGGTCAATGGGATGGTCATGCACAGCACCCTCTTTGCATTTTTGGGGCCAGCTGGGTTAGTTTCTTGCTCTATGGTTTACCTATGGTCTCGGTGATTCTACCCAAATGAAATAAATCTTTCACCATTGGAATGTTACCCCTCGTCATTGTAAAGTTGCCCAAAATGTTAATCCACTGCGAATTCAGCGTTAGATAGATGCTCCATGGACCTTGGTTTCCAAGCTATTTTGTAACACTTCTCTTATCAAAAAGAGAATGTATGCTTTTCAATGTACTTACAATTAATACAACCATTCTACCTTGACTTTCTTGATATTAGTTATGCAATGATGTTTATCAGATCAGAATTACTTTGACTGAATAGCTCTTAACTTACAGTTAAGACTATGCAGTTTGGTTAGCATGTGGCCTCAATCCTCCAATATCCTTTCTCTTGTCACTCCACACCAAATTGTTTGGACTTAGATGAGATTGGAATGCCTGAGCCTGTGATAACCAATTGTTATTTGGGCCTGCAGCCCTCAGTCCTTCTGAATACTTCACTGTGGTAATTGGATATAGAAGGATTTGGGACTGTAAGGGTTTTAAATTAGGCACTCCTACTAATAAGACATTCATGATGGCCACCTTGGAGAATTTTGTGTCTTATTTCTCACTGATTCTACATGTTTTTATTCTACCTTTGCTTTTTATGTTCTCTTTGCAAACCAATGGTGTACCGTTCGTTTAAACGTATTAAACAGGATTGGCAAAGATAAAAAAACATCATTGTTTAATTTCAGTCTGAATTCTTTTTGATTATGAAGTTCATACAGCATTTTTTTCTGTGAAATATTTTCCTCTGCAATAAAGTCATATTCGAGAAAACTGTATCTGAAAACCTAAACAAGCACAACAGCTTATTTCAGTTGTTACAACCAAAACTAAGGACAACGTATTTACAATGCTCTGAAAATTGTTCATGGTTTTTCACTATTTTCTCTAGCTGACTCACACAACTTCCAATATTATACTGCCTTTAGCGTTTTGGCGTTTGATGAACAAGTTTTCAAGTATAGCTCCTAGCCATGTAGACCTTCGAAGATTCCGTTATTGTTAAGTCTGAGGTAATAACATGTTACAACGATCCAATTACATCTGACAGGCTCGCCCTCTGAAAAGCATTTTGAAGCCAACACAAAGGTGTGATGTTACTAAGCAAATAAAGAACATCTAAGTAAACTGATTTTGACAATCCTATAAAAGGTGTTTTGAAATGATGCAAAAGTTTATACTTTTTATGAAGGACAGTTTTGTAAATTAAAGCCAGAAGCTTAAACACTTATTGTTGTGATTGTACAGGAATACAATGGGAGAAGGACACACAGGGTCTGGATTTATACGACTGCCGTAAGCGCGGATGGTAAGTCAGTTTGTATTACATCTTAAACACCCTTGCAGTTAATTGGACACAGCATTTAATAATGCCCTGACTTTTCTTACGTTTGTTTTTTTTTATTCGGGGTTGAACAAAGAAAATATGACTAGAAGGGGATTTGAACCAATGATCCCCGGTTTAAAGTGCTGGCGCTCTACCAACTGAGCTATCTAGCCCTATGTTGGCGGTCTCCCTATTTCGTCAATATCTTTGTTCGGGGGTGCCAGTCAGAAGCCATACAACCGTTAGCTGTCGTGTAGCCAGGGATCACACCTAAGTTTGACTTTTCTGTACACTTCAGCCAATAACGATTGACAAAGATTTTAAGGTAGTAATTGTTTGTAAGTGCACAAATATCAGCATCTTGCTATCATTATTACAATTCCAAAATGAACAAGGCCATGTTGATGGAATACTTCGGTATTTCTTTTTAATATTCCTTTTTAATTTAACCCCAGCCTTACATATTGCTTCTGACAATGAATTACCGTAAGTGCGTAAAAGGTATATCATGTTCACTGCTCAAGACCCTAAGGAAATTATTGTAGATTTACATGTACGAGGGCAGTGCAGGTGGTTTTTATTAATAAATATACCTACATGTATCTCCATTTACTTCATGATACTTTGCAAAGTTCCCTGAAAAAGAAATAATAATAATTCCATGTTCTGATGAAGAAATCTCTGATTAAGGAAACTTTTTTCCTATTATAATGAATGTAGTTTTAAATATCTCCCTGATTGTTGTACAATATCTTCTGGGTTGCAAGATGCAAATGTTTGCAGCTCTGCAATCAGGTACACCGTACTCAAGACGCCTGAACAAACAGAAACATTTTAAGACAGGTTTTTCAAATTTTTGAAACGCAGTGTTTAAACGTGGCCTGAAGAAATTGGTTCATTAAGAGGGCGCTGTCAGATAATTACACGCAGCGGGCAAATTTCACTGCCCAATTTTAAGTTGCTAAGTTGCATATTTGGCTCAAACAAGTTTAAAGCTTGCTTCCAATAGTTTGAAACTTAGCGATAAATGTACTCAGCTCTTTTACGTGCGTTACACAACACATGGGACCTACGTCTTACGTCTCATCCCAAATACGAATCAATAATGGTTAAGTGCCTTGCTCAAGGACACAATGTCAATATTGAGACTCGAACCCACACTCTGCTGATCAGAAACAGCAAAGCTTGTGTCTGGTGTGCTTGACCGCTCGAACGATCTGCTGTGCTTCTCAGTTACGCTGGTCCTTTTGGAAGCCATGAACCATAGATTTATTATAATTTTATAAGAAAAACTGAAGGGAGAATACATTGCTCTTCTGATACATTTCTTGAAAACTGGAGTTTTAGTAAATCCATGATGCCTTTCAGATGAATCTTTGTCACATTCCTTGAAGTGATGTCAAAGGATTAAACTTCTTCTGTAGGTAAACTTCTTCATTCGTTATAAAACTTCTTCATTCGTTATAAAACTTCTTCATTCGTTGTGGCGTGTTGTGACATGTTGTGACGGAGCGGGCTAAATCACCGGAACCAAGCTCTGGTGTTGTCAGCAGCAGAGTGTGGGTTCAAATCCCAGTTGTGACACTTGTGCCCTTGAGCAAGGCACTTAACCATAATTGCTTCGTAAACAATTAGGAAGGTAGTGCTTTCTGCTCTACCAGCCGCCCATGCCTACATCCTTATGGACTGTGAAGGGGGTAACCCTGTTTCATCCCCAGTAGTAGGTGGCAATGTGCTACTGGTTGACAGTTGATCTGGGTTGATAGCCCAAATCAGTTAAGTGTAGCCCTCACCTTGAAGTGGCCGTCCGTGGCCTTGTGATGAAAGACGGACCTTGTGATGAAAGGCGGTCTCTCATAAACAACAATTTAAAAAACTCTTATTGGATGATAAACCATTTTTCTGGATGAAAATGTTTTTATTTGAGGTTCCAAATGTTGCTCATTGAAAGAGCAGTCTGTGCCTCAAATTTATCATTGTGGGGTATTGTTATTTATTTAATTTGTTTTAAAGACCGTTTCCATTAGTTTTTTATTTTGGCTTTACATTTATTCCTGAGTGAGCAGTTCCGAAGCTAGTTAATTGATTGGCTACCAAATTCTACCAAAGATTTAACGTAATATGTAACAGGCAGCTGAAGCCAGTGCCTGTATGTCATCGCACAATTATCACAAACTGCACATTCAACAACTAAACCACGCAAAACATTCTCGTGTAAACACAAAATTTACGCAAAATGTTTTAACAACCTTTAAAATACAAGTACACAGATTGCAGGAATGGGCTCACCGCCCTACTTCATGGCTGAATGAAGTCACTCATACTGGTTGAATTTGATCACATGAGCTAGAATTCTGCCTTCCAGTTTGAAAACTTAGCTTATTTTGTGCAAACTCCATTTGTGACCTGCTCTATCGAATTGAGGAATGTCTCGGAAATTTTGAAAATTGAGTTATGCACACCATATTAACAAGCAACTCACTGGCTTTTCATCAATACCATTATTATTTCTGTAGCCTATTCCAGTCCGAAGTTATCGGGTAATGAAGAAAGTCTACAAGACAAGGCCACTTCCATTTTGTTATGATGTGTTTATTTAGATAATCGTTATTAACAAAAGCTAGCTATTGTAGCTACGTGTACAAACATGCTCAAGAAAACGTACTTTTTGTGGATGTTTTCATCTTTTCAATTAAAGGTAAGACCACGACAAGAAAGATCAAGTTTTGTTTATCCCAATACCACCGAAATCACGGAATCGGATTTTTTTTTTTTTTCATGATTTTCGATTGTCAACAACTTTTGTATGGCGATTTACACGAAAACGTGATTTCTGAGACATTCCTCATTTCGATAGAGCGGGTCACATTTTTGTTCTACCAGTGTGCCATGTAACATGGGAAATTGTTCAATTTGCACACTAAGCCTCCAAATTTGACTAAAGAGCTATGCGTAATGGTCTATTACAACAACAAAGATCTACCCTGCAGATTGATTTTATAACATAACCGTTCTATTGGTAATTAAATCCAAGGCCTTAGAAAGTGTTACTGACTTAATTGAAATCCTTGTATTTATTAGCCATTTGTTTCATATTCTATATTATAGGCCTATAGTCTGTATTTTTTTATATTTGTAAAATTGCTACACTAACGCACATCTGGAAATATTTTGCTCAAAACAAATGGCAAAATTATTATTATGTTTTATTAATGATAGTTTTTGTTGAACATCTGGTTGCAATTCACTTAATGTAACCACTATAATCTCTGCATGTTTCAAGATTTAAAAACAACAACCCGTGACCCATTATGTGATGCTTTCTCAATCTGAGCTATCTACTCTTATTGTAAAGTCATCATTGATTTCGATGAAGCTTTGCAAGAGTTCTAATAGATTCTCTGCACATGATGGTTATTGACTTGATTATATAAGCCTTGGACATTAGCTGATTAGTACTAATTCTGGGAAAATGTGTAGTGTTTTTTAGCCTTTGAGAAAGCCTCTGCTAGGGTCGAAATGTCAGGTCATGAACTATTTTTTTGCATTTATACCAAGGTCTTTTTGGCTGGTAAGCAGTTGCAACGGCTAATTGTTTTTCTTCTAATTAGTACTACACGGCAAAATTAATGCTCAGATGTGGAATAAGCCAACTAAGTTCTCTGATTGTGTGTCGCTTTTGAGCATGCTTATCTAGGAATGGGGGAGAGGTAGAAACAGATTCAAAATCAAACTTTTTAGAAATCTTTCTTAAGCAGCAGCTTAGCCAGGATTTTTTTAAAGGGAGATGGGGGCAGGGAGCATTGCACTTCAGTGGAGTTTAAGGCATGTATTTCTTTTTTTAAAGGGCACTTTATGTATCTGAATTGTGGCGTGTCGTGGCCGAGTGGTTACGAGCACTGCACTCAAGCTCTGGTGTTTCTGATCAGCAGAGAGTGGGTTTGAGTCCTGGTCATTTTTGTCATTTTTGTCATTTTTGTCCTTGAGCAAGGTACTTTACCATGATTGCTTTGTCTGTCGGATGGGACATAAAGCCATAGGTCCTGTGTACCAGGATTGGTAGTGCAATTTAAAAAGAAACCAGAACACTTATCATGGAAGAGTTCTGGTTCACATAGCAAGCACCCTTGTTTATACTGGTTTCCTCAGGCTTGCGAGCTACAGTGATTAAGTTCACTTATAAAGCGTCCTTGGTTTCATTACCAGAAATATATAACAATATGGTGGGGGGGGGGGGTGGTACACTGGTTTCCTCAAGCTTGCGAGCTACAGTGATTAAGTTCACTTATAAAGCGTCCTTGGTTTCATTACCATAAATATAAAATAATATGTTTTTTTTTTTTTTTTTTAAATGGGGTGGGGGGTGGGGGGTGGGTTAGCACCTTGGGGGCACTGGCAAATTGTGGGATATGTGCCCCAGGCTACACTGCTGTTCTCAATATATTTGTGCCAAAGCAAGCTTCCAGATAATTATGGTTGTATATTTCATAGTAATGCTCTCTCACTGTTTATGTTTTGTTTTTGAGTGTGTGTGCTCCTTTATGTTCACAGGTATATCTCATCTGCTACATCTCCCAAAGACATTGTCATCTTGGTCGACACAAGTGGGAGTATGACCGGGGTAAGAATTGAGATTGCCAAGCACACCGTCAACACTATCATGGGCACTCTTGGTGACGATGACTTCTTCAATGTGTTAACAGTAAGTTACTGCTGGGTACCAGTCAAAATACTACCACAATCTAGAGAAATATTATAAACAGGCATTTCATTTTGGAGAATGCTTTTAATTAAATATTATGTTAATGTTGTATCATTTCCAGTCATTGTTACCAATCCAGGCACTTGTAATCATATATTAGATTTGTCAAAATCAAACAGTAAAATCTCTGAACAATGTGCTAAAACCAATTTTCCCTTCAATTTATCTCAATAAATATGACAGAAGACATACCTTTTTAAGTATATTGATGAAGACCTGAAGAAAGTCAGGTGTCAGCAGAAAGGAACAAATCCAAAGAGACACACATACAGGCGTAAGAGTATAGTAAAAAAAAAAAATATGCAGCTTTGACTGTCTACGAACTATCTACGTTCCACTGGACCATTGTAATGGAACGTTCGGCTTAATCCGCACATTGTCGGGATCCAGCGGAATGTTCTGGTGGTCCACTGTATCGTGGGCATGCCCACGGGAACATTCCTTTGCACCTAGAACCTTCCCAACTTTTGAGATGCTCACTAAAAAACAGTATTGAAAAGTAATCTTGCTGTTCACTGCAGTAATGGGTAATGATTCAATCGAATTGTGATTTTTATTTGTCAACAGTTCAGTGATACTGCAGAGTTTATACAACCATGTTTTAATGGAACTCTTGTGCAGGCCAATGCAGACAACAAAAATGTGAGTTATTTTGTTAATATTTTGTTAAGTTTAAAATGTTGTATGTGCTTTCCAGGTTTTTATAAGTCGTATGTAACAATGTATGTTTTGGCTTTTAAACCTTTTATGTCACGTATATCTTGTTTTTCTTCTTCTCTGTGATAACTTTTACTTTTGCTATACTTGAATTTTTATCATAGTGATATTGGGTTATTTCTTATATCTGGCTGGCCAGATTTTTTTGATTTTTGATTATCTTTGTAATACTTAATGTTTGATTTTGTAAGCATGTATTTTTTTAAATGAAAAAAAAAATAGTCTTTGGTTCTGTAGGTTTCAACCCATTTTATTCTTTAACAGTTCAATTGTTCTAAACACTATCTTTTCAAAGGCCAGCACTGTGAGATATTCATTTAGTATTTTCCCTTGTACTGCTGCACTTTGGAACTTTCTGCCTCCACACAATGCATGTCTACCATTGCGGCCATTTTGGGAGTCAGTTCCTTTGTGTACATTTTTACTCCCAAAATGGCGGACAGTGGAGGCACATGTAAGTGTGCTGGGCAATGTGCAAGGGGTTAACTTTTTGTTTCCAACC
Organism: Leptasterias polaris; assembly: GCA_037783415.1. Lineage (NCBI taxonomy): Eukaryota > Metazoa > Echinodermata > Asteroidea > Forcipulatida > Asteriidae > Leptasterias > Leptasterias polaris. The sequence goes on from JAZGTN010000098.1 coordinate 203,468, forward strand.
ATCTTACAATCTACTGTGGTATTTTCCCTCGCCTTCCATCTCTAGGACCCCAATTTGAATCACACCGGGGCACTCTGTGTATGGAGTTTTCAGTCCCTACTTGATTGCTTTGGTTTTCCCTGGTTTAATTCTCTAGATTTTGCCTCCCACATCTAAAACTGAAACTTCCTTCATTGTCTTCTCTCCATTGGTTTCTTGGCTAGTATAGTGATTAAGTTCACTTTTCTGAGAGTCCTTGGCTTTACAACCAGAATTAACAATTGAAATGAAACGAGAGACTTCACAATGATGTATGTGAGAAAGCTAATAGTCACTGCTGGGTGGTTGCAGAAAATGATTGTATATTATCTTGTAAACAGTTAGGATTGTCAATTCTATGAGACCAGTCATCGGTAATGTTATCATTACAATCTAGCTGCGTGTAATTTCCTGTTTTCTTTCAATGTCATGACTTCTACACATTAGTTCTTTGTCGTTTCCTCATATGTCAGTCTGTACTTCTTTACTATTTCTACACATAACTGCTCATCCCTTTGTCTTCTTAATTATTTTTACCCCAGTCACTATACCTTCCCCCGAGGTGTCAAAACGTTTTTCTTAATAAGACACTGGCAGACAACAAAACCATCCAAACAGAGCCTGCTGTGTATTTTTCATTTCCTGCCAGACAGTTGACAAATTGCTGATAGCAAAGTATAACCCTCACCAAAAGGAATATTGTGCTCAATCCTCAATGATAAACTTTGTTTCGTACAGCTCTGCGATTCTTTGGCTGCTTTGTTTGGCCTAGAGTGAAGATTACAAGACTTTTCTATGGGTAGCCACTGGGCACAACTGGCAATAAACTTCCAATACTCGCACACACACTGTCATCTCTTTAATTGTACTTTTTTACATCAAAATAAATATCAAAATTTATTTTTTACATCAAAAATATTTAAATCTTAAGTTTATGTTATGAATTCAGTATCTGCACAGTTAGCCTTTTTGAGATATGGTGGACACTATAGGAGTCCACTGTTTGGTTTTGGTGTGTAAAGACAGATGCTTCTATTGATATGTTTTGATCATGAACTTTTTTCTGGATGTTGATTATTAAAGTTCATTTCATTTTTTGATTTGTCTCAACCCCAGTTGATAAAGCAAGGATTGTCTCAGATGCCGGACCCGAAGAGTATTGCAAACCTAAACAATGCATTGACTGAGGCTTTTGAATTGCTTGAATCTGTAAGTTTTTCTAATATTTTCCACACACACATTTCAAAATTCATCTTACATTATTCATATTATAAAGGTGCCGACAAGTGTAGTTTATTCTAAATAAGGCTACATTTGGACGGTCTGTTTCTTAGATTTACTCTGTTTTGTGTTGAGCATGACTAGGGGCTTTTCTCAAACCTCGGCTTGGGCCATGTCTCCGGCTTTGAGCTCTGTTATAAATTTTTGCTACAGCGTGTATTTGCACGCAGTGGTTCGAACATCAGATGAAGCCGGAACCGGAGCCGGAACCCAAGCTGAGGTTTGAGAAAGGCCCCAGGGCATTTTGTGCTTACATCATGTTGCAAATTTATGGCATGAAAATCGCAGGTGGTTTGTCACCAAAAAAACCACCCCCAAAACATTCACTTGTTTTCTTGTTTTGTTTTTGGCCTTACTACACCTGTTTCTGTCAGTGTTAATTGTGATAGGCCTATACTTTATGTTATCCTGATTGATCTTCCAAGTAGAAGATCCCATCAGTATTGCATTCCAACCCACTTGACACGATCAGGCACCTAATGACCCACCAAGCTTGTAATACGCTGGACAGCTAGATACTACTTGATGTTCCAGTCCCATGCATGAGTTCACTTGAAGTGCATCTCCCATATCCCCACTACTGATGGGAAGTGATGGATTTGACCAGTCAAGCAGGTTATCAGTTGCTTGATGAAGTCTTTTGGTTTGTCAGCTCAATGTGATGCGTTGCTAGTTTACCACTGTTAGTTCCTTTATTTGCTTACTGTATCTATATCTACTGTTTCCTACTAGATGATTGATAACACTGACTTCTAACTATGAAGACACTTAGAAGTGTATCGAATCATCACACATCAGACTTTTATCTGAATTCAGATTTTTTTTCCCTGCTTGGTGAAAAGTTGTAGCTGTTGCTATTTTGTTCAGATTTTATATATTAATGTAAGAGGTGTATTTTTGTTTAACTGTTATAATTTATTATGTGTTGTCATTTATTTTAGCCTTCGAGAAAGACTCTGCTAGGGTCGAAACGTCAGGCCACTAACTTATTTTTTGCATTTATACCACAGGTCCTTTTGGTTGGTAAGCAGTTTGCAACAGCCAATTCTATTTTCTCATAATTTATTACCGTATCTTTTTTCAGTTCCAAAATAGATCAGAAACAGTAAGTGCGGATAATTGTTCTCATGTGTGGTTGCACAGGATTGGCGATTATCACAAAGTAACCCACAATAAGAATGATACCTGTAGTGACAAGATTATATTAAACCATAGAAAAAGGACCATGAGTTAGAAGTGGAAAACCCTTGTCTCTAAAATTCCCCAAGGTGTGCCGTTGTTTTATCAGCCATCAAAATAATGATTAGTATGAAGCATCCTTAAAGCTGTTTCTGAAAAAATATAATAATAATAATTGTTTGGTTGAAATTCACAACTTAAGAAAAAATTGTATTTAAACATGAAAGATTTGGTATGCAGTTAGTGATACAGATGTTTAGGGAAAAATTTAAGCATTTGAGCATCTGCCACATTTATACCTCATTTAGTCATTGGTCGCATTTTCAAATTCACTGCACAATGTGCAAAGAATGCTTACACCACCTGTAAGATTCACCCATCTGTAAGCATCACCCATCAGTGACCTTGTTTAATCTACTCCTGTCATGATAAAACCTTTCACACCCAGGAACAGAAATCCCTGACATTATCACTTGATGTGAGTACTCACTTTGAAGGAGCACTTCCTGGGAGAAGTCTAAAGTACCCCCATTGAAATCCGTTGAGAAGATAGGAATGTGAACCTGGCCTCTGGATAATTATTTGTCTATGAAACTTATCTTGTTTTGTCTTGGGTATGGTTGGTTCTGGGGTAGGAGAGGGTGGGGTAAGGTTTAGGCAATGTTGGTGTTAGGGTTCGGAAGGGTGAGGGTAAGGGTTAGCCAAAGTTGGTGTTGGAACCAAGAAGGGAAGGGTTGGGTTGAGGCAGGTAAGGGGAAGGGTAAGGCAATGTTGGTGTTGGGGGTGAGGAGGGTGACAGTAAGGGTTAAGCAAGGTGGGGGTTGGGGTTAGGTAGGGTGGGTAAGGATGAGACGATGTTGGTGTTAGGGGTGAGAAGGGTGGGGTGAGGTTTAAGCAAGGTTGGTGTTGGGGTTAGGTTGGGTAGGGCACGGATGAGATGATGTTGCTGTTAGAGGTGAGGAGGGTGAGGGTAAGGGTTAATAAGCAAGGTTGGTGTTAGGGGTGAGAAGAGTGGGGTGAGGGTTGGCCAAGGTTAGTTTTGGGGTTAAGGTAGGGTGAGCGTAAGGGTTAATCAAGGTTGGTGTTGGGGTTGGGTAGGGTGGGCTAAGGGTTAGAAAATATTGGTGTTAAGGCTTAGGAGGGTGGTGTGAGGGTTAGCCAAAGTTGGTGTTGTGGTTAAGGCAGGTGGGTAACGGTTGGGTAACGGTTGGGCAAGGTTGGTGTTGGGGCTGAGGGTTGGGCACAGTTGTTGCTTTGGTGTTGAAACCTAGGGCTAAGGGTCAGTGCAAGTTTGTTATGTTAACTTTAACCAACAATTTAATCAACACTTTGATTTACACATACAATGCACTGGTTTGTTTTTATATAAAAGAAGAACAATTTAAGTTCTGATCTCAAGTAATAATAACCATGTAGTGTCAGGTGGGCCACTCGTTATTGATTTGATTCAGTGAAGACACTTCTGTGTCAAGCAACACACTGACAGAGAAAAATCTAACAGTGGTAATTTCACATGGAATGATTTCTCTGAAACGTTTTGAATCATTTTCCATCTCTAGTTCCTCAACATTTCACCAGCTGCTAATAAAATGTGTCACATTTCAAGATGAGAAGAAAAACTAATCTCATCTTGTTTGTCTCTCGCAGTTCAACAACACAGGCACTGGAGCAAACTGCAACCAGGCTCTGATGCTGATTACGGACGGAGCACATGAGACATTTGAAGAAGTGTTTGACAAGTACAACGAGGACCGTCACGTAGGTTATCGTGAGGGATTTATTTGTAATGAAATACGTTTACTAACACATGATGAAAGATGATGCTATAGGAGCTGACCTAGCAAACTGAACGGTATTGTACAGTATTGGTAGAGATGACAAAATAGTCGCAGACGGTGTTCATGTTTTGTGCAATCAACCATATACATGAAATTAAAGACATGTGAAAATTTGGGCTTAAAACGTTTTGTGAGTCAGGAGAATATAGTGAAAAACTATGCACGATTTTCAGCATGCGAATATTGTCCTTAATTTTAGTTGTTACAACCAAAATCAGCTGTTGCTTTTTTTAAAGGTTTTCTGAGATACAGTTCCTTCGAATATGACTTCATTTCAGAGGAATATATCCCAGAATGTTTTATTCTAGTTTGAACTTCATAATCAGTAAGCCATCAGACTAAAATTAAACAATGTTTTTTATCCTAATCAATCCCGTATAATACCTTTAAAAGGAATGAGCAGGGTTCTGCCCACGGTGGTCGGTGCCGGAAAACCCGACCGGCACTCATGATTCCCCGACCGGCACTCGCAGAATTTTTTCTTTTTCCGACCACCACACATTTTCCCTTTTTTTTTGCCCATTTCCTTCAAAATATTTTGAACAACGTGTAAAACAAATTATTTACCAGTAAACAGTTTTATCCAAAGTTTCGAGTAGCCTACTTCTTTGGTTTGAGTCTATTTTAATGATCCAGTATCGAGCATTCCTCCCGCCTGTACGATGTACAATATATCCAACGCACGAAACCCGCATTGATTTTGCAATGGTTTCCAGTCACGCTAATTAAAATAGCTTTACGCTTGGAATAACATGATACCAGTTTCATCATGTTGCGAACCCTATTCTACAGCGTTTAATACAACGGAAATGAACTGCAGAGTAAGCACCATGCTATAGATGCTGTAAATTGTTTTCCCATGGCGGTAAAGGCGTGCGCGAACTGAGGGCCTACATTCAAGGCACAGCTGCAGGGCGCACGTGTGTAACCACTCCGTGCACGGTCGAAAGGAAATTGACTTGACTGTACTAGGAAAAAAAAAATTTCCGGCACTAAACAAATCCTGGGCAGAACCCTGAATGAGTTGAGAAGAGTGCTTTCATTGTAGTCCTTCAAGGATGTAGGATGAGGCCTTTTTGTTGTCCAATGTGAAAAATGCAAAACCTTGAGATTTGACTGCAATTCCAGTTTTATTGTTTGTAGTGTTGTGAAATGATGACATTATTAAGGCATGGCGTATAAATGTCAGAATAGTAATCAACTGTGAAAGTCTCATGTGTAGTTGGATATTGGCATGTATAGCAAACACTGTTTGGGAGATAAGGCCTTTTCTACCACTGCACCTAAGATCTGGAAAAATCTTCCTGAGAACATCCAACAAATCCCCTCAGTAGCGATGTTCAAAACTTTGACTAAAACCTACCGTTTTACAAGAGCATTGCATGGCGCTATGAGCAATGAGCATTGGATTGGCGCCTTATAAAAATTATACAATTTATTAATTGATTGATTGGCGCCTTATAAAAATTATACGATTGATTTATTGATTGATAGGCATATGGGGACTCCTTGGTTAAGGGGAGCAGATGGGTTGATAAATTGCCCCAAAATGCATACAGATAATAACATCTGTACCAATTTCTAATACCGGGTAGAAAGTCTTGATTGCTTTCTCTCTCCAATTTTCCCACTGTTTTGCCTGAATTTGGGTGGGCAGTTTCCCCCTCCCTCCTGCCCCCCTCAGTCGTATGTCTATGGATATTGGGTCTTAGTTAAGTGGTTTACTTTGTTTCCTTCTCATGTTAAAGCAAAGTATGTATGAACATAGGATTCCCAGAAAGTGCTAAACTTACATTATCTATCCAGGCATGATAAAGTACCAATGCCTAATTTCATAGAGCTGAAAATATTGCTAATTTTTTTTTCTGCTAACTATAAATGAGCAGAATACCAGTCACTAATTGTATATGTGACATGGTAGTGTGGCTGGTAACCTGAATCTGGTAAGCATATTTATGTTGTGCTCCGCTATTTTTTGTGCTTAAGCAGCTCCTTGAAACTGGGCTCTGTATGCAGGATGATTTAAAATGTTGGATTCGTCGACGGAAATTTTTTGACTGTAAATTCCCTTTAAACACCTCTTAGATTCCGTTGGAGGCGAGGCCATGATTCTCAAGGTGATGTGTGATTGTTGTCAATTGAATTTGGGTTGCTATAGCAGCAATGATGCAGCTTCCCATTTAACGTCGGATTGTTTGATCAGCGTGGATCAGTGTTAACTTTTAAAAAACTGACCGCAATTTGACTTTGTTTTGTACATGTAGGTGCGTGTTTTCACTTATCTCATTGGTGGTGATATTAAGGATGATCCAAATGTGCAGAACATGAGCTGCTCCAATAAAGGTAATATACAAATGCTTATCATACACATTAAAGGTAGGGTCATAGATTGATAAATACCCCAAAAACTAATGGCCATAAAAACTTACTTGGTGAGAACATAGAGCAAGGACCGGAAGCACTGCAGCTGTTGATAGTGTAAACTATTTTGAGAAAGGATTCTCCTCAAAGTGATATGGTTTGGATACTTTTTCACCCCCAAAACATTTGAATCTAAGAAGTTCATGCATGAATATTTTCTCAAATTTCTGAGTGTTGGTGTCCGTTTGTGGATTCTGCGGCCTGGTGTGGTTGGTACCCGCTGTCACCTCCTCGCTAAACGTGGATGGATTCAATGTTCATGTGCAAACAAGTTTTTTGCTGTTTTCTCAGCAAGCAGACACTGTACTCAGCTGAAACTTTCACGAGTGAATTTTGTTGTATCTTTCTTTAAAATGTTGCTTTTAAAGGTATTATACAGGATTGGCAGAGCTGACAAAATAATCACAGACAGTGTTCATGTTTTGTGTAATCAACCACATACATGAAATAACAAACCTGTGAAAATTTGAGCTCAATTGGTCATCGAGGTCACGAGAAAATAGTGAAAAGAGACCTTATGTGTTTTCTGTTTTTCAAACATCGAGTTTATTATCGCGCGCGATAAAAACTGTTGTTTTACTCATTTCTCAGAAACGATAGCATTTTAGGCAGAAATATTTTAAGGAACCCTTTCTACCATTACTTACTTTAAATCATGTAAGTTATGTGTGAATCTGTGAACATTTGTGTTTTTCGATCTTACCAATAGTGTACAGGGCCTTTAAATAAGTATTATGGTGACAAAAACCAATCTATGAACCTACAGTGTACCTTTAAAAAAATATACTTGAGAACATTTTGACTGTTTCAAGAACTCAAATTACCTGCAATTAGACTGATAGGGGAAATTGATATGACTTGGCAGAAGAAATAATGCTATTACAAGAGTGAAAGTTTGTGCTAAAACTTCTTGTGGCTTAGTTTACCTTGAGACTAACCCCAAATCTAACCCAGTTGGATTACCCAAAATGAGCCACGTGCAGATTGCAAAACAGGCTTTAAAAGAAATAATTTCAACTAAATCTTTAGAAGAAATTGTACGTTCATTTGAAACTACGAATTAACAAAATGGTTGCTTTGTTCATTGAAACCGTTCTGGAAATACTGTTAACTTTTCATAATGACTGACTGTTTTGTTATGTATTTATTCATCAGGGTATTACACACGGATTGGTGCTATCGCTGATGTGGAAGAAAACGCTTCGGTAAGTTACAAAGTCATCTCACTTTTCAATCATTTCAGAAGTGCAATAGACCCCTTGCACAATGTGGATCGCACCTCCAAACATGATGCATGCCCTTGCATTTTGGGAGTCAACTTTACACAAGGGGTCTATAGGTGTCATTCTAAAATGATTCAAGAGCATCCTTCTTTATTATTTGGTTTTATTGATACACCGATGTGTAGTACTGAGTATACAGTGCTTAAAAGCACTGTATACTCAGTACTATTCCCCGAGTCCTGTGAAATAAATCCACAGGCATATCAATCGGGTTGGATTCGAACCCACAACTTTTACCATGCTAGTCGCACCAAACTAACATCTATTAAATCATTGCGGTACTCCCCGCTGCTAAATGATAAAATTCAAGCTGCCTCTAGCCACCGGGCTACCTCGATGGTCTAGTAGTGAGACATCTGCTCTAGCATTGCAAATGTTGTAGGCTCCAATCCCACACAAGTAATATGCCTGTGGATTTCAGTTTTACAGGACTCAATAAACTAATTTATGCCACCAACAGCTGCAGTGCTTATCACCCCAAAAATTGTGATTTTCATAAATTTATATTGTCAATAAAGTATTTACCAATCTATGACCCTAATATGAAATTAAATTGAAAGTTACACAAAACTTGACAATAAACAAGCTCTCAGTTATATTGATAAGTCAGAAATTAAATTGTTGTCTAAACTGTACATTTTTTGTAATAGCGTCATTTCAACTCTGCAGGCCCCAAAAATTGGTGGTGTTTTATTTTACTTTCTTGATTATCAAGTAGGCCATCCCTCTATGTTACTGGAGACCCTGAAACACCCAGAAGGTTTTATATTCCACTTGAGAATTGCGAGGCTTTGTTACAATAATAACTAGTAGTCTTCTGAAGAAGTGGCTTATTGATATGAACTGAAAAAGATAAATTAATAATAACACAAAGACTTCAAATTTGTAAAAGGAAGTAGGATATAGTCTAAGGAATACTAGATGGATTGTCGGAACAAGTTTATTGAAACTCAGTATCTCTACCTATTAAAAACATCCGGATGGGACATATAGCCATAGGTCCCGTGTGTTGTGTAATGCACACACACAAAAAACAGTTACACTTATCACTAAGAGACAGGGTTTGCCTTGGTGTTCCTGGCAGTGGCTGCCAAGTGTGGGCAGCACCTTGTACACCCTTATAAGGTGCCACATAAATTGGTCTTATAATTCAAAATACTTCAAAACCTTAAAAAGTTTCTGTTTGTTCAAGCGCCTTGAGTTCATTATTGGTAGATACGTGCGCTATATAAGACTATATACTATTGTTGTTATTATTATTATTTATTAACAAAAAAGGGTGAGTTGTATAACGCCTTTCAGACTCAGAAACGATGAGGATTTAAAGTGGTATTTTTTTCACAGTAAGTACAGAACACCGTCTCTGGAATGTGTTTCTAGAGACTTTCAATTTCAAGTTGCCCGCTGTTAGATAAGTGCTTTTTACAGGAGCATTGGTGAATATACAGCGCTATTTCAGTAATGACCATTGTGATGACTTATTCAATTTTCATTTTGCCATGCAACATTATTAAATTGAATAATGTAATCTTCATTTTCAATTTGGTTTCATCTGAAATGCAAGAATCAATTTTTAAAAACTTCTGTCAGTCAAAAGCAAATTAAATTTTTCTAAACAGCAAAAATGGCAATGCCTGTGAGCATCAATAGAAAATTTCTATAAATTAATAAGAAAGATGCATCCATATAAAGACTGCAGCCTATGGAATACTGAAAAATTAAACTTTCAAAACAGGTGTGCTTTTTGTCTTCTTCACTTCAAAACACCAACCCTTTATCACTTGGAAAATCTTAAAGTGGGCCTCAAAAAAAAATGGGTCGTACAAATTAAAATACAAATATTTGTTGTTTTGATTGTTAGTGTTATTGTTATTGTTTCATGTGAAATTATGTCATGGGCATTTTTTTAAGATAGCAAACCTTGACTGCATTATTTATATGTTCCACACTGGACAAGAATTTATCTCTGTGGGATCGCCATAAAGGATTTCCCCTCAGACTGCGACTTGTACAGCATGTAAAGGGCCCAATTTCATGGCTCTGCTTATCGTAAGCAAAGAATCGGCGCTAACTGAAGCAGGGAATTCCACACTTACATCAAGCGTATTTCACAAGTTAGCAGTGAATTTGTGCTTGTGCGTGTGATAATCCACGTTAATAGGCATTCCAGTGCTTACACAGCTACCGCAGAAATTCAGCGCTTGCCCTGTAAGCGAAGAATGGTGATCGCAAGCGCAGTGTTTGGTGGTAAGCAGAGCCATGAAACTAGGCCCTAGTTAATTCACCCTCATTTCTCTTTGAATAGATGCGCCAGAAGTCTAAAACATGAATAAATTTATTAAAAAACAAATTAAAACAAACATCAACCTGTAAAGCTGTGGGAAAAGCACTCAAAGGCTCTCTCAAGAGTCCAGTTCCAAGCAACTCTCTCGTAGCATGATCAATATTTGGGTAAGAGTGGACCCCCTCATCAATTCCTCATAGGGGATTAGAGATTTTTTGTTCGTTTTTATTTTAAATTTTTTAGGGAATGAAGGATAGAGAGAAAACCTGCCATGATCCCTTGGATCAAAGTCACTGAAATCTAGTATATCAGGAACAAGAAATTCCAGACTTTTATCAGAATTCAGACTTTTTCAGTCGGCTTGTTGAAGAAAATCAGCCATTACTTTTTCCATGTATAAAGAAATCCTGCTCTTTGATCTACTTCTCTAGTGCTGAGGACAAAGCTCATAAAAGCTCTGTGAAAACTAAACCCCAATTGCCTTGGGTTAATTAAGGCTAATGTGTTTGCTTAATTAATCAAGTTTTATAACTTGGTTTTATCTACCCTTGACATTGACATACTTATTTTGTACACAAAGGAAGCTGGCAGAGTTGTCCTGCCCCTCCTAACCAAATCACTGTCTCATTTGACTGACACCCCCCTCTAAGATGTGTGGCATGGTCCAGCTTAGGATATCATGTCATAATCATGAGCTGACCAGTGTGTACAATGTGGTTAAGACAATGGAACTATTATAATACATCAGCATGACTGACAGCGGCCCCCTCACTGTAGGGTTTTAATTAATAGAAAAAAGTGATAATTTTAAGAAAAATAATTTTCCATTGAGATTGAAAGACATGTGTCTATTACAAACAGCCATAAACGTGTCCAATGTTGAGAAACAAGCTGTAATTTGTCTCATTTTGCCATCTTTTGCAAGTCTCTATAAAAAAGCCCATTGTGAACAGATTTGTCACACATACATTTTTTTGCATTGTCCAACCAGCTTCAGACCTTGGCCTTGTTTTCACTTTGTATAAAGAGCTACTGATATAATCTTTGTAGAATGCCATTTTTATTGGTGTTTCTTATTTAATTATTTTATTTCTAGATACTATTATTGTCACAGAATAGCAACCATTAACACATGGGACATTTTGTCCGCGCAAATTCAATCTAGCGTAATTTAAATGACAGTACATATTCCTCAAATACTCTTCCTCAAGGATTCACGCCTAATGCACTGATTTAATGCGATTAGTTCACACTGAAAGCTAAAAAAAAAAATGGAAAAAAAGGAGCGCGAAAGAACCTTCAATTGGGGAAGAAATCTAAAGAGATTGACAATTCCCAAGGTGAGGTGAATTTCTCGCTACACGAGCTAATAGAAGTCTACTCTGCGGTTCTACTTGACTACTCAATGTTGATTTCTGATCACGTACATTCCCTTAGACGGCCCCTCGTAAATGGACAAAGAGAAGACAAAATGGATTCATGTTATTTCGTGTTAAGGGCACGCTGGGCGGAACTTGTGCCTTGATCTGAGCTGGCTCGCAATGAGTCAAGTACGAACAGCTTCAAAGTAGAATGACAACTTGACATTTTGCTAAAATCCTCTGAGGTTTTGGGCAGAGCAGAAGATTGGTAAATTGAGGGCCGGGATAAAATGTCCTGCTTCTGGTTGCACTTCAATCATAAACTGCAAAGGAAAGGAAAATAGGTCACCTGCAGAAGGGGTGGCGCCTGGCCGTATTATTTATTTTTTCATTTCAAGTTTCTTTTTTTCCCAAAAATGTTGGTATCAGAAGTAAGCCATTATATAAACAATGCATAAAGCAAGGAAGTGTGGCATTCTCTGTGGTCAGTTTTATTGTCTGTATCTTTTAGTCTACAATATCTTTTTTAGTTGTTTTAGTTGTATATCACCTTTTTTAGATTATCTTCTTTCTTTCTTTTTGGCTGGAATTTTTTAAAACAATATTTTAATGATTTTGTTTTACCTTGTATTTTTCGGGAGCTTAGCCCCAAGGGCAACAGGGAATTGATTCACTTTTTTAAGTTCCTGTCATCAATTAGTGTTTCTTGAGTTGTTTGTTTCTTGTACTGTATTTTTTATGTGTATGATGACAAATAAATGATAATAATAATAATATCAATAATCTGAGGTTGTCTTTCTAGATGTGTACACTCATTCCAAGCATATAGTTTAATATTTCATAAATGTTAACATCTCATCAGGTGCTTTTTTATTTGTTTATGAAATGTTACTGTTGCATAATCTTTGCAAAAAACTTCAACTATTTGTTTTAATTGTAAATGTATGAATTTGTTCTTGTTTTTCCCCCCCAGAAATACATCCATGTTTTGAGTCGTCCTATGGTCATTGAACAGCACCACATCACAGTGTGGACCAACGTTTATATGGACACCCTGGTAAATGAGGTTGATTTGTCGTTTGCAGTTTTAACCCACCATCCAAGCATTGCAGTATGGAAATAAACTTGTATCACCAAAAAAGAAGTGAAATTTTAAACTCTCATTTTTCAAGAGTCTTTGGACCTCAATATCTTTTGTCACCATATTTGGAGCTTAATATTTCTTGGTTGATTCAGTACCATGCTCTTAAAGTAGCAACAATTCATGAGAAATCTTGACAAATGCATATGTGACATTGTCACCAATTAAAATTAGTCAATATTTCATTTTGAAGTGGCCTTGTGTTGCTCTTCTCCAAGGTAATGGACAATTTTAGAGAAAGAGGATTATGTTCAGATATTCTTTGCTTCAATTCTTTGCATTGAAAAAGAAAAGAGCCAAGATAAGTCCACTCTGAGTGGCAAAAAGTGGCGTGGACTCGACCCAATTATTTCTGGTGGCCAAGAGAAACAGAGATGTAGCAAAGAACTTTGGGGGAGAGAAAATTTGAGAACGAGTCTGATTGCAAGGTGATTGATTCCTATCAAGACTTCAAGTATAAGAACTCTGGTATTGGTTATCAAGTCATTTACCAATAGGAAAACTGACTGGGTAAATTTTAAATTATTTGGGGTTGAATAAAGAAAAAAATTACTAGAGTGGGACTTGCACCTGCAACCTCTGGAGCTCTACCAACTGAGCTATCTAGCCCTCTTGTTGGTGCCCTACCTAGTTTGTCAATATCTTTATTCGGGGTGCCAATCAGAAGCCATTCAACCTGTAACTGCCGTATAACCAGGGATCACACCCAAGTTTACAATACAAACTGGGAAGCCAGGGTATTAATTATACATTAAAGATCAACTTGAACAAAATTAATATTGTCGTTCTTTTGTAAGTGAGTGTGTAAACTCAATGAGAATGGTTTCATAGTTTTAAAAAGCCACACATTTTGAACAGTGTCACTGGGCAAAAATGCAGAGTTTCACGAAAAGCCCCTATTAAAGCATTTAGGTATCAAAACAGCACTGTGACATCACACTATGGACTCGATCCAAACAAGACAATGGAAAATGCAGAGCATTGAAGATAAACAACCTTCGTCCAGTCCGTGTTGTGAAGTATTTTATGTCACAACACGAACTGGTTTTATGCTGGTTTTCTGAGGCACTGGTACTACAATGTTGATTTCACTTCTCATTTGTATGGGTCTTTGCTGGGATCCATGCAGGGTGTCGCCAACGGCGGGAAAACAAATCAAAGGGGGGAGTGGGCTAAGTTTCCGATCAAATTTCAACAAAATTATAAGAAGGGCAACTTCACACTTGTGACCAAATAATAACTAAACACAAAATAAATAAGGATAAATGGTCAAATTAGTTTGAGTGCTTTATGTCAAGTTGATCTTTAAAGTAAAGCAAAGCTGCTCGGTTTATTTTCAAGAACTAGAAAAATACCTCTCCATGATCTTTCCATGTATAAGAGTACTGCACCTCTACCATGTAGTATTGAAACAGGTGTATTTGATAAGGTGCAGTTACAGTTGAAGAGTTGTTGACAGTTGTTTGCAATAATGTCTGAGTCAACATTTAGCAAAGGGTAAATGAAGGTTACTTCAAAAGATGAATCATTGAACACAATACGAACATCCATACTGCAGTGCTTGTGATTCTGGGTAATAGATAACAATGAAAGTAATGTTTTCAGCTAATATCGACTAATGTCACTCACAACGAACCCACAAAACTTATAAACTAATATATTCTACTACCATTAACTACATATGTATAACTAAATAAATATCTTGTGAGACTTATTTGTCTAACGGAATATTTGCAGGCATGACAGGTGAGTATGTAGTAAACTGGTTCAGTCTCTGCATGCATTTGTCCATATAACTGTTTCTCTTGATATGTTAGTTATAGACCGTATCAGTTTTGTGCCCAAAATGGGCATTGCTGTCAGCAATGTTGCTTACTTCTACTTTTAATGTCATGGTCTGTAAAACAATTTTATAGATCATGACACTTGGCACCATCTGTCCTTGCAAAAATAACAAAAAACAATTATGCACAAAGTAAACAGTTGATTTGATAGTTCCCTTCTCAATAAGCACAGTGCATTCAGAACTTTAAGACAAGGGACATGCTTATTTAAGGGCCATATATTGGCTGGTTCACAGAGTTGGTCTTTATACCACATGTTAAAACACCCCCATGTGACCAGTCTTCGACCAATCAGCGTGCATAAACTCTCTAAGGTATTTATTAATGCAAATTAAAAGAACACTTGCCTGTTTTTGTTTTAACTTTGGGTTGGTTTTTATTTCAACTAAATCTTTGTGGTAGTTTGCAGATTCTTATTAACCAGTAGCTATTTTTAATGTTTCGTAGAAATAGGCTCTAACTGTAAAGTTGTATCTGATTTGTTTATTCATTTATATAAGTTTGTTGTTAAATTTATGATTGTATTTTCTTCCCAGCTTGTGTTTTGAATGTTTTAATAGTAGCTAGTTAAACCTGTTGTAATTGGAATATTTGTCTGTATCTACTTTATATATTTATTTTTAATATCAAGTTATAAACCACAAGGGAAACTGACTCGGTAAATTAGAAATAATTTGTGGTTGAACAAAGACAAAAATGACTAGAGCGGGATTTGAACCAACAACCTCCAGTTTAATTGGCAGCGCTCTACCAACTGAGCTATCCCTATTATGTATATATTTTTTCTTTAAATCAAAATATCTTCTTTTTTTGTCAAGCTTTCCACTATCAAATTCTTGCGATAGCCGTCAAAAGAGGGTTTTCAGCATATTTCAAGTTTGACAAATTTCAAATGTTTCATTCAAAGTACACAATATTGGGATATATTTAGAAATTCAAATATACTTCATTAAACCAAAAGAATTCAGAAGAACTTACGCCATATTGTTTTTTGTTTTAGTTTTTTTTTATTACAACCATTTTATTCTGCTAAAATGCACATAATATTTGAAAAGCAAAATGCAAAAAGGACAATAAAATGTCATTTTCATTTAACTGTTATACTACCTGTGCCAGTTATTAACCTTTATTCTCTGTAAAGTTAAACACTTTTAATACAATATTATAGAACAAGAAATGAACACGACATAGAAACTTGAAAGAAAAAAGAAAGAAACAAAAATAATTTAATGTTGAAGCTTTTTTTTTAAACCGTGCTTTGAAAAATTAAATTGATGAAAATTAATTTGGTGGATGTTTTTCTTTGACATAGGGTTTACACTTGATGACAACAGTTTCCCAACCTGTCTTCAACAAGAAAGAAAGTAATGTAAGTGTTTTAAGAGTATACAGTTACATCTTAAAGAAATTGTTACATGATTATTTCCATTCAAAGCAAATTATTAGTGGTTTTGGTCTGTGGCAGCCAAATTAAAAATGTTTATGTTCAGTGGTGGAAACATTGTCATTAAAGCCTCTGCATGCGTCTTGCTGATGCACTCTGTCTACCATTGATGTAGCCCAGGAGGTCTTTCACTTTCATATAACTACTACAGTGACGTCCTGGATATGAGGGTTTGTTTCTGTTTCTAGTTCAAATCTTCCCTGTAAAAAGCTGTTAATCTCACCGGATTAACAATCCATGGCAGCACACATTTTTTTGCTGTTGGGTTTTGGATGTCAGATATTCTTCATAAATCTGTCATTCCTTTGAGTCCTGCTTAGGGCTACCATTAGATATAGAGCAAAGCAAGTGATATTTCAACCTCCCCTGCCTTCCTTATCGGATCATATGGTGGCGTGGCAGAGCAGACAGAAGGACCCAAGCTCTGGTGTTTCTGATCAGCAGGGTGTGGGTTCGAGTCCTGATCATTGCACCTGTGTCCTTGAGCAAGATACTTGAGCAAGATACCGTAATTGATTTGTCCTTCAGATAGGACATGAAGCTTTGTCCTTCGAATGAGACACCAAGGTCCAATGTACTAGGATTGTTATTGCACAAAAAAGCACCAAGAACACTTATCCTGGAAAAGTTGGGGTTAACCCCGGTGTTTCTGGTTAAAAAAGCACCCTTGTTTACAGGTTTCCCCAAGCTTGAGAGCTATAGTGCTTAAGTTCACTTATGAAGCATCCTTAGTTTCATTACCAGAAATGTATAATAATATATCCAAATGTCTACTTGTCCCGCACTGACAGCGAGAGCAGGGTATTTTACTCGGAGTTGCTGGGGTGGATGTTCCTGTCAAAGAACTTCTTAAACTGACTCCGCCCTATAAGGTAAGCCAAGCTATAAGATCAACCATTGCAAAATTTTGTTTTAATCTTTTTTGAGGCAGAAAGGTCTTAAGGCACAATCAGCCCCCCCCCCCCAAAAAAAAATCTAAGAAAGTAACTCAAAAATGAGAGAAAATATTGAAACAGGCCATCTGGAAATGTTTACCAAATGCTAACATGACATTTTAATATAATATACTTTAATTGATGTAAAAGTCTTATTTTGTTACCCTTGCCTCAATGCGTAATGAAATACTTTCAGTGATTTTGTTCGTACGTAAAGTGAAGATGTACTTACATGGACTCTGGAAGAGATGATTTTAAGCTAGGGTTATGCCTTTGATAATTACTCCAAAAAATAATGTTTTACTAAAAACTTACTTTAGAAGCATTACAGCTGTTGATAATGTAAAACATTTTGAGAAATGATTCCCTGTGGTTTTTAGAGAAATGGATTTAAAAAAACTCTGAGAAACGTTTCATGCATGAATCATTTCTCAGATTGTGTATTCCAATGATGGATTATTTGTCCTGCATGGAAATCTCCCACTCCAGTTTTTCGGCGATATCTCAAAAACGCTACCACCTTTTGAAATGAAATTTGTACAAGTTTGTTTTTATTGTATTATACATTTATCTACATGTATATAGGATTAAAACAATCGAGCATCGAGCAGTTCCAAAAACTAAAGATACACTTTGCATTTAAGTATTTCTGTAACATTTTTTTATGTGTGCATTCAGCTTGGTGTAAATGGCTACCCATTCGCAATTACCAACAATGGCTACATTCTGTATCATCCTGACCTTCGACCCAAGGATTCCTATGGCAACCTTAAGCCTAATTACAACAGTGTGGATTTAGCTGAGGTGGAGTTGTCTGATGTAGATGAGCAGGTAAATACCATTCTACTGCCATTTGGACTGAATCATAATGATAATGGATTTATTATGACAAAATAATGTCAAATAATGTTCAGTCTTTGTTTTGATGTTGATCACTACGTGTTGCAATGTCTGTTCCCAAGTCTGCGGGGTAGTTTGTTTGCTTGTTTCTTGGCTAATGTGTTTGCTTGGTTGTTTGCTCGTCTGTGGGGGTGTTTGTTTGCTTGTTTTTTGGCTCATTTATTGTTTGCTTGATCGCTTGTCATGATTGCTCACTTGCCATGTTGCATTTTTCCTTCCTTTATTTTTGTATCACTTTTTGTTTTGTTATTGTTAAGCATAGGTTGTTTCTTTTCTTGTTTCTCGTAGGACCATTGTTCTGGTTGGCTGTATGTTTTTTATTTTAGCTTGTTCGTTCGTTTGTTCAACCATTTATTCATTTTGAGTAGTTACTCAATTTCTGTATTTCCTTTGCTTTAATGTATACTTGGTGGGTTTTTTTCAATTGGGTGGTTGCTGTTTCTTGTCCTATTTCCTTCTGTGTTTGTTCATTGCTGTTCATTCAGATTTCTGTTCTGGAGCTGCTGGGTTTTGGGTTGTTTTTATTTTTTTGTTTTTTACCAGCTGGACTACAGGAAAGAGTAACCACATCATTGCGCTTCACTTATTCACAATGCTTTCTTCTTATGCCCGTTGCCATAGTTACCTGCTAACAGTCTAATAAGTCCAATAATGCAGGTTGCTGAACAAACCTTCGTAGGTCGATACTTGTGGCACATTTAATCTCTGTCATTACTCTCACATCAATGAGCCATTTTCATTTACACTAAGAAATGTCTCAGTCATTCTGATTGCACAGTTATGTGTGGTTATAAAGTCCACCTATTTGTTTGGAAAAAAAGAGCGGAAAATGAAGCATCGACAAAGTCAGTTATTAGATCTAAGGCAACTGAAACACCTTGATTGACCAAAAATCCAAGCATTACAATTAAATTGTTACGTTATGAACAATTTCCGTTGTTTGAAACTTCAGAAAGTGTTAAACTGAAAAAGGGGTTTTGAAAATGTTTTTCAGTGTGAAGTTTTTACAGGTGTTATTTTACAATCTGCTATAGTGATGCAAACTGTCAGAAATAACCTTCATTGCCTTTCTCTGATTCCCATGAGGTTAAGAAAAGCACTTACACCGTTTCCTCATAAACTAAAACCCATACAGTATGGTGAGACTTTATTCTTTTCAATTCTGCACCTTATCAACATACACCATGATTAATTTCCATGGAAACTACCAGGTAAAAAGCCTTCTTTCTGTATTATTTGCAAAGACATTTAATCTGGCTATTATACTTCTGTTACAGTATCAACATCCTATACTTGAACACATTCAATCACTTATAACAATTTCATTTACGTCATCAATAATTAATGAGAAAATAGAATTAGCTGTTGCAAACTGCTTACCAACCAAAAGGACCTGTGGTATAAATGCAAAAAATAAGTTAGTGGCCTGACGTTTCGACCCTAGCAGAGTCTTTCTTTTAGCCTTCAAGAAAGACTCTGCTAGGGTCGAAACGTCAGGCCACTAACTTATTTTTTGCATCAATAATTAATGTGCACCTTCTTTTTTTTCCCCCTCCAAGCCAAACAGGAGAGTTTATGTCTCCATTCTTGACACGCCTCTGTATTACTTATTGCCAAATCATCATCATTCACAGTGTGCCTTATCATTTTTCTTTCTTCTGCTTCTTCATCCTCATAATCATCAACATCATCTTCAGGAGTATGATCGAACGTCTTTAGATCTAGCCCAAATTAAGGTGATGGTATCAACTGCACCCACCACGTTATTACCCCCCTCCAGTCTTGGACAGTTTTCAGCCCCTCCTTCCTATTCTAAACTCTCTGGCCCTGAATTGTGTGGTTGTTAACTCTTTTTCTCTCATTCTTTCTACTCAAGACTCAATTTAACTCCTCTCTTTAGAAATATAAGATGCAAAAGTGTTTCTAAGATGCAAAAGTGGATATCTTGAAGAAGTTTTAGTGGACCACAAATTGCAATTGAAAGTGGTCTTTAAATTAATAAAAACCTTTCCAGTTCAGAGGTTTTGTTAGGAAGTAAAATAAATGGATTTCTTGGAGCACAAGAAAAACATTATATTGCATCTTATTTATCTAAAGATGAAAGATATATCGCTCAAAATGATCAAATTCTAGTCTTAGCCAAATTGCATAAAGAAGCTAAGCAGCAATCAATCAGTAAATCAATTACAGACAGTAAAAAAATCACTTGGCATATTTGCTGGTACTCTTTATTTGCTTACCAAATGTGTTGATGCTGAGCAAATCTAAATATTTTGTACTTCAGTTGTACAGAATGTTAAAAACAATGTTAAAAAAGTGTTTCTTTATCAAAAAGGAACAACAAATATCATTGAAATACTGCCAGAGGGATGAAGTAAGATTTGGGTGATGTATCTTCTTATACAAATATGGGTGCATTCGAGTACAATGTAGCAGAATACAATCACGAGGTGAAATCTAGACTGTTTCATTTCTTGAGGTGGAGCCAAGCGAAATGGAATAGTCCAGATTTCAACAAGTGATTATATTCTGCTATATTGTATGAATGAAATGCATCCTGTATTTGTTTTATGTATCTCACACATAGATCCTTGTCATTTGATATTTTTCATATAATAAATAATAAATGATACAAAGTTTTAAGCATTTTAAAATGACATAGCTTGCGCAGCTGGAGCTGTTGGGTTAGTTGAAGCGTGTTTGGCATTCATAGCCATCATACGTGTGTTGGCGAGCAAGCATACGCATGCATGCTTATAACGCGTAATGCAGTCAAAACATATGGACTCACTGTCACAAATCTATTAGTGTAGCTGCGAAGTGTCCCAAGCATCCTATATTTATCAATATAGGACTCCTATAGTCCTATATTAAATTTGATGCGTGTTTCGCTGAACAAATGACAAGGATCTATAAGTTTGGTATATAAAGAGTTTTTGAACTAGTATTTATTGCCCAACCATGAATGTACCAAACCGATCACCTTGACTCACCAATATTGACATCTTAAAAACCCTTCAGCCATCACTGTACCACAGATAACACCAACTGTAGCTGGAATGACTGTCCTGACCCCCCATCACTCCCTATTCCATTCAGTTAACACTCAAACCTTCACCTTTGAACTCTGACCTATGATCCTTGATTGAACTTGCCTTATGACAACCTGCATCTTTCTATTATGCACTGTGCATCTTGAATGGGTATTTATATTAATCAGACAGCTGCTGAATTCTGCATTTATTGTTGTGACATCAACTGTTCATCTTTTTTAAAAGTGTGCTTTTGGCATGCCTCTTATAAGTGCGGTAACACAACAGTCATAATGGTTAAAATGTTAGGAAACAGTCACTTATATTCAGCTTGGCGTGACGAGGCCGAAGCGTTAAGAGCTCTGGACTCAAGCTGTGGGTCCTATGTACTAAGATTGGTTGTGAACATAAAGGAACGCAGAACACTTATCATGGAAGAGTTGGGGTTATAACCCTGGTGTTTCTGGTTCACATAGCAATTAGCACCCTTGTTTACAGGTTTCCTCATTCCTGCGAGCTACAGTGATTAAGTTCATTCTTCGTTTCATTACAGAAATCTATAATAATAATAATAATAAAGATGGAATCTATACATGATAAGATTTTACGTCATGTAAATTCATCTTCTGAAGGAGTTGGATGACAACTAATCAAAGCTGTCTCAATTCAGGACGTTGATGATGGTCATTCAGTGTCTTTACTTAACTTAGGAAAACGATGTTTATTGAGTCAAGAAACAAAGCAGGGAGTAGAGACATGCCCTATAGGCCTACCCCTACATCCTTAAAATCTTAAGTGTTTTCCTAAGAATTTCCTCTGCCTTCTGTGCTTACATTGTTTCAATTATTTGATTTTGATTTGATTTGATTAATTTGGCAAACTACAACAGCAAATACGTCATACAGATATCTTTCAAAACCGAACAGATAGAAAGAAAACTTTTACTTTGTGAACTAACATGGTTCACCATTTTGTGGAGTTAAACATTTGGTTCACACGCCTCTGGACGACAGACCACAAGGGTGTGTGTGTGTGTTAGTGCCTAATGGGTTTAACTGCGAAAAGTATTCAATTACGTAACAAAACATTCAACAATGGGAGATTTGGTATACCATAATCATCAATGAGAAAAATGAAACTATTACATCACAATATTTAGAGGTCGTAAATTCACACCAGACATCATGTGCTTCAGTTTTGCAAGCATTTCTGTGTCATTCCTGTGTTGATGACAGGAATTCCTCCTCATTATCATTCACTTTGGGTATGGGAACTGGATGTTTATGAACCAAATGGTTGTACAATAGGTTGGATGCTCCTGTCAAAGTGCATTTTGTGAAGGCCACAAGGTGTTATGACTAAAAGTGAATTTTACCTCAAGTGATGTCGCCACTGCGCTTGTATGACAGATTCTTAGTATCAATATCACTCAGCTGTCTAATGGTAAAATGATTTGCTAATTAAAGCTATACAAAAAATTGTACTTACAAAAACTACCATGAAAAGGATTGTTCCAAATGCAATATGCAATAGTCATATTGTTGTGTCACTCCTCTGCTAGTTATATTTGCTTGCAAATCTTTTTCCGAGCAGCATTAGGGAAAAACATTAGGCAGATGTTCCAAGAATACCACAAATAAATAACAGCATTATCGATTTCGATAAATCAAGTCAAGAAACCCTGTACCCATAAATTAATATATAAATATATATATATATAACCAATGCAACAGTATAGTTGTATTTGCTGGCAAATATTTTTTTCCCAGCAGCATCAGGGAAAAACATTAGGCAGATGTTCCAAGAATAAAAACAAATAGCATTATTGTTTGTCTTTCAAGTGCAAGATGTTTGATTAGAATAGGATCTAATAAATGTTAAATTTACATCGAGGATAAAGAATATTATTCCCCCTACACTGATGTGTTTAAAGCACTGTATACCACTTTCCTGAGTCCTGTGAACAACTTCCACAGGCTCATTACTTGGGTGGGATTCGAACCCACAACCATTGCCATTCTAAAGCAGATGCCTTACCAGTAGATCACCAAGATTGCCTGTTGCTAGAGGCGGTTCGTATCCTATGTTTTTTTAAATATAGTGGAAAACCATGCAACATTTTTCAGCATGTAAACACATTGTCCTTAATTTTGGTTGTAACTGAAATGAGCAGTTGCGTTTTTGTAGGTTTTCAGATACAGTTTTCTTGAATATGACTTTTCAGAGGGAAATATTTCACAGAAAAAATGGTTCTAGTATGAACTTCTTAATTAGTAAGCTTTCAGAATTAAATTAAACAGTTGTGTTTGTATTGGTACCAATCCTGTATAATTAATGTGTCAAGTTGTGGACTAATTTGCAATGCCTTATTAGTAGGCTGTCAATGTAGGACTGTTCAGTATATTAAAACTGACATTAGCCTAATCATCAACAGCATTGGCAATATTATTATGTTAATATGGTTAATTAATTGACTAACAACTCCAGCAATTCAATGGGAAAACACGAACCACACAAACTAACTGTAGCTCATTGGAAAGAAGGTCAACTATGAGAATATCATTATACTATTTTTGTTTTAAAGAGGCGCTCCAAGGTCAATCCAGTTTTGTGATTCACTCATTTTCCAATAGATAGAAAATATGAAAACTTAGGAAAAGATTACAAGTCTCTAACCTAAGGTTAAATGGTGTAAAATGCCACTGTGTTTGCTCCCCTTCAAGTGCAATTGATGTCAAAATTAAAAAAACATTCGATGACATCACAATTCAAATGTACGGTCTGTTCATTTCTCTATAAAAAATGTCTGAATTTTGATGATAATAAATCAAAATAGCATTGAATTTGAGCTTATGACTGGTGAAGAAATTGCTCTTGGAATGTACACCCCTGTTTGTTTTTGCTGTCTGAGGACGACATGTTTCAAATTCGCTGGAGGGGTATCAAGTAAAATCTAATTTTACACCATTTTAACGTGCGATAAGAGAGCCCTAGTTTTTCCACGCGCTTTCATGAGGACTCTTTTTACTGTAAAATGAGCGCATCACAAACTTAATTTGACCTTGTAAACCCTCTTTAAATCAGACATAACAACCTAATTATTGGCCATACTTGTTGAGCACAGTCAGTGATTCAACTAATGCATAATGTTCATCATGCAATTTTAGAAAGAAATGTAACGGCTTTGTCATGATGGGCAGTAAACTGCACAAGAGATATTTTCCTTACATTGCCACATATACAACCCCCAAGATAATGTGGAAATCAGTGTGTGTTGTTATCCTGCTTGAAGATAGACTGGAGATGGTTGCTTGTAAATTAGCTCATGTGACATGGCCCTAAAGCCAATGTAAAACTCCTCTGATTTTCAATTTGAGTTTTTAAAAAAAAGCTATAAAGGGGAACACTCCTCTTTATGGTTCAAATTGAAGACAAAATTGTTCAAACCATGACAACATTTATGTGCTCCTATTTCCATGGAGGTTGCTTTGTTTTTTTATTTGAAAATCAAATAATTCTTAATGGACTTGCCTACACTAATATTGTTCCAGGACTAAGAATGTTGCCTTCAAGACAACAATTTGCATGGTTTTCAGTGAAGACTGCTGTGTAATGTTAAGGCATGCAATAACAAAGGTTTTTGGGCATGAAAGACCTACATGATGGTTGTCATGGAAACCAACCTTCACAGCTTATAAAACCTGTACGTGTCACTCGATATGATACCAATCTTAAATATGGGAAACGAAATTGTTGAAGGGTCTCATATCAGATGTTTAAAGGTAGGGTCATAGATTAGTTTTTGTCAAGATATAGCTGTTTTCTAGGCAAAATTATCAAGAAAGATACAATAAAAGTTACCTGTGAAATTTTCAGCTGAATACAGTGTCTACCTGCTGAGAAAACAGCAAAAAAAATCTCTCGTGGTATTTTCACAAGAACACAACAATCCATCCATGTTTAGTGAGGTGACATGGGGTACCAAGTGCATCTGTGGCCAGTATTTGCAAACGGACACCAACCCTCAGAAATCTGAAAAACAATTCATGCATGAAACTTTTTTTCAAATCTCAGATTCAAACTTGTTGGGGCGAAAAATTATCCAAACCATGATATTACTTCGAAGGGAATCTTTTCTCAAATTAGTTTTTACTATCAACAGCTGCAGTGCTTCTCACCAAGTAAGTTGTTATGGTCACTAAGTTTTGGGAGTATTTAACAATCTATGACCCTATACCTTTGAATACTGTAAGATATTGCAGTAATTCATTGTTAAAAAAAAAAACTTAAATTATTTTCTTCAATGATGAGAATGAAGCAAATTGTCTGAGATGTTTGATGTTGAGGTTTTCTTGATTGTTTTATAACAGCTTCGGACTGCAATGGTAGACAGGAAAACCGGATACATGAATATGACAGTCAGGATGCACTCCAAGGATATGGTAAAAGGAATTCTTTATAACATAACACTAAAAAATAACTTGGGGTTGAACAAAGAAAAATTGACTGGAGCGGGATTTGAACCAACGACCTCCGATGTAACGTGCCGGGGCTCCACCAACTGAGCTATCTAGCCCTATGTTGGCGGTCTCCTTATTTTGTCAATATCTTTGTTCTGGGGTGCCAGTCAGAAGCCATACAATCATAAGCTACCGTGTAGCCAGGGACCACACCCAAGTTTACGATACAACCTGGGAAGCGGCAGCCAGGGGATCACCTTAAGGGGATGCAACTTTTTTTATTTCAAATAACTTGATAACATAACATTACATAGCAAGTAAAATTTATAAAGCTCTATTTCATCAAGATCATGGTACACATTAACAGAAATTAACATGGATAGAGGTGAGTCTTAAGAACTTAACAAAATAGAGATAAACTAACAGATTCCCTAATGACAGGAACAAAATTGTTCTAAATCATTGGTCCAGCTTCTGACCCAGGACGTTATCTGCAGTTATATTGTGTCAATTAAAATCTAATTCAATTCTTTCTTTTTAAATAATCAAGTTGCATTCTAAATCTGAATTGAATTTCACACTTGAAATAATCATTGAAATAAATTTGCTTCTTGAAATCTTTTGACCTGTAAGCAAAAAGTGATGTAGTATGTGTATTTTAAAATTAAATTTTGCAGGGATTGTATAATATTAGTATAATAATGTAACATACAATGTCTAAAACTCATGAATACTCATTGTGATATGATTTCCCAAACAAATTTTGTGGAATTTCTGTGTCGAGTGGTGTTCTCGGCCAATGATGTCAGGAGAAGTGTCCCCAGATCTTCGTGCCCTTCATGCATGTAGATATTTCATCTGTTGTCACAAAGCCACTGTCCCTTTCAGCCATTTTCTCAAACACTAAATAATCTGGAATCAGTGCTGCCTTCAAATTAAGTAACACATCCTCCCACTTAAAATTTGTCTAATGATATCTGTCAAGAAAACAAGATGATTGGAAGTGTCATACTATTTCAAAAATCAGACGTACCCAAACCCTTTAAGGTAAAAATTCAGGTTGTGTAGTCAATGCCATTATGGTTTTATTAAACAGGTCATGCGTGTAAAAGCCATCATGTATTTTAACCATACTTTCTTTACATCCCAGTGGGTTTCTGTCAACCCTCTAATGTGACAAACGTGACTTCCCTTCTTTGAAATCCAAATACATTTTGCTGCATTGAGTTTCCCGATCAATATTGATGTATGGCGGATAAAATCGGGCATTATTTGGTTTACCAATTGTAATTAAAGACGCGTATGCAACATTAACATCATATATTGCTCCTGGTCTATCCAATTGAAGGATGTTATTTTTAGGTCTACCTGGAGGGTGAATCTTAAACCACAAGAACTTCTTTTACTGTTTTGCTCTGTAAAAAGAAAACAAGTGTATGTTGTTGCTATAGTCGTATGTTTACAATTCTGGAGGAGTTATTGTTTAAATTGCTAGCTGTTCCATTTAGGTATTTGAGTTTTCTCTTTTTAAAGCCTTTTATCTCCTTCTTTTCTATCTTTCAGAAGCGTTTAAATTTTCAGCTGAATCATTACTACTACACTGACTTGGCAATGACACCCTTCAGGTTAGTTTTAGCTCAGGAGGGTGGTTTGGGGATGATGTACATGTGTGTGTTATGATGCTGGAGAGGGGGTAATGAGGTAGGGTGTTAATATGACGGAGAGGGGGTTTTGAGGTAGGGGTGTAATGATGATCAGGAGGGGTATGAGGTAGTGTTTTAAATTGTACTTTTTTTGGTTTCTCTTTCGCCCCCTACATTCTAAAAACCACAGGTTAGGTCAATTGTCTTTTTCCAAAGATGAATTATCACATCAACTTTGCTAATTCCTCAAGACCCATTCACATTGGTGGCTCAACTAGTTACTAACTTTCCCTGATTCTGCAGAAAGTTTCTTGAAGAAAAAAATCTTTCCATGGTCTTATGAACACAATTTGAAAATATCCCTGATTGTTGAAACGTTTTTCCCCTATTACATTGAATGTAATTCTAAATATCTCCCTGATTGTTGCACAAAATCTTCTAGATTGCAAGATGAAAATGTTGACAGCTGTGTCTTAATGATGTAACATTGTGTTCCTCTATAAGTGAGCATGCTGCAGGGGGCGGGGGGGGGGGGGGGGGGCAGTTCTATTCACAAAGCGTATCCCAATTTAAAACCCTCTTACATGTCAATAATTATTTGGTGTCCAGAAATGTAAAGGTTGTCTAAATAGTAAAAATTTCTTTTTCTTGATGTTGTATTTTGACACAGCCTTGGTATTGTACTGTCTGGTGAAGCCGGCCATAATCAGCTAATAGGATACGAGACCTTCACAGATACCAGCGGAGATGGCAGCGGTAGCTTCATTGCAGACCTCTGCTTACTTAAAGAAGGTTGGTTCAAAAAGGATTGATGTTGTTCACATTTTGCTTATTCAGGAGACCTTTTTTTATATAAATGTATGATTTACTTGATAATTAATAGGGTAACAAAAGCCGATTTTCACTGAGTAGTAATGACCAGGTTGGTGGCTGGCTGCTGTTAATGGACCAAGCTGAAAGTGAGGTCCATTAATGGCGGCCATCCACCAATCAAGGTCATTACCAGGCAGTAAAGATTGGCTTCTCACGCTATAATTGCCATTAATTAACACCTTTAATAAAAACACTTTTAAAAAAGCCCAGGAAAAACCTTCAGAATTTGTGTTTCTTTTGTTTTTTGCCAATATTTTTTGAATTTTTCTTCTCATGTTGAAGGGCCATTCTTTAAGCTGTTTTTTGCGTGGGACCTATTCTCTTACACATATTTAGCATGTTATGCATATTTTCAAGGGCCAGACTATGAGCTCCATAAATATAAATATTTGTGGCCGGCTGTTTGGCTTTATGCTTTGCATTATGTTGATTTCTTGGGTGTATCAGAAAACAGTTGATTTGATAGTTCCTGCAGGAGTGCATACAGAAAAGAGGAGGGGAATTATTTGGTTATCCTTTGTTCCTCAAACCCAGCTGAAAAGTGGGGGGACAGATTTTTGTATCCCTTGTTCCTCAAATGAATCGTGTTTTTGTAATCACAACAAAACCGATTAAAATCTTCATTATTTTGCTTACAAATAACTGGAATTCATTAATATTTAAATTGTTAGCTGTGCAACAGGAGGTTATTTTGTGGAAACCATCTGGAGAAAATGGTAATCAAAGAATGTCTCGCCTGAAAATCCTGTTTGATAGCAATGTAATGATAATTTTATGCCGTTAATTTGAAAAATAACAAAAAATAAATAATTTCCTTTTTAAAATGAACCTGTTTGTATAGTCTGGAAAGGAGTCTACCACAGAATAATTAACTGTGTGTGTTTGGATTGTTGCTGTCATTGCTATAATTAAATAGAACAACGTCTATCGAATATGCAGTGCTGTATTTCCTTTTGTGTTATGTAAAATTGGCAGCAAACACTATTTGAAAGATTTTTGAATCGGCAGCCTACCAGTGCCTTTTTTCTGGGATATTCATTTTACAAATTAAACAAATAATGTTACCCTTACCCGGCTCACATTGCACAACAGAGCATTTATAACCCTAAAGCTTCCTGGGCCGTATGCGGGCCACTGACCCCACGCTGTAATGGCTTCGTGCTCCACTCCATCCAATTCTCTTTGAAGACCCGGCACCCCTGGCAAAAATGTGTTCCAGGGGTTGTTAACAATAATAAAGTTAGCCTAACAATCAAGCCTTGACCGAAATTCAGTCAAATGATGGTTTCAGACTTTCAGAAAAATTAATATAAATAATTCATTACTATTATTTGTTTCCATAAAAACTATCCAGTTTCTGAAGTGCATAAAAAGATTTAGCAAATAACCTTCTTGACGGAGATGTGTAATATTCTTTATAATATAATTTGATTTGTTTACCCTTACACGGATGTGTGTTAAGCACTGTATACTCAGTACTTTCCCGAGTTCTGTGAAAAAAATCCACGGGCAAAAAAACCAAATTATATTCTTTATCCTTCTTCTTTGTAATATTCTTCTCGTTGTAATTTCTTTTTCTAGGTATTGACAACTTGTTTGGATATGAGGAGACTGATTCAGTGGTTCTTGCAAACTGGTGAGCATTAAATAAAATTTCCATATTAATGTTTTTATTTGTAAAGATATCAAACAGGATTGGTAAAGATAGGAATCACCATTGTTTAGTTTGAGTCTTAAAGCTTACTAATTAAGAAGTTCATACTAGAACCATTTTTTCTGTGAAATATTTCCCTCTGAAATGAAGTCATATTCGAAAAAACCGCAACAGCTGATTTCGGTTGTTACAACCAAACCTAAGGACAGTGAGTTACATGCTGAAAATTGTGCATGGTTTTGTACTATTTTCTCCCGACTCACACAATGGATCAAGCCCAAATTTTCACAGGTTTGTTATTTCATAAATATGGTTGGATCACACAAAACATGAATAATGTTCCTGCAACTATTTTGTCGGCTCAACCAATCCTGTATAATACCTTAAATCATTCTTCCTGTTCAAAACAGATCCATTAAAACAATTAAAACTTCTGTTTCCAACAAATTGTATAAATAATCCCATGTGGTTTGTAACTTGATCAAACGTACAAAATATAACACTTAGAAATAGAAAGTACTAAATAGAGACTATTTTACCATCTAGGATTTACTGTAATTTGAACAACACTGAAGCCAGGCGTATGTCAAGGCCTAAAGCTCTAGAGACATATCTCCATCTAGCCATGGATAATGGGGGATATCTTAGCGACAAATGTAAGTATTTCCTTCTACTATAATCACTTTGATTCCATTTCAAATTCTCTGGAAAAGATTTGATTCCGGTATCTTTATTGATGCAGCTCAAAAGGCTCTTTGAGTTTTTCCTCATTCAAGTGATGTGGTTGGCCTCCAGAGAATAATTTTTTGCCATTGTTTTCAGAATGGACTTTGGAATGATTGAATGCAAACAGCATTTGAAGTAGCAGTGTTTGAGTGGATCAAATTCTGTTGAAGTTGTAATTTTGTTGACAACTTTACATATAATCTGATGGATTGAAATAAGGATGTTCATGAAAACATGTTGAGGTGATGTCTGTTCATGGCAAAATGGGCTTTCAACAACTTTTTTCTTTTTCTCTAGTGACATGACGTAAGCTTCATTCATACAAATTATTGATCAAAATAAAATTGAAATAACACAAACTGAATAAAGTTTATGAATTTTTTAAAAGAGGGATGTGTTTTGTTGCTGTCATGTTTTTTAAAGATTGCGATTGAAACAAAACATTTACTATGATATGAAGGGTCTCTGTATTACGATGATGTTGAGTATTTGAACAAAAAATCCAGTTTTATTTTGCTGATAACTTTTCAAATATGATGACATTACACAATTGGAACAAGTCATGTTGTTGTTGTTGTTTTGGTGTTTTTTTTAACTGGATTGAGGAGGCCTTTAAAGTAAATTGCAGCGTTAGACTTGTGCTATTTTGCAGTGTTACTATTGCCCACGATCCTTTGTCTATTTTGCACTGAGTGTTACTGTTGCCTATGATAGACTTTGGCTATTTTGCACCAAGTGTTACTATTGCCTACGAATTGAAAAATTTCTTGTTTATTTTGTTGCTACTCTAGGTGATGCACATCTAATGAATCATGTGATATTTGACGCTAATGTGACCCAACCACTCATCAGCTACTGGGAAGATACTTATTCTGCACCTCCTCAAGAGTAAGTGCCATTTTATTGACTTGTTGTTGCATTGAACTTGACTGTATTGTTATTTGTAAGAAGAATAATTTCACACTTTCTAATTCAATTCAATTCAGAAATCAGTTAAGGCCCTTTCACACGAGACAATTTTTAACAAGAGACCTTGACTAAACTTGCATCGATGTTAAAAGAAGTAAATTCCAGTCCTTTGAAAGCTATCCTTGTTAAACAATAACCAAGGACCCTTGTTTTTTTAAACAGAGATCCAGACCTTTAAAAAAAAGCAACCATGTTAAAATCACCATGATATGTAGTGTGAAACAATTACTGTGCCATAATGAAGGACCCTTGCTATGGCAATCATTATTCTCATACATAGAATGTGTCACTAGAAGAAAGTATTGATTAGTGAAAAAACAATTAATACCTTTACCCCTCCCGAAAAACAAGGGACGTTGGTAAATTTGTGTTTTAAGAAGTCTTGTGAAAGCTTGTTAAATACTCGCAATCGAACAAAGTGACAGACAACCAGCACCCATAGTTACAGATGACCTTTGTCCTGTTTCGATTCCCGGCTAAGGCCATATGTGAGTAAGAGTTCTGTGTTGGTTCTCTCCATTCCACGAGGGTTTTTCTCTGGGCTCTTCGGTTTTCCTCCCTCCGGAAAAGTCAAACACTTTCGATCTCTGGCTGTGCTTTGTGTTCTTATATGGGTAATGTTGCTGGCTGCCAAAGGCCCTGGCATGCCTGCTTCCCGAACACATTGTAGCCTTGTCCTTTGCAATTCAGCTTCTCAGCTGCAAGTAAGGATGATTAGCTTCCAAAATTAATTAATTATTTTAACAGTAATTATTTTTATTTTTCCCTATTCCCTTTTGTGACATTATTCCTATCAATCTTATAGCCCAGTGTCACTGTCTAATGAAACTCTTGCTAGAATTGCAAGATATCGAGCACAATGTAACAATGAAACCCTAGAGACTGACAACAATAGTGCTATTATGATCACTGATACTCCGAACCTAATCACTCCAACAATGCAAGTGACAACAGACGATATCACCACAATGGAAACATTAAACACATCTGATAAAGGGTGGTCACCGCCATTCACTTCTATTCCAAACACTACTGAGAATGAAGAGAATTCAACAGATAGCCCCTCAACCCCATCCTTTCTGGGATCCACTCAAGAGGAGTCAAGAGAATTTCCTAGGTGGGTTTATCTCTTAACTAAAGAGTTTGCAGTGATGGATGCCTACCTCATGGCCAAATATCCACTGATTTATTTCAGATAATTATTCCATTAAATGCACACTATACTAATAAATTATGTGTTCCTGCTTGTTTGAGTGCTTAATGTTTTCCTCGCAGACAAAAACAAAATGAATTAAGGCAATGGCCAAGAGTAGTAGCACTGATAACAACATGCAGCGTTTATTGTACAGTGCGAGTCAATAAAAACTATACACTTTTAAAATTGCCCATTGTTTTAATGTGTATACCACTATATATAAGATATTTTTACATACTTGTACATTCACTCTTCCTGCTTCTTTTGGTGCCAGTTTCACTGGATAAGTTTTCATGCTTGACTGAACCCTGTGCAGTCAAGCACAAAAACCAATCCAGTGAAACTGGCACCAAAAGAAGCAGGAAGAGTGACTTTACAAGTACATATGAAATATCTTATCTATATTGCTACACAATAAAACAGTAGGCAACTTTAAAAGTGTATAGTTTTTTTTGTGACTCCCTCTGTATAATAATCATGGTTCAATTACTTAGCACACTTGTAAATCAGATACTATACTGACATCGTCGCATTAACACTGGATCATTTTCAACTCAAACATTTATTGGTGTTTTAACGCTACATATGAAGTATGGACCTGAGAACAAAAGAGGTCCACATAATGTAGGGACTTGAAACACTGTGTGGACCTACACACAGACGGAAAAATGCATCCTTGTGGAGCACTCTTTTGTTCTTTCCTTTGTCCCTGCACTTAACAGTTTCCCATAGACTTTGTACACAAATTTCCTTGTGGAGCACCCCGGTCTTTAGAAATTCCATGTGGAGTCCTTTTGTTTTCCCTTTTTTGTTTTGTCCTTGGTCTCCAGAAGGTACCGAAAGTGAGAGCACAGGTCCACACAGTGTTATTTACAGTGTTGAGGAATAGGATTTTCCTTAAGTGAATAGAACAAAGGAATATCCACACAGTGACTGCAACACAGAGCTGTGTGGGCTTACGGTAGGGCCCTTGTGGGGTCTTTTACAAAATAGAACAATAGACCCTGAAAAGTTTTTCTTTGTTCAACCTGGACCCCTCAGAGGAATTCTTTTGTAAAGGGAATAACAGAACAACAATAGAAGGACCCTGCAAACCTGATCCATAAGGTTTTGTGTGTGTGTGTGTGGGTAGGTATCCACATTCAAACCGGGGACCTATAACAAAAGGGACAATAGGTCCATGGTTGCTATCACAAAGGAAAGCATTGTGGTCCACGGTTGCTATCACAAAGAGTTGAACAAAGGAGGGTCCACGATTGCCTGTATTTACACACATGTGTGTGTGTGTATATTTAAATCTGCACACACAAGTATGTAAAAGCCTGCAACCGGGGACCTCCCTCTTTTGTTCGTACTCGCCCCCCATTGGTTTTTTATGCACTTTCCAACTGGAGATCTTCACCCAAACAAGGACCCTATTGCCTTATTTTTTCTTTCCCTACCGAAATCCCATTTGGGGTTTTCCTCCCACATCTAAAACATTTCTTCTCGTTTCCTAATCACCATCATGTTAGTGGTGTTTGCACTATGTATTGAATTAAGAAATGCAAAAAAATATATAATGGCCAGTTTGGACCCTAGCAGAGTCTTTCTCAAAGACTAAATGACAACACAACAGACATGAGCAGTCATACTAGTACACACTTTCCAAATGGGGACCTATACCCAACCAGGGACCCTACCTATTTTGTTGTAGGTTCCCGGTTTGAATGTGTATACTAATACCCACTTGGGTTGAATCTACTAATGTGCATGATACATTTAACATGGTATACCTTTATTTGCAGTTGGTGCATCTTCAAGGAATTTTGTTTCAATTGAACTTGAAATCAATCAAAGTTTTTATCCTGCTTTCCATTATTTACATCACTTTCTCAATTATATACTAACATCTGTTTTTTCCCTCTCTTTTGGTATGCTGTGTTTTGGGAACATTTTTTCCCCTTGTTATAATTTTTTTATTAATTACTTTGTTATTTAAATATATATTTTATTTATGTATACTATTTACAGTTTTTATTGTTATTATATTTTATTTTAAAAATTATTGATGTTATGTTTATTTATTATTTTATTATTAGCATAATTGTTATTTTATTTTATTTAGCTACATTATTTATTCATATATTTGTATTTATTTTTATTTTATTTATTTATTTATTTTGGGTTTTTTTTCTTGGGGGGGGGTGGTTTTGGGGGCTGTATTTATGCGCTTTGTCTAAGGAGGTACTGCTGGTGGTTTTCTTTCTTGAAAATTGCAAAGATCCAAAACATTTCCTCTGGAGTGAGTGGGTATTGATGGGGAGAGCACAGTTCATAAATCCTCAGATAAATGTTACTTATATCTTACTGATAGATGCTTGAAATGTATGGAATTCCAGATTGAAAATGCAAATTGCAAATATACCATGTCTGTACCCTGTTAGACCTCACTAGGGTGTGAGTTAATTGATTGGACATGGTGATCAGCCAGGTTGATACGATGTATGTTTAATGAGTCGGTGCGTTTCATGTTGGGAGTATTCTATACATCTGCTTCACTGGTGTCATTTCTGGTCAATCAATGGCCACTCAACATCATACGATTGATAAGGATGATCACAGCTGACATTGAGTCTCATTTAGGGGCCATTCAGAATAATCAATGTTTTATTATTATTTAATTTTTTTTAAAACTGTGGGTGGGTCCTGGGTCGAAACTGGAAACAGAAAATCGGTTAACAGTTACCGGTACAATAAAAAAGAGAAACAAATTTGAAAGGGATAAATACCCAGTGGTCTCTTCGAGATCATCTGTCATGTCTGTGCTGTCTAGTATCGGTCAACCTTGTTTGATAGCCGACCTCTGTGCCTGATGGGGAGATGGCAAAAATGTTAAAAGCCAGGAAAAGCCATTGAAAACTCCTGAGCTGGGAGAACATTAATCTAAAATATTGCTTCATTTGAGGCATTACTTTGTTCTTCAGTGTACATGTATACGGTACAATAAATAGCCTGTCAATGTATAACAAGCAAAATCTAGGGTGGGTGCAGGGGTTAAAAACAAATTGAAAAAAAACCCCAAAACATTTCAACATTGATTACTCTGAATGGCTCCTTAACCCTGACTGAACAGAATTTTGATAAGCACAAAGTATATAGGCAAGAATTGAAGCTGGTAGAAGCTTCATGTGGTTCAGATTGAATCATGTTAATCTATAAAGAATGAATTAATTTTCCAAGTCCTTAAAAATATATCAATACAAACTATATCAATAAAAAACTTCTGAGGAGGTAAGTCATTTTTGAAAATAGGCTAGTAGACTTGCAGACCTATTGAAGATGTTGTGAATGTTTGGATTGTATGGATTATTTTTCAGAGCGGGCGTTATTTTATCCTTTGTCGGCACAAAAGGAGGACTGACAAGAGTTTTTCAAAACCCTCATGCTGAAAAACAAAGGTGAGAATGTTGATCCGTTAATATCATTTCAATTTAATACAAATAAAATACATTCTGGCTTTGAAATGCTGTTCCATGCTGCCATTCGGTATTCACTCTTAAAATTAATGGCAATAAAAACGTATTGGTTAGAAGCCTACAGCAGCTTTCGATAGTATAAAGCATTTTGAGAAACATTTCACTTT
This sequence comes from Leptasterias polaris, assembly GCA_037783415.1. Taxonomy (NCBI): domain Eukaryota; kingdom Metazoa; phylum Echinodermata; class Asteroidea; order Forcipulatida; family Asteriidae; genus Leptasterias; species Leptasterias polaris. The sequence goes on from JAZGTN010000098.1 coordinate 239,574, forward strand.
GAAGAAATATGGTTATGTAAAAAGATATCAGTTTTTATGCCCCAAAATTTGAATTTTAGAAACGCTTCTGTCAGAAACGTTTCTCAGATTGTGTATTCCTATTGGGGATTATTCTTCCTGCGTGGACATATTCGCTCCGGATTTTTAACAATATCTCAAAAATGCAACCACCTTTTGAGATGAAATTTTCACAGGTTAGTTTTATTGTATATATCTACATTTATGTAGGATTAAAACTATCGAACGGTTCCAAAAACCAAAGGTATACTTTGCCTTTAAACTCAGTTGGTAGAGCACCGGCAGGTTAATCCGGAGGTCGTGAGTTCAAATTCCTTTCTAGTCAATTTGTCTTTGTTCTACCCCAAATCATTAAAATTTTACCTAGTCAGTTTCCCCTGTGGTTCATTATTTGATAATTAATATATTGTGATTTCTCTTTTCTTTATTCAATTTAGCAATTTTGGCAAAGAGTTTGTAAACACCATAGAGGAAGAATATTATCAGAGAGCATCGTCAACTCCAACCGATAAATTCATCTACTCCGTTCCTTTCCAGGGTCAAGAAGGTATGGTGTTATAAAGTTAAGAAAGCAAACTAGTCTTATGTCACCATACTAGCTTCGTGGTCCTTTAGTTAATTGGAAGTCGTGTGGTTCTGAAATCATTCCTGGGGTACTTAAATCCTTCTAAGGGTTCTTAAATCATTCCTTCGGTTCTCAAAATCCTTCCGGAAGTTCTTATTAAATTTTTCTCAGGGTTCTTAAATGGCCGAGTGGTGTCATGGCCGAGTGGTTTAGATCATCGGATTCAAGTTCTGGTGGTTTAGTCATCGGGGTGTGGGTTCGAGTCCCGGTCGTGACGCTTGTGTCCTTGAGCAAGACGCTATAATTGCTTCTCTTCACCCAGGGGTATAAATGGGTACCTGCGAGGGTAGAGGTTGATATTGTGTTTGAAAAAGCTTCTGAGCGCCACGGCAGCTCGGGCTGTATACTCCCCAGGGAGCTGAGAAAGATTAAAGGAATGTTATTGGCCCAATGACCAGGGCACTAATGTAAAGCACATTGAGACGTTATTGTGAAATGCGCTATATAAGAACTGGTTATTATTATTATTATTATTATTATTATTAAATCATTCCTTTGGTTCTTAAATCCTTCCTGGGTGTTCTTAAATCCTTCCGGGAGTTCTTAAATATTTCCGGGAGTTCTTAAATCTTTGTTAGGGTTTTTAAACCATTCCTTTGGATCTGAAATCCTTCCTGGGGGTTCTTAAGTCTTCTTAGGGTTCTTAAATTATTCCTTAGGATCCTAAATCCCCACTGAGTTTCTTAATTCCTTCCTTGGATTTCACAGGGTTGTTAAATCCTTCCTTGGGTTCTTATATCAAGGCCTATCCTGGGTTTCATTAAATTCTTCTTGGTGTTCTAAAATCCTTCATGGATTCTTAAAACCTTCTTGGTGTTCGTAGATCCTTACTGAGGTTCTTAATTCGTTCCTTGGATTTCACAGGGTTCTTAAATCCTTCCTGGGGTTCTTATATCAAGGCCTATCCTGAGTTTCCTTAAATTCTTCTTGGTGTTCTAAAATCCTTCTATGCGTTCTTAGATCCTTACTGAGGTTCTTAAGTCCTTCCTAAGGTTTTTAAATCCGTCAAGAGAATCTTTAATACATTCCGGGATTTTAAAAATGTTCACACAATGAGTTTTTTTAAATCCTTCCTGGGGTTCTTAAACCCTTCCTGGGGTTCTTAAATCCTTCCTAGGGTTCTTAAATCCTTCCTGTGGTACTTAAATTCTTCCTTGTGTTCTTAAATCCTTCCTGGGGTTCTCTAATCTTTCCTTAGGTTCTTAAATCCTTCCTGGCGCTCTTAAACCCTTCATGTGTTTCTAAAACCCTTCATATGGTTCTTAAATCCTTCATGGCGTTCTTAAATCCTTCCTTGGGTTCTGAAACCATTCATTTGGATCTAAACCCTTCCCTTGGTCTGAAACCCTTCCTGTTTTTTTAAAATTCTTCATATGGTTCTTTATTCCTTTCTTGGTTTCTGAAATCCTTCCCAGGATGTTTATCTTTCACCAACATCTTCATTGTCATCTCACTTTTTGGAACAAAAGTTTGATTTTACATTTACTGTAATTTTCTAGATGAATTCACTTCCGATAGCTCCGAATATCTTGTGACAGCAAGTACAGCAATCCTTGTGAAGAGAGATAACAAAAGCAGTGTAGCAGCAGGTAAGAAATCCTCAACATCTTGTCTTGTTCTCCTTTTTAAGGGCATTGAGGGTGTCTGTTTTTGAAAAACATGATGTAATGTAATGCAGTATTTCTATATTGTTTTTGTACATAGTATGTATTTAGAACGACCTCAGATTGAGAGGGCGCCACAAATGTAAAATATAGTAATAATTATTATTACTGGCAATACTCACATTAGCTTGACAATACTGTTGTGTGATTGGATTGGTTGACTATGTTTAGTGGATATGTCTGTATAAGTGAATCAGTTACTCAAGTATTTGGTGGAATATCTACTGTATTTTATTGTCAGGGTAAAGGTTGGTTCACTGGTTTCTTTCCCTGCCTTTCACCTCTGTGGACCCAAGTACGAATCTTACCACAGACTGGAGCCTTGCAAGCATGTGGATTGGGTTTTCAGTCCCTACCTGATTGTGTGGGTTTTTCCCATTTGGGGTTTACCTCCCACATCTAAAACTGAACATTTCTTCTGGCTTAATCAGCATCCTGTTAATGGTGTTTGCACTTGTGGATGTGTAATAAAATATAGTTAATGGCGAGACATTTGGACCCTAGCAGAGTCTTTCTCAAAGACTAAAATGACATCACAACACTCATAAACAGGTATACTGGTGTAACAGAAGCAGTCAGGTGGAAAGAGATGAAAGAGAGATGAGAAAAAAGAAGTAGCTGTTGCAAACTGCTTTTGCATTGGTACCACAGGTCCTTTTGGTTGGTAAGCAGTTTGCAGCAGCTAGTTCTATTTTCTGAGAAATGAATAAGTAAACAAATAAATTCATGATAACCCAGGCATGCTTTTTCATGATTGATCACTTTATGAGGTGGAGTTTCTACACTAACAGGCACACACAAGCTGACAGTCAAATCATTCTTTAACTGATTAAAATGTTAATAATTATATAAATAATGTAATTTTTTTCTGATGTTAGCAATTGGTCATCAGATGCTGCTTGATGATTTCAGAGATCTTCTCATGGAAACAACACTCAATGTAAGTAATAAAACCATTATCTATATTATCATTAACGCACACCATCTGTCAAGTTGTTGTACCACTTCTATCCTGAAAGAACTGCACTGGCTCCCTGTTTCTGCTCCGATGGTTTGTGCACAGAAGGTATCTCACTCGTCCAGTCTGTACGCACCTTCACTCGTAGCACCTGATTGTCACATCTTCTCATCCCTTCATTGTATCTGTTTCAAAGGCCAATACTGTGAGATATTCTGCTAGCTTTTTCCCCCCGTACTGCTGCACTTTGGAACTCCCTACCTGTATCTTGTTATCCACTATCGTACAATATATTCCAGTTTAAGAAGAATACGAACAAAACATCTCTCTTTAAATTGTCTTTTGTTCTTGTAGCCTACACCTTGAGTGGTCCTAATTTGGCCTTGTGTTAGGCAACTTTCATAAAAAAAGAAAAAAGAAAGAAAGAATTTGTTTTAATACTTATGCTAATTGTTCACAGATCTTGAAGTAACATTGATCCAATTTTACATTTCTGATCTGCCTAAATTCTACACTCCATCCAGCAATCTGAGCTCCCGCAAAATGTCACTCCCAATGGAACCTACTTCAAAATGTACCTGGGGTGTAAGGTCTTTTCTCTGTTGCTGCCCTGAGACTCTGGAATCATCTTCCTACTAAACTCAAACGCTGTAATAGAAAGAAAGCTAGAACAAAGCTGCTGCTTAAAATTATCTTGTGTCAATATTTTGTTTACTAATGAGAGGGTATATCTTTGGTAATTATCCAAAAGGTTAATGGCCGTAACAACTTACTTGTTAAGAAGCACTGCAGCTATTGATAATGTGTAACATTTGAGAAACAATTCCCTTCTAAAGAATGTGGTTTTAGAGAAAGGGATTTTTTGTTAAGCCAATCTGAAAAACATTTCATGCGAGAAACTTTTCTCAGATTGTGCATTCTAGTTACGGATTATTCTTCCTGCGTGCTAGACATTTTTACTGCTCCGGATTTTGTTGCTAATACCTCAAAAACGATACCACCTTTAAAATTAAATTCCACAGGTTAGCTTTATTGTATATATCTACATTTATATAGGATTAAAACAATCGAACGATTCAAAAAACCAAAGGTATACTTTGCCTTAAAAGATGATGTACATTTGTAGTTCCACTGTTTATTGGTAGTTTCATCTGAATGTAATTATTGTTGTTATTCAAGTTTCTCTTTGTCTCCGCACCTTGAGTGCCCAGCAGGATGGATGAAGTGCACGATACAAATCTGTATTAATATTATTTTTTAAAATTATGAATACAATATATCAACTATTCTATCTTTACAGCTGATGGAAGATTGCAATGATGTAGCGTACCATTGTGAACTCACCTGCTATAATGAAGTAAGTTCAACAGTAATAATTTGTAGACTATTTTGGTGTGGATTTTGTTGTGAATAATCCTTCTACAAATTATGTTTTCTTAAATGTTTTCCTATTTATCTTTTGTTTAGTCAGTTGGTTGCTACCTTCTTGATGAGCATGGCTACGTGGTTATGTCCAAAGACCAAACAGAGGTAACGTATTTCAGAAGAAATTAATGAAATCTAAATCTGCTGAGTGTACATTTGATGTCACATTGATGATTGAATGTGTATGAAGAAATAATATTATTTGGGGTTGAACAAAGTAAAATTTTACCCAATCAGTTGCATCCCCTTAAGGTGATCCCTCTGCTGCTACTTCCCAGGTTGTATCATAAACTTGGTTGTGATCTCTGGCTATACGGCAGTCACAGGTTGAATGGCTTTTTCTGACTGGCACCCCAAACGAAGATATTGACCAATTAGGGAGACAGCCAACATAGGGCTAGATAGCTAGTGTGATAGAGCTTGTTGGAATCATTGAATCAAAGAATCATTGTACAATACATGTTATTTTTCATTTTCTGAGTAAATAGAGATGATACTCCAAGGTGAAGTTTTATTGTGATCTGATTTTAATCCAGTTACTACCTTTTGTTGTTTAGGTTGGTGTGCAGTTTGCTTCGTTAACTCAGCATGCTGTAGTCTTTGATGCAATGCTGGAACAAAATGTGTTCACTGAGTAAGTTTGTTGTTCTTGTTGTCAAGAAAATAATCATCACTCTGCTTTGGTTGTGTGAAGTGTTATAATCCCTAAGTATAATAAATCAGTAGTGTTAACCTCTCAGCCCCAATGGCCACTTTAGTCGACTGTGCACTATACCCTACTTGAGCTCTAATGGCGATTGTAGTCGACTGTGCACTATACCCTGCTAGAGCCCCAATGGTTGCTTTGGCCGACTGCGCGCTATAGCCTGCTTGAGCCTTAATGGCGACTTAGGTCCACTGTTCACTATACCCAACTAAAATAAGGTTGCTATTATGCAATCCCCCAAAATTGAATTGGAAAAATCCAAAATGCGAAACATCTACGGAGCATATCTGAAGTTGTGTGGCTCTGGTCCACTGAATTCAGGAGACAAGATAGTTACAGTCCTGAAAAAGAAAACAAGCCTCAGTGGAAAATAATGGACTTGATCTAGCAAAAACTAAAATAATTTTTTGGGGGATAAGTGTTTTTAAGTCAGTGTTTTAAGGCATCTTTTGCCACCTATTTAACACATTGTATGGGGTGTGAGAACAATCTGACCAAATGCAATTTGTATTTTTATTATGAATATGTATGAAGTATAGTAGTGCAAAACATAGTTGTTAATGGCCTGACGTTTCGACCCTAGCTGAGTCCTTCAAGAAAGACTCTGCTATGGTCGAAACATCTGGCCATTAACTATTTTTTGCATTTATACCGTAGGTCATTTTGGTTGGTAAGCAGTTTGCAACAGTTAATTATATTTTCTCAAGTATAGTAATGCTTTAATATTTCAATTTTTATTTCAGAATAAAGCATATTGATTATCAAGCAATGTGTACAGAGATTATTATCAATGTAAATAATGCAGCATCACACCTACTGGATGTAAGTATTAATGCTATTTTTATATTCACATTAAATTTGAATAATTATGAGTCCTAACTTATCCATTATTTGTTGGTTTTACCAATTCTACCTCCATGGTTTTACCCATACACCGATGTGTTTAAAGTATTGTATACTTTCCCGAGTCCTGTAAAAAAAACCAAAAAAACATTGTTAACCATTGTTACTTGGGTGGGATTCAAACCCTTGACTTTTGCCAATCTAGAGTAGATGTCTTACCACTAGACCACTGAGATTGCTTGGTAGCAAGAGGCAGTTTGAATACTATATTTCAGCAGTGGGTACTCACATCGGTGTTAGGGAAAAAACTTAATAATATTCTTTATCCCCAATGCAAGTTGGACATCTATTATCCGTTATTCTTTTTCGTTTACCTTTCAGCCTCTGATTTCACTTGGTACATTTGTGATGGGCTTCACCAAACAGCTGATCCTGTAAGTTTCAAATATTCTTGTCTTCTAGTCATTGCTGATAATTTATTTATTTATTACCTTTCAAAAATGTTTATTTCAAAGATGGTTGGGGACTCGAGATGAATCTCACGCCAAAATGAAAAGGTGTCTTATGGAAAGACTGTTTGAATTTCTCAGGCCTCTTGATCCCGATGACTCATGTCTCAGGGAGAGAATTCCAACGTTGGGTATAGTGTGAATGACCACTGATAACATGCAGTCCTGGGACCAATTTCATAGCGCCGCTTAACGGTAAGCTCATTTTTGTGCTCACCATAGCAGAAAAAATTGCTTAAGCAAAAGCATATTTCACAGGTTAGCAAGAATATTAGGTCGCCAGCTTGCGCGTTCACCATGGATTTGCATTGTTACATCATTCATTTTCATACGGTAAGCACTGGAAGGTTAGCATGCCTTTTCGTGTGCTTACGGTTAGCATCGCTATGAAATGGACACTCATACAGTAAGCACAGAATCGGCTGTTAAGTAGCTCTATGAAAATGTACCCAGGATACCACCTGTCTGATTGTCATTGGATGATAATGTACAGTGTTACGAGTCGATCTTGTGGGTTGATGGAAGCCATGTTTGAGGATGGTGCTGCTTGCAAGGATGTATCTTCCATGAGGTGCCTGGGTGTATGACGGACAGACCAGCAACGTCACGACGGAGCTGCAGAGGCTCCAGGAGGATGTCAGGGAACATTCTGTGACATTTCCTCCGCAGTGAAACGAGGGAGAGGAGAATGCATACCGAGGGGCACTAATATAGTTTTAAATATTCATGTCTTTTAGTCATTGCTGAATTGAAGAGAGTTCTCTCTCTCTCTGTTCTTGATCAGATTTATTAAAAGATTCAACTATATTTGTCAATTAAATCTTGTTCTTTGCAGGGTTTTGTCTCACATTGGACTCTTTTACAGCCGGGAGGATTCTTTTGTTGGCGCATCAACAAGTAAGTCAATGAATATCCAAACACCTAGAGATTGAAGGATTCTTGTTACCAACAAGTGCATTTAACTTTTCAACTGTTGTTGGTTGAGATGACATGATGCATTTTTATATTTGCCATTTTTCTGTACAAGCCTGCAGCTCTTCTCATTGTATCTTGTTTGTTTGTAATGTAATAATTGTTAGTACTTTTCAATATTGCCATTTTTGTGTGAATGTTTTCATGGAAATCAGATTTCATGTTTTTTATCTTGACAATAACTGTTTTGAAGTTGTATTTGAATTAAATCACAATGAGAAATTGTATCGATTTCTTTCCAATTCTAAGTCACCAGTGACATAACCACAGGGGTCCTCGGTTTTCCAGATACATATACTGCCCCTCAAACAAAACGGAAAAAAACATACCCCAGTGAAAATATCCTGGCTACGCCACTGCAAATAACCCTGATTGGAGACAATATATTCCATCATTCATGAAGGTGCTACCATTTAAATGAATTGTTGCGGTACCCGCTGCCATGGATTCGAACTGTCTCTAACCATCGGGCTAGCTCGGTGGTCTAGTAGTAAGACATTTGCTCTAGCAATGCAAAGGTCGTGGGTTCGAATCCCACCTGAGTGATTTGCCTGTGGATTTTTTGTCTTCATAGAACTCGGGAAAGTACTGAGTATACAGTGCTTAACACACATCGTTGTAGGGTAAAAACAAAACTATAGAATTAAAGGGGTTTAGTAGCATTAATTACAATTTAAGTAGCTCATTTAAATTGATGAAGAAGAAAAAAGGAAACAAAATTTAATTAGTGATTATTTTTCATTCTTCAGTCTTATTATTCTTGAAAATTTTGTTGTGTAATATCATCTTAGTGTAACAACAATATTTCCCATCAGCATAGTGGATGTTGTTGTGTTAACATACTGTATACTTAATTTTAAAAAAAATATAACCTTTGTTGTCATTTTCAGCTGAAGAGAAGATTTATGTTCCATGTGATCAGGAAATGTTATATTTCATAGCACAGAGTGAGAGACTTCCAAAAGACGGCTACATTCAGTGCCAGTATTGTCGAAAGTAAGTTAATAATAATAGTATAGAAATATTGACTGCTATGAGGGGCACAGTTAAAATTATAGGCCCAAGGTGATGTCAAAACCATGACTATGCCCGAAGCGAAGCTGAGGGCATAGTCATGGTTTTGACATCACCGAGGGCCTACAATTTTAACTGTGCCCCGAATATTAAGCAGTCAATATTTCTTTTATATACCGAAGAAAGGACATCAGTTCGCGCCGTGACACGAACGTATACAACGCGTACAGAAGTACACAAGCGACCTATGAAATACAGCAGTGTGTTGCGACTGGCGGGCACAGTCGATTGCTGTGCCCCGGGCACAGTTAATTATGACGTTATCTTGATAGAAAAAGGGGGCCCAGCTATTTCAATGACTCCACTTTTAACCAATCAGATTAGAGGATTCTATATATGAGGTATATAATGAAAACTAATAAAGTGCACAAATCCCCCAAATTATCATGGCGCTAATACAAACAATAACATCTACAAAAATCCAAATGGAAACTTAGGCCTAAGCTTAGAAAAAACAGAATACAATACATGTAGTAAAGAAATACTAATTAAAAAGTTGAAAAACACTGGTAAAAACAAACCGTCACTTAAATACTTGATTGGAAAATGGGTCTTTAGGCTGTTTTTAAATTGGGTTAAAGAAACAGATGATTTTAAAATGTCAAATCATTCTTCAAATGGTTTGTGTAGGAGTAATTAAGAATAACTAAGTAATTTTTATAATAAACATAACACGCAGTTCTTCAAAGTGTTTTATCCCACCCGAGGGCATTTAAAAGCACTCTTGTAATGCATGTAAAGAACCCAGTTACACATTTCGCAAAGAGAAGGGGTTTGCCCAAGTGTTTCTGGCAGTGGCTGCTGAATGCGCCAAAGCACCTTGTGGCCTGCAGCACTCAGTGGCTACAGAAATCAGTCACATAATTAATAAAAAAGTGTTAAAAACCTTTCTTTAAAAAATTGTTTTGTTAGTTCAAACGTTTTGAGTATCTTATTTGTAGATACATGCACTATATAAGACTATATATTACTGTTGTTATACTTATTATTCATACTTTTAATAACTTTTTGTTTCTTTATCTTTTAAGATCTTACAGTCTTCACAGTGTTCCTCACAGCAACCTGATCTTGTTAGTGGTGGATTCAGATTGTGAATGTCTAGTCACAGACCCTATCAATTTGAAACCTACTAAGGTAGTCTACAATTCCGTTGAGTGGTGTGAAAGGTTACGAACACAAACGCATCGTAGGCGACCGGAATCATGCCACTCTGAGCATGAATTGGTAGGTTGAGGAGTCTGGGAGCCAGATTTTATACAAGATAGCTTTTCAAAAATTTGACCATTTCTTAAATTGATTTTGTTTTTCTTTTGACAGGAGAATTCCACTGATTGTGGCAGAGGAACTTGGCTTAAACCGTCGCTGAAATGGATGCTACTCATGTTGCTTTTGAAGACAATCTTAACACAAGCATCACTTAGATTATGACAGTACGCCCTCTAGTGACCAAAGATGTGTACAGTAAACTAAATGCAATCAAACAAGGAAGGCTGGCCTTCTGGGTTTTAAGTGTGGTGTGTTTGTATCCATTGTCTTCAGTTTCTTAAAATATATCGTGTGACTCAACTAGTTGTCGTGGAGAGAGATTTCAACTTCTTCATGACCCTTGGGATTGAAATATCATTTAAGGGTGTGGTTGTGTGGAAGAACCTCCACACACACAAGTAAATATTCATGAATGTTGATACCTTCCACATGGTCCCACGCCAGGTCACCTCAAGTTAGATAGGCCTCCATTGCCATTGGTTGTATAACATATTAGGTTTGCACTACTAGAAGTTTGTACACCCTTTATTTCACCTGGGAAGGTTTGCTGCGCGGAGATTGTGCCTTTGTTGATGTGCTGGGTGGCATGGGACAAATGACTACCATAGTCATGCTGGTTCACCCTTTGATTTGCTCTGATCTTGGTATATCAGATATTTAGAACAATATTGGAGAATAATTTGGTCTAATATCCAATTATATGTGTAGAGGTTCTTCCACACACATATGCATTAGTGTATATTATAAACGTTCATGCCCAACGAGGTACAAATCATATTCTTCAATACATTTGGGTCATGGCTATTAATTGAAGGGGCACTGTGGTTGTGTTCATAGTCTGCTTATGGCTGAACATGGAAACATAAACTGTCACCCAGTAACTACACATGCAGGCGTTAACTGTCACATCACAAACAAAAGCTGTAAAGGGCGCCGTCATTATTATATCACGCGCGTTTGCAGTAACTGGGTGAGAGTTCAGAATTTAGTGTCTGGCCACAGACTCGCTGTGATCACAACGACAGTGCCCCTTTAACAAACTAAAAATTATAATAATATGACATTGTTGAAGGAAAACACTTTTAAAAAGTCACCAATAGCTGGTGACTTTAATAAGATATAGTCTATGACTACTTGAATTCAGGTAAAGAACACTAAATGATAAATCGCGATTTTGATGGTAACTAGTGCACGTTTTGTCATTCACAACTGTTGTATACTCTACTCTTTTTTATATACTCTCAATTGTGGTTACAGTTTTATATGGAAGAGAATGGCACATTTACTTCAATTGCATTCCTATTAGCCAACATAGCCGCCCTTTTGCGTTTCTTAAGCTTTTGAAAATCGGGCGCTGTAAAATCTGAAACTTGTTTTATATCAAAATTGTGATTTGTACAATATGTTATTATGTAAATGGGTTGTTTATGAATATTATGGTGTGTTAAGGATGTTGACAATATTTATCTTATTAAATTATTGTTTGAAAAGTGTTGGCAAACTCCCCTGAATAAAAAATGAAAATATTGGTTTTTTAGTAGATGCATGCTAAGATGGTAATGTGTTTTTTAATTCCATTAGTTCAACTGAATCAGTCACACAGTGGTGGACAGCTGATTGGTGTGCAAGAGGTTTTCTATTTTATTTATAAATGCCCTTATTTGTGTGACACATTTTTAAAGGGTATTTACTGTTGATGATTGTAAACTAGTTATGCAGTTACTTTGCTTGAATTTGCTACATCCAAACTATTATCATCTAAAACCTTTTGAGTGGATTACAGTTCGAGTGAAAATCACACATTAATAAGTGAAGCTTTTGTCGGTTCAAGTGAAATTTAGCTTTTCTGTCTTGAGAACAGCTCTTTTACAAATATAGGTTGTTGAATTTTGCAAAAAAATATAACTGGGCAAAAATGAAATTTCTAAGATACATCCTCTTTGCTTAAAAAATGTAGAAATCTGAATGATTGCAGATGGTGTGTTACTTCACAGAAGCAAGACAAGAGCTCTCTTTTAATAAACTAATTCTTTTAAAGATCTAGATAATTGTAGGATAATTGTGTATATTTTGGATGTGTGCCTTTGTGTTGCTGAGGGTTGAAAATCAGAAAGACGGTGATTTCTTGTTCTATTGTGTTTTCATTGCCATCTTTGGCATTATCAGTTTCTGTACATATCTCTGGTCAGGAGAAATATTTATATTTTAATGTTGCTAATATGCCAAATTGAGGGTGTTTATAACAATTATCTGTTTGCAGTGGTTTCAATTTTTTTAGGGTAAGGCCAGCAGGTTTAGTGCGTATGAATTAACAAGTGGAGTTTTCTTGGGTTTAGATTTGAATCCAAGATTCTGGTGCTTTTTACAGATTGCTCACCATGATTGCTTCTCGCTATCTAGGTGTACATAGCTGTAGAGTGACATCCTTAAACAGGTACTTGAGCGATTTTTTTTAACGGGTATGCTGTTTTAACTTGTTAACAATATGTTTGTTTATCATTTAAATGTAATTTTGATATTTGTTCACTTCTGGAATTTTCGTAATTGTCGATCAAAAATTAGGCCCCAACCTCAAGGTTTTGAAAAACTAGAAACACTTCTGCCGTTGATGGCGTGCATCAAAATGACAATACTTTGACGATACGTACGGGAGTTTGCTTTGTTATATCTCCATGCTGCAACAAAGCGGCTATCCAAAACGTTACAGGGCTTTTCGCGAATTTTTCTGAAAAGCACCGGAGAAGGGTTTTCAAAATTATCGCTTTTTTCACACAACTAAAATCTGTTTATTTCATGTGAACTCAATTTCCTTATTGGTTGAAAACATTTTAAATGATTTTCAGCAAAGTTCACTTATTGCCGTTTTCGTTCAAGTAGGTCTTTTTTAGATGTATCCTCGCACTTCACAGGGAAAAAAGCAGGTAGAAAATTTGGAAATATTCTCACTCATTCGAAGTTAATTTCATTTGTAATGGTTCTAAATAAGAATGTTAATACAAAATCCACTTATGCCATATTGTCAAGATGCAGAGAAACTTTATTTACTAAATCATTGTATGTTTGATTGTTTATTCGCTTTTTCAGATTGTTTTCAGAATTTTTTATTAATTTGTTATTATTGGTTTTTTGTGGGGGGGGGGAATGGTTTTATTGTTATGCAGATTACAGTGAACTTCAGTGGTTTAATCAAAAAAATATATTTAAATGTTAGTGGTGTTTCCACGTCCCGCCTCGGACACGATAATTTTGCCTTTTCCCATTACAAAAAAAATGGATTGTTCGTATTTGAACTATGACCTATGTTCGAGTTACATGCTTACAAAAAAATGGATTGTTCGTATTTGAACTGTGACCTATGTTCGAGTTACATGCAGCTTCTTATGATGATTCCTTAGGTCATTACTACAAAGAACAGCAGCTGTTTATTCCAAATGTATTCTTGTGTAGTGCACCTCTTTAAACTCACGGAAAAATGATGATTGTATGATAAAGGTTTTGAATTATGAAATATTTATATAATGTCTTCCAGCTAGAGGATTAAAGGTATGTAAACCGAAATTGGGGTAGTTTTGTTAGGATGTAAACATATTGAAATCATATAAAGATGAGGTACAGCATACATAATAAAAATTAACAATGGCGAAACTTATTATACAAAGAGCGTGCATTTAAGAACTGTATGGCCGTGTCACATGAGGCAATTTACAGGCAACCAGTTCCAGGCAAGAGAAGAGAATTCGTTCACATTTCAGTTTCCTAATTATGTTCTTGTAGATAGTGAGATGTCTCTTGTGCTGCTGAAGTGTTCCTTGTGCAGTTGGTTGCCTTCACTTGCCTGATAATTGCGGTCTTGTTGACACAAACGGTGTGGTTCATTATATCATAGAGCAAGGACAGGAGCTTGCATTTGAAAATCATTGTTTTAATGAGTTTGAACGCTCTACCTTATGTTTATTGTATTGGGTAATGTTTCATAAATGTTGAGGTGTGATTCACAATGATGCACTCTATTGTCAATTGGTAAAACACTGGTGAAACAATAATTACGCTGAAGTGATGGTTCGCCATGAAGTTTAAAAAACCCACTTTCTTAAGGGTATTTTTGATGCTATTATCCTTCTCAACATGCAGTCGAAAAGCTCCTGGGTCCGAATAGTGACCAGAATTCCGAGTCAATTCAGAACTGATGTATTGCTGGGTCAGGCTGCCCCCGGGAAACTAGTCCAGAACGGTATTTAGACTCAGATTCGGGAGCAGTTTGACACATTTTGGGGCCATTTTGACACAGATTCCAGGACATTCTAACCCAGAAATGGGTCAGGCACCACGAGACCCGAAATCCAGGTCAATTATGAGTTTTTAGGGTGTAATTGTAAAACAATGGCATTTAAATGACAAGTGTTGGGTAAGCATTTTTCATCAATACTTCCTGTGAGTAACTTTTACACAAAACTAGTTTAAACACTTTGTTTTTTTTACCGAGATCTGAATCAAAGCTCGTTGGGTGTACATCTTCTTTTATTTAATACAAATATGATTTAAGAACAAAAGAACAATCAATTCCTATTTTATGAGTATTGGTGACAGGGTCATTTTTACAATTCCTATTAATACTTGTCCATTTGTGTGTGTGTGTCACCCGTGTTTGTACGACTTGACCGGGATCTGAATTTGAAGCATTTATCGAACAAATGGATGAAGGTTTACTTACTTTGCGTTGTCTTCAAATGAATGAGTGACGTTCTATTGCGTCTAAACCAGCCTGGTCAAAACTTACGTTAAAGTCTCTCCTTCAAAAACCAATTTGCATTTATCTTACGATATCAAATGATAGCATTGACTCACTCAATTTCTGTCTTGGTTCAAATTGAACCCTTTTCAGCTGCTATAGCCGTTTTATGTGATCGTCTCCTAATAAGTAGTTATTTGTTGTTTATGGTAAATAAGTCTATAGATATTGTGTGCGTCATTTGAAATGGAAACAAATCTATGCAGTATAATTGTACATTTATTGGCATTTGCTGATACAACGTGTATAAATGATAATAAAAGTTTTGAATGCACTATTATAATACATTTTAAGAGGTCACGGGACTATTTTGTAAAAAAGAATGTGTTGTGTTGGTCAGAAAGACAATTATTACCACCATCGTGTGACAGTATTCATTATGCTGTATACGTTTGTGCGTATAGCCTAATGGGTGTTCTTGTCAGAGAGCGATTTGTATAATTTGATAATGGTGAAAATTAAAAGGTATTTTGTTTTGACAGGTGAATTAGTGTAGCTCATTATCTGGGTCCCAAGTAACCTTCCAGAGGCATATTTGGGTTATTTTTCTGCTCACATAAATCCCAACTTTGGGTCTCTATATTTGTTGTTATATTATCGGAAGAAATGTAATGGTGCTTGACCAGTAAACCTTTCATAAACAAAGCACGTCTGTTTGCTAAAAAGGTGCCCATGACGTCACGGTCAGCAGGGGAGGTGGGAGCCCCTCCCCCCGATCGAGACCCCCCCCCCCCCCCCCGATCAGAAGTCTTGCCCCCCTCCCCATTTGAAGTTTAAATAATGCATAATGCAAGTGAATGGTTCGATACACCAAAAGTCAACCCCCCTTTTCAAAAATAAAAAGGGGAGTACAGTTAGCCTATTAAGTATTAAACTCCACCGGTCACGGGTAGTGAGGAATGACACAATATATAGAGGAAACACATTAGGTTTTGTTTTGTTACAAACATCACGCTGCCCCAGACAGCTGGACACTATCCAGACATGTCAGGGAGAATGATTGACCCTCCAACAATTGAGACCCAATTACTCTTATCTATAATCCTCTACAGTTGTTATACAATTGTTTTACTTTGTAATACTCTTGCTTTACTCCAAAGCGAGCCGCGTGCGCGGTGTCTGTGTGGTGTTGTGACCTGGTTTTGTGACTCCTTGGAGTGGGTTTCGTGTTCTTTTAAACCTGGAAAGTGTGCTGACATCTGCTGGCTTTTAGATTTAATGTTTGTTTTTGAATAAGATATGATTTATTAACATTTTATTCATGCAAATTGTTCCATCGGGTTTACCACCCATGGGGAAACCCCTGGCCAATTTTCAAAATAGTATTTTTTGGTAAATTGCTTTTTTCAGAGTACAACTAATAGTTTATTTATAGCCTTCAGGCCTTTGTTAAAATAACATGTTTGGCCTTTGTGCTCTATCTACTGGCTTTGGAGCCCTCCAAAATTTTGTTTGCTCCAAGACCAAAGTGGCCTTGCCCTAAAAATGTTGAAGCCTATTGAAACTGTAATGAAGTTTTAAATAACAGATTTACATACCTTAACCCTAACAATCCCTAACCCTACAAATTCAAACAGGGCAAAGTGTTTAATTTTGTTAGGTTAAGTACAGTGAAGTTAGGATTGGGTGTTTGATTCTGTGGGATTGTGTATCCTTGCTGACAAGTAATGGCGTTTGAATTTGATTGAGTGGGTATGGTGGATGTGTGAAATGTACATGTCTGGCATTGCTCTTTCCTCCATGGTCTAATGAGATAGTTGTTGGATTATGTTACGTTGGGTACTGTGTGATTTCACTGATCAAATTTTGCACATGCCAAGTGTACACACTCCAACAAAATCAAACAAAAAAGGCCTGTTGGAGTTTGTTAGGTTGTGTATCGTCCCCCTAAGATTGGGTACAGTTCCCATCGCATGGTAGTATAAGCTGTTGGAATGTGTTGGGTTAGGGATGGATTCTAGTAAAAACACATTGGGAGTTAGGGTTAAAATGCATTACAAAAATCATGTCTCAGAAAACCCATACAAATCCATTTTTAAAGCAGTAAAATTAAAAGCTTCGCTCTATTTTTATTGTAAATTAGCCGGCACTCAAAAAGTTCTAGCTACAACCCTGATCACGCTCTCTCCTTAAATTGCACTTATAAGTGTTTGGTCAACCTCCCAGGCTGGCGTGCATGAAGTGCATCAGACTCTGCAGAAGAATCAACTTATATGACGTTTAACATTGCGAGGAGTCGATAAGAGCATTTGAGACACCCAAAGTAAACCAAGCCGATGTTATGTTAACATAGTTGGAACAACAGTATTACAGAACTGGACAGTAGTGTGAAAGGTCATTGAAGAAAGTGTTACGCAAAAAAGTCAACCTAAATTCCATCTGCAAACACAATATATCGCTATTGCTGTGTGCGCAATCAAATTAATCCTGAGTTAAGTTTGAAAGAAAACAATTTGATTTGATGCAGGCCCAAGGTGTGTCAACACTGGGTGTACCGTTTTGCACTGCGAGTGTTCAAAGACGCCATACGATGATTAGCGTAAAACTAGCATTTTAAACCCTAGATCAACAGCAGTTGCAGCCTCGTCTCTATGGTGCTCTGCGGGTATTATTTAGAGGGAGGAAGACATGCACTCCTGAAGTCGTCAGCGGCTTGCAATATATTCTAAATGAAGTAGTTAAATGACAACTTTTGTGAATTAAAGATTCTACAGGTGTAATAATGGCAGAAGCCTTTCAGAGCAGCGTTGCGACCCGATCGTCTCGATCGTCGTCATTTTGGAGTCAGGTATCCGGCTCGACAAACCAGGAGAAGGTATTCAGGAGACGTCAGCAACAAACAAAATCAACCAAATGGACATCCACTATCCAGGCTGCAGCAGCCGCTCTATCGGGCCGTGGGACGGGCGATGAGGTGACCTCAGTCAGACCAGCGCGACCGGACAGCTCAAACAGCTCCAGAAAAGAGACTTTATACTTCGGCCGAGACATCTCTACATCAATGTGGTGGCGATTTCGACGGGGTGGGGACGACGAAGACACCCGTCGGTTCATCGATAAGGCTGATGATGGCCCATCCCGGTATGAGAACTCATTTCGTATGGATCCTAAACCAAGCTGTGGATTCCAACCAGAGAGGGTTGAGGAAATCATGACCAAAGTCTTGGAAGATGAGTTCTCCAGAGTGACGTATCGATGTGAAAACGGACCTGAAATTGTGAAGAAACTTGCAGATGATATCAAAACAAGAGTCAAACTTCTCCAGTTTGAGCGTTACAGACTCGTAGTCTTGATTCAAGTCGGGCAGATTGAAGGACTTGAGATGTTGATAAAAAGCCGCTGTGTTTGGAACAGTGACACAGACTGTTACGCTACGGCTACGTTTCAAAACGGATACATGTACGCAATTGCAACGACTTACGGAGTATATTTAGACTAGCCTGTGAATTTCGAACTCTCCTAGATACAATTTTAAAACCATTTATAAACAAATGTTCCCCCTTGTATCAATCAATGTAACCAATCATTCAACTTTACAAAAGTGTTTTGTAAGGGTCTATATAAATAGCTTAAAGCACATGTTTCACATTGGTAATACACCGATCCATTAAGCCACGCCCATTTCTCATTGACCAATCACAACCGCGAAATCTGATCACCATTTGAGCCGTTTGGTGATCTTTGCACTAATGTGATCGGGTTTCGCGGTTGTGATTGGTCAACTCGTAAGGAGGCGGGGCTTAATGGATCGGTCTATTGTCAAAGACCAGTATCCACACTTGAAATAACAAACTTGTGATAGTTTAAGCTCAATCAGTCATTGGAGTAGGGAGCAAAAAGTGGGGACAAACCTTAAATGTTTTCACTGTTTTCAAACTTTGAGTTTTTGACGTCGATCAAAACCAATCGTTTTACACATTTCTCAAGAACTATTGCAAACAAATATCTCAAGGGGAGTTTCCCACCATGACCATCTTTATACAATGTACGTTGTGTGAAAATCTGTGAACATTTATATGTGTATCCTTACCAATGTTATGCACATTTTAATTGCTTTAAAAGTTTAAATTGAAAGCTGCTGCTTTAAGTAAAAATGATTGACAAGGAAATTCCCAACGGTGATTACGTCCTGGCAATGACGTCATCAATCCAGTAAAATACACACGTGTTTTATCCATTGCCTTGATCACGAAATAATAAAACTGTTAAAGTTAAAGTTTACTTTACTCAGGTCTTTGGACAATGAAGGATTTTTTTAATAATAGTATAGTCTTATATAGCGCACGTATAATCTACCAATAAGGTATTCAAGGCGTTTGAACAGACAGAAACATTCTAAGACAAGGTTTTTGAATTGTTTGAACTATGAGACCAAATTTATGTGGCACCTACATTCAGCAACATTTTGATTTTAATACAAAATATATTTGATAATCATTATACAACTTGTGTTTTCTTATAGCCCATTGAGGTCAAACGTTGGTTTTTCATTAAAGAACATTAATATGGCTTTTATAAGTTTGTAATACTTTGCTTGATTCGAAACTTGTTCCTAACTGAGCAAAATGAGTGAGCTGGGACAGTGGTGTAACCAGCCGTTTTAATGGGTGGAGGCAAAGACACAATTTTGGGGAGAGCTACGTTACGTATCGAACCATTCATTTGTGCATTTTCCCCCTATCGATCTCATTTTGGGGGAAGAGGGGGCAAGGGCCCTCCATCATCATGGTCACGCCTCTGAGCTGAGATGCTTTTACTCTTCTGAAAACAATCATGACTGATATACTTACACCACATATTGCAGTACTATAGTGTATCGAAACATTCATTGAAACATTTTTTCTATCTCATTTGGTGGGGCAAGGGGGTGGGGCAAGGGTTTTGATATCCACCCAGCTCTCTCCCCTCCCCTCCCCTCTTTCCATGCCTCTGAGCTGAATTGCTATGTTTTCGTTCTGAAACAATGACATAACAATACCCATCTAGATTGTACGGTAATCTTGTAACATTTCACCAACTTTCCTGTGAGTGGACTGTGATTCACTGTTTTCACCACCGGTACGAATATTATTTGTAATAGCAATAATTAAAATAAGAGTACATCCGGATGTTGTGGTTCAATTAATTACAGGTTCACCTCGATTTGTTTATGATATGGGTTGATACTATAGGCAGAATGTTCATAGCCCTGACCCGTAAACTCTACCCGGAACATAAAAATCACCACGAAATGAATGATGACGTGTTTTGTTCGTTCTACAAAACACCTCATTGTACATCCGTTATCCTTCAATCGACTCAAATAAAAAAGCTCTGAAATTGATTCGACCATCATAATTTGTTTGTAACCTCAAGTTGGATCTACACCATCAGCAAGGCAAAGTCCGAAATCGAATTTGTTGTTTCAACCAGTGCTTGGATTTTGTTGGTAAGTGCTTCACAGTTGTGTTTTTATTGATTTTTCTTCCGGCTTTTTATTTCTTTTTGAGCTGCTTACCCTCGTATTAACATCATTGCATTTGTACTAATTGTTTGCTCATGTTACCATTTTCTGTTTTTTCTGTTAATTAAAGTTTAAAGGTAGGCCTATTGCACGGGATTGGTAGAGCTGAAAAAACAGTCGCAGACAGCGTTATGTTTTGTGTGATCAACCATTAAACATGAAATAACAAACCTGCGAAAATTGTGGCTTAATCCAGTATTATTATTATTATTATTATTATTATTATTATTATTTATTCGGCATATCAAAACAAAATTACAAAATACAGAAAGAACAAAGCAATACAAAAGGGACAAAAAGCCAATGGCACATGCCTGGAATTAAACAAGTTAACTATAACTGTGACTCGAAAACCTTTAACTCTGATGCCACTGGCTAATAATACATACGCACATGAAATTACACAAAATCCAAAATCCAAGAAAATTACCCCCCCCCTCCCCCCCCGGGGGGGAAAATGTATTTAAATATATATATCAATTTTAAGTTGTGTGAGTCAGGAGAAAAATAGTGAAAAACCATGCTCAATTTTAAGCATGAACACATTGTCCTTAATTTTGGTTGTAACAACTGAAGTCAGCTATTGAGGGTTAGGCCTATTATACTGGCTTTTCTGATCCGTTTTCTCGCAATATGACTTCATTTCAGATGGAAATTTACAGAAAAATATGGTGGTAGTATAAACTACATATTCAGTAAGCTTTCAGACTGAAATTAATCAATGGTGGTTTTTATCTTTACCAGTCCTGTAAAATACACTTAAAAATTTAAAACAGATCCCCCCCCCCCCCTTTATAGGGGTACATTCAAAATAACCATACGCTTTTTACCATAACAGGTGACACGACGATGAAGTCATATACAGTACTTTTTGCTGTGCTCTTTGTAGCGTTATTTATAACGACTGAGGCTAAACCTTGGGGCGGACCAAACCGAGGCAACCGACCCAGTCGACCTGGTAAGTCCGGTCTTAAAAGGTACTATTCAGCAAGGAGTTGGCGTGTTTGCAGATTATCCTAATGTTAAATATTTCCTAAAAACCCAAAATATGATGGTACAGTTCAATTAAAAAGTATAAATAGTTCTTTGCCTAACCAAACCAAATTTCCTTACTTTCTCTTCGTGCAGGTCGTCGAGATGAACGGCCTGGTAAACCCAGCAGTTGTTGGCGTCGATGCCCCCGTCCAAATCCAGATACTCGAGTCTGTGCATTCGACGGTGTCCGTAATCGGACATTTCCGTCCGAGTGTTTTGTTGAGAAGTTTGAGTGCAAGACGGGCCGAAACGTGACTGTTTACACCGAAGGTGCTTGCCCTGCCGTGGCCTTCCAGGTGAACGGTATACCGTCGATGGAAACTGAAAGCAAAGAAGACAGTAGTAGTAGTGCGGAGAGCAGAGAAGATATTACCACACAAGGTAGGATGGCAGCCATTTTTTTGTACATAAGCAAATAATTTCTTTAAAACATGAAATGCATACTTGACTCATTTAGTTTTGGTCTACTAAGTGAAAAGGAAGTAAGCAGAGTGAACATCTTATATTTTTGCATCATTTCGTACATAGGAAACTTCGTGATATCAATTTTTTTTAAAGGTTCTGAGTAAAATTAATACTGGAATTTATCAAATAGAAAAACAATTACCTTCGAAACTGAATTAAAACGCCTGAATTAAAACTCTCAATAAGTTGCACCACCAGACATTTAAATTGAAAATATTGCAGAAGTTCAGCAATTAGACTGAGCTGTTTCACCATTTCTACTAAACAGGTGTTTCGGTCACCACGACTGCGGCAACTACTTCACCAACTACGGCACCAACAACAGCGCCAACTACGGCACCAACAGCAGCGCCAACTACGGCACCAACAGCAGCGCCAACTACGGCACCAACAACAGCACCAACTACTGGACCAACCAGACCACCAGTTGCCGTGGGGGCAACTGCACCAGGTTCACCACCCTAACAACCAGCACCATAAACTCAGAAGGAAATTTATTCCACAGGTTAACGACACAGAAGTCAACATTCAAATGTAGTACTATAGTGTACTAGTATTGTTTGTTTGAATCGTAATCTTACATAAATGCACATGACGACGACGAGAGCAGGCAAAACGAAACATTGAGACTAATTACTAACTCACTCTTAATTCTTTTCAGAACCAAAATGGCATCCCAAATTTCAAAATCTACTCCGCGGCAGTAGAATAAATAGAAAAACAAGTTCTCAAGAACAACCTATATAAACTGCAGAGTAGATGGTGGTACCGCAAACAGAATACACACACATTTTCAAAATACACTTTTTGTGTGTGCACATAATAATTTCTGTTTTCAACTACTATTTTGTGAATGCTTATTCCTGCGGAAGTGTTGTACATTCATGATGTTTTTACAGTGATAATTTTCCCTTCCAGATGTAAATATAAATAAATAAATTGATAAATTGACCTCGCATTTATTGATATTAATTTATTCCAAATTAATGTAAAAAATATATAGAGCCAAATGTCAAGTAATGTTTATATTTTTACCAAATTAATTTTTACCAAATTAAATTGGAAATCCATTCAAGCTAAAGATACGATAAAATATACATCAAATACATTTTCTCATTAAGACTTTGG
The DNA here is from genome assembly GCA_037783415.1 of Leptasterias polaris. Taxonomy (NCBI): domain Eukaryota; kingdom Metazoa; phylum Echinodermata; class Asteroidea; order Forcipulatida; family Asteriidae; genus Leptasterias; species Leptasterias polaris. Next base: position 262,554 of record JAZGTN010000098.1, read on the forward strand.
GGGCATTTTTACTTAAGATTTGTTTTCTATAAAGAAGTAATAATTCATTTCAATGTTTCAAGAATTTTGTAAAACGAAAAGGAAAATTAAAATATCAGGAAGTTGCCTTGATGAGACGTATTGTTTTTATCTGGACTGTTGTATACACTCCTGTGGCTATGTACATGTAATTACAAGAAGTAACTATAACTAGTAAACTTGCGGGTATACAATGTGTAAATCTCTTTTGGGGGGAGTGTTGGCTTTGAAAAGAACCGGTTTGAGCCAACACTTCTCCCAAATGTGATTTACTCACATGGTTTTACCTGCAAGCTTACTAGTAGTCATAGTTACTTCTTTCCACACGATACACATCTTCAAATGCCTGTTTAGCTCGATAATGTTGTTGTTACGCTACCGATCTGTAGGAACATAATGTTCCGGCGTTAAGTTCCAGTTGGACCTTTGTGCCAACCCATTTTACAAAACCCAATACAGACAAACCATTACTTTCTACAAATTATGTACGCCATACCTTTAGCTTCAACCCTATCCTGGTTTGTCCTACCATAATTGTTTGTCAGACAAATGATCTCTTCTCACCTTTCACAATTAATGAAGTCAATTTAATTAATATCTGTGACACACACTTTTGTTTTGTTTATGTTGCAGGGCAAATGCGCCCATTCCAAATTTGTTATGGAAAGGTCAGAAGTATCCAATCAAGGCACAAAATAGTGGCTTTTAAAGCATGATGAGAGTTTTTTACAAGAATAAAAAGCAGGTCAAGTTCTCAAGAACAAATCTACATAGCTAAAGAGATATGCTACCGCAAACTGAATAGGGCCTACACATTGATACCTCACTATGCAATACCGCTAAACCCATAAATGAGTTCACTACACCTAATAGTTAACATTTTGATTATTTTCCTTAAAATGTTTTAATGACTTCGGGAAGGGGGCCTACGAGGCCCCCAAGGGGGAATTATGACGAAAACAAATCCACGTGACAACAAATAGTTTTGACTCATTTAGTGCGCTCGAAACTTGTTCGTGCTCACGAAACCATTTCGTGCACTCGAGTAGACTATTACTATTAGTATTATTACGTGTGCTCGAAGTAATTTATTTCGAGTGCACGAAATAAAGAACTCAAATTATTTCTTGGCAAGTGAATTTGTTTTCATAGGGGCTCCGTAGGCCTCAGAAAAGTAAAAAGTATACCATACTTTTGCAACAAATTTTGAAATGAGTTCGATCTGTTTGAGCTATTTGTTTTTTAAACATAACTCTGTACACCTTCGTACTCGTCTTCCTTTAGATCGTATCTCAATGTGTCATCCCAATCATGTTCTTGACTCTGTGCGTCATTCCCTACGTCACTCAATTCACTTGGGGTGAGTCTACCGAAAGACCGTTCCTCGTCATTAAATACGTTATGCGAGACGTTGTCAGTGTCCGGCTCGACCCCGTAGCGTTCGAAATCGGGTTGTGGGTATTGTGTATTTTTGTCGTCATTACCGCCGTCATATGCATCGTTGTTGTAGTCGTAGAGGTTGTTGAACTTGTTTTTGTCGTCGATATTTTTGTATCTATTCTCAATGGGTTCAATACCATGAGGTTTATTACATTTGATATAATAATGAGAACGAGGTCCGTAGTCGACTGTCCGATCGTCGACATAATTAGAATATGGATACTTGTCACGCCTTGAAGAAGCTCCTTGCTTTACAGGAGAACCTCCTCTCCCTCGATGCTTTTCCTCTCTGAGATTGCCCATGAATTCAAGATGATCATGATTTTCTTCACAAGCTGGGCTTCCAGCGTTACGTTCTTCATGTAGAGTTTGTAGATCTCTTTGTCGAACTTTTGGTGGCCAGTAAAGATCATTATCACGAACATTATCACCTTGATGTTGTGCGGGATTCTTGTGAGATGGTGCTCTTTCGTTGGGTGTTTTTGCTGCCTGTTCAGCTTGTAAGACAGCCGGAGAAGACTTCTTATTCCTTACCTCCCTGTAGTACATACAGACCATAACAACCATGATAAAGATAAGCAACGCTGCGAATAACGAACCTATAATGACTGCACTATAGTCTGGTGGTGGTGTTGGTTCGGTTATAGTACATGCCTTTGTACTCCTAGCGGTAGATACTACATCATGGTAAGGGGGTTGGGTTGGTAGATCACCTGCATTGATTGTTTGAATGGTTACTATAGCAACCCCCTGGATGCCATCATTATCAATCACGACATACTTGATGCTCGCACCCCCATCATCCTCCTCTATTTCACGTAACGTGAACTGATTACCTTCTATTCTGTAGCGATCTGTCGCATTCTGCAGCTCCTCAGACACTATCCAGAATGTTCTGTTGATATTTGACGTCACAGTAATGGCGAAGGAGGTAAACACAACCGTACTTCCAACAATAACAAACCCATTTTGGTTCTTGTAGTTTATTGTCACCGTTGGCTCCGATACGATGTCGAATGAACCTACAACGCAGCTCCTGTTTAGGTCATTCGTCAATGGGCGTGTCCAAATGCAGACGAATGCCCTTCCTTCATCGTCTAATGAAGGGATGAAAGTGACTTCCGAGTACGAAAATACACTGTCCGATGAGATTTCTGACGCCAAATGATGACCATCTCTTTCCCAGGACAAGTTGACGGATGGCTCACCGACCTCCGATTGGCAGAGCATGACGATGGTCTCCCCAAGGACAACCTGCAACCTCCCATCACCTGTGATGCTAACCCCACCCTTTATCAAGCTGCTACAGTTCGGATAGACATCCCCAGGAACATACCTAACTGTAAACTCTGCGACGTCGGATTCCAACAAGATGTCACTCTCTGCACACTTAGCATCGGTTAAATTCCTCCCGCAAACCACGAAAGAGAACCACGCTGTGTCGAGCCGGTTCGGGTTGGTTAACCTGAGAGAAAACTGTCTGTTGTCTGGTAACACCACCTGTCGTGTTATCACGTAGTTGTCAGCATCAAGACCAAGTGACTCGAACACACCATCCCGTTTAACTGTCTCATCGGCGATAACGATTCCCCGTCTTCTTATAGCAATGATCTGGGTACGAACATCCATACTGCTTACTTGAAAGACTAACGGGGTAAACGAGTCTGCTTCCCCCTCATCACCCTCTGAGCTAACTGGTTGAATCGTAATGCTCTGCCCGTCAATTAGTGAACTCATCCACAAAACAATCATGATCTCCAAAAATATACGTGCAGCCGCCATTGCTAAAAATTAACAGTTTACGGGAATTGGTCCAGCTTATGTTGTACCTACGATGACAATACGTCAGTTACAGGGGCAACCTCCTACCGTTGCTGTGAAGTAACATGAAAACTAAACATTGATAATTGACAACACGATCTTAAGCATCCCTTACCCAGTGTAAATATCACCGGCATTCAATTATTTATTATGATAATCATTAGGAATAGTCATATAAACATTAAGTACCGGTGCGGGGGCAAAGTAGACGAGTACATGAATAGCAACGACATAAGAGTCGTTATTTATTGCTAGACCTGACACCGACATTAGGAATTGAAATTAATCTTCGATGTGTAGTCGCCATATGGCCCTTTTCGAAACCAAGGCATGAGATTGGGCTTGGCCATGGGCTTCGCCAATTATTTAGCAAACGCTTTCCTTACGGGGCTTCAAACTGCCAGACAGAGCCCAAGCCGGGGCCTATGTCTACAATGTTGATGAATTGCAAATACAACAAAAAGAATTTTGCTGGTGGTGATTTATTTGTACAACTGCAATACTGCATTTTTATATTATTGTTTAATGAAATTGGTAACTGTTGTTTTATATATTTTTAATCTAAATCTCATAATGGAATTTCAACTGATACCATTTATTTGTGACATCATTGTTGTGAGAAATACGTCCTGAGTCAATTGCAAAGAGGGTTGTCATTTTATTCTCAATGTAACCTCCTTTCCAAAAGGTCATCATCTAAAGACTGAGCAATTTGTGCCGATATTTGTCTTTCTCGGAAACGTGTATTTAAATAATTTTTCCAACATAATCGTTTCGAAGCTTTCTGGCATTCTAAAAAATTGGTAATGAACGCGAAAAAGATTTTGTATTTGTTATCCGTAAGTTTGCTTTGTTATAAAGATGGTAATGGTAATAAGCACCCTAAATAATATGGGTTTTGAGGCATTGCATGGTGAGGTATCAATATATATTTGGTTTGCGGTAACACCTTGTGTATATCTACTTGCTAGGTAGATTTGTTCTTTGAGAACTTGTCTTGCTTTTTATTCTACTGCCGCGGAGTAGATTATTCGGAATTCGGGAGAGAACTGTCCTGGTTATTAACTACTACCTGGGCGGGAGGTAGGAAATCGGCCGGGACTACTTTCGCTTTGTGGATCGAGGGGACTTCTCGTTATTAACTACACTGCCGCGAAGTGAGTTCTTAATAGGTCTCAACGTTTCGACTAGCTTGCTCTAGTCATTATCAGAAGACTGAAGAATGTAATGCATGTTGGTCCATTTATAGGGGTTCAGAGGTTTGAGTCAGTCACTGCTCTGATTGGTTCTTCTGAAAGGTGAACTGTGGTGTTACCGCAAACCAAATACACCCTAAATAAATTATTGCGTCTGAAATGGCCCCGTTGATTAGAAATCAATAAATATATCTCAACAAAGATCGCCCTCCTGTAACTTTTGGAGGTTCAAATGCCTGTGGTGTCCGTCTGTCAATGCCGCGGACAGAGATGCGGTTGGTACCCGCTGCCACCTTGCTAAATTTGGATGGATTCGACGTTATTGATGAAAATACCGTGACAATTTTGTTTACCACCAAGTAGACACAAGTAGACGCTGTATTCGGCTGAATCTTTCACATGTGACTTTTATTGTATATTTCTTGATAACCTTGCTCAAATCAGCATTACGTTGACAAAAACCAATCTATGACTCTACCTTAAACCTATGATTGCGCTTTTTGGTACTTGCCCATAAAATTTCAAAATCGAAAAATAAATTACATGAACACTCCAGTTACAAGCACCTGTTTCTTATCAATGTTTCACTATTTTATTGGAAATTACTCGTGAATAGGCCTATGCAACTTTTTCCCCTCAGGGATAGAGATTATTTGATCGACCAAAGGTCCTGATCTACTATACGCGAACATAGTTTACTCACGGGTCCCAGCATGATCAGCTATAGTAAATTGATTTTGGCCAAACTGGGCGTGCTATACCCAGTGTTACATTACCCTTAGTAAAAACCTAAAAACCAAGCCTTGACATATCGTGCCGTTCTGGAGTCGCCACTAAATCGAGTGTGTTCGCTTATGTCACCGTGGCAACGAGTTGAGTTGGGTTGTCTGACACCAGTGTCCATCATTCCAGCACTGTAATACAAACACAGTTTTTTCTGAAATAATGTAGAGATATGTAATCAGTAATCATAAGGCATACATTGAAGCGGCTCATCGGTCATGCTGTCTGATCCAAACGAAGTCTAATGAACACCAAACAAAAACTGATAGCTTTATTTGCTGTTCATGATACAGATGAAATCAACTGAATTAAAAAGCAAAGGTTGCTTTACATGATGACGTGTATTGCCGTCCAAGGATTAATACTCTGAACAGCTTTTTGCTGTAAAATCGGCCTGGAGTCCATTTTCGCAAATCATTGGTGTGTTCCTGGCTTTTTCTAATAGAGGAAAGCTTTTAAAATGGCTCAACTTGTGTGTGTTACTCTGTTTCTTCTAATGAGTTTAATACCTGATGTATTTGCTCAATTATCCATCGTAAGACAACCTGTTGATGTTACTGTGAAGGAGGGAGACAGTCTCGTCACAGTTAGTTGTGAATTTGTCAACATAAACGAAAGAGACCAGATTGTCTCATTTCGGAGAGGGGACAATATCATAAGTGACGAGCTTGGTCTCCGTTCCGGTGAACTACAACGATTGGGTCTGGAAGTCGACAACTACAGCATCAAACGTAACATTAACGTGGGAACATTTGCTAGGTCTTATGACCTATCTATCAAGTCGCCAACTAGGAATGACACCAGCGACTACCAGTGTGTCGTGTGCAGGCGGGATACCATCACTAGCATGTGTTCTGATGACATTGTCCTGTCGTCTGAGAGAGCCAGCCTTAATGTTCATTATTTACCCGGTGATAACTATCCTATCTGCACTGTACCATCCACGGTTGAATCCAACACCAGCTATATTGACGTTCAAGAAGGTACAGCCTTTGAGATCATCTGCTCATCAGAAACCGGCAGTCCCCTCGTTGAACTTGCTTGGACACGTCATGAAGCTGCGGTCAAAGGTCACGTTCAAGTATCAACCGGTAAAAGCAGGCTAACTGAATCGAGATTGATGTTCATGCCAACCATGCAGGACAATGGAACAGTTTTGACGTGCACTTTAACAAGTGCTGCTTTCGAGGATGACGTGAGGAACTGCAGCACGCTCCCACTGGCTGTTTCTGCTGATGGGAGCAAGGACCCGGGGGGTGTGGGAGGACTAAGCAGAACTATCATTATCATTGTCATCCTTGTCTTGGTCATTGTCATTCTAATTGTCACTATTGTCATCGTCTATGTGACGAAGAGGAAGAGGAGAGATCGGGGCTCGTCACGAGGTCCCAATATTGAGTACCAACCTGCTGGAACCGTAGATACTGATGATATAGACGGCGCTGGTCAAATCAAAGTGGAGCTCGGAGCAGAGGGATGAAATCTAGATCAAACAATTACACTGTTCAATCAGTGGTATACCTGGGGCCAATTTCATAAAGCAGGGTATACTTTTTCTCTTCATCCTCACTTGGTGTATCCCAACATAGCATAAAATAACAAACTTGTGAACATTTGGGCTCATTATTGGTCATCGAAGTTGCAAGAAAATAATGAAAAAACACACCCTTGTTGCACACTGTGTGCTTACAGATGTCTGAGCATGCCTGGGGCCTTTCTCAGGTTCAAATGTTTTGGTGAAAAAAATACCTCTTTCTCTGAAACTACATAACTTCAAGGAGGGTCATTTCTAACAATATTTTATTTTATCTTTTCATTCACAGCGCTCCAGTTCTCTTTACCAAGTAGGCCTACGTTTTTATAGTTAACAGCCAAAGTAGCGTGTCACATGCACACCCAGTAACTGGTATCCTGCTGATTTTTTGCTGAACAGGAAACCTTTAAGCACAAACATGTAAGTTTGAGTCCTACTCAATTTCTTGGTGTGGGTGCCAAAAGAAAGTCACAAACAAAATGGTTTTCCCTAGTGTGGACACGCCTATGGCATGTATACGTCAATCTGTCTTGAAATGTGGGGTGGGGAATCAAGAGGTGTTTCAGGGGTGGAGCCCTTGTAGGGGATTTAAGGGGCGGAGCCCCCTGAAGCTTGGCGTTCTAGCATGTCCGAATAGCCTATAGAAAAGATCCCTTTGCTATAAATATTTACATAAAATTGTTATAAAACTTAGAGAGAGAGAAGGAACGGGAGACACTATAATAAAAGCCCAGTATAGGCCTATAATGATTCATTAATCTTATACTTTAATTTCACAAACTCTCCCTCCCTCGCCGCCCCCTTTTATCTTAACCGGGGTCCTCTAGGAATTTTTGAATTCCTCAATATCTCTTCTTTGTTATCGATGAATCTTAAAACTGTTTTTAAATTTGTCGTTTCGACAAACTTTCTGCATTGTTGTTAGATTTGCACCGTCAACAGAATTGGCGCGCCCAGGAATATAGCATATATATATATTTTTAATTTTATTTTTGGGGGGAGGGGGCTCAAAACAAAATAACGATGGGTCCATTGGCCGGTGTTACGGAGGTGTCAGAACTTTGGCGTTGTAGGGGTGGAAAATCAAGCCTCCGTATACGTCGTCTAAAAACAGAGAAATCGACAAACTTCCACATCTGATAGCCTGCATTATGTCGGACTTTTAAAAAATGCGGAAAGGAAGCAACATGTGATGAAATGCGTTTGGATCTGGTCGATGCATATTACCTTCATGCATATTCATTAAAACATCGTGGGTAAAAAAAAGTACTATCCACTGTTTCTCAAATTCAAGTGTAATCTTTACAATTGTCCGGCAATCCCTTGAAAAGTGGGAGGGCACTTGAATGCCGGAAAGACAGACAAATCGGCACATTGGTTTCAAATGCTTATGTTATTGTTGAAAATTATTTTTTAAGCAATTAAAAGTGAAATATCCATGTGGGAGAAAGAAAAAAGCGTATGGCATGATTAATATTTTAATGATGACAAATCCATCCTGCAGCCGGGAAAAAATTACACAAAAATTTGCGATTTCTCTCCTGCCTGTCTCTCCCCGCCTTCCCCTTCATTTTGTTCCCTTTTCGGTGACCATTTGGGGGATCTCACCCCCTCCCCCCCCCCCCCCCCCAGATGCGACAGCCCATTACACGGGACAGAATTGTGTAGGGCCTAAGTAACAGTTTATCAACAATACAATGAAATATTGTTTCACTGGTTTAGGACAGTAATTGAATACTACACTATACCTCTGAAAATAAAACATTGCCTTTTTTGTTTGCTTTGGTAAATAAAAACATTATACTATTTGGCAACAGTCTGATTCACATCAGAGGTAGATCATGCTTTGTATGGTCATCATGAGTTTCTTTTGCAAGGGACACGGCATAAACGATTGTAGGCCTACTTCTTAAGTGCCATAGCCACTGTTTCTCTTCGGTAGCTTTACAAAATTAAGAAATTCATATTGAAAGCGTCATACTTAATTAACACAAGTATGGTAAACATTCTGTAAAGCTCGCTGTATCGTGAGTAATGCGGTTGCAAGTACCGGCAGGAAATTTAATCTGACTCATACCAACAGGAAGCAGAATTGATGTAAATTCCATACTTTGACATGATACTGCAGGATGAAGAAGCATAGGCCGTATCTGAATTGACAGCTACGACTACGGCTACGACTGTTGCTAAGGGCGTTGCTAAGGACGTTCCATACTTCAACGCATGATGACGCCTCGATCCAGCCTTAGCCGTTACCGGCGTAGCCTCTATCTTGGTTTCTCCATCATACAACCGCCGCCGGCTAGACAACTTGGTGTCTAAGCCAGCTAGGAGGGAAGACCTTTTCCGTGCCGAACCCTACAAACAAGTCCCGTTTTTGGTTTGCAACAAATAAAATTAAAAATGTAATAAAAAATACAGAAAAGTTCTGGCGATCGGTTTCTCACGATTACAAACAATGATTTTGTACAAGTCGTACATTCTTTCCCAATCTAGCCGGAACATCTGACGCCCTCATTTCGAGGCATTCTGCTTTTTATCAAAAATGGATTCAGGCTCTGCGAATAATATTAACTCCCAAAGCAAGGTTCAAAGGAGGGCGCCCTATTGTTTCGGGAAATAATTTGCAGACCAACCAACAAGTGATGGTGGGGAGTGGACATTATCAACTTTAATCAATTGAGCCTCTAGAATAACATTGATCGTATATTCATTTAGTTAGTAATACGGTAACGACCACCAGACTGAAGTTCCACGATGGAAGCCCTAAAGAGATTTAAGAAGAAAACGAAGGAAGCAGTTGAGGTAAGTTTTGATGAGAGCCAGAGAGTCGGTTCGGAGTGTCAGTTTATATAAATAGTGATAAACTTGCTGTGAGTCGTGTATTTCCGACAGTCCGTTTACGTTTACGTTTACGTTGGTTGACTCAGCAGGATCCATAAGTTTGAACGTAATGCTAAGGGTGGTTGATTGGTGCTCAAGCAGTAGAAATACAAGTGCCTACAGTCATAAATAATATTAACCCTCCTACTGTTCGCAACATTTTCAAGTGAGTTGACCAACCATTTGAAACCATTCAATTCAACTGCCAAAGTTGTGTATGGTGGCACAACTGTGCACAGAACTAACTGTGTACTGTGTACTAGTTGCGATAATCGTAACCCTCCTTTCCCGACGGGCTTTAGCCCGGAGGGTTACGAGACAATGAGCACGAGATTCGACCATTCGTGCCAAAACGTGCAATTTCGACCAATGTTGACAGACTAGTCACCAGATTTGCCCAATTTTTACCACTTTCAAAAATCATGAAACAAATTCTAAGAACATGGGCTTAATCTTCAATGTCTAACAAATCCAACCATAATACTGAAAACATCATTGAGAAAATTATTTTGAAGAAAAAAAGATAAAAACTTACCGGAGACGGAGCGAAATGCTCGTGAAGTGTAGACAGACGATGGTTGAGGTTTTAAACCCCGCACTTCGTTACCATGCAACTTCTCTACCAATCAGTGTAAATTCCCGACCAATCAGCACAAACCAAGGAAAAACAGACCGGCCTGCCGCGGCTGTAGCCCGCGAACCGGCTATGCCCGCTCGCGGACTCACTGCACGGGTGTGTTTGTGTGTGCTTGCGCTGGGCTGTACATGTACATGTATGCCAACGTCAACCTCGTCCCCGGGGTGTGTCGAGCAGTACCATGTTGACCGCTCTCTCATGGTAAACAATGGTTGGGAAAAAAGTAAAACATGGGGACGAGGTTGATGCCAATGTATGACTGTGTGTGTATGTATTGGGGTTACATACATGGCTCCATGCTTGTACACATGCATAGAGCCGCGCAGTGCAGTGAGTCCACAAGCGAGAACAGCCGGTTAGCGGGCTACAGCCGAAGCTCCGCCCAGTCTGTTTTTCCTCAACCTCAACCATCGTCTGTGTCCGATTCACGAGCATTTCGCTCCGTCTCCGGTAAGTTTTTGTCCTTTTTTCTTCAAAATATTTTCTCAATTATGTTTTAAGTGTTATGGTTGGATTTGTTAGACATTGAAGATTAAGCCCATGTTCTTAGAATTTGTTTCATGATTTTTGAAAGTGGTAAAAATTGGGCAAATCTGGTGACTAGTCTGTCAACATTGGTCGAAATTGCACGTTTTGGCACGAATGGTCGAATCTCGTGCTCATTGTCTCGTAACCCTCCGGGCTAAAGCCCGTCGGGAAAGGAGGGTTACGATTATCGCAACTAACTGTGTACATGCATTCCCTCATGGTATCATATTGCAAGGCTGGCATAGCTTCTATCATTCAAAACCATCATAGTGAATTGAATGGTCAGACAGCAACTTGGCAAGAGGGTTAAAAAATTAAAAGTTCAATGTAGACCTTTAAAAACTTTCCTTTTTACCCAGAGAAGATTTTTATGTTTGGAAAAATGGTGCAGAGTACATTAAACCGATTTTGTGCAAGCTCGTTTTGGTGTGAAGAATCTCTGAGTCTGATGAGCTGACAGTGACAAGTGACAAGTGACAAGTGAAGTACCTGTTATGTTTAAAATTTGTAATATTGTCGGCACTACTTTCTACTCTAGTCTAGCTACCTGGAACTAGGAACTATAAACTGAAAGCCTAGGGGTCTGACAATTTGAACCTGAATGGTCAGACCAACCATTCTGTAAAAGGGGTGTTGCAAAACACCAGTCCATGCAAATAAAGACAACGCAGTGTGCTCTAGGCTCGATTTCACAAAGAGTTAAGATTGATCGTAACTGCAAATCCATCGCAGTTGCTTAGCAAAGAGTGATGTCACAATACAAATCACTATGGTAATACTGATAACTCATCTTAAGATGAATCTTAGTGCTTTGTGAAATCGACCCCTGGAAGCCTTGTTGTATCACCATGGTTCAAGCGTTGAGTGTACTTGTTGAAAGCAAAGCAGCTGCAAGTATTGAGTAAGGAGTTTCATTTTCTGAAGAGGTTATTGCATGTAACTCTGCAAAAAAGATGCACAAGCATTGTGAATGTTTATTACAGTGTGTTAGGAAAGTTTTAGGTGTGTAGTACAGAGGAAACTGAAGTTATTGCTGGCTAAAGACCAGAAAATGTTGAACTATCAATGACCATTTTTAAAGCGTATAGCATTATGGAGGCCCAAAATGTGGGACTCCTATAGGCTCACAGGGAGCCTTAAATATAGTTTCTTGAAGTATGTTGGTACCGTGTTGTTTACTGATGCACACGCTGATTCGATTCACTGAAACAGCAGCAATACCTGCTTAGTCTTTTTCGTGTCGTTGTACAGTGCACTGTTTTATTCAGTGCAGCTTGCTGTTGTTTCATGTTCCAAGGTGGTGCTGTGTGTGATGAATACTGCCTTGACTAAAGACTACTAACTAGAATAGTGAAGTCATACAGTTTGTCATCACACAAACGCACCAGTAAACATCATGGCGCTGACAATGTGTATATGAGTTATTGTCAGCTTGGGGATTCCTCATAAAACAACATCAAAAAGCTCTTAGGCCAAAAAAAATAATATGTGTGTTTCCTATTACACTGACCAAAAATTTTGGGTAGGTAGGGACAAAAGAACATTTTATTTTGACAGAATATTTTATTGCTCCAAAACTTAGGGTAGGAACGAATGTTAAAAATATTTTTGCCCTTGCACGTTAATTTCCTGCATACATGAACACCCTAAAAATGACATACATCTAGTCCAATGCCAGTAACAATAAATATAGTTGCAGTACCACACTTGTACAAAATATGGGAGATATAAACAAGAATTCAATAATCATGAAATACTTCACTCTTCAGTAGGTGTCGATTGAAACTTCATAAACTTTTTTAAAAAAAGAAGAAAAAAAGGAAAAAAACGGATGTGAAGTTGGCAAAATTGCGTTTTGGGACGATCTCTTATCACATAATTTCTGCCATTAATAATACTATTTCCATCAACAACCATTATCATGGGTTTGTGATTTGAGGAATCGGCTGTTTAGAACTCCGTTTGTAAATGAAATAACATTCGTGATTCAACGATCGTTCGACAACGCACACACACGTACAACATTGAGAATAAATTCAACGAACTTTGCCCCGCAACGCCCTCTATTGGCAAACATTGACGATGTTTAGTATTAATCCAAGCTGTGTATTACCGACAATCTGCAAGCACGTGCGGCACAAACACTGTGCAGCAATTCTTTACTGGCTTGAACGTTACCGCATTCTCGTTGAAGACTAGCCCAGCTCTCTTATGCATATGGTAATTTCAACGGCCATCAACGGCCAATCACAGCGTGCGGAATGGTGGTTATCGTGGACTTTGGACCGTACAGTACAACGGCCATGTGTGTGTGTGTCATGAACATACTACATGTACCTACTGTGGGCGACCGAACGTCGTGGGGCCCAGGCCTGTGCACGTGCGGTTGATACTCAGCAGTCGGCATCATGTGGTTCGTGTTTTGACATTTGTATACTGAAATGAACGATCGCGATTCGGAATTGCGATCGCGGCCACATTAATCTAGCAAATATCCAGACTTTACAACTTATAAAAACCATTTGAAAAATAGGAAATATTAAATATAAAACCCTTAAATCATTGGGTACTTTGTCAAAAACTTAGGAGTGGGATCGGGTATATTTTATTTTATTTTTTCTGAAAATGTCTAAAAACTCCTAGGGTCGGCGTGTTTTTCTAGGGACGGTCGGGTAACCGGAAACACACATATTATTTTGTTTGGCCTTACACAAAATTGTTTAAATCAACACAATTGTTCTGTAGTGTACTTAAGTGAATATTTTGGCAAAATTTCAGCAAAACAATTTGAGGTTCCATTGGAGGATCATCACAGTTCTTGAATCTTATGTGGGGCTAGGGCCAAGAAGTAGAGAGAGTCCAGCATATTGGCACTATGTATGGGGCTAATGTTATCATTAAGAGAAGGGGTTCACCCTGAAGTTTCTGGCAAGTGTGAGTATACTCCAGATGAGGTTTTTGCACAGTATAGGAAGATGAGATGGTGAATCGAACAAGCAACCTTAAAAAGTGGAGGCTTGATTTGGTAACTTTTCCAACCCTTGTTACCTTAGTACACACCTTATGAATGCTGTTTTATTATAAATATTATTATTGTTATCATAATTCCAATCCTGGTTGGTTGATACTTTAAAATCACCTGTTTCTGGTCTGATTGTTAAATGGGATTGGAATGTAGGCTCCACAGTGGGAGACAGCTAAGGAACCATTGCACCAGCCAGAAACTTTGTAGTCTTTTTATGTGAGCATGCCTTGTGAGCATGCCTTGTGAGCATGCCTTGTGAGCAAGTTGATAAATATTGGTTTCCTATTTGTCATTTATCCAACAGGCTGGTAGATCATCAGGCAACACTTCCCAACAATCTCGTTCAGTGGCTGCAGCTGGAGAACAAGAGGCAAGATAGCATTATTATTATTATTTTATAGACTTGTTTACAGGTTTCCTCAGGCTTGCTGGCTACAGTGATTAAGTTCACTTATGAGGCATCCTTGGTTTCATTACTAGAAACATATACATGTAATAGCTTTAAATACAATAATCTAAATAATTCTTTTTCAAATTTGTGTTCCTTATAGATCAACAATATTTCCACTGCTTTGGATTTATTTATTTATTTATTTATTTTTGGGACAGGGCTTTATTTGTCCGGTGTGTATGGCCACCCTGTCTTCACCAGAGCTGCTTCAAATGCATTGGGAATCAGATCATAACTCTCCCAGTCCTCAGGATCTCACTACACTTCCTAAGGTTGAATCCCCAGGGAGCCATTCATCAAAGGTTGGTGTTCATCTCTGTTGACTTACTGGTAACCGGTAGCTGTGATCCTACATAGCCTCATCAATGGGCACTACTAATTGGTTCAGTTATGGGTTCCCCTTGCAGGTCTGATACTTCATGAAAGCAACTGGAGGCAATTGTCTCCTTGCTATGCCCCTGGTCATTCATTGCCTTGGTGCCCCCTAAGGGCCTTGTCACATGAGGCAACTTTTGCAGGCAACTTGGAGGTAACCAACTGCAGTGCATGCTACACGACCACTTTGGTAGCACATGAGTAATTTTTCAAACAATAATGTCATACAATCACCAAGAATAATATGTGAACATTCTAATGTGAATGGATTCTCTTTTTGGAGATTGCCTGGAACTGGCTGCCTGTAAATTGCCTCGTATAACATGACCCTAATACTTTACGGAGGCAGCGGAGGCAATTGCCTCCATGCCCTTATTCATTTGCCTTGGTGCCCCTCATAGACTAGAGGTGCCCTACTGAGGAGAAAATGCCTTGCCCTTAGGAGAACCAAGCAATCAATATATTGATTGTTCACAGATCAATCGATTTGCTGTTTATCACAAATAAACACACAGTGCAAATAAGCGAAATACGAGTTATCAAAGATTAACATAATAATACAAAAATTTCTCAGTATCAAAGTTTAATGTGTAGGCTAATTAAAAGAAATCTGAAGGCATGTAGTTTAAGATTGGGTTGTTCTTGCCGTGGAACTTCTATAACCAACTTGGTCATAAGAAATGATAAGGATGTGTTTATAAATATTAATCCAATTCTTTGTGTGTTTTTTTTTTGGTATCCATGGAATGACTGTTTTGCTACATCTCTGTCATGACAGAACAGGTAAGTTTTGGTTCATTTGTAAAGCTGTCTCATTCGTTCAAGATTTACACCATTTACATAGAACTTTACTCAAAGAATGAGCTACTTTTGTCAAAGAACTTTACTCAAAGAATGAGCTACTTTTGTCAAAGAACTTTACTCAAAGAATGAGCTACTTTTGTCGACATTTTAAGAATGAGGTTCAGAAAATCAGTACAGACATTTGGCATGAAAAGTTTCACGCCAAGTGTCTGTCATATTCGCTTCTGTAAATTTTCAAATTTTCAAACTGTGTAAATTTGATTAGTGTCAGCCTTGTGGTTGAATAAACCATACAATAAATAAAGAATAAAACAATATAATGTACTAGGCAATATTTTTAGGCACTTGAGATCGGAAAAGTGCTTCCCTTGTAGCAGTTTGTTAACTTCCGATACAGGCCAGAATGGCTTATCTCCCTCGATATGCTGCAAATGATAAATGGCCAAATAATTATACATTGTATGTGTCTTTATTTTCAAAGGGATGGTGATGTTTTGGCATTGAGACAAGAATTAGAAGATCTACGGGTGTCACTAAAGGTATGCAGGTCCAAGAAAAATAAATACTAAATATACCGTAAATCAAGGTGCTGGAACAAAAAGATACATTTTTGAGACAGGATTTCGAAGTTTTTGAATTATGAGACCGATTTATGTAGCACCTTTTAACCCTCCTACTGTTCGCAACATTTTCAAGTGAGTTGACCAACCATTTGAAACCATTCAACTGCCAAAGTTGTGTATGGTGGCACAACTGTGCACAGAACTAACTGTGTACTGTGTACATGCATTCCCTCATGGTATCATATTGCAAGGCTGGCATAGCTTATCTATCATTCAAAACCACAGTGAATGGTATTGAATGGTTAGACAGCAAGAGGGTTAAGGGTTAACAAGGTGCTGCAGCCCACTTGGCAGCCACTGCCTGAAACACTGGGGCAAACCCCTTCTCTTAGGGGTATGCGCAACAGGGTTCCTTTGCATGCATTACACACCACACGAGACCTACACCTTTACGTCCCATCCAAAAGACGATGCAATAATGGTTGAGTGTTTTGCTTAATGACACAAGAGTCAAGACTGGGACTCGAACCCACACTCTGCTGATCAGAAACACCAGAGCTTGAGTCCAGTGCGCTTGGCCATGACATGCCACAAAATGCCCACGACACGGTGATTAACTGTTGTAATAGTAAAAGACAAAGATAATTCCTTAAAGTAGTAAATGCCTGTTTGTATTTTGATTTTGTAACATTTTGTAACAGTGTTTGTTCTTGATGTGATGTTGTTTTCTGCTAGGAGGAAAAGTGGTATTCAGAAGAATTGAAAAAAGAATGTGACAAACTTCAGCAAGGACAGGTTAGTTTTTTATTAAAAGTAAAACAAAAACGATACAAATCAGATCTGTGTTTTTACCAAATGGCATTCAGTCTAGTTCAGCTGAAACGTGTATTCAGGTCTGGAAATTGACACTGGACCACAAAATTTGTCCGGCAATCTTTTGTTTTTTAATAAGAATACCTCACAGTATCGTTAATTTTAAAAAATGTGTTAAAATGTTGACTGTTGACTTGTTGTCCTATAAATATCTTTCAATTCTGTTGATTAAGAAACTATTACCCATGAAATCAAATAAAAATTTTCAAAGTTTGTAGAAAGTGTTTTCCTCATAATATGATTCTGGTTTTGTAACAAATTTTGCTGGTCCAGTAAAAACTTTGAGTTCCATTCCCCTGCAGTCTTGTGCTTCTTTTCCTGTGTTATTTTGCCTAGAACTTGCTCAAGATGATTTTGTATTGTAAGTCTCAAGTATCCCAATTTACTACTACTATTAATAGGACATTTATCACCAGTATCAGCCAACTTGATCCTTGGCTTTTTGTTTGATTTATTTGTGTTGCCTTTTTGTTGTTTATAGCCACCATCGGAAGGAGGTGATGAAAAACGAGAACGGGAAAATAAATATCTAGGTAAGTCATTTTGGGTATTTGAAATTCAATCATTCTGGCTTCTTGGTTGACTTAAGTAACTTGTCAATCGGAGTGTCAATGGGGGTGTCAACGGGAGTGTCAACGGGAGTGTCAACAGGAGTGTCAACGGGAGTGTCAATGGGAGTGTCTTCAATGGGAGTAATCATCATCAACAAAAATCTGTTTCACTTGTATAAAGCTCTAGTACCAATCCGCCAGAATAGTATATTTTCTATTGGACATATTGTCAGAGTCTAGAAAGCAGCACCTGAAAGCCTTCAAAATTGTTGTAGCTTACTTTGACAGTAGCAATCAAAATTAGCCCGATGTGAACATGAACAAATAATAAACAATAATAAGTAGTTCTGATATTGTGCATTTACAAAAATGTATCAATGTGCTTTACATCAGTGCCCTGGTCATTGGGCCATTATTATAGGCCGTACGGTGTAAACGAAAAGATGTCTGGAAAATGATTTTCGTTCCGACCCCCGTGGGTCTACTTTTTGAAGGTATATTTTGTGAGTTGTAGACATTAAACACTATACTAAAAGTTCTGCAAAAAATATCCAGTCAAATTTGCAAAAACATGCAAAGTTTGCAAAAAACGTTGTTGGGCGCAATCTGTGAAAATGCGCGCGCGCAATGTGCGAACTGAAGTCTGCCGACACACACAAATCAAATTGCGCGGCTGAGACACGGAATTGACCATGGGCAGCGCGCAGTATCGATTCCTCTCGTTGGTGTGTGCGCCGTAAAACATTATTATATGTATTTTTAAAAAATCAAAGATTGCGTCGCGTCCAACAACGTCAATTGTGTGGTTTAGGCCATGTTTAAAACTGTAGGCCTACTTCTCAAAAACTAGACTATCGTGTCTTTTCAAAATCACTGAATGGTTAGCCATCAAAGTTTTGTGCCAAGAATAAAGAGCTTAGTTTAAAAAATTGTATCGTCATTGAACAACAAGGATGGAATGATGAGTCGCTCCAATTATTGTCAAAAAAATTAAGGAACTGACAATGTTTTGTCTTATTCTTTTGACCTTTGATTTCTAATTAATTGGATACTTTTCCCCTAAAACACCTATCACTGTTAATTGCAAAAAAAAAAATCATAATGCATAAGGTAAAATTTTTTTTTTTTAAAGGGGGGGAAAAAGGGGGAAATGTTTGTTTTATCAAGTTAAAACACCCACCCTTACAGATCCGGTTTGTGGGGTACTGCTATTGTTGTTCTATTATTCCCTTTTCTGAAGAATTCCCTTGTGGGGTCCAATTGTTCCTATTGAAATGACCTTGTGGGGTCCATTGTTCCATTGTTGCCAGGACCCCACAAGTGCCAATCCGTGCGAACACCCTTTCTTGTGGATTTTCCCTTACCAGGCCCGTAACTAGGGGTGAGGGCCACTCATAGTATAATTTTCTTTGTTCAACCCAAATCATTTAAAATTTACCCAGTCAAATTTCCTTGTGGTGAATTCAATATCTGGCTGCGGCTTCCCAGGTTGTATCGTACTTGGATGTGACCCCTGGCTACACGGCAGTTTACGATTGAATAGCTTCTGACTGGCAACCCCCGAACAAGGATATTTACAAAATAGGGAGACAGCCAACATAGATCTAGACAGCTCAGTTGGCCGAGCGCTGGTACGTTAATCTGGAGGTCGTTGGTTCAAATTCCGCTCTAGAAATTCTTTGTTCAACCCAAACTCGTTTAAAATTTACCCAGTCAGTTTCCTTTGTGGTTTATCATTTGATAACAAAATAAATAAATAAATAAAAAGGCATAAATAAATAATTTAAAAACCCATCAAAATAAAAAAAGGAAGACAAAGTCCACCCAAAATGTAAAAAAAATGGCGCCCCAAAAACCCACCAAACAAAAACTAAAAAATTGACCAAAATGGCTGGAATTGGGCCTTCATTGTCAAAAAAAAAAGTAAAAATCCAGCGCCCCCACCCCCTCCCGCGTCATTGAGCGACGGGCGGCGCTAACGTGCCGATGTCCTTTTCTTTCATGTTCGCCCCCCTCCGAAAAATATTAATAATAAATAAAGATGACAATAAAATAAAATAGATAAATAAAATAAATAAAAAAATCGCCCACCCCCCCAAAAAACAAACAAAAAACCAAAAGGGTTAGAAGAATAATTCCTTTTACAGGCCTGCCCCTAACAACTTTGTTTGTCTTCCCCACCCCTCTTTAGGTTATATATGATGACGCCTCAAATTTCTTCAAGCTTGCCTTTCAAAACATGATTCTCACTTGACACGGGGAGAAGCTACATATTTAATAATTTACAAACTTTAAGAACATTTATGAACATTTTAAGTGCGTTACGATCCTATTTTCTTTGCATGTCCTTGAAAAAATGTTCTCTAATAAAAATTAGCGCATGAGGACCTTATGCACTGTATGCTGATACATAGGCGCCTTATATCGAGTATGGGCCTACTTTCAAAAGATGCTGTGAAGTTCGTGATCTCACACACATGATCTCATCATGACGAGGCGCTTGAACACGGCCTCATGCATGATTTTTATACTCTTCCCTAAAAATATTGTGCTTTCTCAGCTTTGACATATTCTAAGTGAACAAAACACTTCGGTCTTATCACGGAGTCTTTCTCACTCGACCGAGGCATAGGCGCCGCCATGTTTGTTTTGGGGTGTCACATGACGTATGGCCTAGGATGTGATTGGCGAATTTGGATCACATGGTGTCTGTGCGCAGGTATTTCAAATAAAATGTAACGAGCCGACGTGTCACAACCGTAAACAGTGTTCGATCGCTGTCGATTATCTAGTGCAATGTTTAGTCGATAATTTCTCAAATTTGACTGCCGTTTTTGTGGAGAACTTTTCGGAATCGTAATCTCCAGCAATTACTCTGTTAAAAACTGCAGAGTTCTCTTAGACCCACAGGGGTCGGAACGGGACGATAAGATACAGTTTACCCGTATGGCCTATTATTAGGTGTTCGGCTCTTCAGCCGAAAACCTATTGTTATTGTTAAGTTTTGTTTTTTTTGTTTTTTTTCTGCCTCTTCTTCTTCCTTCTGAACCTTCTCTTGCAGATTTAGCAAAAAGTAAAAGATGTACAAACTTGAAACTGGCATATACTTGAACCTTGATATGAAGACAGCATGCAAACAATGACGTCATTATGACATCATCAGGTGTCGAATTACAAGGATTTTAGAAGAAAATTTATTTAATCTTTGAAATTCTGTAACAAATCACACTTAAGAGACTGGCGGTTGCTTTATGCGGGATCATACTTTGGTCATATAGGTCTTTATTTTTTGTCGTGACCTCACATGACCTCTACTTCCGGTCGAAACCGGAAGTGCCTTATAACTTGAAAGTGGCACATTTTTTGGAGTTGTTTTAACGATGTTGTAACCTGGCAAGTGCATGGTTTGGAAAAAAATGACCGGTGACGTCACATGATTCAAAAGCGCCCTCTAGCGGCAGGTTTAAAACAGTTCAAAACACACTTTTACGAGATGTCTGTGGCAAAGATTATGAGAACCTCTTCAAAACTGGTAAATATGATGATATTTATGCAGACAACATAATTGTATAGTCGTAGTATGATGACGTCATCATGTGTCACGTGGTAAGGCCCTAAAGGTGCACTTTTTGAAGCCGTGTATCTACTAAATTAAACAGCCGATTGGGTTGAAACTTGGTGTACTGTTAGACATTCACCATGGCTTGTGAAATGTGAAGTGACGTCATTATGACATCATCAAATCACAGCTTTGTATTTGAAAAAATCATAACTCCCGAACCAGACATTGGATTTTTGTTATCTACATATCATCAGAAAGATATTCCAAAACCTAATGGATATTACACAAAGTGTGACCCCGTTGAATAAATCCAAAAAGATTCAAACTTTTGATCCGAAAAGAAATAGGCTTTGGATACATCATAATGGCGTCATCAGCAAAACCATGTCTTCTCATTTTCGACCCCTTCTTTCATTACTCTACCACAACCAGAGTAATAACAAAACTTGAACGAATGACTTAATGAACAAATGCCGAACACCCTGTTTTTGTTCTTAAACAAAAACTTAAGTCTAGTTCCTTTTATCTTTCTCGGCTCTTTCTCATCTTTCTCAGATCGTGGATTCGAACCAACACCCCAATAACTTAACCACCATATCTTGAGTTCGGCACGCTAGACCACTCAGCCATGACACCTTTATATACAAATTTTTGTTGTTAGCAATAAAACATGATAATTTAAGTTTGATGAAATGTTCACTGTTAGTTACATGGTGTGTTTATAGAAAACTAAGAGGATGGGACTAAAGTTACTCCTCCAGAATTTGGAGCCTTGTGTGTGGATTGGGTGTTCAATCCCTACCTGATGATTGAAGGACAGAGGAATCCGTTTTCCATAAGCTGCTGCAGCCCTTTTTTCGATTTCCTTCCAATATCTTCTGATTGACTGCTTCTTTTGTCTTGACAGTGACTTCTGAAGTGATCTTACGTCAACAGCTAAAAGAAGCAATGGAGAATGCCAACGCTTACAAGGCTGTCAAAGATTCCATGGAGCAAAAGGCTGCTTCTCTGGTAAAAATACCAAACCCACATTAAAAAAAAAAAATCTCTGCCCACTAGTATTCTCCGTAAACAGTGGTCCACTTGAGGACCAGTCAGAATTTACCACAAGTGGTCCAGTTGTCTAGTTAGTGTTGAAAAGCATCCCTATTTATATAAAATATTGACTAGTTAAAAAGCTGACAGACTGGTGAATCAGCAAGCTAACTGATCCCGTTGGCTAGTCACTGAAAAAGTTGATGACAAACCCTGAAGTATGAAATTCTTGCGATAGACCAATTTTCAAAGTGTCTTTACTTTGACATTCCAGGCAACGGAGATGGTGACTCTAAAGTCTAAGCTTGATGAAGAATGTGATATTCACAATAGCCTAAAGGAAGCAATGAAACAAACTCAGGTGAGAAATTTAACTTAAATGCGCTACTGGAAGACAAACACTCATAGAAAATTTTCTAAATAATTTACACAGTGTAGGCCCTGTATAAGGTTGATCAAACAAGCTTTCAGATCTTAGATTGTTCAGCTGCTTACTTGCTAATTTTGGCTATCCACATTTTATGGTAGCTAAGCAAAAACAATTTTGCTTACCAGATTGAGGTGACCAGCCAAAATACCATATCACATGCTGCGTTTTAATCGCATATATATGTAAAACTCAGAATACAACTTGTCAAACTTCGAGGGCGGTTTGCGGAGTAACAGGCAGGGTGTAGCCTAGCGGGGCGGTTGCGTGCAGTATGTGTGCTAAAGGCTTAAGAAAGACACTTCCTGATTTTTGTTTGATCCTTCAGGTGGACATAAAGTTGTAGGTCACCTGTGTTGTGTAATGCATGTAACAGAACCCAATACACTTTGTTAAGAGAAGGGGTTCGCCCCGGTGTTCCTGGTTTGATTGGCTGCAGATTGAGCCACAGCACATTGTAAACCATTACATGGTGCTATGTAAATAAATGGGTCTTATTTTGAGCATAGCTCTGCATACCTTGTAAAAAATTATTTAGCACTTTGAGACACTCTCAGGTGTGATGAAGTTATATGTAAGAACTGCATATTATTTGTATTGTTATTTAAATTTTTGAAGGCAATTCATGCTAGTCTATTTGTTTACTCATTTAGGTATCTGCTGAAGTAAGTAAATTAAATATACAATGTTAAAGAGAGGGTATACCTTTGGTAATTACTCCAAAAATTAATGACCATGAAAACTTACTTTGTAAGAAGCACTGCAGCTGTTGATAATGTATAACATTTTGAGAAACAATTCTCTTCTTGGGAAAATGTTTTAGAGAGAGTGCTTCAAAACATTTCAATCTGAGAAACGTTTTGGCATGAGATGTTTCTCAGATTGTGTGTTACGAATAACTGCTCCAGATTTTCAGCGATATCTCAAAAACGCTACCACCTTTTGAAAGGAAACTTACACTGGTTAGTTTTACTGTATATATCTACATTTGTAAAAGATTAAAACAATCAAATGGTTCCAAAACCCAAAGGTATACTTTGCCTTTAAGCATAATTATATGTCCGCGCTTGCATATTTGAATAATTATACATGTTATACATGTTGTGTGGAACCAATGTCGTGAAGCCATTAACAGACAATATTGCTAAACAATTTTCACTTGCTAAGCAAGTCGCATTGAAGAACCAGCCATGAATAATGTTCATTATATTGGTATTTTGGTTGAGGGGTATTTTGTTAAAGATTGTTTGTATTCCTAGTGCATCTACATGTATTGTCCCATTATCAAGAGAACAGTATCTGTAATTTTGTCTGACTATTTGAACTTTATTTTCAACGACTGTTAATGGTTCGTGATTGATTTTGGTTCAATGTGACTTGGTTAACAGTAAATATTGAAGCAAGAATGAATGTTTGTAATCCTGTAACCCCTGTAGGTAGTTTGGCCAGGAATCTTACATTTCAAGTTGTAGAATTTAAACATGGAATGTCGTAGGAAAGATGTAGTGCGCTTTTGTGTCAGCTATAGGCAAATCCATTGTGAATGTTCTGTACCAGTGTTTTATATCATTACTAGAATGCAAATACACCCAGCGTTCATTTGTTTAATGCACCACAGTCATCTCTGACCATATATGTAAATCTATACAAAATGCCAACGTGGCGCAAGTTAAAGCCTTCGCCTCACTTGTGCCCGAGTGAAAATTGGTAGGCAAACACACAGCTGTGGGGACTTTTATACAATGGAACAAAGGTTCCAACAACGTTTTTCTTTGTTCAACTTGGTCCCCACAGGGAAATTCATCAGAAAAGGGATTAATAGAGAAAACAATAGTAAGCCCCACAACTGTGTGTGTTCCAGTAATGACGGAAAACACTGGTACAGGACGAACAAAATCAAATTATAATGGATTGATGTAGATGTTGTTGCGCTGTGTAAGTGGGGTCAATGATGCTATGTCAATGTGTGCGGTTCCAAAAACCAAAGGGATACTTTGCCTCTAAGCAGTATGTGTGATTGGTCAAAGCCATGTCTTTTGTTTGAGTTGACCCCCAGTGAGGCTGCATGATGCGCAAATAATGCAAAGGGTTTATTGGCCGTGCAAGCCATGTGTGTTTGAGATTACAGATCACACTGAGGAAGGAAAGACAAAGAACTATGATCTTTGGATTGTATGAAAGGGAATTTAATGAAATCATTGGAGTTTGTAAAAACGGCCTTTGAACAAAGCTTTCTGTTGTGTAAGAATGTGTGCTTCACACTTGAGTGGTCAAACAATGCGGTCACCAGTGGTTGTTTATGTCAAGTTGGTAATCACATTGAGAGCACATCACATCGGTCCTTCAATCCCTTCACTGGCTTCCCATTAACAAACAAATCCAATTCAAAGTCCTTCTTTTTGTTTTTTAAGTCAGAAATGGTCTAGCTCCTAAGTACGTTCTATTCTTTGAATCCTCCCAGATTGAATTGCAGGATCGAGATTCAAGAATGAAAGCAGTGCAGTCACAGCTGCTACAGAGGTAAACATCATGAACCAAATTATAAATTGTTGTTTTTACTTTACTCATTTCATAAAGATCCTCAGGGAGATTAAGATGGGAAATTAAACCCTGGACCTTCCTCATTCTGGATGAAAGAATTACATTTAATAATTAAGTCATAATAATAAATTACATAATCCATAACTAATTTTGTTCCCCTGCACCTCCAAGAAAATAAAATAAAAATAAAGATTATCTTTTCAAATCAAACTGTGGATTGTAAAGCAGTTCTACAACAAGGTAAAATAGTAATAATGATAATAGTGGCTTCTTATATTACCACAAAGGTAGAGTTTTGGAAAATCTAAGACCAAGGGTGATCAATCTTAAACCATGTATGCATTCAAGCTAGGATGTGTTACATTAAAACATGTAGGTCATGTGACGATGACATCATCAAGTGTTTGTTACATGATGTCATCCTAAAGATACTGTTTTTAAGGCCTTACAGCTATACAATTACGTACCCAAGTATCTGGAGAACCATAGATGCTACATACAAGGTATGATAGCTCTTGAAGTATTGTATAAATCTTACATGAAGTGTGACCTGGTGTGACCTTTACATCCGGTAATGAATTAACTTCACGTATATCAAGTATTTCCCACAAAGACATGTTTACAAAATTGTCTCCTGACTTTATACCAGCTCTGCTAATTTGGACATGTCTACACCGAAGACCTTGTTTTTGTTTCAACAAAAACTTACGTCTGGTATTTTTTCTTTCTGTAATATCTCCATTTTTTCAGGCCAGGAGCAGATGACGTCATGGTTCTGAAGAAGGAATTAGTTTCTGTTCAGATGTTAATGGATGAAGTGTCACTCGCTAATGAAGCTGAAATAAAAGAAGTCAAGAAACAATACGAAGAACTGCAGAATAAATACCAAACGTGAGTGTCACAAGTAGAGACTGTATTTTCATATTCGGATTATTTGTCAAATTTGTGTTGTTTGATTTCATCTTGAAACATTATGAGGAACTTCAGGCTTAATATCGTTGCATTAGTACAAAAATGTTGTGTCTCAATTTAGCATAGTAATAATCAGGGCTCAATTTCATAGAGCTGCTTAAGCAGAAAATATTGCTGAACAAATTTCTGCTAAGCACCATTTATCAGGAAACCAGTCACAAATTCTACATCTGAAATGGTAACCAAAATTGTTTTGTGCTTAGCTACTTTTGTGCTTAAGCAGCTCTATGAAATTGGGCCTAGGCCTGATGTGCCTCGTGTAGGTTATTTTTTCACAAAAGAGATTGCATTCTTGTGTTTTTGACTTTCTTGTATTATGATATTATGATGAATACATCATTAGAAAATTTTCTTAAACTATTTGTGTAATGATGCATAAAAGCCTCAACTCATTTTCATCTAATACTTTCTTTTGAAATTTTGATATTTTTTTGGATCATAACTATTTTCATGGATCATAACTATTTTCATGGTGAACCTGCAAGCATCTGTGGGAGGGGAATTGTTAATTTGAGATTTATTATTTATTGTTATTTTCATGATTAATTTCTACCTAATAAACAGCATATGGAAATAATCAACTAGTCCAAATGATGAGGAACACAACTAGTCAAAATTGAGAAATAGGCTAAGAGGGAAAGAACCAATGCTGATGGTTCCGATACAAATAGACCTTATGCATTGACGTCACCAAGCCGCCATCTTAGAGGTAAACTGATGATGAAACAATGGAAACGCGCTGATTTGTACGCGCGGCGCACAGGACTGGCCAATGAACATCTTCCTTTTGACCTCTAGGTGAGGGCGCCCTACTCAAATGACGTCATATGCATAAGGTCTAAACACTATAAATACAAAAATGGTTATGGCAACAATTGCATAACTTTATTAGGATGTTTCCTCTCCAGATCGGAATCAACTGTTTTGCAACTCCAGAATGATTTACAAGTAGCACCAAGCAAAGTGGAACTTGAAAGGCAAGTTATGGATTTTCTTATTTACCACAAAATATATACTGAATTGAGATATTCTGAATTGACCTCTTGTCTACTGGTGAGTTTCAGAGTCTTGCAGTTACAGACATCTTCTGTAGAATACAGAAGGTTTGGCCGTTGGTTGGCGCAGTGGTTTATTTCCTCGCCCTACACCTCTAGGACCCAAGTTCGAATCCTGCTAGGGCACTTTGTGGATTGGCTTTTCAGTCCCTACCTGTTTTTGTGGGTTTTCTGTGGAATAATAGATCGATCCATTAAGCCCCGCCTCCTTACGAGTTGACCAATCACAGCCGCGAAACCCGATCACCATTTGTGCAAAGATCACCAAACGGCTCAAATGGTGATCAGATTTCGCGGTTGTGATTGGTCAATGAGAAATGGGCGTGGCTTAATGGATCGGTGTATTCTCTGGGGGTTTCCCTCCCACATCTTAAACTGAAACTTCCGTCTTTGTCTTTTCTCCAAGAGGTTCTTGACTAGTATAGTGACTAAGTTCGATTTTCTAGGCTAAAATAAATAAAATGAAAAAAGGTTAGGTTTCAAATTCCACCTGAGGAGGTGCCTTTGGATTATTTTTAGAACCCATAAAAACAAAAATAACGCATTTGTTTTATTTTTTTAGACACAATGCAGAAAGCTCTTTAATTAAATGTTGACTTGATGATAATAAGTAATGAGCTTGGGGAATTTTTTTTAACGTGTACACCTGTTTCTCACAGATTACAAGCATCAATTAGTGATAGCAGTAGTGGCTGTGAAGCATTGAAAGAAGAATTCCAGTTGAAGACTCAGGAAAACATGACACTATCCAAGCAGCTTAGTGAGGTATTGATATCTGATTGATTTCAATAAAGTACAGGAATGCAACTTGTCAGCTAACCATCTGATTTCCTCATATTTCGGGGTTCGAGTCCCGGACGTGACACTTGTGTCCTTAAGCAAGACACTTGGCCATTATTGCTGCATCCTTCGGATGGGACGTAAAGCTGTTGGTCTTGTGTGTTGTGTAATGCACGTAAAAGAACCCAGTGCACTTATCAAAAAGAGAAGGGGTTTGCCCTGGTGTTCCTTGTTTGATTGGTTGCACATTGCGCCACAGCACTTTGTAAACCATTACATGGTGCTACATGTATGTAAAGGAATAGGTCTCGTACTTAAAAAACGTAGCTCCATATGCCTTGCAGAAAAGTACTAAATGTTGAAGCGCCTTGAGCGTCACTGAGGGACGGATATGAGCGCTATAAAAGAAGCCACTATTAGTATTATTATTATTATATTTGGTTTCTCGGCTGTGCCATTCAAAAGTCTTGCTGTACTTCGCAATGTCCTATTTCTTTGACAAATTGCAGTTGCATGCCTTTTTGTACATACATGATGTACGCAAAAGCCAGGGTGGATCCCCCTGAGTGTCAACAATGAGAAGACTGCTCTTTTATTATCTCTGTCATGCAGTGTACAGTACGTCATGTGTAGTGCGCAGTCCTTTAAAATGAAAAAAATACCCCCAAAAACAAAAACACGCCGAGCAATGGACATATTTCCTATGGATGACGCATTACGCAATACGGACACATGGAATTATGTGCATTGCTTGGCATGTACTTTCATTTTTACACATTGCGTACAACTCTTACGCACAACACATGATAGACACATGGTTTTGTGGCCTTAAAATCAATTTTTGGAGGTTCAAATTTTTACGATCACATTCTTTCTTGGTTGTGATTTGGTTGATTGAATGCACATTGTATTCATCTAGGCTCAGTTTTACCAATCTTTCAAGCAGAAAAAATTGCTTAGCAAGTTATCTGCTAGGCAAAATATGAACAGAGAACCAGTGACACACATGATACATTACATGGTGTGGTGGCTGTTACAGGTTTCCATAGCAGAATTTATTTGTATTTAGCAAATCTGTATACTCAATAGCTCTTCATAGTTGGCTCTGATTTTGTGTACAACTTCATTCATCAAGGTTCGAAGTCAGTTGAAACATCAAGAGTCTGTGTTTAGTAAATTACAACAAGAATTAGAATACACAAAGCAGCAGCAGAAGCAACAGGCAGCTACTAAAGATAGTCAGTATACGGAACTTCAGGATCAACTCAATAAGGTGAGGTCGTTGAAGGATTACAAGGTATAATGTTAAGATGTTAACGGATGTTATATTTTGCATTGGGGATAAAGAATATAATTTGTTTTTACCCTTACACCGATGTGTATTATGCACTGTTTACTGCCCCGAGTTCTGTGAAAAAATCCACAAGCAAATCCCTTGATGCGGTACCCGCTGCTAACACATAGGATTCAAACTGCCTCTAGCCATTAGGCTAGCTCGGTGGTCTAGTGATAAGACATCTACTCTAGCAATGGAAAGGTCGTGGGTTAGAATCCCACCCGAGTGATTTGCCTGTGGATTTATTTTATTTAGTAGATATAAAGATTCCTTTGTTTGTTATTGATCATAGCTAAATATAATTCAACAAAACAAAACTAACTTTTCAACTGCTGATTTAGTTCCATTTTTTTTTCTGAACAGTGTGTTGTAGTTTGGTAAATGTCACAGTTTGCCCTACGACAGTTTGTACTGCGACTGGAAAGATAATAAAGATTAAATCTCAAACACAAAATAATTACAACAGGGACAACTCATGTAATATTTACAAGAATTATATACAATTTAATTCACCAGTCGGCTTCTTTCACTTCTGAGTATTTACAACTTCTGGCCAGAATGAATATGATTGAATTAGTCCCACATATACATACCAGTTTGGAGTGGAACTTATATATGGGAATTACTTAAGTAAAATAAACTATTCGAGGATCTTGATTTAGTTCTCTCAAAGTAAAATCTTCTTTGGTATTAAAATTAACCACAATAAACTTATAGAAATGAGTTTGTGATCACCCTAGATCACAAAAGAATGATGGTGTGTGGATACTTCAGTGACACATCCGAAAACACCAAAAGCAATCAATTCTGAATAATATTTATATTATTATCAAATCTCTAGATCACACAACTATAAGTATATAGCCAAACTCATATAGAGTGTATCATACGAAGTTGGGTCACACTCGTTGATATGGTTGCACAAGTACTCAAAACTCAATCTGGTACTTCAACTTGTTGTACTGGTTAATACAAGCGTGTAGAAATCATTAAATATATATATATACAGTTCACCCTGACATTGGTCAATCCAGCGGTGATTAAAGTTGTAGCCTTGATAGTAAGTTAAAGGCTCGAGGTTCGGCCTTGCCCACTCCTCTGTAGTGCCCAAAGTCGTCTCTTTGACGCAGGCTTCAACATTTCAGAAGGAGGAACTCTCACACCACGCTCAAAAACAGTCTTCGGAAACGGGATCACCCTCAAGTGTCAAACACCCCGTGTATAAGATACGGCTAGGACCATCTAATAATTAAAAGGAAGATTGGCCAAAAATACAAAGGAATAATGTCGGAAAAATGTCAATGGCTCACAAGACGAAATATCTCAAATGCATTACGTCAAATCACAATTCTCAAGACTAACACTGTTAGCTAGCTATTAACTTCTGACATTAATTTATCAAAATTACACTTTATAAATCTCCGACTGCAAATACAATTGACTGCAAAAACTGCAACACTTCTCTAGTGATTCTTATATAAAACTGGATAATAAATCACAGATAAACTTACGGTTTCTCTTGCCGTTTCAAATCCTGGATCGCTGATCAAACCGCTCTTCACCTGCTCAACTCAATTGCCTACAAGCAGTCTGTTTTTATCTGCTTCTGGTGCAGCAAAAGTGGCAGCCTAGCAATATCTACGCTGGCGGCTCTGGAGATCAAACAATCTCTCTCTCTCTCTCTTACTCATGTCATCACGACCATGCTCAAAAATGCTCTACACTAGCACACCCTAAAATCACTCTTATACCTCACAACAATCCCTTTTCATGCCACACCTTACTTCATTCATAAAAACCCGAGGGAACATTCATACAAAGACTAGAATCTGTTGGGTGAGCACTGTAATTGGAATACAAAAGGATAAATCCCCTAGGTATGTGTCACATAAAGAAGGGGTGGAACCTATGGCTCAGCTACTCTGTATTGTTAAACAAAATAGTTAGTTATTTACATGTCGACAAAGAAATCCATGGCCCTAGTTGATGAATATTGAAAAAAACAAAACTACAAGTAAATGAATATGCATGAATAGGTTCACATGCACTTCAAGTGAAACATTTCAAACACTGCAATAAAAAGGAATTCTGACAGTAAATGCAAAGTAATGTTGTATTTACTCAATTGGGATTTTACACTGTTTTTAACATAAGGTTAGAGAATTGTGTTATTTTTTCTACTTTCATATGGACTAGAAAATTCAGTTTTATTCTTAAGCCCCTCTTTAAGGCTGTTTTGTCCAAAAACACTCCTCAATAGTCAAACAGCTCTGTGTTACATACACTCTTTGGACATTTCTTTGTCTTTTGCAAAGAAAAAACATACTCTTCAACACAGGTGAAAACATTGCATGGACGTGTGTGTGTAGGTGCACATAGTGTTTCAAGTCCCTTCGTTATGTGGACCTCTTTTGTTCTCGGGTCCACACTTCGGATAAACAATAACATGCTTAACTGACTTGTAAATATTCCCTGTGTGATGTTTCCATTTTGCAGGTGACCATCTTGCAAGAAGAGAAAGAGGCTGAGCTAGTTCAACTTCAGAAACAGTTGGTGACAAACAGAGAGGCTGCTGAGAGTCAACATCGACAGTTAGAACTCCAAGTAGCGGATGCACAACGTCAACTTGCCAAGGTCGGTTTCATTTTTGTTATTTTGTTCTGTATCGGCCAAAAAAACTTGGTTGCTACTTGATGTCGTGGTCGAGCAATTAAGACCACTTGACTCAAAGCTCTGGTGTTTCTGATCAGCAGAATGTGGGTTCGAGTCCCAGTCATGGCACTTGTGTCATTGAGCAAGATACTTGTTTACCGTAATTGCTTTGTCCCTCGGATCAGACATTAAGCCATAGGTCCTGTTTACTAGAATCGGTAGTGCATACGCTTATCATGGAAGAGAAGAAGTTAACCCCTTTGTTTCCAGGCCTCTTCCCGCTTGCTAGCTACAGTGATTATGTTCATTTGTGAGGCATCCTTGGTTTCATTTCCAGAAATACATAATAATAATATAATAATAAATTGAAAATATACACTTGACTGCATTGGTACAAGTACATGTTGTGGCCAAGCGGATAAGAACACCGAAATCAAGCTCTGGTGTTTCTGATCAGCAGAGTGTGGGTTCGAGTTCCGGTCAAGACACTATTGCTTTGTTCTTCGGATGAGACGTAAAGCCGTAGGTCCCATGTGTTGTGTAGTGCACGTAAAATAACCCAGTTCACTTATCGTAAAGAGAAGGGGTTCGCCCCTGTTATTCCTGATTTGATTGGCCGCATATTGCCCCACAGCACTTTGTAATCCATTGAATGGTGCTATGTAAAGGGAAAAAGTATCATACTTCTAAACATAGCGTTTTGATACGCCCATCTGGTGTGATTGTGCATTCAATATTTATATAAATGATTTCAAGAGACTGTTATACATGTACATGAATGCTGCCATAACTTGAGTTGCAGCATTCCATATTTTACACATCATAGTCAATCAATGATGTTTCAAATTCAGGTTTTTCCAGCCAATTTCAATAAAAATGTGTTCAATTAAACACCTGGCTCAATTTATTTGCTCAATTTATTTGAAAATAAATTCTCTTTTGCATAAACACTCAACAATCAAAAGGAGTAATTGAATTTCAACAGTTTAGCTTTCACTGATCAAATAAGATCGTTCAAATTCGTTAGATTACAGAGCTCCTTAAGTTTTGTAAAAGCCAGCAATGAGAGGTTGGTCAACCGTTTAATTTCATCAGTATTGCAATAGGTAGTAGAAATTTAACTGAAGAATGGTGAAAATGTAGTCCTGAATATCTATAAATGAAATAAAATAAATGAAACGAACATAAATGAGACGAATGAAATTATATGTGCACAAAAACGAAAATTGGATGTAACAGTTAGCTAAAGAGAAAACCTAGTTTGATTCAATTAGGAAAAAATGCCTGAGTTTTAATGCATGTTTATGAAGTTGAATTAATTTTGCTGAAATTGGCCGGGAAAACCTATATTTGGTCAAATTTTTAAGCAATTATACAAAGTGCCTGTTTGACACAAGTTACAATCTGGCACAAGGGATGGTTGTGTGGAGGTATTGGCATCCTAGCAATGGTGGAAAACAGTTGTAGCTCGGGTTCACAAATATAATCAGTTATCACTGGATTTATTGAGTCTTTCTGTGGTGACTTTCAGACTGAAGGGAATGTTGGTCAAAAAGACTCCCAAGTCAGCGACTTACAGTTACAGCTAGACATGTTACAGCAGCAGTATGACCAAGAGAGTGTGAGTAATGATGAACTACGAGCACAGATACAAGAGAGGCAGTCTCAGATAGAGGAACAACAACGCCAACTTGCCGACAGGTAAGATGTGAAGATGATCTTAACACAAGATTGCAAAACAGGGTTTCAAAATAGGATGTTAGTAAGTATGTTGAATCAGCACAGATATCAGAGAGGCAGGAAAGATCTTAAGACAATCTTAGGACAAGATTGTAAGACAGGGTTTCAAAATAAGATGCTAGTAAGGATGAGTAATGATAACAGGTACAAAAGAAGTAGGAAAGATCTTAAGACAATCTTAAGACAAGATTGCAAGACAGGGTTTCAAAGTATGATGTCAGTATAAAGGATGATTCCTGCTTACATAATTTTGTCGAGGATTTGAATAAACCTTTAGAAATCTTGTGCTACTGAAGTGTTCCTTTTTTGTAGTTGGTTGCCTCCAAGTTGCCCGTAAAAACTGCCTCATGTAACAAGGAGACCCCAGGGGTTCAAGGGTCAATCTCAGGCATGTTGGGCTATGAGTGCAGATACAGGAGTAATCTCTGATGTAAAAACAAGTTTCCAAATGATATTTTTTCAAGTGATGAGAACATTCAGTCAACCCATTGATCCGGAAATAGCTCTAAACTAAGCTGTGGAACATTTCACAAGGAGGAATGCTTCCGGTATTTATCCGCTCCATTCTTTGATTAAACTGATCCCAGGCAAGACAAGAATGCTGAACTTGAAGAATCTCTTCAGAAACAAAAAGATGAAGCAGAGAGGCTGGAAGGCGAGAGAACAGACCTCATGGCCAAGGTAATAAATCGCAAGTTTCTTTTCATATGTTGTTTGACTTCTAACTATAAAACAATACATCCGCAACTTATCATCAATGATTTACCCTGTGTGCATAAACTTTCCCGCAACTTATCCTGGAGTAGCTTTGAGACGGTACTTCTCACGGGCATGCTTAGAGCAACATTCATCCCAGAAGAACTTAAGCAAAAAAAAACCGGTTAAAGTAATTAGTAATAATGCATAGTTGTTACATGTTTGTAGCTGTAATATGTTTTTTGAACTACACTCAAGTCACTCTTTGTCGTTTCCTAATATTACATGTTCTGCAATGACTTTGACCGACAAATGATTACATTTGCCAACTCAGTTCTTGAAACACAATTTTGCACATAAATTGCCTATGAACTTTTGCTGGGGCACACTTTCTGTACATCCTTCTGCCAGGCACAATGATATTTGGTGTTGAAGATTTCAACACCAAAAGCATAGGATGTTTTCTAGTGAGGTGGATTCCAAATTGTTGTGATTTTGTGAGTTCCTTGGACGCCATGTTGGGACTAAGGCCTTGTTCCACAGACCTAGACTGTGTCCAGTTGGGGGCTGTTGCTTTGGTTGTGGCTGTTTCTAGGGGCGTTGCTAAGGGCAGCCTGTACAATGAGTGATGATGCAGCGACCAAGCTGCAGCCAAAGCCGCTAGGTTCAGAAACGGCCATAAATTCTGTGATTGTAGTACCACATAAAGTGCATTCTTCTTCTGTGTCGAGTGGTGTCCTCGGACAATGATGTCACGAGAGAAGTGTCCCCAGATCTCCCTGCCCTTCATGCATGTAGATATTTCATCTGTTGACACAAAGCCAGTTTCCCTGCATAGTATTTCCACATGGGTCAGGTGACCTTGACCTCTAAGAGGTCGACCTTGCTTGGGCTTCCAAAGCACAAGCTTGCTGACTAGAAGTTCATGCTTTATGCTCTGGGTTTGCACTAAGCTTAGGAGCTCAAATAAAGATCTGAATTGGTTATGTGGTCCACACCCATACAGATGAAGGCTTGTGGGGTCCTGCTATTGTTATTCTATTATTACCTTTTCTAAAGAATTCCCCTGTGGGGTCCAAGTTGAACAAAGAATTCCCTTGTGGGGTCTATTGTTCCGTTGTGTTTTGGACCCCACAAGGACCCATATGTATGCTCTTCCCTCCTGACATCAAGCACCCGGCACAGCATTCTGGTGTAGCAACCATCAAGTTGTTTTTCTAGAACAGATTTTAATGTCCATGCTTCACATCCATAAAGTAGTATTATTTTCTGAAAAATGCTGTGGTGAGCAGCGCCATTAAATTGTGAATGACAGGATTTTAAAACTGCTAAATTGTTTTGTTTCAGATTGAAGCTGGGGAGGGTGCATCAACAGCCATACAACAACTCAAGCAAGAAAACGTAGGTTTAGATGTGAACAATTCGCTGCTAATGAATTGTTTCTTTAATAGATGCTAGTGTTTCTTTAATAGATGCTAGTGTTTCTTTAATAGATGCTAGTGTTTCTTTAATAGATGCTAGTGTTTCTTTAATAGATGCTAGTGTTTCTTTAATAGATGCTAGTGTTTCTTTAATAGATGCTAGTGTTTCTTTAATAGATGCTAGTGTTTCTTTAATAGATGTTAAATTTGCATCAGGAATAAAGAATATTATTTGGTTTTACCCGTACACCAATGTGTATGAAGCACTGTTTACTAAGTACTTTCCCGAGTCCGAAAAAAAATCCAATCCACAGCCATATTACTCGTGTGGGATTCAAACCCATGACCTTTGCCATTCTAGAGCAGATGTCTTACCATTAGACCACCGAGATTGCCCAGTGGCTAGAGGCAGTTCAAATACAAACTTTAACAGCTGGTAATAATTCATTTTGTGATGTTAGAAAAGAAAGGTCTTTAAAATCAACTTGTGAAATACTCATTCCAATTTGGTTTGGTGGGGCGTATTTCCATGAAAACCATTTAGAACATTTTAAGTTTTGTCAGGAGCATTCATATACACGTTTATTTCTATTGCTGCAATCAAAATCAACAAATTATATTTTCTGGGGTCGATTTCACAAAGCACTAAGATTCATCTTAAGATGAGTTGTCAGTATTACCATAGTAATTTGTATTGTGACATCACTCTTTGCTAAGCAACTGCGATGGATTTGCAGTTACGATCAATCTTAACTCTTTGTGAAATCGAGCCCTGGACTTTGATAATATTTGATATGGAAATTTTTGTCTGGATGGTTAGTACTTGTGTGAACTTTTTAATTAGTGTGCTCTTGGTTAAACTTATGGATTTGTTTTCCGGTAAATACTGATCTTTTCCTTTGTTTGGAGAATTTGTTGTTATGTTTTTCTGTTTGCTAACAAAAGAACTTTAAATTTTGCAGGAAAGTCTCCAGAACCAACTGTCCTCTCTGCAGCTCAACAAAGACAAACAGAGTGAAGAACACAAGTCGGCTGTTGAGGAACTTCATAAGCAGCTCCAACAGGTAGAAACAATTAATTGATTGACAGTAGATCAGGTACCGTCTGATTCATTTGTGAATTTAACTGTAGAGATCACTCTGGGGTATCTTGAGAGAACTGTACTGGCTCCCTGTCTCACAGAGAATTGTTTTTTTCAAATTTATGCTAATTGTTTGCAAATCTTTAAATAACATTGCTCCGATTTACATTTCTGATCTGCTTAAAATTTACCTACCAAGAGTGGCTTTTAGCCTTGTTTGGGGCAAACTTGCATATAAACAAAAAACCAACCCCACTCCGTCATGCAGTCTGCGCTCCAGCAATATGTCATTCCTAAAGGAACCAACTTTAAAGCGTACCTGGGGTGATTGGTCTTTCTCTGCTGCGGCTCCGAGACTCTGGAATCATCTTTCTACTAAACTAAAATGTTGTAGATTTAAGGTGGATTTAAGTTGTTGCTTAAAACTCAATCTTATGATAAGTTTCTTAAAAGATGATGCACATTTGTAGTTCCATTTGTTGTTTTATTGAATGTGTTCAAGTTTTTCTTAGTTTCCTCGCCTTGAGCACCCTGCAGGGATATATGCATGCTACAAATTTGTATTATTACTATTATGCACTACAGTCTACTACACACAGCGCTTGGTAAATATTGGAGACTTAATTTGCATGATTATCATGTGTCTGCCTGTGCTACAAAAGATTACCCACACAGTGGTAGACAAATGGTCGTGATCTCCTCCATATTTCTAAGCATTTGAAGCCATATTTCAAGCCAATTTGACTTAATTCCTCCTGTTTGTGTCCTGATGTAGGGTTTCATTAGCTGTTCTGACCTTTCAGTCGGAACAGCTTTTGAAATCGTTCAGATTTTGATTCTTTTTATTATTATTCTTTCTTTCCCTAAAATCGTATTGACTTAACCTGTGTCTCTTTCAGATGCCATATGTCTTTCTTAAAATAATCAAAAGTAGATAAATCATATACCATATTAAAGCTTAGGCCCTGACTTCAATTTTAGATATAATTAAATTAAAATTCTTAATTAATTATTCACGTGACAGCCGCGTGAATATTTAATTAGCCAGTCTTGTTACCACCATATCTCTAGAAGTAAACATCAGATCCTCAATTTTTTTCAGTTATGGACTTGTCTTGTATTGTAGATGTCAATTCCGGTCTAACATTTTTCGTCATGTCATCATGACGTCATTTGTAGGAGTTTTTTCTTTTCGTGTACAAAAAAATTGTTTTAGATACGTTTAGGTGGTTCAAAACACAAACCATGGCTACAACGCTGTGCTTATTTGATTAGGTTCAGTCACCAACCATTAATCAGTTAGGCTGGAATATGGTTCGCGAATTGTGAAAGCCTGTCAAGAATGGGACTTATCTCAGTTCACCCAGAAGTAATGCTTAGATGATATTGACAAACAATCTTAATTAATTATTCACGTGACAGCGGTATTAATATTTAATTAGCCAAACTTGTTTTTGTCATATCTCAAGAAGTATAGTACCGATCTTCAAACTTGTTTCAGTTATAGAGTCCTTGGGCATTGGAGATTAGTCTTGGCCAACTGTGACCCATTGTTGACCTTTACTTCCAGGTCAACCGGAAGTGAGACCATATTTCAAGAACTACACAACCGATTTTCAAACTTTTTTCAGTTACAGGGTGCGTTCGATTAGCTTCCCCGGGTCGACCCCGGTCTGCTCATCCGGGTGAGCCCCTAACCATGAGCTAATCGAACGCCAACTTCCCCCAGCATTCACACCGATGCATCTTGGGACAGCCGACCGGAACTACTTCCATTTTGTGCCGTATGTCCGATACTTTCCGTGGATTCACGAAAACATCGTAAAATAATTATTCTCAAGGTAAAACTGCAACGTTAAACAATTTGCACAACCCCACAGTGATACAAAGGTACCCAGCTTCGAATAAAAAATACTTATTGCTCACAAAAACGCTGTTGTAATGGCGAAAATGTGTGTCAAACTTCCTAAAATGTCCCGCTGAATTACAAACAAAATGGTGGCCATTGAGAAAGTTTTTCGCCGTGACGTCATGAACCAGGGGCAGCCCCAAGTGACCCGCTCCACAAGCAGGGCACTTGGGGCTGACCCGGGTGAGCCCCGCGAATGACGTCAAAGCTATTCGAACGCACCGGGGGAAGACCTGGGTCGACCCGGGGAAGCTAATCGAACGCACCCATAGACTCCTTTGGCAATTGAGATTAATAATGGGTAACCGTGACCCCATGTTGACCTTTACTTCCGGGTCAACCGGAAGTGGGACCATATCTCAAGAACTACACAACCGTTTTTCAAACTTGTTTTAGTTATTGACTCCTTGGGCATTGGAGATTAGCCTTTAGTAACCGTGACCCCATGATGACCTTTACCGATGGGTCAACCGGAAGTGGAACCATCTCAAGAACTACACAACCGATTTTCAAACTTTTTTCAGTTAAAGACTCCTTGGGCATGGGAGATCAGCCTTGGGTAACCGTGACCCCATGTTGACCTTTACTTCCGGGTCAAACGGTAGTGAGACCATATCTCAAGAACTACACAACCGATTTTCAAACTTTGTTCAGTTCTAGACTCCTAATGGGCATTGAAGATTAGCCTTGGGTAACCGTGACCCCATAGCTCGAAAAACCCATATCTCCCGAACCACACGTCATAAATTCGTAATGTATTGTAGCTTACTTTGACCTTTACTTTCGGTTTCAAACAAGATCCGATCTTGTTTGATTTGTTTACACTGCGATGAACACGCTTGATCACATGCATTCATTTCTAACACGATTACAGGATATACACAAAGTAATTAGTTCCATTCTCGAGCTACAAAAACAACTGTTATGGTCAACAGAACGGAACAGCTCTGTGATTGTTCACAATCACTACATCCCTATTTATTACTGTTCTTACTATTCTTAATTACTGATTGCCAGAAAATGCCTTAAGGTTCACCTTAAGATAAGCTGTCAGTATCACAGTAGTGATTTTTATTGTGACATTACACTTTGCTTAGCAATTACGATGGATACAAAGGCTGTATCTGAATCGGTGGCTACAGCTAGTGCTACGGCTACGGCTGTTGCTAAGTGTGTTTCTAAGCATGTTCTATACTTCACTGCATGATGATGTGGAAATCTAGCTGTAGCTGTAGCTGTAGCCGTAGCTGCAGCTGCCGGACACAGCCACAGTTGATCCTTACTCTTTGTGAAATGGGCCTTAGGTACTTTTAAGGGTCAGTCTGAAAATTTTCTGCAATATCTCCAGTAGTCAACAAGAAGTTAATTTAAAACTTGCCTTTTGTGTCTCTTTGCCCAATGTACAGGGTAAACTTCAGTCAACTAATATCACAAAACAAAATGAAAGATCTGAAAGTAACTTGAAGGAAGCGAGGACTAAACTGGGTGCTTCACAGGAGAGACTTGCTAGTCTTGAAGCTGAGCTCAAAACCAAGGTCAGTAGAATCAAATATTGCTTTGATATTTTCCCAAGATATTGTAAAGGGAGCGTCATTACTGTTATTCTGTAATAATTTTAAACATTTTTTATTGTAAGGCATAACAAAAACAAAACTTTTTATTGCCCTTTTCCGAACGACCCAAAAAATCAGAAATCCACGGTTGCGTTTTTTTTTTTTTTTAAATGGCGATTTTTAGATTTTTTTTGAAGTATTTTATACTTTGAATGCCCAGTAAACGACATTATTTGGATATATCCTCTTATCCGAAGCTGAAATATTATTTTTGAGTACTGTCAGAAATCACGATGAACGATGAAGTGTCTGATATTGTCTGATATTGTAAACACGTGGCTATCACGCGCTCTAGGTTCAAGACGGAGGTTTATCCACAAGAGGGCGCTGTTTCAGCCAATAATGTATCGGCTATCAGGACGACTAAAAACCACGATCACAGACTTGGAACCAAGTCTACGCTCGTTGAGATCCTCCCACGTGTGGCCCACGATTGGGCCCGATTTATATCAAATGGCCACGCTCTCGACCACTTTTCCATCGTAGTTGAAGTTTTTGTACGTTTATTTTTGTTTTGTATTCACCATATGAATGTATACAACTTTGAGAACATTAAAATGGTTGAAAACATAAAGTTGTGTGTATATCTGCTGTTTTTTTTTTCCTCCTCTAACGTATTCTTTTAAAAAAAAAAAAAAAAAAAAAACGACCGACCGACCCTCCTGATTTTTTAGCCAAAAGGGCAATAAAAAGTTTTGTTTTGTTATGCCTAATTATTGAGTGGTGTGTTCTAATGTTGTTTTTTGTAATTTTATATATACTTGAAAATAGAAAATAGAATTAGCAGTTGCCATCAATAAGGACCTGTGGTATAAATGCAAAAATTAGTTAGTGGCCTGACGTTTTGACCCTAGCAGAGTATATATACTTTTCACACCAGGAAAAAGGAATTTCATGTATTTTTTAACTTGACTAATTTGAATCTTTGAACTGTAGGAACATTTTAATTGGAACGTTCAAAATAATAATGCGCATTTCACTTATGTAGGATTGCTCTCATACTTCGGCACAATAATGCGGTCTAGCAGAACATTCTTGTGGCCCAATGGATTGTGGGAGTTGCCCATGGAAACATTAAATTGCACCTAGACCGCGATAGAAAATGACATCGTCCAACTAAACAACATTCTGTGTTATACAAGAAATGAATCCCCATAATTAATGCTCAATTTATACGTTTGCA
This sequence comes from Leptasterias polaris, assembly GCA_037783415.1. Taxonomy (NCBI): domain Eukaryota; kingdom Metazoa; phylum Echinodermata; class Asteroidea; order Forcipulatida; family Asteriidae; genus Leptasterias; species Leptasterias polaris. Next base: position 304,039 of record JAZGTN010000098.1, read on the forward strand.
GGAGGAGGTAATTCTTGCTATGGAGTCATCTATGGCCACTCAGCGTACTGATCTAGAGAGTCACCTTAGAACAACCCAAGCAGGCCTGGATGATAAATCTCAGGAACTTAACAAAGCACAAGAGCTGCTGCAAAAGGTGACACTTTTTTCTCTCGCATTTTTGTTTCACAACTCACAAAAAGTAGTAATAAAAAACATGTACAAATTTCAGATTCAAGTGTGACACCTAAGGGAAACTGACTGAGGAATAAAAAATTTTTTTTGGGTTGAACAAATAAAATTTGACTACAGCGGGACTTGAATAACATGTCACCTCTAGATTATTTCAACCCAAAGTTATTTAAAACTTACCCAGTCAGTTTCTTTTGTGGGTTATTTCTTGATAATGTTATTATTTCAATACGGTAACCATCTGGTTGTCTCTGGGATCTGTTTTGTCAGGTCCAAAGCAAGTTATCGACCACCAAAGAGCAACTGTCTCAGCAAGACGTCAAAAGTGTATCCCTCCAAGAACAGCTGACAACATCAAAACATCAATATTCATTGCTTCAGAATGATCTACAAGACAAGGTAAAAATGACCATCAGCAAATCTTGCATCAGCAAGTCTTGTCACGTCCTTGACAGTCGGGTTGACCATCAGCAAATCTTGCATCAGCAAGTCTTGTCACGTCCTTGACAGTCGGGTTGGCCATCAGCAAATCTTGCATCAGCAAGTCTTGTCACGTCCTTGACAGTCGGGTTGGCCATCAGCAAATCTTGCATCAGCAAGTCTTGTCACGTCCTTGACAGTCGGGTTGGCCATCAGCAAATCTTGCATCAGCAAGTCTTGTCACGTCCTTGACAGTCGGGTTGGCCATCAGCAAATCTTGCATCAGCAAGTCTTGTCACGTCCTTGACAGTCGGGTTGGCCATCAGCAAATCTTGCATCAGCAAGTCTTGTCACGTCCTTGACAGTCGGGTTGGCCATCAGCAAATCTTGCATCAGCAAGTCTTGTCACGTCCTTGACAGTCGGGTTGGCCATCAGCAAATCTTGCATCAGCAAGTCTTGTCACGTCCTTGACAGTCGGGTTGGCCATCAGCAAATCTTGCATCAGCAAGTCTTGTCACGTCCTTGACAGTCGGGTTGGCCATCAGCAAATCTTGCATCAGCAAGTCTTGTCACGTCCTTGACAGTCGGGTTGGCCATCAGCAAATCTTGCATCAGCAAGTCTTGTCACGTCCTTGACAGTCGGGTTGGCCATCAGCAAATCTTGCATCAGCAAGTCTTGTCACGTCCTTGACAGTCGGGTTGCCGTAGTGGTTTCCTTCCTCGCCTTCCACTTTTGGGACCCCGATTCAAATCCTGCCGGGGACACTACACTGTATGTGGATTGGGTTTTTAGTCCCTACCTGATGGCTTTAGTTTTCCTTGGAATAATTTTCTGGGGTTTTCCTCCTAAAGATATAACTTCATTGTATTCTCTCCCTGGGATTCTTGGCTAGTATAGTGATTAAGAAGTAACTATAACTATAAATGTAAATAGTAGTGAACTTGCGGGTACAACCATGTGTATAATCTCTTTTGGGAGGAGTGTTGGCTCTGAAAAGAGCCGGTTTGGTCTCGACGTTTTGAACAGTATACTCTGAAGCAGAGTATACTGTTCAAAACGTCGAGACCAAACCGGCTCTTTTCAGAGCCAACACTCCTCCCAAAAGAGATTATACACATGGTTGTACCCGCAAGTTCACTACTATTTACATTTATAGTTATAGTTACTTCTTACTTTCAACACCATGCAAAGCTTCAAACACCACTTATAGTGATTAAGTTCGCTTTCTGAGAATCATCGGCTTCACAACCGAAATAAAAAAATGAAATTAAATAATAAGTTATGACGTGAAATGAAAATGAAAAAGTAAACATGAATTTTGATGCTACAATTTAAGAAACAGATAAACACTAAGGGCATTTGACAGTAACAGAGCTTTGAGAAAAACATAGAAATTTGTACAGTGTAAACAAATGAGACAATAATTATAACTAATTGGGGTTGAACAAAGAAATATTGACAAAGTGGAAGTCAAATTTTGGCATCTTTGTTGAAGTAAATTATACAGGTCAATTTAGCTTCAAAAAGACAAAGATTGCAAGCAAACATTTGCAAACATTAGCAATGCAGGCATGTGATCAATATTCAAATTAGGTCTGTGATGTTCACTATGGCAACCTTTGTATTCATTACAATAGATTAGCCAGTTGGGTCTGGTAGAGGACAGCAAGAAAAAATCAGAAACACATCTTACCGGTCAAGTTCAAACCTTACAAGACAAGCTGAATGACAAAGATGAGACCCTGAAGAAGGTGTCACTAGAGTATCAGCAGGTAGGTGAAAGCTCATTCTGGTTCCCTGAGTTCAATGGCAATAATGATTCCTGATTCTTGTAATACCAAATTGGGCCAGACTATTTTAGCATTTCAATCTTCAGCCCGATTAATACTTCATGCGAAAGCAAATTTCAGTGACGCATTTAATCTGTACGCGCTGTTTTTTTCCAATTGTGACGCAATAAAATTTGGTTTGCTTTCATGAAATATGAACTGGGCTTTATGTTGCATCCGAATTGATGGTTCACCAGTGGCTATGGCCGGCTTGCTGAAAAGGTCTCTCCTCCAACATTGTTGTTGCACCCAGCAGCCATAGCCGTAGCCAAAGTCGCTTTATTCGGACTCGGCACAAAATGTTGACAAATATGGATGGCCACCATATTGCTCTGCATTGAAATAGAAAACGTATAATTAGCACAAAAGGAGTTGCCAGTCAAACTAATAAATAACTTACATTCTTTGGGACTTGTTCCCTGCTAACAATTGGGTCTGCCAAAGAGCTATGTGAAACTGACTCCAATTCTCTCGAACGGGGTCTTCAGAGCAAGTATTTCAAGTAACAGTAATCCAACAAATTTGCCAAGTTTTTTGTTTATTCTGTGTCTCTGTCTTTCCAGGCTAAAGAACAGAATGTGTCAGCAGTGAAAAGTCTACAAGATAATCTTGAATCCACCAAGAGTGGTCTTGAAGAAACAAAGTCTCGGATGCAACAGGAGGTTAGTTCAAATTGTTCAAGTTCAGAACATAAAGTTGTCAACTTAACATTGCATGATATCCCTGGGAATATCAAGTCAACTTTATCTTTTAAGTTCTGACCTGATATACAAAGTAGGAAATATAATTGTAACAGAACGGGGATGCTTGCTTTTAATGCAATAATTGGTTTAAATGTTTTCTTTCTTTTTAGATCAAAAGCATTGCAAACCAGAGGGATACTTTCCAAGAGTCGTTATCTGCTGCACGAGAAAACCTTCTAGCAAAAGAGAAAGAGTTGAATCAACTACAAAAACAAAAGGTATAAGAACAGAAGGTTGAAGAACGGAAAGTTGAAGAACTAAAGGTTGAAGAACAAAAGGTAGAAGAACGAAATGTATAAGAACAGAAGGTTGAAGAATAAATGATATAAGGACAGAAGGTTGAAAACCAAATTGTAGAAGAACAAAAAGTCTGTATTCGACAGACTTATAAAACACATCATGTTGGTATTCTGAAAAACTATTCTTGCCTGCCCGCGATATTATTTTTTGAACTTTTTTGGAGCTCCTTGAGTAATTCCTTTGAAAATATTGTTGCCACAATGAAACCCTGACTTGAAAAACAAAGATTTGGGATTTGATGTTGTCTTGTGAGAAAATATAAGAAGGCACTCACCGTGATTTGCAGAACCTCGGCTGAAAATCTGCTATGGTATGCTGGAATCTCTGATTGCTCAGACTTTGAGCTGAATACAATAAGCAATGGTGGCAGCCCAGGGTTCTGCCCACGGTGGTCGGTGCCGGAAAACCCGACCGGCACTCATGATTCCCCGACCGGCACTCGCAGAATTTTTTCTTTTTCCGACCACCACACATTTTCCCTTTTTTTTGCCCATTTCCTTCAAAATATTTTGAACAACGTGTAAAACAAATTATTTACCAGTAAACAGTTTTATCCAAAGTTTCGAGTAGCCTACTTCTTTGGTTTGAGTCTATTTTAATGATCCAGGATCGAGCATTCCTCCCGCCTGTACGATGTACAATCCAACGCACGAAACCCGCATTGATTTTGCAATGGTTTCCAGTCACGCTGATTATAGCTTTACGCTTGGAATAACATGATACCAGTTTCATCATGTTGCGAACCCTATTCTACAGCGTTTAATACAACGGAAATGAACTGCAGAGTAAGCACCATGCTATAGATGCTGTAAATTGTTTTCCCATGGCGGTAAAGGCGTGCGCGCACTGAGGGCCTACATTCAAGGCACAGCTGCAGGGCGCACGTGTGTAACCACTCCGTGCACGATCGAAAGGAAATTGACTTGACTGTACTAGGGAAAAAAAAATTCCGGCACTAAACAAATCCTGGGCAGAACCCTGGCAGCCTGTCCGTTCTTGTATGCCAAATTTGTACAACAACAGAACAAAGGTCTGGAATCTTGTTACAAAAAACCCCCCAAAACAGGAAAGGGATATTACAAGGCATGTTTTCCAATACCTCGTGTCAAGCATAGCCTGGTAGGTGCATGCCTAGAAACACTACATAATGAAAAGGTGGGTAAATTTTTCCGTCAGCCATCCGCCTGCTCGCAAAAAAATTGAGGGCACTTGAAAGTTGTTCGTTCGAAATAAACTGTCTGCCGTAAGTCAGTCCAGCAAAATCAAGCATGTATACACGTCATTTGATGGGAAGTGGCTCAGACATTTTCTTTGCATAAAGTAAACATTTTGCTGTTTGTGTTTTATTTAGAGTGACGTCATGGTGCAAGCTGCAGAGCGTGTTGAGAAAGTATCAGCAGAGCTTCAGAATACACAAATGGATCTGAACAAAACCAAGGTGAGACATCTCTGGATGTAATCTACAAATCTTTACATCAGTGCAAAAACATTGTACCTTTGTTTTGTTTTAATGTTGTATCTTTCGCAAAAAAGACCTCGTGCAAAAATATTGTATCTTTGCGCAATAGGGACTGTGTGTTAATTCTTCACTGGCCCACAGGTCTTGTAGATAAGTAAATAAACTGATTCAGGAAATGTTATTAAAAGACCATACCTCTAACTGTTTTTAATTAATTATTATTGTTATATATATATATTTTTTGTTTGGGTGGGGGGCGGTAGTAGTTTGTGATTTAGACTGAAGTTTGTACTTTAAAAGCTAAACATTAGATAAGTAATTTTTTGTTTTATGAGGTTACTGGACCAGTGCTAAAATGACTGACCCAGTGCCAGTGATCCAGTAGATATCTGGAACTCGGCACTGTGTGAGTGTTTCATCATGACATTTATAACAATCTTGGGAGTGTTGTGTTGGTTTTGTGATTCCGTTTCTAGCGATGGGTGGGAGTGCTTCATTGGGTTTGTCATGACCTTTCATGATATTTCATGAAATTGTATCATGACTTTTCTAACAATAAAGGGCGGTCGGGTTGGAGTAGTGGTATCTTTCCTTGGCTTCCACCTCTGGGACCCCGTTTTGAATCCCACTGGGGGCATTACATGGATTGGGTTTTCAGTCCCTACCTGATTGTGTGGGTTTTTTCCTGGAGTAATTCTCTTGTGTTTTTCTTCCCACATCTAAAACTGAAACTTCCTTCCTTGTCTTCTCTCCATGGTGTTCTTGGCTAGTATAGTGATAAAGTCTGCTTTTCTGAGAGTCCTTGGCTTCATAACCAGAGTTAATAAATAAAATAAAATCGTCTTGATATCACAGGCTAGCTTAGCAGAAAGGAAACAGACCGAGAAGGAGCAAACGGAACGCATCAAAAATCTTGAAGAAGAGAAGACGAAGTTACAGGATGAGTTAAGTGTGGAGCAGGACGTCATTGCTACATTACAGACTCGGATAACAGATCAGGAAGAGCAAATAGCTCAAAAGGTGAGCTAAGGAAAGGGTATTCTGTTAAATTTGTTCTCGTACAAGTGTGGTGATCAATATACTGAATTATATAACTCACACCTAGATAGATCCCTGTCATTTGATTGGTGGAACACGCGTCTAGTGTCATCCTTTACTTTGCCATGTATTAACTGCTGAGACGGACTGTCGTAAATGGAAACAGAGTGTGGGTTGGATGAGTTTCCGTCTATTTTGTGTTTAAATGATTTTGGGTTGAACAAAGAAAAATTGACTAGAGCGGGATTTGAACCAACGACCTCCGGTTTAACGTGCCGGCGCTCTACCAACTGAGCTATCTAGCCCTATGTTGGCGGTCTCCCTATTTTGTCAATATCTTTGTTCTTTGTTTTGAACCCCCCGAACAAAGATATTGACAAAATAGGGAGACCGCCAACATAGGGCTAGATAGCTCAGTTGGTAGAGCGCCGGCACGTTAAACCGGAGGTCGTTAGTTCAAATCCCGCTCTAGTCAATTTTTCTTTGTTCAACCCAAAATCATTTAAACATTTACCCAGTCAGTTTCCCTTGTGGTTTATTATTTGATATTTTGTGTTTATTGTGAACAAGTTTTAAATGACAAGGATCTGTGTGTGAGTTACAGCTGAAAAAACATTTATGCATTTTTGTCATTGTTTTAGAATATACTCACTAGGTGAAATCTTGTTTTCCATTTCACTTGGCTTTGCCTTGTGTTTGTGCAAGTATTAAAATCTCAATGTGAGAATTTGCAATTTATGAGCTATTCCCTGGAGCTGGATGTGTCATGAACTCAAAATCAGGATGTGTAGATGGAACCGTTGTGCATTTGTGTGAGCGCTGCATTCATGTCAGTTTGCAGACTTCGTACATTTTGCTTCAATCATTAATTTGACTTTTACCACCCTTGCTCAGTTCATCGACTGGAATCAAGATCTTTTAGTCCTGTTGAACCTAATTTTCCAATCGCAAAAAACTGAAGCTTCTCTACCTAAAAACATTGTTTGGTGATCTTGATTGCAACTACTGCATTTTACTTCTTCCTTTTAGGCTGATCAATGTCGGAAGTTAGAGAAGCAACTAGAAGGCAAAGAAGAGCAACAGAAGGGATTACAAAGGAAGATAGAGGTAAACAGGTCTTGATTGTCCTCTAAGGATGTATGGCTGTAGACCATGTCGAACATTGTGACTCGTTAAAGTGTGTGAGTTTGTTTCCTTCATACGTTAAAGCAATGATGTATGTGGGACCAAAGTCTGCTCCAAACAATAAGGTGTAGATCTGGTAAGGTTTGCATCAACAACATGCATCCCTGCATCAAGTTCACTATGGAGCAGGAACAAGGGAATTCAATTGCCTTCCTGGATGTCAAGGTCTACTATCGGTCAACAAAAATATAATACTAGCTGGAAATCAAGAGTAATAGATAAAGAAAATATTTTGCTAAAATGCTAAGGTTAATTTTAGTATTAGACTTACTCATTCCCCCCAGTACTTGCCATAAGATGATTGGTATTGATCATGATTACATTACTGAGTATCTTTGTATAAAGGAAGTTTTTCTCTGCATTCAAATTTGTAGGTTTTGGAACAGGAAGTTGCCAAATCATGTGACCAGTGTCGTAACTACGAAACACAAGTTGTCAAACTGCAATCTCAAGTCAAGGTAATACTGTAAAGTGTCCTTCTTCATAAAAAGTAGTTAAGATACATTGTTACCTACACAAAGACATACCATGCAAATGTATGTAATGTTTTCTCAGAAAAAAAGTGAGAAATTGTGCCATGAACTATCATCTGGTTATTTTGTGGCATGTTGTGGCTGAGTGGTCAAGTGCACTGGGCTGAAGCTCTGGTGTTTCTGACCAGCTGAGTGTTGGCTTAACTTTTGTGTCTGTCCTTAAGCAAGACACTTAACCATTATTGCTTTGTTTTTTGGATGGGCTATAAAGTCTTTATGACCATGTGTTTTGTAATGCAGGTAAAAGACCTCAGTTACACTTATCTCTTAGAGAAGGGGGTTTGCTGAGTTTTGTTTCTGGCTGCTGAATGCGCTGCAGCACCTTGTGAACTCTTATAAGGTGTTACATTAATAGGTCTCTAAATTCATAAAAACTTCAAAACCTGTCTTAAAATTGTTTCTCTTTGTTAACGCCTTGAGTGCCTTATTGGTAGATACCTGCGCTATATAAAGCGCCGCTATTACATGCGTTTGTTTTTCTATTTATATAATTTTTACAAAAATACTAATGTTGACCAACTTTTACAGGATGGTAAAGAGAAGAGTGAAGCTCTCCATACGGAGCTGGAAAATCTACACCTCACTTTGGGCAAGACTGAGGAGAACTTAGACAAAGTCAAAGGTAGCGAAGCATCGTTAATGAGCAGTGTAGAAGGACTACAAGAGGTGAGTATGGAGCCTACATCTACATGCTGGTATATTTCAGCCACAGTCTTAGGGGGGACCAAATTCATGCAGCTGTGAAGCACACAAATTTACTAAGCACTGGAAAAACTTTGTTAAACAAATTTAGTTTACCAGCCAAAATGCAATGGCATGAACATCTCTTGTGACTAGTTCCCTGGTAATTTTTGCTTAGCTAATTTAGCATTGTGTTCTGTTTGATGGCAGAAAATACTCTGTAGAAAAAACTTGTTATGTGTCAAGTGGGAATCAAACCTGCCAAGTTGCTCTTTCTGGATTTGATGTCTTGAACTCTAGAACACAGATGTCAAAGGTCATATTAAATCCCAAACATGCAAAAGAAACCGGTCATGCTCAGTGGTCTAGTTGTTAAGACATCTGCTCTAGAATGGCAAAGTTAATGCTTTCGAATCCCACCGGAGTAACAAGCCTGTGGATTTTTTTCACAGGACTCGAGAAAGTACTGAGTATACATTGCTTTACACAAATGGTGTAAGGGTAAAACCAAAATGATATTAGTTCATACTGTTTAATTTATTTGTATGTATTTTTTTATATAATTTGAGTATAAACTGTTTTTTAATTCAGTTGGCTGGCTGCAACGAGCAGTTATTTTTATAAACCATAATAATAATCAGTGTTGGGTAAATGCAAAAACTATTAGTCACAAGAAATTAAGAAAAGATTTAAGATTCACGCAGATTTCTGAGTTGCTCCTTTTTTCTTGACAGGTGAAAATGGTGCTTGATGCTCGAGTAGCAGAGCTTGATCAGGAACTGAAGGTGGAGGCAGATAGATTCCGCTCCCTGAAACAAGAGGAGGTTTGTAGGATGACACTCTAAAGCCCGGTTCATGCTTCCTGCGAACAAAAAGAGCATTTATGAATGGGAATAAAAGAGTGATGACTCAGTCTTAAACTTTCATTAAAAACCTTGCAGGGTTGTGGCCGTGCCGGCTTGGTTCTTTATCGCACAGCCACGACCCTGCCAGTTTTAAACAAACAATCAAGACCTCGTTCCACTCTTTTATTCCCTTAATCAAACGACAGAGATCTACTTGGTTGTTATAGAAAACAAATAATATTTTGCATTCATGAAATGAAGCGAATGTTTTAATTTGTTGAAAGATGAATGTTCCATTTTCACCTAGTGAATGGAGCATTCCATATTTCCCAAATATTCTCTCTACAATCATTCATTATTTGTATATTAGTTAAACATAGAGACTTCTTATCTTTACAGGCCTTAAAGAAAGCAGAATTTGAGAAGTTAAAAACCTTCAAGGGTGAGGTGGAGGAATCCAATGCTTCACTGACTGCCCAGTTGACTGAATTACACATAGCATTAAAGCAAGAAAAAGAGGACAGTGCAAAGGTACATCAATCAAGGAATCAATGTTTTTATATTTATGATTATCAATAATTACCAAGTAAATATTGGAGTCGTATATTATTTTTTGTTCAACCCAAAATTAATTACAAATTTACTTAGTCAGTTTCCCTTGTGGTTTTTGAATTAAAATGCTTCCCCTCAAGGTGATCCCCTGGCTGCCGCTTCCCAGGTTGTATCGCAAACTTGGGTGTGATCCCCGGCTACATGGCAGTTAACGGTTGTATGGCTTCTGAATGGCACCCCCGAACAAAGATATTGACAAAATAGGGAGACCACCAACATAGGGCTAGATAGCTCAGTTGATAGAGCGCTGGCACGTTAATCCGGAGGTCGTTGGTTCAAATCCCGCTCAAGTCAATTTTTCTTTGTTCAACCCAAAATCAGTCATACTTTATCAAGGCTTTCATACTTAGCAAGGCTAATAATAATAATAATAACGAAGACTTATAAAGCGCACATATCCACCAAAGGTGCTCAAGGCGCTGTAACAAAGGAAGCGAAAAAACAAAAGGGCAGGGGACCAACTTGTAATTTCTATGTTGTATGTTCGATTAATTTTCTATCCAAAATTATAGACATTGGCTTTGCATTTCCAATAAGCATTTATTTTATTTTATTGGAGAACCTAGGGGGCAATATCATAAAGCCCGTCTAGAGATAGTGTTTTTTGGTATCATCTTCATTAGTTTTGTGCACAGTAGTGATCAGAAGACGTCTTCAGTCTGTCACACCACCTGAATCCCCTATGGATGAAGTCCTTGATGTCCAGGAGTAGACACAGTAGGCAAGTTAGAGCACTGTGCTTTCAAACATTTTTCAGCAAAAATAATGGACAACAAAATTTGAATTTGTTATTACGTGTAGGAGCAAGCTGCAATGCAGGAGGCCAAGCAACTCCTTATAAAACAGAAGTTAGATTTACAGTCACAACTCATGGATAAAGAGACTACTTTAAACAAAGCTGAAGCAGAGCATGCAGAAACTAAAGAAGTGGCTCATAAAGTACAAACAATGCTAAGAGATGAGTCTGCAGCTCTGCAGAATAAACTGGTAAGTCATAGAGAAGTAGCTCATAAAGTACAAACAATGTTAAGAGATGAGTCTGCAACTCTGCAGAATAAACTGGTAAGTCATAAAGAAGTGGCTCATAAAGTACAAACAATGTTAAGAGATGAGTCTGCAGCTCTGCAGAATAAACTGGTAAGTCAGAGAAGTAGCTCATAAAGTACAAACATTGTTAAGAGATGAGTCTGCAACTCTGCAGAATAAACTGGTAAGTCATAAAGAAGTGGCTCATAAAGTACAAACAATGTTAAGAGATGAGTCTGCAGCTCTGCAGAATAAACTGGTAAGTCATAGAGAAGTAGCTCATAAAGTACAAACAATGCTAAGAGATGAGTCTGCAGCTCTGCAGAATAAACTGGTAAGTCATAAAGAAGTGGCTCATAAAGTACAAACAATGCTAAGAGATGAGTCTGCAGCTCTGCAGAATAAACTGGTAAGTCATAAAGAAGTGGCTCATAAAGTACAAACAATGCTAAGAGATGAGTCTGCAGCTCTGCAGAATAAACTGGTAAGTCATAAAGAAGTGGCTCATAAAGTACAAACAATGCTAAGAGATGAGTCTGCAACTCTGCAGAATAAACTGGTAAGTCATAAAGAAGTGGCTCATAAAGTACAAACAATGCTAAGAGATGAGTCTGCAACTCTGCAGAATAAACTCCCAATACTGGTGGGAGAGGAAAGACATGGAAGTATATAAGAAGTCTGTAGACTTAGCACGTCTCACGTGTATTCACTGGGACCAACTTGGTCCCAACCGTATTGAGTTTTACATGTGCATGATTCTGTTTCTTCAAATACTTTAGTTTAAGGTAGTTTATGGCTATAAAAATAGTATCTTGTTTTTGAGAAAGTAAAAAGACTTGACTTCCATTGCTGGTCACTTATGAACAATTTTGCCTGAGGTTCATGTTATCATTAAACTAGATAGCTCAGTTGGTAGACTGCTGGCATGTTATTCCGAAGGTCGCAGATTCAAATCTCGTTTTAGTCCTATTTTCTCTGTTCACCCCAAAATTGAATTATAACTGATGCCCAGTCAGTTTCCATTGTGGTTCATTACTTGATATGTTTAATATTTGGTGATAGGCTGCTGAGGAACAAACCAAAGCTGACCTGCAGAATCAGAAGGAAGCGATCGAGCAACGCTCAAGTATGCAACTCGGCGCCCTGAATGAAAACCTGAGTACATTACGCAGTGATCTGGTTCAATCTGATGCCAGACGACAGGAACTGGAGAAAGTAGTCGATGAACTGAGAGGAGAGATTGCAGGTTAGTAGAATTAACAGGCATGTGATTTCTGAGGATTTTTCCGGATTTCCGGATTTTCTCAAGTCTCCTTGAGCCTTCAAATTGTCTTGAAGGAACTTATATATAAAACATTGTGAGAAACGACTCCCTTTGAAGTTGTGTAGTTTTAGAGAAAGAGGTAATGTTCACCCTCCAAATTTCCATCCGAGGAAGACTTCAGGCATGAAGCTTTTTCTCAGCCATCTAAAAAGCACACAATTCTTTGCAACAAGGGTGTTTTTTCTTTCATTATTTTCTTGCAACTTCGACGACCGATTGAGCCCAAATGTTCACAGGTTTGTTATTTTATGCTTATGTTGACCAATTGAGGATACTAGTGTTTGACAATTACCAAAAGTGTACCCTGCCTTTAAAGGCACAAGCAAATACTGTGTCTAGTTTCTTCATAGCAATGTTTTCAGTTTTCGCCTTGATTAATCATTGTATATCTATTTTCATTTTATTGCTGTAGCCCCACAAGTACTGTATATTAGAATGTATCCCTATATTATTATTACAAGATGTCGTTTATGGACAAAGGTTGTCATGGATTTCGGTCATAACTAACAGAAATAAACTGTCTTCCTTGTTTCAGTGCTGGAAGCTACCATTCAAAATAACCAAGATGAAAGGAGAACCCTTCTTGAAAGGTAAGATCTTTTTGTTGTCATTTTGAGGGTATTTTGAAGCAAGACGCTTAACCAATATTGCTACGTCCTTCAGATGGGATGAAAGCTGTAAAAGAACCCAGTACATTTATCATTAATAGAAGGGGTTCGCCCCGGTATTTCTGGCATGGTAGGCAATACCATGTGCACAATCGACCCTGCCCATGTGACCCCCCTGAGAAGGAGTATTGATGCAGTATTCATCAAGACAAGACTAGACATCATAATAAATAATACCGTAATTTCCTGCGGATAAGACGCGTCTTATCTGACTTTCGGAGGTAAAAAAAAGTCACTGCGTCTTATCTTCTGATGCGCCTTATCTGATTTTGATTGAGTTCATTGTGATGATTACAATGTGAAATCCTACATTTATACTGTAAAATAGTTCCTTTATTTCATCCAGGGTAATTCTGCATGAATTCTGTAATTCTGTAATTCTGCATGTCACATTTTTCTTAAAATAAAACCTACACCGTTAACATTTTTGACGAAACTTACCGAAGAACAAAGTTACTGGCCATACTGCTGCCCACAATAATAACAATGACGTCGCGAATGAGCGACGATCGATGCTGCACACAGTACACTGCTATATCACATGACAGGTACTAGTCTTTATAAAACAAGTCGTTTTTGTATGTTTTGTTATCGTGAATTTTGCCAACAGAGGGCGTCTGGTCCTAATCTGAAAGCATTATTAAGAAAGCGCCCTCTAGCGTTCGTTGGTTCTTGCATGTATTGTTGAGTAACAAAGACTAGCAGCCAATTGATTGGGAAACGTTGGGAGAGCGTTTCTCTGTGCGCGCTCGTTGTGTAAAACGAAAAACTGTAAAGCTATGATTTTAGAAAAAATCTTTAAAACGATCATGGAAAAAATAATAATGAAAAAATAGCAGTGATGTTTTAGTCGTCTTCGTGACTATAAAATTACGATCCCTTTGCGCTATGGTAAGTGTGCTTATACCATCACAATGACCCCTGTATGTGTTGATGTACAAGCGGTATGAGACTTTGCGAGCATGTGTTCTGTAGAAGATATGTTGCGCCTTATGCGGCGGGGCGCCTTATCTGCTAACCCTTGAATATTATTTTGGTAATTTGAGGTTCAGCGCGTTATGCGCCGAGCGCCTTATCCGCAGGAAATTACGGTAGTGGCTTCTTATATAGTGCTCAAATCCGTCGCTCAGTGACGCTCATGGCGTTCAAACATTCAGTATTTTTTCTGCAAGGTATGGGGCCTTTTTCATTTACATAGCACCATGTAATGGTTTACAAGTTGCTGTGGAGCAATATGCAGCCAATCAAACCAGGAACACCGGGGCGAACCCCTTCTCTTTTCCATAAGTGCACTGGGTTCTTTTACGTGCATTACACAACACACAGGACCAACGGCTTTACGTCCCATCCGAAGGATGCAACAATAATAGTTAAGTGTCTTTCTTAAGGACACAAGTGTCACAACTGGGACTCAAAGCTACGAGAGCAAACCATTTATTTTTTAAATAGCCTGTGTTTTCAATGAGTTTCCTCTGTGTATTTCCTTCACAGATGCCTAGCTAGCGAGGGAGATGCTGAGAAGCTGCAGACCAAGGTGGTACAGCTCAAACGCAAACTGGAGGATGCTCAAGCAGCCATGCATGAACTGGGACGGGAGAACCAGAACTTACAAATAGTCCAGTCCAGACAGATGACTCGCAAGTGGGCCGATGACCAAGAGGTCAAGACCTGCATGGGATGTGAGAAGGCTTTCTCGCTGAGCGTAAGGAGGGTAGGTAGAATTTCTTTGATTTGATTTTATTTGATTTGAATTTAGTCTGATAAAACACAGCAAGAACCTGGCAAATAAATATACACGGTTACAGGAGGATAACAATGGAAATAAATAAGCAAAAGTAGAAAACAAGAAAGAAAAACTGTACAAAATTATCCAAGGATAGCCCCAAAAAGCCAGTACTTTAACCCAAACCTGCCAGCCTCCTTCCTAAACCTTTCCCTTGATGTGTTTTGGTACTTTGTCAAATCACAATCTTGACATGTGACATTACTTCTTCTAAGAGATTAGTGACAAATGGTAATTGCAAATAATGTCAGTTGATATTAATATTAATACAAAAATGTAACAAGTTCATCATATCCTCCATATATAATTTTTGGCGTGTTGATGGAGGATTTCCCTCTGAATATACCAACAATGAAATGAAATGATCCACCTACTGCGATTATAGTGGTTTAAACAATGATCAAATAATTCTTTGCTACATACACTCATGGCACAGAATGGACAAACTCTACGAGAGGGCGTTTGACTTATACGGAGTGCAGCCAATGCCTCACGTACCAACAAATGTTTAACATGGCACCATTTTGTTGTCTATTTTGAAACAGCATCACTGTCGTCAATGTGGAAACATCTTCTGCAACGAGTGTTCAGCTAAATCGGCAACCATTGCTTCATCCAAAAAGCCTGTCCGTGTCTGCGATGGCTGCTACACTGAACTCTCCACATAATGGAAGGACAGACACCAGACCACTATCAGCTTGTGGAGCTCACTACACTAGGAAGTTGATGAGTCACCAACACTTGATGTCATCAAGAACAGACTGAGCAGTGTCACTTGCAGCTAACCACCCTGTCCCATACAAAACGAGTGCTTTTACTTGCACATGTCTGTCTTTCAATGCATGTGAATTGAGCCCTTGCAGCGACGCTACCTGCAACTTCCGTCTGCTCAAATTGCACATACAATTATGGTCTTCATAGAAGCGCCGTATGGCCTAAAATGCGCACTACGCTGTATAAAACAACACAGGGACATCGACTGCCAACATTTTTTCACACACGTATGCCTTAGTATAGCATTCATGCCCTGCAGGTTTGACAGGTACTGGTATGAATTTAACAATCAGTGAACTTTAAGATGGAAATATTTCTCTGGAGGATTGGTACTGGTATGAACTTTAGAACCAGTGTGCTTCCAGATGGAAATATTTATGTGGAGGATTCGGGTACTGGTATGAATTTCATAATCAGTAGGCTTTTTATTAATTATTATTGTATTTTTGTTAAATTACCA
Organism: Leptasterias polaris; assembly: GCA_037783415.1. Taxonomy (NCBI): domain Eukaryota; kingdom Metazoa; phylum Echinodermata; class Asteroidea; order Forcipulatida; family Asteriidae; genus Leptasterias; species Leptasterias polaris. The sequence continues at coordinate 319,892 of JAZGTN010000098.1, forward strand.
CTGACCAGTTTTTATTTGTTCCTTCACTAGCCACAGAAGTAATTGATTTATGCATGAAGACAATTCTAAATTACAACAATCTAGTGCATTAATCCACCTTGTGATATATCTTGCCAATATTTTAAAATATGTTTTTTGATTTTTATTTGATTTTTGATTTTTTAGATGTAGAATGATTTGATTTATTTCAGGAACTTAAAACACAGAAAGTTTAAATAATTTTAGTGTTGCATGAGGAGGATCAGATTTCCTTTTTAAATCTAGAATATTGGACAGATATGGTTAAAGGATGTGATTTAAAGATGCACAATTTGGGTCTTCCAGTAGTGAGTGGTTTTGGGTTTTGGGGGTTCTTGTTTTTGCTTCTATTTCTCAACATATTTCGCGTTATATAACTCACACATAGATCCTTGTCATTTGATTGGTTGAACATGTGTCACGTGTCATCCTTTATTTTGCTGTTTTTTTATTGCTGCAATGTTGCACCATCGTAACCGTCGTATATGGAAATAAATATAGGATGGGTATATTGATTTTTGAGGCTTATATTGGTTATCAGCATTAATCCCTTCAAAAAAAGGCAAGGTTGTGTTGCGGCTGACAAGGTTGGTGTCTACATAGAGTCGTCGAGATTGCATAGAAAGGGTTTATAGAGTTTTCGGGTTTTCGAGTGTGGGGGTGGACAAGTTTCAGTGTCTATTTTGTGTATATTATTGTTAAACAATATCAAATAACAAGGATCTGTGTGTGAGTTACACAAAACAAAAATTGAATGCATTTCGTTTGTGCATGGTCACAGAACTCGGTGAAATCTAGCTTTTCCATTTCAATCGGCTTTGCCCCAAGAACTGGAATAGTCCAGATTTTACCTTGTAATTATATTTTGCGACAGTGCGTTCATAGGCATCCAATGATATTCTGCAAAAAAATAGTGGCCTGACGTTTTGACCCTAACAGAGTCATTCTCATAGGCTAAATGAGAACACAACACACACATAAACAGGTAACAGAAGCAGTCAAAAGGAAAGAGATTATAATTATGGTATTCTATAAAGAAAGAAACATTGTAATCATTAAATGTTGCATGTGGCAGAATGTAAAGTTAACTCCATAATATTGGCCAAAAACTGTCTGAAGATATCAGATCAAGCTGCAGAATTCATGCATCATGAGTTGTGGGCAAATATTCTATTGTTTTCTCCAAAAATGTGGGAATTGTAGAGTGAGAATGAAATTTGGGGACCTTGCTGCAACATCCTTTTATAAAAGTTGTTTAAATTCTGTATTCTCGCCTGCTGCTGTACAGTTTTCACTTTGGGAATCCATTCAAACTTTTTTACAAAATTCAAAAAGGCAAAAATTAGTTAGTGGCCTGACATTTCGACCCTAGCAGAGTCTTTCTCGAAGGCTAAAAAACAGTAAGAATGAATGCAATGTAGACAGCGCCATTCACCATGTGCATTGTGAATAATTTTTATATTAAACAAAAGAATACTTTCATGGATTCATTCGATGAAGGAATAATAAAGGGACATTTAACCAGTTTTATGAGAATTTACCAAAAAATGAATAATCTAGTCAGCGTCCTGCAGTATTGCTGTATGCTACTGTAGATGGTGACTACTCTATATTCTGACATCCCTCTCAGTTCGGACAATCCTATGTATGTTTAAAAAAAAAAACCCTGATGATTTACATAGTAGGGTTAGGGTTAGGGTTAAGATTAGGAAAATACACTAGGGGTGTCGGAACATATGTAAGGGTGTAGATTTTAAGAAGACCTTGATGACATCTCATGTACTGGATTTTTTTTATATGCCAGTAAGTCATTATTATGACTGGCACTGAGTCTCAACTAGAGGTATGAGTCTTAATCATGACTTATACTATGTCATATGTATGAGATGTAAGTCGTAATTCTAAATAAAATTTTCTTTCTCTCACCATGTCCCCCTAGATTACCAGCTGTCCTCATAAACAATCATGCATTTGATACCACTGTATATTTGCAAAAACAAATAACATAAATAACATGACAATTTTAACAAGAAATCTTTTGTTGATCACAGTTTAATGCCTAGTATATCTTCAATGTTATATATATTAGTTTGAACTGGCAGAAATGTAAATATATAGAAAAATGCATGCTTTTGTTATATTCTCAGACAATAATAATAACAATAATAATAGAAAATTACATTTATCTTCCTTGGTTTGTTGTTGGTGAATGGTGAAATAATTAATTATTTACAACATTGCACATAATAATTGTTTGGTTGGATAATATTTTATGCTGCCACGTTAGCCAGTTTTTGCATTTCAAACTGCTCTCCTTGAAATCATTGAAATTCTTTTGTTCAGTCAACATCATTGCTTTCATGTCAAGTGCTCTATTTTTAAAAGAAAAAAAATTATCTGAATAAAACTAAAATTAAATTACCCACTAATTGAATTGTTTCCAGCCTTTTTTTGTCCATGTATTGTTTCCATGGTATGTTTGTGACTTTAACCTGTGTATGCTTGACCCTACACTTGTGTGAAGCCTTGTGTATGCTTGTGACTTGAACAGGCTGTGTGTGCTTGACCCTACACTAGTGTGAAGACACATGAATGCTTGTGACTTGAACAGGCTGTGTGTGCTTGACCCTACACTTGTGTGAAGCCTTGTGTATGCTTGTGACTTGAACAGGCTGTGTGTGCTTGACCCTACACTAGTGTGAAGACACATGTATGCTTGTGACTTGACCTTGTGTATGCTTGACCCTACACTTGTGTGAAGCCACATGTATGCTTGTGACTTGAACAGGCTGTGTGTGCTTGACCCTACACTAGTGTGAAGACACATGAATGCTTGTGACTTGAACTTGTGTATACTTCACCCTACACTTATAGTGTGAAGCCTCATCACCCTTCATGTGTAACTTCAATTCATGAAACTTGATCACCCTCTGCTTGAGACTCCTCCATGTAGTTGATGTCAAACGTATTGCGGCTTTCCGCAACATGACCACTGAGTTTACTCTCAAACAGAAATGCCTTCATGACATCCAGGCAAGCTCATAGAATCATCTCAGTCTGTGGTAGAGAACTATTGATGTCACTTCATCGATCAGACCTGGGCCCAATTTCATAGCAGAAAAATTTGCTTAACAATTTGTTGCTTAGCAGAAATGAGCAGGATACCAGTTACAAATTGTACATGTTACATGGTATTTTGGCTGGTAACCTTATTCTGGTAAGTTTTGTTGTGCTAAGCTAATATTTATGTTTAAGCAGCTCTATGAAATTGGGCCCTGATGAACGGAGAACACCAAGTTCAACAAGAATCTGTGGTGCAAACAAGGTATGGTTACAAATTGTCTTTTTAAAATCTGCATGTTTTTAAATTAAGTTAAGCCAGAAAATATGAAAAAACATTCATGTTTCAATTACGGGTTTATTTTCTTTCTTCAAAAGTAAACTAATTTCCATAATAATGTTTAATCCAGCAATACCTTTTAGAAATTTGCTGGCATCACAAGTGCAAGAAAACTGTCAATAATCAGTCTTTAAACAGCTTTTTAACATGTCTTAACAAATTTAAATATCATTCCTGAATGATATTTAAATTTGTTTGTATGTTTTTGTTTATCATTTAAATGTAATTTTGGTGTCTGTACACTTCTGAATTTTTCGTTAATATCAATCAACAAAATTGCAAGGAATCTAAAGTATGAACATAGAACAAACTTGAAATAAAAAAATAACCAGTGTTTGTCACTGCATCACTATTTTAAAACCTTCTTGAAGTCCAGGGGCGGATCCAGGATTTTTTAAACCGAGGGGCACAACGGCGCAACCAGGATTTTGTATTAGAGGGTAAACAAAAAATGGGTGGGGTCCAGGGGCCGGCCGTACGGTCCCTGGTGCATGGTGGGGTCCAGGGGCGAAGCCCCGGTGGGGGTTCAGGGGGCGAAGGCCCCTGAAGCTCTGAGCCTTTGGCGTTCTGTGGGGTGAAAATCAAGCCTCCATGTGCCTAAAACAGAGAAATAGACACACTCTTTTTGGAATCGGATCCATATAAATCTTCGTTTACTGGAAACATTTCTGTAACATTGATGGTGGGGTCCAGGGGTGAGGCCCCGGTGGTGGTCCAGTGGGCGAAGCCCCCGGAAGCTCTGAGCTTTTGGCATTTTGACCGGGTGAAAAATCAAGCCTCTGTGTGCTTGAAACCGAGAAATAGACACACTTTTTAAGCTCTTCTGATCCATACCAATCTTCTAATTTTACTCAAAGAAAATGTTAATCCCACAAATCTCGCGTTTGGATGTGGTCGCTGCAATATCTGGTTTCATGCATATTCATTCAAAAAGTATAGTTCAAGCTTAGTGTAGGCCTAGTCTTTACACTTGAATGCCAGAACGACATGAAGTATATTAATTAATATCCAGGACAAATTGGCACGTCAGGTTTCAAACGCTTATGTTATCGTGCAAATCTAAGCAATTACAAGTGACATATCATGAAAGATTCATTGGCAGAAAGAAACAAATTTGATAGGCATAGGATGAAAAAGAAATCCATCCTGCGCTTTTTTTGTTTTCAAATTTACCCGGGGGGCACGTGCCCCTGCCCCCCCCCCCCCCCCCCCCCCCCCTGGATCCGCGCCTGAAGTCCGTTTGCAAAGTGGGTGATAATTTTGTGGCCTAGCAGACACCAAATTATTGCAATAAAGACACCTCCTGTAAGCATACAATTTTTTATTCTGGTATCCTGCCTTTCCTTTCTAACAGTGATGTAAGATTTGCCTCCTATTTATCTTATGCACATTGCCACTTCATTGTCTAAATAGCGCCCTCAAGGGTTGAGACATGTATAATCCCTTACCTTCCTTCCAATATGGCGAGTTCTATACAGGTGAGCTTTTTAGAAATGGACATTAATAAACCCATGTGATGTCCCAGAAACTGGCGACGAGGATGGGATAAAAACTTTATCTAACTGATATATGTCTCCCAAGCCCCTGGTAATTACGGAGTGGTTTCGATTTCATAAAAGAGATCAGAAAGAGGGGGAACGTGTCAGCGTCTAGTCTATCATTAGCTGAATTACGCAGGATAGCTGAGCACTGTTACTGTAACTTCGGGGAGTGTAGCTATCAGTATCACGTAGAGCCTCATTGAGAGCCTCATTGAGAGCCTCATTGAGCTACTCCACCGTTTTTGGATGTTACCGGCTCGCAATCCGCAGACAAATCTATCTATCCAAAACGGCTATTGGCTGAAGATAAGCTCACATTGAAAAAAGCTACAGAATTAGCAATCGCAATGGAAACCGCAGCCAAAGATGCAGCTACAACAACAATGCAGTACATGTATGCCATAACTACAAAGAAGTCTTCCTACTCTTCTGCATTTTCTTCATCTTGCTACCTACTGATGTGGAAAAAAAGGACACACTCCTGACAACTGCCGTTTTAAAGATGCAACATGTAACTCCTGTGGAAAACATGGTCACATACATGTAGCACCAGTCTGCCGATCCAAACCACCTTGCACTCCAGATCCATCCAACAACCCCAACCTCATCAGAAGCGTAAGGGGAACGTTAAGGTCATGGATGGAGGAAGTCCAAAATATAGATGATGATGATGATGTATTGATAGCCAGAGTTAGCATACACACTGTTGGCCGCACTGCTTGTGACACAAGTACTGCTGTATTTGTGACTATACATCTCAATAACACTCCAGTCAAAATGGAAGTTGACACTGGTTCTGCAATCACAATACTTTCCATTGAAGACTACAATAAATACTTACCTCATGAGAAGCTGCTAAAGACAAAGGTGAAATTACAAACCTACACTGGAGAGAAAGTCACTCCTGCAGGAATAGTTGAAGTCAATGTCTCGTACAACATGCAGCACTATTTTGGTAAGCTGTACATCATTGCAGGTGGTGGACCTCCATTACTTGGCCGTGATTGGCTAGCACACATCAAGCTGGATTGGCCCAACTTGCTAGCAATTTCTACGGTACAACCTACAACGACCACTGAAGAAAAACTAAAATCACTCATGAATGAATATCCTGAGCTCTTCAGTGAAAGAATTGGTGAGCTGAAAGAGATAAGAGGAAAACTTAAACTAAAGGAAAATGCACAACCTGTCTTCATGAAAGCGAGGCAGGTGCCATACGCCCTTCGCCCGAAAGTTGAAGCTGAACTAGCGAAACTTCAGCAGCAGAACATAATAGAACCTGTAGAGAATAGTGAGTGGGCAACCCCGATTGATGACAGCACAAGACTTCAAGATGTTTACCCTAATTCATGTGTAGCTCCTCAGCTTGAGACACCTCCATGTAGTCGATGTCGGCCTTGCTGCAGCTTCCACCACATGACCATTGTGTATACTTTCAATCAGAAACACCTTGATGACATCCAAGCAGACCCATAGAACCATCTCTTTCTTTGGTTGAGAACCATTGATGTCACTACAGACCTAAGAGCAGGAACAAAACACCAGGAACAAAAAGAACCTATAGTGCAAACAAGGTATGATTACAGACACAAAAAACGCCTTTTAAAAATCTGCAGTCTCCTGACGCTGACTAGAGCAAGCTAGTCGAAACATTGAGACCTTTTAAGAACTCACTCCTTGGCAGTGTAGTTAATAATGAGAAGTCCCCTCGATCCACATAGCAAAAGTAGTAGTCCCGGCCGTTTTCCTACCTCCCTCCCAGGTAGTAGTTAATAAGCAGGACAGTTCTTTCCAGAACTGAGAAGTCTCCCCAATTCCGAATAGTCTACTCTGCGACAGTAGAATAATAAGCAAGACAGTTCTCAAGGACAAAATCTACCTAGCAAGTAGATACACATGGTGTTACCGCAAACCAAATATACAAAAATCTGCATGTTTTATAAGTTAAGCCAAGAAATGGGAAAATCTTTTATTTTTCTAAAGCAAACTAATTTACATAAATACTCTTTTTTAATCCAGCAATACTTTTAAAAGTTGTTTGTCATCACAAGTCCAAGAAAATTTTCAATAATCAGTCTTTAAACAACTACTTGAGCAAAAAATGTTTTAACAGGAGTGATATTTAAATTTGCTTACAAGCAGGGTTGTAGCTAGAACTTTTTGAGTGCCGGCTAATTTACAATCAAAATAGAGCGAAGCTTTTAATTTTACTGCTTTAAAAATGGATTTGTATGGGTTTTCCGAGACATGATTTTTGTAATGCATTTTAAGGTATGTAAATCTGTTATTTAAAACTTCATTACAGTTTCAATAGGCTTCAACATTTTTAGGGCAAGGCCACTTTGGTCTTGGAACAAACAAAATTTTGGAGGGCTCCAAAGCCAGTAGATAGAGCACAAAGGCCAAACATGTTATTTTAACAAAGGCCTGAAGGCTATAAATAAACTATTAGTTGTACTCTGAAAAAAGCAATTTACAAAAAAATACTATTTTGAAAATTGGCCAGAGGTTTCCCCATGGGTGGTAAACCCGATGGAACAATTTGCATGAATAAAATGTTAATAAATCATATCTTATTCAAAAACAAACATTAAATCTAAAAGCCAGCAGATGTCAACACACTTTCCAGGTTTAAAAGAACACAAACCCACTCAGAGGAGTCACAAAACCAGGTCACAACACCACACAGACACCGCGCACCTTTGGAGTAAAGCAAGAGTATTACAAAGTAAAACAATTGTATAACAACTGTAGAGGATTAGCTACAAAGACACCGCGCACGCGGCTTGTCTTTTGAGTGAAGCAAGAGTATTGCAAACTAAAACAATTGTGTAACAAACTGCAGAGGATTATAGATAAGAGTAATTGGGTCTCAATTGGAGGGTCAATAATTCTCCCTGACATGTCTGGATAGTGTCTGGGGCTAACATTAAAGAAAAGGACATCCAACTGTCGGCTTCCTTTGGGTTGAAAATGTGTTTTATTTAATCATTGACAACTGGGGAAAAACAAGTTTACCGTTCAAACTGAACAAGCGATCTCGACTGTGTAAAAGAGGTAGTTCATTTTATTGTAACTTTGTTGCATTTTGTGCCGGTCGGTAGGAGGTTCATCTAGTCTGTGTGGCGGTCGGCAATAGCAAATGCCGGTTACACCCGACCGGCGCCGACCGGCGTGGCTACAACGCTGCTTACAAGTAATGTTTTTGTTTATTATTTAATTGTAATTTTGATGTTCTTTACACTTCTGAATTTTTCGTAAATATCAATCAACAAAATTGCAAGGAATTTAAGTATGAACATAGAACAAACTTGAAATAAACAAATAACCAGTGTTTGTTGCACCACTAGTTTAAAACCTTCAAGTCTATTTGCAAAGTGGGTGATAATTTTGTGGCCTAACAGACACCACCAAATTATTGCAACAAAGACACACCTCCTGTAAGCATACAATATTTTATTCTGGTCCTGCCTTTCCTTATCTAACAGATGAAACTATCAGTGATGACAGCACAAGACTTCAAGATGTTTACCCTTCGTGTGTAGCTTCTCAGCTTGAGACACCTCCATGTAGTCGATGTCAGCCTTGCTGCATCTTCCACCACATGACCATTGTGTATACTTTCAATCAGAAACACCTTGATGACATCCAAGTAGAGAACCATTGATGTCACTTCAGACCTGATGTACAGAGAATACCAGGAACAACAAGAACCTATGGTGCAAACAAGGTATGGTTACAGACACAACAAATGCCTTTTAAAAATCTACATGTTTTTTATTTAAGTTAAGCCAAGAAATGGGAAAATCAATCAAGTTTCAATTAAGGGCGTTAATTTTATTTTTCTAAAGTAAACTATTACATAAATACTCGTTCTTAATCCAGCAATGCCTTTAGTTAATACTATAAAAACAAAATGAATCTGATCCCATGGCTATCTCCACAAGGGTCAGTCGTCCGCCCTGAGATGTTCATTGCTTACTCTGCTCCGATAGAGGACATTATCAACAGACATAAACTTGGCAGTATGTCATATGCTGATGATACCCAATTGAATTGTACGTGCTCATCAAACCTTCTGATCGTGCTGGTATGTTGTCCAAACTGGAGGGCTGTATCAGTGACATTAGATTATGGCTGACTGAGAACAAGCTCATGCAAAATGATGCCAAAACAGAGCTACTCCATGTGAAGTCTCGTTTTGCTAAGAATGTTCCTGGTATTTTGTGCACTCGTAATCGGCAATGCAACTATTTCTCCCTCTACAGTAGTTCGGGACCTGGGTGTGTTGTTTGACAACAACTTGAAGATGGCTAGCCATGTGAATAACATTTGTAGACGCGCTTCATACGCAATTCACCGAATCGGCAAACTCTGTCGCTACCTAGATTCAGTGAATGCAGAGAAATTGGTCCACGCGTTCATCAGCTCTAGGTTGGACAATTGCAACAGCATCCTTGCCAGTCTCCCTAATAAGGAAATCTCCAAGCTCCAACTTGTGCAAAATGCAGCTGCCCGTGTAGTTTTTCTCACCAGGAAATCTGAACACATCTCTCTGATTATGTGCCAACTCCATTGGCTTCCAGTCAGTGAAAGAATAATTTACAAAGTCTTGCTGCTGACATTTAAGATCCTTATCGGTGAGGCTCCTTCATATCTGTCTCTGTACAATCCGCCACAGGCTTTAAGATCCACCACTCGGAAATTACTTTGTGCGATGCCCAGCAAGACTTCAACCTACGGAAGGAGTTTTTCTGTCATTGCACCTAAGTTATGGAACTCACTACCGTTTGACATCAGGAACTCTTTTACGATTGCTCGATTCCAGTCTCGCCTCAAGACTCACCTTTTTAAATCAGCTTATTGTATTTAACTATGTGCTGACATTTTATTGCTATTTTGCTTTTTGTACAATTCCAGTGATTTTTACTTTGTGGTTTTTAAAAATGTTTTTATCTGTTTACTCTTATTGGGTTTTACTACCCAATGTTTTTCCCTGCCTTTGGCTAGTTTATTGGTATTGTTTAAAACTATTGTCTCTTTTAATCTTGTTTCTGTTTATTCCATTAATTTGTACAGCGCTTAGAGACCTTTGGTTTTATGCGCTTAATAAATGCTTGTTATTATTATTATTATTATTAATTATATTTAAGTCTATTACATAAAATACTTCACCTTTGATACATACAAATGCATTTACAATGCGCATGCGCAAGCAACTCTGCTGAACAAAAACAAAGCACCTCCCCTCACACTGCATGCCCCGAGTGTCAAACGAAATACGACCTTTTTACAGCGCGCCATAGTATCAAATCGTCTTTTTCTCGACTCTCAGAACACTAGGTGGTCGGATTAGTTGGTTAGTACACTAAAGTGCAAGCAGTTAGGTCCAGATTCGGGACACATCTGCAACCATGTCAGAATCATCCAAAGCAAAGACAAAATCTTACAGGAAAGTGAAATGTAGATCCTGCGGTGGTCTTCCGTCAACCTTAGAATTCAACGCTCATTCTACGTGCCAGAGATATCGTGCGTTTTCACAGGGAAACACCTGCGGGGTTTGCTCAACCTGGTCTGCCGAGGAGTGGAAAGTTTTTACGGCATGGCTGGATGGTCTGGCACGCAGGACACCTACTTCAGGATTCATCCAAGAATGTTCAAGATACAACCTCTACTTGAAACCAAACAATGTTTTCATCGGGCCAGCCAATGGTTAACTGTGGTGCCTCGAAAAATGTGCTACCCCCTAGCCACGAATATGATCGTCTGATTCCCGCCTCGTCGGAACAACCAAGCCTTCACCGGTATACCAAAGATTTCCGGGCTTACCCCCAACGTTCTGCCGGCTTCCAGGCCTCTGCATGGTAATTTTTCCCCGACGGTGCTTCGAAAAATGTGCTTACCCCTAGCCACGAATATGATCTTCTAGCTCCCACCTTGTCGGAACAACCAAGCCTTCACCGGTATCCGGAAGAGTTCTTGGGTTACCCCCATTGTCTTGCTGGCGTCCAGGCCTCTCCATGGTCATTTTTCCCTGATGATCCTCACAAATATGAGTCTGCTCACCCTTCCATGGGTCCTTACACCAGCTTTTTGCCTACAAGCGGACATTTCACCAGTTATTATCCTCGGGAACGGCCACCAGATATCGGAAGTTTTCCTCTGGTGTTCGCCCGCTACAGCACATGCAGATTTTCCTCGGCGACATTACCAAGGTGACAACGTGGACCACTCTGAGTTCCACCGCTCTAGGCTTTCTCGTTTCTGCTCGCCGATCAGACCATGGGTTGATCAGACCTTGGGTTGCCTGCCAACGATCCCCGATCTCCTGGTATTACTACCGGGTCGTTACTCCTCTCCAAGGAGCTTCGTTGAGTCAGATATTGATTTGGTGGAGCCTGGGAGCACTTTTATGGTCCACAGAGGGAAGATAGTCATACATGAATTAGGTAGAACTTTACAGTTTCCTCCTCCTTCACCAAAAGAGGCCTTCTGCATGTCATTTTGAAGGGATTCCACCAAGCCTACCCCTCCACCAAAGTTTACCATTTCCATAGACAGCTTCTGCTCCGAGAATATTGAAGATAGAGGCTTTCTCAATCTTTCAAAAGAAAACGCGTCTGAGAATTCCTGCGTCTGAATCATCTCTCTTTAAAACAAATACCATTGATACTGATAGATTTTTCACGGTCCCAACAATCTCATCAGCGGTTACAGATAAGCTTCGATCTAATAAACCAACTTGGAAAAACATCTTTTGCATGAAATTTCTCAACAGTTCTCTTGAGAAGCTTGACCGCCATTTACACTATGGGGCCCAAGTTTCCAACCTGTCATTTCTACTGTCGGATACTCTCGCTCGGGCTGCAGAAGATCCCTCGACAGTGGATCCAGAACTCCTACCAGTCATGTTCAAATTTCTTGATGACTGCCTACATGTAGGTTCATGCCGACAGACAATCGCTACCAGTTCTGCTATAACAACATCCCTGCGTAGGTCTCTTATTTTCGACCATCTCTTCTGGCCCTCTCAGGGCTCAAGAGAACGCATGGAAGATCTACCCCTCCTCGAGAGAGACCTTTTGGCCAATAAAATAGACGAAGTCATGCTCCAAGACTGATGAAAAGATTAATCTTTGTCGACCCTCAAGTAAATCTTCTCCACTGTCCTCTCGCACTACCGAACAAGGCAGGAAAGCAACCAAGGGTATTTTCGTTGCTCCTACCTATCAAATTTTCAACGTCCAAAGGCAGCCTTCGTTCCCGCAACTGCCAAATTCGGTAACCGTTCTCAACCCTCTGCAGCCGACAGAACGCTTTCTAGTTCAACCCACTCCTTCAAGACACAGTGGCCTAGAGGACCCAAGAGACAATGACTCCACATGCCATATACTTCATGTTCTACCTGCTCCAGGACTGGTAGGGGTCTGTTGCTAGGCTTCTCTCAAAGATGGACTTAATCACAACAGATTTGTGAGTCCTTCGAACCCTTTCCTTGGGTTATCAACTATAGTTTACAAGTCCTCCTCAACCTCTCAGTTTTCCCAATCGACCTTCCCCGTTCCGACTAGACCATGCTTGTCAAAGTGCTTTAGAGAAAGAGATCACTTCCCTGCTGGAAAAGAAGGCTAAAGTCCCTCTTCCTCACAAAACAAGTCCAGGTTTCATCTCGACCTTTTTCCTGGCTCCCAAGAAATGCAACCAGTGGCGACCTATCATCAACCTTTGGCCCCTCAACACCTTCATTTGACCCAAGCATTTCCAGATGGAAACACTAAAAACCGTCTTACAATCTCTCTGACGGGGCTGGTGGGCCACCTCACTTGACTTATGAGACGCTTACCTCCATGTACCCATTCATGCAAATCACCAGGGGTACCTCCAGTTCACTTACAGACCCAAGACTTAATCAGTTTCGATGCCTCCTGTTTGGTCTCTCTACTGCCCCAAGGGTCTTCACCAGAATTACCAAAGTGGTAGCTGCAGCTCTACTTTGACAACAGATTCACATTTTTATGTACCTGGACGACTGGTTAACTGGAGCATCCCTCAACATGAAGGCTGGGAAAGCCTCCCCCACAGTGTAATGCTGCCGAATTGCTCTGGAAGAGTGTATTCAACTCTTCCTTAACTCTTCAACGCTCCCGGCCAGGACCTGGCTTGATCTCTTGGGGTTCATGGCCAGTCTCGTAGATTTAGTACCAGTGTTGTAGGTCTCGAGACCTGGTCTCGGTCTCGAGACCGTCTCAAGACCTTTTTTTGGTGTCTCGGTCTCGGTCTCGGTCTCGGACTGCAAAAGTCTCGGTCTCGGAAGGGCTCGTCTCGGTCTCAGAAGAACTGGTCTCGGGCTTGGTCTCGGTCTCGGCTGCCAATGTCTCGGTCTCGACCCTCGAGACCCCTCAAGACCACAGCAAATAATGCTTTTCAAACACATGAAGTACGTCGTCTTGGCCTAGAGCCATGTTACTTTGTTGATAAATACTGCCGTCCAAGTTTCTCACACGCGTACTGACATTGCAATGCACTTCTTTAAATCTTCATTCAAAACACGCACCACCAGTGTTCTCCACACTTGGGTTTTGCCGCCCTCCCAAAGTTTAAGGCCGCCCTGCCAAAGAATTGGCTGCGCTGCCAAAAAAATTACAAACAGACTATTTTTAGCCAGCAATTAATACGATCAAACGAGTAGCCGATGAGCCATGCCCGACTTCCAAACCACAGCATTGGAATTGCGATCGTTCATTTCAGTTTTACCAACGTTAAAACACGATGCACACAACCACATGGTTCTGGCTGCTGAGTTCCACAGCACGTGCATCGGCCCGGGCCCCACAACGTGAGTCCATGCATATAGCGCATAGACAACAGCAGAGTCCAAAGTCCAAGCTAACCAACATTCCGCATGCTGTGATTGGCCGTTGATGGCCGTTGATAGTTACCATATTCAAGAGAGCTTGGCTAGACTGCAACGCAGTACACATTCACGAGCCGAGTAAAGAATTGCCGCACAGTGTGCCGCAAACCTGCAGATTGGTACAATATACAGCCTTGGATTAAAGGATATTCAAACATTGACAACTTTTGCCGATAGAGGGCGATGCAGGGCAAAGTTCATTGAATTTGTTCTCAATGTGCGTTGTCGACCGGACATTGAATCTCGATGATTTTATTGCCAACGAAGTTCTAAACAATCGATCCTCAAATCATGGAAATGGTTGTTGATGGAAAAAGTAATATTTAGGGCATAAATTAGGGGATAAGATTGTCCAAAAATGCAATTTTTTCAAAAATGATGCCTTGAAATAAAAAGTGTGAAGTTTGGTGGAAACTTAAATGGGATAGTGTGTTTTCTAAATTTGTATTAACTTGCATACTCATTATTTTTATTTTTTGCTGATATCACCTTAAAGGCACCTGGCAGTGGTATTTTTTCAAAATAAAGCTTTTGTCATTAATATATACATTTTTATGAGTGGAATGTGAATAAACAATTTACTAAGGTTAAACAATTGTATTTTTCTTTTAATTACAAATTTAAAAATAGGCCCCCCTTTACATGGCGCTGTTCGTGACGTCAATCGAGGCAGGAGAAAATGTGTAGTCTGGTCCCGTACATTACGTCTGGGTACCTGATCAGTATCATGCGTTTTCGTATTCGGACGTCACCACCCAATGCAATCCTAGGACAGTGTACAGTCGACTAATAGTAATACGAGACGCCAGTTTATACGAGGTTTTTCACCGGTCCCGAACTGTCCCATGCGCGTTTTTATGTCTTAAAAACGGAAGATACGAGCATGGTCATAACGAGAACACGGATAATACGAGGTATTGTTTTTCCACCAGAAACATTTCGCTGGTAACCTAAGCTTCACTGCAACTTCCCTTGCACGCTACTGCCAACGAAAAAATCCCCGGGCTATCCAAGTGTTCGCTGCATAGCGCTGAAAACGACGTCGGACCGGACCACTTTGCCCTCGTTAGCCTAACTTTCGATGCCCGTAACTGCCTATTATTTGGGATCTGCAGGAAAAAAATGCTGGGTGACCCCATCTTTAGTCGTTTTGCTGCATCCAGCAGCAATTTTCGCTGGAAAAATGCAAGAAAAAAAAACCTTTTGGATAACCAAACGAAATGTACAATCTCACTACTTGCACGTGTATATACAACGTAAATGCAGGCAAGTTCGAGTGGTGTCGATGTTCAATCGAGGCGAAGTCTTCCTCGATTGACGTCACAAAAAGGGATGGGCGGAGTCGCCCCCAAACAACTTTATCTATTTTTTTAACATATAAATACTGACAAACAATTACTCAAAAAATTGTTTTATTGTTAATATATATATACTTATGCTTTTACACAATTGTATGTATTTTGCATGGGGTAGGTCTCGGTCTCGGTTACCTTGGTCTCGGTCTCGGTCTCGGTCTCGGACTGCAAAAGTCTCGGTCTCGGAAGGGCTGGTCTCGGTCTCGGTAGGGCTGGTCTCGGTCTTGGTCTCGGTCTCGGACTTCCAGGTCTCGACTACAACACTGTTTAGTACTGAGGTGCAGAATGCATATGTGCCCTCTTCAGCTTCATCTGCTTTTTCACTATCTACCCCGAAGGGACATAAATACCAAACCAGTTCCAGTCAGCCCCCTCATCCAATCCCATCTCAAATGGTTGCTTCGTCATCAGAACCTTCTTTGCGGCACAACAATTCCGCAACTCACTCATCAGCGACCCTGACAACAGATGCTTCACAGTCAGGTTGGGGTGCTCACCTGGACGATCTTTGGGTGGCCGAAACTTGGTCATCCACAGAAAAATAACCTCACATCAACTTGCAAGAACTTCTAGCAGTTCATAAGGCTCTTCTACAGTCCTAATTAAGACAGACAATCCTACAGTAGTTTCGTACATAAATCGCAATGGGGTACCCACTCACCTTCCCTTTGCATACATACATGGAAACTCCTCAACTGGTTCATTCTCCGTTAGATCTCACTACAAGCATGCCACCTGTCTGGGAAAAACAGGGTTTTGGCCGGGTTTGGCATTTCCCACAGAGTGGTCCCTTCAAGGCCCCATCGTCCAACAAGTTTCAATATTCTGGACACACCTCACATAGACCTCTTTGCGCCCATCTCAACCTTCAACTTCCAACTTTTATGCACCCGGCATGCTCATCATTTAACTTGGGCAACAGACTCCCTGAGCTTCAGCTGGTCAGGCCTATTGGGATATGCCACTCCCCTAATTTCCCTGCTGCTTCGAGTATTACAAAAGATCAAGCAAGAGAGTTGCAAGATATTATTGGTTGCCCCTCTTTGGCCAAGACAAGTATATGGTTTCCTCAGCTTCTCGACCTTCTAATCCGACCACCTTTTGTTCTACGGAAGTGTCCGGACCTTTTGATACAACCAGTCTCAAAGAGCCTACACCCGGATCCTGACAGTCTCCATCTTTGTACCTGGATGCTGTCTAATCTTACTTCCGAACAGCTGGTCTTTCGGAGGACGCTGCTACCTTGGCAGCCAAGAGCAGACACCCTTCGACCGGAAAAACATATGACAACCCCTTACAACGTTATATCAAATGGCGCAAGAAGAAAGGCTTCAATCCCCATTCTGCATTTCTAACAAAGATTGGGGATTTTCGCCTTCACCTGTGTTAATTCAGTTGCTACCATTCGTAGCTACAGATCTGCCACTGGCCTTATACATAAAGGGTTCGACGATAGCTCTAACCTTTCAAACAACACTGCCATCTCACACCTACTGAAGTGCATGTTCACAGACAGACCACCCACTGAAACCCTCGCCCCTTCCTGGGACTTTGGCAGTGTTCTTCACTTGGCAAAGTCTCCTTTTGAACTGGCCGGATCCTTATCCCTTCATTTGCTGACGGTCAAAACAGGCTTTCTGCTAGCGACCTCCATAAGCCCGGCGTAGAAGTGAAATCTTGTCCCTAGAGCCAGGCCAATTGCACTGGGAACCAGGGGGGGGGGCTCGTCTAGCTCCACGTATTCGCTTCCGGACTACGAACCAATTGCCAAATTGTTCACCTCCGGATATCTTTGACCCAAGTTTGACGTCCTTTTCAAGTATCCAGGAGGATAAGTTATGGTGCACTGTCCGCATTCTTAAGTTCTACATTGATCAGACAAGCCTCTGATACGTCAAATCTATTGCAAGTCCTTGCTCCTGATCTGAGCATCACAGACTCAGAACCAAGTTCGAAAGGCAAACCAGGTTCCAATCCGAGCTCACCAAACAAGGAGCATGACTACTCGTTAGCTCTTTTTGAGGGAGTGGCTATTACAGAGATAATTCAGGGAGCATTCACATCTTGTTACCTGCGAGCTGTGCTGCAGTCAGACGGCCGCATGGGCAGACAAGTCTTCCATTCGGCAGCACAGTCAACAGCCCGGAGACACAATAAGGCTGCAGACTTGTCCTCTTAAGAGCAGCTTTTTTTTCACTTGTTTCAGGCATAATTTAGTTAAGACTTTGGCTCTGGGCCCAACACTGCACGTCCTCTTTCTTGCAGTTCAATGGTGCTACTCTGCTTTGTTTTTGTTCAGTGGCTTGCGCATGCGCATTGTAAATGCATTTGTAGGTATCGGAGGTGAGTACATTCTTACTAGAATAGAAAATCCCTGCAGATTTAGGGATAAGTTGGTTGTAATGTTTTTGTTTATCATTTAAATATAATTTTGATATGTACACTTCTGAATTGTTTGTAAATATCAATCAACAAATTTGCAAGGAATCTATAAGTATGGTTATGGAACAAACTTAAGCTAAACAAATAACCGGTGTTTGTTGCATCACTACTTAAAAACCTTCTTAAAGTCTGCAAAGTGGATGATAATTTTGTGGCCTAACAGACACCAAGTTATTGCACCAATAACACCTCCTGTAAGCATACAATTATTTACTCAGGTCCAACCTTTCCTTTCCAACAGATAAAACTATCAGTGATGACAGCAAAGATGTTCACCCTTCATGTGTAACTTCAATTTGTAAAACTTGGTCATCCCCAGCTTGAGACTCCTCCTTGTAGTCGATGTCAGCCTTGCTGCAGCTTTCCACCACATGAACATTACTTCCAATTTGCAACACCTTGATGACATCCAATCAAACTCATTGAATCATCTCAGTCTGTGGTTGAGAATCATTGATGTCACTACAAACCTTATGAGTGGAACACCAGGAATAACAAGGACCTACAATCAAGGTAAGGTTTAGACGGAAAAAAACACCTTTACAAATTTGCATGTTTTGTTTGCCTTTAAAAGTTGTTTGTCCTCACAAGACAGAGAAAATTCTCAATACTCAGTCATTAAACAGATACTTGAGCAAACATTTTAACAGGAATGCTATTTAAATTTGTAATGTGCTTGTTTTTATCATTTAAATGTAATGTTGATATTTGTACACCACAATTCTTTTGTAATTATTGATCCAAAAAATAAGTTAGTGGCCTGATGTTTCGACCCTAGCAGAGTCTTTCTCGAAGGCTAAATGACAACACACAACACACATACAAGCAGACAAGAGTTGCAAGAGTAGTCAAGTGGAAATACATGAATAGAGAGAGTGGAGGGAGAAAAGCAGAAAGCATTCAGAGAAGGCAGGGGGTAAGCAGGGATTATTGATCAAAAACTTAGTTGGGCCAATGATTTTCCGCGAAAAAAGAAAGAAAAATAAATTAGTTTAAAAATCGATCAGGCAAGCGAATTAAACAAAGTATTGTTTATTAAGCTTTTTCTATTTGTTAGAAAACATCAGAAATCAGACTGTAAAAAGTTACGAGATCGTCACCGTAGAGCCTATAATGTGCATAGCGAATAGCAGACGGAGGACAAAATCATCACATTCTTTTGTACAGTTTTTTCACCCAAATTGTTTGATACCGCAAAGGCTGTTTCATGTTTCTAACTTGTTTTTGTTGCAGCGATCAGTGCAGTATTTATGTATATTTAAGAAATTGCCAACTCCGAAACTGAATCGGCTGTTAATTAATCTTATTCAAAAGTTATGTTGTATTGACTCCAACCTTTTTTTTACATGAAACTGATTTTTAAAATATTGGAACCACCAGGTGTGGTACCAACTCCCTGTTTTCTAGGGTAGAGCAAAAGTAATTTGCAACTGTGCTGAGCCCACCCAAAAATAAAAAAAGTTTGCACACAAAGTAATTGTTGGGTATTGATTGATTTGGTACTGGAGGGCTAACATAGTCAAACTACACACAGGCCCTAAAGTACCCACTCAATCATAGTCCAACGGCACGGGACCGTTGGAGTATGATGGGTTGTGTACTGTTCCAGTACATAAACTGTTGGAGTATGATGGGTTGTGTACTGTTCCAATAAGTAAACTGTTGGAGTATGATGGGTTGTGGAAGTTTTGGTAGAAACGCTTAGGGGGTTAGGGTTAATGGGAGTTTTTCCTTTTTATACCTCCATGCTGCAACAAATCGGTTAAACCAAACGAAGCTCCCACTTATGACATAACATGAGTGGTGATGTTATAGGGGTTTTTCAAATAATTCTGAAAAGCACCGGAGAAGGGTTTTCAAAATAATTGCTTTTCACACCTTTAATATCTGTTTAATCTCATGTGAACTCAATTTCCTTATTCATTGAAAACATTTTGTATTAATTTCAGCAAAGATCACTTTTTTTCGTTCTAGTAGGTCTTTTAGAATTGCACCACGGGGCTTCAGTATTATACTTGCACATTTACAAGACCTTTCAGAAAACAATTATGTGGCGAGCAGTTGAGGCTTAGCCCCATGTCCATTGAATAAATATAGAGCATGGTAAAAGCATGTGATTTGCTTAGTTTCAATGAGCATTACCTGAATAACCGGTGTCTGGTACAATACTTGTTCACACCTTCAAGTCTCTTTTCAGAGTTGGTTGTAATTTTATTGTGATTTAACAGAGACACTGAGTTGTTGCACCAAAGAAACACGTTGTAAGCCGGCATACAATTAATGTTTCCTTGTCTTTTACTTTGGAACAGATGAAATCATCAGTGACAACAAACATACCAAGATGTTCAGCTTTCATGTGCAGCTGTTTCTCATGAAACATGAGACCCTCCGATGTAGTTGATGTGTTTACTGTCAAACATAAGCATCTCCATGACATCCAAGCAAGCTCATAGAATCATCTCACTCTGTGGTAGAGAACCGTTGATGTCACTACAGACCTTATAAACAGAACACCAGGAACAACAAGGACACATGGTGCAACCAAGGTATGATTACAGACACTAAAAACTGCCTTTTAAATGTCTATATGTTTTGGTTTTTAATTAAGTGAGCAAGCAATGAATCCTTGAATAAGAACATAGAGCAAGTTTGAAAGTGATGAAAGTCACACTTAAAGTAAAGAACTTGCATTATGAGTCCTTGTTGCCCATTTCAATCAAAGGATGCATAAAACATCCAAAAGCAAAGTACGCTCTTCAATAAAGAGCTCATGCCCGGTGAGATTGGACTATTATGAGCTATTTCAAATTGATGAATAAGGATTTAAACATTATCAGTAAAGTTGTACAATTGTAAATGTACAAATACTTTATAGAAACAAGTACAGTTTCTTTCTTGTTAAAGTTTTTTTGTATACAATCAAATTTTCAAGAAAACAAGGAGTACTGAACTTTTTCAAATGTTCAATATGATATCAGACTAGCCCAACTCTTTATACTTCCTGTCAAGTAAAAACAAACACTTAAACTATTTTCATTGATGAAAAGGTTGTACTTGATTTGTACTATTAAAAGATCCATCAAAATTGTCTTGTATTATGAAAGAAGTGTCTGGAAAAGAAATTGAAAAACGGGGATTGTCAAGTCATGTGAAATGGAGTAAGTGCATGCCATGATATGAATATACTCCACCAGCAAGTTTTACCTTTAAGGATTTCATGTAAAATCGACATTTTCATCCTGTGTCCATCATGGGCTTAAAATGTTTAATGCTGGAGTAAATTTGGGTTTGACTTTTGTCCTTGCAACAAAGACATAGGCCTGATATTTGCTACAAGACACTTGCACTGGAAAATCTTACATTCAATAGAGATAATGCAAGGCGCAAAATATACCATTGCTTCAGTGTCAAATTCAGGCCTTTAGTTTGTCTTTCTCAATTATAGATAGTTTTGTGAGCAGATGCACAAATATTCATCCTTTTCGATGTTTCATTTCTTTAATCTTTGTTAGTAAGCCACACTTCGACTTGTGTGGTGAGTCTACAACATTACCATTAGTGTTAAGAATAAGACACACTTTCACCTGGAGGCGAGTCACACTCTCACTTGTGTAGTGAATCAACCACACTTCCACCTTTGTGGTAAAAAAACCACACTTCCACTTGTGTGGTAAATAAGGCTCACTTCCACTTGTGAGGCATGTCACACTCTCAATTGTGTAGTGAATTAACCACACTTCCACCATTGTGGTAAATCAACCACACTTGGTAAACAAGGCTCACTTCCACTTGTGTGACAGATTATCCATACTTTCATTTTATGGGGATTGATCCAACTGTCCATTGTGTTGTGTTTTAACCATGTTTCCTCCTGTGTGGTGAAATACCAACACTTCCCTCTGTTTTGAAAAACAAAAAGATCCATCCAGTCTCAATACTCTGCCTAAAGCTACTTGATTCAGAATCAGATAAAGTCTGACTACTGCTAACAAATTGCACAAAAGATGTTGGTAATTTTACCAAAAAGTTTCCTTGCAGATAATCAGGGCACTCTGATTGTCTTCCTGGGAAATGGCTTAATAAGTCAGTGCACTTTGATTGGAGTTAAAATATTTGTGAAATTTAGGATATTCTGAGAATGAACATTCTAAAAGAAAAACTTTGAGAAGCTAAAAGAAAAATTGCTTTTTAATTCAGACTTACATCTAATTCTGCATCATATATTTTAATGAATTTACATAAATTTACACCAAACATGTTGAGTTGCTCCTACCCCAAAAATGAAGCCATTTAAAATTTACATTCTCATAAAATAATGACTTTACTTGCAAGTGGATTCATCATTTTTGTTTAAAATTTTGACAAAACTCTTGAAAGGATTTTAAAGGCTTTTTACAGTCAAGAATATTTAAAAAAAATTATATTCAACAAATTTAGGCTCTGCATGGTATTAAGGGTTTCAACATTTTTTGGGGGGTATTTTTTTTCTAGTACATGGCTTCGTCGGTATGGGCAGCTCATTTTGATGAGTTTTTATTTATGCATGTATCGGAAAGATTTAAAAAACTCATCTGCAGAGTTGTGCAGGCACCTGTGCCTGTCGGTGGACCCCCCCTCGGCTGCCTGGAACAAGTGGTGATACTGCTGGCCCGGGTGCAATGGAAGGTATGTTCTCTGTTCAGTGAAGTTCACTTAGATGCACCATTGGTGTTCTACTTCAATGGGTTAATGCCTTACAAGACTTGAAGAGCTAGAGCGAGCATTTTCGGAAGCATGCGTGTACATACTAGGGCGAGTTGGAAGCGAGTGGTTGGTCCCTAAAACGTGTTGATCGATCTCCCAAGATGTCGAGATAAGGGCCCCTTATTATTTATCCTTATTTTGGTCATGTCATTTTTTTTGTATAGTATAACAGGCATGTACTGGGGTTCATATGCAACCTTCAAGAGCGGTTCCGTGAGAAGTCTTCTTTTGAGCCAATAGAATCTGGACCCAATGGATGTGAGGACTTCAATTAGTTGATGGTATGATGGCTGGAGAAACTTGTTCTGCTTGGTCATGCCACTAAGCATCAACAATTTTGTAAGAAACTCTCATTTTGTTGCCTTTTGATACCAAAGATGACATTTGATTTGTATTATTTTTGTAACTAGTTTTTTACAGTAGAGGTCAAGTCCCAGTCAATGATTAAATGATACTTCTATTACCTGTACCCTTTGTGGTGAGTAAACCTTACTTCCCCTTGTTTGGAAAATTACCCATACTTACATTTGAATGGGGAAAACAACAAAGACTTGTCCTTATGTGGTGAAGCACCCACACTTTCCCTTCTGTGGTAAAATACCAATACTTCCCCTTTTGTGGTGAATTACACTTCCCCCTTATGTGAGGAGTCACACATACTTCCCCTTGTGTGTTGAACCACCCATAATTCCCCTTGTCATGCTTGTGTGGAATCACCAATATTTCCCCTTGTGGTGAAGCATCCACACTTCCCCCTAATTTGTTAAGTCAGACAGACTTCCCCTTGTAATGTGATTCACCCATACTTATGTTGTGAGAATTAATCACCCGTACTTATGTTGTGAGAATTAATCACCCGTACTTTCCCTTGTCTTTAATCAGCCATACTTCCCCTTGTTTGGGGAATTACCCATACTTCCCCTGGGGAATTACCCATACTTCCCCTTGTTTTTATTACCTACACTTCTCCTTTTGTGGTGAGTTACCCATAATTCCCTCATTTTGATGAAAGTCTCACACTTCCCTATGTGTGGCAGTTTACCTATCATTTACCCTGTCTGCTTAATTACCCATACTTCCCCTTGTGTGGAAAATTACCAATAGTCCCCTCAATTGGTGAAAGTCTCACACTTCCCTATGTGTGGCAGTTTACCTATCATTTACCCTGTCTGCTTAATTACCCATTATTCGCCTTGTGTGGCAATTAACTGAGACTTTCGCTTGTGTTAAATACCCACACTTCCCCTTGTGTGGACAATTACCAATAGTCCCCTCAATTGGTGAAAGTCTCACACTTTCCTATGTGTGGCAGTTTACCCATCATTTACCCTGTCATACTTCTCCTTGTTTGGCAATTAACTAAGACTTCCGCTTGTGTTAAATACCCACACTTCCTCTTGTGTGGAAAATTACCAATAGTCCCCTCAATTGGTGAAAGTCTCACACTTCCCTATGTGTGGCAGTTTACCTATCATTTACCCTGTCTGCTTAATTACCCATTATTCGCCTTGTGTGGCAATTAACTAAGACTTTCGCTTGTGTTAAATACCCACACTTCCCCTTGTGTGGATATTACCAATAGTCCCCTCAATTGGTGAAAGTCTCACACTACCCTATGTGTGGCAGTTTACCCATCATTTACCCAGTCATACTTCTCCTTGTTTGGCAATTAACTAAGACTTCCGCTTGTGTTAAATACCCACACTTCCCCTTTTGTGGACAATTACCAATAGTCCCCTCAATTGGTGAAAGTCTCACACTTCCCTGTGTGTGGCAGTTTACCTATCATTTACCCTGTCTGCTTAATTACCCATTATTCGCCTTGTGTGGCAATTAACTAAGACTTCTGCTTGTGTTAAATACCCACACTTCCTCTTGTGTGGAAAATTACCAATAGTCCCCTCAATTGGTGAAAGTCTCACACTTACCTATGTGTGGCAGTTTACCTATCATTTACCCTGTCTGCTTAATTACTCATTATTCGCCTTGTGTGGCAATTAACTGAGACTTTCGCTTGTGTTAAATACCCACACTTCCCCTTGTGTGGATATTACCAATAGTCCCCTCAATTGGTGAAAGTCTCACACTACCCTATGTGTGGCAGTTTACCCATCATTTACCCTGTCATACTTCTCCTTGTTTGGCAATTAACTAAGACTTCCGCTTATGTTAAATACCCACACTTCCCCTTTTGTGGTCAATTACCAATAGTCCCCTCAATTGGTGAAAGTCTCACACTTTCCTATGTGTGGCAGTTTACCCATCATTTACCCTGTCATACTTCTCCTTGTTTGGCAATTAACTAAGACTTCCGCTTGTGTTAAATACCCACACTTCCTCTTGTGTGGAAAATTACCAATAGTCCCCTCAATTGGTGAAAGTCTCACACTTCCCTATGTGTGGCAGTTTACCCATCATTTACCCTGTCTGCTAAATTACCCATACTTCCCCCTATGTGGCAATTAACTAAGACTTCTGCATGTGTTAAATACCCATACTTCCCCTTGTGTGGAAAATTACCAATAGTTCACTCAATTGGTGAAAGTCTCACACTTCCCTATGTTTGGCAGTTTACCCATCATTTACCCTGTCTGCTAAATTACCCATACTTCCCCTTGTGTGGCAATTAACTCAGACTTCCGCTTGTGTTAAATACCCACACTTCCCCTTGTGTGGATATTACCAATAGTACCCTCAATTGGTGAAAGTCTCACACTTCCCTTATGTGTGGCAGTTTACCCATCATTTAACCTTTCTGCTTAATTACCCATACTTCCCCTTGTGTGGATATTACCAATAGTCCCCTCAATTGGTGAAAGTCTCACACTACCCTATGTGTGGCAGTTTACCCATCATTTACCCTGTCTGCTTAATTACTCATCCCCTTTGTGTGGTGATTACCCATACATTCACATTGTCTGATAAATCGCCCATACTTCCCCTTCTATGATTTGTCCAATACTTAAAGTGAGTTACCCATGTCAATAATGGGTGTATCACATTAGTCTATGTTCAAAGGCAGTGATAGCGTGGATGTAGAAATAGTTGTAGAATATAAGGTCTTTTATTAATTCAATATGTCATCTTTGGTATTTATTGGCGACTAAGTTCAAAAGGTCACCACTCAATGTAACTAAAACAGTTTCCAGATCAAAATTTTTACATCAAACATTTTTCTCAATGTTTGTAGCGTTTGGTTGGTTATGACTTTGTTTTTGATCAAAGTCTGTCAAAATTAAGTTCTCTGTAGTCATTTTACCTACATCTGAATGTCCAAATTGCTGCCCCATGAAAAGCAAGGGGGAAATTATGGCCATTGCTGAACATGTTTCTCCGACCAGCATACGATCATCGGGATAGAAGTCTTCATCATCTATTGGGTTAGGATCCCATTGGAACAAGAGTTGACATCTCTCGGCACCACCAGTGCAACTTACAACAAGGGGTGAAATCTTAAGCACTCTTGGGGGCGTCACTCATTTAAGCAAGCAACAACTTCCTTCTGCTCAATACTTCTGCAACAAAAACAAAGCGCAACAATTGCGTCTAGCTCGTCAAGTCTTGTAAGACATTACATCATTGAAGTCAAACGCTGATGGTACAACTATTGCACTTGGGCCTTCAAGTCACTACAAGTTCTAGGTAGTCGAGGGGGACCACTGACAGGCACAGGTGTGTGCACAACTCCTTTAAAAAAAAAAAAATTATAATAAAAAAATTGAAATGTACCCTCTCTCTGTCCTTTTTGTCTTATTTATGTGAAACCTACCCCACCGCGTGTTCTTCCCAAAGAATGAGAGTCAATCTTATCTCGATGGAACGAACCTCAGTGGTCAGTTTCTACAGGGAGGGGGTGGGTTCCAACAATGCTATTGAATGTGTATTACGCGCTTCAAAACTTTTATAAAATTAATACACACCCAATTCATGTTGCATTGTGGGCAAACATGGCGGCCAAATACACAAGACAACTCAAATAATCAGACAACGTCAAGGTAGGGGGAAACCTTAATTCACAACTATGTATACCCTTTGGTCTAGTTGATTTGCCCTTAAACAGCATCAGCCTTTAATCTGTTAGCGTTCAAACTTTTAAATTAACTATTTAGCACAAGTTTTGAATAGTTCTTTTATGGAAATATATTCATGAAGATGACTTCTCTTGTAGTAGTTTCAAACGTTGTCTTCTTGACACTTTAAATTAAAATTGAAGAGGAGTCTTCAGTTGATTTGCATCTGTAAGAGTTTGTTTCCTGTTGTTCAGTTTTGTTGGAAACAACTTCATCATCTCCAAAGACATCAAAGTGTTAACCGTTTAAATTACATTGGTTCTCGAACTGCTGATAAAGTTGCTTCATCTTGTCCAGAGAATCAGTGTAGCAATAATCACTTTTGTCCATATAGTTATAATCATCTGCTTGTTTAAATCAGATGGCGATTGTTCCAAGGCTGATATAGATTCTTTGTCTCGTTGAGGATCAGAGCATTTCAGAGTAGGAGGCTATTGCATCATGTGTTGTCTACATGCCACAGAATGTTTCTCCCAACCTGTAACGAACAAAGATGGAAACTCATTAATCAATGTTTAAATACAACTCCTTGGGTTTATGTGTTTTTCAGAGCTGAACCAGCTAGGACCAAATTGCTCTTTATTTAGTTACATACATGTACAAATGAGTTACCAAAACGAGGTTGAGAGGCAAAAGATTTATGACAAATATCTAACAAATTTTATGAATATCTCATTGCTTGTATGGTGCTTCTAATTCCAACAACAGGATGATAATTTAATGTCAACTTGTTAAAAAGCCAGTGATATTACTACGTGTACATGTAAGGGGTACGTCACTGCTTCTAACACAGCCCATGCCAAACAAATTAATGCTTGTACCCTCCCTTTTAGGTATTATGAACTTACTTTAGTTGGAGACACTTGAGCAAGGTAGGTGCAAACAATCTGTTTTGGTGCATGGATGCTCTAGGGAAGTGCCAGCACAAGGTAAAAACCTGAGTGGAGTAAATGAGGGAGCAGTGTAACTGACTAAATATTCCATCTACATTTTTTTATCCAAATATAATATTTCAGTAATTTCCCAACAAATATCCAATCCTAATGGTTGGCGTAATCCCAATCGATGAGTCAGTTTGTCATGCCGCATTAACACCTAAGACCGCTAAAACTAAAACCTTGTCTCCTTGATGAGATATCTGAGATCATTGAACGGTGAACTCCAATTCCCCTCCCAAGCACACTAAAATAAATTGAACCAACCAGAACCCAATTTCATTGAGCTGCTTAAAACAGAAAATTTTGTTTATCAACTTGTTTGTATAACAAAAAGTAAGCAGAATACCGGTCAAAAATGGCGACATAAAATTGTGGCTGGTAACGTTGTTCTGGTAATCATCATTATGATGTTCTAAGCTACGTTTTGTCTACTTGTTTACTTTGCCCTCACACTTCCCCCAGCCACCAGCAAACCCCCAACCCAAAGCTGTTGGACTGTATTTCATCCACTAAATAACTTTCCAAGGATCAAGGCTTGGACCAACACTATAACCTGAACTAGCTTAAATCATTAAATATTGACATCCACATCCCCTCCCAAGCACAATAAATTTGATATATAAATCTTTCCAGCCCCTCCCCACCCCTCCAACCTCCAAAAAGGAGTTCTAATATATTCACTGGTGTTTACCTTCAATTACGAGACTCTTCTTGTTCTGCACTTCTCGTGTTCATGGTGAGGATCCCATTTTGGAGTAGTCTTGAGTCATCTAACTGGATTCTCAGCTGTTTTGTTGTACATTTCTCCTCACTGCGCAAAGGAAACAAATGATCAGAATGATTACATTTATGATTTCCCTTGATAACATAAATATCTGTTGATACAAAATATTTCCTTATGGTTAAAATGATATTAAGGATAATCTCAATTAGCTTACTAGGTTCACTAGCCTTACTACGCTCAATAAAAATGTGACAATGAAACAAGAAATAGTGAATGAAAGACTCTATCGCTCATGTTACAGGGGGAAAGCCCCCAATACATGTAGGGGAAAACAAGGCCCCTGACCCATGCTGCTGCTGCCCGCTCCCACTCTTAGAATGATCAGTGTTTAGCTTCAACTTCGGAGAGATCTTGGTGCACCCCACCCCCACCCATCCCCATACCCTCACGTTCACTACCAAGTTGCCATTTCCGAGTCTCGAAAATATGAAACGATTCTTACAAACGTTTTCGGCCTTTTCACATTAACACTTCGTCTATAGCAACTTATGGGTTGGGTACAATTTAGCCCACCTTGTTGGGCTGTAATGGCTCTCTTTTAACATCGGTCTCATAACACTCACCATTACAGTCCACCATCCATACATGTCTTAAACGCGAAGTTTTTAAGTACGAGCAAGTCGTACCTCTTTGATCGCAAATTTCTCCCGTTTATAAACATCCCATACTACTCCAACCTACCTTACTTTGTTCCTTACATCTGAGGAATTTTTATGATACATTCCATGGGTCACCAAATGATGGCTTCATTTAAATATGATTTTTTGAAAATGGCAAAAAAAAACGGTGTACAAAAATCGCATTGAAGTTCGTCGTGCCTGGGGGCCGCCATCTTACTTATGATTCGCTGGAAAGTCGGGGCGCCCGGCTGGTCTGCCAAGTCATAAATATGTATGAGGTGACGTCGCGCGGTACTGTAGCTAGCTTGAGACTTGCCCATCTAATGAATATGCAAGTTACCGTGACGCTGCATGTAGCTTCACAAGTTGCATGTTCATTGGGTGAGCGACATACAAGTTACGACTTGCTCGTACTTTAAAACTTCGCGTTTAAGACATGTATGGATGGTGGGCTGTAATGGTGAGTGTTATGAGACCGATGTTAAAAGAGAGCCATTACAGCCCAACAAGGTGGGCTAGGTACAATTTTAACATGCAACGCATAATTCAAGTACGCCGCCACGTAGCCCCGGTTCATGGGCTCCACAGAGCTAGCCGCCACACTCAACGGGGAAGCATTAAGCTTTCTTATTTTTGACTGATTAAGAAACTCATATTCTCCGCCAGAATTCTTGTAAAGGATTCTATGAGAAATATTCAACTCACCTCGCTCTTTTTGCTGTGACTCTGTCATCGGTACGGAAGCTTAAAGTGACCATCCCCATTTCCGAGTTTCCGAGATTATTATCTCGGAAAGGTGGAATACTGAGATAAAAATCATGGAACGACAGAATTGTTATCAAGGAAAGATGGATTACCGAGATAACTTTCATGGAAAGTCAAAATAATTATCAAGGAAAGACAGATTTCTGAGATAAATCATGGAACGACAGAATAAGTATCGTAGAAAGAAGGATTACTGCAGACGATAGGCGGATACCGTGCATGCTCCACAGGCGACTCTCGAGCTCAAACACACACTGCAAACAATACATGTTCTTTTACTGCACAAAATGGCGACTTCCAGCGATGACACTGCTGACACTGGTTGACTGCAATAAGCCCAACCGTGATGGTTAAAACTTTCCTGATATTTGGTCATTCGGAATTTTTGTTTACCCATACCACTGAAATGGGTAAAACACAATCAAAGATGGACGGGGTGGACGTAATTATGTTGCTGCAGGGCCGTTGATATCTGATGTTCACGTAACCAAAGTTGCCAAGAAAGAGTTTTGGCCCTGTGGTAGTTATTCTACGAAAGCCCATTAGCGCCACCAAAAAAAAAACAATATTAAATCCGTTATTACGGATTCGCAATCCGTTTATGGATTCGCAATCCGTTATTACGGATTCGTAATCCGTTATTACGGATTCGTAATCCATTATTACGGATCCACTCGAGAATCCCTTGATGGCGCTATTTGCGTTAGGTAAATTGTTTATTCTGCCTAACTTTTTTAAGTATAGTTGAAGTAACAACTCAATTAGTTGAAGTCGTGATGTACTACGAGGACTAAATTTTACCTACATTTCAGCAAAAACCAATTTACAAAAAATATAATTCATACAGTGTCGCCATCTTCATTACAGAGCGCCGCCATATTATTGACATCAATGTGCGGACGCAATCGTTCCAGTCGGCCTGCAAACTGTTGCAAACTATCACAAACGGCTGTATACCGTCACATCATTATGGTTTGCCCCTACCATAATAATGGATTGCGAATCCGTAATAACGGCTTGCGAATCCGTAATAACAGATTTTATTTTATTAGCAGTTCCGACTAGCAGTCGGAACAGCTATTGTTTTCGTCGAGATTTTTATTATTTTTCTATTTCTTTGTTTCCGCCTAAATCCCATAGCATCTGTACACGTTTTTTGTTGGTTCCTAATACCCTAATCTGTAAATACTAAAGAGTTAGATCCCATATCAAATTGAAGCTTAGAATATAAACTTATCTCTAAATGTTATAAGAATGTTAAAATTCTTTTAGCCACTTAACAGCGAGGTGAATATTTAATTAGCCAACCTTGTTAGCACCATATCTCAAAAAGTTTACCCCCGATCGTCAAACTTACTTTTTTCAGTTTTAGACTTCTGGGATACTGTAGATGTGCTTTTCGGCCTGAAATAATGGACGATGTCACAATGACGTTTTTTATTGCGCGTTTTCGCCAGTGTTCAAAACACATGGAGATAGTGAAAACAAATCCGACTTCTAGAAACATAGTTTTTCAATTAAGCTCAAATTTATCGTCCTAGATTACACAAATGTTTCTTAAAACGAGTAAGATTTCATTGACGGTCAGTTTAAAAGCATCAAAACTTATTAAAACATTGTCGGTAGAAAAAACCCAAATTCTCAGGCAAATTTTTAACGCCATGGGTACCTCTGCCTAGAATTTGATATGTGTTTATTAACGAGAAGGAGACAATTTTATTGAGGGCGCTATACGAGTTTAACGGTGCTCTTAATTCCTTTTTTGCAACTGGCGATCAAGTCCTAAACCCATTTATGACCCGTGTTGTTGCTTTTTTTGTAAAATATACATAGAGTCATCATTTCTGTCGTCGACTTACACAAGTCTAAGTTTACTCACAATAATCGAACGTCGTGGGTATAATAGTCTTGGCCCAAGACGTCCGTGATCGATGGTGGATATAGTGTGCTGCGCTCGGTTAAGACTCGTTATAGCGCGCCCTCTTGTGACTTGAATTATCCATATATACAACGAGTTGTAACTGAGCAGTACACTATCTACTATCGATCCTTGACGTCTTGTGCCTCAGTTCCTTATTCAGGTTTTACCGTAAACGTGGGACGATGTTGCGCGGGTGTGGCAGACGCGTTTGCGCTGGGGACCCATTCGCCTGAAAACCACATGTATTAGGGTTCTATGCGCGAACGCATTAATACTTCGGGAAATCACCGTGTATAATACACAAAACTTGGTGGGGTTGCAAAAGGGTAAATATAGAGCCGATTGAGGAAAGGTGTAGAAAGGAGAAATTACCTTTTCCATGGCTATACGGTCAGTGTTGGATTTGGGGGTGAAAAACCAAAATTAACAATATTGTGATAAGTGTAATAATCTATGATCATGCTGAAAAACCAAAATTAACATTTGTGATAGGTGTAAGAATCTATGATCATGCTTCATGTAAATGTTATAGCGCCACCTTGTGTTGAGACTTGACCAATGTCACATGTGCTGAGTCATCAAATAAAGTAGCCATCCATGAGTGCACATGATGTCTTGTCACCAACATTTAAATTCTTACAATAGGCACATTTAAAGTCAAAATAGGAGCATGTCAAAGGTGAATTAAGTAGGGTCTTCTATCTGAAAGTCAGACCAACTTTAAAAGTCTGGGTGCTTAATCAAAACAATAATACACGGAACAGCTTTGTGTTTGTTGACAAACACCTAATGTCTATTTTTTTCTGTGGCGCTAATGGGCTTTCGTAGAATAACTACCACAGGGCCAAAACTCTTTCTTGGCAACTTTGGTTACATGAACATCATACATCAACGGCCCTGCAGCAACATAATTACGTCCACCCAGTCAATCTTTGATTGTGATTTGTGCCTGCGACTTTCTATGTCCGAATGTATGGTACACTTTGCATTATGGGTAAAATGTTTCCACGAGGAGCAGTTTACCTCATTTTCAGTTAATTTTTACCTCCTGTTGGGCAAAAGTTACGCATGCTTGAGGTAAACAATGTTGTTTTACCCATTTCAGGAGTGATTTTCCAAACTGGGATGACAGTTTGTTTGGAACAATTCCAAGATTTTCGAAAGCGCGCGATTAATACACATAGGTTTTACAACTGCTATAACAACTGCATATTAAAGAACCTAGGCTTTAATCCAAGATAGCTGTTGGCCCAGGCCATTGATTCACAATATTATTTGGGAGGGTTTCACTTTGGATTAGGTTGTGCTTACTCAAAATAAAGGTTAAAATCAAGCCTCGATGTTGGTTAAACACTTTTTAAACCAATATAATGGAGAACAAGAGACCATCTATTGGTAATATTAATAAGTTAAAACCGAGTAAATTATTTTTACCAAGTGGTATGGGTAAAGAGTTTTTCCAAATGACCAACTATCAGGAAAGTGTTAACCATCACGGTTGGGCTTATTGCAGTCACCCAGTGTCAGCAGTGTCATCGCTGGAAGTCGCCATTTTGTGCAGTAAAAGAACATGTATTGTTTGTGTGTTTGAGCTCGAGAGTCGTTTGTGGAGCATGCACGGTATCCGCCTATCGTCTGCAGTAATCCTTCTTTCTACGATACTTATGATTCTGTCGTTCCATGATTTATCTCAAAAATCTGTCTTTCCTTGATAATTATTATGACTTTCCATGAAAGTTATCTCGGAAATCCGTCTTTCCTTGATAATAGTTCTGTCTTTCCAGGAAAGTTATCTCGGTTACCCGTCTTTCCTTGATAACAATTCTGTCTTTCCATGAATGTTATCTCGGTAATCCATCTTTCCTTGATAAAAAAGAACAATTCTGTCGTTCCATGATAGTTATCTCGGAAATCCGTCTTTCCTTGATAACAATTCTGTCTTTCCATGAAAGTTATTTCGGAAATCCGTCTTTCCTTGATAACAATTCTGTCGTTCCATGATAGTTATCTCGGAAATCCGTCTTTCCTTGATAACAATTCTGTCGTTCCATGATTTTTATCTCAGTATTCCACCTTTCCGAGATAATAATCTCGGAAACTCGGAAATGTGGATGGTCACTTTAAGCTTCCGTACATCGGAGTTCGCTATAAAATGGGGAAAACTTTTGAAAAAAACACGGAGTGTTTCTCCGTCGGCCATGTTGTCTTTCTTTGTGCGGCACAGATGAATGACGCCACTATGAACAATTTGCATATCAAAGCGAAGCTTTCAAAGTGGTTCGGGATGAATAGAAGGGAAGGGAATAATGCAGTGAAATAAACGTTGAACAATTTAACTTTGAAAACTTAGGGTTTTCGATATAACAAAACGATGTAATACTGGTCAAAATCTCTTAAACTAAATACTAAGTAATTGACTAAAAGGTGTCACATTTTTGCCACGTTCACTTCAACTGAACACTTTCTTCAGTAACTGCCTCAAACAATATCTGTATTACTGCTCTTGTCACTTCAATTGAACATGTACTCATTACTAGCCTCAAACATGACCAATACTGCTGTATTACTGCTCTTGTTTCACTTAAACTTTTTTTTTTTTTTTTTTTTTTTATGCAAGTTCGCCCCAAACAAGGCTAAAAGCCACTCTTGGTAAGGGGCTATAAGAGGAAAATTATAAAACATGAAAAGAACTCAGGAGAGCTGGAGGTAGGAATTGATATTCCTCTTGAAACAGTCTAGATTGTAGGATGAAGGGAAACATGCACCAGGCAAGGAGTTCCAAAGAGATGCAGTACGTGGAATAAAGCTGTTGGAATGGCTCTTTGTTCTACATCTCAGCAAATTAAGAGTGTACTGAACATGTACTCATAATTACAAGCCTCAAACATGACCAATACTTCTGTATTACTGCTCTTGTTTCACTTAAACTGAACAGGTACTCATTACTAGCCTCAAACACAACCAATACTGCTGTATTACTGCTCTTGATAACAATTCTGTCGTTCCATGATAGTTATCTCGGAAATCCGTCTTTCCTTGATAACAATTCTGTCGTTCCATGATTTTTATCTCAGTATTCCACCTTTCCGAGATAATAATCTCGGAAACTCGGAAATGTGGATGGTCACTTTAAGCTTAAACTTTTTTTTTTTTTTTTTTTTTTTTTTTTTTTATGCAAGTTCGCCCCAAACAAGGCTAAAAGCCACTCTTGGTAAGGGGCTATAAGAGGAAAATTATAAAACATGAAAAGAACTCAGGAGAGCTGGAGGTAGGAATTGATATTCCTCTTGAAACAGTCTAGATTGTAGGATGAAGGGAAACATGCACCAGGCAAGGAGTTCCAAAGAGATGCAGTACGTGGAATAAAGCTGTTGGAATGGCTCTTTGTTCTACATCTCAGCAAATTAAGAGTGTACTGAACATGTACTCATAATTACAAGCCTCAAACATGACCAATACTTCTGTATTACTGCTCTTGTTTCACTTAAACTGAACAGGTACTCATTACTAGCCTCAAACACAACCAATACTGCTGTATTACTGCTCTTGTTTCACTTCAACTAAACATGTACTCATTACAAGCCTCAAAAATGACTAATAGTACTGCTGTCTTAGTGCTCTTGTTTCACTTAAACTGAACAGGTACTCATTACAAGCCTCAAACATGACAAATACTGCTGTATTACTGCTCTTGTTTCACTTAAACTGAACATGTACTCATTACAAGCCTCAAACACAACCAATACTGCTGTATTACTGCTCTTGTTTCACTTCAATTGAACAAATTTTCGAGGCTGAAAAAATGACTGGACTACCCTTATCGTTTTTCCCAAAATCGGCCGAAAATATTTTGTTTCCAAATCGCCTGAAATTTGGTATATAGTTGAAACGGAGTGCGAGGAGCAGAACATTCTTGGTTTGAGTTGTCTACGTTGGCAACTTTTTAAGATATTGCCTGATTTTCGATATAACGGTGCCTCAAAATCAAGATTAAAATGCATTTGTGGTCCCAACTCCTCTTCTTCATAATGTCTTCTTCATATATGTGTATAAACGTAAATCTGCCACTTCTAAAAACGCACATAAGGCGCAAACATTGATAATATCAGTGCCCTTACACTATGAAAATCTTTGGTGTGAAACAACCGTGAAATCTCAGTGAAGTGCAGGTTTTGGCTGAAATTCAAGGAATTATTTCTCTTTCACCAAGCTTTGAGGGAATTTCAATTCCGGAACAAAGAATCTCTAGACTATTGACTGGCCTCCTTGAATTTCAGCCTGATTTCAGGGAGTGTGCTCCATCATCCAAGCCCACTGGACCTCCTTAATTGGTGAATAATTCTCCGGGAATGTCATTTCCCACTTCCCCCACTCCATGGTCCCATGGGGGTTATTAGCCTGTTAGTGTTATCAAGCTCTACTCCAAATGTAAACATTGGTCTATCCACAGTGTGCCGATCTGAAACAAGGTGACACCCAAAAGGCTGACTAATAATAAACCATGTATCAGGTTGACTTCCCCTCATTAGACAGTAATCTATCCAGCCGGGTTTATATGGAGGACACCTTACAATTTGGTGAATACTCCTTGAATTAAACCACCCTACCCTACACACAGACACCCAAAACAGCCTTGGCTGTTTTCAGCAGTACAGCACAGTGAACACAACGTCAAACACTTATGCTCTAGCAATTATGTGTTATTGGCCATGTTCTCTTCAACCATGTACTCAGTACTATTACCTCAAATATGAGCCAAAACTGATGAACTCCTTAAGTAACTCGAATGATCGGATATTGAGATGTGTCGGATATTGAGATGTGATCATACAATGCCTAATATTTAATAATGACAGTTGCATCAGTAGAGCATACTGCATCAATTTAGAGCCTAAAATTGAAACTTTAAAAATCGCAAAAATTTGATTAAAATGCTGGACTTTTTCAATTTAGCCTGTTTTTCAAGTATTAAAGGCACTAGACACTTTTGGTAATTACTCAAAATAATAATATTGTTAGCATAAAAACTTACTTGGTAACGAGCAATGGAGAGCTGTTGATAGTATAAAACATTGTGAGAAACGGCTCATATAGGGCTAGAGGCGCCTGTCTCCTGAAAAGGTCAAAACATTACCGATGCCAGCAGGGATAGGACTATAACTATTAGTTCTCTGTTGGTGGGACAGACGTATCCCCATACTTTTGTTTTGGGCACTGGCCTGGTAACCAGTCTTTTTTTCTTGTCTTTTTCTTCCATTCTTCTTCCATTCTGTGCTTTTTAACATGTGCTGCGCCTTTGATCATTTTGTATATAAGGGGTGCAATATAAATGTTAAATATTATTATTATTATTATTAGACCCCAAGTTTCCAATTGTTGGCCTAGTGTCATCAATTATCAATATTTCTCCAAATAAAGCCTGCATTCTAAGCTATGTAAGCCTGACCCTATACAAGCATGTGCAGTTGTGATCACCAGTTAGTTTTCATATCACATCGGCATTATCGCCGGTTAAAAAAGAAAACACACAACAAGATTTGGGAAGGTAACGTTTCTCAAAGAGGGGGACGGGAAACGATTGTATGTTTTCCCTTTCCTTCCTTCATTGTACACATTTGTGTTATTTCTTTAAAGCCTTGTGTATTTATTAGTTAAATAAAAAATATGCGAAAACAGCTAATTGTCCCCTGTTATTTAGGTTCGTAGTATTTAATTTAGTTTAAAATAGGCCTAATCATCAATTATACGTCCTATGTTTGCAACGGACTAATCTTCTTATTTTTGAGAAAAGAGGAATGTCCCTAGTAGTTTGAGGTGAGCTAATAATTGTTATTAGGCTAAATTGTTTTTATAATACAAAATGTTGATCAGGCGACCTTCGGACTACGACCTATAATTTCACAATGATACAAATTTCCTTACTCTGTGAACCCCGCCCCAACTATATAGCTTCTCCCCCTCCCCCGCCCCTGCCCCCGCATATCTGCCCCCCCCCCCCCCCCCCCGCATCTGGAAAAAACCCTCCACCAGACTAGCAGTGAGGGATTATTTTGAATAATTTTGATATAGGCCCTAAACAATCAAAACAGGCAACAATTTCCGATTAGATAATGCAAAATGTTTTCAATTAAAATTATTATAGGCCTATTATTAAATAATAATAATAATAACACAGCAAAATCGAGGAACTTAATGATAAATAGACTTGGTTCCAAGTCTGTGATCGTGGTTTTTAGTCTACCTGACAGTCAATACATAGCCTGAAATAGCGCCCTTAGAGTGTGATAGCCTATATGCGGGGAATTTTGCGTGGCTGATGCAGAGAAATAACCGCGATCTCAGACTTGAATTCAAGTCTAAGTGATAAACGGCGTACGACTTCTGATACCCATGGTGCATTGCGGTCATAAAATGGCGCCTGTTTTTCAACACAGTACGTGGGGAGGGGAACATTCTCAGTTTCAGACAACGGGAAACTGTTCAAGACTGCTTTTTTTGAACAACATGGACACGTTAGGTTATTCTGCAAGAAATCAAGGTCTTTTTGGTAAGTTTATTAATTGTGTTTTCATTTTTAGTAATGTTTATGAAGAAATAATAATTTTTCTGGGCAACAATTTTGAAACCGCGTCAACCTCGTACACAAACTTAAGACGGGGGCGATAATTTTCACGCCATCATGGCCATGATGTTAACAGGTAGCCTTAATTAAAAGGTTGTTAATTTTACTAAGTTTTATTTCCTTAGTCCAGATTGAGAAGCGGGAATTTAATTTCCAGTATATTATTAAAACTTGACATGCCTATTTTTATTTAAATTTGACACTTCTTAAAATTAATATTTAAACTTTTTAAAGTTTAAAATCACATACTATAGACCCTAGCCCACCTTGTTGTTGGAATACAGGTCAACTCGTACGCACGCAATCTCGTACGCACCAACTCGTACACACACAAAGTCGTACGCACACAAACTCGTATGCACACCAACTCGTACGCAAGTGTAATTCACTAGGTCTATACTTAATAATAATAATAATAATTAAAACTTGTAAAGCGCCATCTATCTAAGACTAAACTTATTCCGAGGCGCATAAAAACCAAACAAAAACAAAAAACAGAAAGAGTAACCAAAAAGATTACAAATTACGTAGCTTCGGGTCTTTCTGATATTTCTATGGTTTATGGAAATTCTCCTCAGTTAAAATGTAAATTTGTTTGAAAAGAATGGCCGTTAAATAATAGATGTTGAAATCGGACAGCAGTTAGGACCTTAGTTTTAATAGCAAATAAATTTATAAATCTGAAAGATTTTGGGTAGTTTTTCCCGTTAGGAAATGCTTAGCCTACTCTATATGTTAAAATGTAACAAAAACTGTGGTTTTTCCTGAAGTGAATTTGAAGCTGCTCCCAGACAACAAACTGATTGAACGATGATTTGGTTGACAGATTGGGCCACTCGTCATCTCTATTGAGAAGGCATCTTCAAAAGGAAGCTACTTTCTAATTTTATTTTTGATCTCAAATAAAGCGCACGGATTCTCTTCCATTTAATTAATTTTACTTTATATTTTACTTTAAATTACATTTTCACTCTTTCATTTTATAAGGCCTAGCTTCCTTTGAAATAATTTTTTAATAATTATTACGAATTAATAATTCCCGCTGTCTGTTCGTATATCAACTCGTAGAAATACACCTGCGTATGAGTTTGTGTGTGTACGAGCGGGTGGGCGCACGAGTTGACCAATTGGCGTACGGGTCGGCAGGCGTACGAGTTTGCGTACGTACGAGTTGACCTGTTTCCCTTTGGCTCTCTTTTAACATAGGTCTCATAACAGCCCAGTCACCATCCATACAATCATGTCTAAAACGCTAAGTTTTAAAAGTACGAGCAAGTTGTACCTCTTTGATTGCAAATTTCTCCCACTTATAAACATCCCATACTACTCCGACCTTACTTCACTTTGTTCCTTACATCTGGCGAATTTTTATGATACATTCCAGGGCTCACCAAATGATGCCTTTGTCCAGATATGATGATTTGAAAATGGCAAACAAAATCGTGTACAAAAATTACATTGAAGTTTGTCGTGCCTGGGGGCCGCCTTTTTACTTATGATTCTCTGCCTGTTAATCGTGAGAAAGTCAGGGCGCCAGGCTGATCTGCAAGCTGAATCCTTGGCCACACGTCCCGCCCATTTTTCAATTTGATGTATAATTTTTATAATTATTTGAAGAATTTTTTGGTATACTCTAATTAAGCTACGATAATCCACTGGGGCGCTAGTACAACCGCAGATGTCAAAATTTCGAAAAAGCGAGTACAGCGCCCCAGTTACTGGGTCTATTATCCCCACTTCTGTGGCCAAGTGCGATAACAATTTCAAAGTGCATTCGCTACTGGCCAGTCGGCGGTTTAAACCAGCTAATAATGTGTTCACCTAGCTCCCTCTTAGCTTGCCTTGTGTGTTTTGGATGTTCAAACAAAAAACCTTTAAAAAGATATTTCAAACAATAATTGTGTTTTTCAATGGTTGCTTTATGTATCTGCTCCGCCAACAGCCCGGCCTACCGCTGATGACGTCATATTTTGATTGGCATGATTAGGATCATTCCAAAATGGCAGATCATTCCAAAATGGCGGCGCCCGGTTCACATCGTGGAAAGTAATTTGGAGTAAGTCGCACAATTATCTTTTAAAAAAGTTATTTGTTTGAACATCCAAAACACACAAGGCAAGCTAAGAGCTAGGTGAACATATTTAGCTGTTTTAAACTGCCGTCTGGCCCGTAGGGAATGCACTTTTAAATGGTTATTGCTTAGCTTATAAAAATAAATGCCCCAGTGGATTATAGTAGCTTAATTATATAAACAATATTCAAATAGATACAAATTATACATCAAATTGAAGTGATTCCTGAAGTGAGCCAAAATTTTGTTTGTTGGGCAGCTAGTACCAGTTAATATCGAACCCACACTCTGTTGGGCTAAAGTCCATTGGACTTGACAGTTCGGCCCGGAAACACCATAACCGAAACATCAGCAATTATATAAATGTTGTGAAAGACATAGTTAAAGGACCTATTTAGGGTTAGTTATTTTTTTTTTCAAAGCTCCTTTTCTCATCTTTTTGATGAGTAAATATTATACACCATGTTTTTGCAGGAGGTGCCTGCTTTTGGAATGCAGTATAGGATGCAGAACTATAAAGACAGAAGAGACAAAAAACTACATAATCGCCTGAGGCTTGTGTTTTGCTACGTGTTTCTCTTAAGATAGACACTAGAGGCACTGGGCATTTCAAAATATTGCTTAATGATTTCCTGGTAATCAGAAATGAGCAGGATACCAATCACAAATCATACATGTGACATGGCAATTTGACTGGTAGCCATATTCTAGTAAGCATCATTTTGTTGTGCTTAAACTGCTTTATGAAATTGTGCCAAGGAAAGCAGTAAAGGTAGTGACTGTCCAGCATTCAGCAAACAGTACAACTTTGAATAATTTCAATCCATTCAAATCAATAAACATTCATTCCACGATGGTTTTAACAAATACCATGTACTTGGCCGGATTTCGCAAAGACTTAAACATTGATCTTAACTGTGTATCAATCTGAACTGCTAAACAGTGTGATGTCACATTACAAATCACTGCGGCAATACTGACAACTCATCTTACAATGATTCTTAGTGCTTTGTGAAATCGAACCATGGCCCTAATTTCATAAAGCTGCTTATAAGCAGAGAAAAATGCTGAACAAATTTCTGGTAAGGGACCATGGATAAATTAAGAATATGCAAGATTGTTTGGCATTTTGATTCAGCTCTTGTTAAACTATTTCTGGTACAGAACAAGTTTTTATCTACAAGCCTAGTGGTGTTGTGGATTTTCCCAACAAATTTAAGCCCCGCATTACTTGTAGGGCCTATGTTTGTGATAAAAAAGTAATACCAGAAAACAAATTAGGTCAAAATGTTGAGATACTTGGGTGTGATCCCTGGCTACACAGCAGTTAAAGGTTGAACGGCTTCTGACTGGCAACCATCGAAAAAAGAGATTGACAAAAAAGGAAGACGCCAACATATGGCTAGATAACTCAGCTGGTAGAGGGCCTGCACAATAATCTGGAGGTCTTGGTTCAAATCCTACTCTAGTCAATTTTGTCTTTGCCCAAAAACATTTGAAAATTTACCCAGTCAGTTTCTCTTGTGGTTTATCATTTGATACTATTTATTATATAACAGTGATCATTGAGAGTAAGACCCCGCTACCCTGGTGATATGATTTGTGAGCTGGCAGCTGAGAAGCTGAATTGTGAAGGACATGGCTACAAGTTTGAGCCGCAGGCATACGAGGGCACCTTTGGCAGCCAGTCACATGGTCTTAATGTCTTGCCCCTTTGATATATATCCATACGCTGTGGACGTCCTGATTTGTTTATGAAAATGAAACAGTTCAGACTACAGATGAGAATATCTTGAGGCGGACTAAGTAAACAGGTCAGACTTTGAGAAAGAATGATTATTTTGTGAGTTTGGAATTTGTTTGGTCCGAAATCAACAAAATTTAACATAAAGGCAAGGTAAGATTTTTCAATATTTGGGTCGAAACAATTTCTTTGATTTTATTGTTTCTACAAACTACTGATGACATTTTATTTGTGTAGACTGGGTACATTCGATAAAGTTTGAGAAATATTGGTGCAAAATGAATGAAATACACTCTGCTGGCATGGTCAATTTTTCAAAACAAATTAATGTAATTTTATGGTTTCAAATGATACAGTAAATGCTAAAAGCAAGACCTTAACACCCCATTTATTTCTGGTAGGTGTTAAGTTAACTTCTGGTCCAACTTTACCTTTTAAAACCAATACATGCTTCTCATTGGGTGACCACAGATTGCTTGAGTGTCTGGGTGATCTTACAATTGTGGGCCAAGAACATCACTACCTCCTGGGACTCACAGAGGACGTTCCGGTCAGCCATGACTCGTATGAACTAAGCTGCCCTGTAAAAATGAAGAATTGGAAGACAACTTATATCTTTTGCAAAGGTAATTCTCAACATTACACCCCCCCCCCCCCCCCCCCCCCCCCCCACAGGGCAGCTTAGTTCATACACGCTTGGCCTACTCTTTGGTTACATTTATCATAAAGTAGGCAAACCATTTGAAACCATTCAACTGTCTGGGTAGTGTACGGTGGCACAACTGTGCACAGAGCCACCTGTACTATGTACATGTAGATGCATCCATAATTTGGTTTTAACCACTAGGTGTTTGTTCACTTCTTATTACGCAAAACTGTTAAAAACTGAGAAACAGTGGAAAGCAGAAAAATACAGAACTTATTAATATGATTTGCGGTTATTGAATGCAGTTTAGATGTTTATTCAATTACTTTTCTTCTGCCTATGAGCATCAGATCATGAAGGAAGAGGGACCCATGATCAAATCAAATTCATTGGTCAAGGCAATTAATTAATTAATTTCTTGGGGGGGGGGGGGGGGGTTGGATTTCCCATATGTAGCTGGTTTGTTTTGCTTCACTGAATCGTGTCCAAAGATGTATTTAAAAAATATACCGAGCCAGAATAGTACAATTGTTCATAATTGATGCGAGGTTACAGTTTCAAATCTATAGAATAGTTTCTCTACAAACATATTTATTTATGTTGACTCTATTGAACCTTTGTGTCAGTTCGTGGCGACGAAAATTGTCAGTTTCGGTGCAAAGTTGCCTAGCCTCATCATCGTAATTCAAAAAGTAAAGCTCCTGAAGCGCTGAAAATTCATGAAATTGTAGGCCTCGGTTAACATTGTCTAAACATGCAAAAAACTGAAAACTAAAATAAAAGTGGTTTTGTACACAGTGTGTCAGTTCGTGGCGTCGATGACGATTTTTATTAGAAAGTTTTTAAATGTCTAATTTTAATGCAGTCTGTTTCCAGCTTATAAAATCTTAGCCATTTTCTAAAATTCTAAGTGATGTTTTAAAATAAAAAGAAACACCAGGATGTCTGTGAAAAAAATGTAAAAAGAAGTTGTGTACTCGATGTTTGTTTTGTGGGATGAATTTCTATTAAATGTATGCGCTACCCCACACCAAAATCAGGTAGTTCCCCCAAAGCATTAACCAGGAGCAAGTTCGATCTAGGACCATAGTTGATCTTAAAATTAATCAGTTCAATAAGTTTGACTGGGATTCTATGAAGCAATATTTCTTAATGAAGAGTTTTAGTTTACAAAAGAAAGTAAATTCTTTTAATTGCTCTGTGAAAAAAAAAATAGCACTAGGTGGGGTTCGAACCCACCTCCATTTCAGTGTCTGTTTAGTTTGCTTACCACTAGACCACCGAGCAAGTCCAGTACATGGAGGTGGTTCAAATGCTGTTTTGCAGCATTGGGTACCGCAACGATTTAATAGATGATGCAAAATTCAAAATCTATTTTAAAAACAAAAGGTGTTCAAGACTTAGGCCTAAACCACTCGTGGAAAGAATATCGGCCTATCATCGTTCAAGTTGGTCACTGCGAGATTTTGCGAGAGCCAGTTGCATTTCCCTGTAGTCTGGGGAAGACACACGTTGTTGGAACCAGCCAAAGATAACATCAGGTACCCGATTATCGCTTGATAACAGAGACAACCTGTAGGAGTCAGGGTGCTCGACGGCTGTTGATTCCGTGACGCGAGTATTCAAAATGGCGTCCAGTTGTGCTGGATTACTGTCAAATGGCACCGTTGATGATGCGCATTTTATATGATTTAATATCTCTATGGAGCTTTAGAGGTAAGCTTTATTGTGTAGTTTATACAAGCTTAAAGTGTAGCACACGAATAGCTCTCGTGGAACCCGTGTAAAAGCCGAATTAGTCGTAAAACAGTTAATTTGTGGCACTACGTGCACTTACAAAACGGCACTTTAAAATACATTGGCCGGATACAGCTAAAGTATAACGTTTGGGCCTATTGTATTGTACCGGCACAATGTTGACTTGCTGTCACAACAAACAATCTACTTGTCTTTCGTAGAGCATTTTGGGTTAAAC
The DNA here is from genome assembly GCA_037783415.1 of Leptasterias polaris. Classification (NCBI taxonomy): domain Eukaryota; kingdom Metazoa; phylum Echinodermata; class Asteroidea; order Forcipulatida; family Asteriidae; genus Leptasterias; species Leptasterias polaris. The sequence continues at coordinate 364,461 of JAZGTN010000098.1, forward strand.
AATCTTTTATCACTCCTAGTTTTCCCGAATATTATGATTATTGCTACCTCCATACATGGATGGGGATGGTTGTGTTTGAGATCAATCTGTAGTGTAGGGGACCTACTAGCCCAGGTTGGACTCCTCCGTTGCATACAACGCGACGGAGTCCAGGGTATAAAGGTGCTCTGTCATTGCGAAAAAATTTATGATACATTTTTTTCATATTTTTACCTTTTTGAGGAAGCTGAAACTTGACTCACATATTCTTTGTGTCCTGAACTTTACGCCTGCTCTATTCAGAATTGTAAATTTTATCCTTGGATGACATTATTGTGAACATAAAATGGAAATTGACGCATTTGTTGCGACAGCCTAAATTGAGAGCTTGTGGACCGCTTGAGAATGCTTACATGAGCACATGAGCCTTAACAGTCAATTGGTACACGATGGTCACATCGCTAGTGCACAACTCGGACTTATTTTCGGAAATAATGTCATCCATGGATGTATTTGTTAGTTGTGAACTCATCAAAAGTGTAGTTATGGACACCAAGAATATATGAATGGAGTTTCAGCTTCTCAAATCAGGTAAAAATATGAAAAATGTGTACCTAAAATTGTGTTCGCATTGTACAGGATCTTTTTACCCAGAACGTCAGTGCAGTGGCACTGACTGACGTCCTACCAGAGCTAGGGACCTATTTCTATTTCTAAAATGGAAAAAACGGGAGGAATTACATGTAGGCCCAGCTGTTGTTAACTGACCTCTAGCATAATTGCAAACATTGATGACGGCCTCATTTCCAAAATATGTTAAAAGTCTGGCACCTACATCCTGAAATTACCAAATTGTTTGTCTTTTTTAAAATGCTGTAATGTTTTAATGATGGGGTCGGGTGCATATGGGTATCAATTTGAAAGCATATTTACCTGTATTTTTACGTGCATCTTTGAGGTAGAACAACAAACTGAATAAAGAGAACGAGATTCTGTGTCATTTTATTTTTGTTTGATAGTCAATTCTGTGTGTTTTTCAAATCTATTCAAAATATTTTTAGGGGCCTATGTCAGATTTCAAAAAAATAAAAAAATAAAAACCCAGCAATACACTTTTTAAAATATCAAAGTTCTTCACGACACGCCAAATAAATCCTCTGACAACGTCTGAATCCGTGTTCTGAATGTATTGCCACAAACGAAATTGCGGCCGTGAAGATGCAATTTTAACACCCCGAGTTAAAAACAAACTAATGCATTTTGTTTTTCTAGGTACTCTACATACAAAAATACAAATGATTTTTTACTTATTGTCATCATTCCCAACGCAACTCTGTCTGGCTACGGCGCCAATGCTTTCATAATCATATCAGTTTCCCCGCTTGTCTATTGAACGCCCGTACACTAACTTAGTTTAAACATCCTATCCGTGCCCTAATTTTCCAAAGCATTGTTCCAAACCAAGACCCCAACGAAACCACCCAACCGAACACCGCAAAATTCTCACCGGTAATTTTTGGCTGCTGGCTCTTGCACTGTGTACGGCAAAGCTAATGTCCCTTCTATATTCTAGCTCTAGACCTATTCATTCATTCATTCATTCCACAACGAGTACCACCGAATCAGACACTCAAAATTATCCAACAAAAACACATGTGAAATTACGGCATTGCCCATCGCCTACAGTCCACGTTCTATAATCGAGTTGGAGGCACACGCTGTAGGAAAAAAATTCACTAGTTCACTAGGAAATGGCATGCTACTGATCAGTCCTATTTTTGACTTGGCGGGAAGTTACAGCGTTGATTCCACCAGAGTGTTTTCGGTGGACAGCGGGATGTATTTTACTTGCCGTGGTATCGTTTTAGATGATGGATTGGATTTGGAGATGGTCAGGTGGCTGGTGAGCCGGGTTGGCCATAAGTGTATTATGACATTAGATTATTGTTTAGGTCCGAACTTATGCGTCTCCTGTTCCCGAGTAAACTAATGGTCTATACCTAAAGCGTATACCTTCCACTCACATCATTTGTAAATCCGCACCAGTGTCCCCATGTTTCCTAAACTAAAACTACATAAAACGTCATCCGTCCACTCAAAAATTATTTACTAAGAATAAAGCACTTGTTTCCCCATACCATAGTATCCTGTGTAAAGTATTCCACTCGCAACTAAGTATAAAGCAATGATTTTCCCGTTTCCTAATTAAACTAATGCATTGGTTTATATCTAAAGCGTGTGCCTTCCACTCGCAAATTATTTACTAAGTATAAAGCACTGAAATCCCATGCCATAGTATCTAATGTAAAGTATGAATCGAAGGTTCATCAAGTCCAAAATACATATGTTCCTGGGGGGGACCCAAGCGGGTGTCGTGGAAGGGCAGTAGTCTCCGAAGCCAGAGGTCCCCGGTTCGAGCCCCAGTGGTGATAGGTCCGAGGCCGCGAGGCCGCCACTCACCGCGCGGCGAGACGCGCCGCCCATTCGAGGATGGGAAGGAAACTTAAAACTTAAAACGAACCTCTGCACTTTTTTCCAATAATTTTTTTTTATTAAATAAAAAAGGTTCTTTAAAACGCCTCGAATTTATATGTAACGGGATTCGATCCCGGGACCTTTCGGTCCAGAGTCTGGAGCCCTTCCACTGGGCCACTGCTCCTCTTATTTAAGATGTGTTCGAGTTTAATTTTAAACCTTAGAATGAACAACTTTAAATCAATTATGTACAAAAAGAACACCCGGGGTTCGAACCCAGTACCTTTGGGTTCAGAGTCCGGAGCCCTTCCACTGGGCCACTGCTCCTCTTACTTACGATGTGTTCGAGTTTAATTTTAAACCTTAGAATGAACAACTTTAAATCAATTATGTACAAAAAGAACACCCGGGGTTCGAACCCAGTACCTTTGGGTTCAGAGTCCGGAGCCCTTCCACTGGGCCACTGCTCCTCTTACTTACGATGTGTTCGAGTTTAATTTTAAACCTTAGAATGAACAACTTTAAATCAATTATGTACAAAAAAACACCCGTGGTTCGAACCCAGTACCTTTGGGTTCAGAGTCCGGAGCCCTTCCACTGGGCCACAGCTCCTCTTACTTACGATGTGTTCGAGTTTAATTTTAAACCTTAGAATGAACAACTTTAAATCAATTATGTACAAAAAGAACACCCGGGGTTCGAACCCAGTACCTTTGGGTTCAGAGTCCGGAGCCCTTCCACTGGGCCACTGCTCCTCTTACTTACGATGTGTTCGAGTTTAATTTTAAACCTTATAATGAACAACTTTCAATCAATTATACAAAAAGAACACACGGGGTTCGAACCCAGTACCTTTGGGTTCAGAGTCCGGAGCCCTTCCACTGGGCCACTGCTCATCTTACTTACGATGTGTTCGAGTTTAATTTTAAACCTTAGAATGAACAACTTTAAATCAATTATGTACAAAAAGAACACCCAGGGTTCGAACCCAGTACCTTTGGGTTCAGAGTCCGGAGCCCTTCCACTGGGCCACTGGGCCACTGCTCCTCTTACTTACGATGTGTTCGAGTTTAATTTTAAACCTTAGAATGAACAACTTTCAATCAATTATACAAAAAGAACAGACGGGGTTCGAACCCAGTACCTTTGGGTTCAGAGTCCGGAGCCCTTCCACTGGGCCACTGCTCCTCTTACTTACGATGTGTTCGAGTTTAATTTTAAACCTTAGAATGAACAACTTTCAATCAATTATGTACAAAAAGAACACCCAGGTGTCGAACCCGGTACCGTTGGTTCAGAGTCCGGTGCCCTTCCACTGGGCCACTGGGCTACTGGTCCTCTTACTTAAATGTACGATCGAGTTTAATTTATAACCCAAGAGCATCAAATCAACAGCGGCTAAAAAGTAAACTACATAGCGTTTGCGCTCCTCATCTCGCAAATTATTTACCAAGTATGAAGCAAGGATTTCCATATGCCATAGTACCCTGCGTAAACCAAATGGTTCGTACAAAAAGAACAACAGGGAATCGAACCCAGGACCTTTGCGTTCAGAGTCCGGAGCCTTTCCACTGGGCCACTGCTCCTCTTAATTAAACTGCATTCGAGTTTAGTTTAATATCAAATCAACAACGGCCAAGCAGAAAACAACGTGTAAAATGAACAGCCGGGTTTCGAACACAGTACCTTTGGGTTCAGAGTCCGAAGCCCTTCCGCTGGGCCACTGCTCCTCTTAATCAAGAGGGCGGTTCAAGTGTGATTTAAACTAAGAACATCAAATCAACAACGGCTAAAAAGTAAACTGGTGTATAGGTGTGCAAATTATTTATTTCTTTTTACCATAGTGCCCTGCAAATCCAATGGTTTTACCACGTTCACAAAAAGAACACCCGGGAATTGAACCCAGTACCTTTGGGTTCAGAGTCCGCAGCTCTACCACCAGGCCTCTGCCCTTCTTCATATTAGTTCCTGTTGGGTTTAAACCTAAACCTTATAATTAACAAAACTAATTAAACAAGGTACAAAAGAAGAACACATTACTGCCATTGCGTTTGTGTGTAAATTTAACCTCAGAAAGGACAGATTGATTTATTTGAATTTCAAAAAGAAATCTGCGGATTCGAACCTGGGACCCATCGTTCAAGAAACCATAGGCTTTCCACTAGGCTGTTGCGTTTGCCATCTCGTTGCCTCTGATAATAAGATATATACCTTAGAATAAACTACAATGCTGAGGGGAACAGGATTAAAAATATATGTTTCAGGGATTCGAACCCGGTACCATGGGGTTTGGAGTCCCGATCCTTGTCCACAAGGCTAGTGGTCCTCTGCCTAATTTGCATTTTTATTTGATGTAGCATCTCAGCATGAGTTTCCACCATAGATAATTATAAACAGATACGATGAAAGGAATGGGACTTGATACGACGGAGTTGTGGCATGCACGGGTGTTTTGGGTGAATAAAATGCACGGGACTAATTGTTAGGAGCCATACTCCGGGACGAATCGGGGTGGGGTGGGGTGGGGTGGGGTGGGGTGGATATTCACGAGGAGGGCATGATGTGGCCAACAAAACCATTAAATATCCAAGTAATTGATTTCTAAATAAACACAACAGTGGATTCTTGTTTTTTTCTCCAATATTCGAGTTTATTAATTTTATATCGATAAGGTATTCCTTCCATACAAAAATCTAAATTAAAACATTTCAGACAATTAACACATTCTCAAGATTTATTAGCAACAAACTTCAACGGTTTGCCCCATACTAAATTTAGTTTTTCTGTGTGAAAATAAATATTGACTATATAGGATATTTTCCATACGATCAGACTTGAGCCCATTTTGAAGTCATTTGTAAACATTCATCTGAGATAGGCTTTAGTAATGTATGTTATTGTTAGTGAATAATGAAACAGATAATAATATAAATCACTGGATATACGGGGAGAACTTCAGCAAACGATACAGAATAACATAATCATAGGGAGCTATCGCCCATTGTGTTGTGAATGAGTACAAAAGCATGCCAGCTAAACGTAATGTGTAAGATTGAACAAACGTACAGTTACTAGAAACATACATAGCGCAAACATTGCTACAATCAGTGCTTTCAGTGGTCTAAGAAACCAGAATAAACGAGTATACATTAGTCTTGCCTGAACAGTTTTCTGAAGATAAACACCTCGACAAAAATGCTCTAATTATCGCCCACAGAGACAGCCAGATTCAAGCGTGCTTGGAGACCATTTTGAAAACACGTGTATGAGGCATATTGCCGGGTACCCTGAATAAAGCATTGATTGATTGATAAGAGACCAACTATAAAGGGTATCAGACTATTCGTTCTCTTATGGCACGGTTTAAAAACTCTGATAACGGTGCCTCAAAATCAATATTAGATTTTTTTTTTTTAGTCCGAACCCCTTATCCAAAGCACCTGTAACTTGGCGACTATCTTTTACATATAACGGACTTTCTTTGGTTAAATTTTGAGGCAAATCGGACGAAAAAAAGTTTTCGAGGCTGAAAAAATGGCAAGCTTACCCCCTTGTCGTTTTTTCCAAAATCGGCCGAAAATATTTTGTTTCCAAATCGCCTGAAATTTGGTATATAGTTGTAACGGAGTGCGAGGAGCAGAACATTCTTGGTTTGAGTTGTCTACGTTGGCAACTTTTTAAGATATTGCCTGATTTTCGATATAACGGTGCCTCAAAATCAAGATTAAAATGCATTTGTGGTCTATTAAAAATCAAGATTAAAATGCATCTGTGGTCCCAACCCCTTATCCTAAGCACCTGTAACTTGGCGACTATCTTTTACATATAACGGACTTTCTTTGGTTAAATTTTGAGGCAAATCGGAGGAAAAAAGTTTTCGAGGCTGAAAAAATGGCAAGCTTACCCCCTTGTCGTTTTTTCCAAAATCGGCCGAAAATATTTTATTTCCAAATCGCCTGAAATTTGGTATATAGTTCAAACGGAGTGCGAGGAGCAGAACATTCTTGGTTTGAGTTGTCTACGTTGGCAACTTTTTAAGATATTGTCTGATTTTCGATATAACGGTGCCTCAAAATCAAGATTAAAATGCATATTTTGTGGTCCCTCAAAATCAATATTAAAATGCATCTGTGGTCCCAACCCCTTATCCTAAGCACCTGTAACTTGGCGACCGTCTTCTACATACAACAGAGTCACTGTGGTTCAATTTTGAGGCAAATCGGAGAGAAAATGTTTTCGAGGCTGAAAAAATGACTGGACTACCCCCTTGTCGTTTTTTCCAAAATCGGCCGAAAATATTTTGTTTCCAAATCGCCTGAAATTTGGTATATAGTTGAAACGGAGTGCGAGGAGCAGAACATTCTTGGTTTGAGTTGTCTACGTTGGCAACTTTTTAAGATATTGTCTGATTTTCGATATAACGGTGCCTCAAAATCAAGATTAAAATGCATTTGTGGTCTATTAAAAATCAAGATTAAAATGCATCTGTGGTCCCAACCCCTTATCCCAAGCACCTGTAACTTCGCGACCGTGTTTTACATACAACAGAGTCACTGTGGTTCAATTTTGAGGCAAATCGGAGAGAAAAAGTTTTCGAGGCTGAAAAAATGACTGGACTACCCTTTATCGTTTTTTCCAAAATCGGCCGAAAATATTTTGTTTCCAAATCGCCTGAAATTTGGTATATAGTTGAAACGGAGTGCGAGGAGCAGAACATTCTTGGTTTGAGTTGTCTACGTTGGCAACTTTTTAAGATATTGCCTGATTTTCGATATAACGGTGCCTCAAAATCAAGATTAAAATGCATTTGTGGTCTATTAAAAATCAAGATTAAAATGCATCTGTGGTCCCAACCCCTTATCCCAAGCACCTGTAACTTGGCGACCGTGTTTTACATACAACAGAGTCACTGTGGTTCAATTTTGAGGCAAATCGGAGAGAAAATGTTTTCGAGGCTGAAAAAATGGCAAGCTTACCCCCTTGTCGTTTTTTCCAAAATCGGCCGAAAATATTTTGTTTCCAAATCGCCTGAAATTTGGTATATAGTTGAAACGGAGTGCGAGGAGCAGAACATTCTTGGTTTGAGTTGTCTACGTTGGCAACTTTTTAAGATATTGCCTGATTTTCGATATAACGGTGCCTCAAAATCAAGATTAAAATGCATTTGTGGTCTATTAAAAATCAAGATTAAAATGCATCTGTGGTCCCAACCCCTTATCCCAAGCACCTGTAACTTGGCGACCGTGTTTTACATACAACAGAGTCACTGTGGTTCAATTTTGAGGCAAATCGGAGAGAAAATGTTTTCGAGGCTGAAAAAATGACTGGACTACCCCCTTGTCGTTTTTTCCAAAATCGGCCGAAAATATTTTGTTTCCAAATCGCCTGAAATTTGGTATATAGTTGAAACGGAGTGCGAGGAGCAGAACATTCTTGGTTTGAGTTGTCTACGTTGGCAACTTTTTAAGATATTGTCTGATTTTCGATATAACGGTGCCTCAAAATCAAGATTAAAATGCATTTGTGGTCTATTAAAAATCAAGATTAAAATGCATCTGTGGTCCCAACCCCTTATCCCAAGCACCTGTAACTTGGCGGCCGTGTTTTACATACAACAGAGTCACTGTGGTTCAATTTTGAGGCAAATCGGAGAGAAAATGTTTTCGAGGCTGAAAAAATGACTGGACTACCCCCTTGTCGTTTTTTCCAAAATCGGCCGAAAATATTTTGTTTCCAAATCGCCTGAAATTTGGTATATAGTTGAAACGGAGTGCGAGGAGCAGAACATTCTTGGTTTGAGTTGTCTACGTTGGCAACTTTTTAAGATATTGTCTGATTTTCGATATAACGGTGCCTCAAAATCAAGATTAAAATGCATTTGTGGTCTATTAAAAATCAAGATTAAAATGCATCTGTGGTCCCAACCCCTTATCCCAAGCACCTGTAACTTGGCGGCCGTGTTTTACATACAACAGAGTCACTGTGGTTCAATTTTGAGGCAAATCGGAGAGAAAATGTTTTCGAGGCTGAAAAAATGACTGGACTACCCCCTTGTCGTTTTTTCCAAAATCGGCCGAAAATATTTTGTTTCCAAATCGCCTGAAATTTGGTATATAGTTGAAACGGAGTGCGAGGAGCAGAACATTCTTGGTTTGAGTTGTCTACGTTGGCAACTTTTTAAGATATTGTCTGATTTTCGATATAACGGTGCCTCAAAATCAAGATTAAAATGCATTTGTGGTCTATTAAAAATCAAGATTAAAATGCATCTGTGGTCCCAACCCCTTATCCCAAGCACCTGTAACTTGGCGGCCGTGTTTTACATACAACAGAGTCACTGTGGTTCAATTTTGAGGCAAATCGGAGAGAAAATGTTTTCGAGGCTGAAAAAATGACTGGACTACCCTTAATTATCGTTTTTTCCAAAATCGGCCGAAAATATTTTGTTTCCAAATCGCCTGAAATTTGGTATATAGTTGAAACGGAGTGCGAGGAGCAGAACATTCTTGGTTTGAGTTGTCTACGTTGGCAACTTTTTAAGATATTGCCTGATTTTCGATATAACGGTGCCTCAAAATCAAGATTAAAATGCATTTGTGGTCCCAACTCCTCTTCTTCATAATGTCTTCTTCATAATGTGTATAAACGTAAATCTGCCACTTCTAAAAACGCACATAAGGCGCAAACATTGATATATATCAGTGCCCTTAAGGGTCTTATAGAGACTTACTAGAAAACCAAAATAAACGAGTGTTGCCCGAGCTGTTCTCTGAACTTTAAAACCACGACAGCAATGCTGTAATTGTTGTCCATAAAAACAGTAATAATACTGCTCATGTTCAATTAAACTAAACATGTACTCATTACTAGCCTCAACCATGACCAATACTGCTGACGTATACTATTACTGCTCTTGTTCATATAAACTGAACATATACTCATTATTACTTGCCTCAAACATGACCAACACTGCTGTATTACTGCTCTTAATTGTTCACTTAAACTGAACATGAACTCATTACTAGCCTCACACATGACCAATACTGCTGTATTACTGCTCTTGTTCACTTAAACTGAACATGGAATGCTTCAAACATGACCAAAACTGGTGTATTACTGCTCTTGTTCACTTAAGCTGAACATGAACTCATTATATACTTGCGTGAAAAATGACAAACACTGCTGTTTTACTGCTTTTGTTCACTTAAACTGAACATGTACTCATTACTTTCTCAAACATGACCAACACTGGTTTATCACTGCTCTTGTTCACCTAGGCTGAATATGAACTCATTACTAGCCTCAAACATGACCAACACTGCTGTATTACTGCTCCTTTTCACTTAAGCTGAACATGTACTCATTACAGCAGTGTTTGGTAAATTTTTAGTCAATTACTGAGTACATGTTTAGTTGAAGAGAACATGACCAACAAATACATCACTGTATGTTGGTCATATTTGAGTCAATTATTGAGTAAATTGTTCAGTTGAAAAGTTTTTGACAAATAATGCATAAGTTTGGGTCATGTTTGAGTCAATTACTGAGTACATGCTCAGTTGAAGAGAACCTGACAAAAAGTACATCAGTTTTGGTCATATTGGGGCTACTTAGCGAGTATATGTTTGGTTGAAGAGAACATGACAAAAAGTACATCAGTTTTGGTCATATTGGGGCTACTTAGCGAGTATATGTTTGGTTGAAGAGAACATGACAAAAAGTACATCAGTTTTGGTCATATTGGGGACACTTACTGAGTACATGTTCAGTTGAAGAGAGCATGATCTCTAGCAATACGACAGCTTGGGTCAACTTATGAGTACATGGTCAGTTTAAAAGAACATGACCAACAGTACATCAGTTTGGGTCATAATTGAGTCAATTTTTGAGTACATGTTCACTTGAAGAGAACATGAAAATTAGTACAACAGTTTGGGTCACATTGGAGGCACTTACTGAGTACAGTTCAGTTTAAAAGAACATGACCCATGATACTTCTTTTGGGTCATATTTGAGGCACATACTTAGTATATGTCCAGTTGTAGAGAAAATGAACACTAGGTGTGGGTCATGTTTGAGGCAATTACTGACAAGATGTTAAGTTGAAAAGAAATTGACTAATAAGACAAAAGTTTGGGTCATAATTGAGTCAATTACTGAGTACATGTTCAGTTGAAGAGAACAGAACCAATAACACATAAGTTTGTATCATATTTGAGGCCCTCTGAGTACATATATTACGTTTAAAAGAACATGACTAATGATACTTCACTTTGGGACATATTTAAGGAACATACTTATATTAGTACTAGTACATGTCCAGTTGTAGAGAAAATGAACACTAATACATTAGTGTGGGTCATGTTTGAGCCTGCTGAGTTGCCTCAAGCCAGATCGATGAATACAGGGCCCAATTTCATAGAGCTGCTTAAGCATAACAAGTAGCCAAGCACAACAAAATTATGCTTACCAGAATAAGGTTACCAGCCAAACTACCATGTCACATGTACAATTTGTGACTGGCATCCTGCGCATTTCTACTAAACAAAAAAAATGTTAAGCAATATCTTCTGCTGGGCCCTGGTGAGTTAAAGTACAAACATTAGCCGAGTGTTGAAAGGTTTCTTGTTGAAATAAGTTAGAAATAAAAGTGGTTTTAAGCTGCAACAAGACAGTCAATCTTCCCGAAAGCCCAACCATTACCTGCTGAAACCCAACCATTACCCTTGCCGAAACACAACCCCATCCCTGCCCTAATCCAACCCCAATACATTATCATAGCCCACCCTACATGTAATTCAAAAATACTATCCTACTTATACCCCACTAACCATAGCTCTACAACCATAACACAAAACACAGATAAAAACTCATTTCATAATCAACTTGATGTTTACTTAAACATTTGTTTATTCAAACATACTTTTTGTAAAGCATGTGTTCTTGTTCAAACCACCTTTACATACAAATAAGATCAACAGTATAATTTGACTGAACATTGGTTTTAATTGCACTGCTACAAGTTGACTTCAGCCTTTTCCATAGCTTTTTCCATAACCGCAGTACTTCAAGTGAAATGTTTAATAATAAAACATCAAAAGGAATGAACAGTAAGGCTTAACCCCTTGTATTGTTGGCCCAAATGACATGAAACATCAAAAGGGATGAGCAGCAAGGCTTACCCCTTGTATTTTGGGCTCAAATGACAAGACACACCAACAGGAATGAACAGTAATGCTTTATATCCCTTGTAATTTTGGCTCAAATGACATGAAACATCAAAAGGAATGAACAGTAAGGCTTAACCCCTTGTATTGTTGGCCCAAATGACATGATCATCAGAAACGAGCAGTAAGGCTTACCCCTTGTATTTTGGGCTCAAATGACAAGACACACCAACAGGAATGAACAGTAATGCTTTATATCCCTTGTAATTTTGGCTCAAATGACATGAAACATCAAAAGGAATGAACAGTAAGGCTTAACCCCCTGTATTGTTGGCCCAAATGACATGATCATCAGAAACGAGCAGTAAGGCTTACCCCTTGTATTTTGGGCTCAAATGACAAGACACACCAACAGGAATGAACAGTAATGCTTTATATCCCTTGTAATTTTGGCTCAAATGACATGAAACATCAAAAGGAATAAACAGCAAGGCTTAACCCCTTGTATTTTTGGCTCAAATGACATGATCATCAGAAACGAGCAGTAAGGCTTACCCCTTGTATTTTGGGCTCAAATGACAAGACACACCAACAGGAATGAACAGTAATGCTTTATATCCCTTGTAATTTTGGCTCAAATGACATGAAACATCAAAAGGAATGAACAGTAAGGCTTAACCCCTTGTATTGTTGGCCCAAATGACATGATCATCAGAAACGAGCAGTAAGGCTTACCCCTTGTATTTTGGGCTCAAATGACAAGACACACCAACAGGAATGAACAGTAATGCTTTATATCCCTTGTAATTTTGGCTCAAATGACATGAAACATCAAAAGGAATGAACAGCAAGGCTTAACCCCTTGTATTTTTGGCTCAAATGACATGATCATCAGAAACGAGCAGTAAGGCTTACCCCTTGTATTTTGGGCTCAAATGACAAGACACACCAACAGGAATGAACAGTAATGCTTTATATCCCTTGTAATTTTGGCTCAAATGACATGAAACATCAAAAGGAATGAACAGTAAGGCTTAACCTTGTTGGCCCAAATGACATGATCATCAGAAACGAGCAGTAAGGCTTACCCCTTGTATTTTGGGCTCAAATGACAAGACACACCAACAGGAATGAACAGTAATGCTTTATATCCCTTGTAATTTTGGCTCAAATGACATGAAACATCAAAAGGAATGAACAGCAAGGCTTACCCCTTGTATTTTTGGCTCAAATGACATGATCATCAGAAACGAGCAGTAAGGCTTACCCCTTGTATTTTTGGCTCAAATGACATGAAACATCAAAAGGAATGAACATGCAGCAAGGCTTATAAACCTTGGAATTTTGGCTTATATGTATGCTTGTGACTTCGAACATGTGCGTGCTTGTCGTCCCTACACTAGTATGAAGCCTCATGTATGCTTGTGACTGCTTATGCTTGCCCTACACTTGTGTGAAGCCATGCTTGTGACTTGAACCTGTGTATGCTTGACCCTACACTAGTGTAGGGTCATGACTTGTACTGTTTGTGACTTGAACTTATGTATACATGACCCTACATTTGTGTGAAGCCACAAGTATGCTTGTGACTTGAACTTGTGTATGCTTGACCCGACACTAGTTTGAAGCCTCATGTATGCTTGTGACTTGAACAGGCTGTGTGTGCTTGACCCTACACTAGTGTGAAGCCTCATGTATGCTTGTGACCCGAACCTGTGTGTGCTTGACCCTACACTAGCGTGAAGCCTTGTGTATGCTTGTGACTTGAACTTGTGTGTGCTTGACCCTACACTAGTCTGTATGTTTGGCCGTACACTTGTGTGGCCACATGTATGTTTGTGACTTAAACTTGTGTGTGCTCATGACCCTACACTAGTCTGACATGAGGCTTCACACATACACAAGCGTACTGTAGCGTAGACCGTGGGCTTTCGAACACACAACTTTGAAGGATACAAGGTGGACTATTTCTCTGGTTTCTGGCATCCGAATGGGAGCTCTTTTATTTCTGTCTCAACATGTAAACACCAAAAATACAGAAGGACGACAGGGGGAGCTGCTTCACTAGCGAGCGGGTTTCACCGATCGGCCCGCAGGGGCCACCAGTCAGTTCTCCGACGGGAGTCGTGCTGGCGCCCCCTACTGGCCAATCGGTGCCCGTTACAGTACATGAAGCTTCAGCCGCATGCGCTTGTGACTTGAGCTTGTGTATGCTTGACCCTACACTTGTGCGAAGCCTCGTGTATGCTTGTGACTTGAACTTGTTTATGCTTGACATGATCCTACACACAGGTGAAGCCTCATGTACGCTTCTGATTTAAAATCTGTGGGCTTGTACACCCTATACATATGTGATGACTCATGTACGCTTGTAGATTCATAGTTGGTTAAGTTGTGTTCGACAATAATTCTTCTCATGAAGAAGCCTAATAAAATATAAATTTTCCCCCAAATACAGCAATTATCCTGGGTTAAGTTCAATCAAAGTGCAATCTACAAGCGTGGGTGAAGCCTCCTGTGCACTTGGTAGATACATAGGGAATTACATTGCTTGACCCTACACCCAAGCTTGTGAATCCTCATGTACGCTTGTGACTTGAAATTGTGTATGCCATGACCCTACAGACATGTGAATCCTCATGTACGCTTCTGATTTAAAATCTGTAAGCTTTACCTGACAGTGATGTCTCATGTACGCTTGTAGATAGTTAGTTAAGTTGTGTTTGACAATGCTTCTCATGAAGAAACCTTCTAAATATCTCAAATACAGCGATTATCATGGGTTAAGTTCAATCAAAATGCGTCAGTAATATCTATTGCAATCTACAAGCATACAGGAGGCTTCACAATATGCAGGGGCATACACAAATGTCACAAGCTTACATGAAGCTTCACACGGATGAATTAGTTTTAGCAAAAAAAAAAAAAAATTGTTTTTGTGGATGATCTGTTGAAAAATCAAGTTTTGTTTTTCAACTCACAATTAGATTTTAAATTAAGAGATTCTACAATTTTGAAGTTATAAATTAACTCATATAAAAGGTAACCGGTAATACAGTTATTAATTACAGGTGTTAAGGTCTTTCCACTCTGTTAAATACAATAGTGAGATCTTTAACACATGAGTCTGGCCCAACTTGACAGTGCTGAGTTACTTCTCTAAGGAACTGTCCCAAACCATAGTTGGGCCTGTTCCAATTTATAACTGTCCTATCGATAGTTTGTTCTGGCCCAATTGGATTAGCTGTCCAATTAATTGTTTGACATGGGTCTGGCCCAGTTGACCCAGTAACTGATCTTACTATTGGTTTTTTTCCAACCTCAGTCCCCAAAACTATTGGGTCTGGCCCAATTTGGATCTGGGCTAATTTGAGCAACTGTCCATTCGAGTTGGAAGTTGGGACAGATTGGAGCCAAACATGTCCCTATATTGACACATTGCACCAACGTCACACGCGCCTATACTCTCTATCCATGGCCTGCCATATTGGGGGAGTCAAAACTGCATATTAACAATTCTCTGCTTAGCAAAAATAAGCAGGATTGAGTCACAGATGGTACAGGTGACGTGGTATTTGGCTGGTAACAAGCTTATCCTGGTAAGCATTGTGCTTAAGTCTAAGATGAAGCTGGGCCATGGTGAGCGTGTAAAATGCACACGCATCGCCTACAGTGTGAACTTATAGTTATACACTCAAAATGATGACGGTCAAGATGTGAGTGATTTACATCAGGATGCACATTCTACTCTTAATCATAGTACTATTCTTATGTCCTCTCTTCTTGCTGACCATTGCATTCTCAATGGCTTGAGCTGCTGCGACTACCGCCATAGCAGCTGCTTCAGGGTTACCGCTTTGTGCTGCCTGAGCGGCTTGTGCTGAGGCTAACACTGCAGCCTGTGTAGCTTCTCTCTCCACTGCGTGCCCATAGTTGTCTGCCTTAGATCGTTCTGTTATAAACTGGGCCATTGAATTCGCAAGAACAGCTGCAACAAAGGAAGCAGCCACCTGTAAACACAAAACAGAAACAAACTAAATATCAATAATAAATAACTAGTTCATCAATAGCGCATTTTCACAATAAAGTATCAATGCACTTTACATTAGTACCCTGGTCATTGGGCCAATAATATTCCTTTATCTCAGCTCCCTGGGGTGTATACAGCCCCCCCCCCCCCCCCCCCCCCCCCGGGCTGTATTAACCTCTACCTTGCAGGTATTTACATGTATACCCCTGGGGTGAAGAGAAGCAATTATAGTAAAGCATCTTGCTCAAGGACACAAGTGTCATGACCTGGATTCAACCCACACCCCGATGACTAACCACCAGAACTTGAATTTGAAGCTCTGAACTGCTCGGCCATCGACACCCTAAATTCAGTTTTGAAAAACAAATCAGAAGTTTGGTAGTAATTTATTTGAAACTAAATATTTAGCAACCTGAAACATAAATCTCAAGAGGTATTTTATCAAACAAGCATTCAGTAATCTGAAAGACAAGTAGTATTTCATTTATATTTGAAATAAATAAAGCAACCTGAAACACAAAACCTAGGGAATTTGGCACACATGTCATTTGAATGATATTTGGCTAGAGGGTCATCGCAGATTTGTCCTTTGATATTTTGAAAACTGCTTGTTATTCTACCTTCATTTGTTCAAAGGACAAATCTGCAATGGCCATGTAGCCAAATATCTTTCTCAAGACATGCTCTGTGTGCCAGAATTTCTCCCCATCTACGCAAATATCTCCCCATCTGCTCAAATATCTCCCCATCTGCTCAAATATCTCCCCATCTGCTCAAATATCTCCCCATCTGCTCAAATATCTCCCCATCTGCTCAAATATCTCCCCATCTGCTCAAATATCTCCCCATCTGCTCAAATATCTCCCCATCTGCTCAAATATCTCCCCATCTGCTCAAATATCTACCCATCTGCTCAAATATCTCCACATCTGCTCAAATATCTCCCCATCTGCTCAAATATCTCCCCATCTGCTCAAATATCTCCCCATCTGCTCAAATATCTACCCATCTGCTCAAATATCTCCCCATCTGCTCAAATATCTCCCCATCTGCTCAATAATATCTCCCCATCTGCTCAAATATCTCCACATCTGCTCAAATATCTCCACATCTGCTCAAATATCTCCCCATCTGCTCAAATATCTCCACATCTGCTCAAATATCTCCCCATCTGCTCAAATATCTACCCATCTGCTCAAATACCTCCCCATCTGCTCAAATATTTACCCATCTGCCAAAATATCTCCCCATCTGCTCAATCTTCTCATCTGCTCAAATATCTCCCCATCTACTAAAATATCTCCCCATCTGCTCAAATATCTCCCCATCTGCTCAAATATCTCCCCATCTGCTCAAATATCTCCCCATCTGCTCAAATATCTCCCCATCTACTCAAATATCTCCCCATCTGCTCAAATATTTCCCCATCTGCTCAAATATCTCCTCATCTTCCCTTCTAACACAACCCCATTTGAAAGTAAATTATCTCCTGCTGACTTTGAAAAGTAACTGAATGTGTTGGGGAAGCATATCTCAGAGGAATTTGGCAGTATCCGTGAGGGTACAGTTAATCCTAATAAATTTTACTCAAAGTATAACTCGTACCTTCTGAATTTCTTTCATCTCCTGTTCAAGTGAAATCCGCCTCCAACCGTTATCCAACTTCCATTTGATCTCCATTTTCTTCTTAACTTTGACCGGTGGCGATGTCAGCGCCCGAGGACTGTCTGACCGAGTAGGGGAAGGTGAGAGGACAGAGGAGGACAAAGACTGTCTGAGGCTGGTTTGGGAGTCTGTGTCTGACTGTGATGGCTCTTCGGGTTCATCAATACTCGGCGTTGACTCACTTAATTGAATATCTAGGCTTGCAAGCCACTGCAGCCATTTACAGATGGAAAGTTTGGATTCACCTGTATAAACAAAGGTCACAGATTAAAAAAAACACCTTACATATTTTTGGAGTTTTGTACATCAAAAATACGAGTTTTGAGGCATGGTGAAGATTGACATTTGTATAATTCTTAAGGGTTCACCATATTTGTTTGTTTTTATCTGTTAATCTTTGTCTTTGGCCCTGATGTGTTTGCTTAACCTAAGCCCTTCCCTCCTGCCCTTCTCTTTTTAATCCAACCCTCCCATCCAGCTTTATTTTAAATTGACATCCTTTTTGCAGGGGCCAGTTTTTCGTTCACTTGTTTCCTTAAAATCTATTGTATTATTATTTGATATATTTGCAGTATTTTCTATTGATTCTTGGTCGAATAAATAATAATAATTATTATAATAATGTCATAATCTTTTTTGAAGAGACTCTGAAGAAACTTGGCTGGTTTATTCTCAATGGGTTGACAAGTGTATTCTTACCATCTTTTGAAATTGTTCAAATTGCTTTTAATAGCTAGCAAAATATGGCATGGTGGCATATGTCCATTTAATTTTTTTCTGTGCAAAAAATTATAACTGCACAGCATGAGTATAAGCTTTCAAAGTGTTAATTGAAAATTATGACAGTTTTAACAGTCTTTTGAAATAAGACTTTAAAGTGTACCCCTAAAATACTATGGCAGTAAAACTTACCTGGTAAAGGAAAGAGCGAGTCTAAGTCTACTTCATAACCTGTGTCTTGAACGCTGACTTTCATTGTAGTAACCCCACTTGCCGATGATCTGATGATATCAAATAGTTCTATTGGTAGCTGGTCCACTGGTACGTCAGTCTGGTAATACATGAAACCTGGCAGTATAGAAATCTGGGGATGAATCAAGGCAGGTTAAGAAGATTTCAGTATGTTTTCTCTCAGATGAAGAGGTTTGAATACTGGTAAACTGCAGTAAAGGGGGGAAGTTGACTTCATTATCCCCTTGGATAATGTTGTCTATGGGCAAGGTATTTAAAGGTAGTGGACACTTTTGGTAATTACTCAAGAAATACAACACCATAAAAACTTACTTGGTTAGGAGCACCTGAGAGCTTTTGACAGTAAAAAACATTGAGGGAAACGACTTCCTCTGAAGTAATGTAGTTTTTCCTCACTAAAATATTTGAATCTGAGAAAGACTTCGGGCATAAGTCTTTCTCAAGCATTTGAAGGCACACAATTGTTCTATGCAACATGTTTTTTTTTTCTTTCATTATTTTCAGGCAACTTTGATGACCAATTGAGCCCGAGCCCAAAGTTTCACAGGTTTGTTATTTAAAGCATATGTTGGGATGGGATACACCAAGTGGGGACACTGGTCTTTGACAATTACCAAAAGTACATTCTGCCTTTAAGCTTGTGTGGTCCCATTTTCCATCTTGTATTGCACCATTGTGCCATCTAAACCTTACCTTGTAGACCTATATGTTATCAACTCATGGTCTTTATCTCCATCATCCTCATCCCAAGTCTTATACTGCTTCAATCATTTAATGTGCTGCCTAATTGCATGCCCCTTCCCTATTTTGTTATACCTCAATCTTGCTCTGTCTCATTCTTCTTAAGGACTCCCTTGCCCTTCTCGTTTACTTTGCCTTTCTCTTTTACCTTATCTTGCCTTTCTACCTTCTCTCACCTTCCTACTTTCTCTTTTACCTCAACTCACCTTTGCTTTCTCTTTTACCTCAACTCACCTTTGCTTTCTCTTTTACCTCAACTCACCTTTGCTTTCTCTTTTTCATCTTCTTTTATCTTCTCTCCCCTTCCTACCTTCTCATTTACCTCAACTCAACTTTCTACCTTCTCTTTCTTTATACCTCTTTTTTACCTTTCTCTTATACCTTCTCTTGCCTTTCTCTTTTATCTTCTCTCGCCTTCCTACCTTCTCATTAACCTCAACTCAACTTTCTACCTTCTCTTTCTTACCTTCTTTTTTACCTTTCTCTGATACCTTCTCTCTTGCCTTTCTCTTTTATCTTCTCTCCCCTTCCTACCTTCTCATTTACCTCAACTCAACTTTCTACCTTCTCTTTCTTACCTTCTTTTTTACCTTTCTCTTATACCTTCTCTTGCCTTTCTCTTTTATCTTCTCTCGCCTTCCTACCTTCTCATTTACCTCAACTCAACTTTCTACCTTCTCTTTCTTACCTTCTTTTTTACCTTTCTCTTATACCTTCTCTTGCCTTTCTCTTTTATCTTCTCTCGCCTTCCTACCTTCTCATTAACCTCAACTCAACTTTCTACCTTCTCTTTCTTACCTTCTTTTTTACCTTTCTCTTATACCTTCTCTTGCCTTTCTCTTTTATCTTCTCTCGCCTTCCTACCTTCTCATTTACCTCAACTCAACTTTCTACCTTCTCTTTCTTTATACCTCTTTTTTACCTTTCTCTTATACCTTCTCTTGCCTTTCTCTTTTATCTTCTCTCGCCTTCCTACCTTCTCATTAACCTCAACTCAACTTTCTACCTTCTCTTTCTTACCTTCTTTTTTACCTTTCTCTTATACCTTCTCTTGCCTTTCTCTTTTATCTTCTCTCGCCTTCCTACCTTCTCATTTACCTCAACTCAACTTTCTACCTTCTCTTTCTTACCTTCTTTTTTACCTTTCTCTTATACCTTCTCTTGCCTTTCTCTTTTATCTTCTCTCGCCTTCCTACCTTCTCATTAACCTCAACTCAACTTTCTACCTTCTCTTTCTTACCTTCTTTTTTACCTTTCTCTTATACCTTCTCTTGCCTTTCTCTTTTATCTTCTCTCCCCTTCCTACCTTCTCATTTACCTCAACTCAACTTTCTACCTTCTCTTTCTTACCTTCTTTTTTACCTTTCTCTTATACCTTCTCTTGCCTTTCTCTTTTATCTTCTCTCCCCTTCCTACCTTCTCATTAACCTCAACTCAACTTTCTACCTTCTCTTTCTTACCTTCTTTTTTACCTTTCTGTTATACCTTCTCTTGCCTTTCTCTTTTATCTTCTCTCCCCTTCCTACCTTCTCATTTACCTCAACTCAACTTTCTACCTTCTCTTTCTTACCTTCTTTTTTACCTTTCTCTTATACCTTCTCTTGCCTTTCTCTTTTATCTTCTCTCGCCTTCCTACCTTCTCATTAACCTCAACTCAACTTTCTACCTTCTCTTTCTTTATACCTCTTTTTTACCTTTCTCTTATACCTTCTCTTGCCTTTCTCTTTTATCTTCTCTCGCCTTCCTACCTTCTCATTAACCTCAACTCAACTTTCTACCTTCTCTTTCTTACCTTCTTTTTTACCTTTCTCTTATACCTTCTCTTGCCTTTCTCTTTTATCTTCTCTCGCCTTCCTACCTTCTCATTTACCTCAACTCAACTTTCTACCTTCTCTTTCTTACCTTCTTTTTTACCTTTCTCTTATACCTTCTCTTGCCTTTCTCTTTTATCTTCTCTCGCCTTCCTACCTTCTCATTAACCTCAACTCAACTTTCTACCTTCTCTTTCTTACCTTCTTTTTTACCTTTCTCTTATACCTTCTCTTGCCTTTCTCTTTTATCTTCTCTCCCCTTCCTACCTTCTCATTTACCTCAACTCAACTTTCTACCTTCTCTTTCTTACCTTCTTTTTTACCTTTCTCTTATACCTTCTCTTGCCTTTCTCTTTTATCTTCTCTCCCCTTCCTACCTTCTCATTAACCTCAACTCAACTTTCTACCTTCTCTTTCTTACCTTCTTTTTTACCTTTCTCTTATACCTTCTCTTGCCTTTCTCTTTTATCTTCTCTCCCCTTCCTACCTTCTCATTTACCTCAACTCAACTTTCTACCTTCTCTTTCTTACCCAGCAAACAAATTAACGTCCCCTCGACGTCGCCAGGACGTTATTCGAATGTTCGGAGAACGTTTTTATTTAACGTCGTACGGACGGACAAGTGTGGAGTTTTGTCAACGACTAGATGACGTTGCGTTATGACGTTTTATAATAACGTTGTGACAACGTAAAAACTGCACTTAAAAAAATGTTATTTCCTGACGTAATTGTAACTATATTTTTTTCTGACGTTTTTCAATTTAGTACGAATCGTTTATTTACATAATAGTTCCATGAATATTAGTATTTGTTACATCAACATGAATAACGAATTACTTTCAACAATACAAACTTACCAGTAGCCCGTACTTGTTGCGGTTGCCTGATGACCACTGCACCTGTTTACTATACATTGTACGGCATGTAATATAAATACAGACCAACTTCTTGCTTTGGCAGTCATGGGTGTGTATTTTTACTTAAGTTTTTCCATTTTAATAGTATTTTTGAAAGTAAAATTACATGTTTGGTTAGTACACCTAGTTTCATAAATTGGCAAATTTCTTGAAAACTTTTGTAGATATGTTACAGCTTTTAAGCCCAATCTACTAATTTGCATATGTGATATAACGTTGTCATAACGTTCACAAGTAACCTGACAAAACTATAACATTCAATCAACGTTGCAAAAAAACGTTAACGCGACTTTATTTAGAGGTTTTGAAGATACATTGCCATAACGTTGTATTTATGTTTTCAAATAACGTGACAAAACCACAACCTTAAGGTAACGTTTTGAAAGAACATTCACCTAACGTTTGTATATGACGTCAAAAACCAACGTTGGAAAACGTTGTATCTGCGTTACCAAGTAACGTGACAGAACCATAACATTCAGAAAACGTTGCAAAATAATATTCACAAGACGTTTTTAAACGACGGATAAAATAAACCTTGTTATAACGTTGTATTTAGGTTATTAAGTAACAAGACCAAACCGCAACCATTTTGCAACGTTGCAGGTTGGTTGTGTTTTAGTTGGGAATTAACGTTACCAAAATACAACTTCACAGTAACGTTACGATGACGTTACGTGTTTGCTGGGTACCTTCTTT
Source organism: Leptasterias polaris (assembly GCA_037783415.1). NCBI lineage: Eukaryota > Metazoa > Echinodermata > Asteroidea > Forcipulatida > Asteriidae > Leptasterias > Leptasterias polaris. Next base: position 386,917 of record JAZGTN010000098.1, read on the forward strand.
TTTACCTTTCTCTTATACCTTCTCTTGCCTTTCTCTTTTATCTTCTCTCGCCTTCCTACCTTCTCATTAACCTCAACTCAACTTTCTACCTTCTCTTTCTTACCTTCTTTTTTACCTTTCTCTTATACCTTCTCTTGCCTTTCTCTTTTATCTTCTCTCCCCTTCCTACCTTCTCATTTACCTCAACTCAACTTTCTACCTTCTCTTTCTTACCTTCTTTTTTACCTTTCTCTTATACCTTCTCTTGCCTTTCTCTTTTATCTTCTCTCGCCTTCCTACCTTCTCATTAACCTCAACTCAACTTTCTACCTTCTCTTTCTTACCTTCTTTTTTACCTTTCTCTTATACCTTCTCTTGCCTTTCTCTTTTATCTTCTCTCGCCTTCCTACCTTCTCATTAACCTCAACTCAACTTTCTACCTTCTCTTTCTTACCTTCTTTTTTACCTTTCTCTTATACCTTCTCTTGCCTTTCTCTTTTATCTTCTCTCCCCTTCCTACCTTCTCATTTACCTCAACTCAACTTTCTACCTTCTCTTTCTTACCTTCTTTTTTACCTTTCTCTTATACCTTCTCTTGCCTTTCTCTTTTATCTTCTCTCGCCTTCCTACCTTCTCATTAACCTCAACTCAACTTTCTACCTTCTCTTTCTTACCTTCTTTTTTACCTTTCTCTTATACCTTCTCTTGCCTTTCTCTTTTATCTTCTCTCCCCTTCCTACCTTCTCATTTACCTCAACTCAACTTTCTACCTTCTCTTTCTTACCTTCTTTTTTACCTTTCTCTTATACCTTCTCTTGCCTTTCTCTTTTATCTTCTCTCGCCTTCCTACCTTCTCATTTACCTCAACTCAACTTTCTACCTTCTCTTTCTTTATACCTCTTTTTTACCTTTCTCTTATACCTTCTCTTGCCTTTCTCTTTTATCTTCTCTCCCCTTCCTACCTTCTCATTTACCTCAACTCAACTTTCATACCTTCTCTTTCTTACCTTCTTTTTTACCTTTCTCTTATACCTTCTCTTGCCTTTCTCTTTTATCTTCTCTCCCCTTCCTACCTTCTCATTAACCTCAACTCAACTTTCTACCTTCTCTTTCTTACCTTCTTTTTTACCTTTCTCTTATACCTTCTCTTGCCTTTCTATCTTCTCTCGCCTTTCTACCCTCTCTTTTTACCTTTCTCTTTTACCTTCTCTCGTCCTAGAACAGTACCCTTATTCTGCTCTCTCATTCCCTTACTTGTGCACTCCATCTTCTCACTTTTTCTTTTTATGCAGACTAATTAAGACATACCTGATAATAAACACCAGGCCACGTAGTCAGAAACTGTTGAGCTATGACTATAAAGCGTGCCAAGACTACCCATAAGACTTCAGATGCCTTCTTCTGTCCTTCTTCATCAATGGTTACCCTAACAGACAGATCAAGACTCTCAGCTTGCTGGCTGTTTTCAGGTTGGTTGATATTCACAGAAACCTAGAGCAGATAAATCAAGCATTTTCTTTTTAATTTCATTTTCATTGTGATAAGTTATTGTGTTTTTCTAAGCAGGGTCTAATTTCATGGAGCTGCTAAAGCACTAATACGGCGACACATCATGTATCATCTATGACTGGTCAGCTCACTTTTGTTCAGTAGAAACTTTTTAAGCAGTTAAATTGTTTCTGCTTAAGCAGATCTATAAAATTGGGCCCAGGGATTTAGTTCCTATCCTATCTTATCTCATGCATCAAAAGTCTATGGCAATATTCAAGCAAAGTACTTAGGCCTACACCCACATTTTCAAATATTTAGTTTTATGGATTTATTTTTACAAAACTAAATTTGATAGCTACAAAAAAAAAATGTATGAAATTGCTAAATGAATATTGAGAGAGAAAGAAAAACAACTTCGTAATTATGACTTAAATCTTATAATTATAACTTAGTACAAGTCATAACTATGACATAATTGGCACAAGTCATAAGTATGACTTATACTAAATCATTATGATTTATGATTTATGATTTATGCCAAGTCATAAGTATGAAATATAAGTCATAGTAATGCATTTCTTTTACTTTTCTCAATGTCCCTATAATACTTCTGTACACATGTATTGTATATTTTATGATATAATTTTTGGAAACTAAAAGAGGCATTGGTAGAATGCATTATTTGTTATTCCTTGTACGATAATTATGTTTCTGGTCTAAAATTTTGAAATATTTTTGCTCCCAATGTAAAAAACTACAATTTTTAAAACATTTACCTGACCCATTTTAAGTAGTATTCCATTCTTCCAATGATGTCTGTACATGGCACCTTGTATATTGGATCGACACACAACAAGCAGTCTGGGTATCAGACCTGGAGGCGTTCCAAGTGGAAATGTATACCTCCAACAGATCTGTGCATCGCCTTTGAATGGTTTGGGTGTCCAATTTAGAGTCTGTGAAAAAGTCAGAGATTAAGTACATTCATAAAAGCAATTCTATTTTAGAATTAGCAAACACAGTTATAATTTAATCATAAAAAATGTAATCCATAAGTTTTGGGCTCTTTCCCATCGCATTTTACCACTTGTTGCATAAGTTTTGCCTTCTTTTCCACCTAATTTTACCACTTGCTTTGAGTGGGTGGTGGGGGGGGGGTGTTTGGGGAGCACAGAGTTTATGAAATCTAAAGTTTGTGTCTTCAATATTCCTTCTGCCTAATCATCTTCTCGTGCCATCTCATTTTGTATTTTTGCCTTCTCAAGGTATAACTCTTGCCTCATTTATTTTCATTGTGCAATTTCATTCCCTATTTTGTGCCAAACTTTTGAAACCTCTCATTCACATTTTTCGCTGTCTCAGTCCTCATCCTTTTTCATCTCATTCCCTAACTTGTTCCAGGGGCCAGGTCATTCCCTATTCTGTTTCATTCCAATGTGTGCCATCTCATTCCCCAATGTGTGCCGTCTCATTCCCCAATGTGTGCCGTCTCATTCCCCGATGTGTGCCATCTCATTCCTCAATGTGTGCCATCTCATTCCCAAATGTGTTACATCTCATTCCCCAATGTGTGCCATCTCATTCCCCAATGTGTGCCGTCTCATTCCCAAATGTGTGCTGTCTCTTTCCCCGATGTGTGCCATCTCATTCCTCAATGTGTGCCGTCTCATTCCCAAATGCGTTACATCTGATTCCCCAATGTGTGCCATCTCATTCCAAAGTGTGCCGTCTCATTCCGTAATGTGTGCCGTCTCATTCCCCAACGTGTGCCATCTCATTTCCCAATGTGTGCCGTCTCATTCCCCAATGTGTGCCGTCTCATTCCCAACGTGTGCCATCTCATTTCCCAATGTGTGTCATCTCATTCCCCAATGTGTGCCATCTCATTCCCCAATGTGTGCCATCTCATTCCGTAATGTGTGCCATCTCATTCCCCAATGTGTGCCGTCTCATTCCCCAATGTGTGCCATCTCATTCCCCAATGTGTGCCATCTCATTCCCCAATGTGTGCCATCTCATTCCGTAATGTGTGCCATCTCATTCCCCAATGTGTGCCGTCTCATTCCCCAATGTGTGCCATCTCATTCCCCAATGTGTGCCATCTCATTCCCCAATGTGTGCCATCTCATTCCGTAATGTGTGCCATCTCATTCCCCAATGTGTGCCGTCTCATTCCCCAATGTGTGCCATCTCATTCCCCAATGTGTGCCATCTCATTCCCCAATGTGTGCCATCTCATTCCGTAATGTGTGCCATCTCATTCCCCAATGTGTGCCGTCTCATTCCCCAATGTGTGCCATCTCATTCCCCAATGTGTGCCATCTCATTCCCCAATGTGTGCCATCTCATTCCCCAATGTGTGCCATCTCATTTCCCAATGTGTGCCATCTCATTTCCCAATGTGTGCCATCTCATTCCCCAATGTGTGCCATCTCATTCCCCAATGTGTGTCATCTCATTCCACACCTTGTGTCATCTCATTTCCTCATTTGTGTCATCTTATTTCCTCATGTATGCTGTCTCATTCAAAATCCGGTGCTGTATGAACTCCAACCTTAAATGCTTTAATATCATCCAATCTTGTTCCCCCATTAATATCCATGATCCTTTTCTGCATCTTTCATGATGAACTGAAGCAATATTCCTTATCTTCAAACCATTTATTTATTATTTCAAAGTTTTGCTTTGAACACCCTTGCAGTAAACATGAACAAATAAATAAATAACTTCAACAATTTACTCACCGGTCCAGTAACAGGTGTTAGTCCAAGCAGCGGTAGTCGATACTGAGCCTTAGCTAGTAGACCAGGGTACTGAGGTAATTCCAGAGGTACCTTTTCTGAATCACAGTGAGCATCAGCAGCCCTGTTGAGTAGTCCTAACCTGGCCATCAGGTCAATCACTAGCCTGGTTTGTTTCTCATTCATGCGAAGATCCTTCATATATAGTACAGATGGTCATTCAATTAAGTGTTAAATGTGGTCAGAACCATACTTTAATAATGAACTGAAAACATCAAGAGTAACATGAATATTTTAACAGCCAAGTAGGCCTATTCCTGCATGTGATTGGATGCATTGCACAAAGAAGCGGGTTCTTCTAAACTTTTCATCAACGGTTTCTGAAGTACTGACCAGACACCAAAATAAGCTTGAACTGACCAGATCAATCTATCACCCATTCGCAAAAACTAACCTACATATCTGCAGCCTTGTCAAATGGTCACCTCAAGTCTGTCTGCACCACCATGGTGCTGCTACATGCAGTGTACAACCAATGGGAAACTTTAGACTTTCAGCCAATTACCAAGAGAGGGCGCTCGTCACCAGGTAAAGTCAACATTTTAGGAATAGGAGAAGCGCGCATGGGAGTGACGGTCACCGACAACACTCGTCAACAAATACTTTTGCGTGTTTTTCTTTTTTCTTTTAAGTTATCTTAGATTCAACCCTACTGTACTTTTGTTTTAATAACACAATACCAAACACGTCGTGTGCAGTACCAAACTATTCTGGAACAGCACGTACTGCTGGACATATGAGTTCCCAGACAAAAGCGGTGTGCTGAGTGGCGAGAAGTTGCAATCCGTACAGTCACAAACGACAAGGGCCGATCTTGGTGATTAAACTGCATGTGACATGATTTACTCTAAGCATTTTTAGAGACGGAACATACACTGACTGACAACACTGCCGGACAGTGGGATCACAGACAGACGACATAGTTGTTTATTTCCTTTTCTCCCGCCATCCGAAAGCCTAACACTGTAGTGTAACAGATGGCAACAGCCAAACAACTTTACCTGGTAGGTCTGCTGCCCTCTAGTGGCAGAGATTTCCAAAAGTCTCCCATAGGACCTACCACGGCAAACAGGCGTTGGCAATCTTTAGTTTTTACAAAACGTTTTTGAAAAGCGCCGTCTTTCCCGTCAAGAAAATATGCACGTAGTTTGAAGCCTGTGAACAACATGGTAGGCCCTAACTGTCAAAAACGCTATCCGCAATTTCTGTAACCCAACAAATACATAAAATAGCAAACCTATGAAAATATTTGCTTATCAGTCGCTCAATGTACTCAAATACATGAACTACAAACTTAAATTTTTGGCTCAGTTGGTCACTGGACTCATGAGAAAATAGTGGGACAAATACCTTTTTTTTTTGCCATTTTCAAACATTGGGTGTGCGACTCGCGAGATCAAGACTAATCACCTGTATTATTATGCCAGTTATATATGTGGAAATCTAAGAACATTTATGAATGTTATTAAACAATATTGTGCACATGCTTTTAGCAGTGTGTAAAAAAAAATAATACAGTCAACCCTTGTTATAAATTGCACAGTTAAAAAAAACCGTTCTGCTTATAAAGAATACATCATGAAGTCCCGAATGTCATGTTTATTTTATGTATCTTGTTTTGCTCTCCTCATATAACAACGTCCCTGTTATAAAGAGGAAATTTAACTAGTCACAACGATCTTGTTATAACAAGAGACGAGAGTCAACCATACAGTAATGCCCTGGTCATTAAAAACTGAATTATTTTAAGTGCGAGTTTACCTTTGGTAATTACTCCAAAAATTAATAACTCAAAAAATGAAAACGTACTTGGTAAAGAGCACTGGAGAGATACTGATATTATAATTTTTTTAATTTATAAAGGACCCCCTTTGAAGTAATGTAGGCCTAGTTTCAGAGAAAATGGTAATTTTGTCACCCCAAAATTTGAATCTGAGAAAGGTGTCAGGCATCAAGCCTTTCTCAGGCACGGACGAACGGCACACAATTCTATGCAACAATGGTGTTTTTTCTTTCACTATTTTCATGCAACTTTGATGACCAATTGAGCCCAAATTTTCACAGATTGGTGATTTTATGCTTATGTTGCAATACACCAAGTGAGGATACTGGTCTTTGACAATTAGAAAAAATTATACCCAGCCTTTCATGATGTCTTTACTTTTCAACATACCTGCCACAACAGAGGAAGCATGCATTCCCTGATCAGTCCCTCTGTGGCAACTTCCTCCAAAGCTTGTACGAGCAAAGCTGGGTTTGGTTTCTTAGAGTTACCATCTTCTGTTTTGGGCCAGAATCGTTTCGCTTCGAACCGAAATGCTTTCTTGGTGTCACTCATATGAACTAGGCAAAGTGCTTTAGCTAAGGCAGAAGGGTTGGTACAGATCAGGGCTTCGTCATTTGCCTCGCAGGTGTTGGGAAAACATTGTATGACTCCCTATAGGAAAAAATGAAAAAGATAATAATATTATTATTATATTTCTGGTAATAAGACCAAGGCTGCCTCATACGTGAACACAATCACTGTAGCTCGCAAGCCCGAGGAAACCTGTAAACAAGGGTGCCTGCAATGTGAACAGAAACATATATAACAGAGACAATTGTTCACGTGATTTTTGATAATATGAGTCCGAAAAGGCAAATTGAACGACATTCATTAAAAAAAAAAAAAAAAAAAATCTTTTCAAAAACTTACTGAAGTTTCAAAGAACGTCAGTTCCTTTTTCTCCATATCGCTGCTCAGATCAGATTCATGTTTTCTAAACAGTTCTTTGACCTCTCGGGGTGATACGACGACGTTAGAATCCTTTCGCAGTGCCATTATATCGTCATAAACCTCGGATGTAGCTTGTCTGATGGGCGTGGTTTGTTCGAGGGACGACGAGCTCCTGTTTGCGTCTAAGATCGCCGAAAGAATTTCCTTCCTTACGTCATCCAGACCCTGGTTCGCGTTTAATGGCAACATTATAGGATTGGTAATTGTTTGGTTTCAACATGGATGCCAACAAATTATAGAGTTCATATGCCAATCGTCCAGAGAAATGTTTCCGTCTGAACAAGATGAGCGTAAAGGGTGAGTTCGAACGTGAACATAATCCCCGGCATTTTTGTAAAAGCGCTCTACACTGGGTACCAAAGAAAGTGCTTTACAAGAAACAGTACATTAGTTAAGCGAAACAAATAAATAAAGGCACACATAAAGGCAAATAAAATCAGTTGGTCTTATGCAATCGATCGTTGAAAATGTGAAAAATTGCAGATGTTTATTCTGGTGTTTTTGTTTATTTTGTATGTTGTTTTACCATATGCTTGCTTTTTTAGTTTCTTTTGTGACAATTTGTTGTGTCCTACCTTAAGTTTAACCAAAATGTATCACCTTAAGTATTGGCAGCTAAATTTCACAGGACAAAAGTGATTTTGTTTAATTTTTAGCTTTATATTTTGCGTTTTTTAATTTTTTTATATGAATGATGAAAAATGAATAATAATCGTATAATAATTCAATGGTTCCATTTTGGCTCTTTGTTAAATGTAGATTGGTTTTCTTGGAAGCTTGACTCAGATCAGTTAAGGGTTTTAGCAACAAATTGTATGACCGTACACATGAAAATTCTAACGAGAAATTCAACTGAAAAATTGTGAAAATGTAGTCTTGAAATACTATACATGAAATAAAATGACTGAAACGAACCTGACGAGAAAAACAAAATCATGTGTGCACGAAAACAAACTTAAGTGCAATGTAGCTAAAAAGAAACCCTTGTTCGATCTAGGCAAAATTACGGAAGCGTATATGACCATCATTTTACTGCGTTACCGAGATAATTTATCATTGAAACACAGAATCATACACTAGTTATTACGGTTTTCAGAGTTAAATTTGTCAGAAACACAGAATTCAAAGATAACATATCTTTAAAAAACATAAATCAATGATAACATATCTTGAAAATATGGAAATCGAAGATAAGGTATCTTAGAAGTATTGAAATCAATGATAGCATATCTTGGAAATACGGAACTCTAAGGTTACATATCTTGGAAGTACGGAATTCAATGATAACATATCTTGGAAATACGGAAATCGAAGATAACATATTTTGGAAAGGGGTGGAAATAATGGGTCCAGTATTGAAAACGCCCGAAATACTCCTTAATGCTATTGGATTTTAAGAGATCTGTACCTAGACATTACCTATTTATTATCATATACAGGCAAACTGACATCCCATGTTGGCTCAAGGGGGTATGGGGTGCCGTTTGACAATTAATTGTTTAGCGATTTTTTGACATGTTTCTACCATGGTTTGTAACAATTTGATGTAAACCAAAGAAATCGCTGTCAATTTTTTTGTGGTTTACATACCATGAATATACAATCAAAGGTTATAAATTATGGTTTATAAACCATGAAAATTTAAGCACCTTAAAAACATGGTTTATAAACAATTTATTGACAAACGGCGCCCCATGGGGGGGGGGGGGGGCTTCAAAATTTACAAGGCCTTTAATCAGTACAATTTCATGTATTTCCGTAAGTTTCCCAGAAATGTTATCATTGAATTCCGTATTTCCAGTATGTGTTATCATTGAATTCCGTATTTCCAGTATTTGTTATCATTGAATACCGTATTTCCAGTGTATGTTATCATTTAATTCCGTATTTCCAAGATATGTTATCATTGTTTTCAATATTTCCAAATATACATTATCTTCGATTTCCATATTTCCAAGATATGTTATCATTGATTTCTGTATTTCTTAGATATGTTATCTTTGAATTCTGTGTTTCTGACAAATATAACTTTGAAAACCGTAATAACTAGTGTATGATTCTGTGTTTCAATGATAAATTATCTCGGTAACGCAGTAATAAGATGGTCATATACGCTTCCGTACAAAATGCATGAATTTTACTACGTTAAAATTAAATTGGTTTAATTTTCCTGAGATTGACCGGGAAAACATCTTATTAAACTAAACTAAACTGAACAGTTGACCAGAATAAGATTCTTCGACCCTACCTTAGCAGTTTTACTGCTGCTACCGATGATACTACTTGGAGGTTTGGGAAAACACCCAAGCATATCTTTTAGTCTTTTAGTCCTCTCTACATCTTTCGGTGTTCTGGGCTTTGGTAATTTCCTAAGTAGAATATAGTGACAAAATAGATTAAAATATAGTATCAAAATGTATTATTTTTTTTTTTTAAAGGAGTAAAATAGCAAAAAAAACCACAAATTTAAGAATTAAATTATAGTCCATGATTGAAAATTTTCGACATAAAAAGGTTCACTTGAACATCTCAATGATAATTAAATTCACAACAATAACGTTCCTCGTAAGAATGTCTGAGAAGCTGAGAAGTTAAGAAAATGGCAATTGAAGACCTCACAATCACCGTCACTTATCTTGATTGCCGTAATTGAGATGATCATGCACAAAAATCGACAACAAAACATAATAAACAGTTTCGATGGTATCTCCAAAACGTAATCATCGTTTTTGATGACATTTTCACAGATTGTTTTTGTGGTGTGGTTAGTGAAACTAGTGGATGGTAATTATTGCTGCTCTTCCCCAAAACAATCAAATGCCTTCCCTTTGGCCTTTGCTTAATAAAACATTACAATTCCCACTTGCACCAACGTTACATGCGCAACGTTACATGCAACGTTACATGCAACGTTACATTAGATTGTTTTTGTGGTGTGGTTAGTGAAACTAGTGGATGGTAATTATTGCTGCTCTTCCCCAAAACAATCAAATGCCTTCCCTTTGGCCTTTGCTTAATAAAACATTACAATTCCCACTTGCACCAACGTTACATGCGCAGGGATCTGCCATTTCGCAAGTCAAATTGCACATCGTACAAATTACATGGTAAGAGGGTAAACGCTGCGTTGTCTAAAATGGGCACTGCAACTGTATAACACACGGAGATATTGACTTCCAAAATGACGCATACAATAATTATTTTAAGGTGGTGAAACATCATAATTTCATTATGATGACGTCAGGTGATGAACCGGGTCAATAAAACTCACTTTAGATTGTGAAGATCTTGTTGTAGTTTCTGTGTGCAGTGTGTGTGTCTGTTTCGAATTACTCCCAGGATATCCTTGCTCTTTCCTTCAGCGCTTTCTTCTTGACCCAGTTTGTCAATGTGTGTTCCAACGATGACTAACCTACATCCAGGATCCTTCAGAACACACAAAAGGAGAGATTCATCAAGAATCAATTCATCAATGGGACTGGACTTCCATAACGAAGACTTTGTGATAATAGATGTTGAAGCGCAGGGTATGCCGGGAATGGTATAAAAAACCTCTACATTTAGGGGGCTGATTTTGAGTCCTTTAACTCTTGTTAAAATGTAAAAGTTCTATACATTCATTATATCTGTATTTCAGCTTTTTATTTCCCAAAGGATTTACTGTGTCACAGATAAAACCTCACATGAAAGAAAAGCAAGTTTATAGAGAAGGAACGGTGTCGGTTTATAGGCTTTTCTCAAACCTATAGTCTCACCCTCTCTTCTAAAGTTAACTATACTGCAAGTGAAGCTTAAATTCTGGTACTGCCTCTTAAAGGGCCTATGAAGTGGTATTTTTTGTGTGTGTTTTTTATAGCTTTACTAAATTAGTTCATATGAAAAGAAATTATTTTTAAAAACTGTTTAGTGTCTGGAGTGCATTTTTGTATTTTAATTCAATAAAAAAAATACCCCCCCCGAAACTTTCGTATTTTAGACGCCACAAGAGGGCGCTGTTCGTGACGTACACAAAGGCAGCGGCTCCCAGATCGAGATCTCAGTCGTGGTCTGGTGCCCAGGCGCGCGCAGTTTAAGTCTACCCCCTATATCAGGGTTATTTTTTTTAATAAGATGGTTTCTTTAATCCTCCATCCAAGCTTTAATGTTACTGAATGAAAGACTTGATTCGTGCATAAAAGACAACACGCAATATTGATTATAAGCAGTCTCATAAAACAACAACGAGTGTGTATAGAAGACTGCAGTACACGTTTGTATACAATGTGTGTACCGTACACGTTGATCACAGTCGACCCGGCCGGTCACAGGGTACCGTGAAACGAAGCGCAAGCCTCCACCGATGGACAATAACGCAACCATATTTGGGGGGTGGAATATAAGTGGAACAAGTACGTGTTCAGTCAGGGGACTTTTGATACATTCTATAAAACTACATGTATATATTAGAATATTATAAGATCAGATATGATGTCGTCAACAATAATGCGAAAAAGGACGATATGTTTGTAGAACATGACTGCGGTGTTGAGGGGTATTGTGAATTGTGTGCACGCACGGGTGGTTTCCATACAGCCAAAATTACTTACCCTGAGTTTTTCTCGCTTCCAAAAAGCACCTCTCCTTTTCTCCGGTCGTTTCTCCTTTTCTCCAGCCTTCTTGCTTACTGGAAAAATTGTTGGCACGGCATCTGGCAACAGCATAGCCTTGTACTTTATGCCAAACTGGTTGTGAAGGCCACGTTCAAAACAACTTGACTCAAAGTGGGCACTGCAGAGCATAGGCTGCTCGCTCCGTCCAGACCACTTGGCCCTGGTCAGCTTCACATTTGCCGTCCATATCCGTCTGAATTTTGGGTCCGCTGGAAATTTATGGACACTAACTCCATTTTTAGTGGTGTTGCTACACCCAGCAGCAACACACCTTGATGGCATTTCTTAAAATCAACGTAAAAAGACGTAACAAGACCCCCAAAAGAGAGAGACAAACTGTTTTGAACGTTTTCCTTCCGTGTGTTCGCTCGGCGGTGCGGTCGGGTGGCCACACACACATGACGTTACGTATGACAAGTCGTTCTGCTGAATTGCCTTTGTTTACGTCACGGATTTTATGTTAATGAGGAGGTATGGGTGGGGCGCTGCGGCCCCCCTAAATTTCGAAATGATTTTTTTAATGGTGTAAAATGGCTTGTGAAAAAAAATATATATATATATATATGTTGTAATAGGCATACTTTATTGTTTCCAGCATTAAAAAAATCTATTTCATAGGCCCTTTAAGCTGCCACTTAGGTTGAAGCATTTGGGGTTTTTCATTTAATGTTGGCTTCACTGTCATGAATGAGTATTATAATGAAAAACAAACAAAAAACAAACAGAGCTGACGTGGTTTTTCATTTCACATTCTAAAAACTCAGGGGGCCTGACCCATTTCCGGGTCTTACTCGGAAAATATATTTTGCTTGTTCGTTTGTTTTTTTAAAGTTGATTTTAACTCTGATTCTGAGTCAGTGAGTTTGACCCATTTCGACACAGATTCCGGGTCATTTCTGACTCAAAAATGAGTCCGGACCCGGGTCAATTCATGGGCCATTTAAGTTCATTCCTTAAACCAAATCTCAGCTCCATGTGAAGTTTACAGCCTGTGCTGCAAAAGTTAACTGTACAGGAACCATTCCTGCCCACACTTTGGCCATTTGTGTCATTCCTTAAAACTGTACATACATTGTACATCATTACTTCCCCAACGTTAGGATATGCCGACTACTCCACACTCAATAACGACTGAAACACGTCTATAATATTAAAAATATATTGTCCAACAGTTTAGAACTAATTACCTTTGCCCATATAAGGTCCACAATTTGAGACACGTCATCACAGCTGCTTTGATCAGCGAAGTTGAAGACAACTACTGGAAGGGTACCAGTGGTCAGAAAAAGGTGGTGAAATGTTTGCCAAACCTTCAAAAAAATGAAAGTTGAAAATATTGTTATAGTTATTCAGTTTTTGCTTTAAATAGGTGTACGTGTGATAAGCACTGTGTACTCAGTACTCTGTATAATGTTTGACACGAAAAACAACAAAGGGAAACACTTTGCACCCGTCAACTGAAACCACCGAAAAGTGTTTCAACATACATCTGAATGGAAATTCAGGCTTATAAAATATTTATAATATTATTGTAAATATTTTGGGTTGATTCATTTGATGTTTAAGAAACCCTCAAATTTTATTGAAAATGGACAACAAAAGCTAACTGTCTTTTCCATATAAAAAAAATTAATTTGAGGGTAACTAAAAACTCAATCATTTTAATCCACTTAAATTATTTTCAGTAACAGCCTGCATGTCCAAGGCCTACGTAAAACAAGATACAACCGTTGGAAAAACTGCTAACGTGACGGTAGAAAGTGGTACCGTTCATAATGTATTTTCTGTCATTGACTTGGAGTTACAAGCACAGGTGGTTTATAACGATTTATAGACTTTTCTGAGTCCAAGATGGACGTGGATGGACTGTAAATACCCTCATATGGCGCTTGTGGGCCAGAGTCCCGCATTAAATACTTCTACTTTATACTGTAAATTCACTTGGAACAACAACAACTTGGGCCCTTGATACAACCTTCACACTTTTTATTTCGAAGCTTCAGTATCGAATATCGATGATGATGAGGAGTGTTGATAGCTTGGATAGTTTGTTTGTTTGTTTGTTGTTGTTGTTGTTGTTGTTGTTGTTGTAAAGGTACATTTAGATAAGTGAATTAACATTTTACAATAATTAATTAATGGTTATCTTTATCTTTTTTTATCTGCCTCTTTATACTCAGTGAATGTCAATCTAATACAGCCTTTGCTTGCGATTTTGACATTGATGATAAAAACTGATGATTTTGCACATGCGCACGTCGTAGTTATAGTTCTATCGTGGTTTGTAAAATGCCTCCCTAAATGCAGGGTTGTAAAACTTACCTTTCTTCCAGCCAAATCCCACACTTCTAGCACCAAAGACCTCTCGCATTCCGTTAGCTCATAATCGAGCAAGTTTTCTAGATACAATTGAAGTAACAATACAAATCATTATGGTTATCGAGATAACAGTGAAAACATGAAATCATGAACAAATTGAGTCTCACCTCTTTGTGAAACCTAGCCTAGGGTTAAAAACACCACAGTCTTTTTATTGTTTTAATTTTGAATTGATTTTATGAGTTTTATCAGGCTTGACCTTCCTTGTTAAGTACAACTGGTTACAGTGCGTTTCGATAATTGAAAACTTTCCATTAAAACTTAAAAGGTACCATACTTTGAGTAGCCTACATTTAAAACTTATTAAACCTCTTTTGACAAGTCAATATCCCTTTTGTGGTTTATTACTTGAAATCTTTGGATAAAAAAAATCAATTAGTTAAAAGAACACGGAGCTTTGTAAAAAAAATACATAGGCCTATGGCCTACCTGAGAGAGAAAAAAAAGTAAATAGACACCATGAACACACTCCGTAGACCCTGAACCAAAACAACTGATTACAAACAATAGAGCAACAATACAGAACTTTAAAAAATCTTACAAACATGCCCTTAGAATGAACTTACTGACCATAAGTGGTTCCTTGAAATGGACACCATGCTTGGACATCTAAAGACTCAGTTGAACCATCTGAAGTTTGCGAGCTACCGCTAACTAGAGACTTGGCCAGGCTGGTCTTTCCGCTCCCTGCTCGGCCTAACAGAAGAACACGGCGCCGGAAAGTCAAGCTATTTTCCGGCGAGTTTGACTGGAGGTCACCGTTGCTGTCATCGGGATCTTTGTTAATGATAGACGGCGGAGATCCGGGAAATTCTTGGCACATGATGATAGGTGTGGGGGCGTCTGTGTAGAAAGTAAAACTATAAAACGTGGAGTTTATTCTTGTCATGCAAGGTTATAAATACATTCTATACGTGTTATTATTATACGTGCGCTATCTTAGACTATATATTATTATTATGTAATAATGCTTATTTGACGGGAAGAGCTAAATGTTTTGAATAATTTAAACAAATATATTTATCATTGTTTAATTTAATTTAAGGCAGGTCATAATATAGTATTAAAACCTCTTGGCTTCTTAAATTAACAAAACATCAATGCAACAATATTTAGCTACAAGCCAAGAGAAAAATAATTAAAGTCACCTGGAAATATAATTAATTTTTTTTAAAATATATGAGTATATGTTTATTAACAATAAAACAATTTTTGGAGTAATTGTTTGTCAGTATTTATATGTAAAACAAATAGATAAAGTTGTTTGGGGGCGACTCCGCCCATCCCTTTTTGTGACGTCAATCGAGGAAGACTTCGCCTCGATCGAACAACGACCCCCTTGAACTTGCCTGCATTTACGTTGTATAATATACACGTGCAAGTGTGAGATTGTACGTTTCGTTTGGATATCCAAAAAGGGGATTTTCTTGCATTTTTCCGGCAAAAAATTGCTGCTGGATGCAGCAAAACGACTAAAGATGGGGTCAGCCAGCATTTTTTTCCTGCAGATCCCAAATATAGGCAGTTACGGGCATCGAAAGTCAGGCTAACGAGGGCAAAGTGGTCCGGTCCGACGTCGTTTTCAGCGCTATGCAGCGAACACTTGGATACCCCGTCGTGCTTGGATACCGGGGATTTTTTCGTTGGTAGTAGTGTGCAAGGGAAGTTGCAGTGAAGCTTAGGTTACCAGCGAAATGTTTCTGGTGTTCGGATCGACTTGAGCTGTATGCCACGACGCCGCGGCACGCCGATCCGATAAATAGTTTGGCAAAGTGGGAAAAACAATACCTCGTATTATCCGTGTTCTCGTTATGACCATGCTCGTATCTTCCGTTTTTAGATATAGAAACGCGCATGGGACAGTTCGGGACCGGTGAAAAACCTCGTATAAACTGGCGTCTCGTATTAGTCGGCTGTACACTGTCCTAGGATTGCATTGGGTGGTGACATCCGAATACGAAAACGCATCATACTGATCAGGTACCCAGACGTAATGTACGGGCCCAGACTACACATTTTCTCCTGCCTCGATTGACGTCACGAACAGCGCCATGTAAAGGGGGGGCCTATTTTTTAATTTGTAATTAAAATAAAAATACAATTTTTTAACCTTAGTTAATTGTTTATTCACATTCCACTCATAAAAATGTATATATTAATGACAAAAGCTTTATTTTGACAAAATACCACTGCCAGGTGCCTTTAAGTGTTCATGGTGACATAAACAATTTAACAATTCCAAAGTCCACGACGAGATATTGATTGCTTGAAAGTTGGGTTTCTCTCTTACCACGCGTCTGTTATGATATGAGAAAGATAATAGGCTACATGCGACAAACTATAATTTATTCCACCCACTTACAATGATTTAAAGGCAAGGTATACCTTTGGTCTTTGAAACCATTCGATTATTTTAATCATGTAGATAACAAGGGCGTCGATCGCTACTGAAAAGTAGGGGGGACGGTCGAGCAAGTCTTGAAAAAATACATCTTACATTATTTGCACCCCACATTTTTAATATGCTTCGGGAGTCCGGCGTTTATCGTGTGTCAGCTTGTAGTTCTTCGAAAAAACAAAATATTGCTTCTTCAACAAATCTTGTCATGGCCCAAACTGCTCCTATTTATTTGAATGGATTTTACTACATTTTGTGCGTTGTGCGATTGTAACAAAATGAAACACATTTGCACGTGTGCGCACACACATACTTTCTTTGTGGAGGGATCGTGTACCGTACATTATAGCATACACAAACGACGCATAACTTGAATGCTAACAAGCGGGATTTTGGCGTTCTTGTCTTGGACGATACGTGTCATCTATTGTCTGTATTATATAAGCGGAAATGGGCCCAAAATACCATTCTGCGCGTGGTCCATCAGAAAAAAATATGAAAATGAAGAAAACATTTCATCGTTTGTTCGCTATTCTTTTACTTGAAAAAAAATTGTAATGAAATATTAAATCAAGAAAATGTTGTTGCATATTTCTAATGAACAGTCAATCAAAAAGTGGGGGGGGGGGGGGGGGGGGGGGGCATCTGATATGCTGTCCCCCCCCCCCCCCCCCCAGTCTAAAAAGCGGGGGGGACATGTCCCCCCCGTCCCCCACCCATCGACGCCCTTGGTAGATAACAATAAAACTAGCCTGTGAAAATTTTAGTTCAAAAGGTGGTAGCGTTTTTTAGTTTTCGCCGAAAATCCGAAGCGGTTATGTCCAGGCAGGAAGAATAATCCGTAATTGGAGTATACAATCTGAGAAACGCTTCATGCAGAAACGTTTCTCAGATTGACAATTTCTTGAATCCCTTTGTTTCAAACCACTTTCCTTAGAGGGGAATTGTTTCTCAAAATGTTATACATTATCAACAGCTGTAGTGCTTCTTACTAAGCAAGTTGTTGTGTTCATTCACTTTTGAAGTAACCAACGGTATATCCTCACTTTAAAGGCAACATGGAAACTGTATCCTTAATTTAAATAAGAAGGTTTGATCTTAGTTGATTTTGAGACTGGCTGCAACAAAACAGGTAAAAATTTAGAATTTTTATTTATTTTCATTTTAAAGCTACTAGGCCTATTTGTTCATTTTTTTGCAGTTTTGACCCGAAAATTAAGTTTTAATTTTTAAACAACGTCCCTCTTTTGGGGATTGTAAATTGCTATTTTTGATAGATTCAAGAAAGTTACAAGTTTTAATTCGCTAGTGACAGTGCCATTAATTAAAATCTGATGAATTATTGTCAGGTTCCCGACATTAAATCACGTCCATTAATGTACAATTAATTTTGCATGCTACATGTATTTTGTGCATTGTCCGTGGCATATGCAGCAGTGTTTGTATGTTTTTTTTTTTGAAACAACATGACTTGTCAAAATTTGTTTCGTTCGGGCAGAAAACATCATGATAAAAAAAAATAATAATCTGCGAAAATGAGGCCATGTAACTTTAGTTGTCGATGTTTTCCAAATCACCTTCCATCAACATTGATGACACTTTACTTGCTTATCAAAGTCTGAATCATACGAGATATGAACCTCAATTTATTCAAACCCTAATTTCTGAAGCTGCTTACGGTAAAGTGTGCTCTGGAGCCTTTGCCCTGGTTATTTTTGTTTCCAAATTTAATGGCTTTTTATCACTCAGTTCATTATCATGAAGAGATACTCCTGAACCCACAATTTCAAAGCCAAAAGCTTACTTGATATAAAATTGATACCAATTAATTGACAATTCTGATAATTGTTACTGTATGAAGCAGTCATATTTCAGAAATAAAAATGTTCAAATTTCCCGCCCAGGTAGGACATAAGAAACACGAAAAGACACAACACGTACTCTTCCGAAATCAACGGTGTGTCTTCTTCTTTCTTCTTACTTATGATGTAGCCTACACTATCTTTAGACTAATACGCTTAGACCCTATTTTAAAACTATGGTAATGAAGTAAACACCTATTCATTGTCTGACTTTCCACACAGACTCGAGGTCTTCTCAGAGTTATCAGTTTCCGTCATCAGAAATGCCTCTGAATGACCAAAATAATGGGCGTTTTTTGTTGTAAAATTACAAACTAAAAATTCTCAGGTCAGGTATTGTTTTAAGGAGTGACATCAAAACACTTAACCCGGTTTTCGAATGATATATTTTTATATATATATTTTTTATATATTTATAACAAACAAAATCAAATCTCTGTTCAGTATAAGGTGATGTTATTATTAATGGGGATTGGAGGAAAACACGAGGTGGATCGACTATCATTAATACATTTCAACATCCGAATGCTCAAATCCACTTAGAATAATATCAATTTTCCCCATGGTGGTCTGCACCTTTAAGTCCATATGTTAATAAGTCTGTTACTGCTCTAAAATTGAAATCATGTGACATGGTTTTGGGTGGACATAGGCCTATAATTTGTTAAAAGGAATTGTGCGTTAACCTTGATTAAGAGGGAAATTTCTCCGTGATTTTGGTAATTTACTTTAACCTACGCTTTATGCTAAGGTAAATGTCAAAAGCATCCATTATAAAGTGTGCTGAAGTGCTGCTGTGAACGCCGGGCTAGTTGTTTCTTTCTCACGCTGCTGTTGTTGTATAACAGCTTTGCAGGTCCGCACAACGTCTGACGTATACACTAATTGTTTCCCCCTCATTTATTGTCTTAATGTCAAGTAAAAGCAGCTAAACAATGCAAATATTTATTGTATATTTTCAAGGTGAATATTGACATAATTTGCATTGTGGATCCTAAATTAATAGTAGACTATTAATGTATTCTTATTAGAAAGCTTTTTGTAAACACATTCCTTGTGGTGGTACTGCTGGCGTTGGAACAGAATGATATTGTTATCTTGAAGGATTAAATGTCATTGGTTTGGAGAAATAGGTTTGTTCCTACCCTTTGAAATTACCATACAACCAATATGTGGAAATTTCATTCTGAGGTCAGGTGTAAGTCCTATGTAACAACAGTAAACGACACTTTATGTTTTGTCAGGAATTTCGTCCAATATGGAACATGTCCGAGAGTCGATCGTTGGACCATTTTGT
Organism: Leptasterias polaris; assembly: GCA_037783415.1. NCBI lineage: Eukaryota > Metazoa > Echinodermata > Asteroidea > Forcipulatida > Asteriidae > Leptasterias > Leptasterias polaris. The sequence continues at coordinate 406,549 of JAZGTN010000098.1, forward strand.
CCGACAAACCATTATGCTCGACAAACTAAATTATGTTCGACCTGTTTTACATCAAAAACCCTTACGTCTATCCCGAATATCGAACATCATGGTCCACGTGGGACATTAGTGGCCCATGTGGGACATTAATAGTCCATGTGGGACATAACGGTCCATGTGGGACATAATGGTCCATGTGGGACATAATGGTCTACGTAATGGTCCATGTCGGACATTATGGTCATTGTCGGACATACAGTCCATCCCTGCGACACGTAACCCGGGCTGACGCGGGAGTTTTTAGAGTGATGACACTGATACATGAACTTTATAACCATTAAGCTTTCAGATGGCAATATTTATCTGTACTGGTATGATCGTACACCCGGTTCAGACAGGCGCTCTAGAGTCGCGCCGAACCAAATAGAATAGGAACTACTCTAGGTCGACCCAATTAAATTTTGGTTTCAGACAGACGAACTTAACAAAACATTTACATTATGTAGCGCTCATGGCAAGATCGACGTCTGAAACCAAGGCGCTCCAGAGTCGTTCCGAACGACTGCAACAGTCGATCTTTCGACTTCTAGCTCGTCCAGTCGCTCCTAACTGTTTCAGACGTCGAACTTTTCATGTGCTTTTGGTTCGGCGCGACTCTAGAGCGCCTGTCTGAACCGGGTGATTAGTGTGCTTTCAGATAGACACATTTCTATGGAAGTATAGGCCTACTTGTTTGAACTTTATAACATTTTGTTTTTAAATTAAAACTAATCAAATATTTCTCCCGAAATTTACTAATCCTGCACATTTTCTTTAAGCTGATGAGACAATAAATAAAACTGTACAGAGCTCAATAGATATTTTCCATGGTACGGCATTGTAGTGTTGCGCAGCAATTCGACTCTCCAACACCCGTTCAATGTTTGCATTATACGCGTGAATCAATACCGTGGGTACAAGCAGGTGTTTTTTCCCGGTGTCATGACGACCGACAAAAAAACCCAGCATAACATTGGCAATTGGATTTTTAAAAACTAAATACCTCCTTAGAGACGACAGTATAATACCTGATTAGGGTTCAAATTAAATTCATTTTCACAAGTTAAGATGATGAATAGAGCAATGTTCTATATTTTTAATTTGCATAAACAAGTGTAGAAATCAATTAATTTAGAAGAGAAATATTCTTTTGAAAAATAATGCAAAGACCAATTGAACATGTCGTAAAATATTCAAACCCACTGAACCCAAATTTATCATCACCAAAACAAGTCAGATAATTAACTCCAGATGGTGGATGGTGGATGCATTAATAATAAGGCCACAATTTTGTTGATGTTTTTTCATCCACAAAACATGTCTAGTAAATTTTACCAAACAGTTTACTGATTAAATCCAACCTCTGTCTCACGAACACGGGACTATCCCCTATCTACTAATGAGGTCTATTCAGACGCTCATTACGGTAGTTAATGTAGATATAATTAACAACCGGGAGCGTTGTTTTCCCCTTGTTGAACAATAGTCTGTGGAGATTAATCTAATTCAGACAGTCAAATTGTTTCCGGTACACGTATTACCTCATTTTATTACCTCAATTTAAACATTTTTTTTGTCATTTTGATTTTGTCGGGTCTACGTGTACTTTTTAAAAATTATTATTTTGGGTTTTGTTTTTTTCGGGGTGGGGATGGGGGGCATAGATAGCTCAGCTGGTAGAGCACCGGCATGCTGATCCGTAGTATGAGGGTTCAAGTCCCCTTTTCTTATTTAAAATTTACCCTGTCAGTTTCCCTTGTGGTTTATTACTTTTTATTACTGCATTTATTTGCATAAATATAAGCCACTGCTACCTATGAGATAATCTCCATGTACATTGAAGCTGATAAACTAAATTTGGGTTACTTTCATGTCCTCAGTTAGTCTAACTATTGTCTACTAAAATCAATTTTGCATATAACTTGGCAAGGATGTCAAACACTCTAGTGAATGCCAGATTTGTAATCATCCTCAAAAAATAAAGTGCTGCCAACACTTAAATCGAGAATAATAATAATAGTTCCTAATAGTGGGCAATTTAATATCGCGTCGGTGTCATCAAATTATGACGCTCAAGATACATGAACATTAATTACTCCGGTTATTAGGCAATTTATTTCTTTCTTTATTAAACCATCTCAGCTCCCTTGGGAGTATACAGCCTGTGCTGCCAAGTATGTAGCAAGACAATCTATTTCAATCACATGACCCATCTCTGCCATCACAGATACCCATTTACCTCTAGGTGAAGAGAAGCAATTATAGTTAAGTGTCTTGCTCAAGAACACAAGTGTCATGACGGGTATAGGCTCTGTTTTTTTATTTGTTTATTATACTGAAATCAAATTTCTTTGAAGACGATAATATGCAGCTCTTTGGGAGCCAATTGCTGTCAACCAGATTTTGCCAAGAAAAACTGCAAGTTTTACAACAAATAAATTAGTATTTCTTAAATTATTTTTCATAATTCTTAAAATATTATTCATATTTCAAAATTTTTAAATATTTCCTGATCTTTAATTTTCAAAGACGAACTTATTTCGATGAAATTCATTTTTATGAGTGAACAATCATCAGCACGGTGGACGTTCTTTATACTTTATTTGGGGTTAAAAAGTAAAAAGGAACAGGTGAGGTAGTTTTAATACATTTTATCCATTGAATATGTTTTGAATAAAAAAGGAGCCTTATTTAGAAATTGTAAATTGTAAAAGGCACGCCCCCTTTTTCAGGTGGCTTGTTAAATGTTTCCATTGATGCGTTTTACAACCTCAAGTAAGCACATAAAAGGGAAGTTCATCTCATAATTTTCGGCGTGAATTTTACGCATAAAGTAGATCTAAACATCCAAGTTATCCAATCACCATATTTATGAAACAAACAAGCTAATAAACAAACAAATCACACATTTTCGTGTCATCATATTTCTAGTCCCGTTGGGTCTTATTACAAGCGTAGCAACGGTGTCATTGACAACCTGTATGGTTCCCGTAGGACACCATTGACCAGCACAGCTTACGAGCCGAACAGACAGCTGTTCTGTCCTACACACAAAAACTAAACACATTTCAAATCACAAGAAAGCAATACCTTACCTTAAGGATATCAATTAATAAACCGTGCTCAGATTTCAATATTCCATATCCCTATATAATGCGATTTTTAAGCAGATTATCCACTGGTCCTTGCTGCATGGATCATCACAGTAATTAAATCCTCTTTCTGAACAATGATTGCCCACTACTACTGTACTACGTCATGCGGTTATTTTACACTCACCAGCAATGTATGCCATCATTGTGAACGCACCACTCGGCCCTTCAAACTATACACACCGTTACTTGTTTACGCCGTTATTACCACGCAGCGTACGGTAGAAAGCAATCAACCGTTTATGTAGTGGGTAGTTCTCGTATAAACATGGTAGAAGAAAATTATTCCAAAGTGTGAATTTGTGCCAGTCGCAGTTTATCTGGGCGTCTTAGAAAGTTTCATTTTACGAATTGAAATTAATATAGCGTGCCTCGATGCTTTCCAATATTTCAGCCAAGCGGTCTTCACCTTGTTGACAGAAATTTGAAACGATGAAGTGGAGACTTCCGTTTGAGGACTTTGTTACCGTGGTAATGGTAAACATCAGTTACTATGTTATGCAATGTAGGTTGTGAGATTGATTCTTGTACCATTATTAATTTTCTGGGTGTCATCACGTAATATTGATTTGAAAAAAAAAAAAAAAAATGATGCTGATGTCTGGTACATTTTAAGAATTAAAGTTAGATTCTTTCAAATTTTGATGATTAGGCCTAAATAAAAAAAACATGAAAAAACATGTAAAGTTATAAGAAATGGGCCTACATTTTTTGTTGGCACTAAATATTCAAATTGACGGTTGAATGTGTACAAAAGGCTATAAAATGTGGATGTTCTATTCCCCTGATAACTTCATGATCTGAAATGAAATAATATTTAAGGAAACTTTTATTATCATATATATTTCTGGTAATGAAACCAAGGGTGTCTAGTTCGTGAACTCTGAACTTACGATGGAATATATTGTGTTCGTATCCCTGGTATCCCTTGCCATGACGTCACACGCAGTTACTGTCTGCGTATGGTCTGCCATTTTGAAGAATTATCGTGCGTCTTTATTTGTGCACGTCGCCGAAAATGCGTGCTGCACATTAAAACCAATACTTATCGTTTGGTGACACTTTTTGGGTCAATACGTATGTTACGGACCACTAATGTACGACATGGACCGTATCTCCGACTCTGGTCCATTGTATATCCGACTTACCATTTTGTCATACTCGTTGTCCAACAAATCGTTATGTCCGACCCGGCTTGTCGGCCGACAAACCATTATTTCCAAACAGTTTGTCGGACAGACCATTGCGTCCAACCCTGTTTGTCCGACAAACCATTATGTCCGACAAGCCATTCGTACCATTGTGTTCAATCCATTGTCCGACAAACAATTACGTCTGGCCCAGTTTGTCTGACAAACCTTTATGTCCGACCCATTGTCCGACAAACCATTTTGTCCGACATAACCTTGTGGGACATTTGTCCACCTCAGACATAACGGTGTGTAACCCACAAAATAACTATAACACCCTCAAGCTCTAGATAACACTGACTGATTACACGTTGAAGCCAACTTGAGAGGTCCTATAGTTAGAGGCTTTGCTGCGGAAGCACTCAAGGCAAGAACTGTTGCTATCGGTCGGTCGTGAATTGCATAATATGGGAAAGATTGTTGGAAAGTAAAGACAATCGGACGCGTTCTAAATTTCAAACGCATAGATCAGATTTTGGTGCCGAAAAATACATTGTGTTCAAATTTAAATCAAGTTTAACTTTACCAATCTTCGGGAGATTATGTCCGTCTGAAAATTGGCTTAAGCCGAGGAAAAAAATAGCATTTGAGGACCCTTTAGTTATAGTTGCTTATTTCGATTGGTCAATTGAAATAAGCCGGATGTGAACGAAAATCTCTTTCAAATAATTCGTTTCTCGTTGTTTTCTGTGAAATGCATACTTGGATTAAATGATTAATGATTGCAAACTTCAGGCTGGAAATTAATTAATTGTTTCCTAAAATATATCTGTACTTTCCCTTTACATAGTCAAGGCGACTCATGTGAAGTCCAATCAGTCGAGAAATAATTTCCGTCTGAACAAATATCAGAAATTAACATTTTGAAACTCCAAATCTACCGTGCCTATTTATATCGACTGCCGCAATGCCTGATAACAACGGCACACAAAAAAACCACCACAACAACACAACAACGCAAAAACACAAAGCATTAACCGTTGTTTCCACTAAAATTGAGTTTTCACCTAAATTTGATTAAATATTCACAGGCCGGTTTGATCATGTTTGTTTACAACAGGAGGATGCTAATAAATTTTAACAAAACAAACAATACCAAATTTCCCTTTAAATAATCCAGGAGTCTATAGTGTGTATTGCAAGAACTTCTCAGTCATCGGCTATGATCAAACCCACTCCTCAGGTAGTCTTTCAGACATACCTTTGTCTCTAGGAAGGTCTCTTGACGTTCGGCTTATACAGCCGCGAGAAGGACACGCACATTGCGTGACTACGCAAGGTAAAGCCGCGTAGACCTTCAGAAAAATAATTAGCTTTTTGTTTCTTAGCGACAACGGCGACATACAGGAATCAATCTATTCCAATAACGTACACATTTTTTTTTAAAAATACATGTAGCTTTGTAGGTCAGAGATAACCACATGTTCCAGTAATGGGTTTTGTTCCAGTAATGGGTTTTGTTGACACTGCGAGTTCTACTTAATTTAAATTTATGTGTGGAAAAGCAGGAGCGATACTTCATTTTCTAAAACTACCTGTCAATGGCTGGACTCAAAAACGGGCCCCTCTCATCAAGTATATATGTGACTAATTCATTCCGAGTACACCGAGCAACGGATGACTGTTAAGTACCGGCTGGTTTAGGGTCGTTAAAGGGAAGTTATACCTTTGGTAATTACTCCAAAAATTAATGACCATAAGAATACTGGAGAGATAATGTTGATACTTTAAAACATCCATTGTTAGAAACGACTTTGACCAAAAAACAACAATTTGAATCTGAAAAAGGCTTCAGGCATGAAGCCTTGCTCAGTCATCTGAAAGCGCACACACAATATGAAACAAGGGTGTTTTTTGTTTCACTATTTCTTGCATCTTTGATGACTAATTTGGGCCCAAGTTTTCACATGTTTGTTATTTTGTGCATATTTGAGGATCTTTGACAATTACCAAAAGTATACTCTGCCTTTATTGCGTATGACAAACCTTTGTAACCATTGATCAGTGATTATCTCATTGTAGAAGTTACTTAGGGCAGACATACATATTACCTGAGACTGTGAGAGTGAGAAATAGTAATATAAAACAGAATGTAAAATGTGAACTGACCACAAACCACCGTCAGTCTTTTATTAATAAAATCTCATGGAAATTCCACCTCAAAACATTTTGTCAGCGAATTTAAAATAGAAGGTGGGTTTATGCTCATAGTTGAGAATGAAAGGAGCCCGACCTTCTGCGTTAAAAATAAACCTGCAATTACAACGAGGCATTTATCTTGTTTTGCACACACTGTCATCTATTTACGACAGCAAACCGAGGCTGGGTATATATAAACATTATTTTTGTCTACAAAAAAGAGTAAAGTATGTCCCTAGCCAATATGGCTCCACAGGCCGGTGTTTTTGCGCGGTTTCATTGACATTAAAGATCTACTTCAACGGCACTAAGATAATTTAAACTTTGCCGAAATCCAATCAATTTGTGTTTCATGATTACGTATATTTCAAAGAAAATCCTTAGCGGTGGTTGCGTAATTAAAAAAATGGGTCATTTTGACCAGCGTTCAGCAGCTCCTCATAGCGAGTTTTTGGAAACAGCGTGTCACGTGATGAAAATATACCATAGACTTTGATGACGTACATGAGTGGAAACGGCTTGTTTACCCCCCGCGCAGCGGAGTGTGTTTATTGTACGCGTCTATAGCTATTTTCACGGTTACGAAAACAAAATGTCAGACACTAGCGGATCGTGGGAGGAACATAGTGTAGACGAAGAAGAATTAGTAAATACATATGATAGTATTGATAGTGAGGATAGCTCTGACGGTTGATGGAGCTCCTCCGAAGACGAAGAGGGCGTTGATGAAGCTGGGGGAGTTGCCGAACCATATACATGTAGGTTTGAGCCACTGGCCGCCGAGGATCGCGAACTTATATATTTCCATTAACGTCAACGTACCATTAGCATTTGAAATGGCGCTGTAGGAAACAGCATTTATCTAGAAAATTCAAACTGCCAATTAAGCAGTCACTGTTTTTTATTTAAAGGATCTAGTTGTAATACATCTAGGATTCCTCAAAAGGTTAAGAGTACAAACGAGATCTTAACAAAGCCCAATTGTACACAGCTTGGAGTGGGGAGATTAGGTTTGAATAGTTCGTTTGTACTGTCCACTAGCTAACTTGGAAGATTATCTAAACACCCTGTGTTTATGAGCAGATTATCGAAGCCATCAAAGTGCTACCACAAAACACCAGTGCTGATGGTGTGAATACCACTTGTTTAATTTTGCATTTTTCACAAACTTGATGTGATATTGTGATGACCAGTTTGAATGAAACCTGTGGCTATTTATTATCAACAAACATTTAAAACTATTGTATATAGTATTATGCTACTTACAGAAGTATATGTTTTGATGCTTCTGTGCCTGTCCAGTCTGACTCTCCGTTTGTGAAGCATGTGATGGCACTGTAGTTGGCGCTTTCATGGTTGGAATTGACCCTGGCGTAAGCCTGTTGTTTTAGTTGCGATGTTGAATCCCGACAGTCGTCTGTAAAATGGGCACTACAAATCATTGTCCATTTTGTCAACGTGAAGTTTTTCCGTGTGTTGGTCACGAAACCCACCCCCTTCTCTGGACAGGATCTCTTGGAAATCGGTAAAAAACTCACATCTGGATTCTTATTTGTGTTCCGAGTACATCCACCGACAGCACATGAGTTCAGGACGGTAAATTATCTCGTCTTAACTTGGTGAATGTCTTCGAATAATGAGATCATCATACATAGTTACCGTGTAAACACACGACACCTCGCTACTTCCTGGTTTCCCGTCCCAACAAGTACGTCATCATTCGCTGGTTCACGCACGTATCCTATAGTGGGTTTGTGGTGCGCGTAAATGCAAGTGCTATAGTATTGGACAAGCACAGTGCCTATGGAGGGAGCCATGGAAGCGCGCGAGTTTTTAAAAACCCCAAGAAAGGTTTAATTTTTTCAGTTAAAATTACGAAAAAAATATTGGTGTAAAACAATCCAATCTACAAATTCAGAATACTTAATAACATTACGTATGAGATTAAGAAATCTGTTTTATTTCTCAATTATCGTTGAAGTAGATCTTTAAACGAACGAGAACGTTTCTATCCCATTCCCCCGGACAGGATGCCAGTCCATTGCAGATTAATCCCCAGCTCTATCCAGGATCCATTTACACTCCTGTGTGGAGAGAAGCAATTAAGACATAGTGTCGCAACTGAACAGGCCAGGGTTCGAACCCACATTCTGTACACTGGCCAAAACACCATACAACCACAACTTGCCACAGTTTTAACCACAAATCATTATGGCATCCGTTATTTAAGGTCTAATGGATTTGCTTAAAAGGGGAAATACATTATTGGTAATTGCTGTATTTTTTGAGAAAATATGGATTTGCAGTTATAGGATTTAAAAAAAAACCCAATTCCAACGACCTGTTTACATTCAACCCGTGACTTTGAGAAAAACGAAAAATAAAAAGGAGGCGACTTTTTAGCTGTCAGACAGATCTTGTATTAAAACTCACACATTCAAACGGTGATTGTCGGACAATCGCTTCAAAATGATACACAATTTCGTTTTTCTTTAAAATGAAACATCTGGCGAAACAATGGATACTCGGGAATAATAATGTGCTTTCAGTCAAGTAAGTTATTTTGCAGTAACTTTGAAGTAAATGTGTTTCATGTGTGCAAATGATCTACCTTTAACACAACAGCATCCAAATAAATGGTTGCTTCCAAATCATACACAGGTAAATTTTGTTTGCTGTGCTCATTCAAAATGTCAGTCACTGCGTATTACTTTTCTAATCCATTAACTGAAAAAAGTATAACTGACAAAGTCAATGTAAGTTTTTGAAACAGGTCAAACAACTCGTACTTCAACCAACTCATGCTCATTTTGGTCAACTCGTCCTCGTGCCATCTCAGGCTAATAACAAAAATTCAACAACAAATAAAATTTTGTATATTTGAAGACAAAGATAGAAATGTTACTGTGCATCAAAGCTTGATTACACCGCTTATTATATTCGGGAAAAAACCAACAATGTTCATCAATCTCAATGCAAGAACTATCTATGAAAACCTTTAAAAATTCTCATCCCCCCCCCCCCCCCCCTCCCCTTACAATCATTCACTTTTCATTTCATCTCAATACTCTGGTTGTGAAGCCAAGGACTATCAGAAAAGCGAACTTAATCACTGTACTATCCAAGAATCCCATGGATAGAGAGAAGGAAGGAAGTTTCAGTTTTAGATGTGGGAGGAAAACCCCACAGAAATATTCCAGGGGAAATCAACAGTCAGGCAGGGACTGAAAACCCAATCCACGTAGTTAGTGCCCCTGGTGTGATTCGAAGCGGGTTCTATAGAGGTGGAAGGTGAGGAAAGATACCACTACGCCAAACCGACCACCATGTTACCATTCCAACCAGAAACCTAATAATTAACCTGATTAATTAACCACATTTAAAAATCAATTTGTCCCACAAACATTTTGTGTGTGCAATCTTTAACACTTGGCAGCAACAATTCTACCATTATGTTAGTAACAAAAACACATTCATCCTTTATTTACTTAATTCTTACTGTCATTTTCTCTGGACATTTATCATAAAAGCAAAGGGGCTTCCCCCAATGTTTCTGGATCACTGCATAAACACGTTTGGAGTATAGCTTATGTCATACGCATTTGAACGTATTCAATTTTGCACAATATAAATGTATACATTTAAATTTAACTTATGCTACCATTACATTTGTTAAGTTCCAAGCACACAATTTCAATCACTGGGAACAGGGCCCATTTTCACGGCACTGCTTACCAACAAAAATCTGAACCATGCAAAGCACTTATTTTTATGGGCCCTAGCAGAGCATTAGCCTACCTGATAGTAGTATGACTGTGGCTTAAAAAACAATATTTTTATAGTATATAGTGCTTGTCACACATTGGTGTGAGGCTGAAATCAAATTTCATTTATTGTGGTACCCAATGCTAATTTACTGGATTTAAGGAAGGCAACCCTCGGTGTGATTGACTAAGGGGTTTTGACAAAGTTTGACATAAATATCAAATATTGCAACACTAATGGCTGAATAAAATTTGATGTATCAATCAATAAGATTTACATGTAAGAACTGAATAGATATACACGTTTAATTGAATTCACTTTCTGGAGTATAACACTTTTCCCGAAAGGGATTTTTTTCACAAAGTTGAAGAAGGTGCTTCAAATACAGGTTGAGGGCGTTTGCCCATTTAGACGCCCAAGAAAGCGCTGGAAGAACAACGTCCCAGTCGACCTCAAGTGCATTACTCAAATTTTATATAAGACTGGTAGGCATGCAGGAATGCGATCAAGCCAGAATAACATGACCTTGAATGCATCAAAACTCGACCAAGCGAAGCACGCGACTTTAAACCGTGTAGTAGTGAACCTACTCAATTCGAAAATTCCTACATCATGCAAAGCTTCCAGTCTAGTACAGATTTACACTTATCAATCTTATTAAGCATTTGGGTGTTGAGACTGGAGGTAAACCGCGATTGATCAGGTGCAGCTGTAGTTCCAAGGCTACATTTGAATGATGATAAATCTACTGTCAATAATACCCAAACAGGTGTTTCCATTACATCAGAATAGATGAATGCTGTCTATCCATCGAGCTACGAAACTGTCTCCAGGCTTTTCTTTGTAAGAATACTCTGGCAGAGGGGGAAGGAAAACAAAAATTGATGTTACCTTTTTTTAATGTGAGGGACAGTACAAGACAGTTTTTTAGGACATGTACATTCATTTATTAAAGGCAACTTATACCTTTGGTTTTTGGAACAGTTCTATTATTTAAATTCTATATAAAGTAGACATATGCAATAAAACTATCCTGTGTAAATTACATTTCAAATGGTGGAAATGATTTTGAGATATCGCCGAACATCTGATGCGGTTATGTCCTCGTAGGAAAAATAATCTGTAATTGGACTACACAATCTGACAAACGTTTCTGACAGAAACGTTTCACAGATTTAAAAAATTTTTTTTTTTACTGATATATTTGTCCACAACCAAATTACTTTGAAGTGAAATGTTTCTCAAAATGATTTATGCTATCAAAAGCTGCTGTACTTCTTACCAAGTAAGTTTTTATTGCCATTGACTTAAGAGTGATTACCAAAAATTGACCTTCCCTTTTAACATCAATACATTTAAACCATCTGGAAATAAGTCTAAGTTATTGGCTTTTTGGGCTATCCTTGGATAATTTTATGCAGTATTTCTATCTTGTTTCATTGTCTTTTCTCCTGTTGTTATGTACATGTATGTATTTTGGGTATGTTCTTGCTGTATTTTTATCCGAATAAATTCAATCAATCAATCAATCTAAACACATTATTACACTAGCATGTGAAAACATATAAGTAAGATTGAATTCCAGATAATTTTCAAAACAATTGTGGCATTTCAGAAAGTATATTTTAAAGAATAAATACCATTTCAATCATGTTACATTTTTGCTTACAAATCACAAATATATTTCATATACAAAATGGTTCAATATTATGACTTTAAAAATAGTATTTAAACTCCCTCCGACTCCTGGTAAAGTTTTCCAGTGAGTTGAAACAATTTAACTGCATAGGTTGTGTATGGTGGCACAACTGGGCACAGAACTAACTGCTTATCATGTTTACTGTGTAGATACATTCAACACACAATCATGACAATGTCATACTGCAGGCTGGCATAGTTCATTTATCATTCAAAATCATAGTGGAGTGAAAGGTCAGACTGTAGGAGGGTTGACTGTGTAAATGTATTCACCACATGATATCATATTGGAGGCTGGCCAAGTTTATCTATACTCAAAATCACAGTGAACGATATTGAATGGTCAGACTGTAGAAGGGTTGACTGTGTACTGCATAGATCCATTCATCACATGATATCATATTGCAAGTTGGCATAGTTTATCTATCATTCAAGATCACAGTGGATGACATTGAATGGTCAGACAGTAGGAGGGTTGACTATTTACTGTGTAGATGTATTCACCACATGATATGATATCATATTGCAGGCTGGCCTGGACTATCTATTATTCAAACCTACAGTGGATTATATTGAGTGGTCAGACAGTAGGAGGGTTAACTGTGTACTGCATCGATCCATTCATCACATGATATCACATTGCAGGTTGGCATAGTTTATCTATCATTCAAATTCACAGTGGATGATAATGAATGGTCAGACAATAGCAGGGATTTACATTGTACATATAATTAAAAATAACACCAAATGTATTTACCCTAATCACCTGACGTCATCATCAGATCATAATAATTTTAGTTGTGCCTTTTGGGAGTCAATAACCCCATGTGTTATACAGTGAAGTGTGCATTTTCGGCAATGCTTCGTTTACACGCTTACTGTACCACTGACTCCCGATATGGCAGGCGTGGCAGACATTTGCCACATATGGCTTTCGAGGAAGGAGTCAGTATCAACAAAAATGGTCTAAAAGTAATGTTTTTACTTACTGTTCGACTGTGTTCTACACATGTATTAAATGATTTGACTTCCTGTGAGCAGTTGAGAGCTTTACCAGGGTTGGCTGCATAACATTTTAAGACTTCATCTTGTAACTTCTGGCATATCGGAACATACTGGTGCTTTCTAAAACATATCATAAGAAGAAGAATTTTGGGTTGAGCCAAGAAAACTTGACTAGAGCCTAATGGAACATACGACTCCTAGATTAACATGCCAGTGCTCTACCAACTGAGCTATCTAGCCCTATATTGGCAGTCTCCGTATTTTGCCAATATCTGTGTTCGGGGCCGCCATTCAGAAGCCATGTTCCCTTTGCAATTGATTACTAAATAATTATAAGAATATTACAGAGTCTTATACAGGGCACGTATGTACTAAAAAGACACTCAAGGCACTTGAACAACGAGAAACAATTCAGACAGGTCTTTGAAACTGCTGAACTATAAGACTGATTTATGTAAAACCTTGTAATAAGGGTTTACAGGGTGCTGCAGCACACTGCTAGAAACACAAGGGTAAACCTGTTCTCTTAGCAATAAGCGTAACTGGTTTCTTTAGCATGCATTACACAACACATGGGACCTACGGCGTTACGTCCAATCCGAAGGATGAAGCGATAATGGTTACGAGTCTTGCTTAAGGACACAAGTATCAAGATCGGGACTCGAACCCGTACTCTGCTGATCAGAAACACAAGAGCTCGAGTCCAGTTAACTTGACCCCTCGGCTACGACACGCCATATCAAAATAACCGCATGTTCGGGTAACGTAAAACGTAGTAAATTCTTGTTATAGTTTCCAAAGTTTAAGTTTAAAATACAATATTTCATGTGTGTTATTCATGGCTTTGGATCTCCATATGTTAACACCTAAAAGCAAATGGTATAAGGTTGCAATTGCCCCTAATAAAGCTATACAACCAAATAAAAATTAGAGTTTATGTATGCAGTTTTTGATGGGGAGGGGGACTCAAATGGGAAAACCCAACACACTAAGTTGGGATAGGGAAAACCCAACACACTAAGGTAGGATAGGGAAAACCCAACACACTAAGGTAGGATAGGGAAAACCCAACACACTAAGGTAGGATAGGGAAAACCCAACACACTAAGGTAGGGATAGGGAAAACCCAACACACTAAGGTAGGGATTGCAAACCCTATCTACATGCAATGCTTTGGTATGAGGCTAGATTCAAACTTGGGTCCACAGAGGTGAAAGGCAGGTAGAAAAACCACCAAAGCCAACCTAAGTGTGACAAATTGACTGATCAAAATTTCAATTTTAGATAATACAATGATAAACTCCATCTAAACAGAATATTAAACAAAAACAACTGGGAAAAAACAGTCTTTTACATCTCAAGAAACTTTCCTGTAAACTTACGCAAATTTTGCTTCAACTTCCTCTGCTGCTTGTTGAAACTGTTCATTTGTCAGCTGTAGAAGCGCTGTATTCTGTCAAATTAATACAGATCGTTATACATGTAAACATTATTCACAAGTCGGCCATGTTGTGTCTAATTCCCTGACTACGCAGGACAATGAATGGATTAATTATAATTATATACACCTTACTAATTTCTCTGTTGCAAAAATTAGTTAGTGGCCTGACGTTTTGACCCTAGCAGAGTCTTTCTCGAAGGCTAAATCTTTCTCTGTTGGCAGAACACTCGAGTATTCAAATGTATTATTTGTTTTTACCCTTTCACCAATGTGTAATAAGGACTGTATACCGAGTGCACCCCCCCCCCCCCCCCCCCCCCCCCCCGAAGGGTCTTGCAGGAAAAAATCCACAAGCTATACTACTTGGTTGATTTTGGAACCCACGACTGCCTGCATTCTAGAGCTGATAGCTTAATCACTAGACCACTAAGCATGACCGGTGACTCAGGACTCAGCAAGCACTCATCACACATCGGATAAAACCAAAATGATATATTCTTTATCCCTGATGCAATTATTCATGTATTATGTGTGTGTGAGTAGGTAGGCATACCCAGAGTTGTGGGGACATTTATACAATGGAACAAAGGTCCCCACAACGTTTTTCTTGGTTAAGCTGGGTCCCCACAATGTGATTCTTCAGAAAAGGGAATAATAGAACAACAATAGGAAGTCCCCACAATGGTGTGTGCAACAGTGAGTGTAGGTATACACATTCAAACAGGGGACCTATAACAAAAGAGGACAATAGGTCCATGGTTCGGGAAAGGTCCACAGTTGGAAAGCGTGTACAAAACCAATGGGAGCTGTTGCAAAAAAGTTAGAGTATAAACAAAAGAGGGACAATAGGAGGTCCACGATTGCAGGTGTTTACACACCTAGGTGTGTGGTAAATATTAATAGTGGCTCCTTATACAGCGTTCAAACCACTCCCTCCACATTATTGACCTCGGTTACTGGGCCTTGCATTTCATTCCTTAAACCATCTCAGCTCCTTTGGGAGTCATACAGCCTGTGCTGCCAAATATGTAGCGCACCAAGCTAAATCAATCACAAGAACCATCTCTGATCACACAGGTACCCATTTGTAATGATCTGACAAGTGCTCGTTACACGTATGCTTTTACGTTAGATTCTCATGTGTGTTGAAGCATATAACATCAATAACAAACAGTAGTGTTGAAACATAGTATCACCATAACATGCATAGAGGATACTACACCATTTACCCCTGGGTGAAGAGAAGCAATTATGGTCCAGCTAAATCAATCACAAGAACCATCTCTGCCCTCACAGGTACCCATTTATCCATGGAAATGGTTGCGTTCTTTATATACTCCCCATACCAGTCCTGAAATTTCTGTTGCAAGTATTCACTATTTTGTTTCATGCACTAAAACTTCCAACAGTAAAATGCAAATCCAGCAATCCCTTTATGTCAAGAATGTGTACCTTTTCCTCAGCCTGGTCTAGCTTCAGTTGCCACTGCTGTTCTGTCTGATAAAGTCTCTCCTGCCAATCTTCATTCAAACGCTTCAACTGCACAGAAAATAAATTCAAATATTAACTAGACATGTGACATTGCATTTGTGCACAAATGCAGAGCTGTTTCGCCAATAATATTTTCAAATTACTCATCTGAATATCAAATTATTATAGTGTGTACATAATCAAGTTAATATTACAGTAATAAATACCTTGTTGTGAGATCGAATTCATTGTCTATAATTATATCTTGTAAAACTGTACCTTTGAGGTAATATAACTTGACAAATGATGACGTCATGATGACGTCAATTTTTTTTCGAAAAAGTTATGATGTATCAAGCCTATTTAAAAATGAATTTTGATTTTAGCACGTTCCGTTAGTAATTTTTGACTTAAAGGGGCAAAAAATGAAAAAATCATAACAAATCGTATGATGACATCATCATGACGTCATTTCAAAATTGTTAAGAACTTGCCAATATCTAACAACCTACCAAGTTTCAACATGATCGCACTTTTTACTTTGGGAGATATACATGTACGACTTCAAAAAAGGCACCTTTAATGCCGCGTCACGTAACCCTGATGACGTCATTGATCTGAAACTTCACACATATGATGGCTGCCTGACGATCAACATATGTGTAAATTTTTGAAGTGATTACACAACTTCACCACACACATTTTCAAAAAGTCCATTTTGAACAGTTTTCAACCTGCCGCTAGAGGGCGCTCTTGTGTATCGTTACGTCATCGGTATTTTTTTAAAACTGCACATCCTTGCCGGACACTAACATCGTTGAAAGCATTTTCATAACATTTAGCACTTTTGAATTACGAAGGCACTTCCGGTTTCGACCGGAAGTAGAGGTCACGTGAGGTCACGAACACTGAATAAAATGAAGCCCTAATTCATCCCTACCCAATCCCGTAAACAGAAACCTACAGTCTCTTGTGGCTGATTAGATACGCATTTTCAAATATTTAAAATATAAATCTTTAAGATGACGTCACGTGACAGGTGATGATGTCATCATGACGGATTTCTTTTAAGACCTTCCTTGCATCAATGCCTTTCATCACTGAAAGTTTCATTGCAATTGCTTATCGGGAACTAGGCAAAACGGCGCTTAGAACGCGACATGCGTTATCTGAATGACTTCCGGGTGTCTGAAACGGACGAATAAAAAAAAAAAAAGGAAAAACTTTAACGAAAACAAGGGCTGTTTCGCTGCGCAGCGAAACAGCTAAAAACCGGGAGATAGCTGTTGCCAAGGGCGTCGATCGCTACTGAAAAGTAGGGGGACGGGCGAGCAAGTCTTGAAAAAATACATCTTACATTATTTGCACCCCACACCATTACTTTTACATTTAATTTGTGTAAAGGGAACGGTGAAATCATACATGTAGTGTGCAAACAGACCATGTGACCACAAAAAAAACATTTTTATGGTAATAATATATGCATCATACAGAGTGTATTTAGAGAATGACACGCAAAGAAAATAATAGGACCGGAACGCACTCAAAATGTTCAAAAAGCTTTAGGTTAAATATTTATAAAATTTCTTCCCTTGTTGATGGATGATGGATAATCATGTATGGAGACTAAAGCTTTAGTCCAGCGTTTATCGTGTGTCAGCTTGAAGTTCTTCGAAAAAACAAATACTGCTTCTTCGATCGACAAGGCTTGTCATGGCAAAAACTGGATTTTACTACATTTTGTGCGTTGTGCGATTGTAACAAAATGTAACACATTTGCACGTGCGCGCACACACAGACTTCCTTTGTGGAGGGATCGTGTACCGTACATTATAGCACACACAAACGACGCATAACTTGGATGCTAACAAGGTATGTAAGCGGGATTTTGGCATTCATGTCTTGGACGAAACTTGTCGTCTATTGTCTGTATTATAGACGATGTGACCTCTGACGTCACTCGAAAACCATAACATGATGCGCGCGCATGTCGCCGGGCAAAACGTTGGCGTGTGTGTACAGCTAGAACACATGTAGTGCCATTCGTTACGAGTGGTTGCGGGCTTTCCGAATTCCATTTTGTCATTTATTCCTGCTTCAAGTTGGCATTATGATACCTAAACCTAACATAGTTCAGTCTATGACTGACGAGAATCGGAAATTGTATCTTAACCGTTTGATTCTAAATTCGGGAGAACATTTACCAGATCCGTACAGCATTCATCAGCTTGGATGGTTTGACAGCACCGTCAAATGGCCGCCGCTTCAATTCGCTGACATCTACCATTATCTATTCATACTCCAAGTGAGTTCACACATGAATCTCTTAAAGCATTTCGTTCACTAGAGGCCTACAACTACTTCGTGTCTGGTCATGTTCAGAAGTGTTTCTATCATAAGGTAGAAGGATCCGAGTACTGTTACGTACGAAGTTTAGTATTGCCAGGTCAACGCCAAAATCCACGCACTGACGAAGATCTGTATGATGCCTGGATATGTTTGCATGACTCGGGAACGGTTTATAATGGATCGTGTACATGTATGGCAGGGTAATTGTACAAATCAAATTGTTTTGTAATGTTTTACAAAGACAAGCCCTGTAACCGTTGTGACAAACATTTGCTCTCCCTGATATTATTAGTAATACTAAGTAGAGGTCTTAAATTACAACAGCGACAAAAATATGTAGACTCTACACTACACAGTCTTGGAACTTGGATTGGAAGTGAAAATTTAACATTTTGTTTAGTGTTGACAGAATATCATAAAACAGAAACAGAGAGAACTGTTTTTTAATTCCATTTATTCTTTTTAGAACTTCTTGGTGGAAATATCTTAATTTTTCCCTTGTTGAGAATTGACAAATTTGTAGACAAGACTTTGACAAAATATTAGCGTCAGTTAACATGGTTAACGACTAGACCAAGTACATGTAACTGGGGCGCTGTACTCATTTTTCGAAATGTTTACATCTGCGGTCATACAACGACAGCACTGAGTAGGCGTCAACATTTTGAGAAAAAAACAAAACAAGTACAGCGCCCCAGGTCTATTATAAAAGACAAACTTTGACGTAACTTCCGTAAGTCCACCCCTTCCCCCCCCCCCCCCCCAATAGTCCACCCCTCAACTATTTCCCGGGTCCCCTTCACCCAGTCTAGGGCCACCTATTTAAGATTTCCTCCAAAATCATTAAATTTCACCACAATGTTCATAAGAGTAACCTTCATGTAATTATAAATTTTGGGGAAGCTAATTACGCTAAAAGCCCAGCCATCCTTTTGCAAAGTGTATAACAAACGTTTAAAAGGGGGGGGGGGGGGGACAGGACAAAACTTATTCCATTTTATTAATGCTTATTGCTTGGTTTATTTCAGAAACAGAAATTTCACAGCTTTAAGGCTGAATTGATTACATTATTTTTTTACAAACAAAAGCAAGATAAAAGCAAGATAATTAAAATGTTGTTTACCAAAACAACATAAGTGAGTTTAATAAAGGATACACCTGTGGTAGTTACTCCATAATTAATAAGCATTAAAACTTGCTTGGTAATAAGCACTGGAGAGCTGTTTATATAATTAAACATTGTAAGAAACGACACCCTTTGTTGAAGTACCAGTAGGCCTAATATTGTTTTAGAGAAAGGGGTAAATGTTAACCACAAAATTGAATCTGAGGAGAAGGGCGTTTCTCAAGAATCTGAAACCACGCAATTCTATGCAACAAGGGTGTTTTTTCTTTCATTATTTTCTGCAACTTCAAAGACCAATGGAGCCCAAATGTTCCATGTTACTTTATGCATTTGTTAGGATACACCAAGTGAGGATATTGGTCTTTGACAATTAACAAAACTAAAATAAAATAAAAAATACAGCTTTACTCATACATGGACAACAGTGATAGCAACTCAGTCATGGATATTAACAATGATGATAAAAACAACATTTAAAAAAGACAAAATATGTATTACCACTCTCAGTTTTAAAAAGGGAAGCTAGATAAACAATTTAAAACACTATTAGTGTTTCAAAGGTTGGTTTTGCATGGGTGTGAGTGCATGAGTGAAAAATCCATACTTGGCAAATTGTACTTAAAAGAAAATGTATTTTTGTTTCTTTTCTGTAGACTTGGAACAGCATGCTCGCATGTTGCAGCACTGATGTATTTTGTACAGGCCACTGTGCGTCGACTGGAGGATCCGTCTGTTACAAGTCTACTGTGTACTTGGAAGGCTCCAAAACGAAAGGTTAACCCCAAGAGATTGTCAGCCATCAATTTTAGAAGACCTAAAGCTACGCGAGAAACTCTACCTGCAAAGAAGCCTAGGATTCAAGAGACGAGAGGTGCTTCCTTTATATCTGCAGCTGATTTTCAAGAGCTGAAGGAAATCTCTCCAGGTTCTGCTGTGTTTACACTGCAAGAAAACAGTGACAGTGATGCAACAGACACTGCATCCAAAGATGAGTCAAACCCATGCCACGATGACCTTCCTGAACCCATCACACATCACTTTGATGCAAGTAGCATATCATTTGATTCCACACAGCTAGAATTGAGGGTTGTACAGGTTGCAAGGGAACTCAAGTCGGAGTTCACACCAGAAGCCATTCTGGCACTTGAACGTGCAACTGTAGGGCAGGGAGAAAATCCGTTGTGGCAAGAACACCGTGCTGGAAGAGTAACGGCCAGCAGAGCAAAAAAACTCTTCACCCTTCGGCCAACAACTGGTCCCAAAAGAATTGTTGGTGAGATAATGAATTACAACAAAGCACCCCCAGACCTTCCAGCTCTGCGTTGGGGGCGCTCTAAAGAATCCACCGCAGTACTAAAGTACACAGAAGTAAACAGAGTTAAACATGAGAACTTTAGTTTTCATCCCTGTGGTTTGTTTGTTCATACAAATAAGCCATGGATGGGTGCCACCCCAGACGGCCAAGTGGGTTGCAGCTGCTGTGGTATGGGCATATTAGAGGTCAAGTGCCCTTTCCGTCTCAAGACATCCAGCATTGCAGAAGGCATATTGCAGTCAAACTTTTACTTTGATGAGAATTGCAAACTTAAACGAAACCATGAATACTTCTTCCAGGTGCAGTTCCAGATGCTTTGTATAGATTTAGACAGTGTGTACTGTGACTTTATGGTTTGGACACCTAAGGATTATTGCATTGAGCGTATTAACAAGGATAATGACTTTTGCAAAGAAATTGAGGACAAAATATCTGTAAACTACATGAAATATGTCCTCCCAGAGATTGTGACGAGAAAGGATGATCCTCTAAAGTCTGATGATGAAAGAAACCTGTGTTTCTGTAACAGGCCACCTTTTGGCAAAATGGTGGTTTGTGGTGGTCCAAGTTGCAATACAAAGAGGTTCCATTTGGGTTGTGTGCAGTTGAAAAGAATGCCAAGAAGTTTATGGTTTTGTAATAGCTGTCGTGGTAGGCCACATTAATGGGATATTATGTAAACCCCCTCATGCACATTTGCAGTAAGCTTTAGATCAGCAAATATTACCAGTGTGCTGTACTTTATCTTAATTCAAAGGGGATAAGCATGCCAGACGATTACTGAGTTTCAGCTATTATTTGTAAATGTAATTCACAACTGAACTGTATTTCTAACTTTCAGTGCATAAACTGTCACATTTAATTCTGTGGTACAACACTTGCATTTAAATTTGTAAGTCCCGCCCCCGATTTCACGAAGCGCTGCGACGCGTCGTAAACGCAAGATACGACCGGTTACACGTCTTAAGTTGCGATGCGTATAAAAACGATTTCATCAAAGTTACGATGCGTCGGATACGTCGCAAGTTCCTTGACTACGAGGAAGAACACGTCGTAAGTTACGACTACCCAAAGGGTCGTCTTAAGAAAGCGATGTTTCATTTGAAAACGCGCAAATGCTTGCAAAATGGCTGTAATGTAATAATTTGCACTAGGAATACTTGTAGTATGTAGTTTCTAAAAATGTAACCCAAAAGATCGACAGAAATTCTTATCAACAACAATACTTAATACTTTGAGTACTTTTAGCAGACGACATTTCACTCTCCAATCATTTTCCATGATTTCTCGCCGATGCGTCCATGGTGCGTGGAGCGGTACTGAGTGTCTGCCATCTTGAATGAACTACATGTATACACGACTGTTTCATGACCAAGTTGTATACAACACAAAACAGCCACACAACTTTAGCAGTTCATCCTCGTCCAAAGGGTTGTTTTTATTAAGAGTGAAAATGGTTTTGAGTTGCGACTCGTCGCGCTTACGACGTGTATGGTGAAACGGAATGTAGAACTCGTCGCAGCCGCGACGTGTCTTAGGTGTGCGACGCATCGCAAACCATACGATGCATCGCTTCTTGCGATGAGTTTCGTGAAATCGGGGGCAGCACATATGGTCACTATTTCATCAAGCATATCTACCTGTGTGATAGGAATAATTGTTTGTAGTACATTAAATGACTTCAAACGTCCAATGACTCTTTCAACATGTATGCGAATACGAGACAGCCTTCTTGATTTATCAACATCTTCTTTTGAAAGTTGTATTTTGCCCTTTGTGTAGGCAGGAACCAGAAGTCTACACCCTTTAATGGCCATTTCTTCCTTAACATTGAAACCCCTATCAGCCAAAACAACATCACCATGATCTAACTTGTCCATTATTCCACATTCAAGAGTTAATTCCTTGTCTGAAACTCTTCCACCCCATCCAGGAGAAATGAAACTAACAGCACCACTTGGTGTAATGCATACCAAATATTTGATTGTATTGTGGTTTTTATAATTTGAGTACGTTTCAGCTCGAGCAGTTAAGTTCAAGGGTCGTTCAATAAAAATCTCTGTATAATCAATAATTGCCACTGTTTGCTTAGAATGTTTTTTTAGCACCGAGGTAAGTGCTGCCTCACTGGAAGTCTACTTGGCCATGAAATGGTCTCCTTCAGGACTACAGCCATTTTCGGGATCCATGTTCTCATTATTCGTGAAATTGTAGTCCTATGAACCCCAAATCTGTATGCAGTGTCCTTATCTTTCAGTCCTAGGCGCATCTTCATTAGAACCATAAGCATCTGATTTTCCCAACTGCATGCAGTATTTTTAACCTTTTTCCACATCATTGCTCTCTGACACAATAGAAGCAACCACATAAAAAGTTGTGTACTTTGAAGCCCAGTATAAAATCTTAACTTTATTTTGTCCTTTTTTATGCTCTTGTATCCAAAGTTGTTCTCTTGCAGCTTTGTATTTTCCACCTTGGCTTCATTTAGTTCCTGCCGCAGATTGGTGATCTCTGTTTCAAGCGCTGCATTCTCCTCTCTTAGTTCATTGCATCGACATTCATTAAGTTCTCGTCGCAGGTTGGTTGCCTCTGTTTCTAGCTCTTCGCATCTACATGGCTGCCGACCATCATCATAATCTGTGGAAACATGTCAAAACAATAAATAAACATTTTTGAAAGTAAAACTTATTCACTTGGTTAAAATAATAGTAATAATAATGGAGTCTTGTAAAGCGCATAGGATGGTGCCATGTAGTGCAATGATTTAAAGACCAGGAGACCGAGTTTGAAAACTATCCTTTGTTCCACTGGTAACAAATGTAGTTGCTTTAGGATAGGAGTGATGTGTGATCGACTGAGTAACCAGTCTTGCGGCCATGTTTTGCAGACGTTGAAGACGAGTGAGCTGTGATTTGTTTACACCATACAAGAGGGAGTTGCACATGTCCAGCTTAGAAATGACGAGGGAGTGAATGAGTAGTTCTGCAGTTTGGGTGTTTATGTACTTGCGAATGAATCCAATGCTGCGAAAAAGGTTTATTCATTATGAAATGATGAGTGTACATTCATCATTAACTTCCGGGTACATAATAAACAAGTACACCGCTGTACTTTAGTCTTTACTTCCAGAAGATGACAACAAATTTACATTTGGAAGTCACGAATTTATGCCTTACCATCAGGTTCTGCACAGTTGACTGCCTCTTCCATGAAATGCATCTGGACTAAAACTTCTGCAACCTCTCTCTCTACATCATCTGGAGGATCATGCTGAGGTGGCAGCAACCCTGATGACTCTCTACGTCGATTGAATCTTGCAAATCTCTTCTGGCTTTGATTGTCAAGCTTTCGATTAGCCGTCTTGTATACAAATACAGTTGGCACAAAGTCAGGATCTTGGGGATCATCAGAAGTTTTGCCTGTAAAAAAAATGAAAATAAAAAACTTACCAAGGCATCGTGGTTGATAAAAATGCAACCTAAAATGCAGGAATTTCTTATTATAACCATTGGGGAGGGGATTTGGACCCATTTTCTTACTCAGTTCAACCCCGCCGAGTTGCATGTATCAATTTTTGTAATTTATGCTGTTAATCGTTAATGAAAGGGTTCTATGGGTCATGTGGGTACACCGTGATAAACACAATCCCTACGTACTTAGTACTATGATTACCATACTACACAGGATGTATTGACTTGTTATTCTCGGCCAGGAGTCAATTTTAAGTAAACTAAACATGGAATTTTTTGAGGAAACATTAAAATAGATTTGAATCTTCCTACAGATACAGTGTCCTAAATTAGATTGGACTTCTTCTCCTAAAAAAGCAGCTGAAACATTGAGATAATAATAACAACAAGCTTTTCAACAGACCACTGACTCAGTGACGGTGTTACTGTTACGTGTACAAACACAACACGAACTTGTTCTTGTACTACTAGTACTACTACCCCAGACTAGTACAGTGCAGTGTATGTACTGTAGTGCTGTGTAGGAATTTCCCTGTGTAGTACAGTACAACACCGTCTCCACAAAATGCGGTGTTGTGATTTCACCGTGAACGTTGTGCTTGTGTTTCAGAATTAGTAGTCAACATCTGGTAATTTTATGAACGATGAATGGTACCAAAAATCAACAAACCTGATATAAAATGTGCACTGCATAACCTTGCGTGACGTGTTGCTGCTTCGCTCCAATTCTTTCGGTGGATCGCCGACAACCACAGGCGACGTTTCTCTTTTCTCAACGCAGTTGTTGCTTTAGGTATTTTGTAGAAGCTAAGCCCGTTTTTCTCCCCCTTTTTTCTTCGGTTTGTGCACCCGACAGCGCAGCAACTCTCAGGCATTGTCTTTGGGAGTTATTTATTAACGACTCGTGAAAATATACAAATCTTTCCCCGTAAATTTACATAAAATGGAAGATGTATTTTAAGAGCACAATTATCTGTCGTTGAAAGTACACGCAATCTTACCATGAGTACGTGTCTTCTTGCCCGGCGGAAGCTCAAGTCACATGACTTGGACAGTGTTTTATCAACAGAGGGCGGTTTGAATGTAAACAGAGGTCACATCGTCTATAGAAACGGAAATAGGCCCAAAATACCATTCTGCGCGTGGTCCATCAGAAAAAAATATGAAAATGAAGAAAACATTTCACCGTTTGTTCGCTATTCTTTTATTTGAACAAAAATTGTAATGAAATATTAAATCAAGAAAATAGTGTGTTTATAGTTTTTATATTTTGTTGCATATTTCTAATGAACAGTCAATCAAAAAGTGGGGGGGACATCTGATATGCTGTCCCCCCCAGTCTAAAAAGTGGGGGGGACATGTCCCACCGTCCCCCACCCATCGACGCCCTTGGCTGTTGCAAACTGCATCCCAAAACAAAGTTTTGTATCGTAAACTTGGATGTGATCCCTGGCTATACGGCAGTATGGGTTCTGACCGGCAACCCCAAACAATGATATGACAAAATAGGGAGACGCCAACATTAAGGCTAGATACCCCAGTTGGTAGAGCGCTGGCACGTTAATCTGGAGGTCGCAGGTTCAAGTCCCGCTCTAGTAAATTGTTCTTTGTTCAACTAAAAATTAAGCATAATTATTATGTAAAAGGATACGAAACTTAATTGACACGTTGAGCTTTGTTCCATGAAAAGGAAAGACTTAAACAGATAAATTAATGATAACAAATATAATCTGTATCTTACATCATAACTGCTTGTTTCTGTTGGCTGATGCCTTGCTTCTCTCTCTAAATGAAGAAAAAGATTCAAAAGATGTAACAAACTTTAAATTCAAACAGGATGGACCAATTTTCAAGCAAGCAACTCAAAAAGAGGAAATTTTTTCAATTTTCAATGGCACAGCAGAGAAACTAAAACCAGGAAGTCAGCTGATCAGCTGAAACAGTTGCAAGCCTCAATTCTACATTGAACATGTCTGTGAGTATAAAAACACAAATGTTGTCACAATTACTATTCAGTTTTTGTGATTCCATTTTTTACAAATATGGAACAAAATTTAGATGCTTACTTAAATCCAACTTTCATTAAAAAACAAACCCGACCACCTCCCTCCCCCATCTTCAAGAATTGATTTGGTGATTTTATGGGTTAAGAACTTCATTTAGCTAAAGAACCTACTCTTAAAATTGGGCATGTCACATAAATACAACCGAGTCGTTTGGGTATTTGGTTCTGAAATACACTACATCAATGTACACTTAAGTTGGGAGTGTCCCATCTACATGTAGAGATTAGAAATGTCCGAGACCAAGTATTGTTGGGAAGAGCATGGGCTGGGCCCAATTTCATAGAGCTGCCTAAGCAGAAAACATGGCTCATAAAATTTCTGCTAAGCAACAAAAGGCAGGATACAGTCACAGTTGCAAAATGTAAAAGGGTATTTTAACTGGTAATCTTATTCAGGTAAGCATAATTTTGTTGTGCTTAGCTAGTTTGTGTATGTAAGCAGCTCTATGAAATTGGGCCCTAGGAAGGAAGGGGGGGGGGGGAGGGAACATTGGGGTAGAGCATGACATCAAATACCCTGGTGTCTATCTGGTATTGCTTGCTCTGTGCTATCCTCAGCTCCAAGCATTCGTCTTAACAAATCCTCTGAGACCTGAAATCAATCATAAATAACTGCAATTGAAATCTTTGAAAACAAAAAGAAAGTTAAAATAGAATCAAAGAAAATGGATTTCTTTAAAAGCACTGAAATATAAAACTTTAACATTCACGTTACGTATACAATCATAGGCGCAATGCTGGTCCACAATAACCAATGTTCTGTACGTGAACCGTTGATAATCGTTACCAGCGTAGCGTGCAGCATTACCAGGAGGAAAATTGCAGCGGCGGCCATATTGTTACCGGAAGGCGAGGATTCTGAAAAACGGTGAGAATTTATCATTTTTTGCAACCTTTTCTTTTGCGGAGTGTATTTTCTGGACCCGTGCAAGGCTTAATGAGAGTACAAAGAACATACATGTACATGTATAGAGCCTAATTTTGGCAATATCTTATTTCACATAAGAACTGTAGGCATGTAAACGTGAATGGCAAAAAGTTTTGAATAGGATTTTGTACATGTCACTCTACGAGGGTAATGGAGACGATAACGGAACGGAACGAACCTCATAGTAGCTATGTTATAGGGAGCGCGATATTGACATACCTATTCTGGCCGCACACAAAAAAGAGGTTTTTCAAATTAATGTTGCTTCGACCTAACATACTGTCTGAGCTTCAAATTACTCCTGTAGGTCAATAAAACTCTCTTCTTTCATAATCCTTTTGAAAAAAGGCAAAACCTTTTCACGCATCAAAAAGATTCAGAGCATGGTCACCGACGCGACTACCGCGAGCGCAGCCATTTTTGAACTTTTTTGATAGATAAATATGGTTACCGTTTTCAATTAATACCACCCTCTCTTGACTTCTAATCGAAAAATACCGCCATCTATTGATAGAGAGAGGATTGGAAAGTTTACGGTGCTTTTTTTTCCCGTCTCAATCGGTGAAAAAATAAGGTTTTTATGTATTTTTTTACCATTTTGGGCAAAATTTTGACTAAATTTCCTATTTTAAAGAATGTATACGTTCAGCGAAGGTGGGGTATGCTGTCAAACCTATATCAGTAAAATCCTTGTCCATTTTTGAGTAAGAAAAGTTGGGTTTTGTTCCTGCGCGAGGTCGCGCATGCAATTAACGGAGGTTTTAATTAAACCAAGTACTTGGTAAAATCTCATTTTTGAACCTTTGAGTGCGCGTTAGGTATAGGGCTGATAAGCTTGAGTAGTGTGGGTGGTCTTAATTTAACAATCTCTGTACCTCAGTTGGAGAAGAGTACCGCCTGTTTGTGTTTTTTTGGAAGGCATAACTCATTAACGAAAGCACCCATGACAGTGGGGTTTGCACCATTGAATTTCTCCTGAGGAGACCTTTAATTTGATGTAAAATTTTAATATATTTGAAAAAAATTAATTTTTACTAAAACATACCACCATAAGGTTTATCGCGAATAACAACATACCAAGAAAGGGCGCTGTTTTGCCGCGCATGATAGTGTAGTGAAAGGGGGCAACCCGGGAACTCGCGCACGATGACCGACTGTAGCATTTGCCCCCTCTGCCCTCCCATGATCCATTGCGATTCTGAATCGCGATAAACCTGCAAGGACATAGCTACTCATACTGTCATAGTTCTATGATGAGTAAACTAGCCGCATCCATGATTATCCACCTGACTTTTTAAGTTTTATTTAAAGGGTCGCTGTGTGATTCACCTCTTTTTGTAATTGCGATAATAATTGTAACCCTTCATCCTCGCAACTACTCTTTTTGATGTTGGATTTCTGACTTTTTAAATTTTATTTGAATTGTTCTAATTTTTCTGTTTTGTAACCGTTTAGAAATGAAAATAAACTAAATAAAGTAAAATTATATTAGTGAAAGTAATACTGAATACAACGAAATTAAAAAAATTAATTAATTCCCCCCCCCCCACTTTTCATTAATCTGAATCCAACCCCAACACCCCCGCCCCACCCCGCCCCACCCTTTTTTTTTAGCGTTTTGAAAAGTTTGTGCACGTGTCCGATCAC
Organism: Leptasterias polaris; assembly: GCA_037783415.1. Classification (NCBI taxonomy): domain Eukaryota; kingdom Metazoa; phylum Echinodermata; class Asteroidea; order Forcipulatida; family Asteriidae; genus Leptasterias; species Leptasterias polaris. The sequence goes on from JAZGTN010000098.1 coordinate 435,327, forward strand.
CAACGCATATCCAGCTTTCTAAAAAACCCACACTGTGCGGCATATCTCTCTGATGTTTTTGGCGCGGCGCACAAAGCAAAATGTATAACAAATGGTAGGTTTTGAATTAGCTTTACAGTAAGGTTGTTTTGACCGAAATGGATGTCAATCATTCTCCTTAGATAGTGTCGGGGCCCAGGGGTTAATAACATTTTTTTTTTTAGAAAAGGATTATCTCAAATGTTTTTGCTTCCACGTCCGATGTCGTCATATAAAGGGCGCCATTTTGACGATCTCTGGGTTTTTTATTTTATTTTTATATAAAATAATTAGGATCGTATTTTTTAAATTTAGCACACCGAAAAAGCACACAGGAAAAGAGGCTGGCAACCATCTTTTAAAAAAGCCTGGACGGTCGTCTTGAAAAAAAAGTAGGGCGAACATTAAAAAAACAAAAAAATCCTTCCTTTTTTCAAAAAGGCAGGACCCCAAAAATGTTTTCCCCCTTATGTACATGTGCACTAACCCCCGCATTGCTGATTTTAAAATACAAAATGGTGTTGGGCCACCAGATTGTCTGGCGGGCCAGTAACTTTGTATTTCCACTGTCCCTGCCGGCTAGTGAGCACTGTAGTTTAATTTCGACCCCTGCACACATCACTAGCTGCCTGTCGTCTCAGATTACTGGCATAATTACCTTTACAACACCCGTTTCTGCATCCTGCTCAACAGTTATAGTCCGTGTACTGGAACTGCTTCCCATTTTAAAATGTGTCTAAACTTGAAAATCAAGAAAGTTTCTGTCTCATATTTCTGCCTGCACGACAAAAAGACCCGATTAGATCTTGAAATGGTACCTGTATCTTTAAAAACGCTATTGCATGTATATTTCCAACAATTTTATAGGAACCAGTCTATTCAACTTTTTCTCTTTTCTTCGCGATCAAACAAGTGAGGGCGCTGCGCATGCAGAAAAGTTGATTCCTTGGAAACGTAAACATGGCCGATACTGAAGCAGACTCTTTTCGCCCTGATTCGGGTCCAGTAAATGACGATATAGGGACAGAGTCTCCATACTTTGTGGACTGCAGGGTTTCCCCAAAGGTTATCCTTCCAAATGACGATGTTGGTTCAGAAATCAACGATTGTGGAGAGGTGTCAACTGCATCTGAAGATGAAGAGGTGAGATTACTGATCAGACACTCGGCTGACTGTTGTGTCAATGTCAATGTGTGTATATCCGTTAATCATCACCGACACACACAATCTCACTCACACTTCACAGTGAGGAAATCTTATTCTCAGACCTGGGACCGAGCACTGTAGTAAATGGTGGTGGTTCAAATGTTAATAAAAGTTGTTACATACTGAGGCCAAAGTTACACATAATTTTAATAAGATAAATTGTACTTTTAAACAAGCACCAAACTCAAGCTCTGCTCCCGATCCCCCCCCCCCCCTGGTGTTTATGATCAGCAGAGTCACGAGTGTGGGTTTGACTGAGTAATGCTAGCTAGTGCTACTGCCTGGTTGAAGCACTTGTGTCCTTGAGTTACTTTACCATAATTTCTTTGTCCTTCAGATTGGACCCTAAGCCGTATGTCCAGTGTACTTTAGGATTGTTATTGCACATAAAAGAAAACTGGAAGAGTAGGGGTTTACCTGGTGTTTCTTGTTTACATGGCAAGCACCCTTGTTTACAGGTTTCCACACGCCACAGTGATTAAGTTCACATGAGACACAGACATCCTTGGTTTCATTATCACTACCAGGAGTATATAATAATAATAATATTTGATTACAGGTTTTCAAAAGAGCAATTGAATCTCAACATTGATGTATTGATATACTTTTTACCAGCTTTCACCAGATGGTGTCTTGGATGAGAAAACCGTTGCCAAGGGTTTATCAAACCTTGGGAGATCAGCAGGGGGAGATGACTTGGTGTTTTTACACTTGACATTACCAGTAAGTCTGCTACAGTAATAACAAAAGTCGATTAGCAAAGCAAACAAATTCTGACCATAGAATTGTTTGCCTACAAGAAAAATTTGAAAAGTTGGTTATTAAAAAAACTAAGACAATAGTTACTACAAAATAAGGGCAAAACTTAATTTATTACCATTTTACAATTTGATATTTATACTTAAATTTTTGTTTTGTTTATTTGTTGGTGAGTTTAAGTGATGTTTTATTGGTTACAAGTCAATCATCTTCAATTGGCATTCTCTTGCTTAGGTTTAGTTACATTTAAAGCAGATCAACTGATAGTTTTCAATGGTTGCTTCAAAAAGTGCCATGATCCAAGGAATGCATGCAATATTACATGTAATAAAAACCAAAACATCACTACCAAAACACACTTTGATAATTCATTCTTCATCTCAGGTCAACATAAACAATTTGTTTAGGACTTGGAAATCATCAGGCAATCGGTTTATGCAAAACTCTAACAACTGTGACTATAAAGTTTTTCTGTTTATTATATTTATTTAGGGATATAACCTTCAGGATATAACATTGCTCAAGGATTACCTTAACCTGCAGAAACTGGAAATCCCCTACAACAAGCTTTCTGGTATGTAAAATTAGGCTCCAGCTTAGGTCCCCAAAATAGTTGGGCTTGTCTAGAGGGAGTTCAGACAACTCGTCAGTTGGACAACTCAACCGGTCAGACAATTCGACAGCTTGACAAGTCCCCTGCGTGCCGAACTGCCTCGCGTGCAGTCAGCTGCACGCCAGTGCCGCACGAAGAGCATCCGTTGAGTTGTCTGATCAAAATTTAACTTGTCTTACACTTGAACGGACAAGCCGTCGAGTTGTCTGAACCGTCGAGTTGTCAGACTGTCAGATTGTCGAGTTGTCCGACGAATAAGTTGTCTGACATCTTTCTAGAGTTAAACACTCTCACTAGTTTGTTGGAATGAGGCAGTTGGGGCAGGTCCATTTGACACAATCTTCAAGTTGGTAAACAATAGATGCAGTATTTAATTTCTAAATCCCATGTCCTTTTTCTGAATTGTTGGGCACAAATTTCTACACATTCTGCAACCACTGTATGGTAACTTTGTTGGGTTGGTGACAGAGCTTTTTCCACTGCTGCCTCCCGCCTGTGCTAAGACTGTTTTGTCCTTCAAAAAGGGTCTCATTACTCGCCTGTTCTTCAACTTGTAGCTGGTTGTCCCAATTACTCTTGTTTTTCTCCATGAAGCGTCTTGCACCATTTGGTAAATTGGCGCTATATAAATCCAGTTATTATCATTATTATTGTAATTATTGATAACTTCATTTTTTGTATAGACTTGAGTGTGTTGAGTAACATGCCATATCTGGTAGAGTTGGATGCATCCCACAATGAGATCTGCGATTTGAATTCATTTCAATCTCCTCATAATCTAAAGGTAAGTCTTTTGTTTTTACAATGCAAGGAATAATTTTTTTGAAAAGTCCTAATGATGTTCCAATTAGAATAATGATGTCAGAAAAGAAGTAAAAACCATGCGCATTGTGTCAGTAGAGTAGGGCGCCCTCATATAGTAGTCAGGAGAAGGTTGCTCATTTGCCCATTCTGTGCGCAGTGCTCATTTAATATACCTATGTGTTTTGATATTTTTATCAGCGTTTTTAGCTCTAAAAATGTAGCAAGATGACGTCAATACTTTAGACCTATAATAGAACAAAGAAAATCATTCATTCTGAGCTATTCAATGAAACCTACACCTTGTAGGCAAATTTTAAGACATGTGTCCATAAACGAATGTATACATTTCCAGCTTGTTCCAGAAACCAAAGTTGTACCATGTTTAAAAGGAATGTATTCAGTGCAGTAGTTAGTGGATTGAAATAAATGATTATAATCATTACCCTTGAAGGGCAGCAGATGCATTATGGGATCTTGCTTTATGATAATATACTTGGTTTATTTGTTTACAGGAAGTGGATTTGTCTTTCAACAACATAGAGGACTTGAATGATTTTACCAATCACAGCACAATAACCAAGCTGGTTATTGACAGTATCCTTTTGTATTGAATCAACTCACCTTTTGTTAATTAAATTACAGAGTTTTTGTATAAGCTATTGGTCTACTGCGCTGGACACAAGTTCTGGTGTTTTCGGAGAGTGGGTTTGGGGCTTAGTCTTGACAATTATGTCATTAAACATGACACTAAACCATAATTGCTTTGTCCTAGGATGTAAGCCGGAGGGGCCGTATGGTGTGTAATGCACGTATAAGAACTCAGTACACTTATTGTTAAGAGAAGGGGTTTGCCCCCTGTATGTCTGGTATGGTTGGCTGCATATTGCACCGCATCACCTTGTAAACTGTCACAAGGTGCTGTGTAAATGGGTCTAATTGTAACTAAAAACATAGCTCTGTATACTTGTGATAAGATAATAAGAATTTTATTGAGTTGACACAATTGAGTTGCGCTTCGAGTTCCATAAAGAACTCTATGTTAACTGCATTCTACTATTATTGTTGTATGGTTTATTGTTTTAAGTAAGGGAATCTGGTGTATACTTCACCATAGCTTTGACCTTATTGATAAATATTTTTGTAACTCCAACATAGGTTGGATTTCTCTTAAAAGTCCCTGCAGAACAGAAAATAAAAACAACGGCTTACGTGAGACTCATCCTTGGTGAAGCCCCTCCATCTTCCAGAATCTGTCTATGGACAGGTGCATTGTGAGAATATATAACAAATTGATAAAATATTTATTACATTATAGCTATAAGTAATATACCATTTTGCTAAACAGCTGTTTTCAAGGACAACTTCCCGCCTCCCCACTTCCCAGTTGAATGAATACATTGCACTTAAATATGGTTAAAATGATTATCGGAAGGTATAACATTAACTCAAGTAAAGTAGTCCATGGCTACTTTTGTATTTAAACCTCTGGTCATTTTAGTTGATGCTGTTTGCAACAGCCATGTCCGTAATTCCTAAACTCAAGGATATCCAATCCATATTACATGCATTTGCAGTAATTTATTTTCTTGTGATAAATAGACACCTTAACCAGTCATTTCAACAGATAATAAAATCACCAAGCTGGATGGACTTGAAGCGTGTAAGTCTCTCTCATACCTTAGCATCGCTCACAATCGAATTGAGAAGATTGAAAATCTACAGGGACTACCAATAAAGTACCTCAACCTTGTAAGTGTCTGTGTATAGGTTGGGTTGGCGTACGAGTAGGTTGGGTTGGCGTAGAGGCAAATCAGTAAAGACAACGTGCGCGCTTAATGCACACGTTGCCAATGCTCACAGTACAATAACACTGGGTCAACCAAGAGATGATTGATGACGTCAGGTGAATTGGGTTAATAGATCCGGAAAGCCCCTTCCTCTTCCAGGATCTGTCTATGAACAGGTGCATTGTGGGAATATACAACAAGCTGATAAAATATTTATTTCATTATAGCTATAAGTAAAATCCCATCTGGCTAAACAGGTGTTTTCAAACAATAGTCCAGGAAGTGTTCTGTTTAAGGCAGGACAACTGCCTTATTTAGAGAAAAAGTAGATGTCACTTTCTAAACGTCGGAAACATAGGAAAAAGGTATAAAGCCAGTATTGTCACAAAAACACTTGAAACACACTGGAATGACTCTTGTGAATCGTTGGTTGGATAGACTTTGATTTCTTCTACTGGTTACCCCCTACCCAAAATACTAAACCAATTCATAGGGAGAATAAGCTCATAGCAGTGTAGCGAGTCTATACTTAACACTACTCTGCTGACTACTGTCTACTTCGGATCCTTATGCACGAGTAGTGATCAACCCAACATGTTTGGAAAATTAGATCTACCTAGAACTAGTGGTGTTCTTATGAAGTATTTAGAATGTATGTTTAATAAGTGCTTTTCAAAATTAGACCAGCACTGAAAACTAGACCTGAATTTACAACAAACACACATTTCAAATTAATGTCCTTTTTCTAGTCTTTTCTGACAGTGGGTAAGTTTATTTGAAGACAACAGTCAATCAATTTTTTCTTGATAATATTTTCTTGGCCTGTTTTTTTTACAGAGAGGAAATCGTTTAAAGGAGATTGAAAATGTGGAGTCACTTCGCTATCTGCAGCAAATTGACGTATCCGGAAACTTCATTGGTAGCCTGAAGGGGTTGGATAACAACAGGCTGCTGGAAACCATTGATCTGGAGAATAATCATGTAAATAATGTGTCTGATGTTGTCCTGTTTGTTATGTGTTGGTTACTTTGATTTGTATTTGGACTTAGACCATCTGGACTGGGGCTTGAGACTCAAACTCAATGTTTGTGACTCAGGATTCTACAGCAAAATGTTCATTACATTTAAACATAATAACTTCTTGCAAAACAGTGAACAGTGCAATTTCTCTTTAGAATGGCTACTTCTCAAAGATTTGTGAGCTAAGGACATTTAAAGCAGCCTCTTGTTAGTCTTCTTTAGGGGACTTAATAAAAATCAACTCGGACTTGACACTGAGGACTCTGACTCAAGGATTGAGGACTTGCATAGAAACTGTTTAATCTTTGGGATGATAAATACCAATACTAACCCATAATATGAAAAAAAATGTCAGATTGAAACCTTGTTATTATTGTGGTCTAAACCAATCAGAATGATAAACTGTCTTAGGTATTTATGAATGAATATTAATATCCCTTGCATTGATCAGTGAATATTATTATTGGCCCCTGCATGGATTAGTGAATAATAATGGACCTTGCATGGATTAGTGAATAATAATAGACCTTGAATGGATTAGTGAATAATAATAGACCTTGCATGGATTAGTGAATAATAATGGACCTTGCATGGATTAGTGAATAATAGACCTTATGCATTGACGTCACCAAGCCGCCATCTTAGAGGTAAACTGATGATGAAACAATGGAAACGCGCTGATTTGTACGCGCGGCGCACAAGACTGGCCAATGAGCATCTTCCTTTTGACCTCTAGGTGAGGGCGCCCTACTCAAATGACGTCATATGCATAAGGTCTATAATAGACCTTGAATGGATTAGTGAATTATAATAATAGACCTTGCATTGATTAGTGAATAATAATAGACCTTGCATGGACTAGTGAATATTAATGACCCTTGCATGGATCAGAGAGTAATAATGGACCTTGCATGGATTAGTGAATAATAGTGACCCTTGCATTGATCAGCGAATATTAATGGACCTTGCATGGATTAGTGATTATTAATGGCCCTTGCGTGGATTAATTAGTGAATATTAATGGACCATGCATGGATTAGTGAATATAAATGGCCCTTGCATGGATTAGTGAATATAAATGGCCCTTGCATGGATCAGTGAATATTAATGGCCCTTGCATGGATCAGTGAATATTAATGGCCCTTGCATGGATCATGGATCATAATTAATACTACTCTATTGTTTTAGGTTGAAAGCATCGATGATGTAAAGCCAGTGCAGAATATCTCCTTACTACGGAACCTGAACCTCTTGCGTAATCCAATCCAAGGAATCACAAACTACCGCCTGTCATTATTATTCTATATCCCACAACTAAATGAGCTGGATAGGCACAGAGTGGAGGCAGAGGAGAAGGTATGTCACACAAAAAGTGTTAAGTCTGGTTTACACTTCATGCGAATTGAATTTGACCTCAAAAACGCAATTGATATCTCTAGCTTTTTCTTGTTCATTGGATTTGCATTTTCATTGACATTTTCCATGTATGTATTTGTAAGTTTTTATATAGGTTTTTGTATTGTATTCTCCTTGTAGGTGCCTTGAGGGTGGATATGTGCGGGTTATAAGTTTTTGTCTTACTATTTTAATAAACTTTATGTTCACAGTGAATGTTTTGCAAAAGTTCAACTGGCTGCCAATTTGTGAGGTCAAATTCGCTTCTCATTCGCATGAAGTATGAACCAGGCTTTCTGGTTCATCTCTCTCACCCTCTCTCTCTCTCCCCCCAAAGTCAGGTCATAACTGAGCTTTCTTTTCCTATTTGGATTATAACCACAGTTCCTCAAAACTAAGCTGATTTAAACAATAGCTCATCAGGCCTGAAAAAGGGCAAGGCCATTTTTAATTTGCGAAGGGCATTTCCGTTGGAAAAAGTCTATAATAAAACTTTTGAAGGGGCATCAAGGCCGAGACCAGGGGCAACTGTAGAGGCAGTGGTGTCCATTTAATTCCAGGCCTGTCTCACTAAGAAAAGGTCACTGTGTTAACAGTTCCAACATCACTTAACTTTTGGAATGTTTTTTTTTAAAATTTGTCTTTCATTATATGCCAATAAAAATGATGTTGTTAAATAAAAATCCTTGCTTAACTACAATGTAGGTATCAGCTAGTAACATGTTTGATGCACCGATGGATGTTATAGCTGCCGAAGACCACAGGAGATGCATTGTGTATGCCAGTTTAAGATCAGCAAGAATTTATGACAGGTATGATTTATCATATGTGACTAAAAATAATTAACCTTTAGCCTCGGTATCAAAACAATTTTTGGAGCCTTTCTCAGGCATCTCAAAGCACACAACTCCATGAAACAATTTTCCCCCCATTATTTTCTTGCAACTTCGATGACCAATTGAGCCAAAATTTCACAGATTTGTTATTTTATGCATATGTTCAGATACTGAGGATACTTGTACTTGACAATTACCAAAAGTATACCCTGCCTTTAAACTTTCTGTATGTTGAGAAACACTACCTCTTTGTATCTATTTGATGAGAAAACAAACAGTTTTGGTGGGAAGTGTCTGGTTTTGGCATGGAGGGTTACATTTTTTTGTGACTCCCAAAATGCACACAGATCCCAAGAAGTTTGTTATTCATGTTTGTAACCAATCAGCTATGTTTTCTTTCCTTCAGCACTTTACCAAGTGTAGAGACACCTTACCCGATGCTGATGCTAGTAGGACCTCCAGGCTCAGGCAAAAATAAAATAGCTCAAAAGCTTACTGCTGAGTTCCCAACATATTTTGGCTGCGGGTAAGTTGACATTGAATGCATATTCACTCAGTCAATCGTTTGTTGACAACCGTGGGGCTTACCATCCACTACATCAGCTGACAGTCAACCTTGTTACATCACACCTCAAAACCACTATAACAATCCCTGACCATCCCTAGACGATGTCCTTCTTGAGTTTATCTTCCCATAAAGGGTGTGTACAACATTGGTAAGAATGAAAATATAAATGTTCACAGATTTGCACATAACTTTACATGGTATAAAGATGGTCATGGTGGAAAACTTCCCTTGAAATAGTTTTGCTTGAAATGCCATAGTTTTTAGGAAATGAGTAAAACAATAGTGTTTATCCTGCAGGATAAATTCCGATGTTTGAAAAGAAGTCAAAACACATAAGGTTTTTTTTCACTGTTTTCTCATGACTCCGAAGACCGATTTAGCTGAAACTTTCACAGGTTTGTTATTTCATGTGTATGTTGGGTCACATCAAGTTTGGATACAGGTCTTTGGCAATTACCAATGTTGTACACACCCTTTAATCAACCATTTGTTGACAACCGTTGCCTACAATCCACTACATTATCAGCTGACATCAGTGGACACCTTGTCACATCAAAGCAGTTGTGATTGCTCTTAGAACCCACTCTACTTTTCTGAATCTCTGATTAAATTTTGATTTCATTTCTATTCTTCTTTTGTTTTGTTGATGGACAGAATTTCACATACAACCAGAGGGCCTTACACTGGTGAACATGACAAGAAAGACTACTACTTTGTGTCTGACAGCACTTTTGACTCCAAGATCAAACAGGTAAAGCGCAAACCATCTTTGATGTAGTCTCTAGAATCAAAAGCCCACAAAGAAAGAAATGTCTAAGCTCCTTTTGTTTTCTAAATTAAACCGGGGCAGGGAGCCAGGTACCCTGCCTTCCCCCAGGCCTATCATCACAAGCAAAAGGTTTAGGAAGGAACAACCAAGATATATACTTTGTATGAAATTACAGCGTTTATGTGAGCTGAAAGGTTATTCCAATAGACCGTGCAAGTCTTGCACCACTTTGGTCCCACGTTCATTGATTTAACACGTGAAAAAGACAAAATCGCGCACTTTAACAGGTCCTGATGTTCGAATACTCACAAGGCTTGTACAGTCTATTGGCTACATCTTGGAATCTAAGTTCTTTTTTCACCATGTATATGGTGATAAGTTTCAATTGTGGAGTGTAAATCTAAAGAAACAAAAATTCAATTGGTTCAGGAAGTTTTTACTTTCTATAGCAATTGGTTCAGGAAATTTTTTCTGTCTATAGATAGGCAGGGATGTAGGTTACTATTTTATAACACTCGTTAGCCTATAACATTTTATTCTCTTTGATCTGGCAGGGTGCATTTTTACTGACGTATCGTTCTGAAGGCCATCGATATGGAGTAAGCCAAGAGGCAATTGAAGACGTAGCAAAGGAAGGTTTGGCATGTATACTGACGATGGAGATGGAGGTATGAAAACAGTGCATACTGTGCAAGCTTTGTAATTGATAGTTCAGGAAGAGTCTTGTTGAAACCCTCCAGTTTTCAAGAAGTGCATCAGAAACTAATTTGAACAAATTTAACTAAACTTTGGGGGTCAGATTTTTCAGGAAAAATTAGGACATAAATTAACTAATCACTGATCCTATCGCATTATGGTTGTAATATGTTTTGTAGTTGTTTCTCGAAGTAAATTTTCTTGCTTTGAGTGGAAAAAGAAAATTTTATTCCAACACTTAAAAATGATAGTTGATCAAGGCTAATATACAAAGTTAAATTTTTACTATTTAAGCTAGGAAGATTTTAGATTAAAAATCTACACTTTACATACTAACATCTTCTGTTGTATTTTTTTATATTATCAGTATTGTTATAAATTTCTGGCAGTGTTGTAGTCGAGTCACCTGTGTCGAGTCCGAGTCCGAGTCTCAAGTCACTTGGGTCGAGTCCGAGTCCGAGTCCCGAGTTACTTGGTCCGAGTCCGAGTCCGAGTCACGAGTCACTTGGTCCGAGTCCGAGTCCGAGTCACTTGTTTAAATATTGATTGCAAACCAAATGTCGTAAAATAAGAATTGGAAATGACAAAATAAAACACATTTATTTTAAACAAAGTTCTGTTAATTTTTTTTTTAAAGTTGGTATAACCAAAAGAAACAATACGGGGCGGAACGGCAGATGCCATGATTAAAAAAATGTTGTACTACTTTTTACTAGTGACGTGACCAAACTTGACGTCATGTGTGTGTGTCGACCATGTGTAGAAACTGGTGCAAACAACACACAGCCATCACAGTGCAATATGCAGGCTGTGTTTTACAGGTACCAGACATGCCATTTTCCTGGTAATATGCATCAAGCACAAGCAGTGGCTATGGTGTTAACGTTGACAGAATACCAGCATAATACTGGTGTCGTGCATCCCAGTGTTATTATGCGTATTGAACATACGAATCGAACATACACGCGCTGTACGTAGATGGCCATTTACACAATAATCACGAACACTATTACTTGTAACACCACACGACAGTGTACTTATTTATTGTGCTAGACGTTAACTCCATATGTGCACTCCGGGAATGACGATCGGATCATCGGAATTGTTTTTAATATTTAAAAAAGGTATTGTTTGTGAAAATACGTGACTCGAGTCACGAGTCCTCGGGGACAAGTCCGAGTCATGATAGTCGAGTCCGAGTCCGAGTCCGAGTCTTTTGCAGACGTGACTCGAGTCAAGTCCGAGTCACCGAAATTGTGACTCGAGACGGACTCGAGTCCGAGTCCTGGACTCGAGTCATACAACACTGATTTCTGGTAATGGAACCAAGGATGCCTCATGAGTGAACTTAATAATTACTGTAGCTCGCAAGCCTCAGGAAACCTGTAAACAAGAGTGCTTGTTATGTGAACCAGAAACACCAGGGTTAACCCCTATTCTTCCACTTTAAGTGTTCTAGGTTCTTTTACGTGCACTACCAATCCTTGTACACGGGACCAACAGCTTGTCCCATAGGGAGCTCAAGGCAATTATGGTAAAAATCTTGCTCAGGACACAAGTACCACAACCAGAACTTAAACCCACATTCCATTGTCGACCACACCAGAACTTGAGTCCGTGAGCTAGGACAGCTCGGCCACGATGCGTCACCACTATATGTTCATTGACATGTATTACAAAAGATTGACACTTGTGTTTGCAATCGTCCTTACATGAAATCTTGCTCAAACCTCTTTGTCTTCATCATCAGGGCGTCTTATCTCTCAAGCTCTCTTACTATGAGCCAAGATACATCCTTCTGGTCCCTGTGGATTCTGTAGCTCATGAGGCAAGGCTTCGATCAATCGGCAGTTTAAGCCAAGCCAGTATTGAGAAGGCTATCTCCGAGACTGGACGGTATCGTGATATCAATCAAGATAAACCAGGATTCTTTGATATGACTGTGGATTCAAGTAAGTGGTCAATTTGCTGACGTGTCCATTTGGCTGCTGGTGCTCAATAGGCCGGGAGATGGTTCAAGGATGCTTGGGGCCTGAGTAGGGTTAACAGCAAACAAATGCTGAAATCCAGCTCAAAATTTCCATAACTGGTTAAGCGAAGCCAATGCGGCAATAAATTAAAAATGAGACCTTCCTTCTCTTTAAAATGTTAGCACCAGACACTATCCATGGAGAAAAATGTTTCTTATCTTAATACCCTACAAATAGAATACATTATTTTCAATCTCCTACAATTTGTAAATACATTTTGCCTTGTAGCCTCCTCACTATGATTTGTGGTTTTGTGACTGTAAAGACTGGGTTACCGTGTTCTATTTTTAATCCTTGATTGTGTGTTGAGATCTGCTCCTCTTACAGATTGGCTCATGGTTCTCATTGGAATCGGTCATTAACTGGTTAAATGGAAATCTCAAGTTCTGTTAAACCGTTTAGGAAAATAATCACAAATGTTGAACAGGAGTGCTATTATTATGAGGGACTTACTAGGCTTGAAAAGCGCATATAAAATACACATTGTTTATTATTATTATTAATTATTTTTTATTATTTTCAACACGCATTTTAAAGCTGCTGCAGAAAACATGTTTCTTGATTCCTGACCGAGTCAGGACAAAGTGTGTCACAAGTCTACAAAGGGTCAATTGTACATTTAAGTTAAAGGACTAATACGTCTTGTTGCCATATTTTTTGACAAATCAATCGACTAGACTGGTTCGCGTGAAAGACAAAACCAATTATGACCTTGTTGCACCGACACAATTAAATAATTACGCCCTGACTAAGCTATTTTCAACGTTTTATCCAGGTGACATCAATGAAGCATTTGATCGATGTAAAGAGCTGGTCGTTGGATACTTGGGTCTTGGAAATGGTGATGATCAAAACTTATCCACATTAAACTGGGTCCCATCCAGTGACTCACCGAGTCCTGTAGCGAGGTCTGACTCCCAGACTCCTATAGGTGATAGATCAGTTACACCACTGAGATCAACATCTGGAATGAAGACGTGGTCGGATCGAGTCAAGAGTGGAGACACTAATTCCCAGATGTCAAGAAAGTTGATGAGTCCAGGGATGAAGGCAATGCTACAACCACAACGATCCAGTGTAGTAAGTCAATTCTTTACATTTTTTAAAATGAAATAAATAAAAAAACAGAACATCAGGGAAAAACAAATCTTATACTTACAAAACTGCAATATTGTTTGCAGTCTACCAATATTTGAGGTTTGGGTAAAAAGTTGTAAACAAATAGTTTGGGTCTCCTTTTGACTTGTGTATGCCTTTAATGCAGTCATTATTTCTAAAATAATTATTTGCAATTTTAAAGAAACATAGTCAAATGCATGGCATAACACATTTAGGACACATAGGACACTTCAAGGTTTTTCTCCTTTTAATTGATTTAGAATTAAATTGAGCATTATTTACTACTTTTGTTACAGGAGCAAGCATCATATGATAGGCGTAAGAGTGCAGCAAGAGCTGCTGCTGCCGGCATTGAACCTAAACCACTAGATCAATTGGTTTCAAGGTAAGGATTTGTTGATAACTATGGAAACTTTTTCCCTTTTATGTTGAATTATTTCTAAATATCTCCCTGCTTGCAAGATGCAAATGTTGGCAGCTCTGGCGAAGTGATTTTCATTGTCAGAAATGAGGAATCAGCAAAAAATATGTTACTTTAACAAATTGTTATACTTTGCTGGTTGGCGTTTCATTTTGTAACCGAATGATTACTGTCGTATTGCCTTTCACGAATATGTTACAAAGTTTCAAGTTCCTTTCAAAATTATCAGTTTCTGTCATCAGAGATGCCACTGAACAAAGAATGGCTGATACTTGGTGTTGAAATTAGACATTAACAAATGACAACTTTGGAGCCACAACCACAGCCACAAGTAGCCACAACCTTGCACATACAGCGGATTCTGGCTCATTTAAAGTCATCACTTACCAACTGTATAGGAGGTGAATTCCCTTGGCCCACTCCTCTGGACCCACTAAGATTGATCAGGCTTCAAATAGTAACACAATCCTTGGTCTTTGTTTTCTGTCTTTAGACCCCCAGGTACAGCACCAGAACCTCAGCCAGTTAAAGGATTAGACGGTAGTATTATTCGCCCCAAAACAGGTCCAGCCGGATACTTTGAGGCCCCAAGCCCCGATTCCAGCGCTGCCTCACGCAGCGGATCAGAGCTGTCCGGTCTGTCAGAGGCACGAGGCATGTCTGGTAATGTGTCCCCAGACTCTACATCATCGCATCATCGCATCATCTACCATCTACCGGGCAGCCTGAATGATTTGGTATTGCCTGGGTATGGAACCGATGACGGCGCTGCTGGTGTACCGTCTGAAGGCTCATTTGTTATGTCTACTCACAGATGATCAATTTTACAGATTTGAACAACTAGTAAAGTTCTTTATCGATGTGCTACCATTTTGCTTTCCTTCCATTTAAATAAATGCTTCCAAATAGTCTTGCAGAGCATGTCAAGCAGTATATGGTTCAGCTGTGCAGTACTGAATCCATCAATACCAGGGCATGAACTTTAAAGGATACGCGGGGGGGCTTGGGGATAAAGGGCCTTACACTAACCAGTTTCAAAGTTACACCACAAAAATTGTAAAAAGATTATGGCCACCAATGCAACCTGCAACCTGCTTTGAATCATAACGCTCTCGTTGTTGGCCTTGACACACAGAACAAAACAACATTACAAAATATTGACCTTGGCCTTGAGCTAGTCAGTGGATTACTTTATTCCATATAATATTATTACCATTAATGGAAGACAGTACCTTTTCGAGCAGTTTATGAGAAACCTACAATACTCATTCACCATATTTGTTTAAATACACTTGAGCATAATAATTTAGTGCAGGAAATTTTAATACTTAACTTAATTTAGTTAGTGGTGAGACTTTTCTTTAACAATCTGAGGCCATGTCCAAATGGGGCTGCGGATGCTTCTAAAATGTGTTGCTCAGGGCAACCTTTGGGCATTTTCCAAACCAAGGCTTGGATGTGGGCTTAGGCTCCATCAGTGGATTTTCCTTACTTAAACCATAGTTTCAAAAAGGGCCTATGCTTTAATTGCTTGTTGTGTAGTGATCCAACTGTAGCCGTCAATACGGACATGGCCTTACTTTTGACTCCGGCTTGAGTCTTAATTAGTTACACAAGGTTTTCATATTTACCTCTTGTACATATGTTTATAGTAATTTACGGGAAGTGGAGATATATCTTAAAATGAAAATATAATACATAAATCATTATATTAATTAGAAGCACCACACTGATCTTTACAATTGTATTCCGTTATACCTGGGAAGGTCAGCTGTCCAAACGCCAAATACCCTCACCACAATTTCCCTAAAACAATTAAATGCTTCACCTTTCCTTTGCCACATTGGCCACCAGTGTATAAGTTGTCAAGAAAAAAAAAGAACAAATTCAAATTCCGACATCACACATGTAATTATTTATAATAGTAATAATAATAATACAAGACATTGCAGTAGCCTCTATGCACAACATAAAACAATGAAATGCATGAAGTAATTTGTTACAAAAACGTAGATTCAAACAAGTGAGTTTTTAAAAGTCTGTTAAAAATCAGCACCGAGTCAACTTGACGAATATGAACTGTTAAGACATTCCATAATTGGTGCGATGAAATTGAAGTCTCTTTGAAGTACCTTAGTCTTGCCTTACGTGTAAAATCTTCTGAATAGCAAGCATTTCCCATCAATGTGTCATCAAAAATTGCTTTCATTTGCATTGATGGGTCATAATTTGCACATCTCCAGTTGGGGACTTAATGCGGTTGTGACGTTGAAAAGGAAAGGCCTTTTAAGACAAGACACAAATGGCAAAGTGTACGACTTATTTACGGTCATGTTAGCAGTTCCGATAGTTGTTAACTTTTTGAAACCAGAAATGTAAAACCACCCAAAAGTGTTTCAACATGTGAATGGACATGCAGGCTTAGACTGAAAATCCTTGAGTTGCTTGAGTTGATTAGTAGTATCAATTACGCTCAAATAACAATCACAAATTAGACGGGTAAATTAAGTTTCTTTTTCCATCCATATTTTATATGAAAAATTTAGGGTGATTTTAAAAAGAAACTTTTGTTTTGGTTGGTTTCAGGGACTAAACAAATTAAAACCATGCAAATGCAAAATGGTGCCCTTTGTGTTTCTTGTCTCAAAAATTCAGTCGGTTGTCAACGTCAGTAGGAATGTTATTCACACACAAAATATAGCATCACTTCATTTCGACACAAAGGTAAATTTTTAAAAGTCTGCTTCACCCTTTAGAGACGGACAATCATTTCTGTATAACTATCACCATATGCCCAGACAATGCTAATCTTTTGTTGATTTTTTTCCACATCATTTTTAGGACAAATTTCGGGAAAATGATTAAGAAGAAGAAATACATAGTTTTTATTTAAGATTATATATTGTATGTTTACATTGGAAACATTGGAAATTGTCAATTCAGTCCGATACCTTTTCTCTGACCCTCTTGAGTGAAAGTATATCAAATATTGTGGCCATTTTGGTATAGTCTCCTTACAGCCGCTATGGTCCCTAATACTGAGTTATACTGATTTTCATGGAACTACACTTAACAGGTTTCACATTGATATTACTGTAAATATTGTTTGCTTAATTGTTAAAAAAACTAAATTTGAAATATGATTACTTATTTTTAGTTCAAGTATTAAGTAAGCATAGAGATTGCTTTATAATAAATACTCTTTCAAAAGATATGTCCCTTTCAATGTGGTCTACTTTGTGCATTGTTGCAAAGACCAGGCAGTATTTATGATGGCAGTCATCTTTGCTTCAAGAGGGTTCAAAGGTCAAATTCAGTTTTGTGATGAACTCATTTTCCTTTTGATAGAGTCCTTATGAAAGTAAAAATCTATTGCAATTCTCCAACCTCAGGTTAAAATGGTGTAAAATGCCATTGTATTTTACACCCTCCGATCATAGTGTGAAATTTGCTAACATCCAAAAACATCCATTGACTTTACATTCCGGTATCGAAACCAAAACCTCCCTCTTTGAGGATGAGACTCAGTTGAGACCTCCAACACTGATCTATGGCTCTGTACACTTTTGAAGACGGAAATTTGCATGATATTCAATCATAATAATGTTGTATTTCACTTTTCAGTAACGGAAACATTCCTGTGTTGAATGTACAAATCCATGTTTTTTTTTTGACATGTCGTGTTTTAAACTTCCTTCTGACTGAAAGAGTATACAATGAAATGGCCATTTACACCATTTTAACGAAGGGTTAGAGACTTGTAAACGATGTTCCACTTTCATAAGGACTCTACCTATTGAGAGCATCACAACATTGAATTAGACCTTAGCACCCCTTCCCCTTTTTAAGTACAAGTCTTGGTTTAACTGTAAAGCCAAAAAGCAGAAACGGAAAACCCTGTTTGCTTTAAAGGGTGTGTACAACATTGGTAACTGCCAAAGACCTGTATCCAAACTTGATGTGACCCAACATGTACATGAAATAACAAACCTGTGGAAAGTTTCAGCTAAATCGGTCTTCGGAGTCATGAGAAAACAGTGAAAAACACCCTTATGTGTTTTAACTTCTTTTCAAAAATCGGATTTTATCCTGCAGGATAAATACTGTTATTTTACTCATTTCCTAAAAACTATGGCATTTCAATAAAAACTATTTCAAGGGAAGTTTTCCACCATGACCATCTTTATAAGTTATGTGCAAATCTGTGAACATTTATATTTTCATTCTTACCCTAGAGACTGCAAGAACAGACTCCAGTCAAAGATTACTTCACTTCTTCATGTGTATAAATGTTGACATTCTCCAAA
This sequence comes from Leptasterias polaris, assembly GCA_037783415.1. Lineage (NCBI taxonomy): Eukaryota > Metazoa > Echinodermata > Asteroidea > Forcipulatida > Asteriidae > Leptasterias > Leptasterias polaris. The sequence goes on from JAZGTN010000098.1 coordinate 453,675, forward strand.
TTTATGTGCTCAGAAGATCTGAAGCAGTTCCTGATGTTGTAGGATAAATTAACTGTTAACCACCCAAAAACCTGTATTATCCACCAAAAAACTTGCCAAACAACTATTTTGCAGAACAACTTTGTCTTTGAAGGGGAGGGGGCCTGGCATACTAATCTGAACAGAGACTAAAACATTTAGACTTGCAACAGGGATAGACAAAATAATTTCAAATAATAAACCACAAGGTTAAACCCACCGAACAAGGATATTGACAAAATAGGGAGACCGCCATCATAGGGCTAGATAGCTCAGTTGGTAGAGCGCCGGCACGTCAATCCGGAGGTCGTTGGTTCAAATCCCGCTCTAGTCAATTTTTCCTTGTTCAACCCAAAATCACAAAATAATTTCAGCGACCCTGCCCTTAACACCTGGGAATTTAAGGTCACACAAAAATAACTTGGTATGTAATCGTACAGGCATGGTGTTCTTACTTTAGTCTGATTTCCAACTTTTAGGCCCCTTGGAAAAATCAGAAAAACTCCGGATTAAGTAGCCTGAAAAATATATTAAAGCCTACACCGTAGGAACAAGTAGGTCAGCCCTTGTGCTCAATAAAAAATTTATACTTTTTTTGAAGGACCAAATATCATTTCTGCTTAGAAAATAAATAGCAAAATACACTTGCAAATTGGACATACTGCTTATTTGACGTTCTTGATGAAAATACTGTGGCTTTCAACTTTAAACTTTCACAGATGATGTTAATTGTATCTTTCTTGATAATTTTAAGCATTATGTTGACAAAAACCAATTTTATGACCCAACCTTAAAACCTTTTATCAAAATATTCCTCTCTAATAGTTACGATAACCAAGGCTAAGATTTGACGATTGTGCAAATTCCAAAAAATAGCTTGCAGGCCTTGGTTCCCCCTTACACTAGGCCCAGAACCTCCCTGATGTTACAATTCAGGAGGTTTTCAAACTCTATGCGTCATCAGAAAGACAAAACCACATGTTTGGACACAATGTGGATTGTTTCTTTCTCCCTTCGGTGACTGTTATACTTCTTTTAAGAAAATCTAAACGCTCAAGAATATTTTGAGAAAATCCTGAAATTAGAAAAACATCCTGATAAATCACACGCTTGGTTAATATAGCAATATTACCAAATTTTGATTATCTCAATGATCTTACAAAATATACAAATATTTATCATAAAAACTTTAATCCTCAAAATAAATGTATGAATGTGGAAGGTCTTGATTGTGCTAGTGAAGGGAAGGGATGTGGTGTCATAATCCGACTAGTTGATCAATCTGTTCTAAGTAGACACTGTCTAACGGCAATCTAAATCTGCTTTCACTTGGTAAATTGGAACACTGCAGAAAAGAAAACAAAAAAGAACAAGTATTATTATATGAATATCATTTCAGACACACAAGTAAGTTTCAGTTTTAGATGTGGGAGGAAAACCCCAAAGAAATATTCCAGGGAAAACCCACGCAATCAGGTAGGGACTGAAAACCCAATCCACAGTGCCCCCGGCGGGATTCTAACCAGAGTCCCAGAGGTGGAAGGCAAGTAAAAATACCCCTACGCCAACCCAACCGCCTAATTTTAATAACACAAGTCCAGGGGATTATGAATGAGCAAGGCATGCTGGGATAACATGGTGCAGGGAAATCAATCCATTCCTGGTAAGAAAGCTAGGCTTGGCTAGTCTACTTAGTTTATCCTTTATCCTTACCTCTGTTAATGATCTATTATAAGGAAGCTCTTCACAGTTGTCGATCCTTGTTTTAAGTGAGCGTCTGTAAGGATCTTTGTTTAATTTAAGTTTGGAGCGATACTTTCTAGAGATTGGTAACAGATGTCCTTCAGTGCTAAAGATGTACTTGGAAGCAGCTCGGTTCACGTGATTGTCCCTGTCAAACAACTGCAAAATAAACAAACCAAAAGTATTTAATTCCAAGATGTTATCAACAGATAATCTGTATTTTGTTAAAATCATAAGTACAGTTTTGGACAGCTTAGTACTGGAAAAAAACACTTTTTAATCACTTCTTTTGGCAGCTAACAAAATAATTATTTACAATTCACTTTTTGAAAACTATTGTACACAAGGACGAACACAGCTGTAAACATGGTTAAATTTTCTTTGTTAAAGACATCATTATATATATTTTTTGTTTTATTAGGGGTGGAAAACAAATTAATATTTTATTTACGATTAACTTTAAAGGGTGTGCATAGCATTGGTAAGATTGAAAATATAAATGGTCACTAATTTGCACATAGTGTACATGGTATAAAGAAGGTCATGGTGGAAAACTTCCTTTGAAATATTTTTACCCCTGAACCTAACAATTTTTAGAAATTAGTAAAACAATCAATATTGATCTTGCGAGTTTAAAAACTGGTTTGTAAACAGATGAAAAGTGCAGAAAAAAATATCAATATGTTTTGTTTGTTTTACTTTTTCTAGTGACTATAAACATTAACAGATTTATTGTTTAAAAGTGAGGATACTGGTCTTTGACAAGTACCAATGATTTCCATGTGCTTTAACATAGTTGGTTTTCAATATCAAGAAAAGGAGTTTCAATTTAGAGGCAACAGTTTGATGTTTTTATTTTTTACTTAAACTTCTTACCAGAAACAAATATTTACACGTCTCGCTGAGGAAGAAACTCTCCATTCGATCTTCCTTGGTTTTAGTGAAGACATCATGAAGGGTTGCATAACCACAGCTGCAATTAGTGTCAACAAATAACAAAATAAACTTTAAAAAAACCCAAATCAAATCTGAAGTAGTCCTACTATACTATTACTACTAACAATAATAACAATAACAATACTAGCATAATTTTACAAGCACACAAATCCACCAATAACTTGATCAGATGGCAAATTATAGTAAAACTAAAAAATAATATAAATTTGTAAAGCGCCATCTATTTATAACCAAACATTTTCTGAGGTGTTGTGAGAGGAAGGGGAACAAAAAGAAAAACGTATATCACACCTTTATGCCCCCGTTCATTGGGCCTTGAATATTCCTTAAACAAGCCTAACTCCTTAGGAGTATTCAACAATGACAGTCAAATGGGTGCGCAGGTTGCTAAATCATTCACAACAATAATAGCCACCCTCACAGGTAACCATTTACTTATAAATCAAGGTCTTTCTCAAGGACACCCCTCACAGGTAACCATTTACTTATAAATCAAGGTCTTTCTCAAGGACACAAGTGTCACGACCCAACCTCTGGAGACTCGGCCACCACAACTTATAACCTGTTTTAGAGAATGGGTTTACATGGTTTAATACCAATATGCTTTTGTAAGACAAGCAATTTTACAGCTGCAATGCATAAAATGCCAAAACTTACGTTGATTTTGTGTACGTCTCCAAACTCTCTAAGATGTCACTTCCAACATGTAGATAGAATGGGTTCTGTGTCGCCTACAACAAAAGATAAATGTTTCATCAAACTACAATATTAAGATTCCAATTATATTACTATGTATAATTCATATACATATAATAATAATAATAATAATAATAATAATGGCTTCTTATATAGCGCTCATATCCGTCACTCAGTGACGCTCAAGGCGCTTCAACAGTCAATATTTTCCTGCAAGGTATATATGTGGAGCTACTTTTTGAATTTTGAGGCCTATTTCTTTACATAGCACCATGTAATGGTTTACAAGGTGCTGTGGCGCAATATGCAGCCGATCAAACCAGGAACACCGGGGCAAACCCCTTCTCTTTTCGATAAGTGCACTGGGTTCTTTACGTGCATTACACAACACACGGGACCAACGGCTTTACGTCCCATCCGAAGGACGAAGCAATAATGGTTAAGTGTCTTGCTTAATAAGGACACAAGTGTCACGACCGGGACTCGAACCCACACTCTGCTGAACAGAAACACCAGAGCTTGAGTCCGGTGCTCTTATCCGCTCGGCCACGACACTAACCATATAGAATTACACCTCTGCTTTTACAATTAATAACAATCTTTAATAAACAATACATATTGCTAAAACAATTCAACAATAACGGCCTCCCCTCAAAAAAAAAAAAAAGAAGGAAAAATACATGTAAATCTAAGCCTTTTATAAAGGGATCAAAAGTACACAGTTGTGCAAGAGCACTGAAAAATCCCAAACCAGGGCCATCAGCCAGTAATGAAATAACAAACAAAATAGATAAAAAGAAACTCAATTACATCCTCCAGCCTCACCAGTAAACAGTAAATTAGTTACTCGCCCAAAACAGGACCTCGTGAAAAAAATGAAAGAATTAGCCAATAGACCCCTTGCATATGACATCAGACTTAAATAGCGCCCTCACTGAGGTAAATGAAGACCTATCATTGGTCGAGTGTTTTGCGCAGCTTGAAAACACTTCCATTGTTCGACTTCAGTGATGTCGGCCAATGCAAGGGGTCTATTGGCAACTATAAATGAGAAATTTTGTGATAACAAGAAGGGAGTCTTGGTGTTTTGTGGCCTGTTTGGAATTTGGACATCAGACTTTCCTCTCATCCAGATACTTGTTGGCAGTTACATGAACATGTCATCAAATTTCATTATCTCATTTCTCACTTCCTCATCATAATTTTATATATAATTGGTTGAAAAATTGTCACGTGGGGGTGTATTAACATGAAATATGAATACCGGCTCTGTCAACTAGTGAACAAATGGCCCTAAACAAACATAAATTGTTGTGTACAAGTTTTGTATGCAGTGTGCTTGTTGTACAGGAACTATCAAATCAACCATTTTCTTTGTAGGAATTTTTCTGTTTTTTTTGGTAATAGATATTGTGCAACGTGCATGCGCATACAATGTGTAACAGCAGCCAGCAGCCAGCCACCAACCCGGTTATAACATGCAGTGAAGACCTGCTCCTCACACTGCTATCGCCTAATTACATCATTGTTGAATAGAAACTGACCTGATATAACAAATATGTGGATTCAACAAGTTCCGGTCTGAGTGGATAGAACAGGACATCTGGCTGCTTAGTCTGCCAGTTAAACCGCTCCGGAATGGCGCCATACTTCCTCCATATGGCATAAAAAATGGCATGTGAGCAGATGGCTTCTTCTATGTCACCAGCAAGCACCTGAAGATTGAATCACATGACAAATGAAAATAACAAAAGGAAAAGAAGTACACAAAAGATATATCAAATTTTTTGTGCTAACCCCAGACATGGCACCAATTTCAATAAGTTGTCTGAAAATTGTTTTACAGAGAGGCTCCAAGGTCAAATTCAATTTTAGGATGCACCCATTTTTCAATGTATAAATTCCTCATGAAAATCAAGGAAAAGTATTTTCAAATCTTGGAGCCCCTCTTTAAAATGTTTAAGATTTTTCTTAAAAAAAAAACCCAAAACCAAAACAAACTTTGTTAAAACATTCTTTACAGTTGCCTGAATCATGTTGAATTTTTTTTAAAAGTAAAGTTTTATGCCTTCAATGAAACTTTGTTCATTAGCCTCATCCCTATAAAGACCTTATGGTCACTTTGGAAGTAGCTGTATCACCCCACTGGCACCCTCTACTTCTGCCAATAAACCCATGTACTAATGACGTCATGGTTTGTTTACTGCATTGCCCAAGTGCTGTAACTGGGTAATGCATTTCCGACAGTTGAGCAGAGAAACAATGGTTTTCCATTCCTCTGCAAAGTGGTAAACAAACTATAATGTCATCAGTACTGAGGTCTATTGATCTCTATTAACTCAATCAAACCGAGTCTGAAATTTCACTGCTTTGAATCTATTTATATGAAGTGCTTGCTAAGCATGATCTGACTTTGTCATTTTTAAGAAGTGGTGAACGTTTTACCTGAACCCCTGAAAAGGCTGCTTGCAGTGCATCAATCCAAGAGTTTAATGTCCGACCATCATTCATGTTAACATTTACATAAAGAGGAACTTTACCATCACCGCTGGTACATGAAGCTCTCCTTTCATTAGAGAAAAACAAGTTAGAACTTTTATTTATTTACTTTTTTACCTAACACCGATGTGTAAGCAGCAGTGTAAAATGCCCCCCGAGTCCTGCAGCCTGCAGAAAAATACAAATCCACAGAAACACTACATGGAAATCAGAACTTACTGAAATTACAAGTAAAAAGTCTGTCCAAAGCCAATATGGCTCATCAGGCGAGTGTTAATATTCCGTTTTATTGACATTAATAAACAACAGAGAATATTTCTGTCCCCCGAGACAGGATGCCAAAATTACAATGGAGACTTAACATGAAAGACAGATAATGAAAAAGAAAGAATAAAAGTCTTGCTTTGTACAAACTTGAGAATGACAATCTTTAAAATAAATCTTAAGGTCTTACCCCTTCCTCATGTGTTTTTTGATGTTGTCATAAATCTCATTAAATGTTCGCAAGTCTTGTTCCTCACCAAACATAATGAATGACTGTGAAAAAATAATAATACATGTTTACAAAATTAAAAGGGAATTTCAAAATGTGAACAACATAAAATTAAAAACCTGAATGACAAACTGTGTAAGTTAAGGAAAACACTTCAACACTAGCAATAAGAACACATATATGGAAATAATTATACAAGCAATCTTGAAAAATGTGTAGCTGGGTTTGGTAAAAATCTGAGCCTCTCAGATGTTACATTTGGAAAGATTTGGAAAGTCTTTTCAACACAACAGATAATCAGACAGCTTTGGTTTGGCTTCATTTACTTTGGTAAAACAACTTAACACTGCAATCGACTACCACATCAAGATTTTACCAACAAACTCTGGGCCAAGATTGCCCAAGGACCACTTGTTGACTAGAAGCTGATTTTTGTCTGGTCCCCAACACACGTTTTAGGGCACGAGTACCAGTTAATATCAGCCGTTAGTCGACAGACAGTTGTTGTACAAACTTTGCCCTTGTACCACCCTCATTTTAGAAGCATCCAGTTTCTCTAGCTTGAAACCCAAACCAATGAGCATTTACCTTCAACAGATACTCATAGAAAGAATCAGCTCCAGCGCCAAGACCACTCTGGATTCCAACCCATTCACCAGTCTGAATATTTATCACATTTCCTGTATGATACAAGTACAAAAGAAACTCGGTGATACTGGCATTGTTGTTATAGCTTTCTGGTAATGAAACCAAGGAACTCTGTAGTGCAACCCATAGGTTTGGAAATACCTGTGAAGGTAAAATGTTTCAGAGTCCTCAGTTTAGAGGTAGTACATGTAGGAACACCCCAAGTAGGGAAAACCCATGCAGTCAGGTGGGGACTGAAAATCCAAGGTCTGAGGTGGGATTCAAACCAGAGTCCACAGAAGTGAAAGGCATGGAAGAAACCACTAAGCTGACCTGAATGACAGAGACACATTCATGTTCACAGCGCTATTGAGAATTGTGGTTCTGAAATTATATTACATATGAGCAGAAAGTTTGAGTAAATATGACCTGAAAAAAACCTGACTGGGTAAATTTTGAATAATTTTGGCTGAACAAAGAAATATTTATTATTAGGGCTAGATAGCTCAGTTAGTAGAGCGCTGGCATGTTAATTTCGAGGTCGTAGGTTCAAGTCCCGCTCTGGTCAGTTTTTCTGTATTCAATCCAAAACTAAGATAATCTGATACATTGATTGCCTTCAATTTGTAGGTTTTCAGATATAGTTTTCTTGAACATGACTTCATTTCAGAGGAAAATGTTTCACAAAATTGTTTTCTTTCTAGTATGAACTTTATAACCAGTAAGCTTTCAAACTAAAATTCAACAATTAACCCTCTTGCTGTCTGACCATTCAATACCATTCACTGTGGTTTTGAATGATAGATAAGCTATGCCAGCCTTGCAATATGATACCATGAGGGAATGCATGTACACAGTACACAGTTAGTTCTGTGCACAGTTGTGCCACCATACACAACTTTGGCAGTTGAATGGTTTCAAATGGTTGGTCAACTCACTTGAAAATGTTGCGAACAGTAGGAGGGTTAATGATTATTTTGTATCCTTACCAATCCTGTATATTAAATACCTTTAAACTCTGACCTCTCCCTTGATTGAACAAACACAATGTATCATTTAAAATGATTTGCCAAGAAATGACAGGACAAACCTAGTAAACCTGTCTTGTTGGAACGTCTTATAAAGAGTGCATCAATGGCCCTCCTAGCCACATCCTCAAAGATTGGATCTTGGACGAGTTGACTCAAGAGTCCAAATTCAAGAATGAGGGATCCTGCTCCTGCTGTGCATGCCTCTTGTACACCTTGAGGAGGAACACCATCATAGAGGCGAACCTAGTGAAGATGAAAGGTTCAAATATTAAAGAAATTTTGTGGCGTGTCATGGCCGAGTGGTTTAGCGCATCAAATTCAAGTTCTGGAGGTTAAGTCATCGGAGTGTGGGTTCTAGTCCTGGTCATGACACTTACATGAGACTAAAAATTACTATAATTGCTTCTCTTCACCCAGGGGTATAAATGAATACCTGTGTGGGATAAATGAATACCTGCGTGGGTAGAGGTTAACATTGTGTTTGAAAACATATTCAGAGCGCCGCAGCAGCCCAGGGCTGTTTATTCCCCAGGAAGCTGAGAAAGATTACAGGATTGTTATTGGTCCAATGACCAGGGCACTAATGTAAAGTGCATTGATACGTTGGTAGTAACAAACAGAATTAGGTTTTTTTTTTTTTTCTTTCTTTCAAATACAGTTTTCATTTCATAATTTTTTTATTTCATTTCGGTTTTAATAAAAATACCAAACAACAAGTCCGGAGACTAAAAATGTTTAGTTTACAAAGAGTGACATCAAAAATAAGTTAAGTAAATTAAAACAAATTAGAGATAAAACATCAGGAACAAACAAAAACGGTTCAAGAAAAGGCGGGAGACAAGCATTAAAGAGGGATGAACAAACACGGAATTATGCACAATTAGTGGGGGCTGCATCTAAAAGGCTAATCATATAAGGAATGGATAACTGTTTATATCTGAAGTTCTGATTTTGGGAATATCTAGTAGCTGAATACGACTTCTTTTCAGAGGGAAATATTTCATAGAAAAATGGTTCTACATGTAATATGAACTTCATAACCAGTAAGTTTCAGACTGAAATTAATCAATCATGTTTTTCATTCATACTAATCCTGTATGATACCTTAAAACATCCCGAGATTCAGAGGATTTATGCGAGGGCACTACTTAGCTCTTTTCACACTGTATCTCTTATCTCCGTGGAATAAAGCCTTGGGGAGCTAGGCCCTAAGAGGTTTTTTACCTAACAGTTACCCCGGCACGCTTTCACACTGCCCCCGCCTAGGTCCCTATTCCACTGGGTTCCGATTGCCTTTTCAAGAATACCCCAGGGTTTTACTGCTTACCCCTGGGTTTTACCACTTACCCCTACTCCAGAGCAGGGGTGGCTATTCCCCAGGGTATGCTGAATTGGCGGGGTAGATCAGGGGTAAAGCAATCTAAGTGTGAAAGGGCTGGCCGTTATTCACCGAGGTTGCCCTCAGGGAATAGAGTAGTGTGAAGGGCTTTAGGGTCAACGGTAACCTACCCTGGGGTGAGGGATCCCAGTTGATGTGTTTTGAAATGCAGGTAACAACCTGGTGGCCAGATCATGTGCCATATGAAGTAGCTCTCCATCGTAGTTATCAGGGTAAAGGTCACCATGAGGTCGGTACGGATCAGTGATCAGCAAATGAGCCGAGAGCAGCCCTCCCATTACCCTGTAGAATAAAGACCACTCATTTATTTGTTTATTTTGTTTCTATAACACACATCCAACAGCACAATTAGCGCCAACAACAGGATGAATAGGAAACAAGAAGAAATGTTCATTTTTAGATGTGGGAGAGAAAACCCCATTGGGGGAAAAAACCATGCAATCAGGTAGGGACTGAAAGCCCAAGGGTCCACATAACTGACAGGCACAGAAAGAAACAACTGAGTCAACTTGATTCCTATCGATCACGTAGAATTAAAACTTATGCAATTACTCCTGTCCATTTAACATTCATGTTTGATAATCATATTTCATATTTGTTTTTAGTTTTATTGGTCCTAAAAAAGGATATTCCCTAAATTTCATGCAACAAGCAGATTAATAAAATTATATTATTATGTATGCAAGCAATGCTGCTCAAGATAAAAAGATTAGGCCCTATTTTTTAAAGTTTAAAATTAAAAAAGTAAAAAAAAATCAAAAAATACAAAAAGTTACAAACTTGACAAGAGGGGAACACTCCAGTAAATTGTGGGGGGTGGGGTGGGGGGGGGAGTTAAATAAATAAAATAAAGATGTCAACATCGGTGCTGATCGTTTAGAAGACGTATGGAATAGGGAACATTAATTTCAATATATGTTTATTCTGGTCCTTACGGGCTGCCATCTCTTACCAATACCAAGCACTTTCATATAAGTGTTGTAGGGTTGATCACCAGTTTCCAGCACACCCTGAGCTTTAATTAGTACCCGCTCCCAGTGGACTTTATCCACATTTATATCTACCCCCAGAATTTTAGTGTGAGATGGTCTGTCTGGAGAACTGTACAAGTTGTGTTTCAAAGTATGGTCATTGTATATTTTTTACAAGAAAATCAGAAGGTTTTTCATGGTACAAGAACCCACTCCACTACAGTCCCTTAATTCCCCTGTGCAAAGATTTAGAATCATAAAATATAAATGGGTGAATTGACAAACAGGGACCAAAACAATGAATGAAGATTGAATTGTATTCACCTTATTGTTGATTCAAATACTTGCACGGTATTATTGTGATTAAAAGATACATTATCAATCACAAGGTTAACAGCTCTCTTGAATTCTGTGCCGTTACCCAAAATCTGTTGATTCAATTATTAACATGAGTTTAACCACAAAATAAAGAGAGACTGACCATACAGAGCTATAATCGCATTCAGATTCACTGTCTTATTTAGCTATGCTCCATGGTAATTATTATTGTTACTATTATGATTTTGGGTTGAACTTGAGCCCTATATAATTATTATTAATAATTATGAGAATAACCCTCGAACTAGAAAAATTATGAGAAAAACCCTTGAACTAGAGGTACTGAAAACCTGTTCTACATGCAAGGTTCCAGTTCGGGGTTCGCGAACCAGGGTCACAGAGGGGGAAGGAAGGGAATAAACCACTGAATGCTCCAAAGAATATGAATGGTTAATCATTTAATTCAATTTTGTGATGCATAAATTCCTCCTTTTCATCTAGTTTATAATTTAAAAAACAAATCATGAAAAATAGTGATCTTCCATTAACTTAACTTTTCCATGATGTATTTTAAAAACTTGCTGTACATTGAATCGCTTTTTATCTTTGGGTCACTTGATTCATTTTAATCGATGTTTAAATGATGAAACATACCAGCATTGGCCCAATGTATGAGTGAATTTACAAGATACAAAAAATCTAATTTTCGTCAGAAAATTTGTCATCGTTAAGTCATCTGGTCTAAACATGAATAATTTGCCGATACAAACAGAAAATACAACGTTTACGATGTAATGGTCATGGTCAAAACAATTATGTATGCTGTAATGTAAAATACAATTTCGCAACATTATGGTAAAAACAAAGGTACTATGTTGGGATAAAACTAGAAAAAAAAACATCTGATGGTAACGCTCCTCCAGTTGCTATTTTATTTATGAAAAACCGATATAGACAATTAAATTGAGAGCTAGCATTGTTTGTTATGTCATAAATTATACTAATAGTTGTTTGCTAATAAATGACAATAAAAGCCATCCCAACCAGCTGTTTGAAATACTCAAGATGATGGTCTAAGCATGAATAATTCGTCGATACTAACTAAATTACAATGTGTTTGACTTGGTGGTAAAAACATATGTTGTAATCAAACTAAAATACATTTTTTTCAGTATGATGGTAAAAACAACTTAGATACTTCGTTGTGATAAAACTAAAATAGGCCTACATCGTTTAGAATAAAGTGATGGTCACATTATGAGTTGTAGTTAAAACGTTGAGACATCGTGGCTGTCACAACTTGAATACTAAATTTCTCACAATACTAAAATACAACGTGATGACAACGTGACCACTTCAACTCTAATATTATGTTTTAATGTTGCCAAAATACAACGTGCAGACAAAATGATCATAACAACATACACATGTAAGTACTATGTTTTAACGACCAAAATATAACTTTTTCCACAATGTTGTTGACACAACTTAAATTATAGGGAACTAATAGCCTACTTTGTAATAATACATGTACCAAAGTACAATGTTGTAAAAACGAATAACCCGTAATTGGAATACACAATCAGATGGGAAAGTTTTTGTAATCCCTTTCTCTAAAACCACATTGGAATCGGTTCTCAAAACGTAATAAATTATGATTATGAACATTTGCAGTGCTTCCACCAAGTAAGTTCTTATAGTCATAAATTGTTTGAGTTATTACCAAAAGTGTACCCTCCCTTTAAATAACAAAACAAAATAATATAAATTGTTACTTACAGCAAGTGTGTCTAGAACATCTACCAGTGTAAGTGAATAGCCTCCAAGAACATCATTGATGTTCAGGTTTGACCTGCAGATGAAAAAAATAATACTTTAAAGTGAGAAGTAATTATTACTAGTAAGCTTGGGGTACAACCATGTGTAAATCTTTTTTGGTAGGAGTGTTGGGCTCAATGTTTTGAACGGATATCAGGTATTTTTGTACTTTGACCACCTTCAAAATATACAGCAAACAATCCTCATAGTATGTTTTTCATCCAAGATTAAAAAATGATTTAATGTCAGCCACTAACTTGATTCTCATTGAGACAAAACAATTGCATATTATTCTCTTGATGTATAATAGGCTTAAAGCATTCATTTAATGAATGTTGCTTAAAAAAAAAAAAATTTGTTTCACAAAGAAAATTCCTCCGGATAGTGAAATACATTTCGATTGTGTTGTGGGTGACATCCTTGTCTGTGTCTTTGTCTGTGTGACCCCTGAGAAGGTGTGTTGGTGCAGTATCCATCAAGACAAGACAATACAACTTTTAGATCATCCTAGAAATTCATGAGGGCCAGCCAGGGAGGATTTTGTTATTGGGAGATGCTTACAATTGTGATAACAGACTTTTTACATTTTGTAATTTCACCGAACTTTTTGAAGAACAAACAAAAATTTAAGGCAAGATTATAGAACTTTATTTGAGAGCATGATGAGTTTCTCACTGTAGTTTAAGAGAGAATTCAGACATTTTGGAAATGGATAATTAGTAACCGATGTATAAGTAACTTTCATCCAGCTGATTTGCAGAAAATTCTGCTTTTTAAAACAAAATTATTTGTTACATGATAATTGCCAAGGACCAGTCCAGGAGCAGTGTTAATAACATTAGTTTTTTTTTAGGGCTTGTAACTTATTTTTTCTTATTTTTTCTTGGCAGGACTTTTCTATGATCAACAAATTTGTGAAATTTGTCCCTGATTTTATCCTAGAGGATAAAATCAGGGACAAATTTCACAATTTCCTGTGTCAGGAGATGTTCCTCCTCCTTCACAAAACATCATATTAATGGTCACCTGATCATAAATACAACCATCACAAAGCATGTGTACATTCAAGTACAACATTGGAATGGTGATTATTAAAGACCAGTATCCACACTTTGTGTAACCCAACATATCCATGAAATAACAAACCTGTGAAAATTTGGTCATCAGAAAACAGTGAAAAACCCATTTATAGGCCTATGTTTTCACTGTGTTCTTCAATCATTGGGTTTTGGACTCGCAAGATCAAAACTAATTGTTTTACTAGTTTCTCAATTTTTAACTAAAGCATTTCAAGCAAAAAATATTTCAAGGGCAGTTTTCCACCATGACCATCTTCATACCATGTAATTTATGTGAAAATCTGTGAACATTCATAACTTTAGTCTTACCAATGTTGTGACACACCCTTTAATGATGTACATGTAGAATGTAAATTTGTCATAACACATAATGTAAGAGAAATTATGTGACCAGTGTCATGGCAAAGTGGTCAACTGATCGGACTTAAGTTCTGATGTTTGAATCATCAGCAGTGTGGGTTTGATTCCCCGTCGAGTCATGACACTTGTTTCCTTGAGTAAGTAAACTTAACCACAATTGCTTCTCTTAAGTCAGGTGTAATGGGAACCTGGGAGGACTGAGACAGTATGGTGTTGAATTAACCCCGTTAGCGCTAATTTAAGCAAAGGGAGTTGAGAAAGTTAGAGGAATAGTCTAAAAGTATGCCCGATAAACAGGTATATTAGGGAGGTTTCGCATACGAACGGATACGGTTAATGCGATGGATACGTCATCATTATGACGTCATACGCTACTCGCTATCCGCTATACGTGCAGACTACACTGATATCCCGCTTGCTACACGTAAGTAAAAAACACGTAGGAGAACTCGAACTTCTAGTAATTCTCCTGTATTTGTTTCCAAATATGTATGAATAGTATCAAAATAAATGAATCACTGAACATGTACGTGTCATTTTGTTGATTTCTAAAGACTTTGAAATACGAAAAAATGCACTGTTTCTTCGTCATTTTCCTCTAAAGCTATGAACATAAGCTCGTCTATGGAGGATGCCATGTTGAACAGCGCCACCAAGTGCTGTGCTGGAACAGCGAACAGTGCCACCAAAACGCTGGGATTGCAAAACAACAGAAAGGCTGCTAACGGTTACGGATAGCTAAACGTATGCGTATGCGTATCCGTTCGCGTGCGAAACCTCCCTAATAATGTTGTAAAGCGCCTTGATCTAGCTACTAGAAGCACAATATAAGAACCAATTATTATTATCATTGTTATTATTTTCTGTTGTTCATACTTACGGGTTATCATGGTCAGGGCCGCGACCCTTACAATGAATTGGATCCAGCTCATCCAGTGGAAAAGCATGCTTCATATAATTATCGTATCCAAAATAAAACATCTTCTTTACATCTTCTAGTTTTTGCTGTCGCTCTTTCTCAGTAAACGCTCCATACTTTTTGTCGTACTGTCCTGTCTTCGCCGTGAACCAGTTTAGTTGTTTGCCATTGGATAGGAGGAAGACGGAAACATTGAAGAGAATGACAAAGATTGCGAAGCAGGCACTGCAAGTCATTGTGGTGAATTCTGATTCACGGAGCAACGTCAGCATTGTGAATCAACTTGGAGAATCCATGCTTTAAATTCAATCATATCTCTGCATCAGCTTTGATGTCACATCCGTAGAAACAGTTCTGAGTCAGTCAGAGGGGCACTACATAAACAAAACATTATATTAATCAAGTTACAAACATTACATGTACACAAACTGCATTTTAAAGTGTATTTTTTACATTGCCTCGCCCAAAATGAAATAAATCAATGACAAATTTGAAAGACCTTTTGAAGAATTGTTGATCTCTTGCACCATTTTAGATAATTGGAAGCATGGAAATGGAGGAATGGTAGCTGAGCTGAACTTGCACTTTACGCTTTGTGTAAAGTGTTCCTCAGGAATAATAATCTGCGCATTTTTCTTGCCCCCAGGAAGTTTTAGTAGCACAGTCTATGTTGTTAAATGTATTGTGTAATTGTAAATGTGTCTTTCTGATATTTAATGGATTAGTACTATAGTAGTGATCCCAACCAGTTTAATGGTCAGTTTAATGAACTTTCACCCACTCAAAAATAATTTGACACATTTTTACAGTTATCATTCACATCTGAAAAGGAAGAAGAGCATACCTTCCTTCGGACCATGACCTTCCTCTCTGTACAATTAACAACATACATGTAAGTCTGCAAGTGCAAGATACTTCGGCACAAAGAGGGAGCAATTCAAAGACAAGAAGAACTCCTAGCTGTGTCAATTTGTTACTAATATTAATTTGGATTTTGGGTTGAACAAAGAAAATTTGTGGTTTATTATTTAATATTAATTTTACCAAAACCTGTCTGCCTGTGTTTGTTGTTGATATATAGTGATAGTGATACACAAATTTTTATAATTCATGTTGTTTCACTGTAATTGTAAAAAGTAAAACAACAGTAACAAGTTGAGTCACTGTGCAGTGCAGTAACAACAGATGATGAATTGTACTTTGTAACTTTCAGATATAAATAAACGAATTGTGAGTATGACAAAACTGTCGGCCTCATTTGATAGGCCACAGCACCAGTGCAGTAGTGACTAGCAGTAGAAGTAGCACTTTAGTATGGTGGCCCTGAAGGGACATCGCATATCGCAAACGTGTGCGCATACGTATGCAATGTCGTGAAACAAATCGCGAATGTGTGCGCACACGTATGCAATGTCGTGAAACAATTCGCGAATATGTGCGCACACGTATGCTATATGTCGTGAAACAAATCGCGAATATGTGAGCACACGTATGCAATGTCGTGAAACAAATCGCTAATGTGTGCGCACACGAGTGCGAATATATTTGCGATGTCGTGAACGTTATTGCATACCATGTCGCATACCTTTGGGATGATGTCATAGTTGCAGACAATTTGTTAGTGACCTAGGGAGTACGTGGCGCTACAGTCAGGCTCCTGTAAGCATGGCTATACAATAATGTGTACCCAGGAACTTGGCACCAGGCCAAGTTTCACCAACATGTACTACAGCATAAGCTACCTACCTACAGCCTACTAGTACTACTGCATGTGCTATTACAATCAAGGTCGAAGAGTACGCACGCGCGAGGGTATTTTACGGTCAAACACGCCCATTTTATGTTAATAGCCCACGTTCGTCCTGGGAAAAAAGAAATACGCCACCCGCCTCGCTTGCCTCCTCACAACAATGACTACCGCTGCAATGACTACCGCTTATCTCACTGTAGGCAAGAAACCCCCCAGATCATTAGACATTTTATTTAAAGGTATGCAACATGGTATGCAATAAAATTCACGACATCGCAAATATATTCGCAGACGTGTGCGCACATATTCGCGATTTGTTTCACGACATTGCATACGTGTGCGCACCCATATTCACGAATTATTTCACGACATTGCATACGTGTGCGCATATATTCGCGAATTGTTTCACGACACTGTATCGTAGGACGCCCTGTATTCAGGGCGTCCCTGAAATCGAGGCAAATCTTTTACCTCTCTGTGCGCGATGTAAACAGTCCCTAGATACAATTTTTGTGGTTTGACTTGCCAAGCAAAGAGTCTCCTCTCATTTGACCAAAACTAAGAAACATGTAAGGCTCCACTGGTTAGTTGCACTTTGTAAATGCAAAAAGTTGTGGTATTTTAGGCATTTCTGCAAGGTACAAAAATATGTCATACTGTCGGGGCCATAAAAAAAAATTTCCCCAACGAAAAAGTTTCATCAAACACTTTTTCAATTCACAATTCACGATGATCAAATCATGTGACTGAACATTCTGCTGAGCATTCTGGTGGAAAAAATACAGAGGCTTAAAGAAGCCACATGCCTTATATCATTTTCTAATAGTCTGGATAATTTTTTGTTGTAACACTCTATCATTTTTGTTATTAATATTAAAATTTAAACATCAGCTTTGTGATTCGATTATCACTGTTTATTTATATGCTTTATTATAAATGTTAAGAAACATAAAAAGACACAAAACTAAATAAAAATAAGATTTGAAAGCCAAGAATTATTTACAATTTTTTTTTTTTTAAGTTTTTGAAAAATACCATGGTTATTTTTAAAACTAAATAAAAAATATGTTGAATAAAATGAAGAAAACTGCTGGCTATATAGAGTCATACACTAAGTCTCACAGAACACTTGTAGTCACTGCAGATGTTTCTTCCACGTATGGCTTCACCTAGCCCACCTTGTTGGGCTGTAATGGCTCTCTTTTAACATCGGTCTCATAATGCACATATCAATTGTAATCCCGGCCCTGGGGGACCCGGGACTAGCGGGGACTTGGCCGAGGATGTAAAAATGGCTTGGCGTCATAGTCCCTGCCATGCCCCGCTACTGCCCGGCCGGGGCGGGGCACTTGTTTTTGTACATCCCCCGCATGATCCCGGCCCAGGCATGCGGGGCATTTATAACAACCCCCGCACGATCCCGGCCCCGGCATGCGGGGCATTTATAACAACCCCCGCACGATCCCGGCCCCGACCGCCATGCAGGGCATTTGTCACACACTCCACGATCCGCTATTGTCCCGGTAAGGCGGGGAAACAAATGGTACAACCTCGGCAAAGTCCCCGCTATTTTCCCGGTAGGGCGGGGAAACAAATTGTACAACCTCGGCAAAGACCCCGCTATTGTCCCGGTAGGGCGGGGAAACAATTTGTACAACCTCGGCAAAGACCCCGCTATTGTCCCGGCTAGCGGGGCACAGTTCTTTGCACATCCCCGTCTATGTCCCGGCTACCTCTGCCAAAGTCCCGGGTCCCCCAGGGCCGGGACTACAATTGATAAGTGCATAACACTCTGAGACCGATGTTAAAAGAGAGCCATTACAGCCCAACAAGGTGGGCTAGGCTTCACCCGGACACCATACTTTCTTGTTTGCATCGAAAACAGGTCAAACTCAAAACAAATGGGACGCTATTGAAGTCATCGAAGATCGGTGCGTGGTGTGAAAGTTTCAATGTCCATCACGTTTTAATATATGTTTGCATATTTCTTATAAACAAAGGAAGGTAATTAGGGCATCAGTTGATTATGGAATATTTTAATTTTTG
Organism: Leptasterias polaris; assembly: GCA_037783415.1. Classification (NCBI taxonomy): domain Eukaryota; kingdom Metazoa; phylum Echinodermata; class Asteroidea; order Forcipulatida; family Asteriidae; genus Leptasterias; species Leptasterias polaris. The sequence continues at coordinate 472,399 of JAZGTN010000098.1, forward strand.
TTCAATTCAAAGAAAAAGGCATACTACATCGAAAACCGGACAGGGGAGGATATGTTTGCATATTTCTTATAAACAAAAGAAGGTAATTAGGGCATCAGTTGATTATGGAATATTTAAAAAAAAATTCAATTCAAAGAAAAAGACATAGGCCTACTACATCGAAAACCGGATATACGTATGCGCACACGTATGCGATATGCGATGTCCCTTCAGGGCCACCATACTTTAGCACAGTCAGTACGTCCATACAGTCAGTACGTACATACAGTCAGTAGCAATAGAATTTTCAGTATGCACCCTACTCCTCCCCATCACTTGCCGTACAAAATACACAGGTAATGTATGTCCGGAATCTGGACAGATAATTCAGGCAATGACGATATCCATTGAAGGCAGAATAGAAATTGCAGATAACAAAAACATTACAAAATCTATGAAATTAAACAAGGTTTGTATGTATTATCAACAGACTATACAGATATTATATAAAAAAGTTGCATACACACCACACCGTCCATACAGACAACGTTGTTTATGATTGAGTGACAGCCGGGTCAAATCGTTTCTAAACAATTAAACGACACGACACGACACGGATATTAATAAACACAATGAGGGCGTTGTAAGGTTGAAATCGCGCAAGTTTATTGACTTGCCCAGAGGCTTGCCCGGGCAAATTCTAACTGTGCGCGGCCAAGTTTCGAAACTGCACGGATAAACTATCCAGCTAGCCTTTAATCAAGGCGTTTGCAGCAACCCATCAGCGGCTCCGCCGTTCTTCTTTTTAATTTAATGTTCGAGGTGGCGCGCTGCCGCTGTCGTGTGATGTACATCATCCCGGTTACGGGAGCGCCTTGAAGAAAAGGCTATTACTAACTTCTGTACTTCACGCATAGTGAACGATCAAGCCATGGGGGCGGGGGGGTAGCCACCATTTCAGACGGCCTTTACTTGATCCATGGAGGAAGGTCCTTCCTCCATGCTTGATCTTATTCTTTATGCAGTTCTTTCAACTTTCTTAACTGTTTTCCTTAATTAAAATGACAGTTGCACTTGCGGTATACAGTGTATTTGGCATGTAAATGGCACAGAAAAACAACAAGTTAATAAAAAAACAATTATGTTTATACTTAACAAACTTTTGTTCACAAAATAAAAGTGAATCATGTATACCAATATGGTTTTGTTTTATTTCCATCACTTTTGCGTGTTTATTACAAAACAAGATTGCAGATGTTCATTAGTAACTTTCAAACTTAAAGACATTCGCAGGCAGAGGCAAGGAGTAATTCAGAAATTGAACATTACAGAACAAATGGGTGTTTGCCAACATTCATGACACATAGCATTATATAACACTTAACCCAAACTTTCACTATTTATTTACTTTTATGAGATAAAGAATATCAGTACAAAATGAACTTGAGAATAAGGGTTAGGTTTGGCTTGATTCATTTTTATCAAGTTTCAACAGTGCTAAAATCAAAAACTTGTTTATAACGCTGATGAGCCATATTTTTCCTCCTCATTTGTGTTCAGATTAATAATCACGTGTGTATGCCTTTAATTTGAAAAAACTAATATCATTTTGTATGCCTTCATTAATATATTTACTGCATAAAATATTCTTGGCCATGAAACAAAATGTTGCAGGGATAAATACAACTTTTAATAAACAATCACATTCTAAAATTGCAATTGCTATTTGTCAATTATTGTGATGGAATCTTAATTTGAATTGGGAATAGTATAACAAGTATGCTGTGTATGCACTCCAGGCCACAATCTCATAGAGCTGCTTATGAAAAACAAAAAAACTCAAGCATAAAAAAATTGTGTTTACCAGAATAAGAGTACCAGCCAAAATACCATTCCACATGTAACATCTGTGACTGGTATCCTGCTAATTTTCAATTAGCAGAAAATTGTTAAGCACTATTTGCTGCTTAAGCAGCTCTAGAAAATTGGACCCTGATTCAAGACTGTTTCATTTTTCTAAAAGCCCCCTGTTGTATCACTTAAAAGGTTCAATATTTCCAGTCTTTCTTGTGCTTACCACATATTCCTGTCCAGGGCAAAATTTCATAGAGCTGCTTACGAACAAAGAAGTAGCCAAAATACCATGTCACATGTACAATTTGCGGCTGCTTATTTTTGCTTCGCAGAAACTTGTTAAGAACAGTTCTCTGAATATACTTTGTTTTTACCCTTAAAGGTGCTGTATACGTTTGGTAATTGGAGCCTACTAATTGTGTTAATCCTATGAAAATGTAGGTATATACAATAAAACTAACCTGTGAAAGTTTCACTTCAAAAGGTGGTCGCATTTTTGAGATATCGCCGAAAAACCGGAGCGAGTATTTCCACGCAGGAAGAATATTCCCCATAGGAATCGTAGTCCGAGAAGCGTTTCTGACAGAAACGCTTCTCAGATTCAAATTTGGGGGAATAAAAAGTGATATATTTTTCCATAACCGTAGTACTTAGAAGTTAAAAGTTTCTCAAAATTAATTATACTACCCAAAGCTGCTGCACTTCTAACCAAGTTATTTTTTTTACTGCCATTAATTTTCAGAGTCATTACCAAACGTGTACTGTGTCTTTAAACCAATGTGTATTAAGCACTGTGTACTCAGTACTTTCCCCGAGTTCTGTGAAAAAAATCCACAGGCAAATCACTCTGGTGGGTTTCGAACCCACGACCTTTGCATTGCTAGAGCAGAATGTCTTACCACTAGGAGCACACATATCACTTTATTTTTCCATCACTTAAAACAGTTGTCTGTTTAAGCAGCTCTATAAAATGGAGTCCTGGTGATCACAGAACTGGATCAGAGCTGTGTATTGGAGGAGTTGCGACAGAGTTACCAGTTCCTTTGGACACCATTTTGGTCAAATGTAGCACAAACCAATGTGCAGTCTTGTCTGGCATCCTGTGTGTGAACATGCGTCTTTAGGACCGGAAATGGCCTTTAATTGCAATTTGTTGCAACTCTTTCAATACATAGCTCTGCTCTGGATTATTGGTGAAAAAACACATTATCTATTGTTACATAATGTCTGTCTTAATAAGCTGATTTTACAAACGTATGCTTTCATTCTGTATCCATCAATAAGAATTACATATCTCAAGAACAAGGTCAGATTGAAATAAAAAAAAAAATTTCTTTCCATGCTGTTTGCAGAATGTATGATGGCGGAAAAGTCTGATTAATGTTAGCAAAATATTTAAACAACTACAATAACATTTCCCAACAAAATATTTTTTTTAAATTATTACAAAAGGGGGGAAAATATCACCACTTAAACTATGTGAAAATTTAAGGAATTAAATTAGCCCAAACAGTTTAGGTATAATAATCTAAACACTTGCAATAAACAAAGACATAAGTTCCATGTAAAATCTTAAACTCGCTAAATATTACTTCTTAGATTGATAATAAAAGGTTACATGTTTTTTATGTGATTTTACTTCTTCTTTTTTCCTAAGGGAAAGTTGTTGGTTGATTTACAACATCCAGGTATACAACTTTGCTAAATCAGGAAAATGGCCGATAAACCTACTTTATGATTTGAATAAAAGAAAAGATTTAAACACAAATTTGTATCAATTACTGAGCTTGTTGTTAAAAAGTTGACAAATGGTTCTTATCTATTTACAAACCAGTGGTATCAATAAACATCTTGTTATTGAAAGTGGTGAGTAGGACATGCAAACGTATCAGAAGCAGCAATAAATATAGCATTCTATATGGCCAGTGAATTTCCTGATCCCCAAACATATAAATTTGTCATTTTGAAAAGGCGAGAATTCAATTTCAAATTTTTTAAAACTGGCTTTCGTTAATACCAAGACATATATCAAAATGTGTAACTTTCATTCTCTTCTGGGTAGCCAGTCTTGTTCCCAAACAGCTAGTGGCGCATAAAAACCAAAGTTCAGACAGTAATTTGTCAATGGAAATCAAAAATGTAACATCTATTGATTAATTTCTTTGACACAAGCTTTCATCTTTACAAGATGAAGTGCTTTTTTAAATTCCCAATTAAGATTTGTTTGCTTCAAATGTTGATGTGTAAATTCTGTTAATTTCCATTTAGCAGAAAATCATTGGCCATTTTAGTCTGAAAAAGCCGTCTCTTATGCAAAAGTGGCAATATGTATGGTTCACCTCCGACTCTTGAAACATGAACCCACGACCAAATTCTGAAAGACCTCCATGTTTTACAAAAATCAAAACAGCACACTACAGGAAAATCTTCCACCTGAATTAATACATGATGTGGTCCCATTAAAGTGTCTCTCATTTTCATTAAAAGTCTCCAAGCGGAAGGAGAATGACTTCTAAAACCATCGTTTTATTATGAGAAACAGGTCTAGGCTCAATTTCATGGCTCTGCTTAGTGCTTACCATAAGCAAAATATTGACACTTACAGAAGCAGGGAATCCTGCCCTTATGTCAAGCAGATTTCACGGGTTAGCAGGGAGTCTGCTTATGCGCATGCCAGCTCCACATTACTTGGTATTCTTCGCTTGCTTGCGCTTGTCCTGTAAGCCAAGAATGGTGACCGCAAGAGCCAAATTCAGCGGTAAGCAGATCCATGGATTTCGGCCGTTTTATTAACAAAATGTATTTTGTTCACATTCACCAATTCTAGCAATTGTTGAGATTCAATTATATTTCTTTCAGTATTCATGTTCAAGAATTCTACGTTACAGAATGATAAAATTAGTGTAAGTATCAAAACTGGTATCAATCATACACACTTACCTGACAGGTGTCTTTAACCTGTTACCATGAGTACCTTACATGCTTCAATACCGCCGAACTCTTTCATGCGGAAAAACAGGTGTGTCACAAAACATACATGGCAAGGAAAACTTCCCCATCCTCTGAATGTACTTTTTGCACATCAGTAAAAAAAAATAGCCTTGTTCAGAAAAGTCAAAAAAAAAAATATCAAATTGTCAGAAGGTGGCTGTAGATCCAGGGCTATGTCTAGTTCTAACCGTTTAAATTTAACCAAATTGTCTTTTGATGCTCACATTTATTTATAGCAAAAACAAGTCAGAGTAAATTAGATCATAGTATATATAAGTATTCCTCATTGCTCAATAACAGTTGAGATAATGGCATTATTTTCTTTTTGGTGTGACAGAGCAGAGGCATTTTCTACTCTGCCTCGGCTCCTTTCAGCTCCTGCCCTAATTTGTAATCGCTGATTTTGTTCCAATCTATCTTGGAACGTGTAACTGGAAGTTGACGTCGGAGAGCCTTAAAGGTGGTTTCTGACATGACCCTGTAGTCGTCCCCCATCGCTGCCTGGTAATCATTCTCACTCTTTGCAATAAACTTGAGGATGGCTTTTGCTGTTGAATCCTCATCCTGGGATTAAAGAAAGGAATCATTTATAATAATAATGAGGCTGGGCTCGATTTCACAAAGCACTAAGATTCATCTTAAGTTGAGTTTCCAATATAACCATAGTGATTTGTATTGTGACATCACACTTTGCTTAGCAATTGATATTGATTCACACTTATGATCAATCTTAGCTCTTTGTGAAATCGGCCCCTGATTTCACAAAGAGCTAAGATTTTATCTTAACTGTCCCCCGAGTCCTGGGTGGGATTTGAACCCACATCCCCAACTATTCTAGAGCAGATGTCTTACCACTTGACCATCCAGGGTGACCAGAGTCTAGAGGCCAGTTCAAATCCTGTGTCTACCATCAGTTTCAAACTCTTGTTCAAAATGTAAACCTGTAAATGGTGTGCCCATGATTGCAGTCTTAAAGACATGTGGCCATTAGAAGGTATCAACTTACCGATATCGAGATCTGCTCCTTGACTTCCTTGTGACTTACTAACTGAACATTTCCATCTTCGTAGTAATGGACTTGGGCCTTCATGACACCTCGAGCTTCTACCTTACTCCCTGCCCCAGAAAAAGTGACAGAGAATTGTGACCGCCAACGCCCATTCCTGTATGGAAAGGGAAATGCCAAGTTAATTTCAATAAGTGGTCGGTAGCAGTGTTAGTCAGGTAATTGCAAAGAAGAAAATAAAATGTAGCACTTTAATGACTAACTAGTAATAAATAAATATCTGCATGAGCTTTCGTAGAAATAACTACCTCATCACACATTTTAAACCATTATTAAATCCACTGTAACACTTGTTTTTGTAATAAGAGCCAAATTAGAATTTCAAAATAAGCAATTTACATAACAAAATTATATTAAACAAAATCTTTTTCAAAAAGTGCCCTCAATTGCATAAAACAATTCAGACTTGAACCCCGCCTCCCTTTCACTTGTGAATAGTGTTAGCAACAATAACCAACATAATTAATAGAGTCACTTGGCTAGACAGATAAATGTCCTTTCTATAATGACAGCAAGGCCAAGGCGGCATGAAGCAATTTTGGCTATGGCCTTTGGCCAACACATCAACGTCGTAAAATAGGACTTTTTGATATTCCGGCCTTGGCCATAGATGAAGCCACCAATTCAGATACGGCAAAACATTATGTATGCATTTGTTATTGCGTTGGAAAAAAGCTAAATATGAAACTACTATTATTGCTATTTTTTATAAATTTAAGCCTAAGACAGTCTTACTTCAAACCAATATTCGACAAATGGACAAATTAGAAAAGACAACTATTAAAAAGTCCAACAAGTGCTTTGAAGTTGGAATAACCTGAAACATAAGACAGAAAATACTCACCAGAAATTACGTGGACTAAATTTGTGGTCTTCGATACAAACAATCAATGTGATAGAGTCCCCATGACTTCTGCCATATACCTGTTTGCAAACAAAAACAAACAAAAGCAGTGAGGGTGCAGGTCAGACCACATTGTTACTTGGGAAACTCAAATTATACTTCACATACCTCCTAACTGAGTTTTTCTGTTGGTCCCCTCCCCTTTTGTTTTTTCGCTTCCTTTGTTACAGCGCCTTGAGCACCTTTGGTGGATATGTGCGCTTTATAAGTCTTCGTTATTATTATTATTATTAAAGGTGCTGTATACGTTTGGTAAATGGAGCCTACTGATTGTGTTAATCCTATGAAAATGTAGGTATATACAATAAAACTAATTGTGAAAATTTCACTTCAAAAGGTGGTCGCGTTTTTGAGATATCACCGAAAAACCATAGCGAATATTTCCACGCAGGAAGAATATTCCCATAGGAATACAGTCTGAGAAGCGTTTCTGACAGAACACTTCTCAGATTTAAATTTTGGGGAATAAAAATTGATATATTTTTCCATAACCGTAGTACTTCGAAGTTAAAAGTTTCTCAAAATTCAATATACTACCCAAAGGTGCTGTACTTCTTACCAAGTAAGTTTTTATTGCCATTGATTTTCAGAGTCATTACCAAACGTGTACTGTGCCTTTAAAAATACTCTTTGTAGGGTTTGAAATTTTGAATGCTAAAAATACAATCTAGTAGGGTTTGCGTTAACTAAGACCATGTACATGAAATGTTTCTTTGAGCTGTCGAAGTACTCTCTCTACAGCCTGAAAAATATCAAAAACTTTGGATGGTCACTTCGCAGGCCTATGAAACTGGGTCCTGGTCAAACATCAAAGTAGGGTAAAACAAAAATATCGTTCTTTATCCCTGATTCACTTATTACATCAATTAAATTGCTACGGTACCAGCTGCTGATATTTAAGATTTGTACTGGTCTCTTGTCAACAGCTCTCTCGGAGGTCTGGTCTAGAGGTAAGACATCAGGGCCCGATTTCAAGGCTCTGCTTACTGTGGAATTCTGCGCTCACTGCCCATACAACTATGTCAGGGATGAGAGTCATTGCTGGCAAAAAAGTCTGAAACTACATGTTTGATCCAAATTTGAGGACAGAGGGCCAACATGTATGTTGAAATGATGGCGTTTCTACCTTTTGGTAACCCCTAGGGAGGGTTTGGATTTCAAAAGGCTTTTAGGAACAGTGTCCTAAGCACTAGTGAAGTAGATCAAAGGGCAGACTTTCTTTTATGTGGAAAAATGAAAGGCTTTTTTTATTCACCAGGCTGACATAAAAAGTCTGAATTCAGACAAAAGTCTGAAAAATCTCATCCCTGCTATGTGCTTTTTACAGGGAGCTGAAAGTGCAGATTTCAGCGATAAGAAGAGCCATGCAAATTTGACCCCGATTTAATTGCAGGGGACTTGGGTTCAAATCCCACTTTATGATAATAGTAATGACGTCTTCTATAGCACCAGTATCTACTAAAGTGCTCATGGCACTTCCTCCAATAACAAAATTACTCTGTGGATGTCTTCCTTTGGTGCACAAGCAAGGAAAGGTTGGAAAAGGGGGTGCTGGATAAAAACAGCAGCAGAATAAGCAGCAAATTCCCAGCAATCCCAAATCTGTGAGATTTTTTTCCCCACAGGATTTGGGAAAGCACCGAGTATAAAGTGCTTATCAAACATCGATGTACAATAAGACAAAATAGTAAAGTTAACATTTATTTTTGATATGAACAAGTTTTAACAAACATTTGCCGGGCTGTGGTTAATGTAATGTGATTAACCAGTAAACTCATAGGCCGGAAATCTGTTCGTTTTTTTGAGCAAGTTACCTGACCAAAACACCTCATAAATTATATTAGGGATTAAATTACTTTGTTTTATAATATATAAATGTTTTTTAAAATAAATTACAAATGATTTGATGAGGCAGAAAATATTGCAAAGTTTATCTGCTGAGAGAAAAAGCTGCAGGTCACCAGCAGCAGCAGTTTAACTTTAAATAGCAGTTTAACTGGTAATCTGCTTCACAATGAAGGATTGATGTCTACAGGGCCCAGTTTCGTGGCCCTGCTTACTGCAGAATTCTGAGTTTACGAGAACCCTCATGAGAATCATGCGCTTTACAGCATGGTAAGCACGGAATTCCACTGTAAGCACAGAATTCTGCAGTAAGAAGCACCATGAAAGTGGGCCTGGATGTTATACTTACTGTGTGGAATCCATCTGCAAAATGTTCTTTAACATGAGCAGCCACAGCCTTGTCTAGTGCTAAACGCCACGGTTCCGAAGCTTCATCTACAGCACAGGAGTCGATATCCATGGCCTCTTTCCTCAAATGGTCATATTTGAAAGACTTTTTGAGATTGGGTGCAAGGTAACGGTTGGCTCCAAGGTGACCAAATTCTGTGATGAGAACCTGAACAAAAACATAAAAGTACAATAATTGATAATAACAATAATTGAGTAAACACTCTTTTAGTTTCAATATGAAAGCTCACTGATATTAAAATCTTTATCCATACTCATATCTCAAGATTGTATATATTTTGAAGACTCCCAAAATCAGCACTATGAGACTTACACTGTCTATTATGAATGATCAATTAACACTAACTCGAACACTTACCCAAACCCTAACCACACAAATCACCACCATGAGACTTACACTGTCTATTATGAATGATCAATTAATACTAACTCGAACACTTAGTTACCCAAACCCTAACCACACAAATCACCACCATGAGACTTACACTGTCTATTATGAATGATCAATTAATACTAACTCGAACACTTAGTTACCCAAACCCTAACCACACAAATCACCACCATGAGACTTACACTGTCTATTGTGAATGATCAATAAACACTAACCCAAACCCTTACCCGACCCTAACCCAAACTCCACAAATCACCAACTGGCAACTCAACATCCAAACAGTTGAACTCAAATTATGGTGGTATGCTTGATCCTATGTAAAGCAGAATCAGCTTATTAGTGCAGTTCTCAGTCCAACACCGATTCAGTAACTCAACACCCAAACTGTTGGACTCTGATTATGGTGGTATGCCTGATCCCATGTAAAGCATAATCAGTTTACTAGTGCAGTCCTCAGTCCAACACCATACAGTAACTCAACACCCAAACTGTTGGACTCTGATTATGGTGGTATGCCTGATCCCATGTAAAGCATAATCAGTTTACTAGTGCAGTCCTCAGTCCAACACCATACAGTAACTCAACACCCAAACTGTTGGACTCTGATTATGGTGGTATGCCTGATCCCATGTAAAGCATAATCAGTTTACTAGTGCAGTCCTCAGTCCAACACCATTTAGTAAACTCAACACCCAAACTGTTGGACTCTGATTATGGTGGCATGCCTGATCCCATGTAAAGCATAATCAGTTTACTAGTGCAGTCCTCAGTCCAACACCATACAGTAACTCAACACCCAAACTGTTGGACTCTGATTATGGTGGTATGCCTGATCCCATGTAAAGCATAATCAGTTTACTAGTGCAGTCCTCAGTCCAACACCATTTAGTAAACTCAACACCCAAACTGTTGGACTCTGATTATGGTGGCATGCCTGATCCCATGTAAAGCATAATCAGTTTACTAGTGCAGTCCTCAGTCCAACACCATACAGTAACTCAACACCCAAACTGTTGGACTCTGATTATGGTGGTATGCCTGATCCCATGTAAAGCATAATCAGTTTACTAGTGCAGTCCTCAGTCCAACACCATTTAGTAAACTCAACACCCAAACTGTTGGACTCTGATTATGGTGGCATGCCTGATCCCATGTAAAGCATAATCAGTTTACTAGTGCAGTCCTCAGTCCAACACCATTTAGTAAACTCAACACCCAAACTGTTGGACTCTGATTATGGTGGCATGCCTGATCCCATGTAAAGCATAATCAGTTTACTAGTGCAGTCCTCAGTCCAACATAAAAAAATAAAACATGCAGTTGGATTTTGAAGGGAACCTTGGGGTGCTTAGGGTTTATTTGCTTGCACTTACCGTGTCATTTTCAACTTTGCAAGGGGTGAGTTGCTCATTGTTATACTGAGCAAATGCACTGTAATGTGAAGGAAACAAAACAATAAAATGTTGTTATTGATAAAACTTACAAGAATTTCATAGATTATTCATACCATTGATAATGATACCAAATTTAGTACATGTACTAGTCCCATCCAACAATAAACCCAAAACCCCGCGCAAAACATTAAAATAGATAGTCATGAAAATGAAATAAAATAAACAAATAAACAAATAACAAAACAAACACCCCAAACAACAAACAAACACCCCAACAACCCAACAAACAAACAAACAAATAACCAATAAATAAATGAATTAATAAATAAATGGATAATAAATAAATATATAAAATCAAAAAACAAACAACAGCAGAAACAAAACAAATAAATAATAGTAATAAATAATGAACGCTTATTAAATTACTATAGATGTTAAGATGTCCAGATTTACTATTACAAATAAAAAAGCAAACAATCACACTACATCCACAACCAGACCCAATATGGGCAAATGGATGTTCAAGTGACAAAGTGGCCAGGGACTTCTGATTTCTTGGGCAACCATCAACATACATCTAGCCCATGTACCCAGACAGTAGTAGATTAGCTGGAGATCTGAAGTAGCATACAGCAAATTGAACATACTTGTAGGATGGATAGTCCAATTATTTGTTCAGAAATAGAGATTCAAATTTGAAAATTTAAACACCTTGAATATGGGGAGTGCACAAACTTTCCAAATTTTACACCAGGGTATCCAACCAAAACACTACTTAACTTCTCTTGACTTCCCTTTGCCGCACAAAGAATGATTGAAAGTGACATGAGTGTCTTACTTTACCATCATATCATAGATGAAACTTCAAAAATGAAATCTGATTCCCAAAGATGACATGTTGAGCATTTTCTTGGTGTAAAAAAGTTCAATAAATTATGACTTACTCGGCAACCTTTTCCTTTAATAAAGTGTCGTCTTTCAACAAAATACGAACAGCTAGAAAAAAAAAGAACAAATCATTGTTGAACAAAGAAAGTTTTCAAATATGAATGCATAATAATAAGATTTAAATTGCTGATCTTTGTACTAAAATAGATAAAATCAAATATCAAAAAAGCAATACTTGAAATGTGGAAAATAGTTTTAAAATAATGTATCAATTTAAATAAACACACACTTCTTCCAGACACTTCCAGAATTGAATTTTCTGATAACTGCATATATAAAAGTTATTCTGACCATCTGATTTAAATCATATTATTTGAAGTTCCAAATTAAAGCAGACTCACAGTGAAATACTTCATTGAATTCTCCTGGTGGTACATGCCTGAAGAAAGATGACGCAATGCGTACCTGGAGAACAATGAATTTAAATTTGAAAACGGTTTGAACAATCAGTAGCTGGTTAACTGCATCACCATCTCTTAAAATGTAGAATACAGTGTTGTGGAAAATAAAAGTGACTGGTTTAACCCTAACCACCCCAGACCTGCCAAAATCAAACAGATGGTTTTGTTGGAATTTGGATGGTTTAGTACTGTGAAAGCTGGCTTTGCTGTTGGACTATGGATGGTTGAGTACTAATGGGTCAAGGTACTAGTGTTGGACTTTGGCTGAGTGTGGAAGGTGGTAGTGTACAGTTTGCAACAGTGTTGGACTTAGGGCATGTGGGGAAAAAGTGTATGTTCACAGTGCATGTAATAGGGTTAGCTATTGCATGTAGGGCATGGAATTGCTTGGTCACTGGGTACACTTTGACCTCTTATTGGGAGGGACAATGGGACATGTGTTTCAGTTGAACATGGACAACCTGCTGATGAAATAAACAAATGATAAAGGCAGTTATTGTACTTGGGTATCCCATGGAGCAATAAACTAGTCCTTGTCATTGCACCAACACAATAAAAGTAGAACATACCATTTATGCCATGGGGTCTCCTTTCTCCTTCAGCAAAAAAAAAAAAACACACACCAAAAAAAAAGAAAAAAAAAGGCAATGATGGCAGTTTTCTTGTGAACCACCAGGTGTGGTACACGCCCCCGTACGCAAGGGCAGAGCAATGTGATTTGCAACTGTGCTGAGCCCACAAAAAAAAATACATATAGTTTGGCAGAAAACAATTGTTGGGTATTGATGGGTTTGGTACTGGAGCCCTAAAATAGAAACAACTACACATTCCCCTGGTGTACCCACTCAGCCAAAATCCAACACCCCAGGACTGTTGGAGTATGATGGGTTGTGTACTGTTCCAATAAGTGCACTGTTGGAGTATGGTGGGTTTGGTACTGTCCCAATCAGGGAACTGTTTGAATTTGATGGGTTGAGGAAGCTTCCTAGTGAGAATCACTAGGGGGTTAGGGTTAATATAATTTATCAATATTTATTTCCAGAAAGGTTTTTGAAATTTAAAAATTAGAGACCAATTTATGTAACACCTTAAGGGTTTACAAGGTACTGCAGCACATTCAGCAGCCACTGGCAGAAACTCGGGGGCAAACCCTGCTGTCAGCGGCTGATAAGTGTTACATGTACCCCGGTACTGGGTTCCATGCATTACACAACACATGGGACCATCAGCTTTATGTCCCATCTGAGGGATGAAGCAAAAATAGTCAAGTGTCTTGCTAAATGACAGAAGTGTCCAGACAAGGACTCGAACCCACACTATGCGGATCAGAAACACCAGAGCTTGTGTCCAGTGCACTTGATCGCTCGGCCATGGCCCACAACACACCATAGCGGCATGACCTTGGGTAGCCCAGTAGGCTGGAATGAGGATGGTGGAAGAGTTACAAAATTGACACATATTATAAGCTGTCAGCATTTAATAACAGCAAACCAATACTTAGAACACCCTTTGTTTGTAAATATCATTATATTTCATACTTAAAGAGCATTTAATAGCAAATAGATTTTTTTGGGGTAAAATTGGCTATCCTCACGCAAATTTGTGGCAGAGTTTTACCATTAATACAGACAAAGCAGATTTAAAAAAAAGAAAAATAGAAGAAATGCTGTTGCAATTTGCAAATTGGTATGCAAATTGTGTCTTTTTCAACAGAGTCCATGCTATACCTACATGTATGTGTCAAAATGTTAGGCCAGTAAAATTTTAGGCCTCAAGTTATGCAAGTTATAAGCTACCAGTACCACACCAGGTAACATTTGTAAATTTACAGGAAAAAGAGTCCCCACAACAACTTTGTTTCTTGGTCACAATTATGAAATGAGTTAGTGAACATTGTGGGTAAAATTTAGGCATAATAAAAACTGACTGGGTAAATATTTTAATGTGTTGTGGTTGAACAAAGAAAATTTTAGTAGAGCAGGATTTGAACCAACGACCGACGGGTTAATGTGCCGGCGCTCTATCAACTGAGCTATATACATCATCTAGCCCTATAATGGCGGTCTCCCTATGTCAATACCTTTGGGGGTACCAGTCAGAAGCCATACATTTTATACAACCATTATAATATTAATATACAACCTGAGAAGTGGCAGCCAGGGGATCATAGTTTTTAAAACAAATTCATTAATACCCAGGCCTTATTTATAAGTTATAATATGCAGTTAGTAAAGTCCAAGAATGATGAAGTATAATATAGGGAATCAAAAGTATTGCCACTCCATCCAGGGTGCTCACTCAAAGCCTGACACTGACAGTGACACTGTCAGCCAAACTAGTGATATACTTTTTTTTTTACATGGCAGTATCCTTTATACTGAAGCCTTAGTAGCCCTTAGTAAAGGCTTCAGTAAATGGTGTGTCCCTTCAATCAAAGAAAACCGGAACTGAATTTCAATTCAAGTTCTAACTAAAAGTAAAAATAAAACATGGTTTATAAAAATGTATTTAATTTTTAAAGTTTTAACTAAAATTAATAATATTTTCTTTTGGAAATCAATTTATAAAATCAAATCAAGAAGACTGACTGAAGTTTATGTTGAGTTGAGCCCTGTGTCCTTCAATATATTTTCTAATAATAGAAAAGCATGAAATAATTGGGACAAAATGTACCTCACTTTCGTTCAGAAAATTACGGGAAGTGTCCGGAAACTGGGCATTCGGTGGATTTGTACATAGTTCAATGAGGGGATCAATGAGTGGTCAGCGATAGTGTCATGAAGACCGACAGAAAGCAGGAAGTAAATATGGTCCCTAAATTTAACAATTATCTTACTCTTTCAGCAACAAATTAAGCTCTAATTTACAGGTTTATCAAAATAAAGTCATCTTTCAACATACTGAGTGCAAGCAAGATTTTAAAAACACGTTCTTCTTACCTTTTCCAGTTCTGAAATCTCTTCGTTATCCGCCATTTCAGTTCGCTCGACGCCTACTTTTCAGAAGAATGGTACTCCGTACATGCCCCGTACAGTACATACATGCATCAACTCGCATGGACTTCAATGTACAACGTAAATCACACGCCTAGCCCATGTTCTGTTCGGATACGTTTGGATAAGACAGCGTTGAAGTATTTAAAATTTGAAATGCGGAGTCAAAGAACTTCCTCAATGATGTCAACGGCAATGGTGAGGATGGACTCTTAAGTTTCCCTCCCTGTCTTGAAAACAAGATAACAATTAGAGCTCAAGTGTAAGGCGAACACTCGTCTCATCCTTTATGCACCCTAAAATCTCCCAGGGGGGACTTTACGCATCTGGGTCGGCTCACCACTGGATGACTGGTTAACGGGGCTTTTAAATCATATTCTGCGGAGTCAGTGTGTGACCAATCATGGCTCTTTTGACACAGATTCCAGGTCATAAGAGATAGAAATTTAATTTATACCTCCCATGGTCATACTGACCCAGATGGGTCAGGCCCCAAGGGACCCAGATACGGGTCAATTCTGACCGGGATGATTTTTAGAGTGTGGTTTTCTTTTGAAGCAAGGGATAGTTTAAACTGGATTTATTTTTTTCTTTTCTTCTTTCCCCCCCCCTGCCGCATGCTATTGTCTGTTTTCTGTTTTGGGAGAGAAAAAAGAAACAGGCGGTGAAATATAAGGGGTTAGCTTGCTTAACCCGACGCCAATTTTGTAAGCGCAAACTAGGTTTTCGTTTAGGCCAACAACTTGATGTGCTTACAACTAGGCGTACGTAAACTGTTGATGTCAGTGCTTATATAGTGCAACATAATTATAGGCGTGGGCTAAGGACCAGCGACGGCCCCCCTTCTAATAAAGGCAAAGTATATCTTTGGTTTTTGGAACCGTTCGATTGTTTTAATCCCATATGTCCACGCAGGAAGAATAATATATAGGAATACACAATGAATCTGAAAAACGTTTCTGACTAGAAACGCTTCTCAGATTCAAATTTTGGGGCATAAAACTTGATATATTTTTCCATAACCACATAGGAGTCGAAGTGAAATGATTCTCAAAATGTTTTATACAATCGAAAGCTGCTGTACAATTGTAACCAAGTAAGTTTTTCTTTATTTGCCATTCATTTTAAGAGTATACCAAACGTATACCTTCCCCGTAAACCGACTGATTTCTCTCTCTCCAAAATCAGATGGAGATAGGGAGTCAATCACTTGTCTATAGGCCTATATACCGCTGTGGGTCAATCCCTGCACAGTGAGTTTGGTCCAAAATTTGGGGGGTATTATATCCTAATACAATATTTGTCTTGAGTGCCTTCATGTAAAGCAGTGATGGGTGTGGATCGGAGATTATACCCTCATTAAAGATGACATAAATAAATAAATAAATGGTGATACTATAATTATTTTGTAGTGTTTACTAGCAGATTCCACGACTTGTGCCTCTTTTGTTTGGATTTTGTTTATAAAAGTATACCCTTGTCCATTTTCGGTGTTATTCCGGCATTGGTTATACAGAGTTATTTATTCCACTTTCACACTCAAGTATAATTTGTCAGGGCCAATTTCATAGAGCACTGCTGCTGCTTAGCGGCCGATTCTTTGGTACTTACGAGTTTCTATTTCATAGCGCTCAGCTATAACCGTAAGCACACGAAAAGGCATGCTAACCTTCCGGTGCTTACTGCACGAAAATGAATGACGTAACAAATATTGCTTAACAATCTGCCAAGCAGAAATGAGCAGGGATACCAACCACAAATTTTACATGTGACATGGTATAGTTTAATAGATGTAAATTTTTGCATCGGGGATAATGAATAAGTTTACCCTACACGATGTGAGTTAAGCACTGTAGTATACTCAGTACTTTCCCGAGGGCTGTGAAAAAATCCACAGGCAAATCACTCGGGTGGGATTCGAAGGTCGTGTAGGGTAAAAACAAAATTATATGGTATAGTTTAGCTGGTAACCTTATTCCTGGCGGTAGGCATAGTTTCTGCTTGGCTTATACTTTTTGTGCTTAAGCAGCTCTATGAAATCGGCCAAGGTGTTAGCTCTTGACGATGAGAGCGATGTTTTCTTCATATCGCCCATAAAAATGTAAACATATATTATTTTAAAATAAGTTATAGGAGATTCAGATTCAATAGTACAGTGAATAAAGTAAATACTTTATGAGCACTGCTACTTGGACAGTTTATTATTGTTTAATTTATTTTCTTTTCATGTATCATTGATTATTACTGTTTAATTTATTTTCTTTTCATGTATCATTGATTATTTAACCCATTTGCAGAGAGTCACTGTGGGAGCCACGATGGCTGCTCTCACATAGCATAAGTCTGCAGGCCAACTTACACTCGGCAATTTAAAACTATCGTTTGAATAATGATTTTGAATAATGATTTTTTTTTATCACAACAAATTAAGCGATGAAGTAACAACGAAGTAACAATAATTTAGCAAACAACAAGTTATGTCACACGGTATGTATGTTCGCGTTCTCCGCGCCGTTCAAACTGCTGTCAAGCGTCACGAGTTGACAATAATACGCCCATGGCTTGAAAATGCTGCTCACTACGGCCGGAGAGGCGATGCGATCAGCTCCGGGGAGTTAAATACTTCAAAGTCAAGTTTATCACAAGACCGATCCGAACCTTTTACCTTGTAGTAAAAATCATCTAACCGGTTGACGTACACCCAAAGGCGGCCGGGTTACTCGGTCTTTATACTTTTAAGATGTCCACATTTGCCCTCTTGTTTAATAGAAACAACGTTTATAGACCATAATGCTATTAAAGCATGTATCAAATTATAAAACCAAGCCCTAACCGCAAACCGCCTCAGTTTTAAAAACGTACTCTCACAGTGTTGTATGCTCAGGGGGCGGGGTTTGGCAGCGTGGGTGGTACACCTGGGCCCAATTTCAAAAACTTGCTCAGCACAGAAAAGTGTTGCTTAGCAGAAGCAGGTTACCAGCCAAAATTACATAAAGTTTGCATTGTTTTGACTGGTACCCCACTCAATTTTTGCTTAGCAAAGAAATTTGTCAAGCAGTTTTTTCTGTTTAACAGCTTTATGAAACTGGGCCCTCGGGCCGGCGAGAACTGTAAGTCACAAGCAAGATTGCTAGCTAGCTGCTGCAGAGCGTCTACGCACCGGAGATTGTCCAGCAAGAAACTGATCATTCCATTTTTTTTATATATATTTTTTCTCATAATGTTTTGTTGCTTAGTTTGTCGTTTCTGTTTCTGGGGTTTTTTCCCCTCCGTTATTGCATTGTATTGTATTTGCTGTACTTGTACTGTTGAGGTCGAATAAATAATAAAAAAAACAAAAAAAACTTACAATGGCACTAGGAACACTTCATGTGAACATTTTAACAAAGGAACAAAATCAATCAGATCATTGTCTTCACATTGTTCAATACCGTGGTGAAATGACACCGGAAGGCAGCCCGATATTTTATTAGTAACTTCCTATAATCATAGAGAAAGTGCATTCATTTTCTTATTTCTTTTTTCAATATCCATTTCCTTGTGAGAAAAAAAGAAAGATGGTTTATCCCAGTAAGGATATGCAAATTTGGTGTTCTTTCTCATTGTTTATTTGCACACGGAACACAAAACTTTACCAAGGATTGCAATGACCATGTCAAAATTATTTACAAGGCAACCCTATGAATTCCAGGGTTTTTCCTGGCAGGCAAGATACCGCATTGGCTACAATGGCTCGTATGAAATCGTACACATAAGATCAAGAATTATACAAATATATCATGTTAAAGTTTGTACGTTGCAGTAAAATGTAAGTTTTTCATGGTTTGTTCCTTTTTGAGATGTGCCTTCAGGAAGTCTATAGTAGTAGGCTCTGTAAACGTATCACAGGTAACAATTAAAGGTCTCAACAACCGGGCAGGTAAAGGAGATTAGAATCTGTACTCTAGTGTATGGGATAGGCTAGTATAAGTTAAATTTTGGGGTGGAACAAAAAATTGTTTGACAGCATGGCAATGTGGACCTTTTTTCAACGAACGTATTTACAAAACGATCCTCGACCTTATTTACCCCGATCCCATAATTAAATTTTCTGGGCACGCCCTACTAAATTTGATACTGCAGTGGTTGTGTCAGTGGCGCTGGAGTCCCTCACAACATGGAGGTAGGAATTCCTACGTAGTACTACTCCTGATGCATCATGGAGGTAGAAATTGCTACCTCTATATATGCTCACACAGACAGTAGATACGAAATCGACTGCGGTCGAGCAGCTGGTAAACTGACCGGTGAAATTGTGTTTTGTGTGTCAGAAAATAAAGATAAAGTTGAGGGATGAGTTGGTTGATTACCATTTTACTTGTACTTGCTTGGTTAGTTCATGTTGTAAATGAATGTACGCGTGATGGTGATGACGCGTACACTACCCCCATTAGACTTAAATTCAAGCCTGAGATTGCGGTTATTTATCTGCATCAGCCACGCAAATCTCCCCTCCCCCGGGTGGTGTCGGGGGTTAATTCACAAGAGGGCGCTATTTCAGGCAATACTGTGTTTGCCATCTGGGAGACTAAAAACAGACTTGGAACCAAGTCTAATAACACCGCTCCATAGGATGCGTACAATTCCCAACTAGCTAGCTAGCTGTACAATACATATACAGCAGCTAGCTAGCTAGCTAGCTGTACACAACACACGAACACACACTGGGATTGTTTTCCCGGTCTGTGCTTCTGCACCGAATTAACGATGGACTAGTGCCCTTTTAGTGGCCCTTGATTGTCTTGTTTTCACACCATCACACGAAGGAAATGGAATGGATATGACTGCCACATACAGCTTTAGTCTGCCAGGACGGCGGATCGACGGTGGAAGGTTCTTGGAGGTTGCTAATGACCTCCTTGTCTTTCGAAAGTTTGATGATGTTCTTAGAATGTGCAGCGTAAACGAGCACAATTCAACGGACATTGTGTTCCCGTCGGTGAAACCGAAAAAGGGCATCAATGGTAGTTTGGGTGTTGATGATAACAGGGCACTGAGGAGAGATGAGGAAATCGCCAACAGAACAACACTTCAAGAACTTAATGCCAAAAGGTACCCTTAATATAGGTTATATTTAATATAGGTTATATTAATTTCATTAATTTAGTTTTACAATTTTCATACAAATAATACCAAATATTAGTTATTACTGTATTACTATTAATTATTATTATATTATAACAATTATTAATACCATAAGTTTGTGTTTTTGTGTGTCACTTAACTTTTTCAGATATGGATCATGATGTATGATGTTTTTATATTGCAACCTAAAATTAAGAACATAATAATTATGTTGGTACTGGATTTGGCAAATTTTAAGGTTGTTTACATTCTTTTGTTCATTAAACTAATATTTTTTTATGATACGAAAATTGTAAACAAATGATGCTTTAGCTGTGAATCCAAACCCATAGCATAGGCTCCAAACAGTAACCAAAAATTCATTTCTATATCTGACTGACACTTTCTCATTCATTATGAAATAAAATATTGTATATACAATGTACTCAAATGAGATAGGCCTATTGCTTTTGGTAACAATGAGTGAAAAAGTGGCAGTCAGATACAAGCATTTTTCCCCCAAACCATGTTTTTTTTTTTTTAGAATGTTCCAAATTTGTTGATGATTTACTCATGCTGACCTCTTTCTTTTTGACAGGAGTTTCCATGAATCCTTATGCATCTTAGCCATACAGGCTTATGCAGAGACGGACCAGTGGGACAGGGTGACTCCATTCCTGAATCAGTACTATGAGTCTGTGGCCAGATACCCTGTCATTATCATTCAATTATGGTAAGAAATAAATCCCTACAGTACAAGACGTACGTACATATAAGAAGTGGAAAGGAAAGGGTCAAAGTTTTGTTTCTGATCAATCTTTGTCAATTTGCTCAAATCACTGGTTCCTTTCTATTCAAAACAAAATGTAATAAAGGTCCTGATTGAGTACCTCACAATACATCCAAAATTTAATCAAGATACATTTGTTTTCCCTCTTGACCAGTGTACATTAATTCTGTGCGTACACTTTGTGCCTACCAACCTTTGACAGTTGACCCATTGAGCTTTTGTAAGTAATTAATATCATAAGTCACATCACTCAAAAATTCATAGATAGAAGATAGAAAGATCATTTTCAAATGCTGATTGGACAGCTATTGGGTAATATAAATAATGTTTTTTTCTTCTGTTTTATTCTTTTAGTATACTACTTCATGTAAAGGTCAACAACTTATCGACTGCAGAGACTCTTGCCTTGGAATGGCTCTCAGACAACCTCAACCAAACCTTACCACAGTACTCATCAATTCTTGAACTTCTCCTTTCTCATGTGCTGCTCCCACAAACTAAGATGGAGCAAGCTAAAGCACTAGTGGAACTTAACCCTCAACTTAGCCCAGAGAAAAAGATGAGTTTCTTGAAATACTTGGAGAGAGTCGAAGAGGAACTAAGAGTGAAGAAAGCAGTCACAGATAACCAATCCACAAATGGTTAGTCCCCTGTACTTTAGTTTCCTGTATTTTAGGCTGTAGGGAAAGGCAGCATTTCTAGGAACTGCTCCAAATGAACCAGACTAAAGTAACCTTTTGCTGTAAAGTCTTGATTGTCACTGGCGGTTGCATCACAATTTCCAGAGAAGACATGTACAGGTCTGTATCAAACAAACATCTTCCTCAGGTACACTTTAATAAGCAGGCCTGAGACCCATAAGTTGCTGCACTCACTGGTTTAGATGAAGCTTCCATTCCACAATCTTCAGGAATTTTTTCAAGAGTTCCAGCAACATTTTGTGAATTCAAAATAAACAAATTAGCAGCAGTTATGTAGTGTTTTAGGTGCAGTTACCTGTAGCTTGCTGGTCATGCTGGAAAAGGTCTTTGCATTTGACCCCAACCCCCCACTGAGAGAATTGCTTTCGAATCGAAGTTAATCCAGTCAGCCCCAAGTTTCTGATATAGTGATAAAGAGATAATGTTCAAGCTACTTACTGGTTGTACTGAATCAATCAAACTCAACCCAAATCAAGATCCTATTCTTGAGAATTGTATGTGGTTTGGGTTAAAGTGATGAAATTTGTTTGCAAATTACTCAAACAATTAGCTCTGGAATAACATTCTCTTTTGAATTAATAAAGATTGCTTGATTTTACATCCATAGATACCGGAGGGTCTAGTTTAATACGTATCATTCAACGTCTCGGCCAATTGATCACTAGACTGGTGCCCATCACAGGACTACGTTACATCAGGGACATAGCATGTCTTGGATTCTTCATATATCTTATCGCGGTTCGCACAAATCTAGGTTTGTATAGCTCACTAAACTACTTTCATTTTTGTCTGCCAAATTAAAGCTCTGACCCAGTACAATGGCGTGATCACTGATGAAGTCAAATGTTCTTTTGTTTGTAGATGGAAAGGCTTGCTACATGTTTGTTAAGGGACTACATGTTGGTTCCTGTCTGGTTGTAAGTTGAGCAAGTTCGATTTACTCTGTCTTTCTGTGGACTGTTTGAAATATGCCCAAGATTCCATACAGTTACACCTGAGAGCTGACCTGGGGTTAATTGTATAACACTGTTAAGTGCACAAGTATGCTAAGCACATAAGATCTTGCTTAGCAGACATGAGTTACCAGCTAATATTTTGACTGGTTCTCTGCTAATTGCTCAAAAAGCAACTTTCTTCTAATCAACAGCTCTTCTCAGAGCCAACACTCCTTCCAAAACAGATTTACTCATAGTTGTACCTGCAAAATTTACTAGAAGTTATTGCCTCTCAACTCTCTCTGCTTAGCAGTGTTATGAAATTTGTCCCACATCTCACCAATTTTCTATGTTCAGTTTCAAGAAATTGTGCAGAAAGAGTAATAGTTTTAAACATAAATTTGCAATTTGCCATGACAGATATACCATCCAGTGTGTCCCATGCTGCAGTACTATGGAGTGGCATCGTCCGCATATGGCGCTCGCTCTTTGCTCCCTTCCACCTCATGCCTACAGCTTAATGCAGGGAACCAGTGATGTAAAACAAGATTGCCTTCTGTTGAGTATTATCGTCGTCGATTCACTACAACTTGCGCTTGCATCGGATGTGCCAAATGTTCCGCTTCATCCACCCTTCGATGTCACTAACAAGGTTTTTAAATTATCTCAAGAGCATTTGAAATCGAGACAAGTTTTGGGAGGGGTGTGGATACACAATTTATAGTGTATTCGGGGGGGGGGGGAATCTTATGAGAGAACCTGATATAAAGAAATATCTTTGTGACATTAGTCGATGGCCTGGCATTACACACAGGGCTACAGAGGCCATGGCCTTTAGTTGCCGTGGTCTTGGCCTTGGTGCCCCTTCAAAAGTTTCCTGTAGATTAACAGATTTTGCAAAATGAGAATGTACTTGTCCTCTCAAAGATGAAATTCCGGGTCTGCAGATAGGTACCAGCTGTTATGCACTCATTATAGTATCATACTTATTAGGAGGAGATATAAATGTACCCACAACATATAAAAGCAAGTAATAAACCACAAGGGAAACTGACTGGGTAAATTTACTCTACCAACTGAGCTATCTACAATCCCGGCCATATCTCGTTGGGCCCCCGCACCACGACCCCGTGCCCCCTTTCAATGTTGGCTCTCATTGCGCGGTCTGAGCTCCATCAACATTGAACGGGGGGACGGGGGAGGGAACATTTATTGCACAGAGGAAGGAAGGACAGAATGTTTATTATCATGTTGCGAATGGGTGGCCCAAGCATTTTGGCCGGGATTGTAGCCCTTGTGTTTGAAATCTTCCTATTTTGTAAACCCTTCTGGTTTATTTCTTGATATTTGAAATAACAATTTTCATCCCCTTAAGGTGATCCCTCTGCTGTTGCTTCCCAGTTTGTATTGTAAACTTGGGTGTGATCCCTGGCTACACTGCAGTCGCAGGTTGAATGGCTTCTGAGTGGCATCCCGAAAAAGAATATATTGTCAAAATAGGGAGACCACCAACATTAGGGCTTGATAGCTCAGTTGGTAGAGCGCTGGCACGTTAATGTGGAGGTCGCAGGTTCGAGTCCGGCTCTAGTCAATTATTCTTTGTTAAAACCAAAATTAAGTATACCAGCTTAATAACATTATTGTCATGATATACCAACGTATACAACTCAAAAACATGGCTGAAGTGTTTTTTGTTGTTGATAAAGACTGGAAACTACTGTCTGACCATTCAATATCATTCATGTGGTTTAAATAATAGATGTATAAACGGCAGAAATGGGCCACACGGTTGACCAACTTAAATAACGCTGGGAGAGCTTACCTATATATAGAATGTTCAGGAAGGATCTGTCTCAAAATGTTTTACACAATTGACCATACATCCTTAGCAAATATCGCTTACAGGTCTGGACATACCTCTTAACGGCCGTGTGGGAACCTGGCCAGTAGAAGTGTTTTTTTTCTTGCTGAAGTGTCTTATGCCAACCAAGATGACTCATTTCATCATGTAGTCTCTGTAGAACCAGGGGCTGCAAATCTTATGGAAGAACAGGAACACCTCTCACCATAGTCCTATCCTACTTGCCGTAGACCAACATCCCTGTTTCCACACGTAGGCATTCCCAGCATCGTAGTAACCTTTGCACATCTTTTGGTTCACGCCGTGCCTGTCTTTGGCTGAACTTGCCTTTTTATCAGTCTTGAGCTGTACTACCCGACTAATCGTGTTGGCTTCTTGTTGAGCATTTAGAAGATCCACATCACCCTGAATATGACTCGTACCCCCCAATTCACTGTGGGACTTCGAGCTCTCTCCAACAGAATCAGACATGTTCCAATTTCTTGATCTGGAAGTCTCCATTCCATTAAACATTGTACTTTTGCAGACTCCTGCTGCTCGTCTCTCACCTGGCTTTTGTTTGTCCAGACAACTTTATTTCTACTACACGGCTGATTGCACTTGCAGGATCACTGTGTTGGTCTTCCAGGAGATTTTGGCTTTGTAAACCAGGTGTCCTTTCTCCCCTCGCGTGAATAACCTGGACGTGCAGTTTCAGCAACTGGTTGTTCCTTCGTCTTCTCTGTATTGTCAAGAATATGGGATACCTCATCATGCGAGATTCTAGACAGAGCATCGGCGATGCCGTTGTTTACACCCGGACGATACAGTATGTCAAGTTGATATTGTGCAAGGTCACTGACTCAGCACTGGCTATGCACGCCTATCTTTGCTGTCTCCAGAACATGTCATCGGATTACTGTCAGTGATTGCTGTTACTCCTCTTAATCCTGACAGTCTCGGAACTTCACTGTGAGTGCCCAATGCAATGCTTTGAACTGTAGTTTATGCGCTAGATATTTCTTCTCTGCTGACGAGAGAGCCCTACTCGCTCCCGTTCATCCTGCTGTGACAATACTGCTCCTTACCCACCTAAAGATGCATCGGTGTGTACCACGAATGGCTGAGTGTAAACCGAGTAAGCCAGAATTGGAGCGGACGTCAGTTTAGAGATCAGAGTTTTGAATGCCCCTTGACACTCATCCTTCCCGAAGAAGGGTGGTGTTCTTGTCCCTCTGATCAGTGCAAACAGGGGGGGTGGTGATCTTGGCATAGTCTTTAACATACTTCCGGTTGTATCCAGTGATTCCCAGAAAACTTCTGACATTCCTCTTGCACTTCGGTACTTCCTAATTTACTATAGCTGAATCTTCTTCGGGTTTGTTGCAACTCCTTCAGCTGAAACTATATGACCGAGGTGCTGGACACTCCTCTTCATAAAGTGGCATTTTGATGGTTTAATCTTCAGGTTGTGATGTCATAGTCTATCGAACACCTGAGTCAGACGACTGATGTGTTCTTGCACTGTTTTGCTGAAAATGATCACATCGTCAAGGTAAAGTAGAACACTCTCGAACTGCATACCAGTGAATATTGTTGACATCAATCGTTGGAAGGTGGTGGGTGCATACATGTACGTAAGACCAAACGTCATTCTAGTGAATTCGAAGAGACCCGGGGGGGGGGGGGGGGGGGGGGGGTGTGAACGCTGTCTTCTGACAATCTTCCTCTGCCTCTTTGACTTGGAAAACCCAGGTCTATTGCAATGTTTGGCACTTTAATATCGGATGCTTGGATACAAACTCATCTGTGATGGTAGTTACCTGGGATCCAGTATCTATTGAGGCCATGCACTTTCTTCCTGAGACAGTAACTTTGGTGCTGGTTACAGGGCCAACTATTTGTCTCTCTTCCGGCTGTTCATTTCCATCTAAAGACGTGACTACTATTGATGGATGACTGAAAGGATTAGGGCTCTCTTGTTGCATAGACAAACACACTCCTCACCGAGTGACAGTAGCCTACCTTGCTGCTTCTTCACCTCTTCGACGTGTCTCTGCAGAGCCTCTAAAGCGATGGCGTATTCTGCCGCACTTTCATTAGAATGTTGCTTTTCCCTCCTTCCCCAAACTCCTCCAGAAGTTCTAATATGGCAGCCTCTGCTGTAACCTCAGTGCTTCGGGACTCGAGGTTCAGGACTACGTCTCTAGTTCTGCCCCTGGTGTGACGTACTACTTCCTGGAACTGCAGGAGTGGTGGTTTTGGGCATTTTGCCTCCAAGAGATATCTGATATCTCGCACCAAATCCCCACTGACATTCAACCCGTTCCTTTCTGATAAAGACCCGGAAAATGTGGGACCATTTTTAATCTGGTGTGAGGTATATGTGAATGGCACATAAGGCTGCTGTGTGGGCGGCTGATGTTAAGGTTGATGCTCTGTCAGTGTGACTTCAACAGGGTCAAAATCTGCCAGGTGTAGGTGTAGGGAATGATAGGTCTGATGGACAGTGGACACGGAGAAGTCATCCTGTATCTTTTAAAATTTCTAGCAAAAGCACTGTGTTGGGTAAAAACATGATTTGAAGAAAACACTTTTGACCTATGTATGACAAATTTGCAGATTTAGAAAAAAAAAAAGTTGCTAAATTCTGATAGAAAATCTATTTGTCTCGAGTTTTGGCACCCCCCCCCCCCCATAAAAGTAACCGGAGGAAATGGGCCATTCGGTTGACCAACTGAAATAACAGTGGGAGAGATTACCTCTAGAATGTTCGAGAAGGATCCGTCACAAAAACAAAGGGTTCTATAAGAAATGTCTACTTAACACTATTTAATGAGCCAATCAGGAACAAACAAAAAAAGTTAACAATGAGAATTTGGAAAGAAAGTTTTAGGATTTTGCACCCCCCCAAAAAAAAAAATTAAAAAAGGTTGAATCCAAAAATATACTACTGTAAAAAAATATAAAACAAGCCCAACACAGCACTAGTGAGGGTCACTCAAAATGAGTACATTCTGAACATAAGCTGTAAATACCAGATTATTGAGTAGGTCCCAGGAATTGAGGCAGGTGGTGTCCGATAATAATGCTTACTCCTTGCTGCCAAACTGCTCACTGACAAGCTCACATTGGTCAGTGCCAGGACAAGGTAGTTGGTCAGGCACCCTTCAGAAATTAACTATATTAGACCACATGAAGTGTGAGTACCACTCAACTAGGGGTGCCACTCAAAAGGTGCACATAAAATGATCTAGTTTGGGAGCCTCCCCCTTGCAAATATAAATTAAGGTATGATTAAATACCCCTCTCCTACAGATGCATCATGCCAGCCCGCAATGATAGTTCTGTGTGCAGTTCCAAATGGTTGGTCAACTTATTATTTTTCCTCTGGTAAACATGGTAAATGTTACAGAAAATACAAAATAGGAGGGTTATTTAAACATCTAAGTTTTACAGATAGTAAGCGGAAAAAGATTATTGTTTGAAATTCCTCTGTTTATAAGTGTGTCTTTGGCATGATATTGGTGTGTCACGCACTTTAAACATGACAAATTTAACTATTATGGAACGTAGTTGAACAGATATTTATAACCATTGTGCTTCCTTGTTTATCATCCATAAGATTAGTTCGTCAAAATTAACTATCACTGAGAACTAAATTGTTTTAATTATTGCTTTAACTTTAGAATATTTAATAAGGTAATAACAGGGTGTATATGTCATCTTTTCCAAGGTTTTTGGATTACAAAGTTTGAATATGGCAAGTAAGTCAATCTTTATTGTAATCATCCACAGTTGTTGACCAACCCATCCACCATGGCATGCTCTCCTTGGTAAAGGGTACCTCTTTGAGACAATTGTAAATTTCTATTGGAACTTTTCATGGGGCATCAAGGCAATGACCTTGAGCAACAGAGGCAATTGCCTCTGTAAAGTATACGGCCTGATGTGGGGGATCAATGTGTCATGTTGCTGTGTCGGTGCAAAACAATTACTCTAGCTTTTACATGACAAATGTGTTTGAAACTGTAATACTTATGAACTCCTCTTGCATGGAGTTTAGATAAAGTGTTATTACAAAATAATTTTTGCACTGACCATTGCTGACTGGACAATATTACACAAGTTTTGTGTTATTTGCACATTAAAGGGACCCAAATCCAACCCAGACTACAATTGGGACAAAATGCCACAGGCCCTTTTCTACCAAGCTATCAATCACCATAAAAGATGAGTACACCAATATGTCGATTTGGATTTCTTAGTAAAATGTGAGGTAATGGGGTATCAACTCATCTTTAAGATGAATGGTAGCATCTTGTAAGTATCAAGCCCAGGGCAGACCATAGGTAGTGTAAAGGGAGCGAGGATGGGTTGAAGCAACAATTAATGAATCAATTGCTTATTTCTACAATTTCTAAGAATCCAGGATTAACAGCAAAATGTGCCGGGGGAATGAGCGAAACGTTGGTTGATTTGCTGAAATGTACAGTGCAATATTTATAAAGCAATATACAAGATGCATATTAAATTTAACAGTACCACTTTACAATTGTTCACAATTCATTTGTATGTAAACAATTGAACATATTTCTTGTTTTTAAAAGTTGGTGAAATAAATGGCATGCATTGCATTTATGTGTATTTTTCTTGTTTAAATTAAACTGGAAGAGATATGATCAAATACAAAAGGTATTTTACAATGCAAAATGTGACCCCTTTTAACCATGGAGCTGTCTTGTCAGTGTTTACATAGGGAGGAAGGGAAGTTGATGTAACTTCCAGGAAGTCATGACAATTTAGGCCTACTTTCAATACAGATATAGAATGTTGGGTACAGTAACTCATGTGAAAGTCTTCCGAAAAGAAGAAGAGGGAGAGGGCTTTGAAATGTTGGCAGCTCAGATATACTTTTTTAAGCTTGAAGTCATTTTGTAAATTTAGAATGTGATTGGAAACTGCCTAGTGTTAAGTACATGTAGAGGCATTTTTGAATAAGCCTATTTATTATTTTTAGCATTGTTGAATTTGTATATGTTGCCATTTAATTTATTTTTGGTGTTAGGATTTGTTTTTTGACAGACATGAATTAACAGAAGTAAATGACTAATTTAGTAACCAAGTGGGTTTTTTAAACTAAGGTTTGTGGTGGTGACCATTTTAGTTCCAATCTCTCATGAACTGTTGTGGTTCTGAAGAGACCAGAGCCCAATTTATAAAGCCTGTAAAGTACAAACACCTGTTAAGCACAGAAAATTCTTCCTTAGCAAAAACAGATAACCAGCCAGAATTCCATGAAGCTTACAACATTGTTACGACTTGTACCCAACTGTTTTTTCGCTAATAGGAGTAAAAGTGTGCTAAGCAATATTCTCTGCTTAACAGCTATATGACATTAAGCGCGGATGCATCAATGCCACCAATGCCATGGATGCTAGACTCGGATTTAACACCGGACCGCAGGCCTTGGACCAGAGATTTTAGCATTGGGGCACTGTCATTGAGTCACGACTGGCAAGTCCGGCGGAGGTCTTGTGTTTTCCAATTCAGCCTTCCTTCCTTACGCTCATGGAAGTGTGTTTATTAGGACATGACAGAACATTTTCCCCCGAATTACTATAATTCCACCATGGCGGGTCACTGCCCGGGGCTAGGGCGGGTCACTGCCCGGGGTTTTATTCTGCCCGGGTGGATAAGTAATCCGGGATTTGCTTCCCGCCACGTCCTAAATACATTTCCATAAATGTATGGCTAATAGTTTACACAATAATGTTCGCACGCCTACTTAATTCTGGTCCATCATTAAAAAATAATTGAGTTAAAAGCCCTGTGTCTGATGCATCTTTTCGATTGTGTAAAGTTCACAATCGTGATGATGTAATAATTTTCCTGAAGCGGATCTTTTGTCTTTTAACTGAGAATAGAGAATAATCATTCATAGGCCCAAATACAGTTTGATTTTAACAGTAGACTTTCCTTTTAACATGCTTTTTGTAGGCGTTTAAATTGCCCATCTATCAGTACTTCATCACAACCATTTTTTTAAACATCAGGTGAACAGGTAAATTGCAGTTTATTTTGCTTAAAATATATGAGATATGTAAAATTGTATTTCGAGTTTGACTCTCCTGTCGGGTTTGTTTTACCATAGTTCTTTAATTGATTAGTACTTATAATTATCGTTTATATCAAATATCATATTCTTTTGATTTAATGGATGTAATGTTGTTTGTCTTCATGACTTAATTCCAGGATGGAGCTGGGTTGGAACAATCTTTATTTATTTGTTTACGACACTATACAATTTCTTTTAATATCGTGGTTATTTGTTAGTTTGATTAATTTTGCCAAATATTGCCCGTTAATATTGGCGATGGTGAATTATGCGGTTTTATATAATTTTGAGGACCCGTTATGATTTTGTATAAACTAACTTTCATCCCTTAAAACATTATCGGGTAGTATATAAGAAACTATTGGCAGAGGCCTAGTTGTTCTTTTCTTGCCTTCCCATCTGTGTAGCATTACCACTACTTCTGGGTCAGAAATGACCGGGTTCCGGGTCCCGGGTCCCATTGGTCACCCTGACCCATTTGTGGGTCAATAGGACCCGATATCTGTGTCAAAATTATCACATTAGGGGTCAAACTGATGCATAATCCGAGTTAATCCCATTTGTCAACCAGTTAAACTGTAGCCTTTAAATTTGAATGGGTATCAAACAAAAATGGCTGTACTACTACTAGTGCAGTCAGTCAGCAGATGAACTTTTGTGACTTATGGAAACGTATACCCTACTCTGTAAACCAATGGACAATACTTTTGAGTAGGCTTTTGAACCATCTGTTGATATCTTTAAGACTTAACTGCTGTACTTAAGTATTGCATTTCTCTTTAACGCACTATTGCTAAACATCAGTTGATCAGGAGACAATAAATGCTTCCAGGTGTATTTTGAACAGAATGTATGCAGGAATGTTTCTTATTTTGAAAATAATTTACGAAGAATACGACTATGGTTATTTGTTCAGTGTAGCCCGACGGCATATAAAGTCACTTTTTTGAGGTTTAATTTTTTTGAGACAATAAAGCTTATACATTAAATTTTGACCTCTATGATCCTGTAAACATTAATGACAGAGGACCTATTTTGTTTCTTTCGATAGTCTCCTTTGATGTTTAAAGCAGCATTCGTCGATTTTGTGCACCATGCCCGATATAGGGTAAAGAAAATTTTGAAGTAAACTTGCGTGTACAACCATGTAACTTAAGACTACACCGGTTCTTCTTAGAACCCACACTTCTCCCAAAAGAGATTTATTATTGGTTGTACCCGCAAGTTTGTTTTTCTTCTATGATAGCTTATGCAAAGCTTACAACATACGGTATGTACATGTATACCATGACTGATAATACGCGGGCAGAGGGAATGTTCCTATTCTCTTGTACAAGTACCCCCCGCCCCCGCCCCCGAGATTCACAGGACACTAATGGGGAGGGGAGCTGGGTATGCCATGCCACAAATGTACAAACGAGACCCTGCGTTAAAGGCACTGGACACGTTTTGTAATTGTCAAAGACCAGTATTCTCAATTGGTGTATCACAACATAAGCATAAAGTAACAAACCTGTGCAAATTTGGGCTCAATTTGTCATCGAAGTTGCAAGAAAATAATGAAAGAAAAAAAACCCTTGTTGCACAAATTTGTGTGCTTTCAGATGCCTGAAAAGGGCTTCAGGCCTGAAGTCTTTTTCAGGTTCAAATATTTTAGTGAGAAATTACCTCTTTCTCAAAAACTACGTTACTTCAGAGGGAGTCGTTTCTCAAAATGTTTTATACTATCAACAGCTCTCCGTTGCTCGTTACCAAGTAAGTTGTTATGCTAATATATATTTTGAGTGATTACCAAACGTGTCCAGTGCCTTTAACAAAGGACCGGTGTTCATTGTCCCTTTTGTAACATTTAATATCATTGGAATGACATTTTAATTCAAGATTTTGCTGTTTCAAAAGGAGCATTACTCCGTGGGCATAGGCCTACACTATTTGTGCAACAAAGTCCGTACACAAACACCATTACTGCATTCAAATTATTGCTTTTAAACCGAGTGTTATTGTAAAATCGAGGAACAGCATTTAATACAAAAATGTAAATTCACATTATTTTACTAACATTAATAACGGAATTATCAACGACCCCCCCCCCCCAAAAAGGGGGGGGGGGGTACTCAATGGTGAGAACACTACACACATAAAAAGATGGGAAGGCAAGCAAAGAACAACTATACTAGGCCTCTGCCAATAGTTTCTGATATACTACCCGATAATGTTTTAAGGGATGAAAGTTAGTTTATACAAAATTCACCATCTCCAATATTAACAGGCAATATTTGGCAAAATTAATTAAACTAACAAATAACCACGATATTAAAAGAAATTGTATAGTGTCGTAAACAAATAAATAAAGATTGTTCCAACCCAGCTCCATCCTGGAATTAAGTCATGAAGACAAACAACATTACATCCATTAAATCAAAAGAATATGATATTTGATATAAACGATAATTATAAGTTATACTAAAAAGTCATTCTGTGCAGTCAAATTTTTACCCCAAAATACAACGTAGGCCTTCAGCAAAGCTAAGGAGAAAGTGTAACAAGTAATTGTTTTAAGCAAACGTTATTAACCGTTCCACTTCTTTTCTGGACAGGAGTCGAAACCCCTTAACATTTTCACAAATACCAGAGTAGGAGAGTATTGTTGACATGCATGGGAGGGAGATGCATGGACAATTTATCCTGGGAATTAGTATTACGGGGTTGCCACTTAAACTAAAAGTGATAAAAGTCATACCGTGACAGAAGATACGGTGTGACTGCAAACCAAGATTAATACAAAAAATGCATTAATATAATCGCATTAATTACAAGCCACTGATAACTACTTGCTCTTGTGACTAAATCAACTTTGTTGAAATCTAGATAATTTGAGGCGAGGCTTTCATTTGAGATTGGTTTTCTTATGAATTGTCTAGTCCAAGAATTTTTTTAATTTGATATGACGACACACGAACGAGCATCAGTATTTTTTCCGGATACAATACTTTTAGCAATGTCACTTTCGTTTCAAAAGAAGTTTTTTACTTACTAGAATTCCATTATTTAACTGGTTTTTCCAATTTTATTGTTGAATCATCTGTCATCAGTTTCGCTCGTAGTGTCTTTCATATAATGTATTCATTTGAAACAATCAATTGTTTTTGTCACCAGCTGGTCACCTGTGAAAAGAGATCGATAAAATGATTATACAGGAATCAAATAATTATAAAAGTGGATAGAAAGGGTATTTGATGAAACTACTGTTTTAGATAATATATTAATGTATTGTCATAAAAATAAGATAAATAAATAAGTAGGCCTACTAAGAAGTAATAGTGATAACAATAATAATACAACTACCGGTATATAAATAAAAAAAGGACAAGAGAAACGAAAGAAATTCATTTTTAAAATACAAAAGTACAGAGCCCCTTAAGGGACAGGTAAAGAAGCAATGAATAAGGTAAACAAAATCCCTTTTTGTACAACAGAACCAACAAATAAACGGCTCAATTTAAAATCTGTTGGTAGAAATGAATTTTTATACTCAAATCATGGCTGTCTTGTAATGTAAAAACGGCAATATTTTGAACAAATCTTTAATTTAGTTTTCTTACCGTGTTTCTCGGCGACTTCGGAGCATATTCGTTGATAATCACTGGACATCTTCAGCTGATCAAAAGCTGGATTCCACCAATCAGCGAGGCGGCTGTCTTTACGTATCATAATAGCTGACCCGTCTCCATTGCATATAGAAATTGGCTCACCAGGTGCAACATCGAGGTCTGCGGCAAGATTGAGGGAGTTGATATTGGTGAATACTGCATCAACCTGGTGTTGAGAAGAGGTAAAAGGCAACGCATAATGAGAAAAATAACTCCAGTTTGTGTCTGCTTTTCCGATTAGACAATATTAAAATGAAATCCAAATTAATGTAAACAGAGCTTTGTTGCTTATTTTAGCTTGGCAGCATGGAATGAGTGAACGTACAGTTATACAGCCTGCTGTTTAACAAAGTCACATTATATAATGATGGACAAGCAACTATTCGGAAAGACCTCATTGGAAATAATTTGTTTATTTTGCACTTTTCATCCAGTCCTTGCAGGCGTATGGTAGAAGTAGCTCCATTGAGAAACTGGGCTGGGTTTGGAGTGTCGAATCCTTGCAGCCGTGTGGAGGAGTTGGAGAGTGACTATCTGGTCCAATCCTTACACGTGTGTTGAGGAGGCATCTTTATCGAGAGATTTGAAATGGGGTTTGAAGTTTGACTCTCTGGTCGAATCCTTGCAGCCGTATGGAGAAGATACATCAATTGAGAGACAGGGCTGGGGTTTGGAGAGTGACTATCTGGTCCAATCCTTGTAGGTGTGTTGAGGAGGTACCTCCAATCCATTGAGAGACTGGGCTGGGGTTTGGAGAGTGACTCTCTGGTCCAATCCTTGCAGGTATGGGAGGCTTCTTTATCGAGAGATTTGGATGGGGTTTGGAGTTTGACTCTCTGGTCCAATCTTTGCAGGTGGGTGGAGTACCTCCATTGAGAGACTGCGCTTGGGTTTGGAGTGTAAATCTCTAATCCAACCCTTGAGGACGTCTGGAGGAGGTACCTCAATTAAGAGACTGGGATGGTGTTGGTGTGACTCTCCGTCCAGTCCTTGATGAAGTTGCCAGTATTATCTTGAAACGAAGATCTTGAGCGGCAGAATGTTTGGGCATCATCCTCCAATACTGAGACCAAAGTGTGAGAGAATGATCGTCTGCCGGTGTCGCGCACTGATCATTCCGGCGTACTAAACGTACCAGATGACTAATAATATAATACATTACGGCATGGTCATGCCTGCGCGCAGCTAGCGAAAGTAGTCAATTTTGTGCCGCACTGAGTGTTCCTCTAGTCTCTAGCTGTCATGGCGTCGCCTATGAGCTGTTAGTAGTGTGATGAACGCACAATCATGTCAAGTCGTTTTGTAACTCTATGTGTGAAGATATCAAGAATAATTCATTACCTTACCAGCGGGAAGTATGCGGAAGGCCTGACAGAGGGGGGGAAAGAGGGCTGTACGTGCCCAATCTAAGATATATTCTTAGACGAGGCCAGTAAGTACTCAATGACAAATGAGTTACAGAGCACGAGAAGGAGACCACGTCACCAACACGGCTGGAACGAACAGTACGGCCGCGCGTGCGTACGACACCTGGAATGCTCAGTACGCCGGAACGTCGAGGACGTGACACCGGCTTAGTTGACTCCGTCGTACGTCCAGTGTCATTTTTGGGCGACCTCGTGCCGAATGGTGTGTTGCCAGTGGTAATGCATGATCCACTGGTCTGGCGCAGTCCTTGGAGGTAGTCAATTGTTTGATATTACAAATTATCTTCCAACTACCAATGGCCTCTCATTAAATGAAATCATTCAGAAAAAAACAAAGCAAACAATTTCAAGTGAAAACTCGAACACAACAAAACAACAAAGTCTACCAAAAAATAAGTACTGAAGAGGATACATAAATAAATCAAATTATAAAAAAAGTTACAACTGAACCGTAATGAAAAAAGTGATTTTAAAGTATTAGGCCTATAACCTTTCATGCAGTGTAAATAACGAGTAATAATATTAAAACGCCCTCACCGTCAACTGTGTCCGTTTAAGGCAGTACTCATTTGTTGCAGCGCCACCAAGGAACCCGATGGTCTTGCCGGTTAAGTCGTTAGCCATGAAGTTTCCGGGGTTTCCCCTCTTCACGAAAAACACGCTTTCCTGAGCTTTACGGAATGGTTTTGTGAACGACACAGAAACTGCTCTCTCGTACGTGCTATACCAACAGTTACCAGCAATCAGAAAAAAAAATAAAAAAATTGTTGTTGATATATTCAAGATATTTTAGAGTGGTCCAGAAATATATAACACAAAAGCAGAGACACTTTGACCCAACCTACCAGTACATCCGTCGTACCACCCACTCACAAGCCCCACCCCTGGGCGTGGTCTCTCGCCAGCCTTTGAGTCCTGTAGCAATTCTCGTATACATCCCACATCATTCGGCAATTCTTGTTGGCTCTGGCACACACTAGAGGGCGAAAAAAGACGACATGTTAAACTATATTGCTTGCACAGTTATTTATCCATCAACATTCAATCTTCAAAATAATATTTGGTTCTTTAAAATTTCTCTCTCTATAATTGAAAGAGTTGTACACAATATTTAGAGAAGGTTTGCACCCAGTACGGATTTTTTCTCTGGCTATGAATTAAGAATATTTAATGGAAATCTAAATTCATTGGAATCAAAAAATACCACAAAGCATAGACACTATGACGTCATACTGTTTTTATTACCTGCTTCAACGATGTCAACGTGAAACCCTCTGACCGTTCCGGACAACTCATGACTGTAAACAAAAAACAGGATAAATAATACAGTCAACCATCTTTAAAATTTGTACACGGCCAGCAATGACTGTCCGTAAGATGGTCGTTAACAGCATCCTAATCTAAACCGACACACCTTATAATACAAACAATAACAGATTTATGAACGTGTGACAAGCCCTTCCCCCAAAAAACACAACGGCGGAGGCGGCGGCGGCGGCGGCGGCGGCGGCGGCGGCGGCGGCGGCAGCAGCAACCCACGACAAAGGCCTACAAAATGATTGCTAACCGCCTGAAGCTCGTAACTTACATGCACATACATATTCCAAATCGCTGCCTTCGTGTCCAATTGCGAACACCTAGATCTTGAAATCATCTCCTAGTATTGGAAAACAGAAACGTTTTTAGCATCTACAGGCATGTAGGAAAAAATAAGTAATGACCCGGGTTTTTATACGGTGCCCCTGAAGGGACAACTCTTTATTGGCTGAAACAGCGCCCTCTTGTGGATAAACCTCCGTCTTGAACCTACGATCACAGACTTGGGAACATTGTTTATCGGTTTGTACACACCCTATGGCGAATTAGTCCAAAAGTGGACGGAACACTCTGATTGGTCAGAATCTCCGAGGCCTTCAATAAAATGCACATTCAAACTTAACCGTTTATACCACGGGATATAGTACAGAAATACAACATTGATGCATGTGAAACTAATCTGTCTCTGCTCGGTGATTCAACTTACAGTTTGGAAACACAAAAAAACAAAGTGATTCTAGTTTTTTTATTCAAAATACGTAAAAAACGTTGGGAAAATCTTTGGACGATTCCATTCAAATCAAAGATATCACAATTTTTCGTCTAGTAAGGATCAGGTTGTTTGTCATGCTTATTTTTCAACATTTTGAGATTAAATCTTGTATTATTTATGTATAAATTATTATAGCGTACTGTACGTACAAAGCACTATAAAATAAAAGCAATGGCTCGATTTTACAGAAAATGCTGAAGCGATTATATCCTATTTGGAATAGACGCAGCCAACGGGAGTTTTGTGGTCTCCTGATTGGTCATCTCTCTGGCATAGTGTTGTTATGTAAATGTCAGTAGTGAATAAATGAATATCCCGTATACACAAGAGGGTCAAGTCTGAGATTGCGAGTTAGAGCGCGTGATAGCAAATCTGCCGGGGAATTCTGCGTGGCTGATGGAGAGAAATAACTGCAGTCTCAGACTTGAAATCAAGTCTACACGTGCGGGCACACACATACTTAGGCCTACATCAATGTTATGCTATCAACGTGAGGACTTTCCTTTGGAGTCCCTCTAACCAAGGGCGTCGATGGGTGGGGGACGGGGGGGACATGTCCCCCCCACTTTTTAGACTGGGGGGGACAGCATATCAGATGTCCCCCCCACTTTTTGATTGACTGTTCATTAGAAATATGCAACAACATTTTCTTGATTTAATATTTCATTACAATTTGTTTTCAAGTAAAAGAATAGCGAACAAACGATGAAATGTTTTCTTCATTTTCATATTTTTTTCTGATGGACCACGCGCAGAATGGTATTTTGGGCCCATTTCCGCTTATATAATACAGACAATAGATGACACGTATATCGTCCAAGACAAGAACGCCAAAATCCCGCTTACATACCTTGTTAGCATTCAAGTTATGCGTCGTTTGTGTATGCTATAATGTACGGTACACGATCCCTCCACAAAGGAAGTATGTGTGTGCGCACACGTGCAAATGTGTTTCATTTTGTTACAATCGCACAACGCACAAAATGTAGTAAAATCCATTCAAATAAATAGGAGCAGTTTGGGCCATGACAAGATTTGTTGAAGAAGCAATATTTTGTTTTTTCGAAGAACTACAAGCTGACACACGATAAACGCCGGACTCCCGAAGCATATTAAAAATGTGGGGTGCAAATAATGTAAGATGTATTTTTTCAAGACTTGCTCGACCGTCCCCCCTACTTTTCAGTAGCGATCGACGCCCTTGCCTCTAACTTAACAATCTCCATTGGCTAAGCGCATGAAAAAATACAAAGGATTCCAATGTGGGGACATGACAGCATTGCCCTTTTGTGTTCCTTTGTTCTACTGTCCCCTCTCTTCTGATAATATACCATGACTTCCTTTGTGGAGGGATCGTGTACCGTAAATTATAGCATTCACAAACGACGCATAACTTGAATGCTAACAAGGTATGTAAGCGGGATTTTGGCGTTCATGTCTTGGACGAAACTTGTCGTCTATTGTCTGTATTATAGAAACGGAAATAGGCCCAAAATACCATTCTGCGCGTGGTCCATCAGAACAAAAAATGAAGAAAACATTTCACCGTTTGTTCGCTATATTCTTTTATTTGGACAAAAATTGTAATGAAATATTAAATCAAGAAAATGGTGTATATTTTATATTTTGTTGCATATTTCTAATGAACAGTCAATCAAAAAGTGGGGGGGGGGGGGGGGACATCTGATATGCTGTCCCCCCCAGTCTAAAAAGTGGGGGGGGGGGGGGGGGGGGACATGTCCCCCCGTCCCCCGTCCCCCGTCCCCCGTCCCCCACCCATCGACGCCCTTGGCGTGTGGACACGATAAGAACAATAGATTATAAGCCTTCAAAATATTCTCACGTTCGAAGAACTAACCTATAGGCCTACTCCGAAATTACCTCTTTCTCAAAAACTACGTTACTTCAGAGGGAGTCGTTTCTCAAAATGTGTTATACTATCAACAGCTCTCCGTTGCTAGTTACCAAGTAAGTTGTTATGCTAATATATATTTTGAGTAATTACCAAACGTGTCCAGTGCCTTTAACCCAGATCTCGAATTATAAGCTAAAGTTTCAAGTAAACACTATTGTAATCGTCAATTACAGACATCGATAAAACATTACATTTTATTTGTTCGACTTTCTAATTTGTCCATTTGTCGGATAATGTTTTGAAGTGAGAAAGTTTCAGTCTTTTAAAATTATCATATGATATTATAAATTCTAGCTATTTCATATTTTGCTGTTTTTGAATGTTTGCTGGCGTCGACTACGACTATGGCCTGAACACTAAATGAAATGTTAACTCGGAATCGTTTTCCCGATCATGGAGGAGAGCACGCCATGTTGACTACGCCCAAACCTGCCTAATCAAGAATAAGTCCAAATAAAACTTTCCTGTCCATGGTTATTTGTACATGTATGTCAGAAACACATGCCGTGTATTGGAGGGAGTTTTGATTGCGGTGCTACCCCCGTCGTCGCGTCACGCCCAGTGTCAGATTCATAAAGGAGTACGAAAGCCATTTCTCGTTACTCCGATGACCGATTGAGCAAAAGTCTATTATATATTTGGTGTGGGCCCTGCTATACAATCTTTACTCAAAGATTATGATTAGAAACCTGTTTATGGAAACTACCACTATCTTGACTGGATGCAAGAATTCCCCCAGATCATCAGATAGGCTATTTTAAAGCTAAATGTGACAAAGTATACATTAATAAGATTCACGGCATTGCAAGTATAATTATTTTTATACATCTGAGAACATTTTTTATAGTACTTTCACGACATCGCATACATATGCACACATATTTGTGATATGCAATGTCCCCTCCGGGCCATCATACATCTCACCCTGAAGTCATACACTGCAATGACTATACACCAAAAACCCGGATCAATCACCAGAGTGTGTACTTTTATCATACCTGTATCTCTTACGGTACCTTGTACCTGACCAGTAAACGCCATTGTCCCAGGTCGAGCCAAAGCTATTGCTGAAAATACCAATGCAATAACAGCCACTACTCCAATAACAACTACAGCTATAGTTTGGAACTGAGGGTTTGATGAAGACATTTTGTTTGAGTGAAATAACTCAGCGTCCATGCGATCGTAACTGGGTTCATCACTCTGCTTCATGGTACCCAAATGATAACTGAGTTCATAGACTAGTCTGAACTGTGCTCATTATAAAGGTGCGGCATTCGGGGGGAAATTTGAAAAAGCTTAATAATGGGTAGGAACCGGCTCAGCCAACCGGAAAGTGGGCCAATACCGTAATTTAAATTACAAAAGCCAAGGCCGTAGTGCAGCTCAAGCCAAAAACTTTGCTAAAGAGCAAAATTACGGCGCTCCATGCCATCCATCAAGAAAACCAGATATTTTTTTGTAAGTTGTCTTGGTGAGATATATCTCGGTAAGTCGACTTCTTGATTTGTGTAAGTCATCTTGGTAAGATAATTTATCTCGGTAAGTCGACTTCTTGATTGTCGTAAGTCGTCTTGGCGAGATAAATCGGTGAGTCGTCTTCTTGATTATTATAAGTCGACTTGACCCGATATTTTATGTCGCTAAGTCTACTTATACCACAGAAAAGCAATAAATTATATGGTTTTCTTGATAAGTGGGATGGCACTCACGGAGCGCCGTACAAAAGGCTAGCTTGAATGTGTTTCTATAATAGTTCCCTTGTGCAGAGAGAGAACAAAACAGTGTCATTCTTCCCAGAGCTGTTGTTGGCCACTTATTTCACACAATAATTATGTAACTATGGTATTCTACAGAGAACAGCCTGGTTTTCATCTGTGAAGATCCGTCGTAGTTGTGTGTTGTCCTTCGGAGTTGTGAGGATACGTCGTATAGTTGTAAGCTGTCTTGTCTCACAGCGGCCAACTCACAGCTCCGACGGACAACTCACAACTGTGTATAACCGCCAACTCGGAGCTCCGACTAGACTTGTGTGGTTCAGGAGAACAGTTTTTTCCCCAACTATTCATTTTTGATAAAGTTTGCTCGGCTGACAACAGCACAAAGCGAGCGGTTCAAGGGGGATGGCTTCATTACATTTCATTTCTTGTCTTATAGCAAATTGAATTGATTTTTTGGCTTGAACCAAGTATTTTGCATCTTGAAAAAGCCAGGTCTATCTTTACCCATTTGTATGGCATTGGATTTGTTACATTCTGTGAATGGTATCATCAGTGGTCTCAAAGTACTGGTGGTCTGGAGCAAGAATACTTTCATCAGGTTCTCCCGATGCACGAAGCTAGCGTATCAGGCCGATGTTTGCGACTTGCGGTACACACGAATTGGACGGATACGCAATTTATTTTAATGTCTTCCTCTTTCTATTTCAGATCAAAATCAAAAGCATAACAATAAAACCATTTAGAATGCTACAGTAGGACATGTGAAAATGCAGAGTGACATTTTTTTCTTCAAAAACCCCCGGGGGAATGGTCTAAGATAATAGCCACTTGTTTCTGGACAGAGTCCACTTGTCCGATCACCATCACCCATATAACCTAGTCTTGATCCAAGGCGTTAAACGTAATAACCCGGTAGAGGGTGCGCTTCTTATTGATCTATTTCGGTCTTGGAACCAAGACTATAAGTAACCCTTTCATGAACCCACACCCCGCCCACCCCTTCCCCTTTCAAGAGGTAAAATGAAATTTTAAAGGAAAGTTAAATGTATATAATGACCTAAGTATTTCCTATTATTAAAGCTCCCTTTTTATACTCGATATGAATGCATGGTTAGAAAAGTTGGAGGGAAAGCAAAATCTTCCCCCTCCAGCCCCCTTCCCTGAGCTTTTCCATTTGAAATAACACCCGCTTGTTTTCTTATTAAATAATTTGTTAGGTTTTTATAATCCTATCATAAAACAGAGACATGTAAACAACGTTTTGAGGAAGGATTTGGATATTACTTCCGACTTGTCTGCAGAAAGTACGCAGTGTCATGCAGGTTTTTCCTTGGAATTACTTCTGTAGCATATATATGAAAATACTCTAACATGTTTGACCTTGTTGTAGAAAACATTCTAATTTTTCATTTTCCCCATAGATACCAATCGGTGATTTATTTCCAACTTTTTAAGCATATTTGTTAACCAGAAAGAGTGATATACTACCCTTGCACAACACTAAAATAGGCAAAAATTCATGCGCCAAACTAACTATCATTATTTGTAGGCCCTTTATTACTTCTGACTAATGATTTCTTATTTTGAAATTTGTTTATTAGTATTTTTTGGCTCCTATTATTGGTGCTATTTTCGCTTGGGAAGTGGTGGGAGGGATGCTTCCATGGCAGCAAGTCGGTTTGGGAAAAAAACCATTTTAGGTGGTGTTACTTTTGGGGTAAATAGCAAAAAATTAAAATGGCTGACCTGCCAAAAATTGAAAAGAAATGTGAAGTTAATTGTTGCCCGAAATATATATTTGATTGGTATTCAAGAGGCTGAGAGACTTGAAAGATTTTTTTAAAGTTTTTTTATTTTTATATTTAGCATTTTAGCACTGTTTGCTATGGGAGTTTATTAGGCCTAAAGTGTGGTGCACCCAAAATGGGTAATTGATTAGTCCATGTATGTGAATTGTTAGAAATACAAAACCAGGCATGCAGGGGTGTTGTTTTAATATATACTTGTAGACAATATTACAATTTTTCCCATGGCTTTAATATGTAGGTTTAAGTTGTTGATGACACACATACACGGCTGACAATCTGCTAACCAGGATTGCTTCACCGGTTGCATACTTTTTAGGAATGATTAAAACTATACGATTGTTTCAATGTTTCAATGTTTATGATTGAACAATTGATTGAACAATTAAATGATAAAACAATAGCTATTGTTACCTTAGGTGTGGTAAAACGGACATAGTTCGTGACAGAAGATATGATTAGATTGTGCACCAAGATGCTAGCAAAAGCTAGAGGACCAATTTAATTTTGAAAACATGGCCAAAATTACTTGATCTCATCAGAAAATTATTCAAAGTGAATTATCAAAATCGATGTTTGACTAAAACAACGGTTACGTGATGAAAAGGGCGACGGCGAAATTTATGTGAAATGGGACAGAAACAAACTAGACTTCGGAAGTAAAAGCACGAAAACAATCAATGAAACACATTTAGACCGATATTTAGTACATTACGAATTAAAGCAACACTTATAAAGTTATAGTAAAGCCACTTATTTACAAAGCAGTTAATAACAAAGCAGGATGTAAACAAACAGAGGCAAAAATAAATGGAGAGCCGGTGTGGCAGGAGATTCTGTCCCCCATACGGCAAACTGTGAACTAACTTCTCCTGAAAGCACTCCCTCTTTTGAATCAACCTCCTTCAGCCCATGAATTAATTTCCCATGCATGGTGAACAAAATCTCCAGTGTGACAGATTTCCCTGGGACAACGGCACAGATAAATTATAGCAGATTATTATTCAGAGGAGTACAATAATTACCTTTAGGGGGCTTAAAGTAAGCTCCCGCCCAGACATTTCCCCTAAACAAGATTTAAAGTGCAGACGTTAGGCCCAGCATCTCCAACAACACACCACACCAGATCACTCAGCCCACAGTCACAAGGAAGGGGGTAGACATTTACCCGTGATACATAGCTCCAGAGTCACGACGGTCCAAAGTCCGTCCAGCAGCACCGTCATCACTCTCGGCAACAATCCATCGGTGCCATGGGAGGGAAGAAAGTGGTC
Organism: Leptasterias polaris; assembly: GCA_037783415.1. NCBI lineage: Eukaryota > Metazoa > Echinodermata > Asteroidea > Forcipulatida > Asteriidae > Leptasterias > Leptasterias polaris. The sequence continues at coordinate 516,941 of JAZGTN010000098.1, forward strand.
GTCGTAGATGGAACAAAGGCGAGCCCAACGCTGTACCATACAGGTCGTACATTACCTGCATGGGCACTGACCGAGGACCAAACAAAAGGTGGTCCAGGCAATGGTCTTTACCCGTGCATAGTCAATGAAGCTTAACTTTCACACGTGGGGAGAGAAGTATGTAAGGAATGATAGTGACTGGGGTTGTATTCAACTAATAGTTGAAAGTAAACAATATTATGCTTGAACACATAATGTTTAGATCTAATCCTGAGAATGATAGGCCTTTTCTAAAGATTTCTTTTGCTCTGCTATTGATATGCTTATTTATATTTTATTATTTTTAATGAAGAATCGTAATATCACATATTCTAAAGGTTTTCTTTTTCTTTTCTGATGATCAGTTCCATCTATGATGTCATTGAAGTTTTTATTGGACGCAATCTACATCATTTGTCGAAAGGCCATCTGTGAGGGGAGAGACAGATAAACAAACAAGGAAGAACATTATAGAAAGGGTCTGGTAAAACTTGGATGAAATTTTGATAAAATTTCGTCTTGACAAAAACACTTTTTATTGAATATGTACGCGTGTAAGATTAACAAATAAAAATAAATAAAAATAAATCAGGTACGAGCTTACTTAATAAAATACAAAACATAAAAAGTTTAGAAGAATGACTTAATGTCAAAAAGAGTAAAATTTAAGAATCATGTGAGGTTTGCGGGGACACCATTATCTTTCTTTTTAGCTCCTGAAGACGATCACAGCATACTGATAGAATCGTCGATTGTGTAAAGCCACCGGATCTTCTCATCAAATATTTATTACATGCTGTCTGCGCGAATGCAAAGTTTCAAATCATACTTAAATAAAAATTGATGAAAGAAAATGTTTGAAGTAGAGATTTTAAAAGATATTTGAATTATTCATAAATTCTTTACGACATGGAAAAAGTATAAATTAATGACAAACTTGATGAGGTCACACCCGTTGATAGAGACACATGAGATCAAACGTCAAGTCGTCGATAGAGCGCTAATAACTATAGCCAATTTGTTTGAGCGTCTTTTGGTAAATATCTGCACCTGCCATGGTTGCCTTCATGAAAACTGAATCTAAATAATGGAATACATCTTTAATTGTGTTTTCTTACCGTGTTTTTCTTTAACTTCGGAGCATATTCGTTGATAATCACTGGACATCTTCAGCTGATCAAAAGCTGGATTCCACCAATCAGCGAGGCGGCTGTCTTTACGTAACATAATAGCCGCCCCTTCGCCCGTGCATGAAGAGATTGTCTCACCAGGGACAACCTCAAGGGCTGCGCCAAGATTATAGATGTTGGGGCCGGCGAATAGTGCATCAACCTGACGTTGAGAATGAAAAGTGATAAATGCAGGGTTAATTTAAGTTAAGTGAATATACTGTGCAAGTCTCGCGCGTACTCGAACTTCCGAGACCATTGTGGTCCCAACCAGGAGTTTTACGTGCTTTATATGGGCGAGATTTTGCGTGAATTATTTTAGTTTATTGTAGTTTATGACCATGAAAATTATGTATGTAACAATATAACGAAGACAACTTTAAGAAGAATTTAACTTGACCTCAGCTTCCGTTTACTTGCAAAAATTAAGAATTTTTGCCCACCCCGATCACGAAACTTTTATGTTAACGCTTGTTTTGGTCGCGCGATGATAATCGCCTGACGCTGTAATTTCCAAAAGCCTTCAGTCTAGGGCTATGGAATTCCATATCTGCCGTCGTGCGTCGTACGTCGCCCGTCGTGCGTCGTCCGTCGCCCGTCACCCGTCGTGCGTCGTCCGTCACCCGTCGTCCGTCGTCCGTCGCCCGTCGTGCCTCCTCCAAATTATCCCACGTTGAATTTTATTTTTTGGGGCAAAAATAACACTTTTGACGTTTCTCTTTCAGATACGCGCGAAACCTGCACAGTCTATTGATGGTTTTGCCAAATTCCGTTTGTACAATGAAATTTAAAAAGACATCAATTGAAAATCAACTGTGTTTACTCATGACTGCATTATTACTCTCGTTTTGAAAAAATGTAAGAAACAAACAGTAATTTATATCAACCAACAATCAAACATGGAAATACGTTCTTTTTTGGAAACATTCGCACACAATTTTTTCAAATGTTATGAATAGGTGCTAGGATAGTGTTGATAAATTAGGTGACTGAAAGTACTGTTGAACCAAATTCCAATTTTGTATACACACTTGTCATATTTGTGAAAGATACCAAGTTAACCTTGTATTAATTAATCAGTGTAATACCTCTTGATTATTGACAGCTTCTACAGTACTCTCTCTGGTCATAAAATGCTTAATCCTGTCAGGTGGAAGATCCGATCCCTAGAAGATGAACCAGAGATATGAAATGTTATTGTTTGGATACAGAATACAAAGTTATAATTATATCGATGGCAGGCAGTTAAAGGGTGTGTACTACATTGGTAAGATTTAACAAATTAATGTTCACAGATTTGCACATAACTAATGGTTTAAAGATGGTCATGATGGAAAACTTCCTTTGAAATACGTTTGCTTGAAATGCTTTTGTTTTTAGGAAATGAGTAAACAATTAGTCTTTATCACGCGTGATAAAATCCGATGTTTGAAAACAGTGAACATTTAATGTTTTTATAAAACTGTTTCCTCATGACTCCAAAGACCGATTTAGCTGAAACTTTCACTTCATGTATATATTATGTTGGGTCACATCCAGTGTGGATACTGGTCTTTGACAATGACCAATGTTGTACTTGTGCTTTAAGGTGGATCATGCCCTCTCAAAAATTGAAATCATCACGAAAGAAACAAAGTGCGAACAAAATAAACTAGCCAACCATGTCCACCGAACGCAACATAACAATCAAATGTACCATAAGAAACACATTTAAATAAATAAATCATGAAAAATATATTCTCTTAGCCTGTTATTAATTAAAAGCATTTGAAAGTTTACCTTTCCACTCGTATTAAAAATAATGTATGTAAAAGCAATTGTTAATTCATGCAGTAGTAATAATGGGTAAATATTAAAACGCCCTCACCATCAACTGTGTCCGTTTAAGGCAGTACTCATTTGTTGCAGCGCCACCAAGGAACCCGATGGTCTTGCCGGTTAAGTCGTTAGTCATGAAGTTTCCGGGGTTTCCCTTCTTTACGAAAAACACGCTGTCCAACCCTTTACGGAATGGTTTTGTGAACGACACAGAGACTGCTCTCTCGTACGTGCTATACCAACCTGTTGTCAGTAATTAGAAACTTTTTATACAGGGAAAATATCAATGTTTTTACTTAGTTTACAGTCAAACTTCCTTGTGGTTTGAAAATGATTTTGGTATACATCGTTCCGGTGATTTCCAATGGGTTCCCGAATTCCCTCTACCCCAACCCATTTGTATCCTTCTTCATTGTCCATCCCTTCTCTTCCCTTTCTGCCCCTCTCTCTCTCTTTATTAATTTGTTTATATCTCTCTGCTTGACTGCTTCTGTTGCACCAATACACATGTGTTGTGTTGTGTTGTCATTTAGCCTTCGACAAAAACTCTGCTTGTTCGAAACGTCTGGCCATTAATTATTAATTCTTTTGGGTGCATTTATACCATAGGTCCTTTTGGGCGTTGTAAGCAGTTTGCAACAGCAAATTCTATTTTCTCATTATCAATATAAAGTTTTATTAATCTGTTTTTAATGCTCTTGGTTGATTAAATTTAACACGGACATCTTCGAACATTAAATAATAAGATTTTACCGTCACGGTGATGCTTTGTTGTCTTGTGTAAGATTTGCATTGAATACTTGTTGCTATCCCAAAAGACAATAAACCAATTAACAAGAGCCAAACATTTTGTACTAAAATTTGATTGTGCACAATAAAATCATTTCAACAGGACTTCTGAAATTTGGGGGAAAAAAATCATAAAATCAATACAGAAATGGAGGCGACCTACCAGTGCATCCGTCGTACCACCCACTCACAAGCCCCACCCCTGGGCGTGGTCTCTCTCCAACTTTTGACTTGTAGCAGTTCTCGTATACATCCCACATCATTCGGCAATTCTTGTTGGCTCTGGCACAAACTAGAGGGCGTGAGAAAAAGTACATGAGCCAGCCACACTTGCCAGGACCAACTCCAGCAACTAATTCTAATATCACTTTTCTTGTTGAAAAATTAATTCTCTACAACTTACCATAAACTATGATAGCCTAATCTGAAACCTCTTTTATACCCCTTCCGTTGTTGTTAAGTCAACGGCCGTTTAGATATTAACAGAATGAATAGTATTTTGACCTGTGCATACACAAACAGCCGTTGTTTTTGTCGCTTGGCAATCATAGCTGCCTGTCAACTATGGCACGCCAAAGCGGAATTTATTCAACCCTGCACGGAAACTGCGGCAACATAAAAAATACCGCAACATTAAAAAAACAACTCAACATTAAACAATTATATTCAACAATTTTACAAGTTTTTGTCAACAGCAATATTTATTGTCCAACATTTACAAAAACTTGTCAACATTTTTAAAAACATGCATCAACATGCGGATTTCATTCAACCCTGGACGGCAGCTGCAACAACATTTCAAATAAAACACCACAACATTTAAAACAAACATTCAACAACTTTATAAGCTGTTTCAATAGTAACATTAACCGTTCAACATAACAAACAAAAATGAGGCAATTAGTTCTTTCAAAAACATATGCCATGTGGGAAAAAACATGTGTCAACATTGAAAACAAAATATGCGCAACCCCGGGGGAAAAAATATTTGTCAACATTTAAAAAAAAATATTTGTTCTGATTAATTAACTAGAAAGTACATGTCAACATTGCCAAAACTACCTACTACTTGTTGACAAATATATGTGCCAACCCATCCTGCTACAAAATTCACCTAAACATACGTGTTAACATTTCGTCCAAAAATATGTGTCAACCCTACCCGATGAAAAATATATGCCAACATTCACGTGACCGCCGCGACGGAGTACATGCGCGAAGTATGCTGCGCTGCACCCGGCAGTCAACGTTTCCATGGCGGTATCTCAATTCCGGTTATCTCTGCGCAAGCGCAATCGTACAGCAGCTGTAGTCTGGATACCAGACCTGACGTATCTGAATACGGTCGACGAAACGAAGATTTTGAGTCGACTTCATTGATCTCCATTATAGTGGAGATCAATGGTCGACGTCGTAAGGGGATTTTTGGAACCAGACTAAAGCTGCTGCAACCTCATTCCGCCGAGGTAATCGAACTCGTTGGTCCGTGAATCTTGATATATCTTTTTTACAATTATTGCCATGTGTTTTCACATAAATGGGAATTTTGATATATATTTTCCAAAATGTTGGCATATATTGTTCACATGGTTGACACATTTTGTTACAACAATGTTGACAAATATTCTTTTGAAATGTTGACATGTATTTTTACGTGAATGTTGACAGCTATTTTTACAAAATTTTGAGATATATTTTATGCGGGTTGAAGCATATTTTGTAAAATGTTGACCCATGTTTTTCATCACGTTGACACAATTAAAATTTGTTGCCACTAATTTTGTAAATGTTGAACAGTGTAAATACTACTGTTGACGTACATTGCAAAGTAGTTGAGGTTGTTGTTATGTTGTGATATATTTTTTTATGTTGCCGCAGGTTCTGTGCAGGGTTGAATAAATTCCGCTTTGGCGTGCCATAGTCAACAATGTTTCTCTTTGTCAGAGTGCTGCTGTACCTTTTCCAACAAAGTCACCAAGATTGATATTCATTGGTGGTATAGGTGCACCATTTTGTAGAAAAATGCCTTTGTTGTATCAGTTGTTTGTAAAGTTTAGAGAAGGTTGTGGTGCGGGTTTGCTGAAATTTCACAATGGTAATAACTAATATACCGTATGATTTTATGCGTAATATAGGTCTATGTCCCCTAGAAAAGGTTACAGAAAGTAGCTAAATTATGTTTTTTTCTTATTATGAGTGATACATTTTCCCAACATTGTGCCCCTCCTGCTGTGTGTTATTACATTTTTAACGCTGCATCACAACACGCAAAGAAAATAAAAAAATAAAAATAATTACGGTAGAACATTAAGTATAACCACTAAAATGCATAGGAACAAAAATAGTAGAACGGAAGGAGAACCAGAAAACGGGTTCCCCTCAACCCCTTTTTAAATTTCCGTTAGGGGAACCTACAGAACACGGTGCCAGTAGGTGATTTCTAAGTAACTGAGTAAAAGAGTGAAGGCTAAAAGCACTGGTATATTTTACTCCAGAGGGGATCGCATCCTACAGCTTGGGAAAATATAAACAAAAGAGAGTGATGAGCAGCATTTACTCTCGCCCTTTTGTGTTGAAATTTCACTACACCAGTTAACAACGACAATAGCAATTGAGAAACCAGATGTTATACTAGCATTAATACAACAAACTCGCAAGAAAATGGATCCTGATATTTAACAATGGAAATCCCAACTGAATACATCAGACTTAATAACACTTTTCTTTGCCAGAAATATTTAAAGCCCTTCTAGGGAGACCTAGACAAAACAGGAAATGCCGTGATCTGCCAAAACTCTCTCCAAATTGTCTTGTTGATATTTTGATAAGGCGGAGCACCGTACAGGTACTATACTCAAGTAATGGCAAACTAAAAAATATAAATAATAGATCAAACCTGAACCACAACCCTTCTCTAAACTTTACAAACGTCTGATTTATATCAAAGGCAATATAAAATAACAACAAAGGCAGTATTTTGCAAAATGTCGCTTATAAAAATGAATTCCTCTTGACGACTTTATTGGAAAAGGTACAGCAGCACTCCGACAAAGAGAAACATAGTTGAAATGCAACATGTTGCCAAGTGACAAATACAAAGGCTTTTTCAGTAAGCACAACTCAAATCCTACTCTCCGTGTAAACATTATGGGCTTTAAAATTGTACTATATAAACGGCCGTTGACTTATCAATAACGGAAGAGGCTAAGAGGTTTCAAATTTTACGGTGAATATCTTTCGAACTTTTTTAGTAATCTAGTTTTTTGAAAAGGCTATATGGTAGGTTGTGGTTTATTTGCTTTACTAGAATTACTCCCTCGAGTTGGTACCATGTGAAATTTCAGCCCCTGGCTCATGGACTAAAAGACGACACGAAAGAAGTCAACATGTTAAAAAGAAGCTACGTATGAATTTGTTACAGGCTGGGAATAATAATTAACTTATGTGAATATCTGAAACAAATTTACCCTCATTCTAAACACAGAATACTCTACACTATTGTCATTACAAAATATTTTCAATTAAATATATTTTATTATGTCTACCTGCTTCAATGATGTCAACGTGGAACCCTCGTACCGTTCCAGACAAATCATGACTGTACGAAGGAGAAGAGGAGAGGGGGGGGGGGGGAGAGGGGAGAGAAAATTAATTATTTGATTTGTAAACTTGCTCCGTATCCATTTAATTATTCATTTTTCAATTCATTATTTATTTTTTCTCAATCAGTTCTAGATTGTCTTTTGATACAAATAATTGTTCTAAATTTGTTTATTGCTCCCTTTTTTACCAATATTAAAATAAATGTCGGTTTGAATCAGGCTTTAACCTAGCCTTTTGACAAGGCCATCGTGGACAGCTTTGTAAACAGTGGAGCGACTGGAACGAGAGACCACGCGCGCGAGCCGAGTGGCGAAGCCACGAGGGCCTTTTCCAACTTGTTTGCGGTTTTTGTGATGAATTATTCATGAAGTATGAAACGTGCGTTATGCACTTCTGATTGGTTTGGACTTTTGCTACCGTTTCGGGTAGCAAAAGTCGAGATTATAAAGAAACACATAAGAAACCGCAAACAAGTTGGAAAAGGCCCTCGTGGCTTCGCCACTCGCGTGCGTGGTCTCCCATTTCAGTCGCTTGGGATCGCGGCTCCAAGCCACGAAGGCCTTGACAAAAGGCTAGCTTTAACCAGGCATTTATTTATTGATTGATTTTTAAAACTTTTTTTGGGGGGGAGTCGAACAATTCAGATTTTTTTGAGGGGCGTATAATTAAATATGAAAAAAGTACATCGGCGCGTAAGCAACGCCCGTCGCGCAACGACGCAGGGGGGAGTTATACATTTTTTGAAAATGCAGGCCTCTCATGCCTCTCTTGTTAAAGGCTTTCTTACTGCATGACGCCCTTTAGAACTTACATATATTCCAAATTGCTGTTGTCATGCCCAATTGCGAACACCCAGATCTTGGAAGCATCGTCTAGTTTTGGGGGAAAAAAGGTAAACAAAAAAAGGAATCTTTCTCGCCACAAAATATTATAGGCATTATACAAAATAAAAGACAAAACGAGTTTTTTCTTGTTGTTTTATCTTGTTGTTTTATCTGACTTTTTAAGATAATGGCGTGGATGCAAGCCGTCTAATTAAAACTTTGAAATCAAGCTTGTTTCATTATAAGTACAATGATAAAGTAAACATTCCCATTGTTTAAATTAGGTTTTGTTGATTTATGTGTTCATTTATTTTGAGGAATAATCTTTATAAAGGATTAACTTTTCAAAAAATTAAAAATAAAAATCTTAATAGCTTTTAAAAAACAAGGATTCTTTTTCGACACTGGACGTGCGGCACTATATATGAATAAAACCCTCCCCTCATCCAATAAATTGATGGATTTAAGGGTGCTGGGGCACATATTCAGTTAAACAAATCAACTGGGATGGGATGGGGGGGCACTTAATTGGTCTTTTGCACCCCCACCACTTCCATTCCTGATCGTCCAAGTCGAATTCCTTCATTTTGCAATATTTACTATCTATGGGTTTTGAGGCATTGCATGGTGAGGTATCACAGTGTATATTATTTTGGTATGCGGTAACACCATGTGTATATCTACTTGCTGGGTAGATTTGTTCTCAAGAGAACTTGTCTTGCTATATATACTGCCGCGGAGTACATTCGGAATTTGGGAGACTTCTCCAGTTCTGGAAAGAACTGTCCTGCTTATTGACTACTACCTGGGCGGGAGGTAGGAAATCGGCCGGGACTACTACTTTCGCTATGTGGATCGAAGGGACTTATTCTCGTTGTTTACTTATATATATAAAAATTGCTTCGTGAGACAGTAATATTTTTTGCTTTTAATAAAACATTACCGTATTTGATTAAGGATCGAAAAATAAAGCCTATATGCTCGATCTGGTCACGATTCTCCGTACTACAGTAATGGTCACTCCCCCGTCATGGAGAAGAACACATCCCACCACGTTGTCATATGTATCACCCTTAAATGTAATAAAAACCTTAAATGCTATAACAACCATAAATGTAATAAAAATCTACCATAAATATAATAACAACCTTAAATGGTATAAAATCAACAATAAATGTAATAAACCCATCAACCATAAATGTAATAACAAGAAACCATAAATGTAATAATCAGTTCTGTTTTTATTAAATTTTTCACCCAATGTTCTGTGCAAATATGTGTTTGTGTGTATCTCTCAATATTTATCTAAGTCAGTAAAATAGGTTTAAAGCAATATCGGGACGCGTAAAAATTACGAATGTACAACATCCTTTCAGGAATGACCAAAATATGAGTACAAAACAAAAACAGTTCACAGTGAAATATGAGCCGCCGCCTTGCTGCGATTAGTGTTAACGCCTCCCGAATGTTTTATTTTATCTTTTTATTTTATTATTATTATTATATACCTATATCTATTTTATTTATATATATATATATTTTTTATTTTATTTTTTATTTGGGGGGGGGGGGGGGGGGGGGGTGAAAACCTATAATATTTTTTAGTCAGGGGGATGAGGAATCACAGGAAAGGAGACGGGGGCAGACAAATTGTAGTTGGGGTTACGTGGATGGGGAGCGAGGGGAACATAGGGCATCTTACTTCCACATGTTGATATTGGCAAATCTACCAAAATGGGTAAATGCACATATTTCGATCCAAACTAAGTACTTTACCTCCCCCCGTAAAAAAAAAAAATTAATAAATAAATAAAATCAACGAGTCTTCTTTTTAAACGCGTTTGATTGGACAATATGTATCTAGCAGAAAATTTTACATATATACATAAGTGAATAAATTATATCAGGAAACTGCGGGATTGTCAAGTTCCTATCCCGCTGCGCGGCATTTGGTGCAGTGCAAAAAAAATTGTGACGTTAAGCGATGGGACTGAACATAAAAGGACTCTGCAGGGGATTGGGACTTGAGTCAAGTCTAGTTGGCATAGGTTTCATGGGGGTGTGAGCACGAGGACACGGGGCGCATGTTTACGACTAGTATACTGTTGTCACATGATTATTACATTAAATTTTATGATTTTCATTGTATTCATGATGGTTATTACATTTATGGTTGATTTTTATTACATTTATGGTTGATGGGTTTATTACAATTATTGTTGATTTTATAACATTTAAGGTTGTTATTATATTTATGGTTGATTTTTATTACATTTATGGTTGTTATAGCATTTAAGGTTTTTATTACATTTAAGGGTGATACAGTCATACTGCATTGCATGACTACACCCAAACCCGACTCATTCTTTTGAGAGCGTATTTTTACCATAAGCCTACCTGTATCTCCTACGGTGCCTTGTACCTGACCAGTAAACGCCATTGTCCCGGGTCGAGCTAATGCTATCGCTGAAAACACCAATGCAATAACAGCCACTACTCCAATAAGAACTACAGCTACAGTTTGGAACCGAGGGTTTGATGAAGACATTTTGTTCGAGTGAAATAACTCAGCGTCCATGCGATCGTAACTGGGCTCGCCAGTTTCAGTCATGACTATACGTGCAAAGGCTCATGTCACTGCAATCATAGAGAAAGGACCACGGAATCGAGAACTACCTTTTAACTGGTTAGGCCTATATTCACCCGATAGGGAAAGCTCAGTTGTTCAGTGAAGAATAAATTGGGACAATGCCACGTATTACTACGAAGGAAATGGTAAAGCAAGAATTACCAGAACAATATGCAAAGTTCAGCCAACCGTAGCAATGGCCCACATTATTATAATAATATTTCGCGACCATTGAATTTATTATAGAACCATTTCGTTGAAAGGTATGAGGCGCCAAGTGTAAACTTGATATTTAACGCAATTATTTACAAATAATTCATTATATAATATATAATTCATTATTTAACCATTATTTAATCTTTATTTACAAATAATCAGTTTTGCACCACACAATTGTTTATATATAATCGTATGAAAGCTTTCATTATATATATATAATCTTAAACACAATTTCATTATTTACAAATAATGTCGACGGATAGATTTTTATATATAAATAATTAACTTTGCACATGCAATTATATGTATATAATTTCTGGACAACTTTCATTATATATATATAATTTAACGGATCATTACACTTATATATAAATAATGACGACTGACAAAATTTATATGTAAATAATTTATTTTACACATGCAATGATATAATAAATAATTGTTAGGCAGCTTTCATTATATACATATAATTTTGCGGATCATTATACTTATATATAAATAATATCGGCTGAAAAAATTTATTTGTAAATAATGAATTTTGAACCACACATTTATATATAAATAAGGAAAACTATTACTTTACAACTAAGCGAACGAGGCTATGATATACTAAATAATGACTTTGCGTTGCTTTCATTTATATAAATAATTGTGTAGTATGTAAATTAAGTGGTTAGCCACGCCCCAATACTCTAAATATTCACATCAAAACACAGTCTAGTCTACTACACGATCAGACTTCATGACTTACAGTCATGCGTACAGTTAGTACATTTTGTACAGTAATGTACACGTACATGTGTACAGTCAACTGTCGTTTCATGATGGGTTTCGTGCGGTAGCCATTTAAAATCCTCGGTTAGGTTACAGTTACAAAACTTGACAAATTTAGCTCTTTAGAGAACATTCCTCTATCAACAGTGCCCACATACATCACCACCCGAGAAGGAGACCAATTTAGTTCAATGACTTTTTGGTAAGTTACGTTATAAAATGTTATTCTTGATGGTAGCTACGTAGTTTACTTCATTTCAAATGACGGATAAGTGACCGATAAACTTAGTGCTGCATCTAATTCGTGAAAACAATGTTGTTGTTTTTTCCCCAATAACTGATGAAGATTTGCTATAATTACACTTCTTGGCATTAATAAATCGGATAATGTTTGTCGAGTAGGACCTGTTTGGTTGAATTTTGTTGTTAATTGACAGTCACCAAAGTTGTGCACTGTTTTTTTTATAATCCTACCCAATATTGTGTTTTATTAGTTAACAGTGACTGAGTAACACAACACTCTATACACGAGAATCGGAAACTTACGTCCATCGTTTTGGGCGCCAGTTGTCTTTCCCAAAGGTTGCGTGCGATATCATGACAAACATTCACACGATGACATTTCGCGTTCCCAACGTCCCTCGTTTTCGTGAGATCGCTACGTATTGGGTCAAAGGTCATCATTGGTTATTTATTAGTTCGCTGGTTCTCTGTCGGTGTCCCGTTTAATGTTACGTAAATGCGTTTAGGGTACCATCGATCGTTTTCTCGGCGCGATATTTCTGCTTTTTCGTGCGAATTCTCAGTTTCCTGACGAACTCCGATAATGAATGTAGCGGAAAGTGTTTTGTCAGAGATGGCAAGTGGAAATACCAATCCTAAAACAAAGGTAACTTAACATAATTTGCAACACGAACATTTCTTCCACCGACGCCATTTTAACGGAGGAAGGAATGCTCGAACCAACAAACGACATTTCTCCCGCTGCGCATGCGTGATCGTTGTGTGATCGCGTGGGACCTTGGTATCTTAAACGTGCGTCGTTTCACACGACCGATCTTGGCGATTCTAAACAGGGATGAGATTTTTGGAGGAGGTCTTGATCCCGGTTGTTTATAACGCGGGTCCCAGGTAATTTCATCACACGGATTCCTTTCACACGACGCAAATTTGCGATTTCATGACACCGATGCGATTTCGTTGCAAACGACCATCGTTTAGAGCGCTCGTGTGAAACGGGCTCAAGTCTGTAGTATTAATAATTAACAGATTAAATTTAAAGTTCCATTTGCTGAATAGGCTGATTATGCTGATGCACTGTATTTTTGTAATACACTGTTCTTTTGAATAATTTGTTGGTGTATTTTCTTTTCAAGTAATGTTTTTACTATTTAGATTTGTTATTAATTTTAACAACTAAATATGAATAAAGTAGTAATATTTTTCTGAAGGAAAATACATTATGTGATTCTGACTTCTTACATTAAATGCAATGGAATTACATAAATTAAAACAGGGGGCAGTAGTGAGTGACAAACTAGTGGTGATGTGTATTACATGTGTACTCATTGTTGCATCAACAAAACGTCAGTGGGCTACCAGTACCACCATGTCGAGGGCTTTGCTTGAGGATTGGACTAGTAGTAGTACAGTAGTATTCATCAACTTTGTTTAACACTCATTGTTTTATTTTATCTGTTTTTAAGGATGCATATGCACAGTTGGAGGAGAGACTTTTGTTTTAGAACCACCTCGACACAAGGCTAAGTTGGTCTCCAACGGGACAAAAGGGTACTTGAAAACTGCATAAATATATAAGGTAGGTCCCTATGAATTACAATAAAACTGTTCATTTATCAAAACGTTTAGACTGACTACCCATAGTCTAGAACTGGGTACTTTTTAATAACATTACTTTCCACAATTTACAAGACATCCGACACTAATAAGTGGTGAACTGGAGCCTGGAGGGCCAAAGACAATCCCATGTTGACATTTGTTATTATTTTCAAGGAGGAAGAGGAAGAAAAATCTTAAAAGGTAGTTGGAAAAAATATCATAAAACCATCCAATCCCGTAAAAAGTAAAACTTTTGTTTGTTTGAAATACAATGATCATCCATATGGTGCTTAACTATGGAGAGTTGCATTGACTATTTGATTATACTGATATCAATACTCACAACATTAAACAATTTCTCATTTCAGTTACAAGGCATACACGAATCTGCAGAGGCAATCACATTGTGAGAAAAACTTTGGTGTGATAACCAGTTTCTTCAAAGCAAAACCTGTCGTCGGCTCTTTTAAAAAAGGATACAAGAACTCGTCAGTAGAGGATATACCACCTGTGATTCAGCAGAATAAATATCACCTGTGATTATGTTGGTATAAACCAACTCTAACTGCAGGGAACGATTTCATCCAGCAATTTTGCATAGCAAAATATTTAGACTGAACTTGTTTTGTGCACACTGAATGCTAATATTGAGTAGCAACTCCTGATTTTTGAGTAGCAACTGATGCATTTTGTGTAGCAATAGACCGATCCATTAAGCCCCGCCTCCTTACGAGTTGACCAATCACAGCCGCGAAACCCGATCACCGTTAGTGCAAAGATCACCAAACGGCTCAAATGGTGATCAGATTTCGCGGTTGTGATTGGTCAATGAGAAATGGGCGTGGCTTAATGGATCAGTGTATTCGCTCTGCTATACAAGGGAAATCGTTCACTGAAATGTCAAAGTAACAGTTAGCAAACTGATGTCCTTATTTTGTTTGCCACTAAACAACAGCTGAAAAACATTAGACAAAGTTAGAAAACTCACCATTAGCACCATTAGCCTAACTGTAGGCAGATATAATGGTGTATCATGACTTAGTGTTTGAGATTATCAATATTGAGTGAGTCAACGTTTTTAATTTTTACATTAACGCTTTCCTCCAATTTTATGAGATGAGTTCATCGTTAACTTTTTCAATTTTGAGGAAAACAAATATATTTATAAGCACTGTCTTTGTATTGTTTTGCAAATCAAGGTTGTATACTTTTAGCTAATTGTTATTCCATTTTTAAGTGATTCAATTTGTGATAGATTCATTGTGCCACAGTATTACTTTTATTGCATCTTTTACTCTATTGTCAAAGTATGTTAGTTTAATTCTAAAAGAACAGTCATCCTACTCCAGAGTTCAGAAAGCAGAACTAATCTTTACAAATGTCTTTGAGGACTGCCTCAAGGTTTGTTGATTTTTTAAAGTTGTGTATTCTTGAAGGTTCCAGTGTAAGGTATAATTTTTAGTTTCTAAGGTTATTTCTGTCGATTGTTGCTATTACTTTTATTTGAATAAAAAGTTTTATGTTTTATGAACTGATCGGTTTCCTTGACAAAAACAGTAAATAATATTGTTTACCCTTACACCGATGTGCATTAAGCACTCCATACTTCCCCGAGTTCTATGAAAAAAATCCACAGGATTTGTTTTTTCATTTAAAAAGTATACGTGACGCCCCAGTTTTTTTTATTTAGCTCGTCTTCAGTACTTGATTCTCGCATAATAATAATAATAAAGACTTGTTATGCGCACATATCCACCCTGCTGGGTGTTCAAGGCGCAGTAAACCAAAAACAAACAAAAGAAACAGATCAACTAAATTATTCCTTGAAAACCTGTGACATAAGATAAGTTTTGAGAAGTGATTTAAATTTTGTGGTACAAAGACATCAAAGATTATGTGGTAGAGTTCCAGATGCGTGGGGCGCAGCTGCAGAAAAAGACCTGTCACCCCAGGAGTGTTGAGACTTGGGTTCCTTGAGGAGAAGCATGGTACTGGATCGAAGATCCCTTGACGGAGTGTAAACTTGAAGTAGTTCTGAGATATAGTGGGGAGCCTTGCCGTTAAGTGCTTTGGACAATGAGCATCAGCTTGAAGATGATACGCACAGGGAGAGCCTTGTATTAACTGACAAACCTTTTAGCTTTTCAGTCACATATTTAGTGCGTTCCGGTCCTATTTTTTTTTTTTTTTTTGGGCATGTCCTTAAAAAATACCCCTCTTCGATGCATTTATCAAATAAAATCAAATTGTTTTTCTTGGGCACACAATATGGTCTTATCTCATCCATGACTTTCTTCCACACGGCTACGTAAGATTTCACTCTTCCCTCTATGTTCAGCTAACCGGATTTTATATGTTGTTGTTGGATGCTGCTGTTGGACCTGGACATTAACAATACACTCATTGCTCAAGATTAAAACCATATGAGTAGCCAAGCAGAGGATCGGACACTCAATTCACAACTTGAAAAACACTGCAAAAAGGACCGCGGTCTATACTATTATTCACCACCTGCATTTGCTTGGCTGTTGCACAAGTTTTTACATACATGTACATCATATCCAGTCCTTGCTCTATGATCATATGCATACATGTACATGTGTGTACATATGCAGCTCGCAGCTCGCAGAAAGTCGACTCGACTGTGAGCCCGGAGAGCGTGTACACTGTGCCGGATGTTATAACGTGAATATTTAGAGTATTGGGGCGTGGCTAACCACTTAATTTACATACTACACGATTATTTATATATAATGAAAGCAACGCAAAGTCATTATTTAGTATATCATAGCCTCGTTCGCTTAGTTGTAAAGTAATAGTTTTCCTTATTTATATATAAATGTGTGGTTCAAAATTCATTATTTACAAATAAATTTTGTCAGCCGATATTATTTATATATAAGTATAATGATCCGCAAAATTATATGTATATAATGAAAGCTGCCTAACAATTATTTATTATATAATTGCATGTGTAAAATAAATTATTTACATATAAATTTTGTCAGTCGTCATTATTTATATATAAGTGTAATGATCCGTTAAATTATATATATATAATGAAAGTTGTCCAGAAATTATATACATATAATTGCATGTGCAAAGTTAATTATTTATATATAAAAAACTATCCGTCGACATTATTTGTAAATAATGAAATTGTGTTTAAGATTATATATATATAATGAAAGCTTTCATACGATTATATATCAACAATTGTGTGGTGCAAAACTGATTATTTGTAAATAAAGATTAAATAATGGTTAAATAATGAATTATATATTATATAATGAATTATTTGTAAATAATTGCGTTAAATAATAAGTTTACACTTGGCGCCTCATAGAAAGGCAGCATGCTAGCTAAGTGACAAATACAATTCAGTAAGCAGCATATCATTCTCCGTGTAATAAATGGGCTTAAAAAAAATTACCATATAAACAGCCGTTGACTTAAAAACAACGGAAGAGGCTAAGAGGTCCACATTTTACGGTGAATATCTTTCAAAAACTTTTTGGAAAGGCTATCATTGTTTATGGTAAGTTGCAGTAAGTTGTGGATTAATAGCAACAAGAAAAGTGATATTAGAATTAGTCCCTCGAGTTGTGTTGACAATTCACTAAGCCTATGGTCCTTCAGAATATGCATGGGAACTGTCATCGCAACATTTTCATTTTAAAAGTTGCCTGTGAGGCATATGCATAAATTATGTGAAGTACAGATCTTTATGTTTCTAATTTAAAAAAAGTCATCATTTGTATTTTATGATTTTATTTGCTTGATATATAGTTTTAGAAACTGTTTTGAAACTCTGTTGCTTGTTCCATTTCAACGCAGCGGCTAGGTTCCAGAGACTTATGGCGGATTGTCAATCGTGTATTTAACCGAAACAACAGCGACTTAAAATTAAGGAGGGTGCAATGTTAATTTGTAATGTAATCTTGTACTGCTGAAAAAGCATTGGATTACCAAACGGACAGACTTTAATCACTAGAGTTATTCTTGAGCTGGGGGGGGGGGGGGGGGGGGGGGAGGGGGGTTAACACAAACATGGCATTAACAGCCCAAAGGTTTGGAGTTCAAGGTGGCCGAAAATGGCAGCATTGAAAGTTTCCATCTGAGTTTATTTGCTAAACTATGCAAATAAAATCTATCTTTGAGCATTGAAATAAAAATGATCATTGAGAAATAATAGAAAACAAAATATTCTGCAAACAATCTTTGGGCATAGGTTTGCCTTGTCGATGGCTGTTTTTTAGTTTGAATGTGATTATTTCAGGGCAAATTTTCAAACTGTCGGAGCATGGTGTGCACTATCTTGACACTTGGTTAGTTCTAATGGCTAAGAAACTTCAACAAAACACATTTTGTAATCATGACAATAAGGGCAATATAAAATGACTGTCAGTAGCTCAATACCATCTTTGCTTCTTTTTATTTAGCAATATAAAGAAAAACAATTCGGCTGATACTGAATTTTAAGTTATATCAAAATTAATATTGTCAATGGTATTTAACTAATTTTCTCCAAAGGTATTTAAAGAAAATGTATAGGCATGCTTATTATTCAGCTATCTCCTTGACTGACATCTGGAAGGACAGAGGGATCTCCAGAACAACCAAAATTCGACTCATGAATGCTCTCGTCTTCCCAATAGCCACCTATGGGTCTGAAACGTGGGCTGTGGGTAAAGCAGACAGGAACAGGATCAACGCTTTTGAGATGTGGTGCTGGAGGAGAATGCTGAGAATATCATGGCAAGAGCACAAGACCAATGTTTTTGTTAGAAACCTGATAGGAGAAGAAAGACCCACCGTGTCCTCAAAAATTAACAAAAACAAGCTTCAGTACTTTGGTCACATATCCAGAAGAGAGGGGGACAACCTTGAGAAGATCTTTATGCAAGGATGTGTTGCAGGTAGTCGCCGACGTGGCCGTCAAAAACTTCGTTGGACAGACGGAATCAAAGAACTCACGGGCTTATCAATAAACGTTGCTTATCGATCTGCACTGGATAGACAGAAGTGGAACTACATCATAAACAGGGTCACAAAGGGTCAGCCATGACTCATAGGACGACGACGATTATTCAAACTAATATTGATTAGTTTCAATCTGAAGGCTAACTGATTAACCCTTCTACTGTCTGACCATTCAATATCATCCACTGTGGTTTTGAATGATAGACAAACTATGCCAGCCTGCAATATGATATCATGTGGTGAATGCATCTACACAGTACAAACATGTACACAGTTAGTTCTGTGTGAAGTTGTGCCACCATACACAACCCGTGCAGTTGAATGGTTTCAAATGGTTGGTCAACTCACTGGAAAATGTTACCAAGAGTAGGAGGGTTAAGTTCATACCAGTAGTAATCCACACAAATGAACCAGTACTTATTTCCAGTGGTCAATACTATACTGTCTCCATCACCCACAAAGAGCAAGTTATCCTCTACATGGTGTTGTAATGTCATGGGTTTTATTCCACTATCAATTATTGTACTTAAACCCATTTCAGTGTTGAAATGAGAAGTTTCGTTTTACAGTAAAAGATCTACTCAAAGAGATTTCTCAAGACTGAAATTGTTTTTTCCATTCTTGTCTATACTTTCAAAATATTTACTTATCATAACACCTTGTCAAATCTTTACACACAATTGGACCATTGTACACTGTGTACTCTGCGATACTTTACACAAATTTTCAATATAAAAAAAAAGAATCAGAAATTATTGCTATTTGGGTACTTTTCAAAAAGAAATACCGTGTTTGTCTCCTGATCCTGATAAAATAAAGATTAAATGTTTTGTTAATTATCATCTAAAACAAAAAGATAATTTAAAAACAATAATCTTTGTTGAAATGTAAACACATTCATCAGGCAAAAACAATCACAGAACTCTTGCTTTTTTTCATTTCAAATTTGTGTTTGAACATAATTATTTCAAATTTTAGATTAACTAAAATTTAAGTAGTATAAAGAATGTTTCCTCAAATAATTACAGAAATCCTCCCACACATCTCAAAACTTCAGTACAGCATTTAAAGGTAGGGTCACAGCTTGTTTTTTTGTCAAAGTCATGCTGATTTATAGGAAAAAATGTCACTAAAGATACAATATCAGTTGCCTGTGAAAGTTTCAGTTAAGTATAATTTTCGAGAAAACGTAACAAACTTTCATGGTATTTTCATCAAGGACGTTGAACCCCTCCACTTTTAACGAGGTGACAGCGGGTACCAACTGCATCTCTGGCCGCAGCATTCACAAACGGACTCCATGGAAATTTCAATCTCCAAAAGTCAACATACTTTTATTGATTTCTAATCAACGGGGGCATTTCAGACAAAACAATTTCGCAGGATGCTTACTATCATGATCATCTTTGTGACAAGTAAGCTTTTGGATGAAATTTACAGAATTTTCAAGTATGACCCTATCTTTAATTGGTAGCCTTAATGGATGCTCATCTCGTCACTACTGGACCATCTTTTGTAGCAGTTTTCTTCTTACTGATCTTCCTTCGCTTTGTCTTCAGAATATTATATTCAGCATGCTTGACATATCTCCCCGATACAAATGGAATGAAGAATGCTCTGAAGAACCGATGAGACCTGAGAAATAAGCGTCCCAAAAGATGTTTAAGAAGGATAGAAATTACATTCATTGATAGAAATAAGTTTAACAAATAGTTTGGGGTTAAAAAAGAATGCTTTACGAGAATGTGATTTGCACCTGCTACCTCCAGATTGACGTGCCAGTGCACTGAGAGTTATCTATACCTAGTCAGTTTACCTTGTGGTTTATATTTTGATAAATATTCAAAGTGAACAAATAGAATGAGTTGTTGCAAACTGCTTACCAACCAAAAGGACCAATGGCATAAATGCAAAAAAATAATTAATGGCCTGACTTTTTGACCCTAGCAGAGTCTTTCTCGAAGGCTAAATGACAACACAACTCACATAAACAGGTGTAATAGAAGCAGTCAGGTGGAAATACATGAATAGAAAGAGAGGGGGCAAAAAGCACACAAAAAATCCTTTGCAACAATTATGAAAGCACAGACAAAAAGCAGGGTTTTTTACAACTTGCTTTTTCTGTGTGCTTTCTGCCCCCCTCTCTCTCTATTCACGTATTTCCACTCGACTGCTTCTGTTTCACTTGTATACCTTTTTTATGAGTGTTGTGTTGTCATTTTAATAGCCTCCGAGAAAGACTCTGCTAGGGTCAAAACGTCAGGCCATTGACTATTTTTTGCAACTATCCATAGTGTAACAAGTGAATAAAGCAACCAAAAGATGAAAGTAAAATCTTGCTAAGAAGACACAGGTTACTACGCTATAATGTTGCTTACATTGCTTTGCCAGTTATTTCTATCCTGGTGCCTTTTTCTGGGGAGGGTGGGAGGTGACATTACATGTATGCCATCTTTCTTGGATCTCTAGGTCAAATCCGAATTGGCGGCTGCAACTAAGGCTACGATTGTTGCTAAGGACGTCCTATACTTCAACATATGATTATGATGATGCAGAATCTAGCCGTAGCCTTAGCTGTAGCCACAAATTTGGACACAGCTAACAAGTTCGTCAGTATTGACCTTAACTACCGCCCTCCATTGCCCATGCCCTTTCATTAGCAGTACCTTTGTGAATCTAGATATGGCATGCTACCGACAATCTCCCATTCTTCGTCTCTTTGTGAGTAGCGAGGTTCTCTGGGTGTTTCTTGGGGTAGGTCCAGATCAATCAGGTAATGGCACTTAGAGATGTCAAGCTGAAACATTAAAACAGTAGAAACATTTCACATCAAGGAATTAATTAATTGTTTGATCAACCACTTGAATAAAAACTAATTTCAATTTTGTAACAGGAACATGACCTGTTCAGAAAAGTAAAAATAATTCAGAAAAAATAATGATATCTAGAAATTTCGAAGCAGATTCTAATTTTTAAAGAGCTTCTTAAGATCATAAATTATCCAAGCAATAAACAATTTCACTTGTCAGAAAGTGGGTTACCGGCCAAATAACTAAGTCATATTTACTGTTTGTGCTTGGTTCCCTGCTTATTTCCTTAGCGGAACAGAAAATTGCTATTTTTGGGGGGGGGTTGAAGGGGTTCCATGACAACGGGACCTGGCTAACAATTCAAGTACTCACATATCTAGATGTTTCTTCAAGGTTGAACTCATTCATATCTGTTGGAATGATTCTGGTTGCATCTTCTCCCGGCCCATATGGTTTAGGCAGTTGACCTCTGAACTCTGACTCAATGAACTGTAACCTCCAGCTGAAATATAATTGGAGGATTTGGTAAACAAATGTGTATTCCCCTAAATGTCTCCATGAAGGCCAAGATGATGGATCAAGTCTTCTAAACAGAGAGTCACAGCTTGATTTAAAAAAGATTGATCTTTAGATAATTATTATTATTATAAATATTTCTGGTAATGAAACCAAGGACGCTTTATAAGTGAACTTAATCACTGTAGCTCGCAAGCTTGAGGAAACCAGTGTACCACCACCCCCCCCCCCCCCACCATATTGTTATATATTTCTGGTAATGAAACCAAAGACGCTTTATAAGTGAACTTAATCATTGTAGCTCGCAAGACTGAGGAAACCTGTAAACAAGGGGGCTTGCTATGCTTAGCCGGTAATCAAACCATACTGGGGCCACAAACCAACCGTGCCACCCATGTCCTGCTTGTGAATGGTACCTGGCTTTGATGGTTAACCCTATCAGTGTTCCAAACCAATTAAATCAGTCCAAATTGTAGACTTTGTATTGCCAGGGCAGATTCAATCTACCTTAGAATTTATTTGTGAAACTTCAACATGTGACTATATTGTTATATATTTCTGGTAATGAAACCAAGGACGCTTTATAAGTGAACTTAATCATTGTAGCTCGCAAGACTGAGGAAACCTGTAAACAAGGGGGCTTGCTATGCTTAGCCGGTAATCAAACCATACTGGGGCCACAAACCAACCGTGCCACCCATGTCCTGCTTGTGAATGGTACCTGGCTTTGATGGTTAACCCTATCAGTGTTCCAAACCAATTAAATCAGTCCAAATTGTAGACTTTGTATTGCCAGGGCAGATTCAATCTACCTTAGAATTTATTTGTGAAACTTCAACATGTGACTAAAACAAACTTTGGGAAGTCAACTTTGAATTTGTGTATGCCTTGATTGTTTTTAGAATTTGTATTTGCAATTTCTAAAAACAGAAGTAATTTACAGTTTTAAATGCATTGAATTAGTCATCTTTTGTGCCGGGCACTGCTAGGGTTGAGTTTATAGCTCAATAAACGATACAACACATGGAAAGAAAAATGTTTTCATACTTGTCCGGAAGGAAGAAGCTATTTGGGAAGCGATACCACTCCTTGCCGACACAGACGTTGACCGGTCGGTCAGGGGGTAATGTATGTATCGCTTTGTCATCAGCTATGCTACCTAGAAGAGGATACACATCCAGAGGGGAGTGGTAACCTGCCAAATCAAACAAACTACCAGTTAGGTTTGGAAAACATGCCTATTTTGTAAAATGAAATAAAAAATGCGAGCATAGAATTGAGCAATACATTTGCAAAAGCCTATTAAATTAGACAATTCCAGGGGATATAAGCGAGCAATGCATTATTAGAAAAAAATGTTGGACTAAAAAATCGAACCCCTATAGACCATGTTACATTTGTTTACAGAGTGGTGACCTTGTACATTCTAAAGTGTTTCCTGCCGGGCAAGATACTACACAGGCTATAAGGGAAACTTTACATTTTGTGTCATAATTTTCACATAAATTGAGAAAAATCAGACAGTGTAATCTCCAAAAAACGTAAGATTTGTTGTTTTCTTCCATTGATCTGTGTACAAATGTGCCTGCAGAAAGTCCAGGCTCTGTGGCTCTTATGTAAACATGTGATGTCACAGGTCACATGGTCTATAGGAACAAGGTTGGTGACAAACCGGTCCAGACCTTAACATTTTCTGGCCTAAGGTCTTAAATAAAGACAGTGTTGTAGTCGAGTCACCTGTGTCGAGTCCGAGTCCGAGTCCGAGTCTCAAGTCACTTGGGTCGAGTCCGAGTCCGAGTCACGAGTCACTTGTTTAAATATTGATTGCAAACCAAATGTCATAAAATAAGAATTGGAAATGACAAAATAAAACACATTTATTTTAAACAAAGTTCTGTTAAAGTTGGTATAACCAAAAGAAACAATACGGGGCGGAACGGCCGATGCCATGATTGAAAAAATGTTGTACTACTTTTTACTAGTGACGTGACCAAACTTGACGTCGTGTGTGTGTGTGTCATAGAAATAGAACCCGGAGAACGCTGAGCTCGACCGCCCTCTGTGTCGTCTACTGTATGGCAAAATATTATCACTGGCTTATCACTGACCAGCCTCGCTACCATGGGCAGCGCGCCGTAACACCCGACGTACGTCTCTAGCCATACACACGTTTAAAAAAATGGCGTACGCGCGTCCATAAAAATGGTCTCACAACGAAATCGCACGCACAATGACACACTCGGCGTTCTCCGGGTTCTATTTCTATGGTGTGTGTCGACCATGTGTAGAAACTGGTGCAAACAACACACAGCCATCACAGTGCAATATGCAGGCTGTGTTTTACAGGTACCAGACATGCCATTTCCCTGGTAATATGCATCAAGCACAAGCAGTGGCTATGGTGTTAACGTTGACAGAATACCAGCATAATACTAGTGTCGTGCATCCCAGTGTTATTATGCGTGTTGAACATACGAATCGAACATACACGCGCTGTATGTAGATGGCCATCTACACATTAATCACGAACACTATTACTTGCAACACCATACGACAGTGTACTTATTTATTGTGCTAGACGTTAACTCCATGTGCACTCCGGGAATGACGATCGGATCATCGGAATTGTTTTTAATATTTAAAAAGGGTATTGTTTGTGAAAATACGTGACTCGAGTCACGAGTCCTCGGGGACAAGTCCGAGTCATGATAGTCGAGTCCGAGTCCGAGTCCGAGTCTTTTGCAGACGTGACTCGAGTCAAGTCCGAGTCACCGAAATTGTGACTCGAGACGGACTCGAGTCCGAGTCCTGGACTCTAGTCATACAACACTGAATAAAGACTTGCTAAATGTGCTCATAATGCTTCTGATAACTAATGGACCATATTTGTTGACAGCATGAGGGCACTTTCAACTGTAAAGTTTCTTACACTAAAACTGCATTTAATCTTATTTTGACTGCCCGTATGTTGTTTTCTTGTAGCAATGGTCAAATACTGGTAATATTGATAGTAGCAAAAATGTAAGAAATCCAGTTCATTTTACTTGTTTGTCATCACGTAAGTTGGGTTCAAACATGCCCTCCGGCGGTCAAAAATACTGCGTCGAGCTCAGCTGTGTGATGGTGAAATGGTTTATGATGGAATTTAGGTAACACAAACCAAAAGGATATCATGGGCAACTGCTCAGTTGATTTTTTTAAAGCCATTATTGGATAATGGTTGAACCAGGCTGGCTCAGTGGTTTCTTTCCTGCCTTTCACCTCCATGAACACCGGTTTGAACGCCACCTCAGACCGGAGCCTTGCAAGTGGATTGGGTTTTCAGTTTCTAACTGATTGCGTTTGTTTTCCCCACTTGGGGTTTTCTGCCCACATCTAAAACTGAACATTTCTTCTCAGTTTCCTATTCATCCTGTTAATGGCGCTAATTGTGATGTTGGATGTTTAATAAGTAAATAAATAAAATAAAATAAATAAAATATATGTCTTACCAAAGAAGAGTGCGGCTGATCTTGATAGAGAAAGTACGGTAAATATAACAGCAACAGTAGCTGCCAGCCAATTTGATGACCATGTGTAATGTTGCGGTTTGTACGGAGTAAAGAGATGATGGTACAGTTTCTATTGATCAAAATTAATAGCACATTTTAAAGTTAGTTTGAAGAAATTAACCCAACTCCCTAGGTGTTCTAGCTAGGCAGGTTCAACTATGGTTGGACTCTGATAAGATTGGCATGCCTGGGCTCAGAGTGGTTGGCTTGCGGTACAGCCTTATTTTCATAACAACAGCCTAAAATGTATTTTGAAGGACTCAGGGGTTAGCTATTGAAGACTGTTTTTAATTAAGAGTATTTTTTTTCCATATTAATTTTTGTTCATTCCTACTGACTAATTAGTCAGTTTTAAGAAACCAAATGTCTATATTAATGGTTGAAGATTTCTTCACCTGTATGGAAGACATTGTAATGGCAGCTCCTAAGATGAAAAACGGATAGATGGGAAACAGAAACCTCTCCTCCTAAATTCAAATGCAAAGAAAGGAATTTCATGAGTCAAAGAAAAAGACAAGTATAGAATTAGAACATTCAATAACATACCATGATCTAACAATGAGACTGCATCATGACGTTAGCCAGACTTTCAAGGATGTCCGTACAACGTTGGTAAAATTGAAAACATAAACATTCACAGATTTGCACATAACTTACATTGTACAAAGATGGTCATGGTGAAAAACTTCCAATGAAATATTGATGCTTAAAATGCCAAAGTTTTTGAGAAATGATTTAAACAATTAATAGTTTTGATCTCGTGGGACCAAAACCTGATGTTTGAAAACAGTGATAACATTTAAGGCATCTGCTCTGCAATGCAAAAGTCTTGGGTTTGATTCCCACCGAGTGATTTGCCTGTGGATTTTTTTTTTACAGAACTCGGGTAAGTACTGAGTATACAGTGCTTGACACACATATGTGTAAGGGTAAAAACCAAATTATATTCTTTATCCCTGATAATGTAAGGTTCTTTCTTCACTTTTGTCTTGTGACTTTGATGACCGATTGAAACTTTCATCGGTTTATATTTCATGTATATGTTGGGTTACCCTAAAAGCAGGTTCTGGTTTTTGAAATTTACCAATATCGTCCGCATGCTTTTACAGTTATTGATACATTTAAAAATCCATCCATATTAAAGTTCAGTCATCTAGGGCAGCTATGCGTACAATAAGATTTCTCCGGGTAAATTAATTTTAAATCCGCTTATTTTGGTATCAGGGAATAAAAACTTCTGCCCGTGGTTTCATATTTATTCAATTTTAATTAAGAAAAACATGGTGTAAATTTAAAATGAGAAGCATGGAAAAAAACACAATTAGCAAAATACAAGATAATAATGCTTAGTGATTACAGTTGCTAACTGTTAGTCAGTTTCATATAACACCCAAGTAGATCCTTGCCATTTGATTGGAGGATTGCAGGTCAAGAGGTGTTCACACAATTTCATGCCTACATCATTAAGCGTGCATTTTGGTACTAATCAGCGTTCATTTTCGTTCCATCTTTTCGTTCCAGCACTATAGCAAGCTAGACGACCACGCACATGCACGCATAAGCAGGTTGGTCCTGGGATGGTCGTGCGGCTAAAAGCTTGATGCGCGACTATTAACAACACAGTTTATCTCGCTGAGGCATCAGTGTCTATTCGCTGAAAACGCTGGCTTCCTTCAGCATTAAACATTTATCATTGAGCGGCCGACTACAAACCGGCCTTTCACAGCCGTACAAAACAGCCTCGTAGTGGATGCCTGAATACAATCTTGTACATTTTAGTGATTGATTTTTCCCTCCAAATGACAAAGGTTTACCTGTGTGTTATATAAAACAAATAGTAAATGTTGTTATTTCGTCCAATGTAGAGAATATTTTCATTTATTGAAAGATCGAATGAAATCTTTCATTCCACATTGAACTCATAGAAATATTCTCACTGCACTTATAAACAATCATGATTCTTATAATATTCCATGCATTGTACAGCACCTTGTGAGCTTGACCGAAGAAGACAACAATCCAGAGGTACATGGGCATAAGTGTCAACCAATGAGGTAGAGGCTCAGCACTAGCAAACGGCCGGCCCTTCACGTACCAATTCACTGCAAACTAATCAGACACACCAAATACCAAGATAAAAAACTGGGTCTTTGTCAAAAAAGAGGAAAACTAAGTGCAGGTTGAATATATATATATTTGTTTACATTGAGCCTGGGACAATTAATTGATCAGCTTTTGTTGGTTTCCAAAGAGTATGTATTTTATCTGATTCTCTTTCAACAAACACATCAGTCAATCAACTGTGTGAACATTTCTTAAATTTAGGTGCCCATAATTTTTACAAAAACAGTGAATAGCTCTCAAAGATTTGTCCATGATTTGTACAGTGTATGAATAAATATTTGTGCATTGTTAAATCAAATAAAGAACCAAGCTTTGACAGAAATGTTTTCCGCAGGGCATCATTTCAGAGGGAAATATGTTTGAATTTCGAGTTGAACAAAGAAAAATTTACTAAGCAGGATTTGAACCTGCGGCCTCAGGATTAATATGCCGGCGCTCTACCAACTGAGCTATCTAGTCTTAATATTGGCAGTCTCCCTATTTTGTCAATATCTTCGTTTGGGGTGCCAGTCAGAAGCCATTCAACCTGTGACTGCCGTATAGCCAGAGATCACAACCAAGTTTATGATACAACCTGGGAAGTAGCAGCAGAGGGATCACCTTAAGGGGATGCAACTTTTTTTTTCAAATATCAAGTAATAAGTTGTAAGGGAAACTGACTGAGTAAATTTTTTAATATCATGTCAGAAACATTGGCAATAGTATTAAATAATAAAAAAAACAATCTTTCGGAGGAAAACTAATACCTTTTTCAATTGTTTATCATGTAACATGACTTTAAGAGCACAGAAAGTGGGATTACAAACTTACTGAAAAAGGAAGAGCCACCAGAGCCATGAAAAAAGCTATGTTGAAATTCAGGAATCCGTTGATGAAGTAGAAATGAAACGGCTCCACACCTGTCATACAAAACACATCAATTGTAATAAGTTTCGGCAATAAATTCTAGAATTAAGGGGTCATAGAAAATCAAACACAATTTGCAAGTAGCTGCAATGACTTTCATTGTCTTTTGGACACCTCAGCCGTATTTCATAGAACTGCTCAAAGGCATAGGGCTAGATAGCTCAGTTGGTAGTGCACTGGCACGTCAATCTGGAGGTAGCAGGTTCAAATCCCATTCTAGTAACGTTCTCTTTGCTCACCCAGACTTGATTTATATGTAACCAGTTAATTTAGTTTCCCTTGTTGTTTAATACTTGATACATGTACTTCTACTAAGCAAAAATAAGCAGGACACCAGTCACAGTCAATGTGGTATGGTATTTTGGCTGGTAACACTAAGTCTGGTCAGCAAAATTGTTTTGTACCTTTAAAAGAAGTCCTTGGAAACTGGGCCCATGTTTTTATCATTGTATTGTAATAATTATGCATTTTGATCATCCTATATAAATAAATCCTGACCCAAAACACTAAAACAGGACTAAGTTAACTAAACTATGACTAACTACCTTTTCTATGTATAGTATGAAATCTTCGTTGAGCAGAAATAGTAAAATAATTGAATTGGTAAAACTCCATTGCACTCAATGAAGGATATTTTTTTTGTGTGAGAAAATATAAAATTTGCTTTTGAAAACTGCTTACCAACCAAAATGACCTATGGTATTATTGCAAAAAATAGTTAATGGCCTGACGTTTCAACCCATGCAGTTTCTTTCTCAAAGGACAAAGACAACTCAACACCAGGCAACACAAATAAATAGGTGTACTGGTGTAACGAAAGCAGTTGAGTGGAAAGAAATGAAGAGAGAGACAGGCAGAAAGCACACAGAAAAGCAAGGGATGTAGAAAGAAGACAGTGGGGGGGGGGGGGGGGGGGGGGTGAGGGTGTAGAGGGAAGAGGCTGGTTTAACCACAAGAAGTTGGAAACACAAAGGACAAAATCAAATGTGGGAAGTAATTAATTAGTGAATAAGACAAACAAATGATTTTGTTTGATGACTGAGGTTTGGTATTTTTTATCAAGCAACTGATAGGGTGTGTTTCCTTGATAACAAACAAAAACATAGGAATGTGGTGGCGTGTCGTGGCCGAGCGGTTAAGAGCACCGAACTCAAGCTCTGGTGTTTCTGTTCAGCAGAGTGTGGGTTCGAGTCCCGGTCGTGACACTTGTGTCCCTGAGCAAGACACTTCTATAATTGCTTCTCTCCACCCAGGGGTAAAATGGGTACCTGTGAGGGCAGAGATGGTTCTTGTGATTGATTTAGCCTAGTAGCGCATATATTGCAGCACAGGCTGTATACTCCCCAGGGAGCTGAGATGGTTTAAGGAATGAAATAAATCGCCCAGTGACCAGGGGTAATAATATACCTTGTTAGGCGCTTTGAGCATCCCTTGGGGTGGATATGTGCGCATTATAAATGTTGTTATTATTATTATTATTACCATAGTACAAACTTACCATATAGATTTGCTCCATGGTCACTAAACACATTGTACAAGATGATGTTGAGAGGTGCAATAACGAGTTTACCAAACATTCTTGAATCAATCCAAACCAAAGGAACCTTCAACAAACAAAAGACAATCTCATTCAAGAGAAAACTGAAGTCAAGAGACACAACCTTGAGACCTCACCCAAGCATGAGACCTCTCACCCAAGCTGTGACATTTGCTTGTGTTTATTTAAGAAACTGATTCAAATCTGGCTACTTGTTTTATAGCGCTCTTCTGAACAAAAACTTGCTGTACAATTTCATTTTCTCATCAGAAACTTTTGTGAGAAATGGACATAAAATGATATCACGCTATTCCAAATCCTATTTACACTAAAATTTAACAAAAAATAGTTTTAGCTACTAATACAGAGCTTGAGTTAATCGTTCAGTTTTGCATTCCTCGTTTCAGCGCCTGTTGAAACAGGGTAAGTTATTGATAGTGCTCTGTGTAAGATGGGGAGGGGGAGGCACTAAATTTCCAATTTCCGAAAACTAAAGAACAGGGAACAAATTTCACTTTTCACAAGCTTGTTAAACTCCTTGATTGACCTATATCACCTGATGTCATCATCACACAAATCTTGGTTGCACCACTTTTGTGGCAGGTATACAGTGAAGTGCGTATTTTTAGGCAGTGCAGCATTTACACGCTACATAGTACATGTTGACTCCCAGAATGGTGAGCTTGACAGCAGTGGCCAGATGTGACGTTAGTGAAAGGGAACAATACAATTTTTTATTCATGTCTCTTCTCTTTTAATAGTTCTTACTGTACTTTTAACGTTACATTCAACCTTTCGTTCAATTACCTGTGGGTTCTGTCTATAGTTTTGTTTCCTCTTATCCCAGCCATGGGGGACCTACGACTTTGGAAGAAGTAGCCGGGACATGGAGGAGGATGTTTAAAAAACTGTGCCCTGCTAGCCGGGACAGTAGCGGGGACTTGGCCGAGGTTGTACAATTTTGTTGCCCCGCCCTACTAGTACAATAGCGGGGGCCTTGCCAAGGTTGTTCAATTTTGTTTCATGCCCCAATTGCTGGGGCCGGGATTGTGTAACTGTTATGTCAAATACCCTGCTTGTAGGGCTGGGATTGTGCGAGGGTTGTGACATTTGCCCCACATGCCGGGGTCGGGATCATGCAGGGGTTGTAAAATAATGCCCCGCATGCCGTTGCTGGGGTATAGCCAGGGATGTACAAAAAGCAAGTTCCCCGGCCGGCACTATCACGCCTATCCAATTTTACATCCCCGGCATAGTCCCCGCTAGTCCCGGGTCCCCCCCCCCCCCACCCCGGGGCAGGGACTACAATTGATAATGCATTATTACTTCATAAATGTATCTTTTGTTGTTTTTGATGTCTTATATGAGGGACCAAAGTGATGAGCTTGCTTAACCT
Organism: Leptasterias polaris; assembly: GCA_037783415.1. Taxonomy (NCBI): domain Eukaryota; kingdom Metazoa; phylum Echinodermata; class Asteroidea; order Forcipulatida; family Asteriidae; genus Leptasterias; species Leptasterias polaris. Next base: position 548,446 of record JAZGTN010000098.1, read on the forward strand.
CAATAAATATGGTTAGAAATAAATCAATCAATACTGTAGAATCTTTGCCAATTCAGGTAATAACATGTTTTGGCAGAGTAGGGTTGATTTTTTATCAAATTCATTTACTAAGAAGTTTTATGAAATGGTTCCGGGTGATTGCTTGATAGTGACAATTTTTAAAACTTACTCAGAGTAATAACATAAATAAAAACAGTGCATTTTAGACTTACCAACACGAAGACCAATGCAACCAAGCACCACCTCATAAATGTTGCAAGTCGTTTTTGTCGTATGAGGATATCAACAGCTATGGGAATACTGCACAACGCAATACAAACACAAGCATTCAATTCTTAGTTATAAACACCTGGGACAGTTCATCCATTCTGATTGGTTATCACGCAGCCATGTTTAATTGTGCGATATAAACACGGTAAGGATGAATGTTGAAAGGGTCTGCACACGTTTCGAAATGACTCTTTTGAAATGAAAATTAATGGCAATAAAAACTAATGTGGTAAGAAGTAAAAATCTAAATAAACAAACAAATAAACATGGTGAGAGTGTTTAAACACGACCTGAGGAAATTGAGTCAAAAGAGAGTGCTATCAGATGATTGCGCAAAGCGTGCAAATTTCACGGCACAATTTATTTAAGGAGGTCACATAATTGGCTTTCGTAAGTTTAAAACTTGTGTGCAATAGTTTGAAACTTAAGCATGCAATAAGTGCACAAGTTCTAGACTTGCAAGAGGAGCTACTTATAGCGCTAGAAATTCAATGAAGAGTCGAGGCCAGCTGAGGCTAGTCTGTCAGATTTATGTAATGCATAAGTGAAAATTTGTTAATGAGCTTAATTCTGTCATCAGGATTAAAGTACGTACTCACCCTAAGGCTCCAGCAAATGGCCATCCAACCAATGCACTGACTGCTGTACCTAATATTGCAACCTGTAAGAAGAAGAAAAGTGTTTACACTTCTACAGAGCATGTTAGAGTTTACAATGAAATAACTAGATTGATGAACCTCCCGCTTCGTCAGCTTCATTGGATTCTTTGAAGTTGAACTGTAGACAAACTGGCTGCAGTTTGCTAAGCTCTGGCTGCTGTTTCCTAAGCTCCAATCAATTTTTAACCAATTACAACGACCTCTTTAAAGTAATGATTTTAGAGAAAACCCTTTTGAGACCATGTAGACCTGGACCCAATTTCAGAGCAGTGCTTTTAAAAATTAGCTTTAGCACAATACCTTTTTGCTTTCCAAAAATAAACACAGTTTACCACAAATGATACCAAACCAATGTACTTTTGAAAAGAATTTCCTGAGGAGATACCTATTTAACTAAAATGTTCACTAAAAGCAGTTCTGGCACCAGGGTTCTATGATCTTATTCACCCTAAACTTAACTCTCTAGGATCCTACAAAACCCTCTCCAGAAATTAGAGGATAGCGGAGGATTGACGACTGTAGGCCCCAAAATTTAACAAATGCAAATCACTATCTGGCATTCCAATCTTATCTACGTCCAAACATGTTGGTTTGAAGTAACATAAGTGTAGGGGATTGAAGTGGATGTCTGCAATAAGGGAACAACTCATTAAAGAGCAGGAACTTTCATAATTTTGTAATATGTTAATTTTGCATCCGGGATTTAAATGCAAAATTAACATCCTAAAAAAACGTTGCAGTACCCACTGCTAAACGTACAGGAGTTTTACTGTCTCTAGCCACCGGGCTAGCTCAGTGGTCTAGTGGTAAGACATCTGTTCTGGAAAATAGCAAAGGTCATGGGTTCTAATCCCACCCATGTGATATGCCTGTGGATTTTTTTCACAAGACTCTTGGAAAGTACTGAACATGGAGTGCTTAATACACATTTAGGTAAGGGTAAAAACTAAATAACATTTATAATATGAATACTGAAAACTGACTTACGGGGTAATTGTCCAAGTACCATCCTGCCATAGATACCATTGTCATGTACATAGAGAAACTGCTAGGAAGGAAAGCTGTAAAAGAAAATGAGGACTCATTAATGTGTCTGATGTGGTGTTGAACAGCAGGGCGTTTCAGACTTCGTAAAGGGAAGCGGATAGATGACTGACACAAGGCAAATGTCCTTTATCTTAATGAAACAACTCAAAGGTTGAGCACAATTACTTTTCAAAAAGTATCTTGGCCTAGATCGTGGTGCTACTCCAGCGCACAGCACCTTGTAAACCATTACATGGTGCTATGTAAAGGAATAGGTCTCATACTTCAAAAAGTAGCTCCATATATACCTTTCAGGAAAATACCGACTGTTGAAGCGCCTTGAGTGTCACTGAGTGACGGATAGGAGCGCTATATACACCAATTCGACGAAAAAAAAATGGCAGCGCCCTCTATTGACAAAATTTAACAACTGCGGTGTCGCAAGCTGGAAGCACAGTATAGAGATCAGTGCTTCCAGCTTGCGACACCGCAGTTGTTAAATTTTGTCAATAGAGGGCGCTACCAATTTTTTTTCGTCGGATTGGTGTATAAGAAGCCACTATTATTATTATTATTAATACATTCTCCCTTTCAGTGGTCTGCTGGCCAAATGCCAGTTAAAACACAAGAGGACCAGTCAAAATTCACTCCAAGCAGTCCGGCTGGATAGAAAAGCGTCCCTATTTCATTTGTTCTTTGACCCACCTGCACTGGATATAAACATGCCTGTACTGAACAGAGAGAAACATAATGTCAGACGTCCAACGCTTGCTCCAAAATTCTTGCAGACTCCCCTGGGTATTAGGTAAAAGAACACAAAGAAAGTTCCTTGTCAGCTAGCATTTAACTCTAACCATGCAGTCATCAGTGGTACCCCAACAACCACCCTGTTGGTCATGGGATAGATACATCGATGTCAAGAGTGACAAGGCACAAGAGCTATAAAAATGAGGGATCCTGTTGCTGTTTGCGTTGATTGTACTCGATATATCCTGTATATTAACTCAGAATGCTGTGCATTTTTGTTTTTAAGTTGAGGATTTGAAAGTTTGCATGGTGGGAATACAATCAAGTAAGGTTTGTGGAACTGTCTCTCTGAGCTGTGCTTGTTCTTTGAAGAACCAGTGGTTAACAGCACAACGTTTTTATCAGTGTGCTCTGATCGTCTTCAGGAAGATGCTGGACTCTGTGGTTGTATGCTGCTTAAGTACGGCCGAACCGGTGCTTAACAACTCAACGTTTCAATTTGTGTGTTCTGATCGTCTTCAGGAGAAGTGTTCTTCCAAAGAAAATCAAAGCAAACTGATTGAAACGTTGAGTTATTAAGAACTGGTTCTTCTCAGAACAACCAAAGCTTATGAGAGTTAATTACATGGTGTCTCATAAACCTCACTTGATGTTTGTTTCTCCTCCTTTTGAGACGGTGATGGGTAGTGCATGATTGTACTCTTGCCATTACGGGCCTCTCAAAGCACATGAAATTTTAAGTAGTCCTGACCAAAAAGTTTTTTTTACAGGTAAAATAAACTGATGACTAAATTATGAGAGTAATAACCCCATTCTTACCGATAGAAGTACAGCTCACATAAGGCACAGCACAAGCCCAGCACACATCGAGTGAAATAAAATACAAGAATCTGAAATCAAATCAACAGTTTACGTTAATAAAGTTAATAAAAACAAAAATGCACAGCATTCTGAGTTAATATACAGGATGTATTGAGTACAATAATTCACCAAGTTACCAACTTTTCAAAAAAAATGAACCAAGGGTTTTGAAAGCTGGAGAAAAACTGTTGGGACAAGGCGTTTGTGAATGGGTTTAAAATGTATGGCGTATGGCTTGCTAAGCCAGCCAAATATTCATTGTGCATTGCTGTCCAATCTTTCAAATTTTTAATACCTTTCAAAACTTTCACAAGTTTAACGAGAAGTGCAATTGTTCATCCAACCACACAATGTGTTCTTAAAGACAGAGTTTAAAAGTTTTTAACCCTAGATTAAAAGGTGACCAAATTGTTGAATCTTGTTCTACTGTGAAACATTTCTAAATGGTCAAACTTTAGAAAAGACAAAGGAAACCTTTACAAACCTTATTAGCTGCAAGCAGTTGAGCATGCAGTCTTCCAGGCAATGCATGTAGAAGTATATAGGCATAAGAACGAATCGCATAGGCTGGAGAGTACTCCCATGTCTGAAATCCTTGTCCATAAATCATATAATGAGTCTGCAAGAAATACAAACAAAGAAATTTGATTGATTGTTGACACTGCACTTCATTACTGTCCTTGCATCTAACCTTTCAAATCCGAAGTTTACCACTTAACTCAGTAGACAGTGACACATATTTGATAGTAGGCTAATAAAATGTAACCATTTTCAATAACTAATAATTATCATACAATATGCAATAAGCAGTAGACAACAGATTCAGGTGAAGCGGGGGCTTTAGAAATTAAAAAATAATCTGCATGAACTGACAATTAATTAGGGTTTTTGCTCCTCCATGAAATATATGATCTCCACTAAGATGGTCTAAACACGGTCAAGTGAAAGTTTGGAAATGCCAAACTTGTTCTTCCTTCTGCACACCTGGATTTGTATTGACAACTGCTCTAAAATGGTCGAGAAATAAGCCCAGGTTTTTTTATATTTCACAGTACTCGGGAAAGTACTGATTGTATGGGTAAAACCACATAATGAAATTGATCCTGAAAAAACAAAAACAAACAAACAAACTCAAACTTACATTCATGTTTAAAACTTCAGCAATTTTCAATTCAATGCTAAGACGTGTAAGAGAGTCTTTTTTATTTTATTTATTTATTTATTTATTATTATTATATTTTTTTTTGGGGGGGGGAATTGCGCTTTTTTGTTTACTGCATCAAGGCTCTGCCAATATCAGAATACCAACCTTCAAAAACCTTCTTAAACTTCTCATTGTTCAAGAGGCAGGCCCCAACTTACATCTAAAGGTACCATGAGCAGGCCTGATACTTCATGGAGGCCTAGGATGCAAATGCCTCCATGCCCCTGGTCATAGCCTTGGTGCCCATGCAGTAGAAATTTACGTTACCCTCATTGATGTGCCCTTTGCTATAAAGGAAAATTTGCCCTGCCCTTACAAGATCGAAGTAGCAGACCTGGGCCCAATGTTAAAAATCCTCTCATCATGATCTCAGCTAATAGACCTTATGCATATGACGTCATTTGAGTAGGGCGCCCTCACCTAGAGGTCAAAAGGAAGATGCTCATTGGCCAGTCTTGTGCGCCGCGCGTACAAATCAGCGCGTTTCCATTGTTTCATCATCAGTTTACCTCTAAGATGGCGGCTTGGTGACGTCAATGCATAAGGTCTATACAGCACGGCAATTAGTAACATTTTCTTTTTCATAAAAACTGTTAACCGGAAGCAAAGCAAAAGGTACGCTAACTTGCTGTTGGTTTCTAGAAGCAGATGAGTGAAAAAGCACACTGTAAAATTTTCTTAATTGTTAATTGAAATAATTTTTGACTTACGCATGTTTTTTTCTGCTATAGTAAACAGCTTTACGAAGTTGAGCCCAGCTTGAGCAATGCTTGTTGTATTAGTACCCTATACATTTTCTGACTTATTTTTGAATTAATTGATTGATTTATTGATTGATTGGTAGATTGGTTATGTGTACTTAAGTTGGGACAGGCCTATCTAATGTTCGGAGCTTGGAGAGTTTCTTGGAAAGGCCTGGAATTACACGAAGGCCACAGAAGCTATGGCCTCCGTGTCGTTGGTCTTGGCCTTGGTGCCCCTTCAAAAGGCTTTTATATTAGTTTACATTTTCCAATGGACGTGTCCTTTACAAAATAAATATTGCCTCGCTCTCTCAAGGATGAAATTCCAGGCTTGTAACACTGACTTACAGGTTCCCAATAGTTGAATGTCTCATCACAGTCAGATATGTTGCTGAGCAGAGCTGCACAGAAACGAGCAGATATAAGAATCTTGAGGGCTGTGGAGGCTTGTGGTGTCCAGCAGTACAGACTATCTGGTGGTACCTTGGCTGTACTAAAAAATCAAGAGCAAAGTTTACATGGTGAGTAGCGCTAATGGTGAGGGCTAGAGAATGTACTCATTCCTCCAAATTACTCCACTCAACAACCAGCTACATGTGTAAGAATTGGTATGCCTGGCACATTGATATTGGTCATTTGTCCTCCAGACAGAATCATATGCTTCAAAATCATACAACTTTCAAAAGTAAAACATTTGAGGATTTCCTTCAGTTCAGTTGTTAGGTTAGTCTTAAGATCCTCTGAAAATGGTCCAACCAAACCATGCAAACACATAGTAACATGAAATAGTAATTACAGGTATTTTCATCAGAGTTTTTGTTTTTAAAAGTTTGTTTGTTTGTTTGTTTTTATTTCCATTCATACTTTCATACATACAGATAAATAATGATCAACGATCAATGCAAATATGTCAAACATTTTTAGAAAACAATACAAAGTAAGTTTTTGTCAGTAAGGACGGAATACCTGTAAAGTTTCAAGTCAAAAATTTGCGCGTTTTGCGGTATGCTGCGTAATCAGCGCCCGCGCAGACATACGCGATCACATGCAAATGCCTGCGTCTTGGTTTTCTTAATAAACTGTGTTTAAAGTATGCAGATTTGTTTAACGTTGAGAGCTGCATTATTTCATGAAAATGACGGATTAATGAGGAATATCTGACGTCCAAAACCCACCGCAGAAAAATGTATGCAGCCATCATGGAATATAAATCCGGTGAAGTTAGTGGCTTCTTGCAGGTAAGATTTGAGTTATGAAGCTTTGAAAATTTCCGCCCCAGAAATGGACCCTGATAATAATGATATCCAGGACGTCACTGTATCATAGGACGTCCTGTATTCAAGGCGACCCTGAAATCGATGCAAATCTTTTACCTCTCTGCGCGCGATGTAAACAGTCCCTAGATACAATTTTTGTGGTTTGACTTGCCAAGCAAAGAGTCTCCTTTCCTTTGACCAAAACTTAGAAACATGTAAGGCTCCACTGGTTAGTTGCACTTGTAAATGCAAAAAGTTGTGGTATTTTAGGCATTTCTACAAGGTACAAAAATATGTCTGTTGGGGCCATATAAAAAAATTTGCCCACCCAAAAAGTTTCATCAAACACTTTTTCAATTCACAATTCACGATGATTAAATCATGTGACTCAACATTCTGCTGAGCATTCTGGGGAAAAAAAAAAAAAAAAAAAGGCTTAAAGAAGTCATGTGCCTTATATCATTTTCTATAAATCGTCTGGATAATTATTTTTGTAACCCTCATATCATTTATATTATTATTAATATTAAAATTTAAACATCGGCTTGGTGATTCAATTATCACTGTTTATTTATATGCTTTATTATAAATAATAAGAAACATAAAAAGACACATAACAAAATAAAAATCAGATTTGAAAGCCAAGAATTATTTACATTTTTTTTTTGCAAATTACCATGGTTATTTTTTAAATTAAATAAAAAATATTTTGAATGAAATGAAGACAACTGCTGGCTAGAGTCATACACAAAGTCTCACAAAACACTAGTCACTGCAGTTGTTTCTTCCACGTATGGCTTCACTGGGCCGGGACACCATACTTTCTTGTTTGCCTTGAAAACAGGTAAAACTCAAAACAAATGGGACGCTATTGGAAGTCATCGAAGATCGGTGCGTGGTGTGAAAGTTTCAATGTCCATCAAGTTTTAATATATGTTTGCATACTTCTTATAAACAAAGGAAGGTAATTAGGGCATCAGTTGATATATGGCATCATTTTTTATTTTTTTATTCAAAGAAAAAGGCATGATACCTCGAAAACAGGACAGGGGAGGATATAATTAATACGAAAGTGAAAGACCGCCAGGGCTATAGTCATCTGTAACCATACTATACTAGTATTACTAATAATAATACTATGTAAAGTGTAGGAAAACACCTCGCAAGTTCTGTCCGGGAAGTAGGCAAAATTATTGTCTGTATACTTACTTCTCCCACGTGTTTGTTACTGTTGCTTCCCTTTTCGATCCACTTGACTTTCCTCTACTCCTAGAGTTACCTGGCTTCATGTTTTCATGTGTTTAAAGGTGTTTAACTTTCGATCAAAGGGTGCTCAGAAATTTCCTTATTCTTTAAAGTTCATGAGCTGTCTTTTTCAGAACATAATTTTTTACTTGCCACTTGAGGGCGCTCGCTGTTAAAATAAACTTTGATGTTGTCATTTACCATTATCCGCATGGGTAATTAAGAGACCAGTTAATTTAATTTCATTAACAAAGTTAAATTGTATAATTTATCGATTAATGTTATTTAAAGTTTATTCCTCAGTCATCAGAAATTTTACAACTAAATAATACAGCGACTTGTACAACTTTAAACCACAAATCAACACCAACTATGTGGTCAACACCCAGTCTCCGCAAATTGCAAAACAACCTATCAAATGAAAGGGGACCATGCTAAACTGACACAATTACACAAAATGGATGATGTGGAAGTCCCTCCCTTGCGATCGTTGAATGATTTTCTCTTGGAATCGGCCCGGTTCTCTACCCCTGCCTTTAATAATTTAACAAGATGGACCAACCGTGTGATAGACAACCTCCTGTACTACCAATGCAACTATATATTGACTGCTGTGCTGGCATTTCTTATTGTCGGGTGAGTACATCTCGCACTCCACACTGACTGTGACACTAGTGTCACTGACGTGACGTGACACAGCATGCACAGAGAGTGCACACTGACTGAATTTAGTCAGTGAACTGAAATGTTGTAATTTAATTACGCCTGTCAAACTCACATTTATGGTTGACCAAGCGCAGCAGTGACGAAGGGGCTAGGGACCGGTGGAGGGGCGACACTCAGTGCTTTTCTGTCATGTGCTTTGCCTTTACTCTTTTCTAGCCCAACTTGTGTGGCCAAGGCTAGCTGAATCCTTGGCCACACGTCCCGACCATTTCTTTTTAAGCTAAGAAATAACCATTTAAATGGCGCATTATGGCGCATTCCCTACGGGGCCAGGCGGCGGTTTAAACCAGCTGAATGTGTTCACCTGGCTCTTAGCTTGCCTTGGGTGTTTTGAATAATCAAACAAATAAAATGTTAACAAGAAATTTTAAACTATTATTGTGCGACTTACTCCGAATTAAATTTCCGTGATGTGTACCAAGAGCCGCCATTTTAGAATGACCCCAACAATCATGCGAATCGAATGCGACGTCATCAGCCGGCTGGGCTGTGGGCGGAGCAGTCACAAAGCAACCAATGAAATGTTCCCACCGTACCTCGCTCCGCCCACAGCCCAGCCGGCCAATGACGTCGCATTCGATTCGCATGATTGTTGGGGTCATTCTAAAATGGCGGCTCTTGGTACACATCACGGAAATTTAATTCGGAGTAAGTCGCACAATAATAGTTTAAAATTTCTTGTTAACATTTTATTTGTTTGATTATTCAAAACACCCAAGGCAAGCTAAGAGCCAGGTGAACACATTCAGCTGGTTTAAACCGCCGCCTGGCCCGTAGGGAATGCGCCATAATGCGCCATTTAAATGGTTATTTCTTAGCTTAAAAAGAAATGGTCGGGACGTGTGGCCAAGGATTCAGCTAGCCTTGGCCACACAAGTTGGGCTACCTTTACTCCTAGAACTACGACTCTATGAGTATGACTATATGAGGTTATCTTCTCTCCACGAACGATAGCGGATCGAACCTCATGTAGTTCTAGGATGGGATTACCGTACTTTTCCTTTACCACTCAGTCCCTATCAGTTAAAAGTACCTTTAATAAGTTAAATAATGACAACCAAGTTGATAGACTGTATTTATAAACCATCATCAGACCAATAATTGTTGAACAATTCATTCTAGGTCTTTTTTTTTAATTTTTTTTATTTTCTGTAATCCCTTTGACTTTGAGTTACCTTTTTAAAAATTAATCCTAAAATATGTTTGTTGCTTTATTGTACTATCATTGCTATTTCCGAATGACAATAAAATTAAAGGTATAGTATTAGTAGGACCTCATGTCATTTAATTTGACTTAATTTGCAGTTTTAATATACATTTGGTCTTTTAATCCTCAGGACAATGAATCCCAGGGCGATGTTAGTTGGCATCTTGACCATGGTAGTCATCTTTGCTATCTTCATCTACACCACAAATAACCGCTCTGAGATGCAACGATTCAAGAGGAGTCATCCTTTTATCTGTTTCCTGCTCCTCCTGCTCTTCTGCTTTCTCTTATTGAAGGTGTTTGGTGGTTTGTTGGTGTTCATATGGGGTGTTACGCTTCCAATGGCAAGTGAGTAATTACGTATTTTCTGAAGCCGTATTCAGGGCTGTATATTAATCTTAATCTTAATACTCGGTTCTTATATAGCGCTTTATCACACCCCTAGGGGCGTATCAAAGCGCTCAGTATTTTTTCCTGCAAGGTATGTGGAGCTACGTTTTGAAGTATGAGACCTATTCCTTTACATAGCACCATGTAATGGTTTACAAGGTGCTGTGGCGCAATATGCAGCCAATCAAACCAGGAACACCGGGGCGAACCCCTTCTCTTTTCGATAAGTGCACTGGGTTCTTTTACGTGCATTACACAACACACGGGACCAACGGCTTTACGTCCCATCCGTCTGCGGGCAATGATTTTAGCGTCGGGCCCGTAAACTCACGACCAGCCTAGTCCAGTGGTCTTATGTTTTTCAGACTTTAAGTCTCACTGATAATCTCTGGTCTTAGCTTAATGTTTTTTTCAAATAAACCCATTTTATTTGTTAAACTGTGTAGAAAGTGTTTTCATTTTGATTCTGGTCTTGTAAAATGTTGAGCTAGAAGTTCTGCGATCCTGTGGTTTTTCTCCCCAAATTAAAGCCCTGATATTGGTACACAATTTCTTCATGAAATAATGTCAATTGTTATCCATGTACATATGTGTTTTATGCACCTCCTAAAAAAATGTCTGAAAAAAATACAATTATATAAATAAATAACTAAACAAATAAATAGATAAACAACAAACTGCCTTCTATTATAAAGAAAGCCACAAAACCTTCAGACTTTTTAGTACAAGAGTGTTCATAAAGTTCTTTTATTTTTGATTTTTAGCAATATTGTGGTAGGCCTACTATACATGTTTATAGCAGTTGTTTTTGTTTTCCTTGTTTTCCTTGTTTTGATTTACAATAAACACATTCACAAACACCAACGCTTTATCTATAACCCTTGAATTGGCAGTCAGCACCTTACCCCAACACATACATAAAGTGTCATAATAAATTTGGTTTTATGTTTTCATTTTTGTCCAGTCATCTTTATCCATGCCTCCATGAGAATGCGCAATGTTAAGAACAAAATGAGCAAGAAGCTTGAATCACTGGGACTCAAGAGAACGCCCATGGGGATCCTCCTCTTTCAGCTTGGATTAGAGGAGCAGGCACGGTCTTGAAGAAAGGAAAACCCAGGCAAGAAAAAACAGGCTGTTCAGTACTAATGCTTCCTGTGCAGAATTATGCACTCTGGAACAGTTTGTAATTACATTCAAATAATTTGTGCTTGCCACATGGAACAGTCAAAACCAAATGGAAGGAAGTATACTGATTCCTGAAATACACCAAGGGGTCTAAAGTTTTCAACAACTTCAATGTAGTCCATTGAGTACTTCTTTGCAATTAGTGTATAGGTAATTCCTACTCTGTAGTAATTGTTAATTCCCTTCAAGCTGGGGTCATAGATTGGTAAATACTCAAAAATTTAATTTAATGGACGTACAAACTTACTTGGTGAGAAGCACTGCAGCTGTTGATAGTATAAACTACTTTATTTTTATTATTTTTATTTATTCGGCATTAAAAACACATATACAATTACAAAAAATGTTTACAAAAAGAAGAAACCAGAGGCATTTGCCCGGAATTTAAAAAGTTTACTTAAAAACTGTGATCTGAAGGCCTTCAATTCCAATAACTCTGGCTACACACACAAGCAAATATATAAAAAATATATGAATGTTTAAGAAATGGTTTAGATAATTTTACTCCCAAAATAATTTGAATCTGAGAAACGATTTGTGCAAGAAATGTTTCCCAGATTTTGAGGGTTGGTATCCATTTGCAAATGCTGCGGCGGCCAGAGATGTGGTTGGTACCCACTGTCACTTTGCTAAACTTGGATAGATTTGACGCTTATGTGAAATTACCGTAGCTTTTTGCTGTTTTCTCAGCAAGTAGACACTGTATTCAGTTGAAACTTTCACATGTGACTTTTATTGTATCATTCAATATAATTTTGACTATAAATCGGGATTACGAGTCTATGACCCTACTTTTAATTCGCCTAAATTGTGTTTTTAAGTGTTACCTTACGCATTCTTAGTACTCTAGTATGTTCTGTTTTAAATATGTTAACATTGATAAACTATTAGGAAACAAAAAATAATCACTCGCCTTTCAAACCAATGGCAATCAAGTGTCTCTGAGGAACACATCAATTTTTTTGTAAAAGTAAATAGTAAGTTGTATGTTAAGGGTTTAGGGTGTTTGTGTACATTGTAATCAGTCATTAGGACATGTCTTGTGTTCAATAGGCTTACTGTTGTTGAAGTTCTATGTTCTTGCCTTTATACTAATTTTATACAAAAATAGTACTTTGTCCATATACACGTAGTGCATGCATATTTAAGAAAACATCTTCCTAGATTGGCATGTCATGGTTGAGGAGTTAAGAGCACCAGAGCTGAGAGTGGGTTCGAGTCCCGGTCATTTCACTTGTGTCCTCCAGCAAGATTGTTTACCATAATTGCTTTCCTCAGGCTTATGAGCTACAGTGATTAAGTTCACTTATGAGGCATAGGTTTCACTACCAGAAATATATAATATTATGTAAGCATGATATACGTGTACATGCAGATCATCTTGCCCAATTAGTTTCCCAACCATGAACTTTAAGTGGCAATATTTTCATCAGTATGAATAGAACTCCTGCATTTTTTGTTAAAATTGTCTTTATTTTGGTCAGAGACAGTTTCCTTTGTCTTTCAGACACTTTAACGTACACCTGAAATAATGAAGGCTTTGTGTTTTTTAAGTCAAAGCAACCTGCGCAGATCATCCCATTTGAGTCATGGGCCCTTTTAGAAACCACGGCTTACAGACCATATTTAAGTATTTTTGCGCTTTTGGTACGGTGCTTCAAACGGGCGGATAGCAACTAAGCCAAAGCCCAAGGCGTGGTTTCAAAGTTCCCTCATTTGCCAGCATAGTTTCACCATGGTTCTAAGAGAAAGTACTAACTATAATACAGTGCTAAGCTACAAAATGTATTAAATCACAACCTATTCCAAATTCAGAAATAAAAACTTAAACATTACACCTGTTTCCTGAGTTTTTTTTGCTTGACCCTAACCCTCTCAAATCCTATTTACATAAAATTTGAGGATGGACGGCTGTAGGCCCAGGTGACACTTGCTTATCATTGGGTCAGTCATACCAATCTTATAATCTAAGTTTTAGATAGGGAGTAAAGGTAAACACAGTGTATTCCTTTAGTACTCGGAATGTGAAGGTTAATGACCTAATCATTGAGCAGCAATGTTGTTTTCTTTAATCCACACTGAGGCTGCCAGGGGAAAAAGTCTGGTGCCCTACAAAAAAGCAAACAAACAAATACAAAAACAAACCTCTCAGAGACATGGGATACTCAACCAGAATGACAGGGGCATGCCAAAATCCTTTCACACGAATCAGGGTGGCCAAATGCATAGCACTGCATACCGTTGAGCAACTTTCTGTATTAATCTTGTGCTTTGGTTTGCTTATTTCAACAGCTTTGAATATCTGCAAGTTCATAGATATATGTTTTGTTGCATTTTAAAATGTATTAGCACTTATTTGCAAATAAGTTCGGTTAACTTTGTGATTATACTGCAAACAAAATGTTTAGAACTAGAGGTAAATTTTTGTTGAAACAAAAACAAGGTGTTCGGTGAAGTTACGTCCGAGTTAGCAGCCCTCGTGTTTTCAAAGAAGTTGTCCTGTACGTATAGATCTTGCAAAAACACTACCTTGGTGGTGACATAACATGAAAATTTATGACGTCGTGAAAACTTCACTCCACATTATATCCTTGTAGGACCTTGCAAGTCTGATGCAAAATAAAATTTGACTATAGCTTGCTTTGTACTGAAGAGAAGTAATAATTGGTCAAAATTTCCAAAAATTGTAAAAAAAAAGTGATGACATCATCAAGTCGTCACTCAAGCTTTAAGAAGTAAATATCACTGTCTATCAACATGCTAAGTTTCAACTCAGTCAAACTTGTGGTTTTGTAGATACACGGCTTCAAAAAGTAAACCTTAAAGCAATACCACGTGACACATGACGTCATCAATCTAAAACTTCACAAGGTCATTATGTATACCAATTTTGAAACGATTATCATAAACTTCGCCACAGACATCTAGTAAAGGTGTATTTTGAGTTGTTTTTAACCTGCCGCTAGAGGGCGCTTTTAGATTTAATGACGTCACAGTCCAATTTTTGTAAGCCAGACACTTGCTCGACTATAACATCGTAAAAAAAAATTCAAAAAATGTGCCACTTTTAAATTACAAGGCACTTCCGGTTTCGACCGGAAGTAGAGGTCATGTCATGTCACGTACACATAAAAAATGAAGACCTATATTACCTCTATATAATCCCGCCAAAAACAACTGACGGTCTCTTCTTCTTGATTTGATATGGATTTTCAAAGATTAAAATGTTTAATGTTTAAAAACCTTGTAATTTGACACCTGATGACGTCATCATGACGTAATTGAAGCGGTTTCATCTCCTTATGGTTATCTAACTAGGCCTATACATGTATGTAAAGTTTCAAGTTTATATGAGCTGGAACAAAACAAGAGGTGTTCCGGGCTGTATGCCCGAACACCTAAAAAGTTTACATAATAAAAATAATAGTGCATTTTGTAGAGCGTGTTACATAGAGACTACCCGAAAAGCGCTAAACAAAATTGTAGAATTTAAACTAAACAAGAAAATTGTATCAGAAGAGAGAGAGAGAAAGAAAACCAAAAAACAATTGAAGAAAACTAGCACGTAAACAATTATTAGGTAAAGGAAACCAGAATATTAACTAATTAAACTTCAAAACTTTTAAGAAAACTACTAAAACTATTGAAACTACTGATATACATAAACCTAGCCAACAAAAGTGTTTACAGTTAACACAGGACAGTAGCAGTTCAGATTTTACCAATCAAAAACTGAAAAAGACCAATTTAAAACTTTATGAAAGAAATATAAAGGTAAACAGCAACAAACATGTTACCAGTAGAACCTGGTACTCGGCTTGTTTATTGATTGCTATTATTTAGTACAAATTGTACATACCGTGTTATGTATTATTTATACAACTTTTGTGTATAAGTACAAGCAGTAGTACTTTGCCATACACCGAGCTCTAAAAACATGTACTTAGGCCACATAAAAAAACACAATTGTTGATCGTAACCCCCGACCCCATTTATTATTATTTTTTTTAATCATAAAAAACAGCATTTTCAATGATATTTTCAGTCAAATTTGGCTCTGACATTGTGTTGATCTATTTTTCCCATGTCTGGATATCTCTTTATACTTTTACTGCCCAAATGTTTCAGCTGATATTTTAAAAAAATCTATAGGTTTGAAAAGATGTTTGAAGAAGGTTTTTATTCATGTTGGCAAAGCAAGAACAATTCTTCAAATATTTACTGCGTTTTAGTTTTTTGAAAATTTTTATAGAAAATGTCATCTAGGAGTTAAATGGGTTTAACAAAACAATAAAAAAACACACAAACCCTCTGTTTTATAGTGATTGTGATGATTTCTTTATTCTTTATTTCATATTTGGCCATGTCAACAAAAATAAATAAAAAATAAAAAATAAAAATAAAAACCGCCCTCCCTCCCCCACCCCCCGAAAAAAAGGACGATCAACATTTTATTTTATTTTTATGTGGCCTTACAATTATACAAGAAAACAAATGCCTAAACTAAGTTTAAAACTAAGACATTGTTACTGGGTTTTCTTGACATGTGTTACTTTGACTATCTTGGCATTTTAAATATGTTTTAAATACGAACATTTTAAATACGAAAATACTATAAATACTTGCTTCTTTCAATTTAATTTTGTTTACTTAAAGATTATTGAACTGATTGTGCAAGTTTGTAGGACAGACACCACATTCATGATGAGCAGTTTTGTGAACCGAAATGAGAGACTTTCAAAACATCATTTGATGGCTTTTCTCAAGACTTCATGAATTTCGTCAGATGCTTGTTGGAGACATTCCATAAAGTCTGAAAGACTTGGGGATGTCTTGTAGCTAGAACAGATCCATTGCATGCCATCTTTTCTCATAGTGTATAAGATCCCTTGTCCATCAGGTGACGCAGGAGCAATAGCTGCATAATGAGTAGCCTCATCAGACACCCCTAGAGTGCTTGTGAACAGCGTGTTTGTGTTTATGTTTCCATAAGCAGAGTCCAGGAACAATCTAGGGATGGACTTTCCTGACTTCATTGCTAAGACTCGCAACGCAAAGAGATGACGATCCCAACCTTGACCTGTCAGAATGGGATGTTGTTCAAGATTTCATGAAAAAACAACAACAAAACCCACTGTTCTCACTGAAACTTTTCGAAAAGGATTTTCTTCCAAATAGTCCGAGCCCCATGTCTTGAATGGCTATATATTCCACCACAATGTACCCTTCAAAGTGTCATACCCTTGCTAAATGATTTAGCTCCTTTGCATCTAATTTTAGTATCATCAGAATGAGGCAAACATAGGCCGGTCCTTGAATTAGAACAAGTTATTAATGAGAATACAGGGAACAAACAAAGTGGGGTTAATAAGACATACCAGCCCTCGCCTGTGTTATAAGCTGTCCATGTTTATCAGAGCATGCTCTAAGTAGACCGACTTTCTCTGCTAGACTGACTGAAGTGCTTCCATTGAATATCTCAGCACACCTCTTTGTCTCTGATGTGGCAGATCGGATTGTTTCTGTACGGCCATGTTTGTAGAGGGCTGTACTGCTGGACTGGTAGGATACTGGTGTGTGGCCAGTTACTTGATGATAAGCTATCTGTGTGTCATTCGCATAAGAGTTTGGATTAGTTTGTAATATTCCTGCTAAAAGGGAACGACGATCCTGTCTGGAGTAAGGATATGTCAATTCCTGTGCAAAACTATCAGAACACCACACTATTACCACAAAACAGCAAGAAAGAACACAGTGTCCTTCTCAAAGAGAGCAATTGCTGTTCCCAGTTTTATGCCTGCAGAGCAGAACAGGAGTGCTCCTAAAATATATGACAACAAAATGTCACTGGCTTTTTCCAGGTTAGAACCTTGTGCACTAAAACAAAAAATACTAAAATAGTTTCCCTTCAGCACACCTAGAGAAAGTTCTCTATGATCACACCTGTTTATGAGACAGTCTCTTAATATTTGCACCTCAACATTTTACTTAAAATGTTACCTTCTGGTGAAACACCCATTTTAAATAATAGACAGAACTAAAGGATTGATGGTGACGTACCTGCATGATCAGTTGTGCTACAGCGTCTGGGCTGAGTCTACACTCTTTCAGGAAGGTAGATCCATATCTCTTGTAGTCCATATACTGTACATGCAGCTGGTCGGTTATACGTATGTGATTAACCCAGGCCTTCTCGATGCCTTGGCATATAACAGTATCAAAATTAAACTCAAGCTGGGGAGAAAAAAAGGTGCCAGTTGGTCGAATAGACATTCAGTATATTTGTTATTGGTGACTTTCTGGCCATTTCGTTAAATCCAGATTCTGGCTAATTGCAACGGTCTTATGGTATCTTCCTGAGAGACAGCTAATTCCCTTGTAATGCTCTTTAGAAACTAATTGAAGATAAACGAATTAAAGATAAACAAATGGAGATAAACAAATGCATGGAGTAAACAAATTAATTTGCAGAATTTAAAGTCGGATGGTTTAATCATTATTATTTTGTGTAAAATAAGTCATAATTTCAATCAAAGATACAAGCAGTATTGTGAAACATCCCTAACTTGTAAGCTAGACAAACAAATTAACTCTTCCCAAACTATGACGTGGAATTTCCTCAAGGATGTTTAATAGTTTTGTGAGTATTGTGTGCAAGCACTAGGAATGCTTTGAATAACGGAATCATCCAATTTTCAATTTGGTGGGATTTGTGAAAAGACATGAGAAAAAAACCTCTGAATTGTGACTATTATGCAATGAGATCTACTCATTGCAAATCACCTTATATTTCCCATTTTACAAGATCACATGTTCAAAGAATCAAAGGAAAGCAGGGATCACCTTCCTGACAGCCTGTGAGTAGTCTGCATTGCTGATGGTGCCACCTGGTGACACAGCAGGTCGGTTGATAGAGTCTTGAAGGGCCTCAGTTACCATTCTCTTCACGGTTAATCCATCTAACCAAGAATCCTCCATGTTCAAAAGTAAGCATCCAGCTGTGGTTACGATGAACTGGCACATTTTATCAAACCACCTAATAATCCATGAAAAATGAGTCAATGTTTTAACATTGTCCAAAGACTCTTACTTATCACGGTGAATCAATCATATTTTCCCTATTTTGTATTCAAAATAATTTTAGAAACGGTTGGATAAGAAAATAGACAGGTTCCTTTTTTAAACATTATGAGAATTGGAGTCTACATTATTGTTTTTGTACATATTGTTTGCAGAGTATTTACAGAATTTAGGATGATGATGATGATTATTATTATTATTATTTATTCAGCCAACACACAACGATACAAAACAATACAAAAATACTTCCAGATGGGCTAGGAGAACCAAAAGCAAAGAAATCACTGTGGCCCGTGGACCTGCTGCCCCACATCTGGTTGTAAACAAGTAGAGTAAAAAATATAACAATTTATGTGAAAAATAAAAGATAATAAATTAACTACATCAAAGGTTTAAATTTAAAACAAAACATTAAAAGCATGAAATTATGTGAGAGTAAAACCAGTTTTTAAGAGTGAAAAAGGGGGTAAGGGGAATGGAAAAACTGAGGAACATTGTGATGTGAAAATAAAATGCACAAGGCATCTCAAGTTAAGAATATGAAAGAATTAATGAAACCTACGAGAAATGGGCATATAGCATTGAATATGAATCAAGTTATTAATTAATTAAGACATAATTGAATCACTTAATAGGTAGAAATTAGCAAGTAAAAATTAAAAAATAAATAAATTCAAACAAATAAATAAATGACTAATTATATAGATTTAAAAAAAATAAAAAATAAAAAATAAATAAAATAATAAATAAATATTATATATATAATAATAATAATAATAATAATAATAATAAATAAACAATACATGTTGAAATATAGAATAAATTAATGAAATAAATAAGTAATAAATTAATTATGGAATTGCACATCTTAATTATAAAACTGTATAAGGATATAACATGCTTCAGAGTTTTTAAAAAGGACGGCAGAGAAGTTAAAATGGCACTATTGCAAAATTCGACTGGCAGAGCTGACCAGAGCCTGGGAAATCTGTGGATCGCACTCAGATGCAAGGATTGAGTTCTGGCAAATAAATGTTTGAATGTTAAAGTGCTGTCATATCTATGGTTAACATTGATGTTCCTATTAACAGATTCACATTTAATTGTATTAAAAAGACACTTAACAACAAAGGAGATCATCAAACAATTGCGGCGACTTGATAAAGAAGACCATTTTAAAGTACAAAGTCTGTCGGTGTAAGACATTTCTCCAAATCGTTGACCTAAGATAAATCGAGTTCCACGTCTCTGGACAGGCTCGAGAGGCTCCTGCTGAATCTGAGTGTGAGGAAACCAAGCAGGAATCCCATACTCCAAGACAGGAAGAACTAGATTCTTGTACAAACATAGTTTAGCACGAACAGATGAATTAAATGCAACAGTCCTTATTAATCCAAGCATTCTATTTGCACGAGAAATAACATTCTTAACATGATCATTCCAAGTTAACTGATTGGGGCAATGAGGAGGATTGAGCCACTCATCATTCATGAAATGTCCCATTTGATCAGCGATCAGCGTCTCATCACTAGCCTCTCCTAATTCAAACTCTCGCTGCCCAGCTTCATGTGCCGATCCCCGTTTAAAACTGCGTGAGCAGTGGTGTGAAAGGCGGGTATCTCGCGTCTTATTAAAACCGGATTGATCCGGGTAGATTTCTTAACCATGGAAGGTAGTTCCCCACCCCACAGTAGTGTGGGAGGGTCTACGAGTGAATACTTACCTGTAGAGCGAATACTACAATTGCATTGTTCCCTATGCCGGCAGGCAAATAGCTAAGAGTTTTACACACAATAGCGCCCTCAAGTGTCCTGTCCCCGACGCCCTGTGACATGCGCACTACGTAATAGCGTCTTCTTTTTCCTCAAGCGTTACCCGCGTAAGTACTCAAGAATCAAGTATAGTGGGGAAGGAGGGAGGGTGCTCTACAGGTAAGTATTCACTCGTAGACCCTCCCACACTACTGTGGGGTGGGGGTCTACTTCACTCTACTTACCTGTAGAGCGAATACTACAATTGCATAGACTCGCACCGAGTAGGCGGTGGGTATACGCGAAACTATTGTATGTCTACAGGGGCGTAGGACACAGGGCGTGCCTAAGAAAACCCCAAGCGCCTATGTCCCGTAATCATGCGGGAACCAGAAGGCCAAAGTCGTTTCCGTACCAGAAGACCGTACTTTATAAACAGGTCAACCCAGACGCGTGGCACTGCGATATGGGGACCCACGGTTCGTGGGGGTAAACGCCATTATGGGAGAAAATATAATAGGTACACCTTATTAAATTTTAAATGTATATAAAGGTATATATGAGAGGAAAGTGGACTTACCAGCTAGCGTTTCTTGGAAGCTTGACTGGCTGCCTGCAGCACCTCCCTTCCAGCTCTGCCATCTGCCTGGAGGACGTCCTTCAGGTAGAGCTCAGAGAAGGTATTCGGGCATTTCCAACAGGCTGCCTTGGTGATATCAGCCAAGGGTACACCTTTAAAAAATGCCCAAGAGGCAGTTACCCCCCTAACGTCATGCGCCCGGATAGGATCTTCGGTTGCCGGCCAGCCGCCCGGTACAGAGCGGATGGCGGTCACAATCCAGCAGGAGATGGTACTCTGCGACGCCGGCCGAAAGGGTGGGGTTGACGTAATGAAAAGCTTGTCATGACCTGTACGAAGTGATCTCGTACGGCTCATGTACCACTTGAGAGCCCGGACAGGGCACCACAGTTTGTCGTTTGCCTCTGATGAGAAGGACTTGATGTCAGGGACGAAAATGTCCGGAGGCGTAAACAAGCTGGACTGGTTCTTGGTCAGAAAACCTGCCGTGGGGACCAGGCGGACGCCGCCTGGTTCCCACCGGATGTGTCCTGTCTCCACTTACAAGGCGTTGGCGACTGCTATCATTTCCAGGACGTTGATGTGGGACGATTGGTGTTCGGAACCCCACACACCCGCGATTTGGCGCAGATGGAGGGTCGCACCCCAGCCGTGAAACGACGCATCGGTCGTGACTGTCACCGGCGGACGGGGCGGGCGGAAAACATGCCCCTGGAAAGTGTTCGCTTCGACCAGCCACCAGCGAAGGTGGGGGACTAGCCAGGTCGTGGTAGGCACCAGATGGTGGATTGGATGCCGAATGGGCCTGTAAAAGGAGAGTAGGTGAAGTTGAATAGGTCTCATCCTCAACCTGCAGAAATCCACCAAATCCACCATGCTGGCCATGAGGCCCAACAGCCTGATCCAGGCCAGAGCCGGAGCCACTACCGCTGGGAGGAAGAGGGACATGCACTGTCGAAGGTTCAACAGGCGGTCCTCCGATGGGCGGGCCAATCCCTTGCGCAAGTCTAGGGACGCACCGAGGAAGGTGGGAACCTGCGAGGGGATAGGGTGGGATTTCTCGGTGTTGATAATAAATCCGAGGTCGGAAGTCAGGCGCCAAGTAAGTTGGAGCGCCGCCTCCGTTTCCTCCCGAGAAGGACCCACGACCAGCCAATCGTCGAGGTACATGAATATCATGACGCCTCGCCTCCGCAGTGCCGCCCCGATCGTCTTTACGATCCGGGTGAACACCCGCGGTGAGGTTGAAAGTCCGAACGGGAGCACTACAAATTCGTACAGGGTATTGCCATATTGAAAACGTAGGAATTTGCGGTGCTCCGGCCTGATTGGGACGTGTAGATACGCGTCCTCCAGGTCCAGACTTGCAGCCCACGCGGGCGTTATTATTGAGTTCAGTATTGTCCTTAGCGTCTCCATGCGGAAACGCTTCGGACGAATAAATTTGTTGAGGGGTTTCAAGTTCAAAATCGGGCACCACATGCCAACCTCCTTCTTGGGTGTCAAGAAGAAGGTTGACATGAAACCCGTCCGAGCCCCTGAGCGGGAGACAATACGCACCGCTCTCTTCCGGAGAAGGGCGTCCATCTCCCTCTCGAGGGAGTGGCGTCTTGCTTTGTCGGACGGAACGGGTGTTGGCCGACTGAGCATGTCCGACGGGGGGGTCCTCGTAAACTCGAGCACATAACCGCGTTCGATTGTTTCGAGGACCCACCGGTCGGAGGTTACTTGAACCCAGGACCCCAAGAATTTCCGGAGGCGGCCTCCCACAGGGGCCGTCGGTGGAAGGTCGCCCGGAGGCAGTCTCACTTGAATTGCGCCACGCCCCGGTATACCGAGGGGCAGGCGCTCGAAAACCACGGCCCGATTGGGCACGCTGTTGTCCAGGTTGGGACTGTGGGTAGGAGGTCATCTAGGCGCTTGCGTGCCCCCGCCGATGGCAAAAATTGCGCGTCAAGAACATTGGCTCGACGCGCTGAAGTTGCCATGGTCGCCACTCTAGTGAACTGGTCCAACACAGAGCGAAGTCCGTTGTCGAGGCAGTGTAGAGCAGCGACCATCATGTCGGCCGGGACTGCCGACTCTTCCTCGCACCCCAGTGCCAAATACTCGGAGAGGAGCAGGAGGAAAGAAGTGGCGCGCATACCCATGCGTGCCGAAGAATCCATCTTCCGGACAACGTCCTCCAGCTTCCCGCGGGTTTTATCCGCAAAAGGGAGCTTGGATCCGAGGGGGCTCCATGGAGCATGCTCCCCGTGGCCAATGGCCTGAGCGGTCGACAGCGCCCCGAGCCCGATAGCGTAGGCGGGTGCTGCGCGGTCAAGGCGGCCGTACAAAAGCCCGTCCCTAGGCACTGTGGTATCCACGGTGGCATAGGGAGGGCCTGGGTGCATTGAGCCGTCGAGGGGTAATTCCTCTGGCTGCATATGCCCCGTAGGGATGTCTGGGTGCACCGAGCCGTGGAGGGGTAATTCCTCCGGCTGCGTGGCCACGGTGAGCTCCGTAACGGAGCCACGCTTGGCCGACCGACCTCTTTTGGGTATAGCACCGGTACCGGGCAATTTCTTTGCCTTTCCGGGGTGCTTCCCCTTCGGTTGGGTGAATCCATGTACACTAACCGGAGACGGAGGAACCGTAAGATCCCACGCCCAGTTAATGGGTCCGTCGGCCCCGGAAGCCGGCAGTGGCTGAGGGGGCTGACTGGGGGATTGCTGCCGCGGCGACGTAACGTCACCGGTGCAATTCCCCGAGAGCTCAGGCTGTTCCGGAGGGATGTAGGTCCCTCCAGTTCCGACCCGCCCTGCATGCTCTCCTCAACTTTCTAGAACTCATAATCACTCAAATAATCAACAACACAACACAACTCTACAATAACTATCCACAATCTTTATTTTATCGGGATAGCAGCTATCTTTGCTTTCTCAAGCAATCCAGTAATCACAATTTAAAGAATTTACGGTACATAAAAATTCACATGTGTTACCTTCGCCTGCTAAAAGATAAAGAGGACGCTAACGTAGTGCGCATGTCACAGGGCGTTGGGGACAGGACACTTGAGGGCGCTATTGTGTGTAAAACTCTTAGCTATTTGCCTGCCGGCATAGAGAACAATGCAATTGTAGTATTCGCTCTACAGGTAAGTAGAGTGAAGTAGACCACCTATACAGCAATCCTTCACCGATCTTGAACTCTTGGTGGCAGCAGACATGCCTCCATTACTGCGGTGGTACCTGGGTGGTACTGCGCTGCCTAGCGACTGGTATAAGGTTTGGGCTACACGGCGATCATCTGATCAGTCACGGGTTATTGGACTTTTACTTTGCAAATCGCTTAAACCCGTTGCTAGGCAGCGCAGTACCACCCAGGTAACCACCGCAATAATGGCGGTAGCTGCTGCCACCAAGAGTTCAAGATCGGTGAAGGATTGCTGTATAGGAGACAGAAACTCTGATTTCAAACTCGGGTTGGTGGGGGCTCGCAGCCCTAGTTGGCAGCCTACCTAGGAAAAGGACAACTTTTATTTCAAACCCTACTGGGTCAAATGGCTGCAGGAGATTCCTTCCCTTCGGCTGGAGTATCAACGGCAAGAGGGCATGCGGGGTATACTCCAACTCTGACCAGCCAGAGGATGCATCTTGTTGTCGGAATGATGGGATATGTCACAGATTGCCTTGCCTCCTACTGTTCTAAATGACGAAAAAGGGTTTTTCGTCCAAGGGCTAGCGTTTCAGCTCTGTGTTCTCTGCCCATGCAGTCATTCTCTGTCACAGGTTCAGCTGTAATGGTCGCTGTGTATCAACATGGTGTATAAGATCACATCGGCAGCTAGCTAAATGATCACCCAGATAGCATTGGGACGTTCTAATACTGATTACACTGAACGTTACTTTAACGTTATATGTGAACGTAGATTCAACGCAATTCTGCTTAATGATGTAAAGTTTAATCAACGTTAGAAACAATGTTACATAACGTTTTTCAACAAACTACTTTAACGTTTTAAAGGAACAAAAATTCAACGTTATTTTGCTTATTGATCTAATGCTTCACCAACGTTAGCAGGTGAACGTTGATGCAATGTAAAATTAACATTTTTTCAACTTGTTACTTATTAAACGTTTTAATTTTAACGTTTTTTCATCGTTAATTTACTCATTGATAAAATGTATAATTAACGTTAACAAGTTAACGTTGAAACAATTCCTTTTATCGTTCATTTATTAATGATAAAATGCCTTATGCTCAGCGAGGTACAACTTTTTGCGGCTGCGTCGCCGGACTGGCCTTGACCCACTTTTATTTATAGATCAGAATACGTCACGTACGCGCGCGCGCAGTGCTGTCCTTGAAAGCAAATTCTAGGTCATGGATCGTTACTATAAACATTGATTTCAAGGTCAAGTGTTGTTGCTTTCAACGCATTGAATTTTTATTTGGCGGGATATTAAAAAATTGATACCTTTAGCCAATCATGTCTCTCGCTTTAACGGCGGCGGTTTTTCTTGGCGGTATAGCTGTCACTTTCGTTACAGTCAACTAACGCATAGGTCAAACATTTTCCCACCTCCACCCCTTAAATACCACCTGTTTTTACAGCTTTTGGGCTCGAGGTTTATGCCTCCACTGTGAGTCCTTTGTTATTTGGGCTCGAGGTTTATTCCTCCACTGTGAGTCCTTTGTTATTTGGGCTCGAGGTTTATTCCTCCACTGTGAGTCCTTTGTTATTTTGTGGGCTCGACATTTTTTTCTCCAATGTGAGCCTTGGGGCTCGAGGTTTATTCCTCCACTGTGAGTCCTTTGTTTGTTTGTTTGGTTTTTTTTTTTGGGGGGGGGGGCTCGAGGTTTATTCCTCCACTGTGAGTCCTTTGTTATTTAGTGGGCTCGATAATTTTTTCTCCAATGTGAGTCTTTGGGCTCGAGGTTTATTCCTCCACTGTGAGTCCTTTGTTATTTTTGGGGGGCTCGAGGTTTATTCCTCCACTGTGAGTCCTTTGTTATTTTTTGGGGGCTCGAGGTTTATTCCTCCACTGTGAGTCCTTTGTTTGTTTGTTTGTTTTTGGGTTTTTTTTTGGGGGGGGGCTCGAGGTTTATTCCTCCACTGTGAGTCCTTTGTTATTTTGTGGGCTCGATAATTTTTTCTTCAATGTGAGCCTTGGGGCTCGAGGTTTATTCCTCCACTGTGAGTCCTTTGTTTTTTTGGCTCGAGGTTTATTCCTCCACTGTGAGTCCTTTGTTATTTAGTGGGCTCGATAATTTTTTCTCCAATGTGAGTCTTTGGGCTCGAGGTTTATTCCTCCACTGTGAGTCCTTTGTTATTTTTTGGGGGCTCGAGGTTTATTCCTCCACTGTGAGTCCTTTGTTATTTTTTGGGGGCTCGAGGTTTATTCCTCCACTGTGAGTCCTTTGTTATTTTTTGGGGGCTCGAGGTTTATTCCTCCACTGTGAGTCCTTTGTTATTTAGTGGGCTCGAGAATTTTTTCTCCAATGTGAGTATTTGGGCTCGAGGTTTATTCCTCCACTGTGAGTCCTTTGTTATTTTTTGGGGGCTCGAGGTTTATTCCTCCACTGTGAGTCCTTTGTTATTTTGTGGGCTCGAGAATTGTTTCCCCCAATGTGAGCCATTGGGCTCGTGGTTTATTCCTCCATCGTGAGTCCTTTTAATTATAAAAGGTGTCGGGAATATATTTCTCCATGGTGAGCTTTTCAGTTATAATAATCTTGATTGGGCGCTATGTATTTTCCTCCAGTCCTTTATTATATAGTTGGATTAGGTTAAATTCTCCAGTGTGAGTACATTGAGCTAATGTATTAGTTTACTAATTAATAGTTTGGCTCGAGGCTCTTGCTTTTGCAGTGTGTGATCTAGCTGGCTCTGACACATATATTTCCCATACAGGATACTGACAAAAGAAGGGCCCAAGAAAAATCTTTTTGGGGTGGAATCAGGTAATTAATGCATAAGGCAGTTTCATTTCGGTCAGACAGTCAGTACACACACTTTTGGGCGCTTTTTGTGATCATTAAGCCAGTTGTTGTAATGAGGGCTTTATGAGCCATTACTTATTATTGTATAATTGTTATTATGGGGTACAGTTGCAATAGCGCTCACGAGTATCAGGAGGCTATAATTCCGACCGAATGTTTCATCGGTGGAAACGCAACTGTACTTGGTATATAATTAACAGTGTTATTACACATGTTGCTTGTACTGAAATCATTCAGTTATATTAAAGTACACTTTTAATGTTATGCCGGTTTGGCTACACATTATATTGGGCTTGGAGGTGGTCGGTTTGCCAAAGGGTATCCGGCATTTTAAATAAAAACAGCGTTTAGACTGACAAAATCAGAAAACGTGCTGTGTCGTACTTCATAAAGTCTGAGCATAATGTGATATTAACGTTTGTTCATCATTAAACGTACATTTTAATTCATATTGGTAATGCTGCAGTCAATACGAACCTATACATCCTAGTGTATCTTATGGCATGTCTTATATAATGTAGTCCGAGATACATAGAATCTGCAGTCATAGTTGCATAATTATTTTTTTATTTTATTAACGAGTTAAATTTCTCACCTTATAAATTGCAACTGAAACTATCGATAGAACAATTACACCAAATTGTTTAAAAGTTGCCCAAACCATTAAAACCCCATCAGAAGATGTATTCATTAGGATGGCTGCATTGTGTATTTTGTGTGTGTGGTACACTTTGCAGACTCGATAATCAAGGTGGGGAGGACACACACTTGGTCATCATTCTAATTGTATAAGCATCCTCTAGCTGGGCAGTTTCAATGGTGGGTGAGGCTGATCAATGGAACATTCTTTCAGTCACTCACCTGTTACCAGCATTTCCATACAGTCCCCTCCTGAGTAGGCCTTCAATGTTATCAGTATTTAAGTCATCCTCTAAACACAGGCAGAATAGAGCTGAATCTATCAGCGTCATATTGTCTTGGTTATCTGTATAGACAAATAACAACTATTACTTTTATGAAGATAATTTATTAACAAAATAGTTTTTCAGTTTATAGTATGATAGTATGGGCCTACCACTATTTGTGCAATTCAGTGACTGTGACCGTAAAGATACTTCAAGACTAAATGAATTTTATTCCCATGCTCTTCAAAAATCTGCAATGTTGTGATCGGAGGCAGAAGACGTATTGCTTGTTGTGTGGTGTGGCTGCTTGTGCCCTGAAACAAAAGAACCTGGAGTTTAGATTGTGACTTTATTGTTGTATGTGACGAGTGCCAGCTAAAATCGTTTGGTCCTATAGATTGCCATATGCACATACACTCTGCCTCATCGTTCCTCTCTATTTTATATAACAATGGACAAAAACTTGATATATGATATCAAGTAAAATACTGATTACATTCTAACAGTTCATGATTGATATTAATTTATTACTAATAGCTCAACACTTGACTAGATATAGGCCACAGTGAGAAGATGCCTGAGATAGAGTCTAGTGAGAGGGTACATGAATTGAATTGAATTGAATATGATGTCTGCATCTATGGAATGTTGAGTAAGGCAACCAGGCAATTCCTTGGGGTGTCTGGGTCAGAGTTCATCTAGGGTTTCACCCTTGGTTTGTCTGGGTTACAGTTCATCTATCTTTGTGCATATCTTTACAAACATAAAGAAGTATTATTCCAAAACCTGAAATACCTTTAGATAATTCTACAATGTTTTGCCGAAGATGTGCCCATGTGTCACGGTCCTGTGTGGTCAATAAGCCGACAGGGTGCTCCTGTGGTGGAGAGGCAGCAGAATGCTCAAGGATAAACTGAAGATGAGCTTGGATGCTCTGCCCAGATACAATACTCCCTGAAGAGGACAAATGTTTCAAAATAGGTTGATGAGGAGGGTATCCTCTTCTGTGTGAAGAGATCACTATTGACCCAAATTCACCTGACATTATCATCACAATAAGCTTTTGCGCCATTTGGGAGTCAATGTCCCTGTGTGTTTTAGACTTCAGTGTAGTGACACAGCATTAATACATTACACACTTACCATATTGTAATGTGCAATTGACTCCCAATGGTGGGCATGGCAGACAGTAGACTGGTGCACAAGTCGTTAAATCTCTGTCGCAGTGATAGTGAAACAGCTTTCTCGCAACCATCTCGCGAGACACAGAATTGAGAGATTTCTGAAACAGTCGGGACATTTCCCATCCATAAATTAATATTTACTTACCATCTTCTTCCAGAACATCAACTACATACATATGACCCTTGCACATCACCAGGACATGACGTTGAGTCACATCACAAAACAACTCATCTCTGATTAGTTGAGGGATTCGCGTTGTATTGAAAAGATTATGATATCGACTCATATTTAAGGGGTGCACGTTGCTTTTCACTGCATGTCTGTAGGCTTCATGGGCAGACAGAGACCTGCATATTCGAAGGTGACGAGAAATTAAAATATTAAAAGAAGAGTGTAAGACGCAATCTTGTCAGACACCATACACAATCTCACAAGACAACAGGTGCACAACAAGTCAAACTAGAACTAGAGTGCTTCTTAAAGCACAAATGATCAACCCTATGAAATAAATTTAAAATATAAAAACATTAAAAAATAAAATGACAACTAGTGACCACTAGGTGAGCACAGGCCAAAATGCTATACTTAGTTGCGTGCAAACTATAGCAATATAGCTTTCGTCTGTTGATGGACGGGAACATTTGCCGTACATGTAGGTACCGGTAATATTCATTCTGAGGCAACACGTATACATGTTCAACAGATATGTAATAAATGTCATTTACGTTAAACGTATGGGTTGTTTATTAAAATATTATCACACTGTAGCAGTTCGCAACAAAAAAATCATTTACGAATGATCTCTATAGGGTGACGATTTGGTGAACTTACAACACTGGAAGATATCACCACACTTAGATAAAACTGGACTCGTCCAGGCAGTCTCAACGGCCGCTAGCATGCAGCGTGGAGCTCGCTATCAACATAGGAATATTCATAAAATTACCACTTACTACTGACCACCAGATGACGATCAGCAACATTTTGTTACCATCCCTAGATAGGGCATGACTGTGTCAAGGTTTAATGTGACAACATTTGTTTTAAATCAGCCGAATAGTATAGGAGTTATGGCCTTTCTCATTTTGATCACGGGACCGTTGTTTGACAAAAGAATGAAAGAAAGAAAGAAAGAAAGGAGAGAAAGAAATCTAGCATTACAATATAATAATATGTCAGCCTGCTTCACCTGTATGTGTTTTGACTCGCTGTCTGGGACATTCAGGATTTATGTGTTTTATTAATTATATGGACCATCCCCACTGTAAACCATCCCCACTGTAAACCATGTCACTATTGACCATGTCACTATTGACCATGTCACTATTGACCATGTCACTATTGACCATGTCACTATTGACCATGTCACTATTGACCATGTCACTATTGACCATGTCACTATTGACCTTGTCAGTGGTCAGCGTTGTTGGTATATAAACGCCCCTCTCGTTTTGTTATTATACTAACCCGTGGGATCCACTCTCTTGATCATCTGTATTGAGCAATTGTTGTTATAGTACTGTAGGGAAGCCAAGTGTGCACTCAGTGTTCAAGTGTCTAATCCGCCAACTTTCGCATATTACAATAAAAAGTGAAGTTTGGGGTCGTGACCTTTAGGCTCACTCTCTTTTCCAATTTAGCTTTGAGCAAGAGAGAGCACACTATATTCTGCTGTCAGTGTCAGTATTTTTGTTACATTTTTGTTGGGAGCATCATCTCTGGCAAGCTCCAAATACTATTCATTATGGAGGAATAGTGTCAAAGCTCTTTGTGTGTTTTATTTTTGTATTCAAATCATCTTTTTATGAGAACAATTTTGTCATTTTTATAGCTACTTGAATCGGGTGATTCAATTGTAACTTGTGTGTGTATGTAGCCAGCCTTAACGTTGTGCTGACCTTTTGCCCTTGGCCTTAGTAGTTACTGTGTTAATGCTATTTTGTATTGTGTGCTTTAGTACTGGAGGATTAAAATCAGCACAGAAAATTGTTTTCATTTCAGAAGTCATTGTATGGAATTTGTTGCTTTTGGTATATTTTGGTGAACGCTCGTCCTATTTAAATAGAGAATCGGCCTCCTTCTCGTGTCTGTACAGTAAAAAATAAACTATATTTTTTTGATAAAACACATCATCCATCTCTATCGTATTATTCTGAAAGTTTCGATCAGCCAGACGGGCATTAAACATTAGGTAGAAGACAGCTATTGTTTTAGAACATTCGAGCTAAGTGTGATGGTTCAGTACAACTCTGTGTTCAATTAATTTATAACATTGCTACAATTTACTATGGTTGCCGAATCTCCAACTCCAAGTAATTGGGACCAAACGTCACCGGCAAAGCATTCAACGTTCCTATGAATAAGTGAAGACCAGCACACACGCCTCTGGACTGCAGACCACAAGGGTTAAACTTGGGAGAAATTGAACTTTTATTACATCACACAAGTCAGTGAAAAACATGATTACACCTTATTTTGGACTGGATTTGCTCACATATTATCTGGGATGTCTTTTTATAATACAACACTAGTGTTGCAGTTTATGTGTGTGTTATGTAAAAACTATTTCTGTTGATACAATATTTCACATATAAGTCAGAGATACAAAACTTACCCAACATATCGCCAGAATTCTTCAGTGTCAGTCACAGCTGGGTTCTTATGAATAACATTAGGTACCAGTTTTTCATTCCTCAAAGTCTTCAAGAATCTCAGTACCGAGACGGTGATATTTGTTGCTCTAAGTATCTAATGATAGAGAAGAGATTGATGAACAAAGGTTAGTCAAGTAAACCCAGCCATCTCTGATCAAGTGTAGCATTTGAGGCCTTGCATGGTGCAAGATAATACTTTGTGGAATCTTAAATGGTTTACATGTCAGACTCATAATACTTCTACAGGGCAGATTCATTAAGAAAAGGAACAAATTACATTCTCTTTTGAGAAAAGGCCAATCAGCCTCACCTGATGCATGTAGCCTGGTCTTGAGTCATCACTGATTAACACTGCAATGTTCGTGTTAGGTACAACTGAAGCTCTGTTTGTTAAGTACTTCTCCTGCCAGATATCTATGTTAGATAAGCCAGTTCAGAAAGGAAATCATCAAAAATGGCCGATTTATACATTGTTGCAGTATAAGAATAGGGAGGTGTTAGTGGTAGAGCAGAAAGGAAAAGAGAGGAAGCATCAAGTAAACATCAAGGAGGCGAGGTACCTGGAATGAGTGGAATCATCAATATGAAGAAAAAAGGAATCAAGGTACTAGGTTGAAAGAAGGATCAGAAGAACAAGATATTGGAACGAGGACAATAGAAACTAGATCAAGAGAAGGCAGTAAGTTAACTGAGGAAGCATAAAGAAAACAACGTACTGGGGAAAAAACCCAAGGTACTGGAATGATAGGAAGTATAAATGAAACAGGGTATTGTAATGACAGGAAGAGTCAAGGAAACATCGCACTGGAATGAAAGGAAGCATCTAGGAAACAAGGTATTGTAATTAAAGGAAATACCAAGAAAATAACGGACCGGAATGAGAGAGAGAGCATAAAGGAAGATACTGGAATGAGAGGAAGCATCAATGAAACAACTGGATTGAAAGGAAGCGTCAATGAAACAAGTACTGTTATGAGAGCAAACATAGAGGAAATAATGTCCTTAAATGAAAGGAAGTGCCAATAATTAATAGGAAGCGTAAAAGAACCAATATACTGAAATGAGAAGAAGGTGCGTACATCAATAAGAAGCATTAAGGTGATAACTTGATACTGGAATGAGAGGATTTATTAGGATGAGAGAACGAATGAGAGAACGAATGAGAGAAAGCATCCAGGATTTACGATACTAGAATGAATGGAAGTATCAAAGAAACAAGGAATGATAGGAAGCATCATCTTGGAAACAGAGTCCTGGAATTATGAGATGATAAAAAGATACTAAAATGAGAGGAAGGGTACACAATGTACATTACTGGTATACGGGAGGAAGTATCAAGCAAAAAACTGGAATTAGAGCAAGCAGCATCAAGCAAACAAGATGCTGGGAATGGGAGGAAGCTTCAAGTAAACAAGGTACTGGAATAAAAGGAAGGTTCAACAATACGGACCAGTGTGAGGGGTTACTGTGGACACGCCTACCTTTAATGTAACTTGTGTGACTGTTTTTCTTATTCCGCTCCACCAATTCATTGTTTAGCTCTGAAAGTAAACCAACTCAAAACACTGCGTAACAAGTTATTGTTTAATGGCTATCTACCCAATGTTATGCATTTCAAACAAACTAAAAGAAGGTACTAGGCTTTCGATAAAGGCCTAATTAATAGGTTCAGGAGAATTTTAAGCACCACTGATTCAATAATTGCAAAGCTACCAGAGATCAGGTTTGATATAAAAGCATTGAGGGCAACTACTTCCAATCCCATAATGAACTCAACTTGACACTGTTAACATGGTTGACAAAGTATGCAAATCAAGAACTAGTACAAATGCTCATTGATTCTGTTGGCAACAAAAGTTCTTTACACATAAATTTATTATCCCTTGTAACAATTCTTTATAGCAGGCACCAACGTTGGGTTATTTCATCCTCCGAGAGTAGAAGGTCAGCCGCTTCACAGTTGAACAGACTGTGCAACTCTCCCATGTTATCCAATGCTAAAGCATGTAATTTGTTTATTTCACATGTTAAGACATTAAGATGTGAACTCAGGCTTGCAAAAATGAAAATAAGAGCGAGACTTGCATTGTCTCTAGAAGAAGAAACCCATAATTTGTAAATGAACTTTCCGCCAACTGTATGCAGAGTGTTTTTTGAAATGTGATGGGGGGGATCATTTAGACCCACCATGACCCTCTCCTCTCTCAAACTCCTCAACAAGGGCTTTTGTCTCCTTGTATTGATCTTGGCTGAGCAAAGTGTGTTGGGATGCTAGGTATCGTTGACAGGTGTCTTGTAGTGTTGGGATGGGTAGCTGTGGAAGTGCTGGCTGGAAATGCATTGTGGGAACATGACTGATGGTTTGAAGATAGTCCAAGGGTGAGGAGAAGGACGAGCTGTTCTCCAAATAGTAAAGAACAAGTTGCATGTGAGTATACAATAAGAAGAACATTTATGGGATATCGTCTTTTAAAGCCTTTTACAAAAAGGGAACATTTGGTTAGTCTCTTAAAACTTGAACTGGTCCCTGCAAACTTCAAGAAGTAGCATGCTGGTGGTTGTGGGATTATAACTTCCAAAGGAATTAATGTGCTACAATGGTTGTACATCAGTTTTACATTTTCATGCAGGATTGTTTACAAAAAGGGCTCAGGTAATTAAAGGCACTGGACACGTTTGGTAATTGGCAAAGACCAGTATTCTCACTTGATGTATCCCAACATATGCATAAAATAACAAACTTGTGAAAATTTGGGCTGAATTGGTCATCGAAGTTGCAAGAAAATAATGAAAGAAAAAACACCCTTTTTGCACAAATTTGTGTGCTTTCAGATGCCTGAAAAGGGCTTCAGGCCTGAAGTCTTTTTCAGATTCAAATATTTTAGTGAGAATTTACCCCTTTCTCAAAAACTACGATACTTCAGAGGGAGTCGTTTCTGAAATTGTTTTATACTATCAACAGCTCTCCGTTGCTCGTTACCAAGTAAGTTTTTATGCTAATATATATTTTGTGTAATTACCAAACGTGTCCAGTGCCTGTAACATTTCATAAATTGCTCTGGCATAATGTACGATTCAAAACTCCCACAACTGAATGACTGATTTGCAAAAACTGACATAACTTTATTCCAGACTAATCAGTAATTTCTCCCCATAAATCTCTATTAAGTAAAAAGAAGCACGTCACTGACCTTGGTGTGGAAAACACTCTAGTCTTTTCAGGTCTGTTCCACCTGCCTGATAAAGACACCTACGATAAATGAAAACATTGGAATAAATGTTACTACACGTATAATAGGATGAAATGAAATTTCTTATAAAAGTCTCTTTATGTTTGTTTTTGCATTGATTTTAGAAGCTGAACATAAGTATTTAATTTATCTGTTCTTTTACTACTTTTTAAATACAGTCGGGCCGCAAATATTCATGCTCACATTCATGTGAGAGGATTTCTGACAGAGAATTGTGAAGTTTAACTTTGTAAGTTTGACAGTTACCAGTTTCTTTGTGATCAGTGTTGCCATGATAACGAGACCTCTCCAACTCACGGTTCCTCAATCTCCAGCTTTACTCAGTCTAAACATAAAGTTTTAAAAATGATTGGTTATGAGTTACGGGTGGTATCAGGCAATGTGTACATTGTAAGATTAGAAATACACGGTGGTTTAATGATTGAGATCTATATACAGACCCTCAGAAGAGAAAAAAAGATCAAGAGGATTTCTAAAGAAATGTTTTGATTAGTATTGTGGCGGGACACTCTCGAGTCAGCAACGCGGTCGATGAAGACCAGACACAAACCCGGAATGATTATCCAACCCCAATAATAGTTATTAACCGTACGCAAGGGTGAGCGGCTACCCAAACAAAAGGGGGGACAATAACGAACGGCGGCTATGCCTAGGGCAGTTCGTTTGGTGAAAGAATCCACCAATTGGGGATGATATTCCTAATAGAATCAGGGCAATCACCGAAAACCTCAATAAACCTCACGAGGATACCAAGTGTCCAATAAAAGTAAACAATGGTTTATTTCTTATAAACTTTCAATGACTCAGTTATTTACAAAACCCGGTACAGGTAAA
The DNA here is from genome assembly GCA_037783415.1 of Leptasterias polaris. Taxonomy (NCBI): domain Eukaryota; kingdom Metazoa; phylum Echinodermata; class Asteroidea; order Forcipulatida; family Asteriidae; genus Leptasterias; species Leptasterias polaris. The sequence goes on from JAZGTN010000098.1 coordinate 584,193, forward strand.
CATTACCTGTCTCTTTAAATACAAACAAGTATGAAGCATAAAACACAACCTCAGTCGGCCCAGCGCTAGTAACCAGCATTGCCAAACACAGGTATACCTCACACTATATACGAATAACCCTCACAACCGACCAATGGTCTGCAAAATGAACCTCACATGCGGGTTCCAATAACCCTCTCAAGGAACTCGTCAGCGCTACTCTAAAACCTCCGGGCGGTACTCACAACAACGGTTGATGTACAACTTAGTTGCAATTATTGCAACTAAGTTGTACATCAACCGTTTTACACCAACGTGTACTAACGGCATACACACAACCTTCCAATGACTCAGCCTTCACGATACAGGTTCCCCAATTCACGCTCTATAACTCCGATAGTGCAGCGGATATGTACACAAATTGTGCACTTTTTGAGAAAAGCATGAAACTTCTAACATAGTATAGTTTTAACCAAAATATGTATTTTCAGATGTGGAGGGAAGTCAGATTTGACCTCCGAGGACCCTGAGAGGTAAAATAAAAAATGGCCGATGGTCCACCGTTTTTAATGTAAAAACACGCCTATAACTTTGGAACCAAATAGTGTAGAAAAACGTTTAAGTTGTCATTTCCAACTAAATTGGGGATGCCAATTCATTTGGTAATACTTTTAAGATCACTAGAACTCAAGGATATATGCATTTAGGTCAAGGTTAAGGTTAAATTATAAAATTACTGTGAGTGAGCGCTGGTGTGAGCAGCTCCTCTTCATTTTCTCCCACACTTTTGTATTTTACTCGCACATTTTTGCTTTCTACCCGTTCATCTAGGTTGTAATGTGTTACTGACGTCTGCATTCGTCTATGTGCTAAGTATTGTACATATTTTAAACATAATTCTTCGAGATATTTGACATCTTTTGCTGTGGAACATTATCCTCGGCGTAGCACGTATCCATTCAACCGTTCAGGCTGGTCACTGAAGCGGTTAGCAGGTTTCGCTCAACATTGATGCCGTGTCTCACGGCACCTTGGATTACAACCATGCGGTGGATGTACTCAGCTCAACAACTGCGAGGGATAAGTGCAATATCAACAAGACTCTCCGATACTGTCTTCGCCACCCTACGTAAGCTAAACATTTGCAGTAAACCACCAACACGTCGATCATGTCGCAGAGGTTGGTTTGCATGTCGACGGCCGCGTTATTATCGGAACATTGACATGTGCAATGGAATAACAGTTATCGATGGACGACGGCCGCCATCTTTTAAGTTTTCAACAAACATGGCGTCGCCGGTCATACCACAAAATCCTGGAAACTTCGCTATTTTTCGTAAGGACATTTGTAAACCAGACCGCCAGTTTAACGTGAGTACTCTTAATGTCAGGTCCATATGTAATAAGGCCACTGACATCCTTGAAGTTTTTAGTGATAGCAAAGTTGATATTTTGGGGATCACGGAAACCTGGTTGAAGGATGGGGACACAGTTATTACTGCTGAATTGAAGTCATACGGTCACAATTTTCTTCACCGTCCAAGATTAACCAGATCTGGTGGGGGCGTGGGTTTGTTGTATAAACCTGAACTTACAATCTCTGAGCAACCCCAGTCAGCTATTTGCACATCATTTGAACACATGGAATGCAAAATCCAGTGTGAACATACATTATTACAACTTTTGTTAGTTTATCGACCTCCTTCTTCAAGTATCGGCGTATTTGTGACGGAGTTTGGTGGTCTTCTAGAGCAGATGCTCACCTCGCCATTAGAACTGTTGATTATGGGAGACTTCAACATTCACTGTGACCAAACGGAAAATCGTGATACTACCACTTTTGTCAACCTTCTACAATCTTGTAACCTGAAGCAGCATGTTGATGTTCAAACTCACAATCGTGGTCATGTGTGCTTGATTTGCTCATAACACGCTCATCGTCAGACATTATCAAGTCAATTGAGGTGTTTGATCCAGCCATATCTGACCATTCCATGGTATCGTGCTCTCCAGACGTGTTTAAACCCAAGCGACAGCGAGAATCTTTATCTTACCGAAGTGTCAAGGCTATAGACGTTGAACAGTTTACTAAAGACATCGTTGAATCACCCCTGGCTGACACATCTTCAGCTCTTGTTGATCCTGAAGTCTTGGTTGCCTCCTACAATACGGTACTGGGTAAGCTGTTAGACAAACATGCTCCGCTAAAAACGAAATTTTTTACACTTCGTCAAAGTTCCCCGTGGTTTTCAGATGAAATTCGTTCAGAGAAAGCAAAGCGGAAACAACTTGAAAATAAATGGCGCTCCACTAAACTGACTGTTCATCGTGATATCTACAAAACACAACGTAATAAAGTAGAAGGCTTAATCAAGAAGGCGAAACGACACTACTGGGTAAGCTGTTAGACAAACATGCTCCGCTAAAAACGAAATTTTTTACACTTCGTCAAAGTTCCCCGTGGTTTTCAGATGAAATTCGTTCAGAGAAAGCAAAGCGGAAACAACTTGAAAATAAATGGCGCTCCACTAAACTGACTGTTCATCGTGATATCTACAAAACACAACGTAATAAAGTAGAAGGCTTAATCAAGAAGGCGAAACGACACTACTATAATGACCTTAATCGTCAGTGCAACGAGCAAGGTAACAGCAATAGAGTTTTCAGAGTTCTCGACAAACTACTTGGGCGTAATACCAGTGTTGTCTTACCTTCACATGGATCAGCTACTCACATGGCACAATCATTTGATAGGTTTTTCCAAAGCAAAATCTCTAACATACGTGCTGCATGTGAGAAATCTGTCAAACAACATTTGAGGCCTGACATTACAACTGATGTTTTCCCTAAGACTCCTCCCAGTCATCTCGCACTTACTACCATGTCGGCAATACAAATTGGTAAAATCGTGCGCCAATCACAGCCAAAGTCTTGTGATCTTGACCCCATACCGACAACACTTCTGAAATCTTGTCTACTTTCCCTGGCTCCAGTAATAACATCAATGGTGAATTCATCAATTATTCACAGCAAGGTGCCAACAAGTGCTTTGAAAACCGCTTTTGTCACACCAATTCCAAAACGTCAAGGAATGAATGAGGATGACAGGGAGGATCTAAGGAACTATAGACCAATCACAAACTTGCCATTTTGTGCGAAAGTTTTAGAGAAGGTCGTGGCACAGCAACTATCGCATCACTTATCTCAGCACCAACTACATGAGTCAGCACAATCTGCATATCGTCAATACCATGGCACAGAGACTGCTCTTACCTGTGTTCAAAATGACATTTTGCTCAATGCTGACAAAGGCCACATTTCTATTTTGATTTCACTGGACCCGAGTGCAGCTTTTGATGCTCTAGACCACCAGATACTTCTTCAGCGGCTGGACTCTACTGGACTAACTCAGAAAACGTTGAACTGGTTTAAATCATATCTGACAGATAGGCATCAGACTGTTAGAATCACTAAGCAAAATGAAATTGGTGTGTCAACCTATCCACTGATTCATGGAGTTCCCCAAGGCTCTGTTTTGGGGCCCATTTTGTTTAACATATACATGCTTCCCCTAGGTCACTTGATTCGCAGCCATGGTGTAGCTTGTCATTTTTATGCTGATGACACTATGTTATATGTATCAGCTTCTCCAAACACGGAAGATACTAAGAAACGTATTGATGTAATTGAAAAATGTTGTGTTGATATCAATAGTTGGATGGCCTGGAATTATATGAAACTAAACACTGATAAAACTGAAGTTCTTTGTATTGGTACACCTGCTAATTTGAAGAAGGTCCCTGTTGCTAAGGTTAACATTGTGTCGCATGAAATTGTAGCGTCAAAACACTTGAAAAACCTTGGAGTTATTTTTGACTGTAACTTGGACATGAAAGCTCATATTCGTCAAATATCTCGTAATGCTTTTTATCATTTACATAATATTGGTAAAGTTAAGCAGTATCTACATCCCTCAGTCACTGAACAGTTGATTACTATGTTAGTTATGTCTAGGATTGACTACTGCAACGCCCTACTGGCTGGTCTCCCACAGTCCTCACTTGTTCCTTTACAACGTGTGCAAAACTGTGCTGCCCGAGTTCTCACAGGCACGAAAAAATCTGATCACATTACTCCTGTGCTAATGAAGCTGCATTGGCTTCCAGTCAAATTTAGAATTATATATAAATTGTGTCTTTTAGTTTTTAAATGTATTAATGGTATTGGACCCCAGTATCTTGTTGATCTTTTACATACGTCTAGTTCCTCCAGAACTACTAGACTTTCATGTGATAGGACTAGACTGCAGCGTGTTAGTACTAGGTTATGCACTATGGGAGATAGGGCTTTTTCTGCTATTGCCCCTAAAATGTGGAATGACCTGGATGTCTCTATTCGAGAAGCGCAGACTGTAAATCTTTTTAAATCTAAACTTCAAACACACTTTTTTAAGAAAGCTTTTGAGCAATCTCTTAGGTTTTAACTAACTATATTGTGGTCATTATTGTCGACTTGTGTTTTCGGTGGGATTTTATTATCTTTGTATTTTTCAATTGTAATTTTTGGTAATTTACTTGTACCTTTTTAAATGCTCATCATCTTTGTGCTTTATGTACTTTTAATGCCTTTTTGTGAAGCGCCTTAGAGCATTTTACAAAAATAGATTTGGCGCTATATAAATGTATTATTATTATTATTATTATTATTATTAAATTATGACAGAATTGTTATTTATTTTTTAACTGCGTCTCCATTTTGACACTTTTGGAATAAGGACTTTTAAAGATAGACAGCATAGTTCCATGTATGTCCATGACTATCTAGAAGACCAGAAAATATATTACAATACGACCTAAATTCGGCTTATTATAGATATCCACATCTTTTTACTCAATTGCATAATGTACGGATTAATGTATTCATCTTCCCATTCATACTAATTTTTGAACTAGCACCATCCACAATTGACGAATTGGTATCGATCAAAATATAACAGTCTCCAGAACAAGAGCACAGTGTAGTTCACTTGGCTGTGCACTTGAGTGCTGCCTTGGCACACCTGCAGCGTCCAGTGCACTTTCTTCTTGTAGCGACAGTGGATCAATTCATGGTACGATTTTGATGCCTCAGGGAAAGTGGTCCAAAGATGGTGTGTCCTTTGTCCAGCCCCAGTCAGATGACTCTGGCATCTCTAGATCCTTGGCCAATATATGGTTCCAACAGTTGGCCTGGTAGCAAGTGCGCTTGATATGCTGCTTGAGTGCTACCTGGGTTGGAGGAATGTTCTCTAGAATTCTAGACTTCAGTGTGCGAAGAGCTGTTTCCTGCACCTGGCATCATTCACTTCCATGCTCTCACTGGTTCGGTCGTACATTAGCACCACAAATCGCTCTAGCAGTAACATTGATCCTTCACTGACCTCACTTGGCATGCATAGGAGGGGCTCGAGGTGGCAGGGCCCATAAGGGGCCCATGTGGGGAAAATGTGGGCATTCCCATGAGAATTGATTTTGCAAAAGACCATATGGTTATGGGTAAAACATGGGCAATCACATACGGGCAGGAAGGTTAATTCGGGTGTCGTATGGAAAAGACCTGGACAAAGGTATGCAAAGAAAGACCTAAGTGCTACTATCTTAAAAAGTAAAAAAAAAAAAAATATCATCATCGAGCATTTGATGAGAAAGGTATGATGGGAGGTAGGAAAAGTGATCGGTTGGAAGGCATATAATTTTCTTGTTTTGTTTGCTGGATGGGATGAGTACGGAGGTAAATAATATTTCTACCTCTATGGGAAAACGGGATCGATTGATGGCAGTCAATGAAATAAGAAGCATTGTGGCAGTCACGTTGTGTGCATGTTGTAAAAATTTGCCGACATTAAAATGTGATATTGTTGAGGTGATCACGTTGACATCACGTTGTAGTTTGGTATTGTAAAATGGTTGTATTCAAGTTGTGACAGAAACTACAACTTATGTTGTAACAAAAATGTTGAAGGCCTATTTTCACAACAAGTATCTTTGTTTTTTACAATCATGTTGTAAAAAACGTATTAGTCTGATTACAACGTGTATAAGTTTTGACCAAAACATCATATACATTGTATTTAGTTTGCAAATTATTCATCAAATTATCAGCAAATTATTCATTTTTAGGCATCTTATTAAATAGTTCAAACAGCTAGTTGGGATGGTTTCTATTGTCATTTATAGTAAACATCTATTAGCATAATGATTGATATCACCTGCTCTCAATGTAATTGTCTAAATCGGTCTTCATAAATAAAGTAGCCACTCGAGGAGCGTTTACATCACACGGCCTATTTTAGTTTTATCAAAACGTAGTAGGCCTATCTTTGTTTTTACCATTCGTTGTGAACATGTATTTTAGTTTGATTACAACATACATGTAAAAGTACAAATGTTTTGAACCATCACACCATACATAAACGTTGTATTTCAGTTTGCGAATTAATCGTATTTAGACCATCATATTGAATTATAGTTCAAACAGCTGGTTGGGATGGTTTTTATTGTTATTTATTAGCTAACAACTAATAGCCATAACATTTTTTTTTATGCATCTTGTTAAATAGTTCAAACAGCTGCTTGGGATGGTTTTTATTGTCATTAAATATACAACTATTAGCATAATGATTGACATCAATTCAATTTAATTGTCTAAATCGGTCTTCATAGAATCGGTCTTTCAAAGAAGGCGGGAGTTTAAAATGCCTAACTTCAACATTAAAGTCATCTGGAAATAGATTTTTATTTATTTATTTTTTTTAATATAAGAGTATATGTTTATTAACAATAAAACAATTTTTTGAGTAATTGTTTGTCAGTATTTATATGTAAAAAAAAAATAGATAAAGTTGTTTGGGGCGACTCCGCCCATCCCTTTTTGTGACGTCAATCGAGGAAGACTTCGCCTCGATTGAACATCGACCCCACTCGAACTACCTGCATTTACGTTGTATATACACGTGCAAGTAGTGAGATTGTACGTTTCGTTTGGTTATCCAAAAGGGGGTTTTTTCTTGCATTTTTCCAGCGAAAATTGCTGCTGGATGCAGCAAAACGACTAAAGATGGGGTCAGCCAGCATTTTGTTTCCTGCAGATCCCAAATATAGGCAGTTACGGGCATCGAAAGTTAGGCTAACGAGGTCCGACGTCGTTTTCAGAGCTATGCAGCGAACACTTGGATAGCCCGGGGATTTTTTCGTTGGTAGTAGTGTGCAAGGGAAGTTGCAGTGAAACTTAGGTTACCAGCGAAATGTTTCTGGTGGAAAAACAATACCTCGTATTATCCGTGTTCTCGTTATGACCATGCTCGTATCTTCCGTTTTTAAGACAATAGAAACGCGCATGGGACAGTTCGGGACCGGTGAAAAACCTCGTATAAACTGGCGTCTCGTATTAGTCGACTGTACACTGTCCTAGGATTGCATTGGGTGGTGACGTCCGAATACGAAAACGCATCATACTGATCAGGTACCCAGACGTAATGTACGGGGCCAGACTACACATTTTCTCCTGCCTCGATTGACGTCACGAACAGCGCCATGTAAAGGGGGGGGGGCCTATTTTTAAATTTGTAATTAAAAGAAAAATACAATTTGTTAACCTTAGTAAATTGTTTATTCACATTCCACTCATAAAAATGTATATATTAATGACAAAAGCTTTATTTTGAAAAAATACCACTGCCAGGTGCCTTTAAGTTTAAAAGTTAAAGTATTATCATATTGTTGGGAAAGCAAGTATGATCAAGTGTGTTTTTAGTTTCTGCTGCAAGAGAGTGATGCCATGCATTTGTCCGAGGTCTTCAGGAAGTGAATTCCAAATCATTTCCGTTCTAGTTGGCGGCATCTGCGTTTTTGTTGGATGATACACTGATTGTACCATTGAACAACAGGCCGATCAATGATGTGACGTGTTTTCACAAGTAGGCCTACATGCCATGGGTATTATAATATGCAAAGACCCTATGGGTACCATTGGTAAGACTTGGGCGAGCCCATATTGGCAATGCAAATTTGTCGGACAGGGCATTGAAGTAGTGCGTTTTCATTGAAAATTTTCATAACAATCTAGTTAAATTTACCTCTGTAAGTAGTTTATGTACTTGTTTTGATATTCGTCTATAAGAAAGAAAACAAACACGTACATAAAGTTTACAAATAGACGCTCTCATTTAAAACATGCTAATTAAAACATTTACATTCTTAATTAAAACAGTTTTTAACCATGACTGTAAGTCTTCAGTTCCTAGACTATAATAAGACATGCCACATAATTGAGAGGTATACGCAGTGTTGTATGACTCGAGTCCAGGACTCGGACTCGAGTCCGTCTCGAGTCACAATTTCGGTTACTCGGACTTGACTCGAGTCACGTCTGCAAAAGACTCGGACTCGGACTCAACTATCATGACTCGGACTTGTCCCCGAGGACTCGTGACTCGAGTCACGTATTTTCACAAACAAAACCTTAAAAAAAAAAAAAAAAAAAAATCCGATGATCCGATCGTCATTCCCGGAGTGCACATATGGAGTTAACGTCTAGCACAATAAATAAGTACACTGTCGTGTGGTGTTACAAGTAATAGTGTTCGTGATTATTGTGTAGATGGCCATCTACGAACAGCGCGTGTATGTTCAATTCGTATGTTCAATACGCATATAACACTGGGATGCACGACACCAGTATTATGCTGGTATTCTGTCAACGTTAACACCATAGCCACTGTTTGTGCTTGATGCATATTACCAGGGAAATGGCATGTCTGGTACCTGTAAAACACAGCCTGCATATTGCACTGTGATGGCTGTGTGTTGTTTGCACCAGTTTCTACACATGGTCGACACACACACACGACGTCAAGTTTGGTCACGTCACAAGTAAAAAGTAGTACAACATTTTTTCAGTCACGGCATATCTGCCGTTCCGCCCCGTATTGTTTCTTTTGGTTATACCAACTTTAACAAAAACTTAACACAGAACTGTGTTTAAAATAAATGTGTTTTATTTTGTCATTTCCAATTCTTATTTTACGACATTTGGTTTGCAATAAATATTTAAACAAGTGACTCGTGACTCGGACTCGGACCAAGTGACTCGTGACTCGGACTCGGACTCGACCCAAGTGACTTGAGACTCGGACTCGACACAGGTGACTCGACTACAACACTGGGTATACGTCATATTATAACTGACTAAAGTAGTGTGGCGGAATTGCATTTGTTAGGGGCAAATTACAATCTGATCCTGGGCCTACTTATACCTCAGGCTTCAGATCACTCGATGATCTAAAGGCAAAGGGACAAGGTCCGTTTGGAGGAAATATACCGCCGATTGCGTAATGATCGTCTAGTCCTATTGCTACACAGTTACCCAAATACATGGACACCTTGACGAGAGAACTGTCGGTGAACTGATCACAAGATCGTTTATTGCATCAATCAACAAATTAATCAGCAGTGTACAAAATTGGGCAGGGGTTTCTTTATTATAACCTGTTTCTTTGGGCCAATGAACATGTAATATCACGTTGTCATCCTAATATTCTGAGTCCCTAGACACAGCCCGGTATAATCTCTAACATTAACAGATAACCATAGTGACCCTAGGATGTAATCACTCCCATGTAATCACTACTAGCCGTCTATAAAAACACTGGCCGTAGTAAGCAATACAGGCTGTAGTAAGCAATACAGGCCGTAGTAAGCAATACAGGCCGTAGTAAGCAACACAGGCCGTAGTAAGCAACACAGGCCGTAGTAAGCAACACAGGCCGTAGTAAGCAACACAGGCCGTAGTAAGCAACACAGGCCGTATGTAAACAATACTAACCGTAGTAAGCAATACAGGCCGTAGTAAGCAACACTGGCCGTAGTAAGCAACACGGGCCGTAGTCAGCAATACACAGGCCCTAGTCAGCAATACACAGGCCCTATGTAAGCAACCTTGCACTCGTGTACCCGCGAACAGTGTGGTCTAAGAAGACCCCTACTGTGCACGGAACACTAAATACCGGTCACGGTTGCAGACAATGATTGCTTAATAACCCTCAATGGACGCGACTCTCGCTGTCCAAGTGTGCCTTTTCTTAATTATGTACCCTAACTATCTCCCACACTTCTAGAAGGTGCGTTTTCCCCTAGTCACAAGCCACCGCTTTTGTGACCGGCAACTACACTCCTCTAGCGTGTCTAATAGACCAAACACAATAAATTATATATACAGCAATCTTCCTCAATTTCTTGCAACGATCATCTTGCAAGAGGGCTCCTAGCCGATCACACAAAATACAAGATAAACACAATATAATAAACACCAGTTGAGTCCAACTTACGATCTTCCCTGCTTCTCGATTTACCACTGCCGCTGGAAACCCCGTCTCCTATCCTACAAACACTAATATTTTACCGTCGTCGCCCAACACTAACTATTCACCGTATTGTGGGACTATCTTTACTTAATAACTAGAAACTCCGACTGCCTTACTCCACAACTAATCTGCAACCGCTTTTCTTAACAACTATTCTGCGACTGCTTTTCTGAACAACTATTCTGCGACTGCTTTTCTGAACAACTATTCTCCAAGTCCCGCAATCTCGCCAGCCCCGCTCTGCCTAGCCCAGACATGCGGTCCTACACCGCCACTGCGCACGCTCACCCTGCCAGACCGGGTCACTGCTAGCGCTAAGCTCCGCCCACTTGCACTGCCAAGTCGTCACGCAGCAAACCCTGTATACACAACCTAAAAATAGCACAATCACATGTCTTTCACATGCATTTCCGTCACAAAGGCCCAAGCAATGGCCGAGTCGTCCCCGACTCGCCAGCCATGACTAACAAAAATAAAAAGGAAATGCATTAGTTCTTAAGTGTTTCTTTACAAAACAATACAACACTTAAAAGGGGGGGGGGGGGTCTGCTTTGACCTCAAAACTATTTTACACCATTTATACAGTTTGAAAAAGGACTCGTTTTTAAGAAATACAATTTGCACCATGATCCGCCTAAATCTCAAGTTGAACACATAATCACAAAATTTATACAGATTTAAGGACGTCTCTGAAAATCACTAAAATCACACTAGCACCTTTTCTTAAATACAAAAATACAACTTTCAAAGAGTTACTTCTCTCTTTGACAAAATCTATGGAGGTAGTTCGGCAAATAACTTATTTGCATAAACCTGGCAGGAAGAAAATACAAAAATACAGTTGGTTGTCACCCGTTTTCTTTATACAACTTTAAGATTGGCAAGGTTATTATTTATTACAATTGAGAACACCGACAATAAGAAACTTTGGATAAATGCAAACAAAAAGATATAGGAATACCACAACCAAGAAAACACTAGTTACCCAACGCAGAACCCTGGATATAACGTCCCTCGTCGTCCACCTCCACTTGAATCACTCTGATCTCGTTGTGGTCACGGCGACTCACCACTTCTCCGTCCATAATGGTTGTGACGGTAAGGTGGCGGATCTCCCGCGCAGTTCTGGTGCGTCTTCTTGGTGGGGGTTGCTCCGGGGTTTGTGGTGTGAAGGGTACCTGGGTCGGGGGCACAACATCACCCTCATATCTGCCTGTCACCACCGGACCTTGTGGTCTCGGTACCTCTGCATCCTCTTGGGGTGCGGTCATGCCTTGGCCTTGGGGTCGTTCCACCTCTTCCAAGGTTGGCATCGAAGAAGATGAGGATGTAGGAGAAGAAGGAGCAACTTGCCTCATAAGCTCCAACATGGCTCTGGGCTTACCGGTTAGGCTGACCGGGGCCACTGGGGAACTTGGGTACGCCATGAGTGGGGACATAGGCGTGGGGGACAAAGACAGCACTGGCTGGTCCGTCTCTTCCAACTCTATCTCAGGGTGGACCCCCTGTGAAGCACTAGCAGTGGGTGGGCCAGTTTCTCCAACTAAACGGGCCACCGTCGCCTCTCTCCGCTGATGCAGATGCACTGAAGTAATGTGAGCATCCAAAACGCTCTGTTGACCCGCCAAGTAGTTGCAGGAGGGGCATTGTAGACTCCGCTCCCTGTGGTGGTCTACCTCTATGTGCCTCCACAAGCTCTGTCGGTGCAGAAAGAACTGGTCACATTGGAGACAACGGAACCTCCGCGGCTTTGACGTCTTCGGCATCCTAGCCACTGGTCACTTCCCTGCAAGTAACCACAAGAACAAACGGTCAACCTCTCAACAACAACTTAACACCTCAGAAGGACTGATTTCCTCCTAACTTAAACCGAAACTTCCCTGCCTAGCGAAACCGCAGGGGTACTCTATGTTTCCTCCCTGGGTACCGCCTCGGCAGTGTTTCACCATTGACCTCTGGTGAATTACCCAGCTGACCTTCGACCTCAGGGTCGCCGTCGATGGTGTCAACCATCACGGGACCGTCACTACCTCCCTCCCTAGGGGTTTCCTCTTGAGATTCAATAATCTCTACCTCTTGAACCTCAAACTGTGGACCAGTCGCTACTTCGACGAGAGGGCTTTCTGTCACCCCCTCGCTGAGCTGACTGACCCAAGGTTCCAACTCCCCACCGACATATGGTTTGAGTCGGTCGACGTGGACAACCTTTAGTTTGCCTCCTCGCCGAAGCTGGATGCGCACCACCACATCCGACAACCTCTTCACAATAAGCCATGGTCCTTCCCAACGCAATTGAAGCTTGGGGGACACATGCTTTTTCCTTGCAGGATTATGCAGCCACACAAATTGACCTTCCCGCAGTCCATGAGTCGATGCATGTCGGTCGTAGTTTCGCTTCTGTCTGCGGGCACTTTTCCCCAGGCAGACCTTTGCTCTCTCATGAGCTTGTTGCATATTGCCTCGCAACTTCTCAGCAAAGTCGGTACTGGCGTCATTCTCGACCTCAGGACTCCCAGTCACCAGATCCACCGGAATGCTAACTTCACGACCCAACATCATCATGTGGGGGGTCTCCCCAGTCGACTCTTGCGGTGTGCATCGATAAGCAAAGGTGGCATAAGGGAGGAATTCGTCCCAATCCCTTTGCCTCTTCTTTGGATCAATGAACATCGCGACAATGTTTACCAACGTCTTGTTGAATCTCTCGACCATACCATCCGACTTAGGATTGTATGCGGTCGTTCGAGTCTTGGTAATGCCAAGGAGATGGCACATTTCCACAAACACCTCAGACTCGAAATTTCTACCCTGATCTGAGTGCAGTTCTTGGGGCACTCCAAATCGACACACAAACTCGTTCACCAACTTAAGAGCAACAGTCCTCGCAGTGGAATCAGGAAGGGGATACGCTTCCATCCACTTGGTGCAGTAATCGCCAACTACCAAAATCCACTTATTGCCACTGTCCGATGTGGGCAGTGGCCCAAGCAAATCTATGGCCACCCGTTCCATTGGAACGCCGACCCTGTACTGCCTTAGAGGGGCGAGCCTTCTCTTAGCAGCAGATTTCCTTCTGGCGCAGAGGTCGCAAACCCGCAGGGACGACCGTACATCTGCCGACATACCTGCCCAGAAGTACCTGAACTTCGTCTTAGCCAACGTCTTACTGACACCCAAATGACCACTGAGTTGTCCACCATGCAACTCTTCGATGACACCTTTCCTCAACTTTTGTGGCAAAACCAACAGCCACCTCACCGACTTCCCATCGTCGGACTCCCAGCGCCGACACAACAGTCCTTCCCTGACCTCCAATTGGTCCCATTGAGACCAATAGGTTTTGGAGGCCGTGGAAGAGTGGGACAGAGTCTTCCACTCAGGCCGATCATTTCCCTCCTCTTTGGACTTGATAAGCCAACCCATCGTCCCATCCTCCAGTTGAGCCGCCCTCATCTCCTCTCCAGGAATCATTGGTTGGGCCACCAGACCCCTCACCAAAGACTCTCTACCCTGAGTTTCCACCTCGGGCACCTGGTGACCTGACTCGTCACTTGTTGGCTCCTCCCGGCCACACTGCTTACACTGTCTCCTAGACAAGCCATCAGCATTTCCATGCTTTTTCCCTGGCCTGTGTTCTATGATCAAGTCGTACTGCGATATCACCTCCATCCATCGGGCCAGCTGACCTTCTGGGTTTTTGAAGTTGAGAACCCATTTCAACGCAGCATGGTCGGTTCTGACTGTAACCCTGCGACCATACAAGTACTGCTTGAAATTCTTCAAGTAGACAACCACAGCCAACAACTCCCTTCGGGTGACACAATAATTCCGCTCAGGTCTGCTGAGCTTTCGACTCGCATAAGCCACAACTCTTTCTACACCATCTTGGACCTGGGATAAGACTGCCCCGATGCCCTCCCCACTGGCATCCGTGTCCAAAATGAAATCGCCTTCGGGGTTGGGGTACGACAGAATCGGGGCAGTCTGGAGTCTGTCCTTCAATTCGTCGAACGCCCTTTGACATGACTCAGTCCACACAAATACCCTCGATTTCTCTGTCAAGGCATGAAGTGGACTCGCAATCTCTGCGAAACCTTGGATGAATTTCCGGTAGTACGAGGCGAGGCCCAAAAAGCTTCGGACGTCTCGTACACACCTCGGAACAGGCCAGTCAGAAACTGCCTTGACCTTTTCTGGATCTGTAGCAACCCCTTCTGCGGACACAATGTGCCCCAGATAAGCCACCGACTTCTGAAACAAGTGACACTTGCTTGGCTTAAGCTTAAGCCCAGCGTGCCGGAGCCTACTCAACACTACTTTGAGACGCTCTAGGGTCTCCATTACGGTTTGCCCAAACACAATGATGTCATCCAGGTAGATTAACAAAATCTCCCACTGCAACCCAGCCATGACCTTCTCCATCAACCGTTCAAAGGTGGCTGGAGCGTTGCATAGCCCAAACGGCATGCACTTCCAACGGTAAAGTCCGTTCCTGACAACAAACGAGGACTTCTGGCTAGCATCCTCATCTAGGGCAACCTGCCAATACCCCGATGCTAAGTCAAGCGTCGCAAACCACTTGGCCCCATTCAAGGCATCAAACGTCTCATCAATCCGGGGTACCGGATAAGCATCCTTGATGGTGACCGCGTTTAACCTCCTGTAATCAACACAGAAACGCTTAGTCCCATCCTTCTTGCCAACCAAAACAACATTCGCCGCCCAAGGACTATCAGAGGGTTCAATAACTCCTCTCTTCAACAAATCACCGACCTGCCTTTGAATCTCTTCCTGGTTGCAGTAGGGATGCCGCCTTGGTCTTTCCTTGACCGGCGGAGATTCCCCTGTCTTAATATGATGTTGCACCATATCAGTCCTACCAATATCATGATCTCCTTTCGAGAAAACATCCTGGAAGTTAGCCAAGCACTTCCGGACCTCTCCCTGGTACTTAGCCTCCACATTGGCTGTCCCCCGACTAAACAGATCATGCAAATGCATGGGCAAGCCCTGCTTTGCCCCTGACGTCTGTTCAGTGTCACCAATGACCGCCTCATCCTCCACCTGAGAGACTACACCCACCGTCGTTCCTGCCCGAGCAACTCTCTTTTCTCGCCCTGGGTTAAACAGTCTCAATGGAATTACTTCCGACTCCATGTTGACTAGGGACCTGGCTAATACCAGCCCTTTCTGAGCCAACTCACCACCACCCTCTAAAGGTTCAACAATAGCCAAACCGGCTACATCAACCTTTCCTCTGGAGAGCACACCAGGGACGACCGCCTCGTGGCCTGAAGGAATGACTGTGGTCCTCGACACTACCACTCGCCCAATGAAGGGTTCACCAGCTATACTGGTGCACTTGATTCGCTCCCCACTGAGCCGAAGTTCCTTCAACTGGAAATCCAAATTTCCTCCGGTGGGCACCAGAAAATCCATTCCCAGGATGCCTGGGTACTTCATTTCGGTAAACGTCGCCTTCACCAACTTAGCCGTCCGACCAACTTGTACCTCAACCAAAGCACTGCCCAACACTGCCAAAGGGCTACCATCAATCTGTTTAACCTGGACACCCTCCGTCTCCAAGACGGGTCTACACTCTTTTGGTATTTGGTAGTATATGGCACTACTTATTAAAGTATCGGTGGACCCCGTGTCAATTAAAAACCGACACTTGGTAGCCCTTACCAATCCATCAACAAATAGTCCATAGCGGGGACTCAGACTTGACATGGGCAGTGTAATTACTCGCCCTTCTCCCTGTCTTGACCTTTTCCCTTTACTACCACTACTGCCGTTGTTTTGTCTTTTGGACCCTCTTGTAACCCCAGCCTGTCCGTGGGTCCCTCTTGAGGCTGGTTGTCGTTTCCCTGCTTCGGGGTAAACTGTCTACGAGGTTGCTGACACTCGCGGGCGAAATGCCCCAAGCCTCCACAATTGAAGCACCTCCTCTGACCGGGTTCCGTCCCCTGGGGCTTGTGCTTCTTCAATGATGAAGACACACCCTCAGTGGAACTCCGATTCCCCAACGACTTCAACATCTCTGCCATCGTCTGTAACGTACGGGCCTGCTCACTGAGGTTCGTTTCCAAACTTCCCAGCCTCTGCTCCGTACCCACAGCGTCTGCAGCCCTTGCCAACTTGGCGGGCTGTCGATCTAGTAACCTTTGTCGTTCGACCCTGTCAAAGTTCTCAGTTTCTAAAGCTGCCTGAATAGCCTCGTCCAAATTCGTCGGACGGGCCCTGTTGATGCCTTCCCGGATGGAATGATTATCCACCGCATCAATGAAATGGTTCTTGGCCAACCGGTCACGAGCAACTTCCTCAATTTCAGGGTATGCTCGAGCCGTCAGCTCCTGAATTGCCTGGCCCAACTCTTGCAGGGTTTCCTTCGTCCCCTGCCGTCTGTGTCGCAATTCAACCAGATAGTTCTCACTTTGACGACCAGAGCCAAATCTCCGTTCCAACAACTTGACAAGGGCACTGTACTCATAGGTTTGCCCTGTCTCGCCCAACAATCCACAATCTCATCGCCAACCTCTGTATTAAACTTGTGTACTCGCCTTTCCACAGAAGGAGGCGTTACCTTAACAGGAACTAGACTTAATCATTCGCAATCATCCCACTTCTGACACCATTTGTGGCGGAATTGCATTTGTTAGGGGCAAATTACAATCTGATCCTGGGCCTACTTATACCTCAGGCTTCAGATCACTCGATGATCTAAAGGCAAAGGGACAAGGTCCGTTTGGAGGAAATATACCGCCGATTGCGTAATGATCGTCTAGTCCTATTGCTACACAGTTACCCAAATACATGGACACCTTGACGAGAGAACTGTCGGTGAACTGATCACAAGATCGTTTATTGCATCAATCAACAAATTAATCAGCAGTGTACAAAATTGGGCAGGGGTTTCTTTATTATAACCTGTTTCTTTGGGCCAATGAACATGTAATATCACGTTGTCATCCTAATATTCTGAGTCCCTAGACACAGCCCGGTATAATCTCTAACATTAACAGATAACCATAGTGACCCTAGGATGTAATCACTCCCATGTAATCACTACTAGCCGTCTATAAAAACACTGGCCGTAGTAAGCAATACAGGCTGTAGTAAGCAATACAGGCCGTAGTAAGCAATACAGGCCGTAGTAAGCAACACAGGCCGTAGTAAACAACACAGGCCGTAGTAAGCAACACAGGCCGTAGTAAGCAACACAGGCCGTAGTAAGCAACACAGGCCGTATGTAAACAATACTAACCGTAGTAAGCAATACAGGTTGTAGTAAGCAACACAGGCCGTAGTAAGCAACACAGGCCGTAGTAAGCAACACTGGCCGTAGTAAGCAACACGGGCCGTAGTCAGCAATACACAGGCCCTAGTCAGCAATACACAGGCCCTATGTAAGCAACCTTGCACTCGTGTACCCGCGAACAGTGTGGTCTAAGAAGACCCCTACTGTGCACGGAACACTAAATACCGGTCACGGTTGCAGACAATGATTGCTTAATAACCCTCAATGGACGCGACTCTCGCTGTCCAAGTGTGCCTTTTCTTAATTATGTACCCTAACTATCTCCCACACTTCTAGAAGGTGCGTTTTCCCCTAGTCACAAGCCACCGCTTTTGTGACCGGCAACTACACTCCTCTAGCGTGTCTAATAGACCAAACACAATAAATTATATATACAGCAATCTTCCTCAATTTCTTGCAACGATCATCTTGCAAGAGGGCTCCTAGCCGATCACACAAAATACAAGATAAACACAATATAATAAACACCAGTTGAGTCCAACTTACGATCTGATCCCTGCTTCTCGATTTACCACTGCCGCTGGAAACCCCGTCTCCTATCCTACAAACACTAATATTTTACCGTCGTCGCCCAACACTAACTATTCACCGTATTGTGAGACTATCTTTACTTAATAACTAGAAACTCCGACTGCCTTACTCCACAACTAATCTGCAACCGCTTTTCTTAACAACTATTCTGCGACTGCTTTTCTGAACAACTATTCTGCGACTGCTTTTCTGAACAACTATTCTCCAAGTCCCGCAATCTCGCCAGCCCCGCTCTGCCTGGCCCAGACATGCGGTCCTACACCGCCACTGCGCACGCTCACCCTGCCAGACCGGGTCACTGCTAGCGCTAAGCTCCGCCCACTTGCACTGCCAAGTCGTCACGCAGCAAACCCTATATACACAACCTAAAAATAGCACAATCACATGTCTTTCACATGCATTTCCGTCACAGTAGTTTGTATGTAGCTAATGTGTAGTATAAGATTGTTCATGTAATTAGACTTCCCATTAACATTAAATAATTACTTGAATTAACTATCTGGGCTGGCCCAAATGGGCCCCATATAGGCCACCCCATATGGACCCCTCGTTTTGGCCCACATGCCCATATGAACACCAGGTAATGCCCATGTGGAACAACCCAGATTTTACCCATGTTGTTTTCCAAAGAAGGGCCCCAGATGTATCCCATGTTATCTGGGCCAACCAATATGAATCCTGGGTGCAGGATCCAGAGGGGGCCCATAAGGGTTGCACCATATGGGCCTCATGGTGGCCCATATTATGGGACCCATGTATCTCATATGGGTTATATGTGCCTACCCATGGGCCCCATATGAATCTTGGGTGCAGGATCTGAAGGCACAGATGGATAACCCAATATGACCCCATATGTTGGCCCATGGGACCCATGTATCCCATATGGGTTATCTGGGCCTATGGGCCCCATATGAGCTTTGGGTGCAGGATCCGCAGAGGCCTATTTTGGGTTAACCCCATATGGGACCCATGTGGGAATGCTACCTGGGATGACAATTTTTTTTAAATAAACATTCAAAAATAGTCATTTCGGGGTCAATTTCGACCTTGACCATGACCTATATATGCATATCCTTGAGTTCTGGCGATCTCAAAGGTATCATCAAATGAAGTGGCATCCCCAATTTAGGTGGAAATGACGTCCCCTTAAATGTTTTTTCTACACTGTTTGGTTCCAAAATTAAGCGTGTTTGTACATAAAACCATGCATGCGGATTGGCGGCCATGCTGGATTTTTACCTCTCAGGGTCCTCAGAGGTCAAATCTGACTTCCCTCCACATCTGAAAATAAGTCTTATGGTTAAAACTAGATATGCTAGAGGTTTAATGCTTTTCTCAAAAAGTGCACAGTAATAACCCACCTCGTTGTCTCCCCCACTGCACGTAGACACACGGTTCAGATCACACAGCTCAAGTAACCAAGCTATTGCACACAGTAGTACAGTGGGAACACGCAATTTGGTCACAATAACAATGCCAACAGCCTCACCTTCGCAGAACAGTTAAAAGGGCGCGGTATGCGCAGTGCATTCGACTCTATGGTATGGCATTTTGTGCATGTTAATTTGGGAGCTTTACATGCAATCTCGATTGAGGTAATTAAAATAAGTGATTACAAGGAAGCTGAATATTGGTACTACTGCTGGTGTACCTACCGGTTACTTTATAATCAGTGAGCTTAACATTAAAACTAACCAACTGTTAAATTACACATTGTAATTCCAAGTATAGTCACCAGCATAATCAGCCAAGACATTACACCGATGGCCATATTCATAAGATATACATTTTGTGTCAATAGTCTAGTCAATCTATGGTTTGACCTAGACAAAATTGCAACAGAAATGATTTTTTTGCAAGTATCTCTTGAAGCCCTCCAAAACAACATATCAAAAAAGTAGCAAGAAGGAAGTAGGGGAAATAATGCCTAATTTGCATAAATTAAAAATGGCCGTTTTTGCCTCTATTATCAGTAATTTATGTACGCACACCCTCTTGTTTTTACACACAATATTTTCATGGGTATGGTATGGGTATTTTTAGCGACGTCCCCATTGGGTTTGTACACGAAAACGAAGTGAGGACGTCCTCGCTCTGTCAAACACCCGGATCCCAAATCAATAAATCCAGCCTTTTACTTGTTATGGGATTTGTTATGGTTTGGCCCGAAGCTAATGCATGGGTCAATGCAACTTCAAGAGTAACCAACCCATTGGGGAACTCGAACCTTAAATGGGAAGTAAATCTCTATCTCGTAAGTTGAAGTATCGGCTATATGCGCCTCAACACCCTCCAAACTAATCCAAGGACCGTTTATCCATGAGTTTTTAGACGAAGCACTTCTTAAACAAGTACTTGAGCGATTTTTGTTTTAACTGGAATGCTACTTAAACTTGTTTATAATGTGTTTGTTTATCATTTAAATGTAATTTTGATATTAATTTTGTATGCTTCTGAATTTTTCGTAATTCTCGATCGAAAAACTAGGCACATTTCTGCCGTTGACAGCGTGCGTCAAAGGACAATACTTCGACATAATGTGTGAGTTTGCTTTGTTACACATGACGTAACACGAGTGATGACTTACACCGGAGAAGGGTGTTGAAAATGATTGTTTTTTATACAATTAAAATCTGTTTAATCTCATGTGAACTCATTTTCCTTATAGATTGAAAACATTTTAAATGAAAATCAGCAAAGATCACCTGTTGCCGTTTTCGTTCAAGTCATTCTTTAAAGACACTGGCAGTGGTATATTTTCAAAATAAAGCTTTTGTCATTAATATATACATTTTTATGAGTGGAATGTGAACAAACAATTTACTAAGGTTAACAAATTGTATTTTTCATTTAATTACAAATTAAAAAATAGGCCCCCCTTTACATGGCGCTGTTCGTGACGTCAATCGAGGCAGGAGAAAATGTGTAGTCTGGCCCCGTACATTACGTCTGGGTACCTGATCAGTATGATGCGTTTTCGTATTCGGACGTCACCACCCAATGCAATCCTAGGACAGTGTACAGTCGACTAATACGAGACGTATACGAGGTTTTTCACCGGTCCCGAACTGTCCCATGCGCGTTTTTATGTCTTAAAAACGGAAGATACGAGCATGGTCATAACGAGAACACGGATAATACGAGGTATTGTTTTTCCACCAGAAACATTTCGCTGGTAACCTAAGCTTCACTGCAACTTCCCTTGCACACTACTACCAACGAAAAAATCCCCGGGCTATCCAAGTGTTCGCTGCACATAGCGCTGAAAACGACGTCGGACCAGACCACTTTGCCCTCGTTCGCCTAACTTTCGATGCCCGTAACTGCCTATATTTGGGATCTGCAGGAAAAAAATGCTGGCTGACCCCATCTTTAGTCGTTTTGCTGCATCCAGCAGCAATTTTCGCTGGAAAAATTTAAGAAAAAAAAACCTTTTGGATAACCAAACGAAACGTACAATCTCACTACTTGCACGTGTATATACAACGTAAATGTAGGCAAGTTCGAGTGGGGTCGATGTTCAATCGAGGCGAAATCTTCCTCGATTGACGTCACAAAAAGGGATGGGCGGAGTCGCCCCCAAACAACTTTATCTATTTTTTTACTCAAAAAATTGTTTTATTGTTAATTATACTCTTATATTTAAAAAAAAAAATATCCAGGTGACTTTAACTCATCAGGTTCGGCCAAGTGCCTGGGTACAATATTAAAATCAGAGTCCAATGGTTTTGATACTTCTTTATTTGCTAGAGTGCTGTATCAGGGAGGGATTTAATGAAAGGATATTGATCCACCAAACATCCGGGAGGATTTGACTTTACACAAAAATAGATCTAAGCCTACACGTAATATGTGTGCCAAAAGCAATAACGTAAATTGGTTCTCACAAACAAGAAACCCGGCTTTTTCCCAATGCAGCCTAGGTTATTTAAATCGTTTTGAATGAAAGAAATACAGGATGGATGCAACGTGATGACAATGTTTATGACTATTTTCGTTGATTTTCAGCTGGTTTGATAAAACGATTCAGCTCATCATTACAAAAGCTGGACGCTTACTTCTAAACTTGGAGCATTTGTCGGTAGATGGAATGACAGTAACGCATTTGGTATCTGAGGCCTTTCAAGACTATCGACGGACCTGCTGTGTCACCAGGTGGCACCATCAGCAATGCAGACTACTCGCAGACTGTCAGGAAGGTGATGATCTCTGATGTCCTTTATTCTTTGATCATGTGATCCTTGAAAATTTGAAATCTTTTGCAATGTGTTTTCCTCAGTGCACAATGGTCACAATTTAGAGTGTATTATTTCCATGTCTTCTCCCAGATCCACCAAATTGAAAGTTGCACGATTCCTTTATTACAAGCATTCTCGAGCCTGCACAATATTCGCAAAGCCATTACAATTGCTTGAAGGGATTCCTCATCAATAGTTTGGGAAAAGAGTCCATTCTTTCAAATCGTCTGGTTTCAAGGGATTTTGTAAACACTTATTATTATTATTGTTTATTCGGCATATCAAAAAGAACAAACAAAATACAGAAAGAACAAAGCAATACAAAAGGGACGAAAAGCCAATGGCACATGCCTGGAATTAAAAAAGATTATTAAATAACTGACTTGAAAGCCTTTAACTCCAATGCTACTGGCTACATAGGCACATGAAAAAACACAGCATCAAAAATCCAAGAAAAATAAAAATTCCTTCCCCCGGAAAAAAATAAGTATATATAGGCCCCCTATATATAAATATAAACTGTTAGTAGTGCATATAAAAATAAATAAACAATTTATGTTACTTTGGTTGGCAGACGTCGCATCTCTCAGCAAAATTGTCCACCCCTTAAAGGAAAGCTCGGCCTCCCCAGACCTCAACGAATCGGGCAGTTCCTCCCAATAACGAGCAAAGACGTTCACTGCAGAGCAGTGAAGTCTCTGCGTTCGAGCTCCGAGGTGGTCAAACTTAACAGTCTCAGTGTGCCGACCATTTACTGCACGCCTGACCACACCACACTGAATAAAACCATACAACCACTAGGAAGGGAACGGTTCATTGAAATAAGGATTCATATTGTAGCGTAGTCGGGAACGCATAGAACTGAACCAAAATAAGGAACCAATATTTAGCTGGCTTTAAATTCTAGCCAAATGATAATTTAATCAATATTCCTAATAGTTACACAAATCTACGTAAATTAGGTGGAGACCTAGGCCCTTATGAGCAATATACAAAAAATAACAGCAGTTGGTACTTAACAGATGTATAGAAAATGAACAGAGTCCCTATCTGTGGCTGGTACAAACTATAATTTAGGTAAAACAACTGGTATGAATCTAAAATAATGTCTTGAAAAGAACTCTCCAAAGTATTCAAAACTCACTCTGTTTTTGGTGTACCAACTCAGCCCTCCACACACGATGTTGCTTGGCCGCACCCAAAAAGCCAACTCAACCCAGCTCTGCCCACAACCGAAAAACCAAGAATGTATAATTGAACAAAAAGTCTTTGTAAATAACTAGAACATGCTGTATGTGAATGATGCATTAACTAAACAAAAGTAACTAGACTCAATGGGCTTTATAAAAAGAAGTAGTTTTACAGGTGATACTTCATTGTGTTCTTACATAAGTTTGAATAAAAGAACCCTAGTTCAAAAGAAAATATGTGACCTGGACTAGTCCACATCCACCACAGGGGAGGAGGCTGAACCCTGGACCAAAGCACAAGTGTTGGGGGGTATTTTCACTACAATATTGTACACATTTTGTGAACATTGTTATATCTCCAATTTTGTGCTCATTGACTTGCAATAAATTAAGAGCATTACAATGGAAATTGTCTCTTAGGAGGATACCATTAACTGTACCATCTTTGTGGCAAGTGAGCTTTTGGATATCGTCACCAATAGCACCTCAATATAGTTTTGTTTGGATGGGAGGACTTGAAAGCGCGTCTAATCCAAACGTCAGGTCATGTGGTTTTGAGTGCGGGAAGTTTGAAATCAATGAAGCGTACGCGTATATAAGCCGACAGGGGCGGATCCAGGATTTTCCAAACGGGGGGCGTGAAAATTTACCAAGCAGCAAATGGTGAATGCAATTTGTGGCGCCTACGAGCGCATAACGCGAAGCCCTATATTATAACGGCATGGGCCGCTTCCGGGGCCCGCTTAAATGCTCCGAAACAGTTAGGATTCTAGATGCTCTGTGGTGCGATCGATGCAATATCTGACCACTTTAACCAATTTTGTTTTAGCAAGATCATTATTAAAACATTATTTTCGAGTTGGGAGTCATTGATTTGAATCAGCCATCCTGAGTTATAAAATCAAAACGCAGGCTACAAAATAATACTTATTCAGGGGAAAAAAACTGTTGGGCGAGACAAACGATAGTGCAATTTTTTAAATCAATAACCAAATAGGGTCTCTTTGTCATTTAGTTTTCACTACTTGAGGATTAGAATGTGACACAAAATATGTTACTACTGATTAGAACAAATTGTGTTTGTCTTCAGTGACAGCGCGATCGAGCAACAGTAACATTACGACAAGGTGAGGGTAGGCCTACTGGAGGCCTAGCCCCCTCCCCCAGCCCTGCATCGTTGTACTATCTGCACAATTATTGATAATTATTAGTTTGAAAGAAACACAACGGATATTTACCCTCTTTCTTGAATACGAAAAAAATCTGTGATTTTCTAAACAGAGTGAGACACCATGATTAAGCGATGCTCTTCACTAGCCCCACTGTAGGGCCAATCCACTTCGTTCGTATCCTTGCCAATTGGGCCTAGCACCATTGCAATTATCCTATTATTTTGTACCCGATGTAATTTTTAATCGGGGTTATGAAACTTACCGATCGAATGCTACTCCTACTTGCAGAAAGCCCTAATGCTAAACATTTTTTTAAAAACATCACGGATTTGGGGGGTAAATTGATTGCCAAGGATACGAAGTGGATTGGCCCTATTCATACTAGTTTCCGAAGTTCGTGTTGTAAAAGTCACATTGTATTTAGCGCGCGCGAGTGCTACTTTCCAGCCAGAAACTTCTTTGCACAATGTACATGTACACACACGGTCGACTCACGCTGCGGGTGAATGATCTTCACGCCCCGGATCCATCCCCGCGCCAGGCATGTTCAGTGTGTGAGAAAAACATGTCTGTCAGTGAATTAATAATGGTTCACAAATGAAACAAAGTGTACATGTACGAGGTACGGATTATTAGTAGCTTTTTTGAAAAAAAAAAATACTAGGTAGGGCCTATGTCGTTAATGTTGTCTCTCTCTCACTTTTCTCCTTGATGGTGTCTCTTTTCTTTCCTTTTTTTTCTCAAGCAAAAGGGGGGGGGGGGGGCGTGCGCCCCCCACGCCCCCCCCCCCCTGTATCCGCCCCTGGCCGACAATAGGTTCGGTCAGAGTTCAGGCCGTAACAACGCACTTAGACAAGGCAGGAGACAAACAGTCTGCTAAAGAGAGGAAGCGGGTCCAGATCGCAGAAGAATCTGCGTTAAAAGATTTAGAAGGCAGGAAGCGACCCCGTAAAACACCTAACTCGAGTGATGTCGGCGCCAAGAGATATTACGATCCTAGTGATCGTTATCTTTTTCGAGGTATATGTATTTGTTTCATTACCCCCTCAATGAATACTTTGTTATAGTTCATCACCGTTGTGCTCCGGCCTATTTCCCATGCTATAATAAATTATCTGAAACAAAATCTTTGTATCATGAAGTATTTAGTTTGTTTCTTGTCGTCCATAGAAAATGAAACTGCTTTTCATGCGTATGAGCGTAGCGAAGAAGCATGAAAATATAGTTTTGTTTGGATGGGAGGACTTGAAAGTGCGTCTAATCCAAACGTCAGGGTTATGTGATTTTGAGTGCGGGAAGTTTGAAATCAATGAAGCGTACGCGTATATAAGCCGACAATAGCCTGGTTCGGTCAGTCAGTTCAGGCCGTAACACCGCACACGTTAAGTGTTAACTTGGTGTTAATACAATTCTGTTGTTACTGGTTATCGTTCACAGTCATGGCACTTCCTATCATGTTTGATTAACGTTTAGATGAATCATAACTCTTCTGATATCTATTTCTCTTATAGGCATGCCAAATTATGACATGTGCTTCAGTTGTAGAAGGCCAGGGCATTGGGCAAGAGAGTGTCCATTCTACCCCTTCGCCGTCACTTCCAAAGCCAAAATAAGAGATAGACCAATATATGCATTAATGAAGAGCTAAAGTCTAATAAAACGAATGTAAAGGGAAGATTAAAACAGTGTGCCCAATTTTGGCAAAGTATTGGGGTATCAAAAATGATCATGTCGGTAATTACTAAAGGATACAAAATTCCATTTCTAGAATTCCCACCACCAATGTTTTATCGAAACAATTCAGCTTTAAACGAGTTTTCTTTTGTCACTGATTCCATTCTTGAATTGCTAATTTCAAACAGAATATCAGAGAAGCCCGACCCATCGTACACAGTTAGTCCATTATCCGTAGCTTATCAAGCTTCTGGGAAGAAACGATTAATACTTGACTTGAGCAGAATAAACAAATTCGTACAAAAGATTCATTTCAAAATCGATGACTGGAAAATTGGCTTGCAATTTTTATCTGAAAATGCACAGCTTATAACTTTTGATCTCAAATCAGGTTATCATCACATAGACGTAGCTGGAGGATTACCAGAAGTATCTCGGGTTTTCATGGTCAATTAATGGAGTTCAAAGATATTTCGAATTCACTGTTCTTCCTTTTGGTTTATCGTCTGCTCCACTGATTTTCACAAAAGTTCTGAAACCTTTGGTCACACATTGGAGAGCTTCAGGTATTCTTATTGCACTATACTTAGATGATGGATTTATTGTCATTCCAAAGTTAACGAAGAATACTGAATTAAAAAAAATTGAAGCAAAGAAAATATCTAAACATGTGAGAGTTGATTTGTTAAGAGCGGGATTCATTTATAACATTGCCAAGAGTGTATGGGAGCCAACAGAGTCAATTGAATGGTTAGGTATGATTTGGGACACTAGAGAAGGTACACTTAGAGTACTTGTAAGGCGCATAGCAAAAATACTAAAAACCATTCGTGAAATTCAAGAAACGCCCAATTTAACTGTTCGGAAACTACATTCAATTGTTGGACAAATTATTTCACTTGGTCCGGTATGTGGCAATATTTCCAGGCTTATGACTAGGGATTGCCAAGTTCAGATCGCTCAAGCCAATGATGAAGATGATTTCATAACTCTATTAACTCATCAAACGAATTCTGAAGTTCAGTTCTGGTCCCGAAATGTGTCTATATTAAATGTGCGGAATGTATTTGCAAGTAGGAAAGTGAATAAGATAATATGTTGTGACGCAAGTGCAACAGGTTCGGGTGCAATCGTTTGTAATGATGTTCATACAGCTCACAAGTATTGGTCAGAAGAACAAGCAACCAAAAGTTCAACATGGAGAGAACCTAATACCATTCTCTTCGCTATTTCTTCGTTCTTAACTATTATTTCTGGTTCGCAGTTAAAGTTATATACAGACAGTCAACCTGCGGCAAGGATTATCGAAGTGGGGAGTATGAATACAGAATTACAAAGAATTGCAAATGACATATTTCAGATCACATTAGAATGAAGTTGAATGGATCCCTAGGAACGAACAAGCAGATTTCGTAAGTAGATTGGTTGACACTGATGATTGGATGATATCAACACAATTTGTCCATGTTCTAACAAGGTTGTGGGGTCCATTTTCCGTAGATTGTTTCGCCTGCCATTATAATGCCAAACTTCCACGTTTCTTTTCGAGATTTTGGAACCCGAGCACTTCTGGAGTAGATGCCTTTGGACAAAATTGGTCAGGAGAGTCAGGAGAGAATTGTCTGTTAGTACCCCAGTAGTTTTGATTCCGAGTGTTTTACAGAAACTCCTCGACTGTAAAGCTAAAGGTACTTTAGTTTTTCCACGGTGGCCTTCTTCAGTGTTTTGGCCAATTATGTGGTTACACTACAAAATATGGATAAAGGGATTTATTTCAGTTGAGGGACAAAATGCTCTGGAACTTGGAAGGGAAAAAAAATAATTACTCGGTTCCCAGAGATTTCAAGGTGTTATTTGTGCTGTTTTTATAGATTGTACTGTAACCTAACTGACTCCGAATCTTTAACAATCTCGTGTACTTGTTTTTTGCTTGCACTTTAGATAGTATATACTCGCAACCATTTTGGACAGAATTTCCAATCCAGCTGGAAAGTATGAGAAGACAAATCTTCAATGAAGCTGTATTATCCAAGGCAGATGGCACAACTATTGCATATTTATACAAATGCAGGCATTTATCTTTTTTGGATTAAGGAAGTGTATTCAGACATAAAACTTCCCGTACAAGATGAAATAATAGCCGCTTACTTGGTTCAATTAAAAGTTAGAGCAAAATCGGATAGCGTTCTCACATCAGCTGCAGCAGCTATCAAATGGTTGCATACTTTAGTTAATGCCAAAATTAACCCAATAGACTCGCCAATAGTTCAACAGATTTTAGTTAGTGCCAAACGACAACTTCACAAACCACCAAATCAAAAAGAACCAATGACATTAAGTTAAACGTATAGTTGATCAATTAGGAGGAGCTGATAACACATTAATGGAACTAAGAACAGCCTGCTACGTTTCCTTAAAATTCGCCTTACTCTTCAGGCACGATGAAATGGTTCAGATAAAGGCTTCTCATATTGAAGAACTTCCGAATAATAAAGGATTTAGTATTTTCATACCCCGTTCCAAAACAGACGTTTTTAGAGAAGGGAATAAAGCTTATCTATCCGATACTCATAGCTCATACTCCCCTGTTGCGATATTAAGGAGCTTTATGTCAAGATCTTGTATTGAAATTGGTCAAGATGTACATGTACATCTATTCACAGCCCTATCATACCATCCCAGTATTAACATGTATAAATTCCTCTTGTGAATAAGCCTTTAAGTTATACTAGGTGTCGGGAATTATAAAAATTATTTAAAAAAAAAATTAAAAAAATATGAGTAATGGCTAAATTATATAATAGAGAATTTTGTTTGTACTTAAGAAGTGTTCTCTAAAATTTATGTAGTTGTATAAGTAATCTCATGAACGAAAAATATTGTAGTTGACTGTAATCCATTGTAATAAGAATGCATGTATATGGGAGGATACTCAAAAAGGCTTAGATGGCCGAGATTCGGTGAGTCTTGATAGTGAGGAATGGCGATTATTCAATTTGTAACTAATCGTGTAAAATCGTGTAAATATAGTTGACTGTATTCACTATTAATGAGGATACCGGGCGATGCCCGAAGGGCCTAAAGGGTCGAGACTCGATGAGTCTGGATTGAGTTATAATGGCTTTTTACAAACGATTAACTAACATTAAAACCTTTTCGACCAATTAACACTCAAACGTTGTGCTCCGGCCTATTTCCCATGCTATAATAAATTATCTGAAACAAAATATTTGTATCATGAAGTATTTAGTTTGTTTCTTGTCGTCCATAGAAAATGAAACTGCTTTTCATGCGTATGAGCGTAGCGAAGAAGCATGAAATGTATATTAGACAAAGCTTCACTGTTTACTTTCTCCCCAGCTTGATTTTAACCTTGATACTGTTATACGCCAAGGCATCGAGAAGGCCCAGGTCGATCACATAAATAGAACTGAACAGCGGCGTAACTAAGGTAAATTTTTAGGGGGGCACTGCTGGCAAATCAACTATAGATTCCTTTGCACTTTAATGTATTTGAGGACTGGCACTAGGATTGGGGCCATGGGCAGTAGGCCTAATCAATGTTAAAAACTTGACCCATCCCCCCCAATTTCGATGTTTACATATTGACAAACTATTTAATATACCCTATAGACGATGTGACCTGTGACATCACATGTTTACAAAAGAGCCACAGAACCTGGACTTCCGGCAGGCATATTTGTACACAGATCAATGGAAGAAAACAACAAATCTTATGTTTTATGGAGATTGCACTGTCTGATTTTTCTAAACTTTTGATATGAAGAAAGGGGGACATCTCAAAAGCTGTACAGCTGTTGCTTTTGTAAATTTTGAATTTATGTGAAAATTATGACACAAAATGTAAATTTTCCCATAAAGCCTGTGCAGTATCTTGCCCGGCAGGAAACGCTTTAGAATGTACAAGGTCACCACTCTGTAAACAAATGTAACATGGTCTATACACTGAAGAACAAAGTAATGTCTCAAATGAAGCAAATATTTTAGATCAATGCTCTCACAGCTCAGACTGCCCTTGACGAAGTCGTTGTGTTGCAAAGTCAATGAAGCTGTAGCAATCCATGGCTTTCCTGTGTAGATGATGCCTTTCCCCCCTCCAACAGACTGTTGTTTCTCCGAGTGGATAAGAGCACCGGACCCAAGCTCGGGTGTTTCAGATCAGCAGAGTGTGGGTTCGAGTCCCGGTCGTGACACCTGTGTCCTTAAGCAAGACACTTAACCATTATTGCTTCGTCCTTCGGATGGGAGGTAAAGCCGTTGGTCCCGTGTGTTGTGTAATGCACGTAAAAGAACCCAGTGCACTTATCGAAAAGAGAAGGGGTTCGTCCCGGTGTTCCTGGTTTGATTGGCTGCATATTGCGCCACAGCACCTTGTAAACCATTACATGGTGCTATGTAAAGGAATAGGTCTCATACTTCAAAACGTAGCTCCACATACCTTGCAGGAAAAAAATACTGAGCGCTTTGAGACGCCCCTAGAGGGTGTGATAAAGCGCTATATAAGAATCGAGTATTATTAATAACTACCACAGAGCCAAAATCCTCTTTTGTCAACTTTGGATTGAACATCAGACATCAACGGCCTGCAACAAAAGAATTACGTCCACCGTATCCATCTTTGATTGTGATTTGTGCCTGCGACTTGCTATGTCCGAATGTGTGGTAAACTTTGCATTATGGGTAAAATGTTTCCACGAGGAGCAGTTTACCTCATTTTCGGTTAATTTTTACCTCAAGTTGGGCAAAAGTTAAGCATGCTTGAGGTTAACAAATGTTGTTTAACCCACTTCAGGAGGGATTTTCCCCTGCTATTGGTTAAAAAACGCCCTTTAAACATACTAAAACGCTCAATTTACCCAACGGGGATGACAGTTTGTTCGGAACAATTCCAAGATTTTCGAAAGCGCACGATTAATACATAGGTTTTACAACTGCTATAACAACTGCAAGTTGTTGGTCATGTTATAAAGAACCAAAGCTTTTTAAAAAGATAGGTGTTTGGCCCATGCCAATGATTCACAAATTATTGGGAAAGTCCACATACCTCGTACACATTCGGACATAGCAAGTCGCAGGCACAAATCACAATCAAAGATGGATATGGTGGACGTAATTCTTTTGTTGCAGGCCGTTGATGTCTGATGTTCAATCCAAAGTTGACATTGGATTATAGGTTGCGCTTACTCAAAAAAGGGTTAAAACAAGACTCAATGTTGGTTAAACACTTTTTTTTTTAAACCAAAATAATGGAGAACAAGACACAATTTGTTGGTGTTAAGGTAAAACCGAGTATATTTTACCAAGTGATATGGTTAAAAGCTTTTTCCAAATGACAAATTACCAGGGAAGTTTTAACCATCACGGTTGGGCTTATTGCAATCACTCAATTTTTGGATGAGCTTTAGCCCAAAACAAAAGTTGATACCAGTAAAAAGCAACAATCGGTGAAAACGGCGCTTGATGTTGAAGTTAGGCATTTTAAACTCCTGCCTTCTTTGAAAATTTCAAGGTATTTTAAACTTAGTTTTCTTACAGTATGGAGACTTGTTGCTTTGAACTTCATATATGGTAGACACAGAATGTGATTCAGACCCCGAACCTGATTCTGAATGGCAGTGTACTATAGGTATGACCTTCATTCCATATCCATAAGCTCAGCCCGATTTTGAACCCTGACCCTACCATCATTATAATTTATTCCCATACATGTCTCAAACCAGGACTTTTCTCAGGCTTTATTTATTTGAACGTCCTCTTTGGACCGGAATGAAAGTTCACAGTGGGGTAATTTTTTTATCAAATAATTAAGTCAATGTACAAAACGGCACAAAGCATAATGACATGTGGTTCCGGAGATACTATTTTTATTTTATATTACAATTTCCTTTTTGCACCGGAAGCAAAGGTCAGAGTGGGTTCACGTTTCTAAATAAAAATGTACATATGCTGTAGGCTAAGTAAAAGACGGCACAAAAATTATAACTTCGTGACATGCGGCAGAAGATATGATTTTTTAAATAAATTTTGAATTAATGTGATGACGTCACGATGACGAACACGTATTTTTCAGAGTAAGTATTTTTTTATAAGCTACAATATGGAATAAGAATGTCCCCATGCATTACATTCGAACGAAAACCCTGAAAATTCAAAGATTTCATATTTTGGTGTAGATCCAACACATGTTAATAGAGAGTACTGTAAAAGTTGGTGACGTCCTACTTCCATACATTTTAGCATAATAAACTCATAGCAATGTTTAAAACGTTGCAAATACAATATGATACATCGCGCCACACTGTCTTTTAACGTGTTTTTTAAAACACATGCCTAATTATTGCAAAACGTTGTTTTAATTGTCTTCATTTTTGATGCTTTAGTTTATTCAAAATGCGGCGCAGTCCGACACATTGCATGTTTAGCGCAATTATACAGCAAGCTAAGCCAATGTATCAGATGGTTTACTTAATCGTTGATTATCGTTAAAATACATTGTACCTTGATGAGTTGTAATTAGGGCCTGGAATAACTTTACAATTATTTGTGTATTATACTATACTGTAACTAAAATTGTACATGTTTTGAAAAGATGTGTTTTTGGCAACCACATACTCACACTTTTTAGAGCTAATGGTTTTGTACACACGTTATACAAAACATGAAATAAATGACGTCACGGCGACGTCACATAACTTTTCAGCCCATCAAACACATCTACAGTAAGATCGGACGTATACATTTTGAGATATGGTTGTCTAAAGAGTGCCTAA
The DNA here is from genome assembly GCA_037783415.1 of Leptasterias polaris. NCBI lineage: Eukaryota > Metazoa > Echinodermata > Asteroidea > Forcipulatida > Asteriidae > Leptasterias > Leptasterias polaris. Next base: position 617,488 of record JAZGTN010000098.1, read on the forward strand.
TGAAATATTCACGTCATTACAACCATGCTAAACGAATTAATTAAGTTAAACAAGCTATCTTTTACTCCACGACCTTTAGCTTTAATATGATAAAGGATCTGCCTCTTTCGTATGCAGATAAATTTGACTTTAGGGGTTAACAGAATGTGTGTACAAATCCTAAGGGATTTTGACAGAAATAAAGAAAAATAATTATAATAGGAAAGAAAAACAAATACAAATTTTTACGAAAACAATTGCTTTTCCGACTGCTATGTCGGAACAGATAACAAACAAACATGTTGCATGCTGTGATGGGGTCCCGTATGATTTGTAGACCAAGGAGGCAAATGGCACCCAAACCGAGGCAGAGGGTCCCACCCTCCCCCTCTCAAAGATGTACCAAACCCATGGAGTTCTTCACACAGCGTGCAACAATTGTTTTACTATACCATGGTAATAGATTGGAGACAATTTAGAGGCTGTCTGTTGTCATCTACCAACATATCAGATCAAAAGAAGCAGACGGACAGTGGCGAGCAATTTGAAAACAACAAATGGATATCGTTGTCGGAAATCTTGCTCCACTGTTTCCTATATACAGTGACTATTAAACAAGGCAGTTCGAAACGATCAACAGTGGGTGCGATATAATTTGATGAAAATTAACATGATTATGACATATTTGTACTAAAAGGGTGGTATTTTACTCTAAAAATGTCAGGTTTTTGTGGTTTCTGCCCTGACCACATGGTAGGTCGGATTGGGCTAAAAATTGGTGTGCATTCATTGTTCATCAGGACCTACAAGCACAGCAATTTTTATCAAAATTGGACGACATGAGGTAAAAAAAGTGCGTTGGTCTGACATGGAATGACCCATATCGTGTTTACATGTGGATGATTGCACTACATGTGTCCGGACAAGGTACGAGTACGACAGGCCCTATTTACGTGTTTTTATTTTTACGTCATTGCGTGCAATGTAAACATCTAGAGACGGAGTAACATTTTTTACTTGCCAAAAATCAAGTCTGCTCTCCGCAAGGCTCTAACTGTAAGTGTTGTACCATCATTATAATAGTCCAGACTGTTCAAACTGTTTCAACTTACACTTTCCAAATTACATTACTCAACTTACATCCGAACATTGTTGGAAAAACAAGGGAGGCCTAGAGAAGCCATTTACCTTAAATCATTTTCTCACTGGCTAGAAACATCAGTTTGCCCTTTTTTCATTAACCCCCAAATTGACATCAGTCAGCTTCCCTTTTGGTTTAGTATTTGAGATTCGATAAATCTATTCTCATACAATTTGTTTTATATACAATTCACAATACCCTAACACCTATAGTAAAAGATGCTAACTTTCTAGTTGTGTAGTTTTTTTTTAATATTCGTCTGCTTCTTCTCACCCTCGAATAAACTACCGGTACATGCTGGAACAACATTCATGATGAGAAGTTTATTAGTTGTGTACCGCAATATGATATACTTTCAAAACATCATTTGATGACTTTAATCAAGGCTTCACGAATTTCGTCAGATGCTTGTTGGAGACATTCCATAAAGTCTGACAGACTTGGGGATGTCTTGTAGCTAGAACAGATCCATTGCACGCCATCTTTCCCCATAGTGTATAGGATCCCTAGTCCATCAGGTGACGCAGGAGCAATAGCTACATGAGTAGCCTCATCAGACACCCCTACAGTGCTTGTGAACAGCGTGTTTGTGTTTATGTTTCCATAAGCAGAGTCCAGGAACAATCTAGGGACGGACTTTCCTGACTTCATTGCTAAGACTCGCAACGCAAAGAGATGACGATCCCAACCTTGACCTGTCAGAATGGGATGATATTCAAGATTTCATGAAAAAAACCCACCCCAAAACCCACTGTTCTCACTGAAACTTTTCGAAAAGGATTTTCTTCCAAATAGTCCGAGCCCCATGTCTTGAATGGCTATATTCCACCACAATGTACCCTTCGAAGTGTCATACCCTTGCTAATTGATTTAGCTCCTTTGCATCATTTTAGTATCATCAGAATGAGGCAAACAAGTAGGCCAGTCCTTGAATTAGAACAAGTTATCAATGAGAATACAGGGAACAAACAAAGAGTGGGTTAATAAGACATACCAGCCCTCGCCTGTGTTATAAGCTGTCCATGTTTATCAGAGCATGCTCTAAGTAGACTGACTTTCTCTGCTAGACTGACTGAAGTGCTTCCATTGAATATCTCAGCACACCTCTTTGTCTCTGATGTTGCAGATCGGATTGTTTCTGTACTGCCATGTTTGTAGAGGGCTGTACTGCAGGACTGGTAGGATACTGGTGTGTGGCCAGTTACTTGATGATAAGCTATCTGTGTGTCATTCGCATAAGAGTTTGGATTAGTTTGTAATATTCCTGCTAAAAGGGAACGACGATCCTGTCTGGAGTAAGGATGTGTCAATTCCTGTGCAAAACTATCAGAACACCACACTGTTACCACAAAACAGCAAGAAAGAACACAGTGTCCTTCTCAAAGAGAGCAATTGCTGTTCCCAGTTTTATGCCTGCAGAGCAGAACAGGAGTGCTCCTAAAATATATGACAACAAAATGTCACTGGCTTGTTCCAGGTTAGATTCATGTGCACTCAACAACAAAAAAGAGAGAAAAGTGTCCCCCAATCTTACCTGTTTAACACCCATTTTAAATATATAGACAGAACTAAAGGATTGATGATGACATATTATAGTACCTGCATGATCAGTTGTACTACAGCGTCTGGGCTGAGTCCACACTCTTTCAGGAAGGTAGATCCATATTTCCTGTAGTTCATTAACTGTACATTCAGCTGATCGGTTATACGTATGTGATCAACCAGTGCCTTCTCGATGCCTTGGCATATAACTGTATCAAAATTAAATTCAAGCTGGGGAGAACAAAAAAGTGCTAGTTGGTGGAATAGACATTTAGTATATTTGTTATTGGTGACTTTCTGGCCATTTCGTTAAATCCAGATTCTGACTTGCAACGTGGTATCTTCCTGAGAGACGGCTTCCCTTGTAATGCTTTTTATTCAAGTAAAGGAAAAGTAAGCAACGAATTGAAGGTAAACAAATGGAGATAAACAAATGCATGGGGTAAACAAAGAATTTGCAGAATTTAAAGTCGGATGGTTACGATGTGACCATAATCATTATTTGTGTAAAATAAGTCATCATTTCAATCAAAGATACAAATAGTGTTGTGAAACATTCCTTGTAAGCTAGAATTTGTTTCAAAAATGAACTCTTCCCAAATTAAGACGTGGAATTTCCTCAAGGACTTTTAATAATTTTGTGAAAATTGTGTGCAGCACTTTAGGAATGCTTTGAGTAAAGGAATCATCCAATTTTAAATTTGGTGGGATCTGGGGAAAAACACTCTGAATTGTGACTATTATGCAATGAGGAATACTCATTGCAAGTCACCTTATCCCATTTTACAAAGATCACATGTTCAATGAATAAAAGGACAGCAGGGATCACCTTCCTGACAGCCTGTGAGTAGTCTGCATTGCTGATGGTGCCACCTGGTGACACAGCAGGTCGGTTGATAGAGTCTTGAAAGGCCTCAGTTACCATTCTCTTCATGGTTATACCATCTAACCAAGAATGCTCCATGTTCACAAGTAAGAATCCAGCTTTGGTTACGATGAGCTGGCACATTTTATCAAACCACCTAATAATCCAAGAAAAAGGAGTCAGTGTTTTAAACATTGTCCAAAGACTCTTACTTATCACGGGGAATCAATCATATTTGTCTTACTTTTTATTCAAAATAACGTTAGAAACGGTTGGATAAGAAAATAGACTGGTTCATTTTTTTAATATTATGAGAATCGGAGTCTACATTATTGTTTTTGTATATGTTGTATGCAGAGTATTAATAGGATTTAGGATGATTGGGGCGATGAAGAGGATTGAGCCACTTCTCAATCATAAAATGTCCCATTTATCAGCGTCTCATCACTAGCCTCTCCTAATTCAAACTCTCGCTGCCCAGCTTCACGTGCCGATCCCGGTTTAAAACTGTGAGCAGCGGTGTGGAAGGCGGGTAGCTCGCGTCTTAAACTGTTTTTTCAACCAGTTACTTTAACGTTTTACAAGAACAAAGATTCAACGTTATTTTGCTTATTGATCTAATGTTTCACCAACGTTAGCAGGTGAACGTTGAAGCAATGTAACATTAACGTTTTTTCAACTTGTTACTGAAATGTTTTAATTTTAACGTTTTTTCGTCGGTAACTTGCTCATTAATAAAATGTATAATTAACGTTAGCAAGTTAACGTTGAAACATTGTGACATCAACTTTGACCTGAGTAATTAGAATGACATTAGGCATTATACTTTAGTATATTTTGATTAATAATTGGTTATGCTGCGGTCAATATCAACCTATTCATCCTTGTGTGTGGCATGTGTTATATAAATGTAGTCCGAGATACATAGAATCTGCAGTCAAAGTTGCATCTTTTTAAAAATTAATTAGTTTAATTTTTGAGTAGAATTTGCAACTGAAACTATCGATGGAGGCTTTGATGTCTGAACAAGTTCTTCGAAAAGGATTAAGAAAACAAGTTTAACAAACTACCATTAAATGTCTTAATTACACCAAATTGTTATGTATTAAATTTGAGTTTGGACCCGCCTATAAATTTGCATATCGATTTCAACCTAAAGCAACGTTGATTCAACGTTAATTTAATTTTTAACCAAGAGTTAAATTCATTTAAAGGTAGGGTAATACCAATAGATTGGTTTTTGTCAAAGTAATACTGATTTATAGTCCAAATTGTCAGTAAAGATACAATAAAAGTCACATGTAAAAGTTTCAGCTGAATACCTGGTCTACTTGTTGAGAAAACAGCAAAAAACTGTCACATTATCATGATGTGAATATTCCATTAAAAAACTCTGACCCCTTTTTGCCTCCTGATGAGTGGAGACACATTAGGCGTCAACAAGATAAGCCAATTAGCTTACGTAATATACACCCATGTAGGCACACTCCATACCTATCTAACTACTTCACCTCGGGCTTACCAATGCCCAGTGGTCAACTATCTGACCATTGCAAAAATCATGATGTTAGTTTACATAACTATAATTTACAGTTGACTGCTCTTTTGCAATGGGTTATGCATGGTGAATGCACGATCTACACTGTACATATGTTGAAACAGTGTTCCTACCTTCTACATTATATATAGCTCCATTCACGGGGATCATTGACCTGATCAAAAACTCTTAAAGACAGGGTCAACTTTTGTTAATTGTCATAGACCAGTATCCTCACTTGGTGTACAGCATCAATTAACAAACCTGTGAAAATTTAGGCTCATATGGTCATCGAAGTTGCAAGAAAATATTAAACTTGAGAAAAAAAAACACCCGTTGCATAGAATTGTGTGCTTTCAGATGCCTGAGAAAGGCTTCATGCCAGTCTGTGAAACCTTTGAAAGGCTTTATGCCTGACTAAAAACTTTCTCAAATTCAATTTTCTTTGTTGAAATTACCCCTCTCTCTAAAACAAAATTGAACAGTGCTTCAAAGGGGGTAGTTTCTGACAATGATAATATCAACAGCTCCCCAGTGCTCTTCACCATGTAAGATTTTACTAAAGACTGAAGTAAGGTTTCAGTTCCCTAATTGGTTGGTTAGACTATGACCCACTCGTAATATCTTCGGGACTGCCCAAACCATTAAAACCCATCAAAAGATGAATTCATTAGGATGGCTGCATTGTGTATTTTGTGTGTGTGGTACACTTTGCAGACTCGATGATCAAGGTGGGGAGGACACACACCTGGTCATCATTCTAATTGTATAAGCATCCTCTAGCTGGGCAGTTTCAATGGTGGGTGAGGCTGATCAATGGAACATTCTTTCAGTCACTCACCTGTTACCAGCATTTCCATACAGTCCCCTCCTGAGTAGGCCTTCAATGTTACCAGTGTTTAAGTCATCCTCTAAACACAGGCAGAATAGAGCTGAATCTATCAGCGTCATATTGTCTTGGTTATCTGTATAGACAAATAACAACTATTACTTTTATGAAGATAATTTATTAACAAAATAGTTTTTCAGTTTATAGTATGGGCCTACCACTATTTGTGCAATTCAGTGACTGTGACCGTTAAGATACTTCAAGACTAAATGAATTTTATTCCCATGCCCTTCAAAAATCTGCAATGTTGTGATCGGAGGCAGAAGACGTATTGCTTGTTGTGTGGTGTGGCTGCTTGTGCCCTGAAACAAAGGAACTTGGAGTTTAGATTGTGACTTAATTGTTGTATATGTGACGAGTGCCAGCTAAAATCGTTTGGTGTTATAGATTGCCATATGCACATACACTCTGCCTCATCGTTCCTCTCTATTTTGTATAACAAGGGACAAAAACTTGATATATTATGATATCAAGTAAAATACTGATAACATTCTAACAGTATGATTGATACTAATTTACTACTAATAGCTCAACACTTCACTAGATATAGGCTACAGATTAGATGTCTGAGATAGAGTCTAGTGAGAGAGTAACAGTAAGAGTGAATCTGTGGGAAGATGATGTCTGCATCTATGGAATGTTGAGTAAGGCAACCAGGCAATTCCTTGGGGTGTCTGGGTCAGAGTTCATCTAGGGTTTCACCCTTGGTTTGTCTGGGTTACAGTTCATCTATCTTTGTGCATATCTTTACAAACATAAAGAATTATTATTCCAAAACCTGAAATACCTTTAGATAATTCTACAATATTTTGCCGAAGATGTGCCCATGTGTCACGGTCCTGTGTGGTCAAGAAGCCAAAAGGGTGCTCCTGTGGTGGAGAGGCAGCAGAATGCTGAAGGATAAACTGAAGATGAGCTTGGATGCTCTGCCCAGAAACAATACTCCCTGAAGAGGACAAATGTTTCAAAATAGGTTGATGAGGAGGGATCCTCTTCTGTATGAAGAGATCACTATTGACCCAAATTCACCTGACATCATCTCAATAAGCTTTTGCGCTATTTGGGAGTCAATGTCCCTGTGTGTTAGACTTCAGTGTAGTGACCATACTATTAGGCGACACAGCATTAATACATTACACACTTACCATAATGTAATGTGCAATTGACTTCCAATGGTGGGCATGGCAGACAGTGGACAAGTCGTTAAATCTCTGTCGCAGTGATAGTGAAACAGCTCTCTCGCAACCATTTCGCGAGACACAGAATTGAGAGATTTATGAAACAGTCGGGACATTTCCCATCCATAAATTAATATTTACTTACCATCTTCTTCCAGAACATCAACTACATACATGTGACCCTTGCACATCACCAGGACATGACGTTGAGTCACATCACAAAACAACTCATCTCTGATTAGTTGAGGGATTCGCGTTGTATTGAAAAAATTATGATATCGACTCATATTTAAGGGGTGCACGTTGCTTTTCACTGCATGTCTGTAGGCTTCATGGGCAGACAGAGACCTGCATATTCGAAGGTGACGAGAAATTAAATTATTAAAAGAAGATTGGTAAGACGCAATCTTGTCAGACACCATACACAATCTCACAAGACAACAGCTGCATAACAGCTGCATAACTAGAGCTAGAGTGCTTCACAAAGCACAATAATGATGACCCCTATGAAATAAATTAAAAATATATAAACAACTTTTAAAATAAAATTACCACTAGTGACCACTAGGTGACCAAAGGCCGCATCCTATACTTAGTTGCATGGAAACGAATGCAATAGCTTTCGTCTGTTGATAGACGGGAACATTTGCCGTACATGTATACAACGGCGCACCCAAGGGGGGGGGGCCTCGGGGGGCTTGAGCCCCCCCCCCCCCAAGAGGGTAAAAAAAATAAAATAAAAAAAAGGGGGGAGGAAGAGGGAAGGAAAGAAAGAAAAAGAAAAAAATGGGGGAGGGGAGGAAGGGGGAAGGAAAAAAGAGCCGAGGGAGAAAAGTCGCAAATGTGTGTGTAGCTTTTGGTTTTTATTTCCGGTGGCAGTATTTTCTTTTCTTCCTTTGCCATTCGCATTTTTTTCCCTGCCAAATTACTCTTTTATACGGGAGATTCGATAACGCGAGGTGCGAGGTGCGAGGTGAAAGATTTTGAACACCATTAATAAGACAACTCCCTTGTAATTGCTTAAACTTGCAACAATAACATATTAAGCATTTGAAACCAACGGGCTAATTTGTCCAGGATAAAATATATCTCACGTCGTTCCGGCATTCAATGGTTTTTCCGCCTTATGGATTGCCTGTAGTACTACACTTGAATTTGAGAAACAACGGATAGTAATGTTTTTTTACCCGTGATGTTTTTAATGAATATGCATGGTACCATCGATACCGACCAGATCCAAAATGAATATCATCACGCGTTGCTTCTTTTCCACATTTTTCATTTTAGTCGGCTATGTTCAGGGATTAAAAAGGTCTGCAATCCTACCCTTTCCAAATTACACATCACATTATTTTATGCTCTGGTTAAACTTATAATTTCATTTTTTAACAGTAATCTGATATAAACTATTATTATGTGACACCACTTTCGCAAAACAAAGGTCTGTAGGATCTGGGTTTGCCGCCCATTTATTCATGGAATTTGCCGCCCAGTGATGAAAAGTAGGTAGGATTTTTTTAAATAAACTTAAAAGATTTATATGGATCAGAAGTGCTTAAAAAGTATGTTTTTTCTAATTTTATGCATAAAGAGGCTTGATTTTTCACCCCTAAAAAACGCCAAAAGCTCAGAGCTCCAGGGCGCTTTGCCCCCTGGACCCCCACCGGGGCTTCGCCCCTGGACCCCACCAGGGGCCGTAAGGCCGGCCCCTGGACCCCACCCAATACATTGGTTTGAGCCCCCCCACCCCCGAAAAAAAACCACCCAAAAAACCATAATCCTGGGTGCGCCGTTGCATGTATAGGTACCGGTAATATTCATTCTGATCACGGGACCGTTGTTTGACAAAAGGAAGAAAGAAAGAAAGAAGAAGAGAAAGAATTCTAGCATACAGCCTGCTTCACCCGTATGTCTAGTGTTTTGACTCGCTGTCTGGGACATTCAGGATTTATGTGTTTTATATTGACCATCCCCACTATTGACCATGTCACTATTGACCATGTCACTATTGCCCATGTCACTATTGCCCATGTCACTATAGACCATGTCACTATTGACCATGTCAGTGGTCAGCGTTGTTGGTATATAAACGCCCCTCTGGCTTTGTTATTATACTCTGAACCCGAGGGATCCACTCTCTTGATCATCTGTATGGAGCAATTTTTGTTATAGTGCGCACTCAGTGTTCAAGTGTCTAATCCAACTTTAGCATATTACAATAATAAGTGAAGTTTGGGGTCGCGACCTTTAGGCTCACCCTCTTTCCCAATTTAGCTTTGAGCAAGAGAGAGAGCAGACTATATCCTGCTGTCATTTAAAAAAAAAAAAATTGTAGGGAGCATCATCTCTGGCAATGCTCCAAATACTATTCATTATGGAGGAATAGTGTCAGAGCTCTTTTTGTATTCAAATCATCTTTTTATGAGAAAAATTTTGTCATTTTTAAGGCTACTTGAATCGGGTGATTCAATTGTAACTTGTGTGTGTATGTAGCCAGCCTTAACGTTGTGCTGACCTTTTGCCCTTGGCCTTAGTAGTTACTGTGTTAATACTATTTTGTATTGTGTGCTTTAGGATTAAAATCAGCTGGGAGGATTAAAATCAGCACAGGAAATTGTTTTGTATTTTAGAAGTCATTGTATGGAATTTGTTGCTTTTGGTATATTTGGGACCAAGCGTTCACAGGCAAAGCATTCAACCCTATGAATAAGTGAAGACCAGCACACACGCCTCTGGACTACAGACCACAAGGGTGTGCGCCCACTAATGGGCTTTGCGAAAAGTATTCAATTACGTAATAAATCATTCCTGCTTAAACTTGGGAGAAATTGAACTTTTATTACATCACACAAGTCAGTGAAAAACATGATTACACCTAATTTTGGACTGGATTTGCTCACATATCTGGGATGTCTTTATAATACAACACTAGTGTTGCAGTTTATAATGTGTGTTATGTAAAAACTATTTCTATTGATACAATGTTTCACATATAAGTCAGAGATACAAAATTTTACCCGACATATCGCCAGAATTCTTCAGTGTCAGTCACAGCTGGGTTCTTATGAATAACATCAGGTACCAGTTTTTCATTCCTCAAAGTCTTCAAGAATCTCAATACCGAGACGGTGATATTTGTTGCTCTAAGTATCTAATGATAGAGAAAAGAATGATGAATAATGGTTTGTCAAAACCCAGCCACCTCTGATCAGGTTTAGCATTTGAGATTCAATGAGAAAAAATAAAGAAATTGCATTCTCTTTTGAGAAAAGGCCAATCAGCCTCACCTGATGCATGTAGCCTGGTCTTGAGTCATCACTGATTAACACTGCAACGTTCGTGTTAGCTACAACTGAAGCTCTGTTTGTTAAGTACTTCTCCTGCCAGATATCTAAACAATATGTTAAAGAAGCCAGTTCAGAAAGGAAATCATCAAAAATGGCTGATTTATCTTTGGACTTTCATGAAAGCCAACCTTTATACAAAAGGAGGAGCAGATGAGTAAGAAAAGGTAAGCTCTAATGAAAGTATGAGGCAGATTGAATAAAATACACTGTTGCAGTATAAGAATAGGGAGGTGTTAGTGGTAGAGCAGAAATGGAAAAAGAGAAAGAATCAAGTAAACATCAAGGAGGCGAGGTACCTGGATTGAGAGGAAGCATCAATATGAAGCAAAAAGGAATCAAGGTACTATATTGAAGGAAGGATCAGATGAAGAAGTTACTGGGATGAGAGGAAGAATTAAGGACAATAGAAACTAGATCAAGAGGAAGCAGCAAGTAAACTTGATACTTGAATGCGAGGAAGCATCAAGGAAACAACGTACTGGATCAAAAAACAAGGTACTGGAATGAGAGGAAGTATCAATGAAACAGGGTATTGGAATGACAGGAAGAGTCAAGGAAACGTCGTACTGGAATGAAAGGAAGCATCCAGGACACAAAGGTATTGGAATTAGAAGAAGCACCAAGGAAATACTGGACTGGAATGAGAGCGAGCATCAAGGAAGGTACTGGAATGAGAGGAAGCATCAAGAAAACAACTGGATTTAAAGGAAGCGTCGATGAAACAAGTACTCGTATGAGAGCAAACATAGAGGAAACAATGTCCTGAAATGAAAGGAAGTGCCAAGGAAACAATGCACTGGAAAAATAGGAAGCGTAAAAGAAACAAGATACTGAAATGAGAAGAAGGTGCTTACATCAATAGGAAGAATTAAGGTTATAACTTAATACTGGAATGAGAGGATTCATTAGGATGAGAGTTCGAATGAGAGAAAGCATCCAGGATTTACGATACTGGAATGAAAGGAAGTATCATCAAGGAAACAGGGTCCTGGAATGAGATGATAAAAATATACTAAAATGAGAGGATACACAATGTACAATACTGGTATGGGATGAAGTATTAGCAAACAACTGGAATTAGAGGAAGCATCAAGCAAACAAGATGCTGGGAATGGGAGGAAGCATCAAGTAAACATGGTACTGGAATAAAAGGAAGGTTCAACCATACGGACTACTGTGAGGGGTTACTGTAGACACGCCTACCTTTAATGTAGCTTGTGTGACTGTTTTTCTTATTCTGCTCCACCAATTCATTGTTTAGCTCTGAAAGTAAACCAACTCAAAACACTGCATTACAAGTTATTGTTTAATGGCTATCTACCCAATGATATGCATTTCAAACAAACTAAAAGAAGGTACTAGGCTTTCGATAAAGGCCTAATTAATAGGTTCAGGAGCATTTTAAGCACCACTGATTCAATAATTGCAAAGCTACCAGTGATAAGGTTTGATATAAAGGCATTGGGGGCAACTACTTCCAATCCCATAATGAACTCAACTTGACATTGTTAACATGGTTGACAAAGTATGCAAATCAAGAACTAGTACAAATGCTCATCGATTCTGTTGACAGAAAAAGTTCTTTACACGTAAATTTGTTATTCCTTGTAACACCAACGTTGGGTTATTTCAGCCTCCGAAAGTAGGTCAGCCGCTTCACATTTGAACAGACTGTGCAAATCTCCCATGTAATCCAATGCTAAAGCATGTGATTTGTTTAGTTCACATGTTAAGACATTAAGATGTGAACCCAGGCTTGCAAAAATGCCAATAAGAGCGAGACTTGCATTGTCTCTAGAAGAAGAAACCCATAATGTGTAGATGGACTTTCCGCCAACTGTGGTTTTTGAAATGTGATGAATATCATTTAAACCCACCACGACCCTCTCCTCTCTCAAACTCCTCAACGAGGGCTTTTGTCTCCTTGTATTGATCTTGGCTGAGCAAAGTGTGTTGGGATGCTAGGTATCGTTGACAGGTGTCTTGTAGTGTTGGGATTGGTAGCTGTGGAAGTGCTGCCTGGAAATGCATTGTGGGAACATGACTGATGGTTTGAAGATAGTCCGAGGGTGAGGAGAAGGACGAGCTGTTATCCAAATAGTAAAGAACAAGTTGCATGTGAGTAACATTAGAGAAACATTTATGGGATATAGTATTTTAAAGCCTTTTTCAAAAAGGGAACGTTTGGTTGGCCTCCTCTTAAAACTTGAACAGATAACCCTGCAAACTCCAAGAAGTAGCGTGCTGGTGGTGGTGCGGTTAAACTTCCACAGGAATACATGTGCTACAAGGGTTGTATTACATCAGTTTTACATTTTCATGCAGGATTGCTTACAAAAGGGCTTAGGTATTTAACATTTAACATTTCATAAATTGGTCTGGCATAATGTAATATTCAAAACTCACAACTGAATGACTGGTTTGCAAAAACTGACATAACTTTATTACAGACTAATCAGTGATTTGTCTCCATAAATCTCTCTTAAGTAAAAAGAAGCACGTCACTGACCTTGATGTGGAAAACACTCTCGTCTTTTCAGGTCTGTTCCACCTGCCTGATAAAGACACCTACGATGAATAAAAAAAATTGAATAAATGTTACTACACTTAATAGGCTATGAAATTAAATTTCTTAAAAAAGTCTCTGTATTTTTGTTTTTGCACTGATTTTAAAAGCTGAACATAAGTATTTAATTTATCACTTTTTAAATACAGTTGCGCCGCAAATATTCATGCTCACATTCATGTGAGAGAATTTCTGACAGAGAATTGTGAAGTTAAACTTTGACAGTTACCAGTTTTTGTGTGATCCGTGTAGCCATGAGACCTCTCCAACTCACGGTTCCTCAACCTCCAGCTTTACTCAGTCTAAACATAAAGTTTAAAAAATGATTGGTTATGAGTTACGGGTGGTATCAGGCAATGTGTACATTGTAAGATTAGAAATACACGGTGGTTTAATGATTGAGATCTATATACAGACCCTCAGAAGAGAAAAAAAACATCAAGAGGATGTCTAAAGAAATGTTTTGATTAGTATTGTGGTGGGACACTCTCGAGTTAGCGACAAGGTCCATGAAGACCAGAGACAAACCAGAGGTAATTATCCAACCCCAATAATATTTATTAACTTTACGCAAGGGTGAGCGGCTACCCCCCCCCCCCCAAAGGGGGGGGGGGGACAATAACGAACTGCGGCAATGGCTAGGGGCAGTTCGTTTGATGGAAGTATACCACCAATTGGGGATGATATTCCTAATAGAATCAGAGCAATCACCGAAAACCTCAATAAACCTCACGAGGATACCAAGTGTCCAATAAAAGTAAACAATAGTTTATTTCTTATAAACTTTCAATGACTCACTTATTTACAAAACCCGGTACAGGTAAACATTACCCGTCTCTTTAAATACAAACAAGTATGAAGCATAACACCTAGTACAATCTCAGTCGGCCCAGCGCTAGTAACCAGCATTGGCAAACACAGGTATACCTCACACTATATACGAATAACCCTCACAACCGACCAATGGTCTGCACAATGAACCTCACATGCGGGTTCCAATAACCCTCTCAAGGAACTCGTCAGCGCTACCAACCTCCGGGCGGTACGCACAACAATGCAACTAAGTTGTACATCAACCGTTTTACACCAACGTGTACTAACGGCATACACACAACCTTCCAATGACTCAGCCTTCACGATACAGGTTCCCCAATTCACGCTCTATAACTCCGATAGTGCAGCGGATATGTACACAAATTGTGCACTTTTTGAGAAAAGCATGAAACTTCTAACATAGTATAGTTTTAACCAAAATATGTATTTTCAGATGTGGTGTGAAGTCAGATTTGACCTCCGAGGACCCTGAGAGGTAAAATAAAAAATGGCCGATGGTCCACCGTTTTTAATGTAAAAACACGCCTATAACTTTGGAACCAAATAGTGTAGAAAAACGTTTAAGTTGTCATTTCCAACTAAATTGGGGATGCCAATTCATTTGGTAACACTTTTAAGATCATTAGAACTCAAGGATATATGCATTTAGGTCAAGGTTAAGGTTAAATTATGACAGAATTGTTATTTATTTTTTAACTGCGTCTCCATTTTGACACTTTTGGAATAAGGACTTTTAAAGATAGACAGCATAGTTCCGTGTATGTCCATGACTATCTAGAAGACCAGAAAATATATTACAATACGACCTAAATTCGGCTTATTATAGATATCCACATCTTTTTACTCAATTGCATATACATGTACGGATCAATGTATTCATCTTCCCATTCATACTAATTTTTGAACTAGCACCATCCACAATTGACGAATTGGTATCGATCAAAATATAACAGTCTCCAGAACAAGAGCACAGTGCAGTTCACTTGGCTGTGCACTTGAGTGCTGCCTTGGCACACTTGCAGCGTCCAGTGCACTTTCTTCTTGTAGCGACAGCGGATCAATTCATGGCACGATTTTGATGCCTCAGGGAAAGTGGTCCAAAGATGGTGTGTCCTTTATCCAGCCCCAGTCAGATGCCGCTGGCATCTCCTCTAGATCCTTGGCCAATATATGGTTCCAACAGTTGGCCTGGTAGCAAGTGCGCTTGATATGCTGCTTGAGTGCTACCTGGGTTGGAGGAATGTTCTCTAGAATTCTAGACTTCAGTGTGCGAAGAGCTGTTTCCTGCACCTGGCATCATTCACTTCCATGCTCTCACTGGTTCGGTCGTACATTATCACCACAAATCGCTCTAGCAGTAACATTGATCCTTCACTGACCTCACTTGGCATGCATAGGAGGGGCTCGAGGTAGCAGGCCCATAAGGGGCCCATGTGGGGAAAATGTGGGCATTCCCATGAGAATTGATTTTGCAAAAGACCATTATGGTTATGGGTAAAACATGGGCAATCTATGGTGTTCCATATGTGCCACTCCTTCCGTCGCCTTTTCAATTTTTTCCGTCGCCTTTTCAATTTTGTCCGTCGCCTTTTCAATTTTGTCCGTCGCCTTTTCAATTTTGTCCGTCGCCTTTTCAATTTTGTCCGTCGCCTTTTCAATTTTCTTCCGTCGCCTTTTCAATTTTCTTCCGTCGCCTTTACAATTTTCTTCCGTCGCCTTTTCAATTTTCTTCCGTCGCCTTTTCAATTTTCTTCCGTCGCCTTTTCAATTTTTTTTCTGAAACGGCCACGTGACTGTCACATGATGACCATGTGATGATTTGTTGGCAAAGAAAAATGATTGGATACCTCAACCATACTCAGTGTCTATGTACAGGCTTTGCTTAGTAAATCAAGAATGGAACTGAAAAGGGATATTATCGTAGTTATCTGGTCTCGCGACTGTGGATGAAGCAACGTATACATTTTGGCAACTGCGGTATGCCTCCCAAAGGTCGAATTTCCTTCGGAGTCATGTGATAGTCACCTGGTAGTCACGTGGACCCAGGATGGAAAAATTGAAAAGGCGACGGACAAAATTGTCCCATGCGCGTTTCTATGTCTTAAAAACGGAAGATACGAGCATGGTCATAACGAGAACACGGATAATACGAGGTATTGTTTTTCCACCAGAAACATTAAGCTTCCCTGCAACTTCCCTTGCACACTACTACCAACGAAAAAATCCCCGGGCTATCCAAGTGTTCGCTGCATAGCTCTGAAAACGACGTCGGACCGGACCACTTTGCCCTCGTTAGCCTAACTTTCGATGCCCGTAACTGCCTATATTTGGGATCTGCATGAAAAAAAATGCTGGCTGACCCCATCTTTAGTCGTTTTGCTGCATCCAGCAGCAATTTTCGCTGGAAAAATGCAAGAAAAAACCCCCTTTTGGATAACCAAACGAAACGTACAATCTCACTACTTGCACGTGTATATACAACGTAAATGCAGGCAGTTCGAGTGGGGTCGATGTTCAATCGAGGCGAAGTCTTCCTCGATTGACGCCACAAAAAGGGATGGGCGGAGTCGCCCCCAAACAACTTTATCTGTTTTTTAAACATATAAATACTGTCAAACAATTACTCAAAAAATTGTTTTATTGTTAATTATACTCTTATATAAAAAAAAAAAAATCTATTTCCAGGTGACTTTAACTCATCAGGTTCGGCCTAGTGCCTGGGTACAATATTAAAATCAGAGTCCAATGGTTTTGATACTTCTTTATTTGCTAGAGTGCTGTATCAGAGAGGGATTTAATGAAAGGATATTGATCCACCAAACATCCGGGAGGATTTGACTTTACACAAAAATAGATCTAAGCCTACACGTAATATGTGTGCCGAAAGCAATAACGTAAATTGGTTCTCACAAACAAGAAACCCGGCTTTTTCCCAATGCAGCCTAGGTTATTTAAATCGTTTTGAATGAAAGAAATACAGGATGGATGCAACGTGATGACAATGTTTATGACTATTTTCGTTGATTTTCAGCTGGTTTGATAAAACGATTCAGCTCATCATTACAAAAGCTGGACGCTTACTTCTAAACTTGGAGCATTCGTCGGTAGATGGAATGACAGTAACGCATTTGGTATCTGAGGCCTTTCAAGACTCTATCGACCGACCTGCTGTGTCACCAGGTGGCACCATCAGCAATGCAGACTACTCGCAGACTGTCAGGAAGGTGATGATCTCTGATGTCCTTTATTCTTTGATCATGTGATCCTTGAAAATTTGAAATCTTTTGCAATGTATTTTCCTCAGTGCACACAATGGTCACAATTTAGAGTGTATTATTTCCATGTCTTCTCCCAGATCCACCAAATTGAAAGTTGCATGATTCCTTTATTACAAGCATTCCTGAGCATGCACAATATTCGCAAAGCCATTACAATTGCTTGAAGGGATTCCTCATCAAAAGTTTGGGAAAAGAGTCCATTCTTTCAAATCGTCTGGTTTCAAGGGATTTTGTAAACACTTATTATTATTATTGTTTATTCGGCATATCAAAAAGAACAAACAAAATACAGAAAGAACAAAGCAATACAAAAGGGACGAAAAGCCAATGGCACATGCCTGGAATTAAAAAAGATTATTAAATAACTGACTTGAAAGCCTTTAACTCCAATGCCACTGGCTACATAGGCACATGAAAAAACACAGCATCAAAAATCCAAGAAAAATAAAAATTCCTTCCCCCGGAAAAAAATAAGTATATATATATAAATATAAACTGTTAGTAGTGCATATAAAAATAAATAAACAATTTATGTTACTTTGGTTGGCAGACGTCGCATCTCTCAGCAAAATTGTCCACCCCTTAAAGGAAAGCTCGGCCTCCCCAGACCTCAACGAATCAGGCAGTTCCTCCCAATAACGAGCAAAGACGTTCACTGCAGAGCAGTGAAGTCTCTGCGTTCGAGCTCCGAGGTGGTCAAACTTAACAGTCTCAGTGTGCCGACCATTTACTGCACGCCTGACCACACCACACTGAATAAAACCATACAACCACTAGGAAGGGAACGGTTCATTGAAATAAGGATTCATATTGTAGCGTAGTCGGGAGCGCATAGAACTGAACCAAAATAAGGAACCAATATTTAGCTGGCTTTAAATTCTAGCCAAATGATAATTTAATCAATATTCCTAATAGTTACACAAATCTACGTAAATTAGGTGGAGACCTAGGCCCTTATGAGCAATATACAAAAAATAACAGCAGTTGGTACTTAACAGATGTATAGAAAATGAACAGAGTCCCTATCTGTGGCTGGTACAAACTATAATTTAGGTAAAACAACTGGTATGAATCTAAAATAATGTCTTGAAAAGAACTCTCCAAAGTATTCAAAACTCACTCTGTTTTTGGTGTACCAACTCAGCCCTCCACACACGATGTTGCTTGGCCGCACCCAAAAAGCCAACTCAACCCAGCTCTGCCCACAACCGAAAAACCAAGAATGTATAATTGAACAAAAAGTCTTTGTAAATAACAAGAACATGCTGTATGTGAATGATGCATTAACTAAACAAAAGTAACTAGACTCAATGGGCTTTATAAAAAGAAGTAGTTTTACAGGTGATACTTCATTGTGTTCTTACATAAGTTTGAATAAAAGAACCCTAGTTCAAAAGAAAATATGTGACCTGGACTAGTCCACATCCACCACAGGGGAGGAGGCTGAACCCTGGACCAAAGCACAAGTGTTGGGGGGTATTTTCACTACAATATTGTACAAATTTTGTGAACATTGTTATATCTCAAATTTTGTGCTCATTGACTTGCAATAAATTAAGAGCATTACAATGGAAATTGTCTCTTAGGAGGATACCATTAACTGTACCATCTTTGTGGCAAGTGAGCTTTTGGATATCGTCACCAATAGCACCTCAATATAGTTTTGTTTGGATGGGAGGACTTGAAAGCGCGTCTAATCCAAACGTCAGGGTCATGTGGTTTTGAGTGCGGGAAGTTTGAAATCAATGAAGCGTACGCGTATATAAGCCGACAATAGGTTCGGTCAGTCAGTTCAGGCCGTAACACCGCACACGTTAAGTGTTAACTTGGTGTTAATACAATTCTGTTGTTACTGGTTATCTTTCACAGTCATGGCACTTCCTATCATGTTTGATTAACGTTTAGATGAATCATAACTCTTCTGATATCTATTTCTCTTATAGGCATGCCAAATTATGACATGTGCTTCAGTTGTAGAAGGCCAGGGCATTGGGCAAGAGAGTGTCCATTCTACCCCTTCGCCGTCACTTCCAAAGCCAAACTAAGAGATAGACCAATATATGCATTAATGAAGAGCTAAAGTCTGATAAAACGAATGTAAAGGGAAGATTAAAACAGTGTGCCCAATTTTGGCAAAGTATTGGGGCATCAAAAATGATCATGTCGGTAATTACTGAAGGATACAAAATTCCATTTCTAGAATTCCCACCACCAATGTTTTATCGAAACAATTCAGCTTTAAACGAGTTTTCTTTTGTCACTGATTCCATTCTTGAATTGCTAATTTCAAACAGAATATCAGAGAAGCCCGACCCATCGTACACAGTTAGTCCATTATCCGTAGCTTATCAAGCTTCTGGGAAGAAACGATTAATACTTCACTTGAGCAGAATAAACAAATTCGTACAAAAGATTCATTTCAAAATCGATTACTGGAAAATTGGCTTGCAATTTTTATCTGAAAATGCACAGCTTATAACTTTTGATCTCAAATCAGGTTATCATCACATAGACGTAGCTGAGGATTACCAGAAGTATCTCGGGTTTTCATGGTCAATTAATGGAGTTCAAAGATATTTCGAATTCACTGTTCTTCCTTTTGGTTTATCGTCTGCTCCACTGATTTTCACAAAAGTTCTGAAACCTTTGGTCACACATTGGAGAGCTTCAGGTATTCTTATTGCACTATACTTAGATGATGGATTTATTGTCATTCCAAAGTTAACGAAGAATACTGAATTAAAAAAAATTGAAGCAAAGAAAATATCTAAACATGTGAGAGTTGATTTGTTAAGAGCGGGATTCATTTATAACATTGCCAAGAGTGTATGGGAGCCAACAGAGTCAATTGAATGGTTAGGTATGATTTGGGACACTAGAGAAGGTACACTTAGAGTACTTGTAAGGCGCATAGCAAAAATACTAAAAACCATTCGTGAAATTCAAGAAACGCCCAATTTAACTGTTCGGAAACTACATTCAATTGTTGGACAAATTATTTCACTTGGTCCGGTATGTGGCAATATTTCCAGGCTTATGACTAGGGATTGCCAAGTTCAGATCGGTCAAGCCAATGATGAAGATGATTTCATAACTCTATTAACTCATCAAACGAATTCTGAAGTTCAGTTCTGGTCCCGAAATGTGTCTATATTAAATGTGCGGAATGTATTTGCAAGTAGGAAAGTGAATAAGATAATATGTTGTGACGCAAGTGCAACAGGTTCGGGTGCAATCGTTTGTAATGATGTTCATACAGCTCACAAGTATTGGTCAGAAGAACAAGCAACCAAAAGTTCAACATAGAGAGAACCTAATACCATTCTCTTCGCTATTTCTTCGTTCTTAACTATTATTTCTGGTTCGCAGTTAAAGTTATATACAGACAGTCAACCTGCGGCAAGGATTGTCGAAGTGGGGAGTATGAATACAGAATTACAAAGAATTGCAAATGACATATTTCAGATCACATTAGAATGAAGTTGAATGGATCCCTAGGAACGAACAAGCAGATTTCGTAAGTAGATTGGTTGACACTGATGATTGGATGATATCAACACAATTTTTCCATGTTCTAACAAGGTTGTGGGGTCCATTTTCCGTAGATTGTTTCGCCTGCCATTATAATGCCAAACTTCCACGTTTCTTTTCGAGATTTTGGAACCCGAGCACTTCTGGAGTAGATGCCTTTGGACAAAATTGGTCAGGAGAGTCAGGAGAGAATTGTCTGTTAGTACCCCAGTAGTTTTGATTCCGAGTGTTTTACAGAAACTCCTCGACTGTAAAGCTAAAGGTACTTTAGTTTTTCCACGGTGGCCTTCTTCAGTGTTTTGACCAATTATGTGGTTACACTACAAAATATGGATAAAGGGATTTATTTCAGTTGAGGGACAAAATGCTCTGGAACTTGGAAGGAACAAAAATTCATTATTCGGTTCCCAGAGATTTCAAGGTGTTATTTGTGCTGTTTTTATAGATTGTACTGTAACCTAACCGACTCCGAATCTTTAACAATCTCGTGTACTTGTTTTTTGCTTGCACTTTAGATAGTATACTCGCAACCATTTTGGACAGAATTTCCAATCCAGCTGGAAAGTATGAGAAGACAAATCTTCAATGAAGCTGTATTATCCAAGGCAGATGGCACAACTATTGCATATTTATA
Organism: Leptasterias polaris; assembly: GCA_037783415.1. NCBI lineage: Eukaryota > Metazoa > Echinodermata > Asteroidea > Forcipulatida > Asteriidae > Leptasterias > Leptasterias polaris. The sequence continues at coordinate 638,809 of JAZGTN010000098.1, forward strand.
CAAATGCAGGCATTTTCTTTTTTGGATTAAGGAAGTGTATTCAGACATAAAACTTCCCGTACAAGATGAAATAATAGCCGCTTACTTGGTTCAATTAAAAGTTAGAGCAAAATCGGATAGCGTTCTCACATCAGCTGCAGCAGCTATCAAATGGTTGCATACTTTAGTTAATGCCAAAATTAACCCAATAGACTCACAAATAGTTCAACAGATTTTAGTTAGTGCCAAACGACAACTTCACAAACCACCAAATCAAAAAGAACCAATGACATTAAGTTAAACGTATAGTTGATCAATTAGGAGGAGCTGATAACACATTAATGGAACTAAGAACAGCCTGCTACGTTTCCTTAAAATTCGCCTTACTCTTCAGGCACGATGAAATGGTTCAGATAAAGGCTTCTCATATTGAAGAACTTCCGAATAATAAAGGATTTAGTATTTTCATATACCCCGTTCCAAAACAGACGTTTTTAGAGAAGGGAATAAAGCTTATCTATCCGATACTCATAGCTCATACTCCCCTGTTGCGATATTAAGGAGCTTTATGTCAAGATCTTGTATTGAAATTGGTCAAGATGTACATGTACATCTATTCACAGCCCTATCATACCATCCCAGTATTAACATGTATAAACCTCTTGTGAATAAGCCTTTAAGTTATACTAGGTGTCGGGAATTATAAAAATTATTTAAAAAAAAATAAAAAAAATATGAGTAATGGCTAAATTATATAATAGAGAATGTTGTTTGTACTTAAGAAGTGTTCTCTAAAATGTATGTAGTTGTATAAGTAATCTCATGAACGAAAAATATTGTAGTTGACTGTAATCCATTGTAATAAGAATGCATGTATATGGGAGGATACTCAAAAAGGCTTAGATGGCCGAGATTCGGTGAGTCTTGATAGTGAGGAATGGCGATTATTCAATTTGTAACTAATCGTGTAAAATCGTGTAAATATAGTTGACTGTATTCACTATTAATGAGGATACCGGGCGATGCCCGAAGGGCCTAAAGGGTCGAGACTCGATGAGTCTCGGGCCTAAAGGGTCGAGACTCGATGAGTCTGGATTGAGTTATAATGGCTTTTTAACAAACGATTAACTAACATTAAAACCTTTTCGACCAATTAACACTCAAACGTTGTGCTCCGGCCTATTTCCCATGCTATAATAAATTATCTGAAACAAAATATTTGTATCATGAAGTATTTAGTTTGTTTCTTGTCGTCCATAGAAAATGAAACTGCTTTTCATGCGTATGAGCGTAGCGAAGAAGCATGAAATGTATATTAGACAAAGCTTCACTGTTTACTTTCTCCCCAGCTTGATTTTAACCTTGATACTGTTATACGCCAAGGCATCGAGAAGGCCCAGGTCGATCACATAAATAGAACTGAACAGCGGCGTAACTAAGGTAAATTTTTAGGGGGGCACTGCTGGCAAATCAACTATAGATTCCTTTGCACTTTAATGTATTTGAGGACTGGCACTAGGATTGGGGCCATGGACAGTAGGCCTAATCAATGTTAAAAACTTGACCCATCCCCCCCAATTTCGATGTTTACATAATTATTGACAAACTATTTAATATACCCTATAGACGATGTGACCTGTGACATCACATGTTTACAAAAGAGCCACAGAACCTGGACTTCCGGCAGGCATATTTGTACACAGATCAATGGAAGAAAACAACAAATCTTATGTTTTATGGAGATTGCACTGTCTGATTTTTCTAAACTTTTGATATGAAGAAAGGGGGACATCTCAAAAGCTGTACAGCTGTTGCTTTTGTAAATTTTGAATTTATGTGAAAATTATGACACAAAATGTAAATTTTCCCATAAAGCCTGTGCAGTATCTTGCCCGGCAGGAAACGCTTTAGAATGTACAAGGTCACCACTCTGTAAACAAATGTAACATGGTCTATACACTGAAGAACAAAGTAATGTCTCAAATGAAGCAAATATTTTAGATCAATGCTCTCACAGCTCAGACTGCCCTTGACGAAGTCGTTGTGTTGCAAAGTCAATGAAGCTGTAGCAATCCATGGCTTTCCTGTGTAGATGATGCCTTTCCCCCTCCAACAGACTGTTGTTTCTCCGAGTGGATAAGAGCACCGGACCCAAGCTCGGGTGTTTCAGATCAGCAGAGTGTGGGTTCGAGTCCCGGTCGTGACACCTGTGTCCTTAAGCAAGACACTTAACCATTATTGCTTCGTCCTTCGGATGGGAGGTAAAGCCGTTGGTCCCGTGTGTTGTGTAATGCACGTAAAAGAACCCAGTGCACTTATCGAAAAGAGAAGGGGTTCGTCCCGGTGTTCCTGGTTTGATTGGCTGCATATTGCGCCACAGCACCTTGTAAACCATTACATGGTGCTATGTAAAGGAATAGGTCCCATACTTCAAAACGTAGCTCCACATACCTTGCAGGAAAAAAATACTGAGCGCTTTGAGACGCCCCTATCTAGAGGGTGTGATAAAGCGCTATATAAGAATCGAGTATTATTAATAACTACCACAGAGCCAAAATCCTCTTTTGTCAACTTTGGATTGAACATCAGACATCAACGGCCTGCAACAAAAGAATTACGTCCACCGTATCCATCTTTGATTGTGATTTGTGCCTGCGACTTGCTATGTCCGAATGTGTGGTAAACTTTGCATTATGGGTAAAATGTTTCCACGAGGAGCAGTTTACCTCATTTTCGGTTAATTTTTACCTCAAGTTGGGCAAAAGTTAAGCATGCTTGAGGTTAACAAATGTTGTTTAACCCACTTCAGGAGGGATTTTCCCCTGCTATTGGTTAAAAAACGCCCTTTAAACATACTAAAACGCTCAATTTACCCAACGGGGATGACAGTTTGTTCGGAACAATTCCAAGATTTTCGAAAGCGCACGATTAATACATAGGTTTTACAACTGCTATAACAACTGCAAGTTGTTGGTCATGTTATAAAGAACCAAAGCTTTTTAAAAAGATAGGTGTTTGGCCCATGCCAATGATTCACAAATTATTGGGAAAGTTTCACATTGGATTATAGGTTGCGCTTACTCAAAAAGGGTTAAAACAAGGCTCAATGTTGGTTAAACACTTTTTTTTAAAAACCAAAATAATGGAGAACAAGACACAATTTGTTGGTGTTAAGGTAAAACCGAGTATATTTTACCAAGTGATATGGTTAAAAGCTTTTTCCAAATGACAAATTACCAGGGAAGTTTTAACCATCACGGTTGGGCTTATTGCAATCACTCAATTTTTGGATGAGCTTTAGCCCAAAACAAAAGTTGATACCAGTAAAAAGTAACAATCGGTGAAAACGGCGCTTGATGTTGAAGTTAGGCATTTTAAACTCCTGCCTTCTTTGAAAATTTCAAGGTATTTTAAACTTAGTTTTCTTACAGTATGGAGACTTGTTGCTTTGCACTTCATATATTATGGTAGACACTAGAATGTGATTCAGACCCCGAACCCGACTCTGAATGGCAGTGTACTATATAGGTAAGGTATGACCTTCATTCATAGAAATAGAACCCGGAGAATGCCGAGTGTGTCATTGTGCGGGCGATTTCGTTGTGAGACCATTTTTATGGACGCGCGTACGCCATTTTTTTAAACGCGTGTATGGCTAGAGACGTACGCCGGGTGTTACGGCGCGCTGCCCATGGTAGCGAGGCTGGTCAGTGATAAGCCAGTGATAATGTTTTGCCATACAGTAGACGTCATGAACATTGACCAATGAAAACACGTAGAAACGGTCTATGTGCGTTGCCATTTTGCCATACACGCGTGTCACGTGATGATCATTTTGCCATACACAGACGACACAGAGGGCGGTCGAGCTCAGCGTTCTCCGGGTTCTATTTCTATGCCTTCATTCCATATCCATAAGCTCAGCCCGATTTTGAACCCTGACCCTACCATCATTATAATTTATTCCCATACATGTCTCAAACCAGGACTTTTCTCAGGCTTTATTTATTTGAACGTCCTCTTTGGATCGGAATGAAAGTTCACAGTGGGGTAATTTTTTTATCAAATAATTAAGTCAATGTACAAAACGGCACAAAGCATAATGACATGTGGTTCCGGAGATACTATTTTTATTTAATTTTACAGTTTCCTTTTTGTACCGGAAGCAAAGGTCAGAGTGGGTTCACGTTTCTAAATAAAATTTTACATGCTGTAGGCTAAGTAAAAGACGGCACAAAGATTATAACTTCGTGACATGCGGCAGAAGATATGAGTTTTTAAATAAACTTTGAATTAATGTATTTTGACACGTGATGACGTCACGATGACGAACACGTATTTTTCAGAGTAAGTATTTTTTTACAAGCTACAATATGGAATAAGAATGTCCCCATGCCGCATTACATTCGAACGAAAACCCTGAAAATTCAAAGATTTCATCTTTTGGTGTAGATCCAACACATGTTAATAGAGAGTGCTGTAAAAGGTGGTGACGTCCTACTTCCATACATTTTAGCATAATAAACTCATAGCAATGTTTAAAACGTTGCAAATACAATATGATACATCGCGCCACACTGTCTTTTAACGTGTTTTTTAAAACACATGCCTAATTATTGCAAAACGTTGTTTTAATCGTCTTCATTTTTGATGCTTTAGTTTATCCCACCCTCCCCCTCTCAAAGATGTACCAAACCCATGGAGTTCTTCACACAGCGTGCAACAATTGTTTTACTATACCATGGTAATAGATTGGAGACAATTTAGAGGCTGTCTGTTGTCATCTACCAACATATCAGATCAAAAGAAGCAGACGGACAGTGGCGAGCAATTTGAAAACAACAAATGGATATCGTTGTCGGAAATCTTGCTCCACTGTTTCCTATATACAGTGACTATTAAACAAGGCAGTTCGAAACGATCAACAGTGGGTGCGATATAATTTGATGAAAATTAACATGATTATGACATATTTGTACTAAAAGGGTGGTATTTTACTCTAAAAATGTCAGGTTTTTGTGGTTTCTGCCCTGACCACATGGTAGGTCGGATTGGGCTAAAAATTGGTGTGCATTCATTGCTCATCAGGACCTACAAGCACAGCTATTTTTATCAAAATTGGACGACATGAGGTAAAAAAGTGCGTTGGTCTGACATGGAATGACCCATATCGTGTTTATATGTGGATGATTGCACTACATGTGTCCGGACAAGGTACGAGTACGACAGGCCCTATTTACGTGTTTTTATTTTTACGTCATTGCGTGCAATGTAAACATCTAGAGACGGAGTAACATTTTTTACTTGCCAAAAATCAAGTCTGCTCTCCGCAAGGCTCTAACTGTAAGTGTTGTACCATCATTATAATAGTCCAGACTGTTCAAACTGTTTCAACTTACACTTTCCAAATTACATTACTCAACATACATCGGAACATTGTTGGAAAAACAAGGGAGGCCTAGAGAAGCCATTTACCTTAAATCATTTTCTCACTGGCTAGAAACATCAGTTTGCCCTTTTTTCATTAACCCCCAAATTGACATCAGTCAGCTTCCCTTTTGGTTTAGTATTTGAGATTCGATAAATCTATTCTCATACAATTTGTTTTATATACAATTCACAATACCCTAACACCTATAGTAAAAGATGCTAACTTTCTAGTTGTGTAGTTTTTTTTAAATATTCGTCTGCTTCTTCTTCTCACCCTCGAATGAACTACCGGTACATGCTGGAACAACATTCATGATGAGAAGTTTATTAGTTGTGTACCGCAATATGATATACTTTCAAAACATCATTTGATGACTTTAATCAAGGCTTCACGAATCTCGTCAGATGCTTGTTGGAGACATTCCATAAAGTCTGACAGACTTGGGGATGTCTTGTAGCTTGTACCGCACCATTGTACGCCATCTTCCGCCACAGTGTATGCGATCCCTAGTCCATTAGGTGACACAGGAGCAAATGCTGCACCACTACTAGCAGCAGATGTCCCCGTCGTGCTTGTTGACAGCGTGATGGTGTTTATGTTTGCATAGGCAGAGTCCTGGAACAATCTAGGGATGGACTTTCCTGACTTCATTGCTAAGACTCGCAACGCAAAGAGATGACGATCCCAACCTTGACCTGTCAGAATGGGATGAACAGAAGATATCAAGATGAAAGAGTTAACCAACAGTTTGTATTAAACAAACCAACTGTTATAATATTATGCTTTCATTTTTTATTTTTTTAAAATTATACTCCATCACGATATGTACCTTCACGACGTCAATAACTTGATCAATAATATGCCCCTTTTGCAGCTAACTTCAGCATCATCAGAATGAGGCACAAAAAGTAGTCTGGTCCTCTAGCTCCTTCTTGAAAATAGAACTAGAGCTATCATTGAGAACATACGAAACTAACAAAGATGGGGTTGTTAAAACATACCAGCGGTTGCCTGTGCTGAAAGCTGTCCATGTTTATCAGAGCATGCTCTAAGTAGACCGACTTTCTCTGCTAGACTGACTGAGGTGCTTTCATTGAATGCCTCAGCACACCTCTTGGTCTCTGACGTGGCAGATCGGATTGTTTCTGTTCGGCCATGTTTGTAGAGGGCTGTACTGCAGGACTCATAGGTTGCTGCGGTGTGGCCAGTTACTCGAGAATAAGCTATCTATAGTGCCAATGAGGAAACGGTTTGGATTTATAATTTGGTATAATCCTGTTTAACTGACATCATTATATCGCACATTATGGTATAAAGTACTTGTCCAAAGAAAGTTTCAGATGAAAACGCTACGAGCCCTTCCCAGAGAAATACTGCCTGTTCCTGAATGTTTCCAAATGAAACACTCAGTATAAGGGTCCTAACTAAGGAAAATACTGCTTCTTCCTTAAAATAGTAAATGTGTTTCTGTAAAGGATGGTCAGTGAACCAAGAAAGAACATGTTCAAGTCCCTCCCCGTCTGGTAAAGACAATGAGACTTCCTGTGAATTCCTGTTTCCAACAATAAGGACAGCAAGTGTCCTTCCCAGTAGTTGGATAGCAGTGTCAAGTAAGATCAACTTATTCATTGTTCAAGTGCCCTCCTAAAAGAGAGCACTCCCAGAAGTGAACAGTCTGTGCTCCCAAAATATATGATAATAACAATATCCTTTAAAAAGGACTACTTGTTCAAGGTTAGAACAATATGTGCATTCCCTAAGTCGAAAGTTTGTGGTGTGTCATGGCCAGACTTAATCACACCATGACCTATAGGTTAAATTTTAATTTAGATTTAATTTTAAATAGCTATTTGTAATTTGAGAACGTTCTAACTCCCTGTCATCTAAGCTATTGTACGAAAAGATTCGCCAGGCCAATAATAAGTGGTAGTAATTTAAAACTAATAATGAATGATTGTCATGATCCTGACATTATTTAAAGTCCATCGGCCATGAACAAACAAATTTGCATTTTAAACGTATTTTGTGCATAGTCCGTGGTATATGCGAAATGCTATGTTTGTTTTTCGCTTTGAGACAGCATCATCTGTCAAAAGTTGTTCAGATAAAAATTACATGAAACAATTTGGGTCATGCAACTTTAAGCGCCGAGGTTTCCGATCAACAAAGTGTGGATTCGAGTCCTATGATCTTGACATTTTGTGTTTTAAGTAAGATACCTGTTGTGTAATGCACGTAAAGGAACCCGCTGTTTCTGGTGTTACATTGGCAGCTGATAGCGCTGCATTACCATGTAAACTCCGCGCTGTACAAATGGATTTTATAATTTAAACAAACTCCTTTATCAGCAGAACTCTTTTTTTGACAGAACTTTTTTATAAATATACATCATATTTAAAGGATTTATGGTGACAAACCTGCATGGCCAGTTGTGCTGTAGCGTCTGGGCTGAGTCTACATTCTTTCAGGAAGGTAGATCCATATTTCTTGTAGTCCATAAACTGTATATTCAGCTGATTGGTTCTATTTATGTGATCGACCTGGGCCTTCTCGACGCCTCGGCGAATAACGGTATCAAAGTTGAATTCAAGCTGGGGAGAAAACAAAGTGACTGTAGAGTAGTTATTTGTGACTTTCTGGTAAGTTTAGTTAAATCCAGAAGCTCACTTGCAATGAGAATTGAACAGGTAATGGTATTTTAATTTATTGCAAGACAAAAAAAGTAAGCGAAGAATTGGAGATAAAAATGGAGCTATGGTTATGTAACTATTTTCATTATTTTTGTAAAATATGAGTCCTCATTCCAATTAACTGTTTTGAGCTTAGTTTTATAAAACTTCACTTGAAAACTAGACAATTTGATAGAATGGACTCTTCTCAAACTATTGTTGTGGAATCCCATCAAGTGTTTTAATAGTTTCCGAACTATTTTGCAATAAGGAAAACTCTCTGCAAATCACTTTGCATTTGTAAGTTCACAAGGATCACATGTTCAAAGGACATCAGGGATCACCTTCCTGACAGTCTGTGAGTAGTCTGCATTGCTGATGGTGCCATCTGGTGACACAGCAGGTCGGTCGATAGAGTCTTGAAAGGCCTCAGTTACCATTCTCTTCATGGTTATTCCATCTACCGAAGAATGCTCCATGTTCACAAGTAAGCGTCCAGCTTTTGTCACGATGAGCTGAATCGTTTTATCAAACCATCTAACAATTCACAGAAAACAAGTCAGTTTAATTAAACATCGGCCATAGACTTTTGTCACAGTGAGTCCATCCTATTTTCTTTGAATAAATTAAATGAATCTCTGCAACCTATCTGGGCAGTTGCCATGAAGTTTTGGGCTGAATTGGTGTAGGACAGTCACTCACCTATTACCAGCATTTCCATACAGTCCCCTCCTGACTGTGCCTTCGATGTTATCGTTGTTAGTGTCATCCTCCAGACATAGGCAAAACAGAGCTGAATCTATCAGCGTCATATTGTCTTGGTTACCTATATAGACCAATAACAACTATTACTTTTATGAAGATAACTTATTCACAAAATAGTTTTTCAGTTAGTACGCTGGGCCTACCACTATTTGTGCAATTCATATGACTGTGACCGTTAAGATACTTCAAGACTAAATGAATTTTATTCCCATGCCCTTCAAAAAATTGCAATGTTGTGATCGTAGGCCGAAGACGTATTGCTTGTTGTGTGGTGTGGCTGCTTGTGCCTTTTACAAACTGTATCTGAAACAAAAGAACTCGGAGTTTAGATTGCGACTTAATTGTTTTATGTGACGATGTTTTATGTGACAAGTGCCAGCTACAATCGTTTGGTGTTATAGATTGCTGTATGCACATACACTCTGTCTCTTTGCTATCCTGTTGATTTTATTTAACAGGGGACAACAAACTTGATATATTATGATATCAAGTAAAATACTGATAACTTTCTAACGATATATGATTGATACTAATTTATTACTATTACTAATAGCTCAAAATTTCACTAGTATGGGCTACAGAGAGTAGATGACTGATATAGAGTTTAGTGAGAGAGTAACATAACAGTAATAGTAAATCTAATGGGAAGATGTGGTCTGCATGTATGGAATGTCGACCAGGCAATTCCTTGGGGTGTCTGGGTCAGAGTTCATCTAGGGTTTAATACACCCTTGGTTTGTCTGGGTCACAGTTCATCTAGATAGCATATCTTTACAAACATAAAAAGAATAAATTCCCCAAAACCTGAAGTAGGCCTACCTTTAGATAATTCTACAATGTTTTGCCGAAGATGTGCCCATGTGTCACGGTCCTGTGTGGTCAAGAAACCGACAGGGTACTCCTGTGGTGGAGAGGCAGCAGAATGCTCAAGGATAAACTGAAGATGAGCTTGGGTGCTCTGCCCAGATACAATACTCCCTGAAATGAACAAAAGTAAAAGGCTGATGAGGACAGAATCGTCTTTTAAAGAGATCACCATTGACCCAATTCACCTGAAATCATCATCACAATAATCTGTTGAGCCATTTTGGTGTAATGTGTAGGCCTAATAATGCCTATTTTAGGGACGCGGTATTTACACGTCCTCCATCATTTTTACAAGCATTTGAACTCCCAAAGTGGCGGGCGTGGCACACCACAACAGACACAAGTGGCATCAACTGCAGCCAGCATTTTTTGTAGATATTAATATAGTATTTATACTTACCATCTGCTTCCAAAACATCAATTACATACATATGACCCTTGCAAATCACCAGGACATGACGTTGAGTTACATCACAAAACAACTCATCCCTAACTGGTTGAGGGATTCTCGTTGCATTGAAAAGACGATGAAATTGACTCATATCTAAAGGGTGAACGTTGCTTTTCACTGCATGTCTGTAGGCTTCATGGGCAGACAGAGACCTGCATAAAAGTTATTTGAAGATAACCTGTTTAGTGTAAGCTGCAATCTTGTCAGACCCAACAGTCTCACAGGACATCCTGTCATGTCATAAATGTCTAGACCTACTGGGTCATTCAGGACTCATGTGTTAAATTAACTATGGCCCATCACCACTGACAACGTCACATATATTGAACATGTCAGTGTAGCTGTTGTGCTATATGAATGCCAATCAAACTTTTTGTTTTCACTCTCTCACCCTCTGGTTCGTATCCCTTGATCATTTGTATTGAGTAAACTTTGTTACGTGACAAACAAATAAACTGTATTTCTATATGATAAAGCACAGAGTGTCTCATCCGTTGTGTCTTCTCTTCATTGTGTTATTCTGAAAGTTTTGACTATTGTATTAGAGACCAATATTAAGTGTCTAACACTGGCTACATGCGACAAGGTTCTAAAGTTCTAGAACATTCTAGCCACGTCAATGAAAAACGTTGACATTATTTGATTTGTTATAACACTAATTCTGCACTAGAGAGGATCTGTTCAAACATGTCATTATTGTCTTGGCGCATTTTGTTGATGGCTTTAGTGAAATACAACACTGTTTCAGTTAAGAATTGTGTGTTCTGTAAATACTAGATTTCTGTTGATAAAATGTTTCACATATAAATCTGATACAAAACTTACCCAACAGATCGCCAAAATTCTTGAGTGTCAGTCACAGCTGAGTTCTTATGAATAACATCAGGCACCAGTTTTTCATTCCTCAAAGTCTTTAAGAGTCTCAGTAGCGAGACGGTGATGTTTGTTGCTCTAAGTATCTAGTGAGTCAAGAGATTAGAAGAGCCGAGGTTTTTCAAGTAAATCCAGAAACACTTCTGTGTGGTGTTCGGGTGGCTTTGCATGGGGAAGATACTATTTGTAAAATCTTACATGGCTTACATGTCAGTCTCAACTAATAATAGATAGTTCCCAGTAGACGCCATCTTTACGGGCAAATCGCATTTTGGCTTGCAGGCGCGTCAAGCGCTCAAATTATTAACGCAGCCGCGTCATTCACTAACTAATCATGCAATGAGTTTTGTGAAATGTGCGCGTGTTGCGCGCCGTTCTCACGCGTAACGCATGACTGTGTGTTCCAAATTGCCCGTAAAGATGGCCGATTTACGTCACACTGCAACCTATCTATAGACCTTATGCATATGACGTCATTTGAGTAGGGCGCCCTCACCTAGAGGTCAAAAGGAAGATGCTCATTGGCCAGTCTTGTGCGCCGCGCGTACAAATCAGCGCGTTACCATTGTTTCATCATCAGTTTACCTCTAAGATGGCGGCTTGGTGACGTCAATGCATAAGGTCTATTCTACAAGCTATAGGTAGATTCACAGAGAAAAAGGAAAATAATTGCATGCTCTTCATGAGACAACATACATTCAGCCTCACCTGATGCATATAAGCTGGCCGAGAGTCATCATTAATTAAGGTTACAGGATTCGAGTTGAGTACAACTGATGTTCTGTACGTTAAGTACATGTCCAGCCAAGGATCTGTGTTTAATTAGGCAATTCAAAAGGAAAACCATTAATGATCTCAAACTAATCTTTGGTTTGCATGAGAGCCAGTCATGCGTTAATGAGTGTGCTTTATGGAAGAGCCCCTATGGGGTCTTTTAGAATGAGAGGAAAGCATCAAGGAAACAAGGCACAGTAATGAGAGGAATCATCAAGAAATCAAGGTACTGGAATGAGAGGAATCATCTAGGAAACAAGGTTCTAAAATGAGAGGAAGCATCAAAGAAACAAGGCACAGAAATGAGAGGAAGCATCAAGGAAACAAGGCACAGTAATGAGAGGAATCATCAATAAATCAAGGTACTGGAATGAGAGGAATCATCAAGGAAACAAAGTTCTACAATGAGAGGAAGCATCAAGGAAAAGGGTTACTAAAATGAGGAAAATGGAGAAAACATGATAATGTAGCAGGAATCGAAAGGCACCTTATTGGGATGATTGAAGTACGGTATACACAAATATGGACTTTGTGTTCAGGCATTAAAACAAGCAATATGATCTCAATCAACAGAAATGAAGAGCCTAAGATGCAGACCTAATTACACTAATATTAAAACATCATACAGTATGTAAACTTATAAAAAAAATTAATTGGAATGCAAAAATACCTGTAATGTAGCTTGTGTGACTGTTTTTCTTGTTCTGCTCCACCAATTCATTGTTAAGCTCTGAGAGAAGCAAACGTATAACACTGCAAAAGGTTATTGTTTAAAACCATTTAACCCATTGTTATGCAGTTGGGAAAAAAGGAGGTCCTTCTGATACAAGCCTGTGAACAATAAAACAACCACCGAACCTGTGATAAACTTTGCTTTCCAATCCCTTATGAACTCAACTTCTCATTGAACCGTGATACACATCATGCACAAAATCAAGCAATACACAAATGATAATTGGTACAACGGGCAACTATAAGTTCTTGATGTATAATTTGATATCAATTTCAACAAATCTTATTAGTAGATCAGCAAATGGAGACAATGGGCTAGGCAGCCTCCGAAAGTAGTATGGCAGGCAATTTCGTATTTGATCGCACTGTGCAAACCTAAGCGTGTAAACCCATTCTGAAAGCGTGCAATTTGTTTCCTTCACATGTTCAGACATTATAAGGGAACCCAAGGTTCAAGAGCAGGACCTATGTGGTCATGGAAAGGAAAAGGAAATCACATAATTTAGAGACAGACTTTTCACAACTAAAATGCACTGTTTGTAATGGATTAATGAGTGGAAACTCGACCCACCAGGACCCTCTCCTCTCTGAAACTCCTCAACTGTGGCTTTCGTCTCCTTGAATTCCTCTGGATATAGAAAAGCCTCTTGGGTTGCTAGGTATCGTTGACAGGTGTCTTGTAGTGTTGGGATGGGTAGCTGTGGAATGGCTGGCTGGAAATGCATTGTGGGAACATGACTGATGGTTTGAACATAGTCCGAGGGTGATGAGAAGGACGAGCTGTACGTAAAGACAGTAAAGTTAAATGTGAGTAGGCCTACATTTAGAGGGTATACATGGGGATGGGGATGTATAAAAATATCATTTTTTTCTTTTAATCAAAGCCCTTCTCAAAAAAAAGGGAAATTCGGTTGGACTTTTCACACTTGAATTGATAACCCTACAAAACTCCCAAGTGAGGAGTAGCAGCAATTATGAAATGAAAGAAATGCTAGTGAGGTTAAACTTGTTTGAAGTTTAATCCCTGGAAATTGGCTGTGTTTAATGAGTAATGTGGAAAGGGCTATGCAATAACAATGATTGGTCAACTTGCAACAATGTTTGTAGCACACAAAAGGCTTAATGCAACAATATTGTTGTGTATCTCATCGGTTTTTCGTTTGCATTCAGGGCCCAGTTTTAGAGAGCTGCTTAAGCAGATGATTTTGCTAATAACGTTTGTGCTTAGCAAAAGTTAGCAGGATACCAGTCAGAAATAATGCATGTGACCTGCTATTTTTTCTTGTAACATTATTTTGATAAGAATGATTTTGTTGTGCTAGCTACTTTTTGTGCTTAAAGGCCCTGTACACTATTGGTAAGATCGAAAAACACAATAGTTCACAGATTCACACATAACTTACATGATTTAAAGTAAGTAATTGTACAAAGGGTTCCTTAAAATATTTCTGCCTAAAATGCAATCGTTTCTGAGAAATGAGTAAAACAATAGTTTTTATCGCGCGCGATAATAAACTCGATGTTTGAAAAACAGAAAACACATAAGGTCTCTTTTCACTATTTTCTCGTGACCTCGATGACCAATTGAGCTCAAATTTTCACAGGTTTGTCATGCATGTGGTTGATTACACAAAACATGAACACTGTCTGTGATTATTTTGTCAGCTCTGCCAATCCTGTATAATACCTTTAAGCAGCTCTATGAAATTGAGGCCAGGATTGATAACAACTGAGAAGACGTCAGGTAATTAATTTTATTAGCTTCTCTTGCATACTGCAGAATTTAAGCTCCAGCAACTCAATGACTTGTTTCCCCAAAAGTGGGAAGATTTTCTATCTCAAATCCATCAGTGATCGGTTTCCAGAAGTCTCTATCAAAGAGAAGCACTTCACTGACCTTGTTGTGGAAAACACTCTTGTCTTTTGGGGTCTGTTACACCTGCCTGACAAAGACACCTATGGTGAAAGATAACATTAAAGTGAATGTTACTGCACTTGCTATGATTGAAACTTTCTTGTAAATGTCTCTGTATGCGTCTTTGTTCAAATATCGTGTACAATGTTAGAAGCTAAACATAAATATAAGTATTTCATTTTTCATCAGTTAATTAAGCATTAATTGTTATCAATTTTTTTAAATGACAACTGGGCCTCAAAACCTATGCTCACTGACGCAGCAGTACTTTGTCCAACTAAACATCCAATAAATTACCAGTTTCTTTGTGATCCTTGTTGCCATGGTAATGCTGCACCTCCCCAACTCACAATCTCCAGCTTCACTCAGCCTAAACATACAGTTTAAAAAACAATTAATTATGTGTGGTATCAGGCAGATGACAACTTAGAAGTAATAGGGTTGTCATTAATTGGTAACTGGTAGTCCCTACTACTGTGATGTGGTGGATATCGTACGGGCGTGGGGTAGAGGTAAATTGAATTAGTTTGAGGCAAAATGGTCACCAACGTCAAGGTGGTAAGGCCCATGAAGAACACGACCATAGGTTTAATGAACAAATTTCATTTCTACTAGCCCTGAAATTAAGGGTTAGGGTTAGGGTTAGGGTTAGGGCTAGGGTTAGGGTTAGGGTGTTTAGGGTTAGGGTTAGGGTGAGGGTTAGGGTGAGGGTTAGGGCTAGAGTTAGGGCTAGGGTTAGGGTTAGGGTTAGGGTTAAGGGTTGGGGTTAGGATTAGGTATAGGGTTAGCGTTAGGGTTAGGGTTAGGGTTAGGGTTTGGGTTAGGGTTAGGGTTAGGGTTAGGGTTAGGGTCAGGTAAATCTCCGTAGTTGTTTGAAGGAGTCAGTACCCAGCTGTGTTAATTTTAGCTGAAGGCAGATTGTCAATTGTTCATTTTTCGAATTGACTTTTGTATGTAGTTGCCATGATCAGAACCCCGCTACTTGTTTAGTAGCCTAAACTATATGTAGTAATACATAAGAAGGTACAAAGCTGTGATGATCATAGCAATATTTTTCTGCTTAAGCAGCTCTGGGCAGTCTGTCTGTACTACCAGGTTCAGTTATTACTGCGCGCCTCAAGATCACATCTTAAAGCCAGCGCACTTGTGGAGTAACTGGGAAGGAAGCGTCACTTCCCAGTGGTGCTAAAACTCAACCATCTTTTACCAGGAGGGATCTATCTCGCCGCGAAAAATTTTGCAGAATGGCGGTACGACTACGGCTATATCACCACATCGTTAAGGTTTGAAGTATAAGACGTCCTTGTAGCTGCCAATTACGGTTCGGCCATGCCACTTTGCGAACTGGGGTTAGCGCTATAGTCTGTGTAACAGCTCTATGGAACAGCCACTGACAGGTTCAACTTATGTCCCATTTTTTGCTTCTTAAACTTTTTACAAAACTATAACATCACAAGTTTCTAAACAAAAATTTTGATCAAGTGAATTTATCACAAACAACCTAAAGCTACAATTTGCATAAAAGTATTCTTTCTCTCAAGCTTCCTCCTTTCAAATGAACTTTTCCTTGTTTTTTTGAAGATTTTTTTTTTTTTTTTAAGTTGGTGCTAGCTGAAAACTCAATCCACATAGAGCCACTGGCGGGATTCGAATCGAACACCTAGAGGTGAAAGGCGAGGGAAGCTACCAGTAGGCCAACCCGACCGCCCTTCAATAATAATTTATATATCGGATCTGGACTGAAACACCCGTGGATTAATTTTGTAAAAAAAAACTAAAATATGCAGGGTGTCTTCCCGAACCTAGAACACAGACTAGCCCTGCCCGAACAAGGGGGCGATCGCGGTATGCACATTTTTGGTTTTTATAGCAATACTAATATAAGAACCAACGTTCGTTTAAATCCGATCATACTCGTAATCCTCCATTAGAACATCCCCTTTGATATTCTTTAGTAATCTATGGGGTTGAGTTCACTAACAGGTCATCATGACCCTTTGAAGTTTGCAGGCGATAGTCTCCATTGACATGTCAAAAAAATAAAAAATACGTTGTACAAACCCATTGAAACACGCGCAGATTTTCACCTTTGCATTTTGTACACAACCTTGAATTTTATTTGTAGATAAGTTCTGCAGCCAACATAATGTCATATATCTATTATCGGGCTACTATACAAAGTCTTTCTAGCTTGGGAATTACCTTGGGACCACCCCCAAACAGACTCGATTGCCCTATATTAAAAATGTTCACCGATGAGGCGTTAGTAATCGGGCATAATTTGGGGTGGAGCCTCGGCTCCCAGGGCTATAGGGTGCGGTTTCATGTGGAATGTCACCTCGTGGATCTTCATTGTAGGGTATTTTGGGCCGTTTTCAAAGTACCCTTTGTGCCGATACTGGCATTCAGAATGGACCATAGAGTTAGACAATAGAACTAGAGGGAGCACTCGAATTACACACAAGTAACCCATGGGTTCGAATCCCTATGGGTAATTTACATACAAATTTCCCCAGGCCTCACAAAATGTTGGTTGTGTGAACTGGTGCGTGAACTGTGTTATACGGATGGGTCAGCACCATTTTCTTCATGCTTCTTGTCGGGCCGTGTCGCATGGTTTTGTACGCCCTCTATATAGTTCTATTCTCTCTACGGGTTGGGCACGCCGCAGACTGGAGGACTTCAATGGCCGTACTTCTCATATGTAACATTGGATTTAGACATCACAGAGTCTAACAAACTTGTAAGTTTATCACAATTCTTACCATGACCAATCGTAGAGAAATATTTCGGCAAGAACTGCTACACTTTTAGACCCAATTAATGTGATATTCAAACGAAAGGCTTGGCAAATATCTGAAGTACAACTATGCCTATAAGAAGTATGTAAACCTCGTGCATTTTTGTTACAAGCCAAACATTTTGTTTTGCTAAAAACTGCAATATGTTTAAGAAATTCATCTTTTCAAAACTCACTGTTGAGCCCGTTAGTCATACACATATTGAAGTATTGTTTGACTACAGACTTAAAAAGCAAATGTTAACTTTTAGAGTAAAACTTCACGACCAAAGCCGAACAAATCATTCCAACGACTTGTAATATTAAGGCTGATGAACACTTCCTATAATTATTTCTCCACAATCATAGACTCAAAGTTCGCTACCCACCCCCATTGGACTTGAATTGTATCTAGCATTGATGGGTTTATGGATTGTTTTTTGTTGTTATGTCAGAGATGGGGAATGACTGAGGCAGCTGTACGCAGTGGTGGACCATGGACTCAGCCGGACGGGGACGGCTTGAGGGCAGCTGCCTGCCCTCAAGCCGTGGTCAACCCAGAAGCCAGCAGCGAGCGCCCGTCCAGCTGAGCTTCAAGATACATCGATGGAACTGTTTCTTCGGTGAGTTACGGGCTAGAATAGGTTTTAAAACTTTAAATTGGTTGTCACTTATCAGTGTATCCATGGTATTGCCCCCGTTTAGCTTCAAAGTTTAGTTCATGAGTTAATGGGTCTATAAAATGGCTAGAAATCTGCGATGTTCACATAAATCCCTTCTGACAGTTATCAAAACCAAGTCGTTATGGTTCCCGCTCTTTCTAATATTCAGTTATGGAGCAGTCCTCCAGGAGGTTGTTAAACAGGCTGAAACATCAGAACAATTCAAAACCCTGGTGAAAATAATCTGTTTGTACAATTGTTGATGTCCCCCTTTACTAATAAGAATGATTTTGTTATTGTTATTTTTGCAGGAACTATTTTTGTGCTGAAGAGAATCTTAAGAGACTGTGACCAGATGGCAGTTGAAGATCTATGGATTATGGGTGTGTTTAGTCTACGGATCTGGACGTACACTGGAGTCATCGCCGGATTAAGGTAAGGAAAACTTTGCCGTATCCGACCTCCACTTTTTAAGATCGTATGTGCGATTTATCTCTTTGATATAAAAAAAATATGGACTAGATTTTCCCCATTGATATTTATACATACATATATTTATTTAAAAAATCTCTCAAGGAACTGGCAGTAAATATCAATCTAGTAAGGTTTGTGGAGGCACCATGTCTCTCTTATGAATAGTGATGGTTCTGAAAAGAACTGGCGGTTAAACTGTAATTGGAAAATTCGTAAATATTGACCGTAAAAAAAAAACCATATAATAAATTTTCAAAACAAAGAAAATATTATTAGTGGAGTGTAATAGTGGAGGTCGGATAAGTCAAGTTGGCCTTCAAGATAAAAGTAAAAGTGTGAAGACTGCGAACGGTAAGAGAAGATATAACCCGCTCTCTTTCAGAGTCCCTCCCCTTTTCTACCGTCCCCTCCCCAAATGTTCGTCGGTCTTGTTGATGTTGTCCTCGCTTGTAAAGCTTTCAAGGTGACGTCACACTGTCTTGGCATTTCTTGATTTGCATATTGGTCGAAGCCAATGATGCATTTTAATTAGGATACTAGTCTTACTGGAAATTTCTGTCGGGGTTGATACTTCAAGTCGTCAGTTGTCATGTTTATTAATAATTGTCATAATTTTATATTCTAAACAGCGTAATGTACGAGCATAATCTATTTAAAAAAAAGGAATAAAACAAATTGTAAGAAATAGATTATGCATCTTTTCCTATCCGCTGTTGCGCAATGTACTGAGGGCGTAACACCCACCAAATATTCCAGTCTAAGTACCCTTGTATGATGATTAATGTTTGATTTAGGAGTATTTTAAAATATATAATTTAGATCAGCTAAATTAATATTTAAATTATCCTAATATCAACATTTCATCAACTGTCAATGCAGACATTTTCAACTGAGCATTAATAAATTTAAGTTGTTCAAAATACCGAAATATTAAAGCTATCAATAAACAACATTAGACGGCTGTAACTCTTTCTCATCACCGAAATAAGACAAAATTCAAAGGAAAACTTGCCGGAAACACAAGTTTTTCTTAAAAGCTGTAGTCCCGAAATGCAAATATTTACTATTAGGCCTAAAGCTTAAAGGGTTTATTGCCAATCCCTAGCCCTAAACCACTGATTTGTGCGCGCTGTGCGCGCTGCGTAAACAATCTGGAAAGAAAGAAAAAAAACTGAAGACGAGAGAGAAGAAAAAAAAGAAAAGAAAGCAGATCATCCATGTGGGAAAGAAGTCGGTGTGATGCCTACATGTAGGTGTGTATGAATGGTAAGACAGTAAAGGCCTAGAGTATAAAGTGTTGGCCTAGAGATAAGAATAACGCTCTACTATTTCAGGCTACTGGCAATTGAACCAAACCTAAGAACTACAGCGTCATCAGTAAACACAGAACGTAAGTAGACGATGAAGACTCTCCCTTTGATGTCTTTGATGAGTGACTGGAGGAGGCCATTGAGGTTGTCTTTTTGCAGCAAAGGTCAAGTATAATCAGGTGAAGTATCAGGTAAAAGTATCGGGGTAAGTGTGAAAGAAAAATAACCTTTCCCCCACAGCTTCTAACCTTTCCTCCGCAGCTTCTAACCTTTCCTCCGCAGCTTCTAACCTTTCCTCCGCAGCTTCTAACCTTTCCTCCGCAGCTTCTAACCTTTCCTCCGCAGCTTTTAACCTTTCCTCCGCAGCTTCTAACCTTTCCTCCGCAGCTTCTAATCTTTCCTCCGCAGCTTCTAATCTTTCCTCCGCAGCTTCTAACATGGCCTCCACAGGCTACAATCTTTTAGTTTTTCAGTTTGTAAAACCTGTTCTTCCAAAGTGGATGTGGTGGCAGATTGTCCACGGCAGCTCTGTGACACTGTAGATGACATTGGTTTGGTAAAGTATTGGAACTATCTCAGGTAATGTGTATGGTGAACCTAAATCCGGCTAATTGCTGTGACCCCAAAATGCTAACCTTTCTAGATTTGTTTCTTCAAAATGTAGATCATGTTTTTCTGGTAAAATGAGGATGCAGTTTGTGTACTTAATTCTTCACTGAGCTGAGATCCGATGCCTACCAGTAGAGACTGAGTCATGCAAAAGATTTGGTAATGTATCGGGTTAAATATAGAAATCAAGAAATTTTGAGAATCACAAACAAATCTAAAGATCGGTTTACCAATAACTTTGGAAGGAAAAGCAAAACATTCCTAACAAAAGTCACATTTTGAATCTCTCAGACTAATTTCTTTAGTAGTAAAAACAGTTGTAACCAGCAGTCAAAATACTACCCTTTGATATTCTACAACAGCCAGCCAACGAGATAACACAACTTAAAAACCAGTTAAATTGCTTTAGCAAAGTTATTAAATGGTTGTACATACCCAACAAACCCTCCTCAAACAATAGAAGTCGGCTCTTATAGCAATTTATCATAAAGACATGCAAATATGCATACAGATAAAGTTGTTTGTGCCTACTTAATTTTCCCTCAGTTCAGCAGTCTCTTGAGCTCTGAGCAGCCAGTGGCGACTACAACCGGACCGGTTTAGATGAGCATCGTTGGAGGTTACAGGGAGTGGTGAAAACACCAAACCTGTTTGGATGAGCATCGTTGGAGGATGGATACAGGGTGTAGTGACTACACCCGGACCTGTTGAGATGAGCATCGTTGGAGGATACAGGTGCACAGAGTCAACAACAGACTGATTGGTAGGTTTAACACGATTCATTCCACAAATTTGGCAAAAGGATCGTTAATGTTTAAGAATTAGTACTTTTGAAGGTTTCAAATTGTTGATTTGAAAGCATCCTTTAGTTTGCAATAAACACACCATACTGGTGGAAAACTTTATTAAACTAGGAGGCCTGCCAAGTTTTTCAGAAAAATATTTAAAACAAATTTTAAAAAGGGGGAACAAAAATAAAACGGTGTCTCATGTTGTGTGTGCAAGTTCAATGAGTTGTAACACTGATGGAGCTGGAGGTGAATGTTCTTGCACATGATATATTAAGGTATTTTTACTCCTCAGAACAACTATGACTTGTATTAAGAGTTTATCAAAATTAATCTTTGAAAATCATTTATTTTCTACTGCAGACTGAGATGTTGACCGGGGAGGTGACACACACCCAATCATAGGGAAGCTGCAGCTAACTAACACTTTGGACTGTGTGTCACAAGCTTAAAAATGACTGTAAAGTCTAGCCAGATGACTCTCCACTACAAGTTTAACCGTTGAAATGACGCAGGGATGTTGGGGCTTATAACCAACGCTTTTGGACTGTGCCACCAGCTGAAGGACTGTGTCAAGTCTAGCAAGGTGACTTTCAGTTACAAGTTTAACCCGTGCAGTGATGACGTAGTGATGTTGAGGCTTAAAACCAATGCTTTTGGACTGTGCCACCAGCTGAAGGACTGTGTCAAGTCTAGCCAGGTGACTCTCCGCTAGGATGTTTTTAGGACCGTCACCAACTGACGAAAGACTTTTGTTGAGTCTAGCCAGATGATTCCAGACAGTGACATGTTCAACTGAAACAAGCTGGGCCATGATGTCGCTTTACTGTATAAAGACACGGAGGAGAGGACCATTTTAGGCCATGACCGAATTTGCGGCTGCCTCTCTAAG
Source organism: Leptasterias polaris (assembly GCA_037783415.1). NCBI lineage: Eukaryota > Metazoa > Echinodermata > Asteroidea > Forcipulatida > Asteriidae > Leptasterias > Leptasterias polaris. Next base: position 660,779 of record JAZGTN010000098.1, read on the forward strand.
GCTGTGATTGTTGCTACGAGCCAATGTTTTAACGCATGTTCACATGATGATCAAGCCACATCGGCAGCCGCTAATTCAGATAATGCCTCAGTTTATACTGTTTACTCAATAGGGTTTTCTTGAATCCATCGAACCCCAAACCCATATTGTACAATACAGCTCAGCTCAGCTCACTTGATTTGATAAAACTGCCATGCCTGGCCTTATGCCAAGCATTGTTGGTTTATCATGGAAAATCAAACTCATTAAATTCAAGTACAATACCCTTTGGATTTTGATGGTGTCCGAGCACTGAGGAATACAACTGAGTACAGATGGTACAGCTTTTGTGAAGAAAAACAATCAAATCAGGTTACCAAAAGTGTCGGTGATGTATTGATGTTTGTAAGCACAATTTATGGGGTGTTTTTGCTTGCTGAAACCTTTTGGGTACAAATAAATGGAAATGTTAACAATTATTAAAGTTTGATTGCAAGGCAAGATTGGCAAACATTTAAACTTAGTTACCAAATTGTTTTCATAGAGTAGAAATTATGGCAAGAAATACTCAGCTGGAGTTATTTTCTAATGGAACAAACTATGTAAAGTAATTTATTTGATGTAGGAAGAAAACCGGATAATATCTTTGGACGAAGTGATGTTAATGTTTACAACTATCAGGACTATAGTATTATTAAATAATAAATTTATTTGTGTAAGGGGTGTTGGTCTGAATCTCTATCATGACACCTATAAGTGCTTCTCTTCACCCATGAGTAAATGGGTACCTGTGAGAGCAGAGAGATGGTTATGATTGATTTAGTTTGGTGCCTTTTGGCAGCACTGGCTGCATGTATACTCCCAAGGGAGCTGAGATGATTTTAAGGAATGAAATACATGGCCCAGTGGCCAGGAGTAACCAGATGCTGGATTTGAGTGCTTTATGAAGCAACCATTGGAACTATCATTTAAGTATTCAAAGCTGTGTGAGAAATTTCAAAGTGTACACTAGAGCGCAAACTAGACAGATTGCATGTTTCAGCGAAATGTGCGAGCAGGACACTGTTGCGATGCAAACTCAAACCATGGCATCAACCATTCATAACACAAGTGCTCGATTCTACAAGGAGCTAAGATCGATCATATCAATCTTAAGATGAATCTTAGCATTTTGTAAAACCGAGCCAAGAACACCTCACCCTCACATTGAACCAAATTTCACGCTTTAACAATTAACCCTAGCACTAAAACCATACAAATATTACTAAGATTTCATTATTAACAGCTCACCCTCGGCACTAACCACAATTCAGCTCGCAAATTGAATAACAAATTAGTAAGCGTAATTTTATAAAACATGCATTTTGTCTACTAGCGCTCACAAACATGTTTAGTTATAGCAGATTATTATAGATTAATACAATTTTTGTAGTGTTTATATTTACTATAGCTAGATCTGAAGTAATGATAATGTGTAGCAAAGCCCAAGTAAGCATTATTTGTTTTGTTGTGTAAAGTTTCCTTTGACTGTTGTGAAAATTCCTTAGCCCTACCAGGTCGGGGGGGGGGGGGGGGAGGGCCAACCACGCCCCACCATATGTTTGCTCATAATTGCATCCATCCTATATTTTCCCAACATTTATGGGGGGTCATCTGTTACCATGGCAAACATTTACAAGGTTTTTGGGTGACTTTTTGAGTTTTTTTTTAAAACAATTTCCAAATGTTGCACCATATCAGGAGGCAATATTAGACTCTATCTGTATCCAGGTTCAAACGATATCAAATCCTTTTTCAATTAATATTTTTAACATGCATATTTCCAACAAGTCAAAAACAGCATGGTCCTAATACTTAGAGTTATTGTGTAATTTCCCTGCCATATTTAAGAAACTTTAGTAAACTTATTTTTAGAGAGAGTAAGAGGGGGGGGGCCTCGGGGCTCACCCAAATGTTTTCTGGCATCTGTGCTGAAAGCAGGGCCCTATTTCATGGCTCTGCATTATCGCCCTTTGCACGGATCCGCCATGTACATGTAGAGCTATGACTCCAACTTCATTTGTATTTAAAATGCCAAGATCTGTTTGGATGAAAGTGCAATTAACTGTAACAATACAGAGTTATATAATGCCTAATCAATGTTGTTCCCAGTTCGAGGCTCTACACGCAAATGGCTGACTGTGCAAAGGGCGATTAGTGCGGAATTCTGCGCTTATGGCCCTTTGGATTGTGTGCTTTACGGGGCACACTCAGCGCAGAATTCTGCGGTAAGCAGAGCCATTAAATTGGACACGGATTGCGTTGCAGGCCTGCAGCACCTTGTATGGGTATCATTATTCAAAGTGGCTCTGTTCACCTGTTGTAAAATACAAGTAGCAAGCCCTTTGAGATGACATTTGATAAAGCAGTGAAAAGCACTATTGTAAAACTTGGAATACACAATTATTAATTTGAAGTTTTAATAGCCTACATGTACTTTATGGCTACAAGCAGTAAACGAATACAAAATCTCAATGTGAACCTAATTTTCAATAAATTGTTATGAAAGTTAGTTTTATATAATGTCACCATGTTGTCATGTGCCCTGTGTGCACTAGCAATCACCGATACATGTTTCTTGATATCTAATAAAAGGTACTGGACTATATTGTCTTCTAGTTTTGGCTGCTCTGTGCAGTATAAGATCTTTTTATTATTGATATTTTATTATTTGTCAAGTTCCATTTTGTATACTTTATAAGAGATTAGACCACTTTGTCTTCTGAGCCTCACTTTGGTTACACTGGGCTGAGTCAAAACAATACAAGATGGCTGCCAGGGTCTGACAGCACAAGCAGTTAGCTTGTCATTTCACTAGCCTGTCAACATTTTGCACTTCCTAGTCCATATTTCATATTTATGTTTTTCGATCAACACTGAACTCATTAGCCGGAGCACTTGGATTAAAGAGAAATTGACTGGTCCTTGGGCGTTTAATGTCTAGCATATTGCAAGTAGACCAGACTGACTGCACATAAAGTCTTTACTTAGCTTGAAGTATTTTATGTATTATGTAAAAATTTCATTACATCAAAAATAGAGATGAATAATAATAAAGTTAAAAAGAATAAAAGTGTTGATACCATGCAACCATGCCTAGTGGGGCAAATGGCCCGACCCCATTCTTTGTAACTGACTTGTTGTTTATGTGTAACTGCAAGTTATTTAGAATAATAACATATCAACCAAATAATGGTCTTTCCCTTACATGTACAAAAACGTCCTAGATCCTTTATGCAAAATTCTTATAGAATCCTGTTGGATTTCAATAGGACTCCTGTAGGATTCTTATAGATTTTTCGTCACTTATAGAAAACTGTAGGATTTCAATAGGACTCCTGCAGGATTCTTATAGATTTTTCGTCACTTATAGAATCCTGTAGGATTTCAATAGGACTCCTGCAGGATTCTTATAGATTTTTCGTCACTTATAGAATCCTGTAGGATTTCAATAGGACTCCTGTAGGATTCTTATAGATTTTTCGTCACTTATAGAATCCTGTAGGATTTCAATAGGACTCTTGTAGGATTCTTATAGATTTTTCGTCACTTATAGAATCCTGTAGGATTTCAATAGGACTCCTGTAGGATTCTTATAGATTTTTTGTCACTTATAGAATCCTGTAGGATTCTTATAGATTTTTCGTCACTTATAGAATCCTGTAGGATTTCAATAGGATTCCTGTAGGATTCTTATAGATTTTTCGTCACTTCCTCGATTCCTATAAGATTCTTATAGTTTTTTTGTAAGGGTTATAAGGGGGGGGGGGGGGGTAGCCCTGCTTGTTGGGCTGTTAACATGGGTCTGTTAAAAGAGAGCCATAACCGCCCAACAAGGTGGACTAGGGTGGGGGTATTTTATAGACAAACTTTCAGAAGTAAGTTCCATTCTGAAAGCTCAAATGACAAGTTTCTATCACTATCAGTACAAATACAACGCATTGTTGAAGAAGTTGCTTAGACTACAACTAAAAAAGGCTTCCGGCACACACCACGCTGTCTTTATTTGTGCACTATGTGTGAACGGCACTTGTGGGCCGCGATGAAGAGGCAAGGTATTTTGTAACATCCCTTTTCACGGATAGGTTGGTCCGACCATTTCGTGTTCGTTATGCATTGAGTGGGCTTTGAAATTGATTGTGAATGTGTGCGTATGCAATGCAACGGCGCACCCAAGGGGGAGGGCTCGGGGGGCTTGAGCCCCCCCCCCCAAGAGGGTCAACAACAAAAAACGGGGGAGGAAGAGGGAAGGAAAGAAAGAAAAAGATAAAAAAATGGGGGGAAGGAAAAAAGAGCCGAGGGAGAAAAGTCGCAAATGTGTGTGTAGCTTTTGTTTTTTATTTCCGGTGGCAGTATTTTCTTTTCTTCCTTTGCCATTCGCATTTTTTTTCTTGCCAAATTACTCTTTTATACGGGAGATTCGATAACGCGAGGTGCGAGGTGCGAGGTGAAAGATTTTGAACACCATTGTAAATTGTTTAAACTTGCAATAATAACATATAAAGCATTTAAAACCAATGGGCTAATTTGTCCAGGATGAAATATATCTCACGTCGTTCCGGCATTCAATGTTTTTTCCCCCCTTATGGATTGCCTGTAGTACTACACTTGAATTTGAGAAACGCCGGATAGTAATGTTTTTTTACCCGCGATGTTTTTAATGAATGCATGGTACCAGATACCGACCAGATCCAAAATGAATATCATCACGCGTTGCTTCTTTTCCACATTTTTCATTTTAGTCGGCTATGTTCAGGGATTAAAAAGGTCTTCAATCCTACCCTTTCCAAATTACACATCACATTTATGCTCTGGTTAAACTTAAAAATTTCATTTTTTAGCAGTAATCTGATATAAATTATTACATGTATTATGCGACACCACTTTCGCAAAACAAAGGTTTATCTGTAGGATCTGGGTTTGCCGCCCACTTATTCATGAAATTTGCCGCCCAGTGATGAAAAGTAGGTAATAAACTTAAAAAGATTTATATGGATCAGAAGTGCTTAAAAAGTATGTTTTTTCTAATTTTATGCATAAAGAGGCTTGATTTTTCACCCCTAAAGCGCCAAAAGCTCAGAGCTCCAGGGGGCTTTGCCCCCTGGACCCCCACCAGGGGCCGTAAGGCCGGCCCCTGGACCCCACCCAATACATTGGTTTGAGCCCCCCCAAAAACATAATCCTGGGTGCGCCGTTGATGCAATGTCGTGAAACAATTCGCAAATAATTATGTGCGCATACGTATGCCATATATTTGCGATGTCGTGAATTTTATTGCATACTTCGTCGCATACCTTTGAATAAAATGTCTAATGATCTGGGGGTTTCTTGCGTACAGTCGAGATTAGCGGTAGTCATTGCAGCAGCGGTAGTCATTGTTGTGAGGCAAGCGTGGCGGATGGTCTTCGCTATGGCGAGACTTGGCCTGGTGCCAAGATCCTGGGTACACATTATTGTATAGTCATGCTTACAGGGGCCTGACTGTAGCGCCACATACTCCCTAGGTCACTAACAAATTATCTGCAACTATGACATCATCCCAAAGGTATGCGACAGAGGTATGCAATAAAATTCACGACATCGCCAATATATTCGCATACGTATGTGCACATATTCGCGAATTGTTTCATGACATCGCATACGTGTGCACACATATTTGTGATATGCGATGTCCCCTTCAAGTTCAGGGCCACCATAAGTAGGCTATTGCGTAGGTTTAAATCTCATTTTTAAATGAAGTTTTGCATGCTGTAACTCACTACTCAGCAAAAAGGCCTCACGTACACAGTAATGAGTAGTATACAAAGGAAACTGAAGTTATATTCCTGGCTAAGACTAGAAAATATTGATTTATCAATGACCATTTTGAAAACGTATAGCGTTGCGGAGACCCAAAATGTATTGTTAGACCCCTGTAGAGCTCACGGGGGAGCCTTATAATATAGTTTCTAGAGTAGAACTTTTAGAAGTAGGCACAGGCATGTATACATGGACCATTGCTATGAACATGAACATTTGTGTTAACTTCCCACTTCTGCAGTGTAGACTGTATCAAACTATCTATGATGATGTGTTTTTATGACTGAAGTTAATAACCCCCTGGGCTCCTGCTCTATCTCTAAATCTTGACTGGCACTGGAGGAATGAAACAAACACACCCCAACAGCCTTCAAGAAAACTTACCGTGATTTACTCTGAGTCTTTGTGTTCCCAGGAAATGCAGGCATCAACGGAAAGGAATCAGTCGAAGTATTGATTGTTTACATTCGAGGGAAGTCCGTCTACGTACCCACACCACATGAGACTAGGCTGAAGTGAGCACCGAATTTGGGCCCAGCACCGAATCAGGCCCAGCACCGAATTTCTCCTCAGCACCGAATTTCAAAATTTCCGATAAAGACCGTCACTACATGTCAATAACAACACAAAGACGGTGTGTCCTACATGCCTACTTTAAATAAGGTTGTGTCACCTTTAATTTATGAAATTTTAATATTTTTCTTCATAGATCTGTTTATTATATCCCTAGCCATAACTCCTAGGCGGAAAAATATTCTCAGGCCACTAATTAGCTCAGCCCAACTAATTAAACATTGCCTCAAATTAGCGCGATAGCCACACACTGTACAAAGTATGTAAAACATACCTAACTTTGACGAAATTTGTGTCACCTTTAATTTATGAAATTTTAATATTTTTTTTCATAGATCTGTTTAGTACATCCCTAGCCATAACTCCTAGGCGGAAAAATATTCTCAAGTTACTAATGAGCTCAGCCCAACTAATTAAACATTGTCCTAAATTAGCACGTGTATAGCCACACAATGTACAAAGTATGTAAAACATACCTAACTTTGACGAAATTTGTGTCACCTTTAAATTATGAAAATTTAATATTTTTCTTCATAGATCTGTTTAGTACATCCCTAGCCATAACTCCTAGGCGGAAAAATATTCTCAGGTCACTAATGAGCTCAGCCCAACTAATTAAACATTGTCCTAAATTAGCGCGTGTATAGCCACACAATGTACAAAGTATGTAAAACATACCTAACTTTGACGAAATTTGTGTCACCTTTAATTTATGAAATTTTAATATTTTTTTTCATAGATCTGTTTATTATATCCCTAGCCATAACTCCTGGGCGGAAAAATATTCTAAGGCTACTAAATAGCTCAGCCCAACTAATTAAACATTGTCTCAAATTAGCGCGTGTATAGCCACACAATGTACAAAGTATGTAAAACATATCTAACTTTGACGAAATTTGTGTCACTTTTAATTTATGAAATTTTAATATTTTTCTTCATAGACCTGTTTAGTACATCCCTAGCCATAACTCCTAGGCGGAAAAATATTCTCAGGCTACTAATTAGCTCAGCCCAGCTAATTAAATATTGCCTCAAATTAGCACGTGTTTACATTGCTAGCCACACAATGTACAAAGTATGTAAAACATACCTAACTTTGACGAAAGTTGTGTCACCTTTAATTTATGAAATTTTAATTTTTATTTTCATAGATCTGTTTAGTACATCCTTAGCCATAACTCCTAGGCGGAAAAATATTCTCAGGCCACTAATTAGCTCAGCCCAACTAATTAAACATTGTCTGAAATTAGCGCGATAGCCACACAATGTACAAAGTATGTAAAACATACCTAACTTTGACGAAAGTTGTGTCACCTTTAATTTTTGAAAATTTAATATTTTTTTTCATAGATCTGTTTATTATATCCCTAGCCATAACTCCTAGGCGGAAAAATATTCTCAGGCCACTAATTAGCTCAGCCCAACTAATTAAACATTGTCTCAAATTAGCGCGTGTTAATACACATTGTACCAAGTATGTAAAACATACCTAACTTTGACGAAAGTTGTGTCACCTTTAATTTATGAAATTTTAATATTTTTTTTCATAGATCTGTTTGTTACATCCCTAGCCATAACTCCTAGGCGGAAAATTATTTTCAGGCTACTAATTAGCTCAGCCCAGCTAATTAAATATTGCCTCAAATTAGCACGTGTTTACATTGCTAGCCACACAATGTACAAAGTATGTAAAACATACCTAACTTTGACGAAAGTTGTGTCACCTTTAATTTATGAAATTTTAATTTTTATTTTCATAGATCTGTTTAGTACATCCTTAGCCATAACTCCTAGGCGGAAAAATATTCTCAGGCCACTAATTAGCTCAGCCCAACTAATTAAACATTGTCTGAAATTAGCGCGATAGCCACACAATGTACAAAGTATGTAAAACATACCTAACTTTGACGAAAGTTGTGTCACCTTTAATTTTTGAAAATTTAATATTTTTTTTCATAGATCTGTTTATTATATCCCTAGCCATAACTCCTAGGCGGAAAAATATTCTCAGGCCACTAATTAGCTCAGCCCAACTAATTAAACATTGTCTCAAATTAGCGCGATAGCCACACAATGTACAAAGTATGTAAAACATACCTAACTTTGACGAAAGTTGTGTCACCTTTAATTTATGAAATTTTAATATTTTTTTTCATAGATCTGTTTGTTACATCCCTAGCCATAACTCCTAGGCGGAAAATTATTTTCAGGCCACTATTTTAGCTCAGCCCAACTAATTAAAGATTTTCTCATTTTAGCAAGTGTGTCACCTTTAAATTATGAAATTTGCAATTTTAATATTTTGGAAATGCTTTTTATCAAATGTCAGTTAATCACCACAGCACAGATGATTTGTTTCCCTTTATTACAATAAGTGTGCACCAATATATAAATTGTGTTCGCTTTCACAACCTTTAATTTATCTGTCATATCGTATATCGCCATTTACATAACGTTAGTGGTGTTTATGACATTCTGTTTTTCACCTTGTGATGAGTATTTAACATTTCGTATAGCTGTAATCTCATATCCATCAATGTCAATTTGATCGTATTGCTTAATGAAAAAAGACAGCACTGACGGACAACACTTTTAATTGAAAATTAAACACAATGTTTGGATATTTCCTTTCTTTTCCATAGAGGCTCTATCGACACTCAACATGAGAAAACCATGTAAAGACATTAACAAAATAATACAGCATTGATTTAGGTTTCTTGTGATTTACGTTTTACATTAATCTTTTGTAAATTTGAAACATTGTGTAGGCCTAGTATTGAAAGGTTAAACCTTTCTTTTATGTTATTTCTGTATTTAGTTCATATTTATACCCGACACCTCAATGCTTTGGTATTCAATGTGCCGTCTGGAAGCATCCAATCATACGCATTTTCATATGTTAATCAACTCAGTATGCACTATAAAAGATGGTTGAATATTGTTTTGTAACGAATCCATGTCATTCCAAATCAGTGTTTTCAACACAGACATAAAGCAAAACCATCCTGTGAAACTTTTCAAAAAAATAGGTGGCCACACATCTGAAAACTGTCAGGTATGTGGTTTAAAACAATGGGGATGCATTTCCCAACGATACAAAGCAATCCGTAATTTGAGTTTGATACCGTCTTCCTGTGTATATGACCATTTATTACTTCAGGATTAAAAAGGGGAAGCGTCTCCGGTCCCGGTGAACCGCCGGCCCGGACCGCTCCCGTAGGTATAAAACCCAACTCTAGTTCCCTCGATCGCCGCCCCTGGGGTAGGTTTGCGCTCCGTGAGACCGCCGGCTCCGCTCTCGCCCGTCATGGAAAGCCAATTCGTGTACAATTCTATAGGTTTTTTATTTGTTTTATTTTTTTTGTATGTTTCAGCGGAGCCGAGCCGATTCGTGCACGTTGCTATGAGGTTTTCCCCTTTTTTAATATGTTTTAGCGGAGCCGAGAGGACCCTACCCCCTATAGTAGCCCCAACATCCCTAGGGTTGGGGGCGACCTCTTACCCCTACACTTCCGCGGGACTATGGGCCAAAATCGGCTCTTTGAGCTAGGTCACGAAGGCCCTCGTGGGTCTAGAGTCCCACGAATGCCTCTGCTCCGAAGAGGAGGCGTTCTCGGAACGCAGCGGGTGCCGGCAACAGCCTTACGTATCTCTTGAGAACTTTTTGCCTCTGAACTCGAGCCATTTTCCCGAAGCTCGGAGAACTTGCTTATTTGTCCGTTTTCTGGGCCGGATTTGGTCAAAGTCCGAGGACTTTTCGGATTTTCTCCGGGAGCGCGTGCAGGCGATTTTCAGCCGTCTGCCACGGCGTGGTTTTCTCTCCGCCCGGTGGTTATTTTCTCCGAGAAAGACAGATAGACCGAGGATCAACGCCGCCGAAGCGGGTCTGGGAGGAAATGCGCCGTGGGCCACGGGGAGATCGCCTCCGTGCCCGCTAGTTTTCCCTTCCTAGGAGTGGGACTTCCCGTAGTCGCCAGGAGTCACCGTGGACCGGAGGGCGACCACCGGTGGAAGCGGCGCGATCCACCCGCAGAGCCGGTAACTCGGTCGCAAGGGCCGTAGGAAGGTCACCAGAGACCCCCAGGAGGTTCCGCCCGGCCCTCAGAAACCGGGTTGGGACACGTTTTCCATGGCCAGGGAGGCATCCCGGGCCGCTGACGCCGAGGGGAAGGATTTTTTTATTTTTCTGAACATTAATTTGTATCCTTTCGAGAGGACCCTACCCCTGTATAGTAGCCACAAGGGTTGAGAGCGACCAGTCGTCCATGCACTTTTCCCGGAGTCCAGGCCCAAAACAGGTCGCTGGGTTCGGTCACCAACACCCTCGTGGGTGCCACCACCCACGAGCCCGCTTGCTCTGAAGAGGACCCTTCCTCGGAACGCAGCGGGCGCCGCCAAAAGCCTACCGTATTGAGGACTTTTTGCCTCTGAACTCGAGCCGATTACCCGAACCTCGGAGAATCTGCTTTTCTGTCCGTTTATTGGGCCCCTTTTTGGCAAAAGTCCGAGGAGTTTCATGTTTTTACTCCAAGAGCGTGTGCAGCCAATTTTTGGCCGTCTCACACGGGGAATTTTTTTCTCGGCCGGCAAATTTTTTTTTCCGAGGAATATTTTTCCATTTTTTTCTTCTTCAAATTTTGTATTTTGTTCCCAATTTTTGTGCTTGTAACTCTGCTCTTTGGGCCCTAGCGGCACCCAGGGGAGGCTACCCCCGGGGCCCGCGACCAAAGCAGACTCTCGCCCGGTTTGCCAGCTACCTCTAAATTGTGTCCCGAGGCCAACCTGACCGGCCATGGGGTGCCGGCAGGAGCTCCGCCGTGACCCATCACCTTGCGCCTCCAAACAAATAAAACTCCGTGCTTTGCTGTCTTTGCACCCAGACAAGGGGTAGCCGAGCGGCTCTGGACCCGGGCAGACCCTCGCCGCCCTGGCACGCTCGGTCTTTGGTTTACCGGGGACATGTCTTCACAGCCGCCTCGTGGGTGTCGCAGCGCCTCTACCCCCATGAGCCTTCTCCTCCGATTGCCTCCGAGTCCGTACTTTGCGTACTTCCAGGAGGGTCCTCTCTGGACCCAGGCAAGGGGTAGCCCAGCGCTCTGGACCAAGGCAGACCCTCGCCGCTCTTGCACGCTCGCTTTGCTTTACCGGGGCCTTGTCCTCAGAGCCGCTTCGTGGGTGTCTGAGCGCCTCCAGCCCCCATCAGCCGTCTCCTCCGAATGCCTCCGTCTTCGTACTTTGCCGTCTTCTCGGAGGGTCCTCACCTCGACCAGACAACGGGTTGCCCAGCGGCTCGGTAAAGTGGCTGACCCTCGCAGCCCATGCACGCTCGGTCTTTTATTTACCGTTGCCTTGCCTCGTGGGTGTCGCATCATCTCCGGTCCCCATCAGCCAGCGCCTCCGAACACCTCAGACTACGTACTTTAGACATTAAGGAACTAAGGAAAAATTTAGGGTATTTTTTGATGATTTGAGGCGTTCTATACGCGCGAGAACAGAATGCATTGTGGGAATGAAGGCACCCTGTCCTCTTTCAACCCTCTACTTCTACATCGACCCAGTGCCTGGGGAATGCCTGCACTCGTTCGCCGTGGGACGGTTGCTTGTTTACCGGCCTCGAGTTGGGGGAGGGGGGTACCGCCGTGCAACAAGGTGGGGTTAGTCCGACTGCAGTCGGGTGTCCCTTGCATGTGGGCGCGAACTCCCCTCCGTTTTCTCGGCTCGGGCGGGGGATATCGAGGGGAGACGCCGGTTTCCGCGGCCCGGGGTGGGTCCTCGTCCTCCTCCCCGACCAGCCTGCACACTGGCCGGAAGGGCGGGTGATTTCTCTCCCCTGCCGCGGTCAGGCTTCTCGGTCACTCTCGTCTCTATACCCGACTTTATGTTGTTTGTCTCTCTCCGGCCGACTTGCCGGTGCGCCGGGTCCCAGTCCTCCAGGCCTTCTTCCTTTCCCGGGGGGAGGGTCCTCCGTTGTCGCGGGACCCGGGGGTTGCCCGGCCTGAGTGCCGCTAGAACCCAAAGGGCCGTGGAGCGCAAGGTACGGAGGTTTTCATGGTTTTTGAGGTGCAGGGTGGATTGATAATATTTTTCCGCTCAGGAGCTAAGGCTAGAGATGTAACAAACAGATCTATGAAGAAAAATGTTACAATTTCATAAATTAAAGATGACCCAACTTTCGTCAAAGTTAGGTATGTTTTACATACTTTGTACATTGTGTGGCTATCTTGAGACACTTGCTAATTTGAGACAATCTTTAATTAGTTGGGCTGAGCTCATTAGTGGCCTGAGAATATTTTTCCGCCCAGGAGATATGCCTAGGGATGTACTAAACAGATCTATGAAAAAAAAATAAAAATTTCATAAAATAAAGGTGACACAAATTTCGTCAAAGTTAGGTATGTTTTACATACTTTGTACAATGTGTGGCTATACACGCGCTAATTTAGGACAATGTTTAATTAGTTGGGCTGAGCTAATTAGTAGCCTGAGAATATTTTTCCGCCCAGGAGTTATGGCTAGGGATATAATAAACAGATCTATGAAAAAATATATTAAAATTTCATAAATTAAAAGTGACACAACTTTCGTCAAAGTTAGGTATGTTTTACATACTTTGTACATTGTGTGGCTAGCACTGTAAACACGTGCTAATTTGAGGCAATGTTTAATTAGTTGGGCTGAGCTAATTAGTGGCCTGAGAATATTTTTCCACCTAGGAGTTATGGCTAGGGATATAATAAACAGATCTATGAAAAAAAATATTAAATTTTCAAAAATTAAAGGTGACACAACTTTCGTCAAATTTAGGTATGTTTTACATACTTGGTACATTGTGTGGCTATCGCGCTAATTTGAGACAATGTTTAATTAGTTGGGCTGAGCTAATTAGTGGCCTGAGAATATTTTTCCGCCTAGGAGTTATGGCTAGGGATGTACTAAACAGATCTATGGAAATTTTTTGTAACATTTCTTAATTTAAAGGTGACACAACTTTCGTCAAAGTTAGATATGTTTTACATACTTTGTACATTGTGTGGCTATCGCGCTAATTTGAGACAATGTTTAGTTAGTGGGGCTGAGCTAATTAGTGAGCTGAGAATATTTTTCCGCCTAGGAGTTATGGCTAGGGATGTACTAAACAGATCTATGAAGAAAAATATTAAAATTTCATAAATTAAAGGTGACACAAATTTCGTCAAAGTTAGGTATGTTTTACATACTTGGTACATTGTGTCGCTAACACGCGCTAATTTGAGACAATGTTTAATTAGTTGGGCTGAGCTAATTAGTGAGCTGAGAATATTTTTCCGCCTAGGAGTTATGGCTAGGGATGTACTAAACAGATCTATGAAAAAAAATATTAAAATTTCATAAATCAAAGGTGACACAAATTTCGTCAAAGTTAGGTATGTTTTACATACTTTGTACATTGTGTGGCTATACACGCGCTAATTTAGGACAATGTTTAATTAGTTGGGCTGAGCTCATTAGTGACCTGAGAATATTTTTCCGCCTAGGAGTTATGGCTAGGGATGTACTAAACAGATCTGTGAAAAAAAAATTAAAATTTCATAAATTAAAGGTGACACAACTTTCGTCAAAGTTAGGTATGTTTTACATACTTTGTACATTGTGTGGCTATCGCGCTAATTTGAGACAATGTTTAATTAGTTGGGCTGAGCTAATTAGTGGCCTGAGAATATTTTTTCCGCTTAGGAGATATAGCCAGGGATGTACCAAACAGATCTATGAAGAAAAATATTAACATTTCATAAATTAAAGGTGACACAACCTTATTTAAAGTAGGCTTGTAGGACACACCGTCTATGTGTTGTTATTGACATGTAGTGACGGTCTTTATCGGAAATTTTGAAATTCGGTGCTGAGGAGAAATTCGGTGCTGGGCCTCATTCGGTGCTGGGCCCAAATTCGGTGCTCACTTCAGCCTGGTCACATGAGGGCAGTGACGTCATGTCAACGTTTGTAGCTAGGCTAGGTACCTACAAACGTAGGTTAGTGGGTCAACTAGGTTAGTGGGTCAATGTCAAAGAGGGCGCTGTATATATTATTACGGTATTTTTGTCAGTTTGCTGTTCAAAATGTCCCGTTGAGATCTGAATATCTGGTGAACCTGTGAGGTTAAATTCGTGTGTGTAAGTAACATTGATTCATACTATCTTTCCAGTTGTTATTGTGGACTTATTTCACAGTTTGTCTATTATTAAATCACGATATCATTAAGAACGGACCGTCTCACTTCATCCGCACCTCTCACACTCAGTCACACGTACACAGAACCACCGTCCGTGGCGCAATTTTATTGCTCCATCCATGACAGTAAACACTACACGTACACATGCACTGTATTTCATCCCCACCATCATGCAGTCTGTCCCCCCACCACATGAATGGGAGCTTTCCTCAATCAATGATTGCTCCCACCTACTTATAATATAAGTTCTAGAAAGAGCCTTTAAATAAGTTTATATAGTTTCTAGAACTTGAAGTAGGCCTAGCTCCCCTCAATCTCATGCATGATTGATAAGGGAGTCGGCAGTCGTCATCATGGATGGAGTTTTTTCAAGTTGACAATGATATCAGAATTAATATTAATAGACAAGTTGAATGTCTTTTTTGTGAGTTTTATTTTCAAACAGCAGAAGAACAGAAATTACCAATTGATAGTAAAGAATAAATTTATTAAATATTACTATAAAACTATTAACTAAACTAGACCCTTCATTCAGACAAAGTCCAGTCACGGTAAAAGCGATACATCATATGGCATGGACTAGGTGGGTCAAATCTACTCCTAGAACTATGGGGTTAGGTCAAATCATGGTTTTTAACAAAATTGTATTTGTTAGTTTCTGTTTCCAAACAACTTTCTAGTTAAGGATCGAAAATTGATGACACCACTCAGGATACATTTTTTAGAACACAATCGAGGCGCGGTGTACCATTCCTGTTGGTCGTCACATTCAATTACTAATTAGTGTGTATGTCAAATCTGTCCTTGTTCTATGGTCAATGTGACTGATAGTGATAGTGATACCGTCTACATGTTTGGTGTTGTGGTGAATCTAAAATCCATGAGTCCATTATCCATGAATCCATTCATTATTGAGGGTGCTGCAGCATGCATGTTAGATCTATAAATAAGTGAAAGTCATTGATTGATTTAGTGAAGGTAGGTGCGGAGGCAGGGACATATTAAAGCAATAGAGGGCACTGCAGCTGATTCCTGTAACTTCCATGTTGATTCTTATGACCCCTTGCACGACTTGCAGAGTTAGGTACTTGTGTCTATCCTGTCCCCCATTTTGGGAGTCAAAATGTACAATTGACCCCCAAAATGGTGGAAATGGTAGACGCGCATTTTTGCAGAGGTCAAGGCTAGAATTTTGTGTATCTTCCATAAGACCGCTGGGTATGTGGCTCCAAATTTGTACTGGACCAGAAGTTATTTTACAAGACAATCTAAATGACTGAGAAAGAACTTTTCACAAAGTTTAACAAGTACAGGTAAACTGTTTGTATTGAACAAGCACTAAGAGTAAGACTAAGACTTAACCCTGCGAGAAGCGAATATTTTGTGATTTGCTCCGAGGAACGAGGTGGCTCACGCGGTAGGCGCATTATGTAATTAGTGAAATTGACACATGAAACAGCCACAGGGTGAAAACAAGCAGTAACCAGGTCACCTAGATATACCCTGAGGGTATTTCTGGTCAGGATTGTAAACAAACAGCTCTGGTTTCCATTCACAGACATATGACAGACAGCGTGTGTGCATGCAATAGCGGAACCGAGGTACGAGGTGGCTCACGCGGTAGGCGCATTATGTAATTAGTGAAATTGACACATGAAACAGCCACAGGGTGAAAACAAGCAGTAACCAGGTCACCTAGATATACCCTGAGGGTATTTCTGGTCAGGATTGTAAACAAACAGCTCTGGTTTCCATTCACAGACATATGACAGACAGCGTGTGTGCATATATGCAATGGCGGAAATTTTTGTACACAAGGGAATTGGCGCCTTGGCACAGACCCACTTTGTGACAGCTGGCCTACCCGGTGAACGACCTCTAGGGCAAAATCGGTTCAGCCACTTTGTTAAGGGGTGTCCAGGGTTGGATGAAAATTAAGTTCAGCGAAAAGATTTTTTTTTAAGTGTTTTAATTAACAAAATTAGAAAAATTGTTCTACCGCTTGAGACCATCCGCTGACGGCAGGGTTGAGAAGGTTAAGTGGTTTTTTTATTATACCTAATTAGAATTGCAAAAAATGTATCAGACTCAGTCAACATTTGAACATCATTGTATACTGATATAAGTGAAAAACACAAGACTGCCGGACTTGTTCGGTCATAAACTTAATGGTCGAACAGCTATCCTGCGGTTCTGTGTAAAGTTCTGCGTCTGCAAGGAGTCAACAAGTGAAGTTATTGTCTTCTCTCGCATGCAACAATGAATCAAATGTCAAGGTTTATGTCGGTGGAAAGGTCTGTGTCGCAGCACGGTGGCTGTTAGACCATTCTACCTCCATGGTTAGACATTGACAGATCTTGATGTTTAATTCATTTTTGCTGAATTCGAGAGAAGTCATTGTGAAGGTGATTTATTGGAGTAGTGGAGGTGGGGTCATTTAAAGCTATGTACAACATTAGTAATTGTCAAGACCAGTATCTACATTTGATGTGACCCAACATGAAATAACAAACCTGTGAACAGGTGAAAGTTTAAGCTAAATCGGTTTTCGTAGTCATGAGAAAACAGTAGGCCTAAAATTTTCAAACATAAGATTTAATCACGCGTGAGAATGACTAACTGTTTTACCCATTTCCTAGAAAATATAGCATTTTAAGCAAAACTATTTCTAGGGAAGTTTTGACCATCTTTATACCATGTGCAAATCTGTGAACAGTTATGTTTTCAATCTTACCAATGTTTTCACACCTTTTAAAGTATGCTACAGAGGGCACTGCAGCATGCATCAGTTCGGAGTAAAATCATTGAGAAGGAATGTTAAATTTGATGAGCTCTGTTCAGTGGTTCAATGAGTTGGTACTATTTGACTATTCTTAATAACTTTTATGCCATCAGATCTACTGACATTTACAATGGCAGAGTCTTGTGGCAAAGGTGCTGGCAGTAGTAAGCCAAAGATGGCAGCAGATTGCACGCAAAAGCTGACGTATACTATCTACAAATGGTCCAGCTTTTCTTCTAATTATGTACCCGAGTAAGTCAAAACAACAAAACTAAATTAATTTAGTGTTTCACTCATTGAGCTTATTAATAAATGGCTTGATGTTCTTCCTATTTCAATCTGATTCCAATTTGTAATTGTTTTGCCAAGATGCAAAGTGAGTACAGTCTGCCCTCGTTAACATGTACAATGTAGAGCAAGTTGGTTATAAAGTGATTCTGCTACTAATGAAGAGTACCTATTCTGAAGTCCCAAATCTTGTGGTGTGTCATGACCAAGCAGTCTAGTTCACCGGACCCAAACTGTGGTGTTGTGTCAGCAGCAGAGTATGGGGTTGATACCCAGTCATGACACTTGTACCTTTGAGCAAGACACTTTACCATAATTGCTTCGTACAAAGTTGGGAGGGTATTTAAAGCATTCTGACTGCTTTACCAGCCAGGCTCCTAGTGGATGAAACCCATGCCTACACATCCATATGGACTATGAAGGGGGTAATCCTTTTTCAGCCCCAGGAGTAGGTGGCAACGTCCCCCTGTTGATTTTGGCCTAATCAGTTAAGTGTAGCCCTCACCTTGAAGTTGCCGTCCTTGGCCTTGTGATGTTAGGCAATCTCTCATTAAAAAGATAAATGAAAAATCTCAGTCCCAGCTTTCTGTAGTGAAAGCATTTACAATTACATGTACCACTGCATGTACATGTCGTGGCCGAGCAGATAAGAGCACCGCACTCAAGCTCTGGCGTTCTGTTCAGCAGAGTGTGTTTGAGTCCCGGTCGTGACACTTGTGTCCTTAAGCAAGACACTTAAGCCGTTGGTCCTCTGTGTTGTGTAATGCACGTAAAAGAACCCAGTTCACTTATTGAAAAGAGAAGGGGTTTGCCCCGGTGTTCCTGGTTTGATTGGCTGCATATTGCGCCCTTGTAAACCATTACATGGTGTTATGTAAAGGAATACACTGTAGATCTCATACTTCAAAACACAGCTCCACATACCTTGCAGGAAAATGCTGACTGTTGAAGCGCCTTGAGCGTCACTGAGTGACGGATATGATTGCTATATAAGAAGCCACTATTATTATTATTATTATTACATCTGCTCTAAATTTGAATTGAAAAGCTTCATTCTTCAATTCTATCTGCGGCTATTTTATTGACAGAAAAATGTATTCACGTGAAATTTCAATTTGAAATCCTGTGATATCAACTTACATTGTACACATGTCATGTATTTTCAGAAATATTTTGGTAGATGCCCCAAGTGATCAGGCTTCTCGTTGGTCATCAGATAGTAACTGTCCTCCTCAGGTAAGTATTAACAAGGGTGGATCTGAGAAAAAAATGAAATATATAAAGGAAACAATTTTTTTTATAGATTTAACATCAAATTCACAGAAATCATAAAATAAAATCATTTAAAAGGCTCCAAATTGCAGATTGCACAGTAAAGCTTTTAAAACCCAGCATGCTTCGACCAAACTTGTAAAATGTTGGTTTGAATGCTTGATTAGTACCCCGCATACTCAACTCAAATCTTATTTTGACGAGTGGGTTATTTTCTAACAAACATACACTTGTACAAACACATTGTTTGATAGAAAATTCAATGTAATACATTAATTTTGCCATGTTTCCCTTTTTCCCCTTTTTGAACCAAATTACAGTTTCTTATTCTAAAACTTGAGAAGTGCTCACTGGTGAAGAGTATCTCATTTGGGAAGTATGAGAAGACACATGTGTGTAACTTGAGAAAGTTCAAGATCCTTGGAGGCATGACTGAAGAGCACATGGTAGAGCTGCTAACCAGGTAAGCTGCTGAAGTGTCCGGGTAAAGGAAGTTGTTCCAAAATGACTTCAAATGAAAGGTTGCATGTTCTGTAAAACTAGAGAAAGGAATGGCATCATTTTCATCATTAATACTGACATCAGGCTTTAGCAGAGCTTGGATTTATACAAAGACCATGGAGCTCATGATCATGATTGCCCCCAACCTTGTTCCCAGGGAGGATCGATCTCGCCGCGCCATTTTTTCCTAGCATGCCTTGTTCCCTGATATCCCCCTGGAATTGGTTCATTAAAATGTGCTAGAATCTAGCACATTTTAAATTAGGCCTTTAGTCGATCCATTCTACGCGCGCTTTAGTGTGGTAGCCCGCAAACCGCCGGCATCAAGTCACAGAGCAACTGGTACCCTTTCATTCTTCTTTGATCTTGTGACATTTCTAACTGCATGCAGTTTTAGGGTGACCGTGTAAAAACAAGATTCATTTGAAATTGAAACGTGTCAAAATACTTGCATTTTTACACGCGCGTACCATCGTGTACTAAGCGTCCTTCAAGCACCATGCAAGCGCTTGAAAGTTTTCAACACGCGTGGACGCAAAGTATTCACTTTAGATAGCCAATCAGCGTTGTTTTTCTACTCATCTCTACCAGGGGTTAGTGACGAGAGGTATCGATACGGCGGACTACCCATGGTAGCGAGGCTGGATTGCCCCTGGTCAGGGTCTAGATCGGTGCCCCTTCAAAAGTTTCTCTTAGTCAGTGTTTGGTTACCAAGGTTAAGCAAGATTGGCCATAGTGAGTTAAGCAGCTGGTTAAACGTGTACAATGCCTGGCCTGGAATTACACAGAGGCCACATAGGCCAGGGCCTCTGTGTTCCCGGTCTTGGCCCTCAAGCTAAAACTTTCTCATAGTCTTTAAGATTTTACAATGGAAGTGCCCTTTGCTAATATGGAAAAGGCCTTACTTGCCCACTCAACGATGACATGTTATGCCTGCTAGCCCACTGGAACCCATTGTTAAATGAAGCCATTCTCATCTTTCTGTCAATGTTTCTTGTTCCTCCATTTTCTTGTCCATGCCATTCCTATAAATGCAAGAATTTTGTTATGGATTAACTTTTTCCCATTTGTTGTCTCTGTGCAGTATTATATTGTATAATTCCCAATTAGTGGCTACAGCTGCAGCTGTTGCTAAGGGCATTACTAAGGGCAGTCTATGCTTCAACACATAATGATGCGGTGACTAAGCCACAGCCATAGCCGCTAATTCAGAAACGTTCATATAATTATATGAATATCTGTTTTATATGAATAATTGCCCATCTTTATATTGTACTTTTTTCCCGCATCAGTGTAGGGGAAAACCAAATCATTCTATTCCTTCTCTATATTGCATTACTTCCTGACATCAGGTAAATTGTTTACCTTCGCATTTCACTGTTTTGATTCTATCCTGAAGTATCGTGTGGTGCATACTTATCCCATCTCTTGTTGGCTGCTCTAAGCTCCTACTCTTAATTCTTTCACTCTGTTTAAAGTACAGAAATTAGATGACTTACAGTAATGTGATTGTTTTGCTTTGATTATGATAGTGGGCTAGAAAATGACAGCAATCAAGAGACGTTTCCAGTCAAGCACATGGTGAATGGCAGTCAGGTACCATGTCGATTTATCAAAATAGGTGAGAATTACTAAATATGTGTGAGATTTGTTTATTTATAAAATCTGATGTCGGGTGACAATGAATCCTGAAGAACGTGAACTGGCTACAAGTAGAATCACAAAATCCAGTTCTACTTATTAAAGAGTATCAAATAATAAACCACAAGGGAAACTGACAAGGTAAATGTTTAAATGATTTTGGGTTGAACAAAGAAAAATTGACTAGAGCGGGATTTGAACCAACGACCTCCGGTTTAACGTGCCGGCGCTCTACCAACTGAGCTATCTAGCCCTATGTTGGCGGTCTCCCTATTTTGTCAATATCTTTGTTTGGGGGGTGCCAGTCAGAAGCCATACAACCACAAACTGCCGTGTAGCCAGGGATCACACCCATGTATACGATACAACCTGGGAAGCGGCAGCCAGGGGATCACCTTAAGGGGATGCGACTTATTAAAGAGCTTACAAGTATGAAATAGGATGAGGAGTTAGAATAGTCTCCTTCAATGGCCATTTCAAAACTTTGCTTGTGAGAGAGCTGTGAGCAACAACCATTTGATTGGCGCCTTATCAATGTAACGATTGATGGATTGATATAGTTCTTATTTATCCGAGGGGAAAGCTGCCCATGAATCACTGTTCTCCAAAGGTGCCAAGCAAGAAAAAAACGTCCATTCATAATTTCTTTTATTTGTACAATAACAAATTATTTAGATAAGAGTAACAAGGTATAATAACTGAAAAATGTACATGTAACAAAGGAGAAATAATTAACCACATGTACAAGATATAAACAATAATTTGTGAAAATGGGAGTCAGTTTAGAAAATAAAAATAAAAATAGAACTTAGATACATAGACAGTAACAAATTGCCATCAATGACTGCAGTCACTTTTAGTCAAATTTTATGGGAGCAGATAATTTGGTTTTATTGTCAAAGTGTGTGATACACTGTTTTAGATTCAAATCGAGATGACCTCATATCCTTGACCTTATATTTATTATTCTGTGTCTGAGGAAAAGTTGGTTTAAAAAAAAAGATGTCTCTGTATTGTGTTTGTGTAAATAGTGTAAAGACTGGTCTCATGTCTTTATCCGCAAGAATAAACTAAAGACAGGCACTTGATAACAAACCCATCGATTTCATTGGATAAACAATATGCAGTGGCGCAAAATTACCAGACTGATAGTGATGCTACACACGTGAGTGTGTGTCTGTACAGCACACATACAGGTATTATCACATGCAAGGTCAACTAGGTCCATCTGGCAAGTAACCGCCAGGTTCTAATGGCTGGCATCTGGCATTATTCATGAGCCTCGAAGTGTGACATCACATGTTCAAGCTATTGTCATGAATGCTGACACCGTTTGTAAAAATGCACAGCTTTAAACAATTTATATGATTTAGAACAACTGTTTTGCAGAAGAATGTATTGATAAACTTTAAATATTATTTATATTCTATGTTGGTTTGTTTGTTTTTGCAATAAATTGTTTCCATGAATAGGCTTCTCCAAAAATGTTGGTCTTAGATCCATTGTCACAGCTTTCACACGACTTTGCTTCTAACAATTCCGGTATAGATAGGTTGCAGTATGACGTAAATCGGCCATCTTTACGGGCAGTTTGGAACACAGTCATGCGTTACGCGTGAGAACGGCGTGCAGCATGCGCACATTTCACAAAACTCACTGCACGATTGGTCAGTGAACAACGTGGCTGCGTTAATAAATAGATCGCTTGACGCGCCTGCCTGCCAAAATGCAATTTGCCCGTAAAGATGGCGTCTACTGGGAACTATCTATACACCCTTGTTTTCCTCAGTACCCATGCTGTCATGTGGTCCTAGCTTCAACTTCAGTATTTGGTACGTTGCAATAAATGGCATTGATGATACAGACACAGTCCAGCCATGTCTAATCAAGTATAATAAGGTAAAATATCAATAAGAGCAGATTCTTCTAATAATTTTCTTTGGCAAATGAGTATATTAAGCAATATTCTTCTGCAAGGAAAGTTGGTCATGTTTGATTTAATCCTGTTTGATTCTTGCATCTTCCATTTAACCTTAGAAAACTCTGCTAGGGTTGAAACGTCAGGACACTAACTAATTTTTGCATTCTTGTATCTCGAGAGATATTTTGGATCTCAAAATGTGGCAAAATGTCTTGTTACTAAAGACTTGTTTATGTTTATGTGGAATAATTTCATGAAGCACATGTTTGCATTGTGTGAGGACTGAGGTTCAGTCATTTTGAAATTTAGAATCTTGCATACTTTTAGTTTTACTGATTTCACTTTCCATTGTGTACCATAACGGTTGCCAGTTCAAAAATGCAATATATTCCAAACAGCCATGACTAATAATCAACTCTCTAGTCCTCAATACCCCCAACCGAAGTGGCCTCCACTCAAATCAGATCATGAATGTTAATACCTGCTTTTAATAGTTGATCTTATAAGAGGCCTGCATTTTGCAACTTATGGTAAAATGTGCTTTGTGTACTGGAATGACAAATTTCAGTCTTACATCTGAATTCATATTTCTTTACGCATGCCTGGCAAAAGAAAGTAGTCCTTTTTGCACTCGGATCTTAACATGCTTAAGAAACGATGCGCTTTGATTTTTCTTGTTCAATGTTGAAATACTGTCCCAGAAGCTCCTTGAAATCTATAACTCCAGGAGTTACCTAAAGGTGGAAACGCCATCATTTCAATACTCTGCCAAAAAGTGGATCTTAATTTCGGACCTTTCTGTCAACATTGACTCTCACCCTTGTTTATAATTGTTGTATTATTAGTACATGTGTTATCTTGGGTAATGATAATTGCACATGATAGAGACTTCCTTCAGCTGGAGCTTCATACATATGTCATACCAGGGCTCGATTTCACAAAGAGTTAAGATTGATCTTAAGTGCAAATCCATCGTAGTTGCTTAGCAAAGAGTGATGTCACAATACAAATCACTATGGTAATACTGATATCTCATGAATCTTAGTGCTTTGTGAAATCGACCCCAGCCCTGCATTGTAATTTCTGAGCGGGCAAGGACAATTTCATTTCACAAAGGGGCACTTCCACTGGAAAATCTTAAAGTCTGTGAGAAACTTCTGAAGGGTTAGAGGCACCAAGGCCAAGACCAGGAGAACAGAGGCCATGGCCTCAGTGTTTTTCTAGGCCTGCTATACTGTAACATTGATTAATTATCTATGCTAAATATTTTCTCTCAGTATCGAGAAAGGGAAGCAATTCGCCTTTGTCTGAAACATCTTCGTCAACACAATTATGGAGAGGCTTTTGAAACATTACAGAAGAAAACCAGGATCAGTTTGGAGCATCCAACTATATCAGAACTACATGAAAAACTGGTGAGAAATCAAATAAACCGATGGTAACAACAACCTGTTTATCTGTTAGCTAAAAGGGCTTTATTATAACACCCCTTACAAAGATTCAGCCTTTTGATTGGTTTAGAGCACGTCACATGATATATCTTATTTTTACTAGAAACCACAATTATTGATTGGTTTATTGCTGTTATTTTCGAACCATAGGCCGTGTCTTATGAAATGATTTTCAGGCCTTCAGCATGCTATATGGCTTATATTCCAGGCGACTTTTAGTCCGAAAAAATAACGTTAATTTATCCTCTCCATTTATCTTCCTATTCAATCTAAAGTTCTGAGTTCAGTTAAAACCTTTTAATCTTCTCAAAGCTTCCAATCTTCTCATTGACGTTTATATTTCCCTGATTTGGACTCCTTCAAATAAGAAATTGTTTCAATGAGAGACTTTTTGAGACAATATCGGTTGTCCCACTCACTCGTCCTTTTCTATTGTTTTGTTGCTGAGAACAATAGAAAAGGACTGGTGAGTGTATTGCCTGCTATTAATAAGTCTCCCATTGGAGGGTGCTTTTGATTTTCACCTTTTCTGGTGCTGTGTTTTTATGGATGGTCCAGGTTCAGGTTTAATGGTTTTATACCATATTATTTTAAGGTTCTTTTGATTGTTTCTTCTTTTTGTTTTGGTGCTGTTTTAATTTGTACAATACCTTCAGTCATACAGGTAACGGGTAATAAGCTATTTGAGCATTAATTGACTTTTGTTATATTTCTATACCTAGGTTATTCAGGGTGACTTCAGCTGTTGTGAGCGTATTATAGAACGAGCGTCAGAGGAAGGTCACTTTGAACATTACATCAGCATGAGGGATTACCAGCCAAAGTGGGCACTACTTTGCCCATTTGGTTCTGTTGAGGATGACACTAAACCAGGGAAGAGGGGCGGACATCAGATGTGTATAGACATAGAAACAGGTGAATTTACACAAGTGTTAATTGGGGATTGTGTATAGAAATATAAACAGGTGAATTTGTACTTAAGCATTAAAAGATGGTGTAAGTCTTGCACGAATCGAAACGAGAAAAACCTGTCAAACGACAAATTATTTATTTTTATTTTTTTCTGAAACCAATTTGTTTTTAAATTGATATCTATGAAAAAACTGAACATTTTTACTCATTACAATCTTTGTAAAATTACTTTCAGTTTTTATAACAAATACATATAATTTCTTATTTATTGAAACAAATTTAAACTCTAGGACAAGGATGCTTATTTGATCTAATTTTTTCAGAAACTTGGTTATTAACCATTTAATTAACAGATAAAAGCATATCACTTTCTTCACCTAAAATTGTCCAGTGTTTCAACCTTCTCACCCCCTCAAAAAGGAAGAAATTATTCAATATTAAGTTGGTATTTTTATTTTGCAAACTTATTTGAATTTCCCACAAAGAATCTGGAAAGCATGAGCACATTAACTTCTTTCCTCTTGCATTTCAATTCAATTTGATACACTTGTTTCCATACTCACAATAACAAAAGACAGAATCATTGGACAAAAAAAAGCAAGGCGTTATACATGACCATTGAAAGTGATGATGAAAAATATAACAGTAGAATATAGGGAGTAAGACGGCTTTTCAAATGAGCAGAGACTTGTGGGAAACATGAACCCTTGACACAATACAACAAATCTTTCTTTATAATTTTGCCTATAAATCAGCATTACGCTGACAAAAACCAATAAGCCACTACCTTTAACAGTTAGAAGGGGGAAAACATATTTCTTCGCTTTAAATTGAGAGTGTATTGCATCTTCATTCTCGTTTTATCTTTAGAAACGGTATACTTGTTTGGAGGCTGGGATGGTGAGCAAGATCTAGCAGATTTCTGGGCGTTTAGTGCTGCTACTGGGGAGTGGACTTGTCTATTCAAGAACACAGCAGATGAAGTAAATTATTCAGCTGACCTTTCACTCTAAATGCACGGTAGAAGCTGTTCACCCAAATCACTCATATAGGCCCTACTTACTAGTTAGTGCAGTTGTCAATGATCTAGCTAGACACATGCCTTAAGAAGAAAGACAAGTTTATCATGGTCAGTGTCATTTACCAAAGTTGAACATAGTTGGTGTTATTTACCAAAGTTGGTTAACCATGGTAGTGCTGAGTTCACAACATGAAAAATGTGAGCTTAGTCTGTGTTGGTTACTAAGATTAAGTAATCTTGCCGAGGTTAAGCAAGGTTAACCGCACTCAGTTAAGCAGGGTAAAACGTGGACCATTCCAGGCCTGAATTGCAGGAAGGTCGCAAAGGCCATGGCCTCTGTTGCCCTGGTCATGGCCTTGATGCCAAAACTTTCCCATATATTTTAAGATTTTCCGTCGTAAAAAGAAAAATGGCCTTGAAATCCCTGGCCTGCCATGTTCTTAAGACAGTAATCCAGTGCTTGGATGGAGCTTCAATCCCTATCTATGTATGCGATCTTGAAATGAGATTTATGTCTTCTCTTTGCATAAAATCTAGAGGGAATATTTGTTCTATTGATGATGTCAGAAGGTCAAAGTGATATTATTAATAGTGGCTTCTTATTTAGCGCTTAAATCCCTCACTCAGTGACGCTCAAGGTGCTCCAACATTATTACCCCTGGTCACTGGGCTATTTTTCATTCCTAAACCATCTCGGCTCCCTTGGGAGTATACAGCCTGCGCTGCCAAATATGTAGCGCACCAAGCTAAATCAATCACAAGAACCATCTCCGCCCTCACAGGTCCACATTTACCCATGGTTGAAGAGAAGCAATTATAGTTGAATGTATTCTCAAGGAAACAAGTGTCGTGACCGGGATTTGAACCCACGTCCCAATAACTTAGCTACCAGAACTTGAGTTCCGATGCACTTAACAACTCGGCCACGGCATGCTCAAATATCTGACAGAGATTTGAAATGATTTATGTAATGACAATAATGTCTGCATTCCTCAGGGAGGTCCATCAGCACGGTCTTGTCACAAGATGTGTCTTGATCCTCAACGACGACAGATCTTTACATTAGGACGATACCTTGACTCATCAGTTAGAAATGTGTACCCACTCAAGGTATGTCCATTATTTACAGCTCTTGAGAATTTTGTACCATACATGTACAAGTATTAATTAATAGCTCTAAAACTTTTCAAGATAATAATAAGTTTGTTTGTCAGTAAGTGGAGGGAAAATATCAGCAAAAAAAAAGGCTTACTCCCTGCTTTTTCTGAATGCTTTATGCTTTTCTCTCTCCACTCTATCTATTCATGTATTTCCACTTGACTGCTCTTGTCAGCCTTGTATCCATGTATGTGTGTTGTCTTGTCATTTAGCCTTCGTGAAAGACTCTGCTAGGGTCGAAACGTCAGGCCACTAACTAACTTTTTACATTTATACTACAGGTCCTTTTGGTTGGTAAGCAGTTTGCAACAGCTAATTCTATTTTCTCAAAAAGAAAGGAACCAACTTCTGTTCTGAAAAAACCACCAGTAGTGCCACCAATAACATAATGGAAATGAATACATTATAGTTTCTTTTCGTTGACAATGTGGGAATTTTTCTGAAAGTGTTGTCAGATCAAACTGGATATCTTCAGTGAATGGTGATCAGTAAAAAATTTTTTTACCTGTAGACCTATGTATTGTTAGAAATTGTACAGTTTGAAAAATGGTTTGTAAAGGTGGGTTGTTGGGTGGTGTAGTGGTATCTTTCCTGGCCTTCCACCTTTAGGACCCTGGTTCATATCCCGCCGGGGGCACTATGTTTTCAGTCCTTGTGATTGCATAGGCTCTCCCTGGATTAACTCTCTGGGGTTTTCCTCCCACATCTAAAACTGAAACTTTGTTCTTTGTCTTCTCTCCATTGAGTTCTTGGCTAGTACAGTGAGTTGGTTGGTTATCTGAGAATCCTTGGCTTCGAAACCAGAATTAATATAAAAAAAAGCAAGTCATTGTGAAGGGACTTGACAGTGATCAGGCAATAGGATCTATAATGTTCTTAGCAATACTCAACAAAAGTTTATTTATACTTCTTTTTTTTCAGAGCGACTTCTATGTGTATGACATTGACACTAATAAATGGATGCTTATATTTGAAGACACCGGTACTGAGGGAGGTCCCAAACTCATATACGACCACCAGATGAGCCTGGACTCTTTAACATCAACTATATTTGTGTTTGGCGGACGGATTCTTACCAGGTTGTTATGAGTGAACCATTTGATATTTAAACCACTGATTCAAGATGGGGTAACTTTGGTTGGTTAAAATAAGCCAAGCATGAAAATGCACAAAATCCAGACAAAACATCAACCAGTTTTTGTTGTTTTCAATGAAACAGTATTATTTGACTTGATATTTTTGACAGTTTGGTTGGATGTTGTAGTCATTATAAATGTTTTTTTCTTGTCTTTCCTGTTGAATTTACCGTTGAAAAATTGTAAAATTAGCTATTTTGTTATGTACAATTTGATGCAATTTAACCTTAGGCAACAAGTTTGAATTTTAATAAACCATAAATATTACTAACGATTACTCTTCAAAAAATCTATCATGTATTATACCTTTAATATATCCGTCTGATTCTGTTTGCGTTCTCTTTGCAGCACCTTATTATCGGAAGAGAGGCCCAGTGAAGGGTCATTCAGTGGCCTGTATTCTTATCATATCCCAACGAACACATGGAAGATTCTCCGTCGAGATTGTGCCAGTACTCTAGGAGGGAAGGACATCAAATCTAGAATAGGTCACTCAATGCTCTTACACCCGGTAAGTCCACACGTCAAAATGGAATGACCCAGTATGTATAACAAAATATTTTGTTAGTGGTTACTTTATCAAAGTAAAGAACACAAGAATGGATGATGCTTTGTTTCAAAAGTTTCTTGATGTTAAGGTTTGCACTTGTAAAGTTGTAATGGGTTTTGTCATGATAAGTTACCAATAAAGGATTGATAGAAGGGTAGTAGAGGCTTGCAGATAATAAAGATAATACTTGGTTCTTATATAGAGCTTTATCTACGGGCATCTCAAAGTGCTTGATATTTTTGAACGACAGGTATGCTAAGTTTATTGAATTATGTAGGGGTCTACAAGGTGTTGTGGCACTAGAATTCAGCAGCCACTGCCAGAAACACCGAGGCAAATCCCTTCTCTTTTTAATAAAATTTTCTTTTACATGCATTATACAATATACAAAACCTACGGCTTTACTTTCCGAAGCAAAAATACCTTTTTCGAACTGATGAACGAGACCTGAACCCACACTCTGGCGACACCAGATTTTGTTGGTCCTGTGCACTAGACCGCTCGGCCAAGACTCTCCAAACAGCAAACTTAAATGGGTGTTGACTCCATTTCACTGATTACACACATTACATTGCGTGTAAAGATTTGGTGTCATCTAAATGCATGCATGTTGCCCAACACAAGGGGAATCTGGCTCCCAAAATGGTGCAAGCAAGATTGATAGGGTGATTACTTGAGCTGAATTGGTCC
Source organism: Leptasterias polaris (assembly GCA_037783415.1). NCBI lineage: Eukaryota > Metazoa > Echinodermata > Asteroidea > Forcipulatida > Asteriidae > Leptasterias > Leptasterias polaris. Next base: position 690,701 of record JAZGTN010000098.1, read on the forward strand.
TATAAGCAAGTGATTAATTCCCAAGTCGATTATTGAAATCGGTCGAATCTATTGGGATTTGAGGCATTGCATGGTGAGGTATCAATGTTTGTTTGGTTTGCATTAACACCATGTGTATATCTACTCGCTGTGTAGATTATGTTCTTTTGCAAACTTGTCTTGCTGTTTATTCTGCTGCCACAGAGTAGATTTTTCGGATTTTGGTTGAATCTTGTCTCTGTTATGTTTCAGATGGCTCGCAAACTGTACATTATAGCTGGCCAGCGTGGTAAAGACTACCTGAGTGATTTCTTCACATATAACATCGATACAGATGAAATTGAGGTTATATCAGACGGCAACAAAAAAGACAGTGCCAGTGAGTACAAATATAACATTTTCAAAACAAAATTGAAAGATTTGATAGTATTGGTCATTTTCAGAACCAAATAGTTTTTGCATACTTTAATTTAAAACATACATGATGTGAGGTTGGTACTATTCAATGGGCAGATCTGGACTTTGTTAGGTTTTTTTCATAGTTCTCCTGATGGCCGAAATATTCTCTGGAAAAATTTGATCTTCCCAGCACAGGAAGAAAGCCAAAACTTAACTTATGTCTAGAGTTCTCATTTTACATTTACAGTCATCTGTCATCTATAAATTTCACAATAAACAAGAGGAGACATCAGCGTTTTATCAAGATTATTTTGTTTGTCGTTGTTGTGATTTGGGTACACACCCATAACTCTGACACATGCTATAACACCTGTGATTCTGAATTTATTTCCAGCTCAGAATGCTGCAACTTTTTCAAGGAAAATATATTTGAATCTATTTTATTTCAGTTGTCTGACACTGAAATTTCAATATGCTCAAAAATTATTATTGCTCCATACTATTTTCTTGCTTAAATGCTGAAATTATATGTTCTTCGTGTTTCTTGAAAACTAGCTTATCAAAAGGATTGCTTTTTTTCACAAACAAATGTTTAAAAAAGCACTTTAAAATGACTGCCCATGATTTTCAAGGTTATTTTAAATTTTTTCTTTTTTTTGCAAGTGCCCCATTTCTCTTTGCCTATTCTCGCAAATCATTTTGTTACTGCCATGGGAAAAGGCAAAGGTAACCCAGAGTTGGTGAAGTAAAATATTTCTCAAAAAAAATAGTTAATGGACTGTCGTTTGGACCCTAGTAGAATTTTTCTCAAAGGCTAAATGGCAACACAGCACACATAAACAGGTATACTGGAGAAACAAAAGCAGTCACGTGGAAAGAAAAAAAAAGAGAGAGAGGAAGAAAGCACTCACTGAGACCAAAGGTTGACAAAATGAGAAAGGAGATGAGGGGACAGGGGGGGGGGGGGGTAGAGGGAAGGGGTTTGTTTAACCACAAGAGGTTGGAAACACAAAAGGTGGGAAGAGGGAGAAATAGTAATTAGTGAGTGAATGATACAGACAAAACAAAATGAAACATCTGTTGGAAAAAAGAGAAGGCAAAGACAAAAGGTTGTTAATCATTTCCTTTTGGATGTTCAGACCAAGGGGTTGAATTATTTCCCTCTCATGCAGGACCTTTATTCCAATGTTAGATTAATGCCCACTTTGCCTTGTTGAGTCACATTCTATTTTCTACTATATATGATGTATAATGTTTGATTTTTTTTCCTTCTAGTACCAGCGGCTGGTTTTACCCAGAGAGCCACCATCAACCCAGAACTGAATGAGATTCATGTTCTATCGGTAAACCTTCATTGTACTTCTCCCTACTGCTAATGTATCTTTTGTTATATATAATTAAGAATTTGTACTCCTGTACACTTAACAGCTAGCAAAATATACATTGAAATTGCTTAGTTTTTGAGAATGATATCCCAGGATATACCTGTATAAAAGTATGTTACTGTTATTGTTTTTTGTATATCAAGTGGTAAATGTTTATTTTTTTTTTTTTTGAAAAAGAAATATTCCAAGAGATACCTGTAAAAAAATATGTTACTGTTGTTATTTAGTGGTAAACCAAGAGGGAAAGTGACTCGGTAAATTTTAAATAATTTGGGGTTGAACAGAGACAAATTGCTACAGCGGAGCTTGAACCTGCGACCTCCAGTGTAACATGCCGGCGCTCTGCCAGCTGAGCTATCTAGCCCTAATGTTGGCAGTCTCCCTATTTTGTCAATATCTTTGTTCCGTTGCCAGTCAGAAGCAATTAAATAATAAAAAAATGGTGACGGCTATTTTGTCTTATTTTGGAGTCAAATGTAAACTGCTGATCTTTTAAAAGTATCTTCATGTAGACCTTCAAGTTGTTCTCTCCAAGTGAGTTATTTTTTTATTTTTTTATTTTTTTCACTTCACCTCATTCATCACACTAATTCGCTCTTTTTGTTAAACTGTATTTTTAACTCACTGTGTATATAAGAAAGGATCCTAATGTTTACAATTCTTTTGTAATCTGCAGGGATTGAGTAAGGACAAAGAAAAAAAAGATGACTCAGTGAAGAATTCCTTCTGGGTGTATTACATCAATCAAAACAGATGGTGAGTTACTGTGGATGTTTAGCGGGTATCCTATGAGTATGATTATGAGCAGTTGGGTATGCGTAGTGGTATCTTATCCTTACCTTGCGCCTGTGGGACCCCGGGTAAAATCACGCTTGGGGCACTGCGTGGATTGGGTATTCAGTCTCTACCTGATTGTGTGGGTTTTCCTTGTTGTAATTCTGGGGTATTTTCTTCCCACATCTAAAACTGAGACTTCCTTTCTTGTTTTCTCTCCATTTGGGTTCTTGGCTAGTTAATGATTAAGTGCGCTTTTCTGAGAGTCCTTGGCTTCTCAACCAGAATTAATAAATGCATGAAATGAAATTAAATGAATAATGATGCAAACCTCCCATAAAGCATGTCATCCATACATAGACTGGTTCAAATCTGAATCAGAAAATGAACTCATTGATTCTGTTTAGGAATAGCGTGGCAAACAGATAGAACCTTTTCAATTAATCTTTGTACCAAAAGATTTGATGAAAAAATGTAGTTAGGAAAGGAAGTTAGGAATGGTTAGGAATGTAGTTGTTCAGGAAAAGCTACCTTAAAGGTATTATACAGGATTGGCAGAGCTGACAAAATAATCACAGACAGTGTTCATGTTTTGTGTAATCAACCACATACATGAAGTAACAAACCTGTGAAAATTTGAGCTCAATTGGTCATCGAGGTCACGAGAAAATAGTGAAAAGAGACCTTATGTGTTTTCTGTTTTTCAAACACCGAGTTTATTATCGCGCGCGATAAAAACTATTGTTTTACTCATTTCTCAGAAACGATAGCATTTAAGGCAGAAATATTTTAAGGAACCCTTTCTACCATTACTTACTTTAAATCATGTAAGTTATGTGTGAATCTGTGAACATTTGTGTTTTTCGATCTTACCAATAGTGTACAGGGCCTTTAACCTATATCTACCGGACTGATCACAGTATAAACACTGCTCTTGCCTAAGCCCTTGTAGCACTTGCAGCTGCATTACAATAATCATTCATTTATTTATCATTATTTACTGCCATGCAAACTAACATATCCAATAAATTGTATACTGTTGGAAAGAGTACATAAATCTTGGTATTATGTCTTGCGTGTATTTATGTTTTGTCTGCCCTGCACCGTACCATGGTCAGCTTTGTTGACCATGATAAATGACCTGGGCTTTTGTGTACAATCTTCATTTTTTGCCTATTGATATTATGTATGTATTGACTTTGCTATAAAATAAAGATTGATTGAACAACAAGGTTACCCATCGTATATTACTAGTAATGAGAAAACAATCAAAGACATTAACTTATTGTTCATTGACAGGTTTCTTGTAATTAGGCATTTCCCACAGTTGTGTGGGTTGTGAGGCAGGTAAAGGTCAGATTCCTCTTCACATTAAAACCTCCAATACTATTCACTCATTCAAAAAGTCTCTCAAAACACACCTCATGTCAAAAGCATTTAGTTCCTCCTACATGTAACTGTGTTTTCTGTTGGTCCCCTCCCCTTTTTGTGTTTTCGCTTCCTTTGTTACAGCGCCTCGAGCACCTTTGGTGGATATGTGCGCTTTATAAGACTTTGTTATTATTATTATTAAGTAGAAAATTCATACCTTTAGACTTGCTTTTCATCCCTTTTTGAAAAAATGTACATGTGTATAAAGTAACAGCTTTCAAATGGGGGATTATGCAATTTACTATACAAGACAAAGAAAAACCTAAAATCTGAATGCAGCTTTTACTTCCAAATACAATGCAGGTCCTGTGTGTACAAGAATGAGAATGGAGACCAGCAATATTGGAGTAATCGTCAGAGCTTGGAGCCATGTCCACGATTCGCTCACCAGCTTGCCTATGACCACGTTCACAAGAGGCATTATTTGTTTGGCGGTAATCCCGGACGGTCAGGGGCTCAGCGTAGTCGCCTTGATGACTTTTGGGCGTTGGAGGTAGGCTGCTGTCCCCCTCAAAAAATTGAATAAAATAAAAAATAAAATAACTTTCAGCGTTCTCTCTTAACAGTGGTATGCTGGCCAAATATTAGATAAAACACTGGAGGACCAGTCGAAATTAACTCCAAGTTGTTCGGCTGGATAGTTGAGTATTGAAAAGCATTCCTATTAGTTTGAATTATGGACTAGTGAAAAAGAGGGTGGACTATTAAACAAATAATCTAACTGGCCCTGCCGGCCCGTCACTGAAAAGTTTGAGGGGAAACCCTAAGCTGAATACTAAAATTGAAATATTGAAATAGATATCTTCAGTATGCTTTTGGAAGCCTTAACTTAGTAGTCACAGAACTCTGCAAGTCTTATTTCTCGTGGCTGATGCAAACAGCAAGGTTGTAAAAAACAAACAAAAACTGATGGTTTGAGCAAATTTGTAACGTAACGCATACTTAGTTGACATCCTAGTATACGGATTCTTTGGAAATAAAATGCACTGTCGATTTTGGTTTCTTTTCTCAGCTCGTAAGGCCAGTGATAGGGCAGATTGTCAGACGCTGTAAACATCTTATACGCAAGAATCGCTTCCAAGAAATTGCCACCACTAACCCCGTCCAGGCGTTGACGTACCTGCAGACAGAGCTAGCTGAAACTGTTAATCATAAGGACAAGAAAGAAACTAAAGAGGTGAGCTGATTCCCTCCTGGGACCAATTTTATAGAGCAGCTTAAGTAGAAATTATTGCTTAACATTTTCCTGCTTGTTTAGGGATAGTGATTACTATTGGCAGGTAAGACTGTTGTTAAGACGTAGCTTTAGCTGCCTATTCAGACATGGCCTAAGAAAGTCTTTACCTCTTTAAGTTCAACTTGTTGATAATTGATCAATAAGTTCGCTTAAAGGGTGTGTTAAACATTGGTAGGATTGAAAATGTAAGTGTACACATATTTAAACATTCCTGTCATGATATAAAGAGGATCAAGGTGAAAACTTCCCTAAAAATATTTTTGCTTGAAATGATAACATTTTTGAGAAATTATTATAGCAATAAGTTTTGATCTTACGGGTTCAAAACCTGATGTTTGAAAGCAGTGAATGTATATATTTGGGCTTTTCACTATTTTGTTGTAACTTTGATAACTGTTTGAGCTTAAACTTTGGTTTGTTATTTCATATTTATGTATAAGTTGAGTTATATAAAGTGTGGACACTGGTCTTTGACAATTACCAATGGTTGGCTGCAGGCTTTAAGTTTGCCCTTTGGTTCTGGAGTATACTTACCAGAAAGCAATACATGTGTTCCTGAGGGCAGTTCGAATTCAAAGGTAAATGTGAATTAGCCTTTCCTATGAAATATGTTAACTAAATTCATGCATACGGTCAGACACTATTGGTGGCAAACACCATGGAGTTGTGCACAGGGTTAATGCACAAACGCATATTTGTCACGCCACCATCAGCCCCATACATGTACAAAAAGATACAATAGCCCCCTCATTTTGCCCACCAGGAGTGTTAGTGTGCATGTGCGATGTGCAATTTAGTAAATTTACTTATTTCATGGCAAGGGTTTATTGAATTTGACTTGACCAATTTGCAGCCAAAATTGTACCCATGTTGAAGTTATTTCTTCTATCTTTAATATGTAGCCTCATGTCTTAATTTTGATGTCATAGTTCAGACTAGTGTTATTTTTAACTTGACTACTAGTTATGTCAAAACAATTCAAGTAAAATCAGACATGGTGCAACTACTGTTCGATTCAGGAATAATGTTGCACTAATTTCTAGTCTGTTCCTTCTTTGTCCTACAGTTCCAGCTACTATCGTTGAGTCTCTTCAGGCCTAGTCTTGAGGTACCAGACCATTTGTTAACAGTACATACAGAGCAGTCACATCCACATTACACCACAAGAACACAGGTAAACTTAAAAACAGTTAATCTCCCTTTTTTTCTTCTTATATTTAAGCATGGTAACGCTGTGTTCGACTTGGCGGCTACAGCTGTGGCTACGGCTAGATTTCCACGCCATCAAGCATTGAAGTATAGGACGTCCTTAGCAACAGTCATAGCCGTAGCTGTAGCTGTAACTGTAGCCGCCAATTCAGATACAGCCTAAATACAGTATTTGCACAATTCTTGTTTCTTCATTATGTTATGGACAAGGAACTAGACTTGAAAAATAATACAATAGCTGCAAGCGTTCATGGAAAGATATTGTACTCGAAAAATGTTTTCCTGCTGAAAATTAAATTATCAGTGGAAAAATATGGTTTGTTTGCTGCTGTCTTTCTTCTTAAGGTCGTCCATTGGATTTGAAGTTTAATAGGGCTGTGTCGTCATGATCAAAGCAGGCCTGAGGTTGTACATGGAATTACAAACTCTCACCCAGTTACCTCATGTGCATGCGTGCTCTCCATAGAAATGATCTGGAGGGAGGGTGAGCGCGGCGGTAAGTGGGTGAGAATTCACGATTCCATTTTCCATCCACATGACGACACAGCCCCTTTGTCCATGATAAGTTAACTTGCAGGCATGCAACTTCTAAGTTGATCAGTTGATCAGCTGATTCTTTTCTTTGGGTTGCCATGCCATTGAAAACCAAGACTCTATGCTGTTCAAATACATTTGCCCAAGGCAGTTTTCTCATTTTTTGAAAATTACACTTTGCATATCTGAACTTGCTCTCAATTTGTGGTTGTTTCAAATGATATTATTTTACCAATCAAACCATCTTGTATGAGCCAATAAGGTGCTTCTCTATCTCTGTATTAGAAGTACTCTATCTCTGTATTAGAAGTACGCCATCTCTATGGATGTCACTTCTTACTACTGTACATCTAAATCTCCCTATTGACCTATTTCACGACGCACAGCACACTTACAAGTGCCTATCCTGTCCGCCATTTTTGGAAGTCAAAATTTTTGCAAAAAGATTTGACTCCCTAATTGGAGAAAATGGAAGTTGGGCAGCGTGTGGAGGTGTGTTTTGCATCATGCAAGGGATCAATAGTTGTCCTATTCCCTTATTTGACAAACTAATTGCCTTGGTGTATTATAATGTTCCAGCATCATGAGCGTCACTGAGTGATGGATTTGAGCGCTATATAAGAAGCCACTATTATTATTATTATTATTATTATTATTATTATTATTATTATTATTATTATTTTGTGTGGCCCTTGTCTAATGTCATTACACTATTTCTGTTTAATTTTTAATTTTTATTTGTCAATTTCCACCATTTATACTTCTTAATCATTTGAAGATATGTAAAATCTCATAAACATAGAATTCATGGAACAGGAACTCAAGAATTATTGTTTTATTTTCTCTTCTTTTTTCAGCTATTTGACACCCTCGTCAATTTTTTCCCCGATGACATGTCGCAGCCAAAGGGAAACCTGGTGGATCTAATCCTCTAGAGGGCGCCTCTTCAGCTAGCAATACAACAATGTAGTGTTACATAAAATCACTGCCTTGAGATTTTCTTGTCCAAATGTTTTGACTTTAATATTATGTAAAGCGCTGGTATCTTTACCCCTCTATAAACACCAAACTGAGTCAATTGTAATTTCTGTTTAGTTCTGCAGGACTTGGAGAGCACTAAACACACAGTGCTTAAAAGAGCTTTTGCACCAACTTCTCATGCGGTTACTGTCCGCCGTGCTCGCTATTTTGTTAGTCAAAGTGCACGTAAAACTGATTGTATAAATGTAAACACTGGGTGGCCTGAAATGTGCACTACACTGTATTAACACACTGGGACATTGACTCCCATTCAGGTGCAACTGCACTTGTGATGATGTCAAGTGAATTGGATCAATATCAGTGCAAAGGCAGTTCAATGAGACTTTTGATTATGCTACATGTAGGTGTCAGTAGACCTACCAGCTAAATTCATTGGTCTGGTGTGCAGAACTGCTTAACCAGTTAGCTCTTCCCATGAAATATGCTACATTCATGCATGCGTACAGCCAGACACTATTGATTGGCAAACACCATAGAGTTACTCACAAGGCTTACACACAAATGTGTATGTGTCATGCCTCCATCCGCCCCATACAAAAAGGTATCAAATAATACAACCACCAGGTTGTATCGTATACTTGGGTGTGATCCTTGGCTACACGGCAGTTTACGGTTGAATGGCTTCTGACTGGCACCCACCGAACAAGGATATTGACAAAATAGGGAGACCGCCATCATAGGGCTAGATAGCTCAGTTGGTAGAGCACCGGCACGTCAATCCGGAGGTCGTTGGTTCAAATCCCGCTCTAGTCAATTTTTCCTTGTTCAACCCAAAATCATCCATACAAAAAGGCACGATGTTTCCTCATTTTACCCATTTTACCCACCAATAGTGTTAGTGCGCACATGGGGTGTGCAATTTGCATACCTCACGGGATGGGTCTGTTGAAATTTATCTGGTAAATCTGCTGCCACCTAGTGTTCAAAAGTCACCAATTGTGAATGTTCGCTATATTATTCATAATGATTATCAGTTGACCCAATTCACTTGCCATCGTCCCATAGTAAATCTTGGTTGCGCCGTTTAGGACTCAGTTTCCCTGTTCGTTACTGTGTAGTGTATACATGTTAGGCGATGCGCTGCAGTTTATGTGCACCATACCTTCACATGCATCTGACACCCAAACTGGCAGATCATGGTGAGACAGTACTCACATGTCAGTGCTAGAGGTAAATAATGACCTAATGAATTCAATTTAAACATTGGTGATTAATTATAGACTTTTCTCCTTAACAAACTGTTTTTAAGTATCATGAGCCTTCTGATTTGACAGATTTTTCTATTACAAATCTAATAACTTTCAGGTAAAAGTAATATGATAATTTTATTGTTTATATCATTTAATGTATTATTTTGTGTGCAAGAAATGCCAGGTTAAACTTCATGCTTGATTGCCTAAAATCCACACCAAGACAACATTTTGTGTGTGTGTGTGTGGGTTTTTTTCCCCCCTATTAAAAGATGTCTGTATCAACAATTGAAATGTAAAACATTTTTAAAGACATTTGTATTGTTTTGTAAGTTTTTAATATTAAAATTATAATTAGCAACATGGGTTTTGTTTTTATTGTTGTCATTATTTTGACCTTTCTGTTTATGTTTTTTTTAAAGTGTTATTATTGTTGGTTGTATTTTCTGATACATAGTTTGAATCTTATTGTATTGTTATATGATTTGTTTAATCATTACTCTTTTATAATTTGCTTAATTTTTATACATTTTTTTAAATATTTGGTGTTTTGTTTTTCATTTTTTATTTCATTAAAAAAAATCTTATTTCATTTTATTTATTTATTTATTTATTTATATTTTTTTAAATGTTCATATTATTATTTTTATTTTGTTGGATTTTTATTTTAATTTTATATGTTTTAAAAGGGAGGGCGGTAATTGTTAACCCTATTCTCTCAAATTGATTCACTATGGAAGCATTGTATCAATAAGCTATTTCTTGCAGGTCGAATACTGAACCTATAATACCCTACATATCTAAACAAACCCATCCAATAGTCGACTCTGCTTTCTAACATCTGAAACTCTATTTCACAAAAAGGCATTAATATAACAAACTTAGTGTTTATTTTTCACACCAAATGTCAGTAATAATCTTGTAACTTAACACATTTGCAATTATCTTCAGCAACCTCACCTTCTGTTTTATAATTGCACTTCTTTTATATTGTGGTAAGGGATGTCATACAATTTACATCATTTACTGCTGAACTTGGACATGACGGTATTCATCATGGAATATTGCATATTATTGTGTGATATAAAAATAACTCATAATAAAGTTTTTGATTATTATAAGTAGCGTTTGTCTTTGAATGTAGGTGAATTTTTCAAAGTCCTTTTAAAAGATTTTGTTTCTTTCGATGCCCATAAATACGCTGGCTAATTTTGTCTTCAAAAAAGAGAAAAATGGAACACAGCAGTTCGGTACTTTGAACCCGTCAGCTCTATACCGATGACATCTTTATAAGAACAGAATAATTTAATAGGCGTTGGGTAGGTCCATGAAATTGATTGGTAATGTAGTTATAAGTTTGTTATTGTGTACAAATCCCTTGAAACTTTCTGTGAAAAACCCGAGTCAAACATAAATACATGTATACGGGAGCAATAGAAGGTCCTTGATGTGCAACCATACACACGTTAGTAGTAGGGATAAAGGTTGGGATGGGATTGAAAATGGTAAGCACTTCGTGGGTAATGGCAAATACGTCACCGAGGAGAGAAGATCTGCCCTAAATATTGGCGTAGCTATATGGTTAGTAGCGCATTGGGCAAGGTTAGAGGAAGTCTTCACTAACGTCTTTGAAAATGTTATCCTTTATTTGAGATATTATTAGTTACAGTGACCAGGAGCATCTACATTGTCAAAACACCCAAGTCTCCCTTTTTAAAGTCCTCGGTTTCAAATGGTAGACACACTCATAAACACAAACATAACCTTACGGGTTGGATTTGTGGGGTCGTGTTTTGCCCAATGTAAACTCACAAAAACACGATGAAGTGGACCGTGCAGGCGTGTAGCCCCCTCTACCGTCTGTGCCATTGACCAAAGGTTAAAATCATCTAACACGAAGCTTTTATTTTGAACAATTTTGAGGGTATACTTTTACTAAAGAATTTTAACTATTACATTGTCTAAGCTGGTACCAGCAACATAAATCACAAATCTTTGGTTCGGACAGGGAAAAAATTATTGACAAAAATTGATATAAGTAATATTAAGATTATCTAGACATCTTATTTTGAACACTTTGACATAATTTTAACTTGTATTTATTATTTTACAATTTTATTTTCAAGCTCACGTAGGCCTTTGAAGATTATCACAGAGTAGTAATGAAACTCAGGGCGGGGGTGGGGGGGGGGGGGTATATCTTACAAAACTATCGTAAACATTATACAAACACTACAAGAAATTCCCTGTCTGTGTGTCCTAAAAATAGACCAAAGTGCATTCTGAATCCATGTGGCTTTGTGTATTTAGGTTGACCAAAATAGACGCCATTCTTGTTGGCTTGGCCCAATCTATATGGATATCTCGTACGGTTGCCTTCAGCAACATCATGAATTATTGTCAATGACAGTACAGGGATGCTCACCTCGCAGCTGTATTATACGTTAGACGGCTGTATATAGCTCAAGCTGTAGGGGTCGAGTCATGAATGTTGGGCTTGGGTATGAGGTCGTCTAAACCTTCACTTTGTTCTTATATTGTTCTTTACTGTGACGGGGTGTAGATGTGGATGTTGAAGACAAGATGCAATGTGAAGAATTTCTCGTGTAATTTAAAGATTGCCGTCCGTGAGTGATTTTAACCTCTAGGCCAAGATGATGTCAAACATCTGGAGTAATTTGATCACCATCTGGGTATGGGTTGGACGGTCGAGCCTTAGATGATATTGTGGAATATATTTAATGTTTATGTCCCATGGCAACCATGACATTGAAGTGCCTTGATAAATCATTAAGTTAGTCAGTCAAACAATCATATAAATGTATAAAGTTCTTTTCAGAAAACAGTCCATATTATTATGCCTTTTAGTTTCAGAGCTTTCTCCACATCACCACTGAAGCACGCCTCGCTTTCATTTTAGTTAAGAAACGGACTTTAAAAGTTAATGTGTAACCCTACGCTACAATACCAGGTATAGTGATCTGTTGAATAGCTATTTTGGAGGCACAAGAAATCAGCACGAAGAAGTTTACTAAAATATTAATAAGTATGCCTAATTAATTAAGGGCCTATATAAGAATGTTTTATAACTGGACAGTGTCTCATTGTGACCATTACAATCGGGTGAAACCAAATTATTCAGTTGTATTCGACATGTGCGGTGGAATAACGTCAAATTTGTCTTACAACCCCAACTATGGGCTGTCACCCTCTGATTATATAGAGACTCATTTTTCTTACAACACCGATCGGGATATACTCTTGGTGATGACCGAGTCCATGACGTTCACAGAATCTGTTGTCACTTAAAGTATCACGTTCGGGATATACCTTATGGGAAATCTCTTCTCCAAGATAAGAATACTGTGATGCCTATAAATCGCAATCGGGAGAAGCTGTTGATGACAAGGAGACAACGAAAACATGAGGGCAAAGTTTTGGGGCACTGCTCTCCTTCATTATAGTCAAGAACTGCCGTTATTGTTGAATGTGAAGTTCGGTCGAAAAGCTTTTTAAAAGCACACAACAGTCGGCCCATGGAGGAAGACGTTGAAAGGTTCTCTTAACAAATAACCATGTAAATGATTTGGGTATTAATAAAACTGTTAATTTTTTAACTCATGCGGGCATAATAATAATAAAGGTTTTCCCGGCCAATTTCAACAAAAATCCATTCATTTTAACTCCTGGCTCATTCAATTTCGTTTGAAAACGAATGCTCCGTTGAAACAGCATTCAACAGTTTAAAGGAGTCATTCAATTTCATCAGTTTAGCATTCACTGGTCAAATAAGATCATTCAATTTCATCAGACCGCAAGACTCATTCAATTTCGTAAAAGCCAGCGGCAAGAGGTGGTCAACCATTCAATTTCATTAATGGGCAATCTTTTTCAAAATTTTTGCATTCAAATTCAAATTCTATACTATATGCCTTCTGATTCGTAGTTGCCTGTAATAAAGGCAAATGTTTTTAGGGAAAACTCATTTCTACACTAGTTTCACGTTATCTCCAAATATAGGCATAAGCGATTTTGAATGAAAAGGTGGCTGCCCGTGGTCGGTACAGAGTAGTGAATAATGTTAACAGGGAGACACTGATTGAAGCATTCGAGAATAACCAGGCATGACTAGGCCCACCTACAACTACCATGATAACTCTTGGCATAATCATAACCAAACTTACATGCCGAGATGTCTGGCCCGTCAGATCATTGAAGGTTAAAGAAACCAACTTCAGATAAAAATAAACGAATAGAAGAAATGTATATCAAACACACGAAGAAAAGGACTTGTGAACAAAATCCACAAGAAAACAAAAAGATTAATTTATCTTTAGATTTTATAACGACCCCTTATCATTTTAAGCTTTTGTTTCCTTTAAAACATTTGTTAAGTTCAAATTTGACATGGTCCGGGCATTAGCAGAAAACAAAGACAAGAACATAAATACCAGGGCAAAAAATATCAAGACTTTCGCAAAAGAGTTAGTTTTCATTTTAAAGTTATTGGGTGCAGGTTTTAACTTCGAAGTGTATAACAAAGCAAAAGGAACAGCGGACTGTTTCAATAACGAAAAACAAACGATACAATAAAACAAGTAAAATACATGGAAACACCTCTTACAAGGGACATCTTATGTGCCAGAAAGGGGCTATAATTTCCAGCTTACTCGTAAAGCCATAACTCATGTTTAATTTGAATGCAAAGAAGTTGAAATTCGTTGCCCATAAACGAAAAAGAAAACGCAAACTAGCAACAAAACCATGTTCGCTTCAATGAGTCTTAATTTGAATGCATCAACTGTGAATACGTAGTAGAAATTTAACTTAAGAATTGTCAAAGTGTAGTCCTGAATGCCTATAAACGAAATAGAATGACCGAAGCGAATCTGAACGAGAAAAACGAAATCATGTGTGCACAAAAACGAAATTGAATGCATTTAGAGCTAAAAAGAAACCCTAGTTTGAGAGGATTAGGGGAAAATGCGTGAATTTGAATGCATGTTAATGAAATTGAATGAATTTTTGCTGAAATTGGCCGGGAAAACCTATAATAATAACAGCATTTATAAAGCGCCATATATCCAATAAATTGCTCAAAGGCGCTGTACGTCAAAGTTAAACAGTGCGGGTTTAACATCAACGCCGTTAGCCAACACCCCGTCCCACCACAGAAGTCTGAACCGAAGCCAAGCGTTTCTTTTTCATTAACTTTCATCACTCCCTCGAGTGGTAATGAATGACATTTTGAACTTAAGAATGTGCTTGCTGTGTGTGATTTTCTCCAAGGTATCAACAAAAAATAATGTTTTCACGTTTAACAATTTAATATCCGCACTAACATAGGCCTAGACCTTAAATTAGTATAGTACTGATGCATTTGATTCGAAATTGATCATACACGCAGATTGATCGAGTGGATTATTGCTTTCCTGTAAGTGAAGTCAAAGTTCACATGTTTTCTCTTCATTTGGAATGAAAAGCCCTGCAGAAGTTGTCGTTGCCATGGCGCAGTACAAGTCGTGCGTAACCGCGTCAGGTGAAAGATACCCAGGCGGTACCAGTACACAGCTCGTGTTTTTGTTTTTTACATGTTCATCGTGTACCACCTCTGGATATGGACAAGTCAGTCGTCAAGGCAAATTATTTCACCTGCTTCGCTACCTAAGTGGCAGCATTCTCTCAAAATCGGCCCTACTATACTCACACTCTTGTCAATTGAGAATCTGCTCTGAAAGCAGTTATTAACAGCGGTGTACGTGTGATCTTGCAGTTGAAATAACTTGGCTGCGTAAGCAGAATGTAAACGTTTCGTGGTTGACTGTTCAAGCGGGGATGCAATTCGTTTAGATCGCCTGGACTCACGATGAGCAAGTGTAGCTCGCGCAAAGGTAAGAATCGAAAATACCTCAATTAGACCAGACATGATTAGACGTATAGACAAAGTCATCCTGTTTGCAAAAAGAGCGAACTTGTGCATTCCAGGACATTAATCCTGTCAAGCAGAATTGTACATTAGTCATAAAGTGAGAATTTATCATGTGTCAAAAGTACTACCGTACTACGTAAAACCAAGCCTTGCATCTTGCAGTTTACCAAGCCTTGTAAAAAATAACGTAATATAAGGTAGAGATGTGCGCCCCTTGATTCACATCAAGAGTCTGAAAATCGATCGGTGAAGTTTCCATGAATAAAGTAAGATTTTATGTTTTTCTACCATTGAGCTGTGTACAAACTATGCCTGTAGGATTGTGTGTCTCTCTCGTTCTATTGGTAACATTGATGCCACAGATGACATTGTTTATTTCTCATGAACACCATCGGTAATTGTCAAAGACGGTCTTTGACGCAAGTGCATATACTGCTGTAACCCCACTAATATGACCCAACTGCATCAAATAACAAACATGTGAAAATTTAAGCTAAATCCCCAGTTACGATACTCAAGAGAAAATAATGGGGACAACATTTAGTTTTTCCAACATCGGGTTTTGGTCTTGCGAGCGCAAGATCAAACCTATTTGTATTAGGCCTACACATCACAACAACTAAAGCAATTAATTCTGGCAAAAATAATTTAAGGAAATTTTTCCACCATGACCATTTTTATTCCATTTGAGTTTATGTGTAAATCTGTGAACGTGTGATTTTTTTTTTTTTGATTTTTTTTAATTATTTTCATTGAAAATTACGGGCTATAAGGAACGTATGTTAAACTCCACTGTGTGGTTCATTACTTGATATTTTAAATATTTTGAGTTGATCTATAGGCCTATATCTCCATTCACTGTTCTAGATTAAAAAAAAGGCAAAGCCACAAAACCAACAAACCTTCACTCTACAATTTTTATTTTTTTAATTTTTTTAAAAATTATTGTCCCTCTTTTATTTGTACTTTTAGTCAACAGCCCCCATTGGTTTTGTACACACTTTCCAACTGGGGACTTTCACCCAACTACTGGGGACCGTTGTCCTCTTTGGGTCCCCGGTTTGAATGTGTATACTGTCATGTACACACAGAAAAACACCCTAATGTAGCAACAATACCTTCAACGTTTTTGTCTAGGTGCTGCCCCAGAAAAATATCAATTATTTGTACTTACACACTTTCAAAGGACATAATAGTGAGCGGTCTTTGAAAAGATATGTGAAAATTGAGTTGCTATTTTCTGATTGGAACATGGCAAAATAGAAGTAACGGAAGAAAGAGAAATTAAAGAAACACTATTTTTGTTATCGCGAGACATAGCGAATAGCTGAGTGGAAGAGTAAATAAAGCTTGTCTGAGGCTGAGTGACACTATAAGATCATACTCATACGTCATAGGCTTACATCATCGTACTGTTTCATACAGTACCTTATAGTAGTGTGTACTATAAACGTTTCTTTAGTGAACATAATCCTTTTCAAGTGGTCTAAACCATCCGATAAAAAGAGCCTTTAGACTCAGTTAGACCAACTGGAAGACTCAATTAGACCAACTGGACAGCGATGTGGGATTACAGCGTATTGAGTCTGAGAGAGTGTGGGCGTGGTAAAGGGAGGGAAATCACAAAACTATCTTTTCTCTTCCTCGTCATTCAACTATTGTCAACATTTTCTTCCTCCGTATACTATGATCATAATAAGGCTGTTGTTTGTTAGATTCACCTCTAATACCGTTCTCCCTAGCTAGTTCATTAATCTTGATCATAATATCTCTTTCGTTGCTTTCCGGATATTGCTAGCGGGCCGTCATTCCAACCAAATTCTCTCCGACAATGCGGACGGAGGCTGTTCCATTCACTTCCAGGATTCTTCCTTGGGATTAAACAAATAAACAGTACTTCTGATTTCTTAATTAAAAAGAGAGAAAGTCCATCTTCTGTATCTGGCACAGTCAGGATACAGTGTTGGTGTTGATCATCTTTGACACAATGACGTTTGGTTCTGTGCTGCATAGCTCTATTGTATTCCCAAAAAATACGAGGTTAAAGACACATTGCAAGATTTTAACGATTTTGTTGTCCTTCCTCATTATTTTGTGTTAAACTTGAATATGTTGAAAGAAACATGGTTTTTGGCACCCGGCAATATCCGTTTATTAATTTAGATTTTTCAAGTTGACTCGATGAATCAGCATGAAAATGGTTTGGAGGAACGTTTGGAAAACCATCATGAAGTGGTTGATCCTTCTCCGAGGTAGACACACTTTATATAGGGTCATAATTAAGGTCAACCAGGCGATCAATCTCTAACCTCGACCCTTGGGAAAAGTATAATTTCGTTCTCATAAACGATCACTTTTTGATGAGTGGATTTAAGCGTAAGTCTTGAGTTGGGGATGCAGTGGCGTAACTAAGGGGGGGGGGGGGGGGGGTCACGGGGGGCACGTGCCCCCCCCCCCCCCCCCCGCCAATCGATGTCAGTGCCCCCCGGGAGCCCCCCTCCCCCATTTGAAATCTGAACCTTTGAGACTATAATAATTAATAGAATATAAAATGTTTTATAAACTTTTATGGAGCACTGGTGGCGTATAACTCAATGTTTCAAACTATTTTTCTATTTACACATATTTGTTGTATACCTTTGCAATGGACAGTGTTATTTTTACCAAGTACGGTAAATCACGTCCGCAAATTGTGTGATGACTCATCGTCCGCGCGCGCCCCATTCTGCCACAGTCTGCCACGTTAAATACGGTACGGTAGTGTCACATGAAGCTACACGACGTGCTGGGTGCCGTTGCATTTATCGCAAGTACATGAGGAAAAGCCATTGAAAACTCTTGAGCTGTGAGAGCATTGATCTAAAATAGCTGCTTCATTTGAGACAATCTTTGTTCTTCAGTGTATAGTGTATATTAAATAGTTTGTCAATATGTAAAAATCGAAATTGGGGGGGGGGGGCGGATGGGTCAAAACAATTTCGGGAGAAAAAAAAAATCAAAGTTTTAAACATTGATTAGGCCTACTGTGCATGGCCCCAAGTGTGTAATAAATAAAATAATTACTAGTGCCAGTCCTGAAAAACATAAATCCCCATAAAAAAGACTACGGTCTCGAAATCTCTTGTTAACAGTTGTGATTTATTTCTACACATTCAAACAGTAACTGCATGGTTCTAGATGTGCGAAAAAGAAGAGAGAGAAAAAGAAAGTAAGCAAAAAATTAAAATCTTTGTTTCATTATGATGTATTATAGGCTGCAGGATCTGAAATTGACCATAATTATTCACTTTGGTTTAATTGAGGGGCTGTTTGGAACCCGCCATTGCGTAGATTAAGATCCAGTTTTTATAAAGTGCAAAGGAATCTATAGTTGTTTTGCCAGCAGTACCTCCCTAGAAAAAATGGTGCCCCCCTTGTGCCCCCCTAAAAATTTACCTCAGTTACGCCGTTGTGGGGATGAGAACGATTGTTTTTAGTTGTGCTCAACAACGATGTTACGTTCACTGGTCTGGTGATTACATATTGGGTTTTATTTATGTCACCCGAGTGCATGTGGATCGTACGTAAGTGGCCTACAGAACAATTCAATAAAAAACAATAAAACAATAATAAAAATTGTTTTTCTCTTTAAACATTTTGCCGTTAACCTATACTAACGAAGCCCAATAAACAATAGTCTTTAAATAAAGCATGAATTTGGTTTTTAACGTCACGTATTATTACAAATTGTAACCCTTAAACCCATGATATAAACAGTTATATTGCCGAGGCTTCGTCCACACAACAATCCACAAGGAGAGCTTTGTAAGAAAACAACTCTCTTCGTAGCGTCTATACTTGCCCAATCCGCATCTCAGCGTTTGTAATCTAATCTCCAGCAACCGTCTGTCCATGTTTTAGGGCGCTAAGGTCCCTTTTTCTCCATCCTACTCCTGTTGAGTCAGCGAAGTTTCGGATTTCACGTAGCTTCTCAAGAATGCAGATTTCACCTTTAGGTGGAGTACATTATTCACGTAATGTAATGGCAGTAATTTACATACGTTGTTTATGACTTCATCGAAGGTGAAAGGTTAATTAACGGAAGAAACCGATCGAAGTTAACATCACCAGCAGTCTACTTTAAGAAGGCCCAATGAATCACAATCTAGTCTCGAATAACAAGGAGTTTCACTGCAAGTACAACCTTCGTTCAAATTTTTTTTTTCAGGATGCGCAATTTCGAAGATAGACTTAGTCAATTTGATGAGATGCATAACCAGAAGGGGAAAGGGGCAGAAGCCCCCCCCCCCGAACACTTGCCCCCTTTCCCTCCCAATGAGATTTAAAAAAAAAAAAAAAAAAAAAAAAAAAATACACATGAATGGTTCGAAATATCAAGAGCCCACCAAACGATTTATTTCACCCGCTTGCCGCCACAAGCGAAAATAGTATCGCCTAGTATATACTTTATGATGTTGCAAAATTGTCATAGATTTATGTGTTGTATATAGTATCTGGAAAATTGGAAAGAATGCGTTATTCCTATAACCAGCAACGTATCCCAGCTTGAATTACCGTAAGTAGCCATAATTTTCAACGAAACGAAAATGAAGATTAGTTTTTTCCCCATTTTTGTCTGTCAGGACTTTGATTGTTACTGCATAAACAGCTAAAACGCACAGTGAATCATTGGACAAAGATTGAAACAGTGCGATAAAGGTCTACAACCGCAGTCTTGGGGGACGAATGGGTTCTTGATGGGGGAAATATAGAAGCTTTGTGACGTGGCACAATCCACTGGTCGCTTGGGAACACAGTCCAATTTATTTTTACAGCTTTGAGACGAAAAACACTGAATCCGCAAAGATTATGCGCGAAAGGGAAAATGTGTATAGGGATAATATGCATAGGATAAACGTAAAATCTCTGTCAAGACTTTCAGCATAATGAAGAAATCAAGATGATATCTTGATGACGTCTTTATGGACAATGCTCTACTCAATGTATTCAAGTATACATGAGAATCAAAACTCAACCGTTGTCTATACAAAGACTTCGAATCACCGTTTATTGGGCTATATGCATATTTGTTTGCAAATGCGTACTTCTTAGCTTGCCTCCCCCATAATGATAAAATATGCAAGTCTTGCTTGTATTCGACCTTCCGGAACCAAGTTGGTCCTATAACCGTTGTCCAACTGACATTCATGTTATCTATATTATATGTAATGGTCGCACAAATTCGGGCGTGATTTGGTAGATGGGGTTTCTAAAAAATAAGCACCTTTGTCCCATTTTATTTTTTTCAATGTTAATTTTAACAATGTATGTGTGTTGTATAACAATCTAAATTGTATTTGTTGCAAATTGCTTTGTTTTTTATTTTCAATATTGTTGTTTAAATAGAATTTGCTGATTTGATTTTACAGAAAAAAATAGTCTTCGTTCGCTTGAGACGTGTATAGTCACGTGACCCAAACTACGGAAAGAAATTGTTGTACTTTCACCTTATTGACGTTTATTTTTAAATTTTGCAGCAGGAAGGAATTTTCACTTTCATGTTTTGTTAGCTACCGTATGTTTTGAGAGAACTGTTCCTTGTCGAGCCCCTATTTTTTTATAGTACCTTTCCCTACTAATTGAAATTGCTAATTAACGATTTCATGAATGAAGATTGACAATCAAAATGTTGCCAACGGGTAAAGAATACTTGTTATAATTTGGAAAGAAAGCAGTTGAATAAATATTTATAACAACTGGGTTTTAGCGATATGTATGGCCAAATGGGTTGGTCAAAGGAAGACGACTTCTTTGTTTATAATTATTTGTCTCACAACTATTATAATCCTTTTTTTTAAGGAGAAGGGATGAATTCTAAAAATGATGACGAAGTGATTTTACTGTATCCGAAATGATTGCCAGAAACTCAACATTATCCTTTTCATCAGGTAACCCGAAACTTCGAAATTAGAGCACGCGTGTATCCCAACCTCGAGCTTGACACGTCTTCGCTTCATTTGAGATGACAGTGAAGAAGTGTCTGACTTGACACCTTATAGATGTGGCATCTCGTGGCCTGCTGGCTTCATCTATTCTGCAAAAATACTGAAACAAAACCTTGGCTTTCTTTTTTATGTTCTTTTCTAGCCTGAAAATGTATTTTACTGTATACACTTAAAGGTGGAGTCATAGATTGGTAAATACTCCAAACAATTACTGGCCATAAAAGCTTACTTTGCTGAGAAGCACTTCAGCCGTTGATATAAACTACTTTGTGAAAGAATTCCCCTTCGAAGTAATTTGATTTGGAAACATTTTTACAAAAACACTTTTGAATCTGAGAAACTGGTACCCGGCTGGTACCCACTGTGAAAACACCGTGACAGATTTTTTTTGTTTTGCTGTTTTCTCAGCAAGTAGACACTGCACTGCATTCAGCTGAAACTTTCAATGTGACTATCGCTCATAATAATTATGCCTATTAATTAGAGACAAAGTATACCCTTGGTTTTCGGAACCGTTCCATTGTTTTAATTTTATACAAATTTAGGTATATACAAAAAATTAACTAACCTGTGAAAATTTCCGTTTTTGAAATATCGCCGAAAATCCGGAGCGAATAATGTCCACGCAGGAAGAATAATCCCTAATTGGAATACACAGAATGAGAAACGTTACTGACAGTAACGCTTCTAAGATTCACATTTTGGGGGGCATTACGAACTGATATATTTTTACGTAACCACATCTCTTCGGAGTGAAATGTTTCCCAAAATATTGTTTTACCATCGAAAGCTGCTGTAGGCTTCTAACTAATAAGTTTTGATTGCCATTAGTTTTAGGAGTGATTATCAAACGTATACATTTAAATTGACATAAACCAATCTATGACCCCTACATTTAAATGACTTTACTGCTCCACGAACATTCTATACCAAGAAAAGCGTTTGTCTGAGGACATGAAATAATAGTGGATAGGGACTTTGTTATTGAACATTCTCCCTCTGTTTCAAACAAACACCTGTAACACCTGTAACAACAACATGGCTCCAAACCCAGGATCTACCCACTTGTAAACTCACACCATGATATCATCCGGAGGGATCTTGACCGTTTTGAATGTTCTCCGTAATGCAATGAAGGGAAGTGTATAACGGGAGTTTGATGCAAACCTGTACCTATCAGTGTCATTCAATACCATACGCACCTGCTCTTGCGTATTGTTTAATACAAACACAGAAAGTAGCAATTAAAATACTTTTTAGTCCCTTCCTCAATTATTGTCAAAAGAAAGGTACCGGTACACTCTAAAAAATAATCCGCGTCATAATATGCCCCGGATCCGGTTACCGTCGGGCCTGACCCATTTCCGTGGCGTGTCGTGGCTGAGAGGTCTAACTCACCGGACCCAAGCTCTGGTGACGTCAGCAGCAGAGTGTGGGTTCGAATCCCGGTCATGACAATTATTGTACCCTTGCGCAAGGCACTTAAATTGCTTCGTAAAAAGTTGGGAAGGTAGTTCATTCTGCTTTACCAGCCATCTCCTAGTGGATGATACCCATACCTACATCCACACGGACTGTGTGGTAACCCTGTTCAGCCCCAGGAGTAGGTGGCAACGTGCCCCTTGTAACAGTTGATCTGGGTCGACAGCCCAAATCTGTTAAGTATAGCCCTTAAAGTGGCCGTCCGAATCAATCTGAAAGCTCGCAGACAATAATGTTCATCTAATAATTAATCCTCAATATTTCCATCTGAAATGCTGTCAAAGTTGAGAAAGTATAGCAAAGTATTGATTGCAACAATAATCGAAATAAATACTGAAAATCCCTGAAAAAAACAAAATCCAATGAGAATTACTCCTTCAAAAACGCAATGATTATTATTACATCATATATCAGGGAGCCAGGTTGACTCAATGGTTTCTTTCCCCACCTTTCATCTCTTTGGACCCCTGGTTAGAATCCCACCTCAGACCGGAGCCTTGCATGTGGATTGAGTTTCGGTCCATACCCGATTGCGTTTGTTTACCTCATTTTGGTTTTTCCTCCCATCATATCTAAAAATGAACATTCCTCTCGTTCCTATTCATCCTGTTGTTGGCGCTAATTGTGCTTGTGAAAGTGTAACAATTAGACTAAAAAGTGAAATTATGAAGGACTAGAAACTTTGTTATAGAAATTGTTCCCATAAACTGGACCTTTTTATAAGAAGGTGAACGGAACACCCTCAAAAATAACCCTTCTTTTCGTCTCTGCGCATGACAGAACCACAAATCAATCAAAATGCGCCGAGCATTATATTATAGGCTTATGAATTGTGTATGATTTCACTGCTTTTTGACGGTCAGTGCATCGCTGGTTCGAGTCCCGCTCTTGTCAAATTTTCTTTGTTGAATCCCAATCATTTAAAAAAGTTACCTAGTCAGTTTCCCCTGTGGTTTACTATTATAAGATATCATCTTCCCAGTTCTCAGAGTTCGCTCTACGAATTATGTACTTCATAACCAGGTTGTTGCGGGTAGCATGTTATGGTTAGGCTCATGAAACGAACTACAACTTCCATGAGAGTAGAGAGATCAACGAAAACAAGTCTCGGGGGAATGGCGAGAAGAGAGGAAATTGAGGTTGTGAAGAATCAACAACTCATGTTGTATACATGAAGAGAAAATGACAAGAGCAGATCGCCGTAGTCCGTTTAAAACAAGTTTAGGGAATGATTACGTTCGGAATATCCAACATTGTGTTTATGCAACATGTTTATGTTTTACCTGAAGACAAAACATCATTGGAAAGCAGGTGGAATGAGCAATAAACAATGCACTGATGATGAATTTTACAAGATTGCATTAAAAAGAGAGTATTGAACCACGGTCGCCTCTTCAGAATTTTGGCAACTCGACGTTCTGGCAAATACTAGATGATGAAAAGCAACGCGTAAAACATTGCGTCATAAATCCCGTTAATATACTTCTTGTTATTCATAAATAGAATACTCTGATATTGTCAACGCTTTCAAAGTACTCCATTCGTCGTAGCGTTGACAATATCCAAGTGAGAATAATAATAAAATGAAAGCAAAATGAAGATGAATCTTGTATCTCCCGAGAAGGACTGATGTTGATTGGAAAAAACACGGGCCTCTATACTTCTCTCGCATGTACGGTTTTGATTTATTGCAAGACAAGATGCTGTAATGCGAGGGCGTTGAACTCGCACGTAGCACCTCAGGCGTTCGGTTTGTAGGTTGATGAATGTGTTCGGTAAATCACTCCGCGTAAGATCGTCATATTGTGACTAGTGATTTCTTTTCTTAAACAAAATAAAAAATAAATAAATAAATATGCAATTCAATTCAATTCCAAAACACATTTGTTTCCATTCTCGCGTAAGAAACAATATTCTCGCTTAAAAAACATCAGCAGCCAAGAAAGATAAGCAGACTAACACACATACTATTATATACATATGAAGGAAACAAGTAAAAACGAAATGGGTTACGCATATAATAGACTGTTCGGGGGGGGACCAGTCCGAGACAAAGATATTTTAAGAACCAAAGATACACATGCAGGTGGGACAAAATTAAATTGAATTATACTATTGAGATCGTTTAGTCATAGCATGGAGATTAATTACTTTAGCTTCAAAAGTACAAATGCATTCTGCGTGGCTTCTGTTTGATTCACTTGAAACAGCAACATGTCTTGGTTTACTTCGTCGAGGGCGAGACGGAATTTGAACTGTCGAATGTAAACATTTAAAAATGCATACAATTTATAAATTCATATACTTTAATAAAAAAAAGTCGATTTGTTCACTGTAACGCGATAATGGCCAAGTAAAGATTGCAATAAGCGATGAACACTATTTAGATTTGACACTAAACTCTCCAATAACAGCCGTTCCGAAGACACAATACTATTTGTCACACCTCTTAGCTAGAGGCAACACGAATGAAAGACTACGTCGCTTGTTTGAAGTATCACGTTCATGTTAAAATGGCTCAGATTACTCCATAGAAACACACTTCGAATGTTTTGGAAACTGGCTGGACGTCATTTGCATTCACATACCTATTGGCAGAGGGTCTCTACCGTCTCTCTACAATAACTATAAATAAATCATTAAAAATAAAAAGCAGTATTTCGGTGGTCAGAGTGATAAGAAATGTACGTCAGTACATCTTGATGAACTATTTTGAGATGAAACATATATTCGAGCTGAAGATAGTGATACACGATACATCAACATACACAGAAACTCGACATCCTTCCCATGCAGCGTCGCTGATGAAATTGGATACCAGTCGATTTAAAGTGCATGTCGTTCTTCTTTTTATCAACATGCAATGGTGAACATTAAATGTTAGTCAACAAAGATAGGAAACTCATTCGTTTTATTAATATATGATTTATTTACATCAACACACATAAAGCTGTTATCTAGTTTGAACTCTAAAAATATCCTTACTAGAATATAACGTTGCCTCGAGTGAGAAAGCTCAAAATGAAAATAAAAAACTGTTTTTGTGTGTTTAGCCTACACTACGGAAACCTTAACAGGTATAAAATAAGCAACATATTTGATGTTACTCTTCATCAAACTACAATGTCGCCTGGATTTTAGAATCGCGAAAACGAAGAGTCTGAATTTTCTTTTGATCTCTTAAAACACCAAAAACACCCCCCTCACTCACTAATGCACGCGATTATGTTTTCACGTGGCGCCATCGGTGGATTGTGCACAGAGCGGATACCATGCCACCTGCAATGATGTAAATTCTGTTTTTCGTCTAAAATATTTATTTTATTTTATGTGTTTTTAAAATCTACCATACATTTTGAAAAGTGCAATATTTCCCACCCCTTGGACTTAAAATTGGAGGGTGGGGGCGTGGTGTAAATTATGTTTTCCTTCTTAATTTTTTTGTTTTTAAATGTGTTTTTAAAATCTACCTTACATTTTGAAAAGTGAAATATTTCCCACCCCTTGGACTTAAAATTGGAGGGTGGGGGCGAGGGCGGGGTGCGCGCACTCTCCTTAAAATGATAGTCTGTTAAATGTCTTAGAACATCAAACGAAATTGGTTTCCTCGAAAGTGATAGCGTTGTATAGACGAAAATTTGTCTTTGAATAATTCGCCCAAAGAAGGCCTATACTAACAAGTGATAACAAGTAAACGTCAAGACTCAAAATTTGTAATTTATTTATTCTGACATTTCCAAGCCGTATAATGTCATAACATAGGGACCCAACCAACTACAACCTGGGATCGTTGGTAGTTCTAGCCAGTCTTCACGCTGACTGTAGTGAAGGATCGTCAGGCACACCAAGGCCGATATCTTGCTGTTTAATCTCTCCCAGACTCTTCATCCCAAATTAAATTCAGCATCTGAATTCCGCGTTACTTGAGACTTTCTTAAGTTAAAAGATGTTATCTGAAATACCGACACTTTATATTCACCAGGGTGATCTCTTTTATGGATACTTCGTACATTTTGAAATAGGGCAAAACATCTGTAGAAATACTCCAAGGTGATATCGATCTTATCAATCTAAACGAAAGTGCAACTTCAAGGATGGAGCTCAGTCAAACTCACTTCTTGCTGATGATAGCTAGCTCCCATGGGAGAGACCAAGCCTGCAATTCCAACATCAAATGTTATCACATCTTTCAAGCGTTTACGGTGGGAGTCCCCCTACACAATGCATGATGTTTACCCATACATGCACTCTACCCGATGAATGGGCCGTTCGTTTATTTGGATGGCCAAGTTTAATTTCCATGCATACATTTCCTGCTCACCTGTGCAGTGGTTGTGACCGCCTGACCCTCCTGGATGGTTACCCTGTTACCCAACCCCGTCCTTCATTCATCGCCACGAAATATCGATTAGCTCGTTATTGATCTCCTCCCCGAGCCGTATAGGAAAGGTCTCATCCGGGGCAGAATGTACAGATCACTTTTCCCGCGCTTTTGCATTGATTGAAAACGATTCGGTAGCACCTGGCGCAGACGACACTTCAGCGAAAGAGGCGGGAAAAGCTGAAGCTGAAGGATTTCTTCTTATAAGATTCGGCGAGGACGAGTGCAAGCAGAGGCTTGTGACGTCATGTTAATGTTGCGTTTAGTTTTTGAAATCAATAACAACAATTTCAGCGGGAAACAGATGGAAATGAAGTTTTCACTCTTACATTTTACATTATGTATTTTTCCCCCAAAAAATGTAGGAAAACAAAATTCTCCACCGTTATAGCTGTATGGTGCTTCTAAACGTGACCTCATGGCTATCATAGAAATGGACCCATCTTAAGTCAACCCACAGCAACTGTACTGCAAACCATGGCAAAATGAAACCCCATCACACACAATTCCTTTTGTGTATGCAACCGAAGTCGTAACCATAGCACGCCTTTGTTGTCGTCTGTCCCGATAATACTTGTATTATTTTAAGGCTAAAATCACTCAAGGTATTCCATCTCCAAACTGAAAAACCGAGAGAATTTAAACTAAATTAAATTCGCAACTGATAAACTGCTTAAGTGAATGTTATTGGAGGAAAAAAGGTAAACAACAAATAACGCGGATTCGCGCTGGCTGCAGTTGTGGTTGACGCAGGTCACGTAGACTAGACTGTCTGTAAATAGAGCCACTGCAAATGGACACTCACTCGAGAGTGCGCCAAACGTTACATCGAAGTGGGGTAGAATGCTGTTAACTGTCCCCAAACGGATGTGAGTTTGTTTCTAAATTAGGTCGACTTTAAAGGCACCTGGCAGTGGTATTTTTTCAAAATAAAGCTTTTGTCATTAATATATACATTTTTATGAGTGGAATGTGAATAAACAATTTACTAAGGTTAAAAAATTGTATTTTTCTTTTAATTACAAATTAAAAAATAGGCCCCCTTTTACATGGCGCTGTTCGTGACGTCAATCGAGCAATTGCTGCTCGATATGGGGCAGAGGGAGGCCCCCCCTCTATTGTGAATTCTTTTGAGAATTTTAGGGGGGGTGCTTCTGTATACAAGAGGGAAGAGTGTGTTAGGGTTAGGGTTAGTTTGGGGGGGCCTCCCTCTGCCCCATATCGGGCATGGTATACAATCGAGGCAGGAGAAAATGTGTAGTCTGGCCCCGTACATTACGTCTGGGTACCTGATCAGTATGATGCGTTTTCGTATTCGGACGTCACCACCCAATGCAATCCTAGGACAGTGTACAGTCGACTAATACGAGACGCCAGTTTATACGAGGTTTTCACCGGTCCCGAACTGTCCCATGCATGCGCGTTTCTATGTCTTAAAAACGGAAGATACGACCATGGTCATAACGAGAACACGGATAATACGAGGTATTGTTTTTCCACCAGAAACATTTCGCTGGTAACCTAAGCTTCACTGCAACTTCCCTTGCACACTACTACCAACGAAAAAATCCCTGGGCTATCCAAGTGTTCGCTGCATAGCGCTGAAAACGACGTCGGACCGGACCACTTTGCCCTCGTTAGCCTAACTTTCGATGCCCGTAACTGCCTATATTTGGGATCTGCAGGAAAAAAATGCTGGCTGACCCCAGCTTTAGTCGTTTTGCTGCATCCAGCAGCAATTTTCGCTGAAAAAATGCAAGAAAAAACCCCCTTTTGGATAACCAAACGAAACGTACAATCTCACTACTTGCACTGCACGTGTATATAAAACGTAAATGCAGGCAAGTTCGAGTGGGGTCGATGTTCAATCGAGGCGAAGTCTTCCTCGATTGACGTCACAAAAAGGGATGGGCGGAGTCGCCCCCAAACAACTTTATCTATTTTTTTTACATATAAATACTGACAAACAATTACTCAAAAAATTTGTTATTGTTAATATACATATACTCTTATATTTAAAAAATAATAATTATATTTCCAGGTGACTTTAAGCAAGGAAGCAGCAGGGGAGAAATTCGCGCCTTCGTGCATCGCTTTTCTACACAATGAATGCTGACATTAATTGTTGTCAATTTGTGTTACGTCCTCTTGCTGCTTTTTTCATGTACGTATTGGATTTATTAAAAGTTAATCCAAGTAAAGACCCATTTGATTTCAATTTACTGGTATGGCGTCACATACAAGTCACGTGGTGGTTTCTCTCAATTATTCCGTTTCATGATCCCGTCTCAATTTTCACAAAAGGCGCCAAAAGGATGTAACCAGACAAGTCGTGTCTCTTCCTGAACCACATTCAGGGATTCAAGCCACGTCTTAACTTCATACGTGGCTTTATTCAAACATTACAACAGCTCGGAGAAGATTTTCTCCTCAATCTGTTTTATAATTACTTTGACTTAAAGGCACTGTACACGTTTGGTAATTACTCAAAATATATATTAGCATAAAAACTTACTTGGTAACGAGCAACGGAGAGCTGTTGATAGTATAAAACATTGTGAGAAACGACTCCCTCTAAAGTAACGTAGTTTTTGAGAAAGAGGTAATTTCTCACTAAAATAATAAAAGACTTCTGGCCAGAAGCCTTTTATTCCTATCTGAAAGCACACTAATTTGTACAACAAGGGTGTTTTTTCTTTCATCATTTTCTTGCAACTTCAATGACCAATTGAGCCCAAATTTTCACAGGCTTGTTATTTTATGCATATATTGGGATACACCAAGTGAGAATACTGATCTTTGACAATTACAAAACGCGTCCAGTGCCTTTAAGCTGATATGTACGTGTACTACTATTTAAATTAAACTTAAATAGTTACGTGTCAGCGTTGTAGGTGAATTTTAGGGGAAAGGAGTCTTACAGATAAGCCCATGAGGAGCAGTTTTCTTGGGAGATAAAAATACTTGTATCAGACTGATTTGGTTGGAATGGACTTACCCGAATCTAAACTTGAATTGCATTTTACTGGATTTCTAATAAGATTGACTGTTTGTTAGTATCATACATTTAATATTTTTTAACCAATTGTTTTGATAATCAAATCATTTTGATGTGGACAATTGTGGGAGATAAACTTTTATTTAAAGTCTGATAAGTTTTGTTTACCCTTTAAATCGAATAAGGATAGTCTTGAATCTTTAAGATATTTAAACGTTGTGTTGAAGCCTATGATGGTAACCTTTTCGCAATAGTAAGTTCCGTCGTGCTTGAAGTTGTGTGTTTATGAATTCAGAAAATTGGATCAAGAACTGAATTAAACCAGTTAATGTAAATAAGTTACAAGAAATATTAATCAAATGTTAATTTGGAAGTTGATCAGTCACTGATTTGGCGGGATTAATCTGTTCTTAACATAATATTATGTATGCGCAACAACAGATTTAGTACATATTGAAAAAGAATGAATCTCGAAAATAGGCATATGGGCACATGGTAAACAGCATGGAAAGGGACAAATGATAACAGAGCTGGTAGATAGAAAGAAAATTCATCAGTTAATAATATAGAGCCCCCCCCCCCCCCAGACCGTTCGTAAAATCTTGCAACATGTCATTATTCTCTTATAGCATCTCGCGTCACACCAATCCTGATCCAGTATACCATTACCGTTACGGTTTCAGCAATGCACCGAGTTGAGTACTTAAAATCCCTTGTTTATAGCACACACAAAAAGACGAAAAGAGCAAGAGTTGAATTGTGTATGCATCGATTGGGAAACAGGCAGCCAAGTCTCATGAAACGACAAAAATATGCGGATTTTCCAAACGACAAACCGAGCCGATGTCTTCTGTTTCCTGCCAACTCTTTGCACAAGGAGTGTGTTTTACACACATGCTCGAAACTGTTGTGATCCTTAGTGCAAATTTCAAGACGTTATCACAAAACAGTTGAAGTGGTTCTGGCCACTGTAAACTGCAAATGCATAATGTTGGCCACTCGGAAGAAACGAACAACTGCAAGATAAAATGAGCCATGATTTGACAGCGTTTTTGATTTGTTTCAGTGGAACCTTATACAATTACTTGCGTCGGGTATAAAGAATATTATGATTATTAATACTTTTATTATTATTTTGTTTTATTTTATTTAAAACAAATATGATAGGTCTTGCCATTGATACCCCAATGCAGGTATTACATCAAAACAAAACAAGTTGTGGTACTCATTATAGGATTCAAACCAACCTATATCGTCACCGGGCCCGCTCGGTGGTCAATGATTGGTTAAGACGTCTGCTATTTAATACGGGTGTCCTGGGTTCGAATATTACCTAAGTAGTATGCCTGTGGTCCGCCATTTTGGGAGTCAAAATGCGTATAAAGATACTGGTTTGCATCTAACGGCCCGCGCGTTGCCTAAAACGTGCACTTCACTGTAACAAACGGGGAATGTAACTCATAAAACGGCACAAGCAAGATCTATCGTGTGATGACGTCATGTGAATTGGGTCAGTACAAATCTGAGCACACGTCTGTGTAATGCTAAAATTTAAATAAATAAATTAGTTTTCTTCTTTTTCATCCCTGACTACTTCTTATTCATCTGACGTCTTGAATAATTTATGCTTGGCCTTTTCTTGGATCGGGGTATGTTTCATGATACTATGCTTCATAATATGAATATCAAATGTTTTCTTATCCATCAAATGCAATGCGAAAGAATGATATCCTGTTACAGCTTCTCAAAAAATGAAAGGTCACTCACGGTAGGTTGTGAAGACCTTGCTGAATTGCTGTTAAAAATGTCTGTAAGAAAGCAGATTTGTTAAATTGTCCACTTTACATACATATAAAAGCACAATTTCCACCGGTTTCTTTAATTTTAGTTTTTAATAAAACAGCATCCTCAAATGAATATAAAAGCAAAACAAAAAATATTTTAAAAAGATTCCGACAACGAGCTGTTGTTGTTTTTCAAAACAAAAGTGTATTTATGGACTGTTGGCAAAAATCGTTCAGGAAGCTGACGAAAGTGTATTATTGTAACTCAATTCCGTAGATTTGCTTTGGCTTATCTTAGAGTGCGCCACAATCATACGATTTTTGCTAGACAAGGAAACTGACTACATTGATGTTTTCGTCTACCCTTTTATTCGTCAGCTTCACGCTGTAGAGCTGCAACAGGGCTTTGAACAAAGTACATGAAATATAAATATCAGGAGAGGTAGATTATTTTTCGAACAGTATCCAGTGAAAAAGAAAATCCTCAGCTCCGGTTTGAAGGAAAGAAAATGGTTTCTTTCCTTTCTAATTTCGTAAAATAATCTTGGATCGCCTGGGGCTTCAAACATCGTCGGTAAATTCGTTCAGTTAGTTTCTCCCCCGTGTATTGGCGCTACATTATCTCCCCCTAGGCACCGAGATGGGACTTTGTAGCACTTCTGATCGCAATTATTCTTGATAAGGTTACTTAATTCTCGTCCGGTTTTATTTTCTTGTTTCTTTTTTTTCTCCTCCGTTTTTGATGGGTTGATGACATTCGACTATTTTTTTCATGAATTATTGAAGGTCGCAAGAAAACACCTGTCGGTATATCTCCTCGAGTGTCATCTACCTTGTCAATAATTTGGATGGGATAGTCGGGATGCCATGGGGGGTATAACAAGTGTATTTCATTTATTTCATAAAGAGCTTACAAAAATGGTTACACTACAACGTGACACGGGCTCAAACACAGTGCAGAGTGTCTGAAAGCATCGACAGTGAATTATGAAACCTGTTAGACATTATGCATTCCTTACACCTGTATAGCATTATCTCAAAGAAAATAACACATAATGCAATAATTACTGCTGTTGTTGATGTGACAATTTGAAATAATAAAAATCATCAGTTATAAATCGGAAAACTTATTCAGTTTTGTTGTTTGAAGTATTTCAGTTTATACATTTCAATTCTATTCAATTCCCCACATCATGTACACACCGTCAAACATTACCTTGGGTGAGCAGCATTGGGTTCATTGTCACACTTGCTGATTTGTATCACCATACCCAAACAATTCATGCTATTTCGGTTCGGGCTGTAAATACACAAGCATTTCTGAGGGTCACCTGTGCATATTTTAGGTTGAGTTAGTCTACAGCGCAAAAAAACCTGCAACATCAATATTAAACAATTAAGTGCGTTTTAAATGGCAGTGTACGCTCGTGGAGTGCACTTAAACACTTTGTTGTTAGTCTCTCGGACAAAAACATGGTTTTTAGTTACCATAGCAACCACTTTCGTGTCAGCTCTTGAACGTCCTTTCCCTATGCTTGAACAATGCTCCAAATGCCAGACATGATGTTTCGAAGGTAATATGAGTTTTCGTGTGTTTGTTTATAATAATGGGTTATGATATGAAACTAAGGTCAAAGAGGGGCAAGTTTGCTCTTATTAAAAATTGTTTCATTTTGTATAATTGATTTTGTTTTGCCTCGGCCGAAGATGGCGTGTTGAATGTAAACTGAACACGATGGCCTCTGGAGAAAACAAAATAGACCAATGCGGTTTTCCAAACTACGGCTTTGGCTAATGCTCTAGTTCTGGTTACAACTCGGGCTTTGGCTTTGGCTTCAGTTCTGGTTACAACTCGGGCTTTGGCTTTGGCTTCAGTTCCGGTTACAGTTCGGGCTTTGGCTTTGACTTCAGTTCCGGTTACAGTTCGGGCTTTGGCTTTGCCTCAGTTCCGGGTCGGACCCTTTTTAAAATTTTATTTTGCTTCGGCTTAATTTCTGGTTACAGCTCAGGCTTGGGCTTTGGCTTCAATTCTGGTTACATCATAGGCTTCCTCTGTAAATTTGTAGTCTGGTGTCAAAGGTACAGCAGGAATTAAACCTACGTGTTAAAACAAGGCCTCACCTTGTGGTCTACATCAGTTCCAAACACACGACCACATTAGCACTTAGTTTGTGTTGACGATATTCACAGTGCCACTTTATGGTCAATTTTCGGTTTTTTGTAGTGTTTTGAAGACCACGCGGCAGCCTTTAGCAATCACACTCAGCCGTAATTTCTCACCAAGTTTGTTTGAGCAACCTTAAGGTACACATCTTGAAAGTGTTGACTTCTCATGAACACAGCGCCTGCCTGTAGCTTAGTGTACGTGCTAGCTTGAATAGAGTTGTTCTCAAATATAGACTTTTAGGAGAGTGGTTTTTGTCAATGTTGACTGTATACAATTTACGGCTGCTCTTGTGAATCATGTCCTTTAACTTCATTATTGAGCACCACTGGATAAAACCTCAAGCTTCACCGAGGTACAACTTGAACTTCACTAAGTTTGAGCTTCACTAAGATATAACTTAAGCTTCACTGAGCTACTATTCAAGCTTCACTGAGCTACAACTTGAACTTCACTGATTGGCAACTTGAGCTTCACTGAGTTATAGCTTCGAGCATCACTGAGCTATAACTGAAGCTTCACTGAGCTACAACCTGAACTTCACTGAGCTATAGCTTCGAGAATCACTGAGCTATAACTTGAGCATCACTGAGCTATTACTTGGGCTTTTCGGAGCTACAGTTTGAGCTTTACTGAGCTATAACAATTAAGCTTCACTAAGTTTAAGCTAGGCCTACAACCTGACATTCACTAACATATAACTTAAGCTTCAATGAGCCACAACTTGGGCTTCACTGATTGGCAACTTGAGCTTCACTGAGCTATCAACTTGAGTCTCACTAAGTTACAACCTGAGCTTCACTGAGTTACATCTTGAGCTTCACTGATCTACAACTTGAGCAAACTGGAGCTTCACTGATTGGCAACTCTAGCTTCAGTTACTGGCAACTTGAGCTTCACTGAGCTACAACTTGAGCTTCACTGAGCTATATAGCTTCACTTACTTGCAACTTGAGCTTTACAGAGCTCAAACTATGTCGTAAGCGAGCAACTATCTTAAGCTTCAATATCATGTCACAGAGCTCCATGTAACTAGGTTAAAAATAGCAAAATTGTTGTAACACCTACATCGGGATAACAAATATTGGTTTTGTTTCATCCATTTATTAACAATTTCGTTTCATTTTGGCCCAAATAAAAAGAAGCCTACAGTAGGAAATAATCACAAAGCAGATAGTGGTATATTGCTCTAGACATGGATTACAATAGCTCAACACTTTTCTTATATAAAACATATAAAAAGAGATCAGTCACAGCGACAATAGAGACCACAAAATGGAAAATACATTTAACAGACAAATGAAATGCCATTCGTGGTCATAAGCAACAAAATAATGAATGCCTGAAGACAAAAAATTAGAAATACTGATCATGATCCGAAGTCTGGCTCGAAAATAAATAAATTAATATGTAATTTTTAGTCTGATATTATGAGCATTAATAAGTTATCCATCGATTCCAAAACCAGACATTCGGTCCTCACGGCCTAAAGTTAGAATGTTCACTTTGCCAGTTTTTATTTGCAGCGCTTTCTCCCGGCCCCTTGCATGACCTCATAACAGTATCCCACTTGAGATTTAGACCGGGCGTCATCACGTATCCACATCGGTACATGTGAAGCGAAAATAATTAGACTAACCAAACAACATACTAAATTACGGTTGCATGGGAGACTAACTCTGTGAAGTCAATGTGTTGATAAAGGATTTGATTTAAAGGCGTGTGATCAGTTCCTTGGTTGCTAAACATTTCTAGAGAGTGGCTTGGTCGTCAAGGGAGAGAGTTCAAGGACTGTTTTTCTTGGTATCTCCAAAGCTCATCGGTACCCCCGTCACTCTGTAAGAAAGTTCTTTATGGTTCATTCGGGTGTACATTTCACACCTCATCACCACAACTGAGTGATTCTTTATGAAAAGATAAGGACGGGACCGGATTGACTGACGAAAAAAAAAGGGTTATAAATGTTTGTAGAGATTAGAATGTTAAAGGTTTAGCAGTAAGTTGTACATTTTATGTTAACTTGATATAGTGGACAGTTTTACGTGCAGAGCTTCCAATAACAAATCATACTTTATGCATCGTATTGTTGTATTATGTGCGCTTTACACAGCGGATCAGATTATGCAATAAATTTGACTGAGGCTGGATGTGAACAATAGGCCAGGAGAAGCGAAATCAAGATGGCAGGTTTGAATCAAACTCTGGTACTCTTTACCATTCAATATCTGAACTTCAAAATCGCTGGACATTTTCAAAAGCATGCTCAAAATACATTTTGTTCGACACTGTGCTTTTGACTGACTCTATATATTTCTGTTTATCCACTTGATGTTTTTCTTTCTTAATGTGTTCTTAATTACATCCCCTGTGTACATTGATAATATAAGCATCTTGTATTATAAGCTTTTCTTAATTTTCTTTTTTCCAGCGCCTCGGAATATGAATAGATAGATGGCATTCTAAAAATTTAGTATCGGCTCGTTAACCACTTTTCCGAACTGCCATGAACAATACTATCTATAAGCAGAGTTGAACCACTGTTCAATGTGTAGTTCATAATCACAATAAACCAATATTTGTATGAGATTGACTGCTGCCAGCGTGGTGTAAAGTATCCCTTAGTGCGGAGATTGACCAGATTCCTATGGGATGATGCATTCACCAAGTCCATACATAATGCAGACATGCATTAAAGTGTCCAAGCAAAATGAGAAGAAAGATTCCTGGTTGTTACTGCATAAGGCATATAGACATATTTATGACAAAATGGTGACAACAAATGTCTCTGCCAGTGTGGGTTTCCCTATCCCTGTTGAAATAGACGAGGCTCCGAGATAATGACCTGATTTCTGGCCTCGAAGCTGAGCGATGATTTTGATAAACCTGGCACCTGTCAAATGATGGAATAAAGATATATTAGTTTATCCTACGAACACACACTGCAGTGCTATTAATCTCTTTTTGAAGACTGAAGAGGGGCCGGTTGCTGAGTAAAAACTGAGTATTAGCACGAGGCATTTTCATTTCAAAGAGTATATATATGAAAATGTTAAAATGTGTTCTGAAACTCTATAATATTTCATACGAGATTGCATCTTCATTTTAAGAAACAGTAAAGATACCTTCTCATTCACAGACGTCTCACAATCTCATTTCTTTAAAATGCATACCAATTAGTTCTCTTGTTTTGAGAGAGCAGCGTACGTTGTGTCCAGAGCCATTCTCCGTCAATTATGTGCCAAACCTCCTTGGTAGTTATGGGTGTCAGAGTGCTAGCATGTGACAATTCTCTGTTAATCGTCCCAGAGTAAGTTTATTGGTTATTGACTTCATGTGAACAGTGTTAACATGCATCTGTCTTTATTGACTTCATGTGAACAGTGAAGACCTTTAACATGCATCTGTCTTTATTGACTTCATGTGAACAGTGAAGACCTTTAACATACATCTGTCTTTATTGACTTCATGTGAACAGTGAAGACCTTTAACATGCATCTGTCTTTATTGACTTCATGTGAACAGCGAAGACCTTTAACATGCATCTGTCTTGACTGCTCCATTCAAATCAGTGCTAACTGAAAACGAGGCTGGAAACACAGGCTATTCTTGTACAATGAGAAGCAAAATTGATTCCTCCGTTAAAATGAGTGTTAACCGGAAACAAGACTTGACACGCACACTATAGTCTGGTCCCTCTTAATAAATACAGTGAGAAGCAATGATTCTGTTTTACTACTGTACACAGTGAACACGACGAAGATTATGACGGCTAAATAGACCTTTCTGCTGTTGACAAACGAACCACGCTGGTTGGCATGGACGACCGATTGTCAACAAAACATTCAATCGTGTTAACAGATGTTGTGACCAAGCTCAACATTTTCTGCAAACTTTCAATTAAATAAAAGACCTGCCATGATTGGTTGCTATGTTTTCAACAAATTCAACACTATTTTTGAGTATTAATTTTGTGAACATTGTTACAAACTGTTGCTATCTGTTTTCGCATTGCATTTATGGCTTTCCATATTTGTCCAACCTCGGGCTGTGACAATGCAATATAAATGTGTATTTGTAGACGAAGTAATGTAGCCGTAATAGGAGATCCATATCGTTGTGAGTTTCCCTTGGCGTCTGCAAATGACTTGAGTCTATAATAAGTTCTCACGCCTCAACTGTCAACTAATACGAGGTAAATGTATTATAATCAGATTAACTAATACTATAGTTCCATCACCCCAACTTAAAGCATTTACATGTAACTATTTGCTATGCAATCGGATTTTGCAGTTTACCTAAGCCACCGCCCCTTAAAATCAAATCAAATTAAGTTGATCCCAAGTCACAGACTGCCATTGCTTATCAATGTTGTCTTCGTTATGTTTTTTGTTTGTTTGTTTTGTTTATTTTTTCCATATATCACAACTAGACAATCTGTCAATACAAGAATTTGATACAAGTGGTGACAATGGAGGGCACCAGGAAAAAGCCAAGGCTTATACAGGCCCTGGTCCCTTTAGTAAATGAATCAATATCAATTTAAGAATAACGATGATAATTATTGAAACAGAATAAGGAGAAGTTGTATATCGCAACCAATAGTTCGTTTAGAAAGAAAACAATTAGTTATTGCATACAGTTTTAAAATTTATAGAACTATTTAAACAGAATTGATTTATACAAAAAACGCATAAAGCGAGGGAAAAAGAGAAATAAACATAAGTAATTGAATACAAGACTTGATAATTGGAATGTAATCATAATATGTATATATGCCATTTCAGGAGTTTACATCATAGATAAAATAAGTAGGTTTTTCAGGTATTTTTTAAAGCTGTGCACAGTTCTAAAGAAAGGTAAAGGGGTGAGCTGATTCCAAAGTAGGGGGCCTTGATGTCTAACTGTATTCTTAAACAATGTGGTCCTGGCTTTTCCAATATGAATTTTATGTGCTGATCTAGTATTATGTAGATGGACGTCCAGATTCCTCCTAAAAAGAGATCTTATGTTTCTCGGTAACAGGTTACTTTCAAATTTATACATAAGGATTCCTAGGTGATATTTGTACAGTTCAAAAACATTGAGTGTATTAAAATGTCTAAAAAGGGGTGAAGTGTGCTCTCTAAAGCCAGAATTTGTGATAACTCTCAACGATTTCTTTTGTACTACTAATAGTTTTTTCAAGTAAGTATTATGAGTATTTCCCCATGCTAGAATTCCATACTGAAGATGGGGCAATGCCAGCGTATTATAAATAGAAAATAGTAAATTGTGCTGAGAGGAAAATAACACTGTCCGCGTTCACTGCCTGGTTTCATGTTATTTGCACAGACAGGTAGGCATTACCGCTTGAAAACTTCATCAACGTTCACATTGAAGCTGAAGTTGTATTTTAATAGAGCCCCGGGGTCTTGAAATATTCCAACACCTTAACTATAAGTCACAACACGTTGTAATTGGATTTTGTTCGTGACGCCCGGCCGCGTTTTTTGACGATCATCCCGTTGAGTATAACTCTCGACCACGCTCTTGATCTCGTCGGAGGAATAAACTTTTTTTTTTACCCGGAGATTAGTTCACACTTGATGATGAATGTGGCTAGGCTTTCCTCGGAGACGTCGTAAAAAAATGTAATATTTTTATTCAAAGATTGTGATCAGCTTCGAAGTGTATATGGATTTCTTGTTGGGATCTTCGTTTATGCTCTTTCATTGTGATTCTTACTCTATAGACAGTCTGCATATATCCTGCTACAATCACCTTTGTTAAATCCCCTGCTGGACAAAGAGCATTATCATAACGCTTGCATAAAGGCAGGGTACACTCATATTAATTGTCACAGACAAGTATCCTTATTGGTGTATCCCAACATAAGCATAAAATAGCAAACCTGTAAAACCTTGGGCTCAATTGGTCATCGAAGTTGCAAGAATATAATGAAAGGAACAAAAAACAAAAAGAAACTTATTGCATAAAATTGTGTGCTTTCAGATGCCTTTAGACCCTGATGTGAAGCCTTTCTCAGATTCAATATTTTTGGTGAAAATTACTTCTTTTGTATAAATCTCCACTACTTCAAACGGAGTCGTTTCTTATAATGTTTTACACAACCAACAGCCCTCCAATACCCCTTACCAAGTAAGTTTTTATAGTCAAAACTTGTAGAGTAATTACCAAAAGTGTACCCTCCATGCCTTTAAAT
The DNA here is from genome assembly GCA_037783415.1 of Leptasterias polaris. Taxonomy (NCBI): domain Eukaryota; kingdom Metazoa; phylum Echinodermata; class Asteroidea; order Forcipulatida; family Asteriidae; genus Leptasterias; species Leptasterias polaris. The sequence goes on from JAZGTN010000098.1 coordinate 730,804, forward strand.
TTGCAATATTCAAAGGCGAATCTTTCTCTTCGTCATAGTGGCGTAAGGTGGCGGGGGGGGGGGGGGGGGGGGGAAGGACACGACCCCATCGATGTCCGTGCCACCCGACCCGGGTGCCCCGTTTGAAATTTGAACTTTTGATTTGAAAGAATTACCATTTATAAGCTTTAATGTAATAATTGCTATTTTTTTAAAACTATTTTTCCATTTTGCACGCTGACAATGTAGGCCTATTTGGGTTTTTTCGCTCTTGTCAGATTACCTGATAAAAATTAGCTAAAAAATGCTGAAAGGGGCCTCGTTTAAGAAGAAAAGCAAACCGAAAGAACAGTTTGAATTGGTCAGAGTTCCCCCCTGGAAACAATCGTGCCCCCTCTTGACCACCCCCACAACCCCCAAAAATAAAATAATATCAATAATAATAATAAATAACATTAAAGTTACATATATTTTCGGCGCTGCTCTTCTCATAATAATGTTATAACTTAAAGGTTAGTATTTGAAGAGGGAAAGCGATGAAGAATTAAGGTCGAAAGACTATTTGAATGCAATTTTTACTCTGATTGAAAACCTATCAATTAAATTGACATTGAAACTGAGAGCTGATGCCTTTGAGTTGGCTTAGGCTATGTCAAGAGTTGGCTTTGTCAAGAAGTACAGAAGTTCCTAGCAAAATTAATCTGGAAATTTCTCACAAATGCACTTATAAGAAGTTCACAATTTAATGGTTAACAGAAATATATTAATAGCGTTCAATTTAGTGTAATGCGATGCAAACGGAAGGCAAATAAATATTGACAAGGTGAGTTTTCCTAGAGTTTTATTTCCTTTGAATTGACCCTTTTTGTTTAGTGTGAACAAGGGCTGAAGGTGTATGCTCTCAGTCGTGTCCACAATGGTTTACTTTAAATGCAGCAGAATAACACTACATCCAGACCTCAAACAACACAGTTTTGGTGGATTTAAAAGTCAACTGTACTGTCAAAACATAGGTTATTTAGAACTTGGCTGTTGCTACTAGCTGTTGCTGTTCATATAACAAATAAACGAGTCACCTAGATCAATTTAAAACTGCAGTGAGTGATCAGAATGCCTAATAAGCCTACAAAAGACCCCTGGAATAGTCACGACTGTGTGACATTTCACTCATATAGCACTGTATGGCAGTTTCGCATGAATCGTATACCATAATTCAATATACCGCAGTTTCATTTTCGGCTTGTTGTGAACTTCTGGTGCTATTATATGATGGCAATGATTACTGAGGAATTCTGCACTTGTGCTGCTTATAGAATTACGAATTTCACAGGGCGCAGAATTATTTGGTATGCTGCATCATGGTGCTGCTCCTTGTACACACTACGTTGCATCCAGATTAAATGGATGACCTTATCTCTTCGTCAGGTTTCTTGTTTTTAGTGTCATGCATCAATGGCACTCACGTGGGGATCATCCTCTCTCATACACCAAACATTAAGCTAGGACTTCAACTCGTCAGACATCTCGAAGGATTTTTTGGTACCGTCTCAGAAATTCGCACTTTTACCTCAGGTGTCGGTTTTCGCAAGCAAACCCAATGCGGAGTCAAACTCGACGTGTTGTGTTTTTAGTTTTTACAAAGAAACAAATAAATAAATACTAAATAAATTGTAAAAGGCCATACAAATAATATTACTCTCGAAATTTATATAGCAAGTGGCAATAACCCTTTTACCCTCTTACATTCTACGGTACGCTGTGCCGTTGTGTGTATTTTAAAACAGCTGTATCACAATTTATTATCATTTCTAACACACGCTGACCCAGATTGACTGGATCTCAGAAGCAACCCACGGTCCATTCTGTAATCTAGAGCCTGCAACACAAACCACTTTATTTTTGAAATATACTTGGATGTTTATCAATGTTAGAACTAGGCCTACATAAAAAGGCAAACTTCAAATCAAAGAGGATGTCTCGTTAACACCATCGTTTACCACACTTTCTCAGATAAAGCATTTAGATGGGTTTGCTACTTTTCCAATGCTTAAAGGTATTATACAGGATTGGCAGAGCTGACAAAATAATCACAGACAGTGTTCAAGTTTTGTGTAATCAACCACATACATGAAATAACAAACCTGTGAAAATTTGAGCTCAATTGGTCATCGAGGTCACGAGAAAATAGTGAAAAGAGACCTTATGTGTTTTCTGTTTTTCAAACATGGAGTTTATTATCGCGCGCGATAAAAACTATTGTTTTACTCATTTCTCAGAAACGATAGCATTTTAGGCAGAAATATTTTAAGGAACCCTTTCTACCATTACTTACTTTAAATCATGTAAGTTATGTGTGAATCTGTGAACATTTGTGTTTTTCGATCTTACCAATAGTGTACAGGGCCTTTAAGGTGTTGACTTCCAGAGACAACAATTTGTTCTCCCTTTCCTTTGAAATAGGGTGGTGCAAAAAGAAGGAAACCCACTTTTGACAGGAATTTTAACCTTGTAAAGTATATAGCGCTTCAACCATATATGGTAAAAATGTATTTAAAAAACGCCAGATTAAATCGTCTACTCAGTACTATACGGTCATTGCAATTTCAAATTCGTAATGATCAAAAAGTCATTAAATGAAAAATGCGTATAAATTTTTTAATTTGCCAAAAAAATACTTCAGCAGAGTGTGGATTTGAGTCCTGGTCGTGACACCTGGTCCTTAAGTAAGACACTTCACCATTATTGATGCGTCCTTCGGATGGGACGTAAAGCCGTTGGTCCCGTGTGTTGTGTAATGCACGTAAAATAACCCAGTGCACTTTTATCGAAAAGAGAATGGGTTCGCTGGTGCTCCTGGTTTGATTAGCTCCATATTGCGCCACAGCACCATGTAAACCAATACACGGTGCTATAACCATAACAGACAAAGGTATATATTTAAAAACGTTGCTCCACATTACCTTGCAGGAAAATACTGACCGATGAAGCGCCTTAAGCGTCACTGAGTGACGGGTATGAGTGCTATACTAGAAGCCACTGTATTATTATTGTTATATTAATATTAATAGCACATTTCAGAAACAAAATAAACTTTTGCAGTATTTTGTTCGTCACTTATGTTTTAAAGAGCGACATTTATATACATTACATTGAATCTTTGAAACATGCTTAACAAATGCACTTTGCATTCTAATTAATAGGCCTACTTCCGGTCAAAATTGACCTGGATTCCGGATCACAGAGGGTCTGACCCAATTCTGGGTTATGCTGACCCATTAACTGGTCCCTAAATTGGAATTTTTAGATTGAAATCTCCGTCAATTTGACCCCACTGTCAAAGATTCCGTGTCATACTGAACCAGGAATTGGTCAGGCCCCGCAGGAAACACGGTTTCTGATCAATTCTGACCTGGGAGTGCATGGAGGTAAAAAATTAACGTCAAATGTGGGGTTCATTCTTTTTGTATTTTGTCACAAAACTACCCGACTCTACATAATAAACGGTACTCATTATCACCCTAACCTCTGCAGTGATCTTCGTCCGAAGCTGCCAAGACAAAATCGAAAGTCCCTATAGCCTTAAATCACTCGTCTACTCCTCGCAATAAGGACCCTTATACTCAACAAGTGACTCCATTAGAAGCGATGATGTCCTGATAACTGGAACAAGTCCGTCGTAATGGCCCCGTCCAAAAATATCTCACTGCAAGGGGCAGTAATAAGTCGTATTAACGTCCATGTCTGGCGCAGAACACGAGTGTTCGTGTGAATGCACTGCCGGCCGGGTCATTATCCCACGCACTCTCTTCACATCACCTCGAGGTGTAAACCGTCACGACTTGGAGTGGATTTGGTGTATATTTCTTTAATTGGAAAAAAATACCCCCATTACGTTGAAAACCCATACATTGTAAATATTTCAGCCCACCAACCCACAACGCCCAACCACCCACCTCCACCACCAAAAAGAGGGGGGAAAGGATAAGATCAATAATGAAAAAGAAAAAATCCACCCAATTAATAATAAAAAATAGTGCGCACAAAAAGAAGAAGCACATAAATGGAACAAAATGGCCTCCATTTTCCAAAACAATTCCGACTCCCCCTGCATCGCACCGATGTACATTTGCTTTCACACCTCCCATTCATAGTCGCCCCCCCCCCCCCCCCAGAAAATTAATCTTGGTAACGAGCCTTGTTCCTCAGATTTAATTCCAAGTTCACACCAATGATAATATGGTGGACTTTGACCTTAATGCCGTTTCAGTTCATTAACCTTTCAACAACTGCCGTATACAAGAAAGCACGACTAATTACATCAAGCGCTGTTTCATAATTTTGTTTGTCTCTGAAAGCTATTGAATTTAAATAGGCTCGGTTTGCCAACAGGCAAGACGGAATCTTCGCATAATAACCAAATACAACTATAGAGTTGATCAGGTTGCTTAGCTGTCATGGCAATGACGGGTATTGACGGTATTATCTCGGCCCATCTGACCCGCTGGTCTCCCGCCTTACCGCCGCTCGCAATAAATTGCCAAACTCGATGACGTACATTGCGTACTTTCCAGCCCTAGATGCGGCTTCAAATGTCTTTTCTTTTGGCAAAGCTTAAAAGCTGAAGGTTTAAGATGTGATTTCACTTGTTTGGGGGACGAATGAACTGGAATTATTTCGACCTGCAGATAAAATAAAGATGGCAATCAGAGGGAAACCATATACCAACCTTGGAGAGAAAGCTAAAGATGAGAAGTTAAGCTAGTTCATGAATACACGAGAAAGAAAGAAAAAATAACGAAAATTAAAAAAAGAGGATGGTGTCTGTACTTTACCCTGTGAATAAAGTAGGTCAATTTTGTTCGAAACAAACAGCGCAGTGTTACACTTCACGCGTATACTTTTGCCATCTGGTTTTTTATCATTAACTATAATTATTTCTTACTCACATAGACAATTTATTGTGTTTAACTTCAACAAGGGTAGCACTCTACATTGGTACTTTCAAGCGGTTTTCTTTCAGCCGTGCATCAGATTTCCTTTCCAAACAATGAATTATTTATCACTGTAAACAAACAACTCCAAACTCACCAATTTGTATAGAAACAACGCTCACTGTATTTTTTCTCATTATAAGGATAGAAAGATAATTTTTAAAGCCATTTTATTTTTCAGCAGACATCTCAAACTAACCTGGAAATCATTCAAATGGGAGTTCATGTTTTCCAGAAAACAACACCTAGCGTTAATGGTTCATAATTATATCATGCCTGATTTGTGTTCCCTTGTGTGATGCAAGACACAGGCATAAAGTCCCGAGGCCCCCTATTCACATCGTATGACGTAGCTTTTGCTCATAGTAAAAGAGAACAGAAATAACGAGAAAAACAAAATCCATTCGAAAATACCTTTGCGTATACAGACGCCATGATTACACTCAATTACAGCTTGGAGATTTGACTTGGGGGTAAAGAATAGCCATAAACACCCAAACCATGACTGTTTAACTACTAAGATATGAGTTTTCTTTGCATCTATTTAATTTATTTCTTAGCCATTTTTGATCAGCCTTAATGTATTTATATTGCTGCATGATCACACGATAACAGCTGCCCTGAGAGTGGCATGTTTGGATGGCCCTCTTGATTCGTTTACAAAATAGAGAACACAAAAGTCGTCAATAGTATAGATTGTCCCTTTTTAATCACAATTACTGAAACACAAGATGTTGACGTCCGTCTTTGAAATGCCGCAGAGGGACTCTGTCACGGGGGAAGCCAACCTCAAATTACCGCCGCAACCGTCTCTCTGGTTCTGCTTTCGCTAACTGTCCACGGAGATTATTCAAGTAATTTCCATTCCGGCATGATTTCGGGGCAAACAGAAAATAAAGTGTCACGAAACGAGAAACACCAAAAAAAAACTAAGAACTGCTGATTTTCAAGTTCTCTTTGCAATGATAATCCCATGGAGTTTCCAACAAACATGCTTTTCTCGATCACGCAAAGCAAAGAGTTTCGGAGACAAGGATTTGATTCTTGCCAGGGTTCGACAAATAGCGGTAGATCTACAGTACGCACAGATCCCGATCCCGATGGAATTACACCGCGCAACATTATGTTGTGATTTATTTGCAACATACTCTCTGGCTACTTTTGAAATTGAAGAACTCGACCGTCGTGACATTTTGTCGGCACGCCGGGGGAACAACATTTCTAAAGTGTTCAGTATTTTTCCATAATACTAAGAGAAAGTTGTTACATGTATATATTATTCGTTTATGGATGACTCAATTTAATAAGGTTCGTTTTCTCACTTATGTTTTTTTAAGGATAACTCTCGATTTCAAAACAAACTTATGTATTTGTTTGTTTATTTTGGTTAAGAAAAAAACAAACTTGACGACCAAAGGGCCAATAATTATACACATGTACACGAATATAGGCTACTTTATAAAACTTATATGGTTACTGTAGTGCCCCTTTTATTGAAATACTTGAATATGACAGCTTGTGTTCATCGAGCAGTTCAATTTTGTTTAGTAATTTTCGTTACCAGTGCTTCGTTAACGGCACTGATAACGCCTTTACAAGACGTGGTCATGCTTGACCTACGGTGCGATATCAGCGGCGGATACAGGGGGGGGGGCGTGGGGGGCGCACGCCCCCCCCCTTTTGCTTGAGAAAAAAAAAAGAGACACCATCAAGGAGAAAAGTGAGGGAGAGACAAAATTAATGACTAAGGCCCTACTACCTAGTATTTTGTTTCAAAAAAGCTACTAAAAATCCGTACCTCGTACACTTTGTTTCATTTGTGGACCACTATTATTTCACTGACAGACATTGTCTCACGTGAATCTTGTGTACTGTGTGGAAAGCGTGTTTTTCTCACACACTGAACATGCCTGGTGCGGGGATCCGGGGGCGTGAAGATCATTGGCCCGCAGCTTGAGTACCTGTGTTGTACATTGTGCAAAGAAGTTTCTGGATGGAAAATCCAGCACTCGCGCGCGCTAAATACAAATGTGACTTTTACAATACGAACTTCGGAAACTAGTGAAGACATAGCCCCATTAATAGGGATAATCTACTTCGTATCCTTGGCCCAGTGCATCCTTTATTTCTGTGGCCGATTTAATTTTTAATCCGGGTTATGAAACGTACCGATCGAATGCTACTGTACTTGTAGAAGGCCCTAATGCTGAATTGTGTTTTTTTTTTTTACATCACAGATCTTTTGGGAAAATTGTTTGCTTTTCGAGTCGCGAGTGTGATTTTTTTCCCCACATTATTATTAACTTGCGGGAAAACCATTGTCAGGTTCCCTCAACAATCCACAACTGATTTAGTCAGCGCGCCGAGCGCAATCAAGGTTTTGTGAAATACGTGTAATGTGTAATGTTGTGACCAAATTCAACATTTTCTGTAAAGATTCATGAACGGAAATACCTTCCATGATTGGTTGATTTATTTCCAACAAATTCAACACTATTTTTGAATATTTGTGTAACACTGCTACAAACTGTGGCAATCTGTTTTTGATTTGCAGTTATGGCTTTCCATAGTTTTTCGACCTGGGCTGGCAAAAACTCGGGCTGTGACGTTGCAAAAGAAAGGTCTATACTATGCTCAGCGCGTTATGTAAATCAGTCTGGTCCCCATAGATAGTTTAAATGTTGTGAAATTTTTAATGGAACCCAACTAGGTTCTCGCACAAGTTGTTAATACGTGTTATTAAAAAATTCACTCTCGCGACTAGAAAGTCAATAAATATTCCCTCAAAATCTGTGATGTTTTAAATTGGGTTTTTTTGCATTTGGGCTTTCTGTAAGTAGGCCTACAGTAGCATTCGATCGGTAAGTTTCATAACCCGGATTAAAAACTACATCGGGCCCAAAAATAGGATTGCAATGGTGCTTAGGCCCAATTGACAAGGGATACGAACGAAGTGGATTGGCCCTACTCATGGGGCTAGTGAAGATATAGCATCGTATAATCATGGTGTCTCACTCTGTTTAGAAAATCACAGATTTGTTTCGTATTCAAGAAAGAGGGTAAATATCCGTTGTGTTTCTTTCAAACTAGTCATTATCAATTGTGCAGATAGTACAACGATGTAGGGCTGGGGGAGGGGGCTAGGCCTCTAGTAGGCCTACCCTCACCTTGTCGTACATTAATGTTATTGTTGCTCGATCGCGCTGTCACTGAAGACAAGCACAACTTGTTCTTATCAATATCAGTAGTAACATATTTTGTGTCACATTTTAATCCTCAAGTATGTGAAAACTAAATGACAAAGAGACCCTATTTGGTTATTTATATAAAAAATTGCACTATCGTTTAACTCGCCAACAGTTTTGCCCCCTGAATAAGTATAAGTTGTAGCCTGCATTTTGATTTTATAACTCAGGATGGCCGATTCAAATCGATGACTCTCAACTCGAAAATAATATTTTAATAATGATCTTGCAAAAACAAAATTGGTTTAAGTGGTCAGATATTGCATGAGATCGTACCACAGAGCATCTAAAATTCTGTTTTGTAGCATTTAAGCGGGCCCCGGAACCGGCCCATGCCGTTACTCGTTAGGGGTTCGCATTATGCGCTCGTAGGCGCCACAAATTGCATTCACCATTTGCTGCTTGGTAAATTTTCACGCCCCCCCGTTTGGAAAATCCTGGATCCGCCCCTGGATATAATGTTATGCCCGCCGGAGCCGCATCATCCTGCTCGAGACGGGACGCCCGACCGGTGCTACCTTGATGACTGGACATTGACTGGTACGATGCAAAAACCGTGGTGTTAAACTTGACACCGTGGATGTTATCACAAATAGATACCGAAGAGAGTTAAACGTAACACTAAATGGTGATAAAACAAAACCTTTCTGCAAAAACAATTATACATTTGTGTTTGTTTTTATGATGTTAATGTTGATTCTCTCTTCGGTGTATATAATGTGACAACACACATAGTGTCAATGTTAACACAGTGTCTCTGTCTCGATTGCTGGGTGTTGTTACTGCAATTCTAATAGACGAGATGCTTGGGCGTGGTGTTTTACCAAGATTACCTGCTGGTGGTCACGCCGGACTCCCCGTCCATGAGCAAACCCGAGGTGACTGAGCAAGCTATAGCACATTTTTCTTTATGGTAGGGCCTATATTAACTTGTTTATGTTGATATTCGGCCGAAATCATGTATCTTTCTTTATCGATTCAATCACTATAAATAGTTGTGCATTATTTTGAGCAACCTTTAATTCTGATTTGTTTTCACCCTTAGTGATATTCTTTCATATTAATACAATCCTCAATTTATTGCCATTGATTGTGTCTCATACGTTTTCCATTGTAAGTAGCTGGTTTCTCCATCATTATTTTGGGTTATATCCCTGTTTTCTACTGCCGTGTACACCATCTAAACAATAAGATAATTTCTTTTAATTATTAGAGTAAAACACGCGAACTTCCTTATTAAAGAAATGAAATAAATTATTAGATAAACACTACACATATTTATAATTATATCACGTAACTATAATTATTATAATTCCTATTTTCAAACGTGCAACGTTTTTCAAAAATTCTAAAACTAAACCTGGGCAAGCCGGTAACATTTTGTACCCCAAAGCAACACAAATCTACACATTTAATCACACACAAAAGTGGAAAAAGAATTTGAAACATGTTGATAATGTTATGTAATAAGTACATGTTTAACGTAAATAACTGGCCTAACTAGGCCACACATTCCATACAGCTTGTCAATTATTGACAGACAGAAGGACATTGCTCACTAAAACGGTCACAATACACCGATCCATTAAGCCACGCCCATTTCTCATTGACCAATCACAACCGCGAAATCTGATCACCATTTGAGCCGTTTGGTGATCTTTGCACTAACGGTGATCTTTGCACTAACGGTGATCGGGTTTCGCGGCTGTGATTGTTCAACTCGTAAGGAGGCGGGGCTTAATAATGATTGATCTATTCATTACTGCCATTTTGTGAGAGCAGCACTCCAAAATGGTTTATCGATTGATTTGGTTTGATTGACTTCAAATGGTTCACAACCCAGGAGTCTATATAAACCTACTACTTGGCGTACCATGAGAAGCATTTGTGCAGAGAATAGCGATTTCTAGAAAATTTAGCTGAGCAAGGAAACCACATAGCAGGGAAAAGTCACTACCATTGCATTATTACAAGGTATATACTTTGGTGGTTGGTAAGATGTTTACAAGTTTTACGTGCTTAGCAAAAATTTTGAAATTGTGTGAATATAACCTAATCAGATCAAAACCAATCCCTCTAAGGTAAATGGATTCCACTGGAAGAGTATGATATTTTCAACAAGGTTTTTTCCCCCCAAGTATTTCGTGCGACATAAACACTTATTAACAAAGCTCAATCCCTCACTGATCTTTTTTTCCCTAGAATTACTTTAAAGGTAGGGTATACTTTTGGTAGTTGTCAAAGACCAGTATCCTCTCTGGGAAATGCATAAAATAACAAATCTGTGCAAATTTGGGCTCAGTTGGTCATGGATGTTGCAAGAAAAGAATATTGAAGAAAAACACCCTTATTGCATAGAAATGTGTGCTTTCGGATGCCTGAGAAAGGCTGTATGCCTGCAGCCTTTCTCAGATTAAATTTTTAAGGTGAAAAATTACCTCCTTCTATAAAACCACTACTTCAAAGAATATCGTTTATTAAAATGTTTTTTAGTATCAACAGCTCTCCAGTTCTCTTAACCAATGATCATTAATGTCTGGAGTATTATTGTATACCCTCCTTTTAATTAAACAACAAATACTATTACAGACTTGTTTTAGGTGAATGGAATGAATAGGTAAGACCAAAGTAAGAGCAAACTCGTTTAACTTATATTATAAAGCTTTTCCTGATCCTGGATAATTAGCTTTTTTCCCAAAAGTCGGGAAACTCAAATCGCACTTGAATCTTTTAAAATAGTTTATACCGTTTCAATCCCTCCTTATATTAGAACACGTTTGCATAACCCATTCATGGTCCATTACGTCTTGACAATTTGTAAGTCACTAATTGTGTTTGCTTTGTAAATAACAGTGTCCTAACAAGGTCTGATTGTACATTAAATGAAGGCATTGTATTTACACTACGTACACCGTGGTGAGTATATAAAGCCATCATTTTGAACCATTGGTAAAACATTTCAAAAGTTGACATTTTGTGATGTAAATCTGATCTGTCCTTGATTAATGTCAGATCTTGACATTTTGTGATGTAAATCTGATCTGTCCTTGATTAATGTCAGATCTTGACATTTTGTGATGTAAATCTGATCTGTCCTTGATTAATGTCAGATCTTGACATTTTGTGATGTAAATCTGATCTGTCCTTGATTAATGTCAGATCTGTCAGCTTTTATTATTCGAAAGGTTGATGCATCTTTGGTATTTGAAGCGTAAATTGAAGGAAACTGTATTGATTTATTAGAAAAATACTGAATACATGCTACACTCCAACACCCCCGGTCAAAATTGACCCAGAACTCGGTACCCATGGGGCCTGACCCTTTTCTGGGATAAAACATGGAATTTTAGTTAGGATTCTGCGTCAATGTGACCCATTGATTCCTTGTCACACTGGTCCAGAAATTGGTCAGGCTCATGGGACTCAGAAGCGGGTCAATTCTAACCCGGATGTTTTAGAGTGCAAGGATAAATCCTTAACATTGGGATAAAAGCTTTCCTGGCTTTAAAAAAAATTAATATATATAATAATATTCGTATATAACTTATAAGCAGTCAAAAGCTAACATCCAAATCATTATGCCACATGTAAAATAACATTAAGTTTTTTTACTTTCCTAAATGTAACCTTATTTTCATAACCACAGGTGTATTTACTTTCACCAAGATCATACCCTTCAGTTTATAAATCAATATCATTATTATATTTCATTGAAGACGGCTTTGATAATGGAGATATTATATGTATGGGAATTACTCTCAGTATTGACTTTTCCCAGTGTCTATACGGATCTGTTGTTTAATTACACCGACATTCCTCCAGCGACAGCTAGATTAATATAATGACTAAGCTGACCTACAAATATTAAAACCTTATAATTGTCGCACAGTGTCCTCCAATTATCCGCATTATGAAGAAAACGTATCATTTCCATCAGCTGTTGTCTACATTCATTCCAACGGTACCGTTCGCAAATGGGCAGCTTGGCTGAGTATGCGGATTACGCCAAAGTGAGCGCACACGACCACTTCATTGCATATCGTCATAATACACGCAGCAGCAGCAGCAGTGTGTCTCATTCTCACATCACACAGTGCTTTGGTTCACTTGACAGGGGATCGTCAAAACGAGAGTGGAGGCGAAACATATGAGGTGGTCACACGGCAGTTATCTAAAACTGGCTGATTGTTTTTCGATCTTCTAGGAAATAATCAGTTGTCAGAAAAACTGAGGAAGATGCGGTGAGCCGTGGAGGCAGACACAGAGAGATGAAATCTCGATGACAGACAATCCCGGATGTCCGTTCACCAAGATGAAATGGCCTAAACACAGGAATGAAAATGCCAAACTACGCACTCTAGTGATGTAAATGCTGTAAGCTGTTGTTTGTCGTGACCGTGGTGTCAGCTATGGAAAGCTTTTGCTATCGTCCTAAGATAGCACAACACAACGCTGGTAACTTTGCACGTTGGTGCCTTTTATTGGAGTAACGATTGATTGATAGATGAGGTAAAGTCACGATTCCACGTTAATTGTTTCGTTGTGTGTTTTGTGTAATGCATTCGGTAAAATCTAATGACAATTTCAACTGATTGTCGAGAAGTTTCCGCAGTATATAGGCCTATATAGTCAAGTTGTTTTCATAGTGTTCGATCAACGTTGGTATTGCCATCACACTTTCTTCCATCAATATGGCGAAATACATTCCGTAGTCTTGATCAGACATGAGACATCAAATTCACGAGATGGCATTTTAAGTGTACAATACACTACCAGACGTATAACAAGGTCTGATGATTTTTTATTTTTTTATTTTTTTTATATTGTTGCTGCTGCAGCTGGTGTTGTTGATGCTGTTGTTTTCAATTTGGATAAGGGATGCTTTTGTTTTCTTGATTTGAAATCCGATGGCAAGGTACTATTTTCTCTTCTTTGGTGTGCTTGTCTATATGCCTCGGGACGTTGGAGTAGATTGACGGCAACGATGAAATCTGCCTCAATGAGATGTGTCTTGCAACGGAAGATACGAAGTTGTAGAGCGCATCATAATGTTGGGCACGATATATCGTTGAGGATGTTGATTATCTCCATGAATTCTAACTTGCTTTTTGTTTGTTTTCACGACAAGTGACCTTTTAAGATCATACTCTTTGGACAAATCAAGATCCTCAAATATCCCCTAATGTTAACATTGTCACTATTGTTTTCTTTTTCTTTGTTATAAAAAATAAAATAAAAAATAAATTGTGGTTAACACATGCTAACAATACAGGATTCGAACCGGGCACCAGGCACGCCCGGTGGTCTGGTGGTTATCTGCTCTAGAATGCAGGGTCGTGGGTTTGAATCCTACCCGAGTCACTATGTTTTTCCCATCCGGACTCGGAAAGCACTGACTATACATCAGTGAAAAGGTTAAAATAAAAACCATAATAATAATCTTTAGCCCCGATGCGATTATTAACTTAAATTAAATATATCAGTCCAGTAGTCTTCGACTTGTGTATTTATTTCTTTTCGTTATTATTTCTTTTCGTTATGGTTGGAGGAATGGCTGGGAACTGTTGGACCTAATTGCAGCTATAGGGTCTTCCTTCTTTTGCATTAAACAAATTAATCTAAACCAAGGTTGAAGGAACTATCATTTAACGTTAAATATACCATGACACTATAATACAAATACAATGTTGTCTTTTCACGTATAGGGTCTAACCGTTACGTTTCAATGAACCTTGTGTTGGTTTTTATATTTTAAACAAATCTCATAAATATCTTTGATATAAAGTGCGCCAGCACAGTCCATTTAAATATAAGATGGTCTTTAACCTACTACCTGAAGGCTCATATTGTTTGCACGTCACCCCAAACCATCTATATACTACCCGCAGTCCTCTAACCATGTGATGACTTATGTCAGTATGACCACAACCATCTAATGAAATGGTATTGATATCCCCGAGGCGACTTGATCTACACTGCACGAATCCCTCCACTGGCCTGATTTCTTAGCAAGATTTCTCATTATATTCCCGCCAATTCCTAGTGCCCCAAACAACTCTAAGCAATTTACTTTGTATACCGGCAGTACCGATTATGAACTTTCTGAAAGAGAGTGTGGGTACCTGACTGGAGACCGTCTGGTGATGATGTGTGGTGTTACCCCCTCCACACTCCCCCACACCATCTCCCCATCCGCCCCTTGTATGCTACCTTCCCTTGAGGTACGCACTCAATCAATTTCGAGTGCTTCTTTTATGATAGCCGCCAATTCTTCATGTTAGTACCCGCCATATTCCTTGCGTCTTTGTCGTTAAATCTTCGGAGAAAATGCCCCTTGGCTGTACAGCGGTGCCACCATGCATACAAAATGAATTCATGACGAAGCGTGTTCTTCGGATAGGCTTAGAACAGAAACCATAACGTACACCTCAAAGTTTTCTCCTTGTCTGATATTTCTTTAAAATCTCGTATCCTGAAGTGTCTGAAATTCCGTAATTCTTAAAGGAGAGGTAGGTTGATGGTAACATAAAACTACCTTCAGATATGTTTGATGTTACCTTAATCGATAAGTGCCCATCCATTAAGTAAGAGAAGTTGAAAAAACTCAATCTTCATTTGTTGTAAACGAAATCAAACGTTCGTGACCTTCCACGGATTCTGAAAAACTTGTTTCGAACTGAAAATAGAACTACCTGCTCAGAGGTCAGGTTAAAGGTCATAGGTTTTTACTTCTCATGGCCCTTGACTCTCACATGGTGTGACGTAAGACCTAGGCCTACTAGCCAGGGTTTCTAAATAAAGCAGTTTGACGATCTTTTTTTATTTCTTCTGTGGACAAATCAGGAATTTCAGTTGTTATTTCTCTTTTCTTATAAAGAAGTTTGTGTATTTGTGTGTAAGATAACTTACTCTGCGTGACAAAGTGCCGAAAATAACAGCAGTTTCTTTAAGAGTTATTTTACTCATGAAAAGGGAACTAGTATCTTATTTGAAAAATTAAGCGGTTGACATTATACTCACTAAAACGTGTAAGGACATTCTAAATGTTCATTAGGCTACAGCAAAACCCATTTCACGCAATAAATAACGAGACACCCATTGCTGTCGACGCATACAAAAAAGTACAAATTTGAGTAAACTAGGAACTTGTCAAACCCTTTCAGCGATTCTACTTATGTTGTATGGTAAAATGCAGAGTAATTTTTAAGGGAATAAAAGACTGGTGACGAGGTCCTAAATGGCAGTTTAAAGACCTTCCACGGTCGTCGTGGCCGTTCGATAAAGGACCGAGTCGAAGGCGAGTTTATCGGCCACGACCCTGCAGGGTTTTAAACGGCCGTTTAAGACAGAGTCACGGCTATTTTACTCCCATTCATGATGCCTTAAATGTTAAAAAGGGCAATTATGTAGGAAAATCTATAAAACATGTCCTTTTCGCGAGGATTTGAACTTCATGCGGCCCTCAAGTTTTGTGCGTGCGCGCGTACCAATAGGCTTTACATTGAAAATTATTTTGGGAAAATGTGATGATATCAGTTGGTATTTGGCACACGGACTGAGTATGTCATGAACATATTATTTGGCTGTTAACTGCCAGACAGATCCTTGTCATTTTATAAGTGGATTACGCGTCTGGTGTCATCCTTTATTTTGCTATAATTATATTGCTGATGAGAAGGTCCAACATTTAATATAGGAGGCCTATGGGGATAAATAAAGGATACTTCTGACTCTTCGCAGCATTGTTTTCAAAATAATCTTTCCCCGTCAAGTTGTCCAAACGGTGCCGGTCTCGTGTCACAGCGGACAAGGTTGGTGTCTACATGGAGTCGTCGTTCACGTTGTTTAGAAAGCGGTTTTAGAATTTTCAGAGTGTGGGATGGACGAGTTTCCGTATCTATCTTTGTGCTTAATGGGAACAAAACATTCAAATGACAAGGAATCTGTGTCATGTATGCGTGAATGTGTGAAAATAAATATTCAATGCCTTTTTTCGTGCATTGTCGCAGTATAAGTCACGAGGTAAAATCATCTTCGCCTCGTAAAATGGAATATTCCAAATTTCACCTCGTGGTTGTAATTATTCTGCGAAAATTTGCACTCACATGAATCCAATATTTGTACAATTGGGCCAATTTGTACAATTGAACAAATTTAGTTTGAATAACAATCAATAATTATCAAATGTGTCAAAGTGGCTGCCATTAGTTGCTTGTTATTCTACCCACATTCTTTTGTAAAGGACAAATCTGCAATGGCCCAATAGCCAAACATCTTTATAACATATTCTGACTGTGTGCCAAATTCCATGCTTGCATCATCAACCGCACAATCCAATCACCTATCTGCCGCACTGTATAACCGATTATGAATTTCCATGTTTAATTTAAATTTGGAAGCAAACAGACTATAAAATACCTCTATAGGCGGCTCAGAAACGCTCACCGTAATTAAACTTAAGACACCATTCTCACTCCCTCGACAACATTGGACAGAGTTTCTTGATAAATGACACCATCACAAACTTTACCCAAATGTATAAGATGTTTTAAACGCTATTTTTCCTACTCGTAATTACCAAATGTGTTGACAATAACTCAAACGAACTCGAGCTTTGACGATGAGTCAAAGTTGTCGTAGACAAGACGGTACACTCTAGGGAGAGAGCCCAGCATATATTGTAAGGTTATTCACATCACTCGTCTGAGACTTTGTGGAAAGTTGTCACCCGCAAGAAACTTCATTACCTTAAAAACACTCAGGATTACTCTTCTGAGCAGACGAGAGGCTCTTGTGTTTTGCAGTAACTCGTGAAAATTTTAGTTGTTTTTCTTAAACAACTATCAATAATAGGCACTAGATAAATAAATGTTAGAACAATTTGTAATCGGAAGCTTACATTCACTCTCAAAATGTGTATAATATAGATAAACAATAAGTGGTAAAAGGGTATTGTAAAATGTTCCATGATTAAGTAAAACATGACCAAACTCAAGACATAACTCCGTGGTAAATTTTCAGATTCACAATCCAAATGTAATGATACATTTACACAGCATTTGTTTTGTAACCGAGGTCAATTTCGTACATTGACCATGAAAGAATTGCAGTATTTACGGATGGCACATTGCAATTATGTAAAATTTTACACAGCCAGTGTATTTTTCTTCTGTGTGTGTATGCTATAAAGTATGCAATGTTAACAATCGTCCTAATATTTCCGTGTGGATCTCATTTATTGAATCAGAATCCATACTAGAAATGTTTTTTGGATGTTAGGTTAGTGACATCGCTGTCTCCAAATGAGCATGTTTTTAAAGGAGATTTTCAGAAGTCATTTCACGATATGTTTCTGAAAATTTATAAAAAACACAGTCTATGAATTATGAGTTTTTTTAAGAGTACACAATCTGTTTTAATGGTTTTTAGAGACCAACGTCCTGTCTATGCGAGTTGATACAACAATAAATCGACGCAAGTCTCAGGTAAACTAATATATAATAATAACAATGATTGTGAAATTACGTGTGGTGAAATAATTATTATGTATACGCTGCTACCGCACAGCATACGTCAATTTAAATACATTTGAATGAAAAAAGGCTATTGTCGAACAATAGTGCAACTATATCATCACTCGTGGTTTGGAATGACGCATGCATCCACGTCGAAAGCACGACTCATACTTTTGTTCAAATACATGAAAATATAACTGCGGATTTGTGCCTTCTGCTAAATCAACATTGATTTTGTGCGACTGAAAGGTGATAGCCATATACTAATTCAATAAGTAATTTGTTTTAGAAGTACTAGACATCTGAGTTATTTAAAACGGGAATTTGTCGTGGAATATAAGAAGGTAGTGTGTGTCTGTAGAATGTCGGAAATACATCATGTTTTCATTATAATGGTTTGAATCAATTTGTACGAAAAAGCACATGTTTATTTTAGAGATTTAAAATAAGGCCTACTTTTGAATACCACACGATACGGTTAAACTTAATGGTGTTTTGTGTTTTGTTTTTTGTTTTTTGGACATCAATTTTTGAGTGTGCCATTGGAAGTATTGTTGGCAGCAAGCTCACGTGTTCCATACGCTCTAAGCAAAGTTACCTGTATTATAATTCCCCTCTCTTCTTATCTAAGTACAATTGCATTCACTGGCATGGTTTCATTTTAAAAGATTTCAATAAACATCAACCTGTGGACATTTCATCCAAATTCGGTGGTGACGTTTAAGTGAAAACAACAAGAAACAGTTTGTGTTTTGTAACATTCATATGTTATTATTTTGCGTGCAGCAAGTGAATGTAATTTTAGGGTCTTTACATTTTTATTTTCCCGACATTATTTTAGACCCAAATATTTCTGCGAATGATTTGTCCCGGTATGACTTTAAACTTTAACAATCAGTGAGCTTTTATTTTTCGGTTCAATAATCACAAGAAAGTCGTATACTCGTTTAAAAAAAATGTATTCATTTTTATTTTTATTTTTTTAAATTAAAAAAACTCCAAATATCATCTAATTTATACTGAAGACAAGTAATATTAAAAATATTTTCTATACAGGGGACTTTTTTTTTTTTTTTTATGTAATCATTGTTGTCTCTTTTCGCTTAAACACATTCCTTTAAAACTTGCTACATGTCGAGTTTGCCAACGGATAAATTTTAGTTGCTACCCAAAATTGTATATGCAAATCAAATTACATTTAAAATGGACTAATTACAAAAGAAAAAGATAAAAACAAACATCTAATTTTAAAATCGAGCCAAAGGGCTCTTTATAATAAAACAACACATTATCCATGCAAAGACACTAATAACTGAACATTATTATTATTGGTTTATTTCTTACAAGTAAAAACGTGAACAATTGTACAGTATGGCAACCGATATGGTTGAATTGCACTATACAGTGATACATAAACAAGGGTTATAATGAAAGAAAGCAAATACACGCTAATGTACTAAATATTGCGTTATAAATTAACAGAAGATGCAAACAACTGACCCAATAGTCCCATTTTGAAGGAGTTTGATTTTTTAATATCAAAGGAAACGGAACAGTGTTGATACCTGTAACTCATATAAGAAATGACAGTTACCTGAGAAGTTCACTTCCTGACTTACTATTGCACTTTCTTCTTTGTGAATGAAAACTCAAAATCACGTGGGTGTATTTTCTTTATGGAGTTTAAAAATATAGTGCCACAGCGTATTGACACTGACCGTCCGGCATTCTGGTCAATGGCTTTTATTTTCAATAGTTTCTCTCTACGATCTGACGGTGATTTATGTGTGAAAAGAAGCCATAAAATTGCAGCAAAGGAGATATTAGACACGTGATTTATTATTATGTTTAGTTGATAAACATTTTTATAAAGGTCTTTAACAAACAATGGAATAAATAAAGCAAACAGTCTCAGCTCCCAGCCACAATCGATCAACATAATCTGCATTTTAATTAAAATCCTGGCAGTACAGATTGAAATGTTTTTGTTTTTTCGAAGGTTGTTTTCTGAAGGTTTTCTGTGCGTTCAAATTAAAATGTTAACTCTATGTGTTAGTGCCATTCCTAACAGCCAGAATATATATATATAGACCTACATCCAGGGGAATACACCATGTGTTTTGGAGAAGAATTAATTCATTCCAATCTTCTTAGTTTACAATTAAAGCACAATCCATGGCCACCTGGTGAATATAGATGCATCATGTTTTGAGTAACTGCAAGGAAAACTGATGGTTGTCCGGGAATCTAGGGAAGTTCATAAACGTATATATCGAGTACGTTATTCCAAACCAGCTAGATTTCAATCGACATTTTAAAACCGTGAAAAATTGCAATAAACGCCCACGTTATGCTTTTAAGAACCGAAGTAAAGACGGTCTCGTGTTCCAGCTTTTCTTTTTATTTATAAAGAAGCATTTCATTCGAGAGATCAACGTTATTTTTGTTGCTTTTCAATCAATTATTGTTTAAGATTTTTTTTTTTTATTTTTTATTTTTTTTTATTACTGTAGTGAGCCCAAGTGCGCCCTCAGTGTTTATATTGTAAAAAGTTGACTTTGGGGTCGTGACCTGTAGACCCACTCTCTTTTTCCTTTGGTAGCTTTTAGCACGAGAAAGCACATTGTAATTGGTCTCCATTTCTCTCCATTTTGTGGGGAGCATGGCTCTGGCCATGCTCCTAATACTATTAATTTTGGAGAGATAGTTTCCTAGAACTCTCTGTGAGTATTATTTTGTTTTAAACTATATTTTGATTCAAGAAATATTGACATTTATGGGGCCATTTCATTCGGTATATATTGTAAACTTGTGTGTGTGTGTAGCCAGCCTCGTGTTGTGGTGAACTTTTGACCTTTATTAACTTTAGCTGTACATAAATGACTGTGTGCATTTGTATTATATTATGCTATTTTGCGTTCGATGTGCTGTATGGCATTGAATGATTAAAGCAGTACAGAAGATTACTTTATATTTCACACGTCATCATGTAGAATTTGTTACTTTGATTGTATTGTCTCTTGGTGAATCCTCGTCCTTTTTAAATAGAGGACCGGCCTCCTGCCCGTGTCTCTACATTACTATTTAGCTAAAACAAAATCCTGAGTGTATTCCTTTTGGTTGATAAGCAGATTGCAACAGCTAATTGTATTTTCTTAGAAGTTTTTTTAAAATATTTGTTTTGCTTATAAAGAAGAAACAAATACAGATACCAGATTACCATCAGGGACATTATAAGATGAGGATACATTCTCTTTTAAAGTCAATAAATAACATAAGATTCAGACTTAGTTTTGTGAATATTTTAGCATTGAATGTTTTTTTCAAGAGGATTTGTGTCAGTGGCATGTTAATGTCAAAAAAGGTCCCATCACATTTACAATTTACTAATTTATGCATTTTAATATGTTAAGATCCTAAAATCATCGATGTCTTTATAGTTTCGGATTGTACTCGGCTAACTTTTAAAGGTATAATTTCATTCTAGTTGTCATCTGGGCATGTTGCAGTGAAAACCAGAATTTGTTGTGTTTTTGGTCGAGGCTTTTTTGCACATTGTGAGCTTTTCAATGGAATCTTTATAATATGTACAATACATGCAAATTTATTTCTTATGTGTTTTTTTTAACAACAAATAGATTTACCAATTCTGCATTTTGTTTGATATAATGTTTATTTTTTTGTTGAAACTCTGAGCTGTTTCCGTCATAAAACAGCCGCCGTAACATCATGTCACAAAATTAGCCGCTGAACGTGTCAAGTTTACCCCGAAACTGTCATCCAGAAATATCAATTGCCCATCTTCTGTGTCAATCACATGCACCAGGGATCGTCCAGTGGTGGTAGGGAGCATATTGATCTACACTCGTCAATTGGGAAGCCTCGGTCACTCGGGTACAGCAGATGGTTTCTGTTGATGCACATCAGCCTCTGTCACTGTTGGTATTTGACGAACTTTTAGGCATTAATTATTTTTATATTTTGGAGGATATTGCTATAGAGAATCAAAAGAAGAAGATGAAGGCGATACAAACACAATATTAATAGAACTTAATCTCTGGTCGGAGATTCCAATCAAAAAAATTATGCAGTTGATAAAACCATTTAAAGTGCAGGGCCCAAATTTCATGGCTGTGCTTACGCGACATTCTGCGCTTAGGGCCCATAGAATTATGTGCTTTACAGGATGCGATGCCGTAAGCACATTATTTCTTGGCAAGCAGGCCACGAAATTGGGCCCTGCAGTGACGGCCGCTGTTAGCACATGCTGACATTATTTTAATATTTCCATTTTCTAAACCATATACACACTGGTCACCTCTTTGCCTTGACATCCTAAGCCGAACCATGCCACACGTCCTAGAAGGGGTGCTAATCAACAGGGGTCAGTGATTTGGGTAGAAGGGGGCAAAACTCTGCCATCATCCTTTCTGAACAAAATCGGTATGTCAATTGTCAATGGCAGATGAAACAACATTTTAAAACTTTATTAATGAAGTAAACAAATAAGCTTAAATTAACCCATACCTGAAAATTAAGCAACATATATAAACAAAAAAATGCTGAAAAAATGCCCAACATGCCCTATTAACTTGGGGGAAAAGCTTGTAAGCATGTGCTGGCAACGTACAGTGGGGGCTGGGGCGCCAACCAAAGAGGTCTCCCGCTGCAGGGTTTTTAAGCCACTCGCAAATTTCCATCATCGCTGTTTGGTCAAAATTGGCGGAAAAGTTGAAGAGTGCTAATGGGTGTCTCTTCTTATTTTGTGTTCTCGCGTAAAAGTAAATCAAATCCCGCAATCTCATGGTAATTATTTGGATGGCTGTGTACAGGAGGTTCCTTGCGGTGCTGTATCAATTTCCACGGATGAACCTGCTCTCAAAATTAATTGGTTCTCCATTCAAACAGTTCTGACCATAGGATTTTAGGTTAATTCCCCTTTATGTTGGCTGTGATAACATTATTACCTGTCTTCCCACAATACCTTGTTTTCACCGTTACGGAACATGAAGATATTGACTTTCAGCCACAGGCCTTAATGGTTATTAGTGTAATGTATAGGGGGCAATTAGCACCATACTAGAATCACAATAGAACTCTAATGATATGGAAGCGTTTGATCGAAAACACATCATCAGTAGCTTTCATTTCCTGCTCTTGATTGAACTAAAGTTATCATTAGTAAGGATTATAAAAAATATTCATGGTTAGTCATAGGATCTGCATCATCAGAGAACAAGATTTTCTGCACCCAATTCGGATGGTAAATTATGTGTCTGTACATGTAAACAGTGCCCATGTGTCATTGCTCTAATTACCGTGGAGCTCTGCGCTTACACTCACAGTTTTCCGCTAACACGGTCGGCGCCGAACTTCTGAGCTAGTTTTGTAACATGAAGCAAAACATGCTTTACGTGAAGTATTTAATGAACGCACAAATGCAAAACATTCTTTGTTAGGCTTTGAATTACGCATTATGCACATTCTTTCGTAGAGCATGGATTTTTCTGCAGCCGTAAGTTCTGATGTTTCGCTTACGGCAAGCACACTCTAAAAATGACCCGGGGGGGGGGGGGGGGAACCTGACCAATTTCTGGGTCATGCCGATCCCTGGAAACTGACAAACTGAAACTAACCCTAACACTATGGCTTTTTAATCAAAACATAAGCTTGACACAGTTTCGTGTCATTCTGAGCCAGAAATGGGTCAGGCCCCTTGCGACCCCGAATCTGGGTAAATTCTGACCTGTAAGTTTCTAGATTGCAGAGTCGAAACAGTTCTTTACATCTTGTTAAAGACAGTAACATTGAAGCTCTTTGTAGTTATTATAAGCCACATTATATGTTTCAGAAGAAACGGCAATATTTATACATATTATTCTTATGAAATAAATCAGGTTAATTATCAAGCATGCTTTGTAAAAAGTTCCATTGTTTGTGGAAATTTAAATGTATGCCCTTTGTGTGGTTTTATTATTTAAAACAAAGTAAAAAAAAGATAAAAACAAACTTTCCATCAAGATTTTGTTTGAAGCCTTCAAATGCTGTTTTATAGACATTGTCAGTTTTTCAAATGTATGTTTTAACGTACATATTGCAACGAATACAATCTATTGTGATCAAAACTATTTTGTAAATATTGTTGAGAAATTAAGAGAGCCGCTGTGTGTCCAACCGTTGTCTACCAGTCATTATGCGTAAATCCCTTTGCAATTTGCTCCATGTTATGCCACAGCTGTTGAGACAAACGTTGACATCATTGCATTTATTGCTGGGCTTGCAACAAAAAGTATACGCTCGTAATCTTGAAAGGTCCAACCCAAACGTCAACATATATTTTCAACTTGCATCATTGACCATTTATTGGGTCAATACACCTGTTGGTCCTATTTCTGTCAACCAGTTACGTGTACGAGTGTAGTATTTCTTTGAACAATTATAATGAACCATGTTTTGACAATAAAGCAAACCTTTAGGAGTAAGGCGATTATTATTCTATGTTTAAATAAAACCGTTGTGGCAAATTTGCTGTAAGTTAATAATTATGCTATACCATCACGATTGTACAGAAAAAATAATTTCAAAGCAATTATTGCTCTTTCGTTTTCCAACAACAGTGATGCAAAATCAATATTTGGTTTACCCACTGTTTCTCTTGTCATGCACAAACATGGCATTTGACGTCAGTAAATACTATATCGATCCAGAATGCAATGTCAACTACATACACAGTGCACACTGCCGATAGGCGAATAAAAATGGCGTCAATTCAGCTCTTAGCCTTTTAAAAATATTTTGTTCATTTAGAGGGCGTCCTTTTTGAGGTCATGACAGAGACGATCAGTGTTCTGTGAAATCCAACACCAAGTTCACTCTGCGGTGTTCAACTTCCGTAGACGTTCAAGAATGTTGAGTTGAATTACTTTGAATTGCTTGTGTTTGTTAAGTGATTGAACACGCAGGAAAAAATTGAAGTTTGGTTATAGGCCTTTTTCAAATCCTCATAATGTCTAATTATAGATACATAAATAAATCCCCGCTCTGATGTAAGGGGTAACCTTTAATCCTCATACAGCCATCAATAGTAAAAACCACATTGCACACACACGTACAAAATAAAACGTAATAAACACAAAATATGCATTTATGAGTATTAAAGGCATTTGCAAATTCATGATATTTTTAAATTATGCATGTATATATTACGTGCATTCAGGAACACATGGTACATTATTCACTGGAAAAGTTAATTAACTCGAATATTACTGTTTAAACTATAGTTGAGGCATTGTTTTTTTTTTTTTCATTATGTTTATTTGCTAAGCATTATTCCGGATCAAGGGATAATCTTTAAACGAAAGGGGGATTTAATGGAAAATTCAGCCGTTTGTGCATGACGTTGCAACATTGCAAATGGTAGTTCACGGGCCTGTCATCAATGAGCGCCTTCATACAACTGGACGACGTTTCAGTAGACTTTTGGACAACCATTACTTTGACCTCTTGCTCTGTATGCTTTGACATTGAGGGCTACCGCGTCCGCGTCAATAAAATATATCTTTGTGATGTTACGGTTACCGTGATTTATATTACGTAAAGTTGAACCAGTAAATGTGCATCATAAAAACACCTGACGACATACATGCAATCATACCGTACTCATTCCTGACTTGTAATCCCCTATGGAAGTGTATTCGATAGCTTATTTACAATGCACAGTGGTATTTTAATTAAGTCAAAACTTTCAACCTGAAATTTAAAATGCATTAAAGCGTATGCAGTGTATGCATGAATACCCTGGTGAAATCGGAGACTTTCATTGAATTCTTGCTATAGGCCTAAACCCCAGGTGTAATCTTTCCTTAGCAAGCAAAGATTCGTTATCACAGATCTCATCTAAGGCTTCCTCGGATCACCGCATCACCCGGGAAATAACCAAGAATAAAAATACCTTCTTTCTCTTTCTAATTCTACAAATCCAACCTTATGTCTTTGACACAATTGTAGGATTACTCCAAGGAGTTGGGTTTGTGATAAACACATCGAGATATCGACACCGGAACGTTACCCGAGAGCATCCTCTCTCGCGAGGCACCCTCGGCGGGGAATAGCTGCACTTTCACCCATGCCTGTTTCCATCTCACGTCGGTCAGCAACTAGGTACATCCCGGGAAAGAAAAATATGACAACCCAAAAGGGCAAGCCCGGTGAGATTTGCATTAGCAAATTGCAAACTTGCAGTGATTGATCGATCTGCATTTCATTGCCCTGTATAAAAACAAGACACAATACGTGAAAACTCAGTAGACATGTTACTGTTGGTATACAAATAGCGGTCTTCGGTAACAAAATTACTTTCAAAGGAAGGGTGCACCTTTCGTACTCCCAAAATTAATAACTTTAACAATTTACTTGGTAACTTCAGCTGTTGATAACATGTTGAGAAACATTTCCCTTCAAAGGAATGTGGTTTTAGAGAGAGGGGTTTGAAAACATTTCAATTCTGAGAAACGTTTCAGCTTGAAACGTTTCTCAGATTGTGTATTCCAATTACGGAATATTCTTCCTGCCTGGACATAACCGCTCCAGATTTTCGGCAATATCTCAAAAACGCTACCTTGTTTTGAAAGTTTTTACAGGTTAGTTTATAATGAATATATCCAAGAACCAAAAGTTAAAGATTTTATTAGCGGCGTAGTAAAATGCAGTCACCCATCTTAACATTTAGCCACATTGAAACAGTATTTAAGTTGATCAAAGTTTAACCTCCTGTAAGCCTTGTAATAGAAAGTGGGTCCGTCACATTCCCCGGACTGAGCACTTTTACGCACTTTCATTCCCCCCTGGCCCACTGTGCGTCACCCACACTCCCCAACAAACGACCCTTATGGTTAAGGCAAACTGTAAAACCACAATGGTCACTCAAAATTCCGCAACACCATCTATTCAAATGAAATTAATATCATGGGCTTAACACCTATAGACGCAACTCGAGGGTCCATAAATAAATGCTAAGAATTAGTAAAGGTCAAAATTAAATCAGTGTTAAAAAAAAACCACACACAATACAATGGACTTCTCTCCCTCTGAAATATTTTATGAAAATTTTATCAGCCGAAGATGAGAGCATCCTTCAATAACAACGAATTCTCCGTGCATAATAAAGTATGGCATGTGCCGTGTAGCGTTGACATTTCCATTAGTCATACCTTAGGCAAGTTCGCCTGAATGGTTACCGTTTACCTACGGTAAGGTTGTGTTATTAATAGTTCCTTAAACCACTATACCTCGCTAATCACGTGGCGGGTGTATTGTTTTGATCGATGAGCGTTTGATGCGGCTGATTGCGTCCCTTTTACTTTCTTCTCGATCACCGACAATAAATCCTGCTCTATGCATATCGAATATGGCGGCTGGAGCTGTGTAAAGGCGCCACGACCCGAGTCCCAATCGACGCTATAATTACTACCTCTGGCGCAATATTACCCACGGATTAAGACGTACTGGAATCGCAAACGGACTCAAATGATTTGACGGAATGGAACTGTAGAAACAGAACGGTTGATTTAGGGTACAATAACCGCCAAGAATCGTGTAATCATGGTCTGCATACTTCCTCGTTACAACCACAGTATCAATATAGACTGTGCAAGTCTCGCGCGTTTAAAAACGAGAAAACAACTCGAGCGAAGACTACATTTCTTTATGAAATCAAATATTCTTTTCAAATTCTTAATAGTTTGTTTTTAAATTATATATTGTATTGCCTCTGCTATAACAAATTGTGCTTTGCATGCCTGACAGAAGATCGTTGAGCCTTAAGCCCTTTTGCCAAGAATACAACGAAATTAAGAACATATCTACAATTGGGCGACATAATCATCATACTCTGGTTTGTAAAACTGTGAACGTTGTTTAAATGTTTGTAAATCTTATGTAATATTCAAGGTTTTACATTTTTCTTTTTCCTAGGTGAGATGGAACTGTTACGTACAGAGACGTTCCTCATCTTAGTGACGATCCACTTAGTAACAGCCGTGATTACAATGCCCCATCTATGCCTCATGACATACTGTCTATGTGACAGACGTACCAGAGAGGTTTCCTGCTCGGATAATATGTTAACTGAAGTCCCACACGAGATTCCTTACGACACCAGGTCTCTTCAGCTTCAAGGCCAGAATTTCACCGTCTTGATGAGGATTTCCTTCACCACAATGCGCAGTCTCAGGAAGCTAAACCTTGCCCGTGATAACATACGGAACGTGATGGATGACGCCCTTAGAAATGTGCCTAAACTCAAGCGTCTTGACATGAGCTTAAATTTCCTTGAGAGGATTCCTGCTTCAGTGTCGAGAATGACGTCACTGAAGGAACTCATCATGCACACCAATCATATTAGTTCCTTGGAGGTGGATACCTTCGCCAACCTGACGCAACTGCAGATTCTTGATCTCGACGCCAACAGAATCAGCGATCTTCCGGTGGGAGTCTTCGCTCAGTTGTGGCAGCTTGCCATTCTTTACCTCTCTAACAACTCGATTAGTGCCCTGTCGGCTGAGATTTTTGGCAACCTGTCTCGCCTGGAGGAACTACATCTAACTCTTAACAGAATTCAGCTTGTGTCACCAGGATGGCTGAGCAGCATACCCAATGTATGGGTGCTTAAACTAGGCTCTGCCCTCAATCCTGACTTCCCAGATGCGGGCACAAACCTACTCACGACCGCTAATACAGACTTTCTGTCAAACGTAGAGCACCTTGTGGCAAGCGACAACAACCTCTCAGAGATCCCGTGTGAGCACTTGGGTAGATTTCCTTTCCTGACGGACCTGGATCTTAGCTTTAACTCGATTCAGGGCATTCCACAGGCTTGCTTTAGGAGACTGAGCCGATTGGAAGTCCTGAAACTTGACAACAATGCAATAACGTCCTTGGAATACGGGGATTTCTTTGATTCCTACAGTATCTGGAAGCTGGACCTCTCAAGAAATTTTATCGAGGAGCTTCCTCCCGGTGTGTTTACGGGGTCCAGCCTGGGAAGCCTCGACATAAGTTCTAATTTCATACGTAGACTCAACAACGAAAGTTTCATCGCCTTGGAATATCTCATGGATTTATTCCTCAGTAGCAATAGATTAGACAGGTTACCCAAGCCAGTTCTTAGACCTCTGTTATCCATCGAGTTAATAGATCTCCGTTGGAACCGTCTCACACGAATAACGAACCAGTTCAGCAACATGACAACACTCGTGAACTTAGGCTTGAGTAGTAACTCCATAGCACGCATATCGCCAGAAGCCTTCCAAGGTGCCACGAACCTCCGTGGTCTGTTCCTGGACAACAACCGCCTGAGCACCGTCTCGGAGGAGACATTTAAACTACCAAACTTGGTGGACGTCAAACTTTACGATAACCCATGGCACTGTGACTGTCGAATCAAGTGGATGAGAGAAGCAATGTCCAGGCCCAAGAAACACCCGTGGATGATTTATACGGACGCCCAGGGTGTGGAATCCTACACAAAGATTGTGTGTGCCTCACCCACCGCCTTTGAAAACTTATCCATGATCATGATCAAGGATACTGAGACATTTAGGCTAGTCTGCACGTCTTATGTCTCGCCACTAGCCATTGAGTGTATTGTGGGTATCTCCTTCGCTATCATTGCGTCCAGTACGCTGTGTTACGTTGCCAAGTTGTACTGTAAAGTCAGGGAGATGGAGAGAAGCGGTGCTGAAACTGGAAAGTGTTTGTCGTAGTGACGTAATGTGCAATATTTTGTTTTCTTAATAAACGACTCGTTGCACTGTACAGTAATATTGTACAGTTTGCCTATCGGCGTTTCAACCAGAACCGTTCAATAATTTGTTGTAACACACTGGAACTATTGCAGAAATGTATTACCGAAATTACTGCAGCAAGCATTGCTGCTTGGAATTACATTACCGTAAACGAAACCGCGTATCAAACTAACATGCTAATCGACTTTCATTCTGCATGATGCATTGGATGACGTCAGGAAAACCGAGTGCAACGGTTAAACACTCCAATATTTTTTTCTTTCCGAAAAACTCATGCAAACTCGGCTACGCCAGCTTTGAGTGTTAAACGAGAGACAGAAACAAAAATGCTGCTGAGTAGATTTCACGTGTCTGCTATTCACTTAAAACTATGAGAAGCATGGAGGGTGGCTCTCAGTGGATGCTTTAATCTGCTCACAAAAATAAACGTGAGAGCAGTCACAAGCACAGCAGATTTGGGCGTACGATATGAACATATTGTAATGTGAAACTTGCTGCTTCATGCTGAATGATAAATTTTAAAGGGACACACCGGCTTCGTTGGGCTATTTTGGCTACAAAATAGACTAAAACATGACTCCAAAGGTCCCCAGGAATGGAGAAGAACGGTTCCTAAAAGAAACCATCAATTTTTGCCGTTTTTGAGCATTTTTCAAAAAACGAAGGTCACATGGGTTAACCGAACCACATTTTCGTTCGGATAACCCTCGTGATCTTCGGAGTTAGTTTTACTTCCAGCCGTATAAAAATTAATTACTAAACCGAATTCAACTCTGTTTTTTAACAAGTATTCATGAGTACTTGACAAAAGAAAATACTTATTCAAATTATGGATACAACTTCGAACGTAAGATTTTATTTCAGAGAGTCCGAGCAACGGAAGCGTGTTTTACAATGCACAGCGTGGGGGCTATGCTACACGTAACACAGGGGCAATCGTGTAGCAGGCGGGCAGAGTGTCTCGGCGGGGCTCAACGCCACGGAACCCCCCCTAGCCAAGAGATAGCTGTCCCTTGATGAAGCTCATGAACATGTGGGAGGGGTAGGGAGCCAGACCACCAACTACATTGTTGTCATTGCGGGTTTGTTAGTCGGTAAACCTCGCTGATCGAATTCGCTGTTTCAAAATCGCAACGTTTCACTAGTGCCCCGATTTGTACCGAACTTCTTGGTAATTAAATAAGATTTATGTCAATACATAGAAATACCACTTTTATATTGACGGTGCAATTAGGTTAAACAATTTGTGTGACAAATTACAAAAAACGAGCCCCCCAAAAAATTTTTTTTTGCTAGGGGGCGACTTTGTAGTTGGTGACTTTGTAATTGGCGACATTGCTGGGGGGCGAGTTGACTGGTTTCCGTGTCCGTTGTTTATACACACTTTCGGATGGATAACGTAGACTGGATCCTCATGCCTTGCCGTTGTAAAACATTGTCATAAACAGAGCACCAGTTTACTTGCAACAATGCGCAGCATGTATCCCGTAAATTTGCACTGCCAACGGCTGGTAAAGCGTATACGCTGACCTCTGACCGCTTTTGGTTTTTTCGGTCATTTCTCGTTCATTACGTGATATTTTTGGGGGAAAAGGATAAAAGCCATCTAGAAATAATTTTCTTTGATTCTACTTGACTTATTTACGTAAACAGTTAACCGGTGTGTCCCTTTAAGCTATCATCGTTGTTTGCAAATGTTGGATATCCCGGGAACGCCATTGACACGTCACACTTGGTCCATGACTAAACTTGTTGATGGAGTTAAAGCTTTATATCACAGAGCTTGTGTTTACCCCACTCTAGAGAGTAACTCTACTTAGTTATTTGCATCCCTAATCTGGATACAATTTAACAGCTGATGTACATTATGAAGACACACCACAACGCCATTCTAAACATTATGTTGAGGTGTACCATTCTTTCCGGCAATTATCATATAACAATAAATCAATGCACTAATTTGGTTTGCGGCCACGTTGGGTGTAGCTTTAGACACGTAGCTCTTTACAACACCATTTGTTGAGATTGGTGCTTTTTCATAACAGCATGAAAACTATATTATGACCCGCCATGGAGGTCATAAATCCTGACTCCTTAACGTGGTTAGAGGTGCTAAAATCCACAATGGAACACATTTACTTGGCTGTTCGTCCCTTTTCAAAATAACAAAACGAGGTTAGGATAGATTCAACAGTAGATGGAGTGTGACGTCCCATCTACGTAAAAAAGAAGAAGAGACCTTTGGTAAAAAGGTTAACAGTCAAAAGGCTTACAGGCCCAAACGACACTAATGCAAGTAAAGGAGCATGCACTGCATGCAGAAGGTGCCATAATTACGACACTAATGCAAGTAAAGGAGCATGCACTGCATGCAGAAGGTGCCATAATTATAGTTCAAGAGCTATTTTACTGTTCGTTACCTGCACTTTGTGCCCAACCAATGATT
Organism: Leptasterias polaris; assembly: GCA_037783415.1. Taxonomy (NCBI): domain Eukaryota; kingdom Metazoa; phylum Echinodermata; class Asteroidea; order Forcipulatida; family Asteriidae; genus Leptasterias; species Leptasterias polaris. Next base: position 762,784 of record JAZGTN010000098.1, read on the forward strand.
GCATTTAAAGGTATCCTTTTTAGTGTTGTCAATGCAGCTTTTCTTTGTGTAGTAACTGTTCTCACTCAAATAAATATTTAAGGGAACAAACATATTTGAAATGATGTTCATCGTTTTCAAAGCGATGACAATTCGTGTATGTATTTTGACCAATTCATCAAGTGGCCATGCATCAGTACATCATAAACTGTGTATTAAATGAAAGGTGTGTACATATTCTTCATTATACTCGCATTGGTAATTAAACTATATATATTTTTGAGCTATGTATATCGACTACTGTGGCAAACTGTACAAGCGCAAGTTGTTTATAATAATGATCCCTCACAATTATTATACGAGATTTGTTATTATCACTGAATTAAATTGTGAACAACAAAAATTGTTGCAGAATTCAACTGTAGAAAGCAAACTAAACTTTGTTGTCTTGAGTACTTCAATGCGTGTGTCTAATGATTTCGAAAACCAAATTCAAGACGGCTGAAAGCGTGAGAAAGTCTTGCCCCAAATTGTTATGAATTGGAACTGAAGACTGCTTATATCCACAAAAGAGGGCGCTATTAAAATAATCATTTGATACTTTCTGCGACAGCGTTGTTGAAACGTCAGTTTGATGACACGTGCAATTATTATTCGTAAACCATGTTTGTTCCATTCATAAAAATAAAAAACCGTCTTCATTGCTATTGATTTGTTTGTTACTTGAGGTTTTGTTTCCTCTTTAGTCTTTTTCGAAATAGGGGCCGGACTACTTTGACCACTCGATATCTCAGCCTCACTTTGGATGCATTCAGAGAAACAACAATGAGTTTATTGGCAATTGACTGTGGTTAAATTAATCTTAAAAATCATTATTCGTAGCTGCAAAATATTACCCTTGCTTAGATATCCTGGGCACTATGATATAAGTGCTCACTTGGTTTTGGTTATACAGAAAAATGCATCCACCATATTATGTCAAAATGGCTGATGGGTTGAGTGAAATTTTCCTAACTGATTTATACTGTGTTAGAGACTAACCAAGCATAACGACAAAATCAGGTTGCGCGACCTTGAACAGAGACTAGACTACAAGCATGTTTGATGGACTTCGAACCTTATGGTCAATGGAGCGAATAGTATTTAATATTGAAAATGGCTGAGGCTAAAATGCACTCTCGTAAAACTGTATTTAATGCCATTATTAATATCTTGCAAAATTTATTCAAATAGTCATTATTAAAAAACTGCTCCAACTGTTGTAAATTGATTTTTTTGATTTTGTATTTAGTGCCTGTTTATGTGCATTATAATAACGCCAATGGCTTGCGAAACATTTTCAGACGAAATTGCTCCGAGCATATTTCTTTTTATTATGGAAAAACGTTATATCCGTTTCCAGTTGAGCACACTTTTTCTCAAATAAAACTTTAAACGAAATATTGCAGGAATGTGCTAAAGTTCTTACATAAATATTACAAATAACCAAAAATTGTAAATGAAAAATAATAATAAAAACCCACTATCAAATACTTTTCGGATGAACATCAGAAGAAAACCATATCTTTGAGTCAAATCTCAGACGCTCCGATAATTGAATGAGACGAACAGCAGACGACGGACGGGCGAGACGAGAACGCGGGAAACGAGAACGCGGGAAAATCCGTACCCTTAACTTGGGATAATGAAATTGAGAGACGGCATCTTTTTAATTTCTGCTTTTTCCCCTTTAAATATAATAAGAGCCCAGACCCTTCATGGGTCGACTTCAAAAACAGTGACGAGTTTTAATTAAAAGACATTCAGTGTAATCCAAGCGTTGACATGTAGACCTGCATCTCAGATGAATGACACGACCTACATGTTCGTTATTTGACTGTATCTTTTATATATCCCGGCATCCACAAGTGTAAGAACGAAAGTGTCATCTCTTCAAGGGCCAATATTTTTCCCCGATATTTTAATCCTTGCTGACGGCAGTTTTTGACGCTCTTTCGAAGTGTTTATCTGAAAATATAATAGGCTATTAAACGCAACGAGTTACTTCATGGGCAACCCTTCTTATTACTGCATACGTCATTCATTCATTCATTCATTCATTCATCTAAAACCCGAAATATCTAAACAATGTATTTATATTAATAATAACTTGGGTAATAATAAATCAGTTCGTATGTTTTAATAGCACACCGTTAAACAAAACTAGCACTTGTTCAACGTGGTGTTACACTCTGGAATGCTCTAAAAGAGCTCGCAAAATGTCACGCTCTCGCCCCCATAAATCAAAAATCTTAAACACCAATTCAATGCTTACTCATGCTAAGATTTAAGATGATGTGTTTGAGACTTACATTTTGCTGTAGTTCATGTAACTTGTCTGGTATTTTTTGCTTGTTTGTCATGACAGTCATTTGTCCAGTGTCAAGTTTTCGTTCGTCTGTCAATAAGTTAGGATACAAAAGCATTGCTTCATCCAAACCTATATCGCTGAATCTTAAACTTTCTTCATCATGACTTCTTAATCTTGAATTTGTTTTGTAATAATAAAAATGATGTAATGATCAGGTCATAAATTTAATGACAAATTTGAAAATAAACGTAGAGGCCTAATTATGAAAAAACAATACCAATGCAAAGCAGTGTTCTCGCGCATCAAGCCGCAAACAGCAGCTTCCCAGAAAATGTCCACAGCCATTCTCAGCAGCTCGTCGCTGCAAAACAGTCTCCTGAGATTCCATCTTTATTTTGCAACAGAAACAACAACGGATATGACTCACTGTTTTCCCTATGATTGTTTTATTCACAAGCTTTCAAAACCAATAGTATGACACATCTGTGTAAAGACAAAGACTAAAGGCCGTAATATTACATGACTACGAAAGCGGGTGCTGACACATGCCATTATCATCTTGCATTATTTTACAGGCCATACGTAATAAGCAATCATGAGAATGCTGACTAAAGGCACAAAAAGAAGCACTGTCAACCTTTTCGGGTTACCATGTTTGGGACAAAATGAACAATTGGAAATCGCATCTACGTTTCCGAATGCATGTTTATGGCCGATGTCAGCATTGTACACGTCCATAAAAGAGGGATCATGTACTTAGGCAAATCGACTATCTTATGACTATTCGCCCCTTGCACGGTCAGCCATTTGCGTGTAGAGCCTCGAATATTGGGGACAGCAGTGAATAGAAGCATATACAACTCTGTATCGTCACAGTATAATGTAATGACACTTTCATCAAAAAACAGATATAAAAGTACAATACAAATGGAGCATGAAGTCGAGGCTCTACACGCACATGGCGGATCCGTGCAAGTAGCGAATAAAGTGGATTACTAAAGATGAATTACTTATACATTTACATAACAGGTAAAACGTATCATTCTGTATAATGCTGAATTAACTTGCGAATATTTTAATTACCCTGATAGTAATTTGTATTTTACAAATATCAATACATAACAAATCCCAAACATGTATCTTTACGCAATTTGACCTCAAAATATTAAGACAGACAGCCGACGTCATGAACGACTAAAATAAAAATATTACTGGGTACAATTTCTTCAGGCATTTTATTTTAGTGGGATATTTTCACAGGCAGAAAGAACGTGGTCTTCACGTGAATTTTTAAACAAATGTTTTGGCTTCAAATTCCCTTAATGTTTAATGTGTGAATGGTGTAGATAAGACAATTATCATAAAAGCATTAATTGCGGCCATCCATCTGATCATGCTTGAATAGTTTCAATGACTGACTTTAGATTGCTAAAATGAGCATCTTCAACCAGCAATCCACATTTCTCATTTTACTGTTGACACGAACTCAATTTAATGCTTAGCGAACCGTGACGTCCAAAGCGATCCAGCAAATAATTGTGCACAAGTTGCAATCATTCAAACAAAGAGCGTGAAATTGATGACGTCAACTTGGCGATCATATTAGACCCTATGGAAAACTAAGGCCTCATTAATCCAAGTTATGATAGCTTAATCAATTTAATTGTTCACAACACCTAAAATACGAACTAAATCACAAATTATAAATAGAATGATCTGTTAATCAGACTGAGCCGTTCACATCTTGGTATACAATCTGTCGGTTATGGCACTTACTTTTTTAGTCAAATTACATTTAAGTCCGGCTGGAATTAGTTTGGTTTTTTCTCTCTTTTTTCGCGTAGTATAGACCTTGTGCACATGACGTTACAGCAGTGGGACGCCCTCATTGTAGAGGTCAAAAGCGGTTGCAAAATGGCCTGTGCGTCGCGTGTACCGCAGGCCCTTATCGAAACCACGGGAAGTTTGGTTTCGGCACCGGATTGGGATCTATCCGCATGAGATTGAAGCCCCGTAAGGAATATAAGCGCACGTCTTATAATATAAATAACTGACGGAGCCTACTAGGTCCAAGCCCTAACCATGGTCTTTAGAAAAGGGTCACAGCTAGTTTCGTCTCGGTTTACCTCTATAAGATGGCGGCAGTATGACGTCAATGCATAAGGTACACCATAGAAAAAGGATGATTCATATGCAGCAACTCTTTGGTGCATTGGCTCGCTGCTTACACTATTGCAGAATGTTGATTTGAGGTCTCCAATGTATGGTTTGACGTAGATGTCAATCCGTAAACAAAACAAAAACAAAGTCACCGTAGAAACTTATCGACGTATTGGAGCATAAGTTTCCTGACGTACTGCAATCAATATAAAAACCATTGACTTTACATGGTGACTTCTTGAAATAACTGAGTGGTTATAATTAAAGTATAAATGACCTCAAATTATGTGCAATACATATTACTTATATGAACTAATAACGAGTGCTGAAATAATCAAGGCCCCAGGGATGAGCGGGGCTCAGCGAGGCCATTGTGTACAAAACTATCAAAATTTCAATATGGCGTCTGAACATGATTTTGTGTAGGTTTAAAGGAGTAGGGGGGTGGTTAAAAACTGTACATTGGTTGTGGAATAATTGGTCATTTGAGAATGTTTGTGAACTTTGTGTTGTTGTATAACGTCTCTTAAAGTATGCCATTTTGAGAATATACAGGGCATGCAGCTTTCTAATGCTTTTTTGTTGTTGATATATTTAACTAACCTAATTACAAATATTACAGTAACAGACATGTTAACATTGAGGATACTCAACCAGTGGCAGGGGTTGACAACCAGTGGTTACACATCATTTCAGTTGTACGGTACATGGTTGGTAGGACTGCCAAGGTGGATATGAAGCTGGGGGTAGAGGTTGTGAGGTATCTGCGATGCGGGCTTCCATGGAGGGCGCTCTAACAATGATATACGACCTTTGAACTTCTCATCCATCTTATCAGCTGTGTAGACAGACAACAGTAATATGATTAAAATTTATGGATATAACTCGAATAGTAGTTTTTATTCTGAAAGTAACCAATAATATTCTTCATGATCAATGTGTACATAAAAACCTCGAATGATTTTGCCTTATGATTTGTTGTTTTTTGTACTTAGATCGGTTACTTTTATGGCTTTTTAAGTGTTGTTTATGAATTAAAAAAATAAGGAAATAGTTATTTTATTTTATTGAAAAGAGCAACCATGCAAAGTACAATGCTCATCCAGTTTAACTTACCGTAGGTCTTTCTTGTTTTAACTCCTCCGGATCCTGATCTTTCGGGTGTTTTTTGCGGGCCCGATCTCGATGCTGGTCTTGGCCCTCCCGTCGCCGATCCACCCCGAGCACGAGAGTCAGGACGACCCGCTGGCGCTGTCTCGTAGATTCCCATGCCTAGTCGATGAGTTATGGAACTCCACTTCGCTGTCTGTACAAGTGGTAAAAATAATAAAACATAATTAAATAAATAACAGGCTAAATTCAACCTGATTTTTATAATTTATTTGAAAATGATGAAAAACAGATGCGTTTGATTCGCGCAAGTATTTTGGCAACGAAACCGTATAGGCCTATGCCTTATAATATCACGGTGCACTCTGATGGGGCACCACAGCGAACCAATCCACTCAAATCAAATTAAGGCCCCGAAGCTAGGGAAGCTGACAAAGTTCCACAATACTTTTTACAAATTTCCGGACCTACCTTTAATAAATCCTTAGAACTTTTCAAGCAACGTCTGGAGAAACCACAACCTTTATATGGCGGGGAATAAAGCTATTGAACTACTCGTAGTGGTACATGATCCTGTGTAACCTACATAGTACATAGCCAGAAGATCAACTACTTATGCTAACAAATCACCGGTACCTGGTTACCCCTAAGGTTACATAAGAACCATTGACCCCCGACAAAGCTATCACGAAGGACCCGCCCACTAAACCAGAAGAGCAGCGTGGCCAGCGTCTCTCATTTACATAATCGATTATAAAGAAATAGGGCAAAATTTACATATCTAAATATACGTCACCGTGAAGCTACTGATCTGGAGGGGCTTTCCCTCAATTGCAATGGACCCGTGAATTTTCACTCAGTATAGGCCTAGCCCGTAGATGTAAAAGGGGTTATCCCTATATATTCATACTCAAAAGCATTGATTATGGGGAGAGTAGGCCTACATTCACAAAATATTCACATTCAAAACCAGTTCGTCTCGTCAACTAGGTTTTTTTTAGGACACGCCGGAAGCACTTTACGTTTTGTCAGCGATTCAGTGCATATGGCATAATCATACGTGCTTATTTCAACTCGAGTATAAGTATATAAACTGTGTTGTTTTTTCAAACTTTAATATTTCTCGGGATATTTTGGCACTGGTATCCATGTTTACGAATAATACCGAGCTTTCCGATAAAATAAGTAGTTGTTTTTTTGATAAATTAGAATTCGACTTCTTTTTATTTAATTTTTTGTCTGCTTCAAAAAAAAAGTAAAACCAAAAAAGTTTCCATTGGCACATTAAGAAAAGAAAAACACATTACATTTCTATTTCGCTGTTACTGAGCTCTCATTTATATTTCTCTGTCACTGAGCTCTCTTGAATGTAAGTAAAGTCTGGGCAAATCCTACTCTAGGGATTATCGTTATGGTTCTCATAGAGTGTGATAAAATACAAACTGCCAACGAATATTTACCAATTCTGCAATGCCGTCCGCTGTCTTAAGAAGGACGGGTATGAGGTTAACCACCGCACCCCAAGCTGGTACCTCCCCGGTATTCAGCCCACGAAACTCCTCCAGCGTCTTGTGCTTGTGTAGGTCTGTAAAGTCATTGTGCTCCTCAAGAAACTTCTCCATGAAGTCAATCTCCAGCTGGATTTTCTTTGCCGTGCCTTTCTGCCTCTCGTGGACCGTCAGTTCGTTGACCGTGTCACCTATCCACTCTCGGACACGCTGGACTAAGATCTTCATCGCATCCACCAGCGATATGAAATAACCAATCACCGCTGTAAAATGGGTCTTGCGATCCTTGTCGAGTCTCTTGGAATCTTCGTAGCAGTCTCTGACTTTTGCGATGGAAGTAATCGACGGTCCATAGGTGGTGAGCTGACCCTTGGGTGACCGTAGCAGCGCGTCGATGAAGCTACGGCTCTGCTTGAAGAGTCGAGTGTAGTCTCCCTGGCGAAGCTGCCGCACTTCATCACTGAGTTGTCCGTTGACCTCAGACATGTATTGCAGAGTAGTTGATGGGTCCTTCTTAGCCATATCGGTTGACTATCAGTGGTGATGAGTTGTAAGTTAGTTGTTCTTAACCAGGCTAAACACATAAATGAAAGAAAACAAATACGGAGATTTTTGTTAATTTCTTGCAATAACTTTTTACGATGAGGTGTCGATTGAGCTCCCATAGCGCTTAAAAGCCGCTGATGGGATGGAAAGGTGATTCACGCCCCCCCCCCCTTATCACCACGATCAATCTTTTATTTAATTTGAGCTAAACCATTGTGTCCACCAAACCATTATGTCCGACACATTGAGTCGAACAAATCATTTCGGGTGCGAAACACTGTCTCAAATAAACCAGTATTTCAGACACATTAATTTATTTGTTTTTCTTCAAATAATCCATTTTGTCCGACCCACTGTTTCTGGAAAAAATCCAGTCGGACGTAAAGGTTCATGTCGTACACAATGGTCCATGTCGGACATAATGGTCCAGCTATCAGACATAATGGTCCATGTCGCATATAATGGTACAGCTTTAGGCTATCGGACATAATGGTCCATGTCGGACATAATGGTCCAGCTATCAGACATAATGGTCCATGTCGCATATAATGGTACAACTTTAGGCTATCGGACATAATGGTCCATGTCGGACATAATGGTCCAGCTATCAGACATAATGGTCCATGTCGCATATAATGGTACAACTTTAGGCTATCGGACATAATGGTCCATGTCGGACATGATAATCCATGTCGAACATAATGGTCCGGCCATGTCAGACATAATGGTAATTCATCTTGGCACACTGGTCCATGTCGGACAAAAAAAATAGTCCATGTCGGACATGATGCTCCATATTGAACATATTATAGTCCGACCATATCGGACTAATGGTTCATCATGTCGACACAATGTCCTATTTCGGACATAATGTTCAATGCCGGACTAAATGGTCCATGTTGGTCATAATTACAGTCCATGTCAGACACAAACAAATTGTGTCAACCTTCACCTAATTTTCTTTCGCAACAAACAAGTCTCCCGTCGGATTCGATACACAAGTATCGGGATTATAGGCTTATGATATAGACCGAGACTTCACCGTTAGAAGATAAGCGATTATCTATAGTACTAGTGTACTTTGAATTGGACGATGCAATTCCATTCCGGAGTGTATAAATAACCTTTCATCTCACCCCATACAGTTTTTATATAGCTCTCTATTTTTATCAAAATGACTGAAGAGCTTATTAAGCTGAAATATACCACCTAAGCTTTTGGTTCAAATTATACTAAAGGGCTCCTCGAGTCTATTATCTATAAATCATATGTAATTATAAGGACAAAAAAATCCCCTAAATTAAACCTTTCGAATTTTTTACGAATACCACAATTAGCGAGTTTTCTATTTTCAACTGTAAAATGTGCCGTATAGTGTGAGCAACACAGTAATTGGGAAACTTCAGCAATTAACACAGCAGTTATGCCAGACTGGGTGATATGGACCAGTTCCACATTATACAACGAGCCATTATTTTGATGAACATGGCTTCAAAACATGCAGCACATTATTTTAGTATATCATTATACAAAAAAAATATCTTGTGACGTGTGTGGCCGGCCCCAAAAAATATATGTTGTCCTGTCGTATCGACGCAAACAAAAAGTACTTTTATTATATGGCTCCCGACAAATGTCAAAAGTATCGCCGTAAAATACCACATTGAAAATATTAATGTCCTTGGGGCAAATTGTGTTTCATATTATACTACGTCTTCAATGAATTGGGATGTGTACCAGCAGCCCAGCCAGCAAATTGACTGAAAAATACAGCAATTGGGATGGACAGGCAAACTGTTCCATTCGTCGATCTAGATCTTTTAAATCCACGGCAATGTACTTTTGTATCATATTCATAATACAGAAAGGAATACTACGTAACGTACGTCCGCGTACGTTTTAGTTTCATTCCGTATCTTTTAAGTTTATACGTCTACGTCAATTACTTTCACGATTCGTCATTTATCAACGTAGGAATAAGTGTAAAACCATGCGGACATTACCAAAATGCTAGAAAGTTCAATTCAAAGGTGAAATTCGAAATCAGTATCCTCACATAATTGACAGCCATTGTACAAACATACCTTTTGCGTGTCAGATGCCTTGCTCTCTATGTGAACAAGGTGAAGATTTACCGTCACCGTGAAACGATCGAAGCCGGTGTGAAGGCGGCAATACAATAACAGCTGCCTCACAGCTAGTCCAATATTTTCAGTTCAAAATAACGGAGAAATCAGACCCAAACTGTAGTCTATTTCCAATGGAAAGAGCTTTAACACCAAACGTCAACATGTAGCAATCAACAGATCCCACACTACAGTTTATAGCTCAATACACGTCGTATCCCATTGATCAAGTTTCACATGCCAAATTACAAAAGGACCTGCTTGCCTTAGCAACGACCCCGGTCCTTAGATACGGGGTAAATAATAACACGATTAGGGGCTTGGCCTGCCGTTTAGTGCGATTGTTTTCAATTATGCTTTCCCACTGGAGTGTGATTTCTGTTCCTCCTGCAGTGTGGATCTAATGGACCAACTTAACGTGTGTTTTGGGGGAAAGGGCACGAAATCCAAAAGGAAAAGAGTTTATAACGGACTTCAACATATTGGGGGAAAGAACTTGAAATCTAAAAGGAATACTAAAATATCTGCAAACAGCGGTGTGGATTAATTAAAACTAGTTCTCGATGTATCTTGTTTTTAATTGTATGTATTTAGAATTACGTTGTCACCAAACTTCACAATGCATTGAAACCATATTAAATTCGTTTCACTTTATCTGCCAACAATCAACAGTTACAATCCCCATTTCATTCATTCTTACAAAACCCATTCATAATTAAGACCATTTGATTCATTCAAATTGAAAACTTCTATAAGTGTTCTTAGGTTTTCCATCCACGACCTTCTTGCTATTCCAGTTCAGGTTATCGTGTTCGTATATGTTTGCTCACATTACAAGCTTGTAAAAACTTCCCTATAGTATAAGTAAAACAGCAAACATCTCTCATATTAACATGTCTCACAACAAAAATGTTTTTCAGCAGAACCCCCCCCCCCCCCCCCCCCCACCCCATTTAAAAGAAAGGCAACACGAACCACAAAGAAACACAATAACAGATTGTACTAGGTGAAAAGTGGAATTTTATTGCAAGAATATCAAATAACGTACAAACTATAAAAATCTATAATATATTTTACCAGTCATTAATTCAAGATATGATTGATACTGGTATGAAATCATTCTCTTCCGACCAGCGGATTGTAAAGGAAATGTTATACGTTAAGACAGTGTGCTCTAAAACGTAAAAATAAAAACCAGTACACAACCCACGTAATATACACAAATAAGTACTAGATATTTGATGTTCTCATTAAAGTCCTCAATTCCTTTGTTGATTGTCAAATAAAATTGTGAAGGGGTTAGTTCTGTTATAATTTACATATAATATAAGAAAGACAATGTTTTAAGATTTACAACAATTCTTGATTTGTTTTAAATCTACCGAGAATAAGGCACTTGATACAAAATTGATTAAACATTTTATTTTTATTTTTGTGACTATACAAGCAAACCCAATGCCCATTTGGGTATTCTCAGACCAATATAATTACCAATTTTTAAAATGTGAGCCGACTTGATATCGTAGATGGAACTGCCGCAAACTGAGCTAAAACACCTATCACACACAATGCTGTTTCAATTTTAAAGGAGTTGGGACATTCTGTGTGTCCTCAAAAATGTGAGCCACCACTTTTCAGAACTAACAAGTAATCTCCCGAATTCCAAAAACTACTCCCCGTCAGTAGAATAAATAGCAAGACAAATCTACACAGCAAAGTAGATATACAAAGTCACACGGTGTTACCACAAAGTGAATAGATGCCTCAAAACCAATACACTTCATGGGCAGTATTACAAATCCATTGAACAATAGATTGTAGAAATGATTCATACATCCCTTTCCCAATTCAATGCCTTACAACCCTTCAAACAGTTCTGCACATATAACGTATATTGCTTATTTCTGCTTGTAAATCTATATCCAGTATCGATTACCAAATATCACAAGATTTGTTTTGGATAAAGCATGTTTTCTTGCGGCAGTTGTAATTTAAGATTTGCCTCCGGGTGTATATGTTTGATCAGCCATGCTTAGCTGAAGAAATCCCATCCAAGAGGGAGTTAATATTGGCCAGACTTCCACTCAAAGCTCAATATTCTTTGCACAGATCACATATCCAAAAGATTCAATGGCTTTTCAACCTTCTGCTAGAGGTAGATCCCCGATGCAGAATGAAAAACCTGTTTGCATACATATAGCAGTCGTACGGAGGGCTGTTTATAATTCACTAAATTGAAAGGCCAAACCAAAAAGTTAACAATATGAACAGTATGGGACAACAAAAGAGGTAATGGATTTAACTTTAAAACATGATGGGTGGTATGAATATGGGTAAAATAAGTTTTCACATGAATAAATATTGATAAATCTACTTGGAAAAATACCGAGTGGCAGTTTACGGATAGTCGTATAAAAATTACGGACATCAAATGAGGATGATAACAAATATTAATCAAGAATATGTCTAACTCAATAATAAAAACTATTCAATATCGTTTTTGGTGTGTGTAGACATTGCATAGATTGGTCATATAGTACCAAAAAGATTTATTCCTGGATGACCAGCAGTGATGGCCATTTATCCCACTACAACCATCTTATGATCAAAATGAGGCTAGAAGGTAGTATAGTACCTAAAAATAGTATGGTACCTTTTTGAATTATGTCAAACAATACACATGATCATTATTTTACATAGGGTACAAGATGGTGGAAAGCATGATATAGACATAGTAAGCCAGGGTTTCCCTTAGTGTCATCTTTATACTCGACTGTTGGTGGAGGAAGTGAGTGATCTGCATGTCTTGGATACATTCTTCCACTTGTCTGGGTGCTTTCTGAAATAGAAAACTGACCCTCCAATGACCACCACGAGTGCAAAAACACAGATAACGATACCAGCAATAGCGCCCCCATTGGCTGTACCACGTATGACGTAGGCCCCTCCTTGGTTGACGGAGAATACAGCTTCGCGACCTTCCATCTGAGACTCTATCTTCACCCAGTTGTTGAGGGTACCAGGGTCACTACGGTACACCCCAACCATGTCAGTGTTGGCCTCGTTCAGCTTGATGCGGACATTAAACATTTTATTCTCCACGGTGAATTTCTCAACAGGTGTGATGACCACAAAGTTGCTCTCGTAGTACTCACCGGGGAGGTTGTCCTCACCGCCCTTGGCCTTGACCGCTTCATGGCCTTGCTCTGGACTCCATTCCTCCATTTTGATGTCTTCAAGGTGGTCCAAGGTTCCTTGGGTGAAGTCTAGGACTCTGAATGGAACAGATGATGATAGAAGAATCAGTATAAATGTCTCCTAATTATTAGAGGCAATAGTTACAGACCATGTAACCTTTGACATCACATTATGTATGAAAAAGCCACAGAGCCTGGACTTCCTGCCAGCACAGTTTGTTCATATTCGATTTCTGGTTGACATTCTAAAGAAATCTACAGTGAGTTATATACTATTACAGCAAACGGAGCTTTGGTTACAACTCACAACTTAAACCTATAAAAAAAATAAAAAAAATTTGGATCTCCAATTATTAAACCAACAGCAGTGATCTTGAGACCTATTACCCAAACCTCCTGTACCCATTTGCCAGTTGATGAAACCCTAATCTACTCACCCATTATTTGTTTCAACCTGTCCACCTGTCCAGCCGATAGCAGCGTACTGTACAGGAGTGTCCTTAGACACAATACGTCCCTTCTGACTGCGGTTAGAGAAGTTGTTGTTCCTGGTGCACATGTAGTGATAGTGTCCGGTGCGTGTGACAGCCAGAGGCTTGGCATCGTAGAAAGTTCCGGCATCGTCCAATTCTGACATCTCACCACGAAATTGATCTGACAGAAACCATAAAGAGAAATAGGACTTATTATATGGGTCTAGGAGGCTGTGGCCTTTAATTTGAGTCCATGACATGATTTAGACGGCATTTAAAGGTTGAATGACTTCTGACTGGAAACCGCTGCACAAAGATATTAACAAAATAGGGAGGCCGCCAATATAGGGCTAATATAGAGCGCCAGCACTTTATCCTGGAGGTCAGAGGTTTGAGTTCAGCTCGTAAATGTTTCTTTGTTCAACCCTAATTTACCTAAAATTTGCCCAGTCAGTTTCTCTTGTGGTTTATTACTTGATGATTTAGTTCTATGTACCAAACAGTAACCCAGAAAACAATGCTTCCAAAACACAAAAATTATGTTGCCCATACTGAGTCCCCTGGAACACATTAAATTGGTACTCGATGTTATTTCAATATTAGCCCAACATTTATGAGATTTGTCTTCTTTATTTTTATAAATTTTTGATTCAATCATCTCCAACCTTCAATAATAAATGATAACAACATATGATTCAACAATTTTACTTGAAAAAATTAACAATATCCAGTGTTGGATTTAAGAACTCAAAATCTGCAACCGAGATGTAATTACTGTTCGAGACCAAAACCGTGATCGAGACAGCATTAAAAAAATGTCAACACTTTGCAGACCTAAAACAATTTTTCAATAAAAATTGAAACACTTGAGGGCTCTCAATTCAAGAGGGCTGCGCATATGTGCTGTTAAAACCAAGCTTACCACAAAACAAATTTACTTCCCAGAATGAGGTTACCAACCAAAATACTGTGTCACATGTACTGTTTTTAACTGGTTTTCCTGCATATTTTTGAATGGCAGAAAACTGTTAAGCAAAATTGTCTGCTTAAGCAGTGTTTACCTAAACTCTGGAGTAAATGAAATAAAACACTCACGACTACTCAGCACAGCCATGTCCTCCAGCGCAGCACGGCTGAATCCAAGGAAGGTAGTGTCATCTAAATTGAGGGGGTAGCTCCGTCCAAAATGGCCGTTCTTGGAGTAGGGAGCATAGTACGACATACTGCCCTCGGAGTAGACCTGAGACTCCAGCATAACCATGTTGGAACGATCTGTGCCTGGTAAACCTTGGCCATCGTTGTTGTTGGGGTTGGTGTTGGAACCGGTCCATCTAAAAGGAGAGTTCCAAAGGTTAAGAAGCTTTTAATCACCGATACCGAGTGCAATGCCTGTCAAGTGGTCTTAGTGGTATCTTGCCTTGCCTTCCACCTCTAGGACTCTGATTCAAATTCCGCGGTGGCACTATGTGGATTGGGTTTTCCATCCCTACCTAAATTGCGTGGGTTTTTCCCCGGATTTACTCTCTTGAGGTTTCCTCCGACATCTAAAACTGAAACTTCCTTCCCTGTCTACTCTCCATGGGGATCTTGGCTAGTATAGTGATTAACTTCACTTTTATGAGAGTCCTTGGCTTCAACAACCAGAATGAATAAATGAAATTGGAATACGACCTTCTCATCTATCATGTCTGAAATTGTACACACTCTCTCAAGCTCCTGTCAAAGCAGCTACCCGTTTAAACCAACTTCGTCATCACCAATTCCCATCTATCAAATCAAGCCAAAGTCTGGCTAAAATTTGCCTGACAGTCCAACCTCAACCCAACTGCCCTCCGAGTAGACCTGAGACTCCAGCATGACCATGCACACCCTGTACCCTTCTGTACCCTCTCAAGTTCACCCAATCTAACATTTATTTACAGTTGTGCACATACTGTTTGTACACACTGCCACAGAACCTTCCCCAACCCACATGTTATCCTCACTAAACAGATACCCACTCTTGTCTCAATCCCAATACCCAGTTAAACACACCCTGTGATACCCACACACATCCACCTCAACCCAACCAATCACCTTAAAGTGAGGGTCACTTACTGAACATGTATGTATTCTCCAGGCATAGTCTCCACAGTATTTGGCACAAAATCATACTCCACACCAGGGTACACCTGAACGATGTTGCCTCGCTTTCCACGGACGTTCAAGTTACGTATGGTAGCTGCTTGTGGCACAGAGGCTGGTCGTTTCCGAACGGCAAAAGTGTGGGATCTAAACAATAAGAGACAAGAGTTAAGGGGGAATTTCATACTCAAAATTTGTACTAATATCACTGTCAATAAAATGGAGATTGAATTGTTTAACTGTGACGTAGTTTATATTTCTTCCATACGAGTGAACTGTTTTATTATAACTCAATGGCTAACCAAAGATCTATGTGTCAACAGTCAGCAATCTACATTAAATACCTGGTTAGCTCAACAGTTCTGCGCAAGCTTTGTAGGCAAACAACGTTAAGTAAAATGAAGTTTGCACCAGCACAAGCAAAAGTTCCTTGCGATCCTTTAAAATACGTTTATGCTTTGTGGGTTTTTTTCTGCTACATAACTGCCAATACTTCATTTATGGTCAGTCAAGCCGAAATTGGGTCAAGATTATCATCTAAGACCATTTCAGAGAACAAGATTTGCTCTGCAACAAGTATGGCCACAATGTTGCAGAGATACCCAGATACAGGCCAGGCAGTGAATCAGGTTCTTTTAATATGCTGTTGTGGTTCAGTGGTTAAGAGAACCGGACTAAAGCTCTAGTGTTTCTGATCAGCAGAGTGTGGGTTTGGGAGTCCCGGTCATGGTACTTGTGTCAGGGAGCAAGATACTTTACCATAACTGCTTTGTCCTTTGGATGGGACATGTACTAGGATTTGTAATGCACGTAACAAAAAACAGCACACTTATCGTGGAAGAGTAGGGGGTTAACCTTGGTGCTTCTAGTTCATGTACTAGCAAGCACCCTTGTTTACAGGTTTCCGCAGGTTTGCGAGCTACAGTGATTAAGTTCACTTATGAGGCATCTTTGGCTTCATTACCAGAAATATATAATAATAAACAAAGTCATGCAGTACAGTAGAAAATGTGTAACATAAAGCATTCAATTAGAAATCAATCCAAAAGGGTATTTTGAAGCCTCCAAGTCATTTAGTATTATGTAGAAGGTGTGGTTAGAACTTCATCAATTTGGAGGGCACTACTTATTTACCTATCTTGGAAAGTTCTGCCGAGCTGGGCAGTATTGATTGCAAGACGGAGCTCAAAGTTTCTATTTGTCCCTGCAACGTTTCCAAACACATCCACCTCAGGGTTGTTTTCATAAACGTATCCACGGTCACCCCCTTCTTCAGCATTGGCAAAACCAAACCTGAAAAAAAACCAAAAAAAAACTATCATATCTGATCCATGTTTAATGGTATTATACAGGATTGGTAGAGCTGACAAAATATTCGCACACAGTGTTCATGTTTTGTGTGATCAACCATACATGAAATAACAAACCTGTGAAAATTTGGGCTTAATCCGTTGTGCGAGTCAGGAGAAAATAGTGAAAAACCTTGCACATTTCCAGCATGTCAACACAATGTCCTTAATTTTTGTTGTAACAACTGAAATCAGCTGTTGCTTTTCTTTTTTAAGGTTTTTCAGGAAACAGTTTTCATGAGTATGACTTCATGTCAGAGAGAAATACTTTTTAATTTACAGTAAAAAAAAACTAGTATACACTTCATAAGTATATGATAGTAAGTTATTAGACTAAAGTTAAACAGTGTTTTTTATCCTAACCAGTCCTGTATAATACCTCTAATGCAAATAAATAATAAGAGATGCTGAAAAAGAAGTCCAGTTCTGACTAACAATTCTTACTCTTCTGCTTCCACAAACTTCTTCATTTCCTACTTTTCCATCGTAAACAATTTCAAATTTGAAGTACTTTGATCATAAGTATTGATAAGTACCTTGATGTGACATCCAATGTACTCTCTTGATTCCTCCGTGCGTTTAGCGAGGCATTCACAGCGCCATCCCATCCATTATATTCACCAGTTGAAATATTATACCTGCAGAAATGACAACATTCAGAAAAATACATTAACACTCCCACTATTGTTAACATTTTCCAGCAAGTTGACTACCCATTTGAAATATTAAACAACAAGAACTGGGTATCATGGCACAACTGTGCTTAGATATTTATGTATGTGTGTTGTGCAGATCCATTCACCACATGAAGTCATTAACACAGGCTGGCATTGTGTACCTATCATTCAAAACCACAGTGGGTGATATTGAATAGTCAGACAGTAGGAGGGTTGACTATTTACTGTTTAGATGTATTCATCACATGACATGATATCATATTGCAGGCTGTCTTGGACTATCTATCATTCAAACCTACAGTGGATTATATTGAGTGGTCAGACAGTAGGAGGGTTGACTGCGTACTTTGTAGATGGAATTTCGAACAAACATATTTCACAGGGCAATTGGTATCAGTAACAATTCCCATTACATGTTTTTGCAGCATGGCATTAACATGACAGAACTGTTATATTTATTAATTTATTTTTTATTTACTTAGAGTAAATTAGAGTTAACCCCGTTTTCTCTTTTTCAAAACAGATTAGCCATCAAGTTTCACCGAATTAGGAGGCCACATTTAAGTGGATTAAAAAAGAAAAGCTTCATGATTTGTCAGAGATTTTATTCATTAATTAATCATAACGGGTGCAATTTAAATTGCTGCAATCAGAATAAATAAACAACAGTGATTTTGGTGTCTTCAAATACTCTTTCCACGACAGTATTTTATGCAGAAATATATTTCTCAGAGAATTTTAACTGATATGAACTTTATCATCACTGAGCTTTCACATTGAAACTAATTATTTCGATTTAGATAATTACCAATCCTTTACATTGTTGTTAAATCCATAAATGATGACAATATTGACATTACCTGATCCTCATTGCACATCTCTCATGCTCAATGTTAGGCAGAGTCCAATTATAGGACAACGTCTCTCCAGACACACCGTTACCAAGGTGATTATCACGAGACCAGTGGCTCTCTCTACAGTCTGGTGCCTCGATACCATGAGCTGGGACCTCTGCCCAGACTCCCCTTGTGCCTTCATCACCTGCATCCTCTGGGTACACAATGGCCTTGGTTTAAAAAATTGTTGAAAAGAGGATTATTATTGTATATTTCTGGTAATGAAACCTAGGAGGACTCATGAGTGAATATAATCACAGCTCGCACGCCCGAGGAAACCTGTAAACGAGGGTGTTTACTATGTGAGCCACAAACACCTGGGTTAGCCCCAACTCGATCTTCCACAATAAGTGTTCTGGGTTGATTTATGTGCACTAACAATCCTAGTACATGGGATCTACAGCTTAATGTCCCATCCAAAGGTCAAATGAATTAGTGAGAATCTCCCTGTCACAGACAGGAAACATTTATTTCATACTGACTCAACAATAAGATACATACATTGTAGAAAAGCAAATAATTAATCAAAACATGTGTATCACACTATATGATTTAACTGAACATTTATGTACATGAGTCAATATGTAGGAAGAAAGTGAAGCAAACAATGTTACTTTTGTTCTTTTCCCTATTTGACAGACAAAACAGACACACACACGTGACGTATACACAAGCTGACAGCCAAGACCAAACAAACATAACCGATAAAAAAATTAGATTATGATGGCATTACATATATGTATCTAACAAGTAATGTTTAAGTTTTCTTGAAAATTATTGTAAAGTATCTTGCTCAAGGACATACATGTACATGCCACAACTGGGATCCAAACCCACACTCCGCTGATCAGAATCACCAGAGCCCGAGTATGGTGCTCTTAACCACTTGGCCACCACACGCCACTGACTGATCAATAGCGGTCACCATGAACACCACACGCCACTGACTGGTCAATAGCGGTCACCATGAACACCACACGCCACTGACTGGTCAATAGCGGTCACCATGAACACCACACGCCACTGACTGGTCAATAGCGGTCACCATGAACACCACAAGCCACTGACTGGTCAATAGCGGTCACCATGAACACCACACGCCACTGACTGGTCAATAGCGGTCACCATGAACACCACACGCCACTGACTGGTCAATAGCGGTCACCATGAACACCACACGCCACTGACTGATCAATAGCGGTCACCATGAACACCACAAGCCACTGACTGATCAATAGCGGTCACCATGAACACCACATGCCACTGACTGATCAATAGCGGTCACCATGAACACCACACGCCACTGACTGGTCAATAGCGGTCACCATGAACACCACACGCCACTGACTGGTCAATAGCGGTCACCATGAACACCACACGCCACTGACTGGTCAATAGCGGTCACCATGAACACCACACGCCACTGACTGGTCAATAGCGGTCACCATGAACACCACACGCCACTGACTGGTCAATAGCGGTCACCATGAACACCACACGCCACTGACTGGTCAATAGCGGTCACCATGAACACCACACGCCACTGACTGGTCAATAGCGGTCACCATGAACACCACACGCCACTGACTGGTCAATAGCGGTCACCATGAACACCACACGCCACTGACTGGTCAATAGCGGTCACCATGAACACCACACGCCACTGACTGGTCAATAGCGGTCACCATGAACACCACACGCCACTGACTGGTCAATAGCGGTCACCATGAACCTCTATTCCTCTTCTCAAAATCCCAGGCAGAAATACATTTTTTCTTGATACATACTTTTTAAGTCCTTGATACATGTTTTTTTAGTCTAAGTGTAAAAGGGGCATAATCTTTCCAAAAAAAAAGAACCCAAAAGATTTTATTTGGCTACATTTTCAACAAACAAAAAGGTAACATTTGCAAACCTTTCACTTAAAGAGCATTCCAGGCTACACTGTATGAAGAAATGCTAGAGCTTCCTTTTACAACGATCTTCCCATCTCTGGTTACTGAGTAGGATTATAATCTATGTACGTTGGATATTCAATCTGAAGAGGGTTGGGAAAAAAGCCAAGTGTTTGTCTGGACTCCTCTATGGTTACCATAGTTACCACATATCTTGTTACATACCTCACATTCTTCTTGAGTTATGGGGATAACGGGCTGACGAGAGTTCATGTTTACTTGGAGCATCTCTAGAGGAAGGCGGCAAGCATAGCGAGCTTTGACATTAGCACTCTCCGCTTGGAAATAAGGGCACCTTGTAGCATCGTTGGTCATAATTGCAATATCCTACAAGCAAATAAAAGATCAAAATTGCATTATAATATGGATGAATAGTACATAAATTAGAAAAAATTGAACTAGATGTTGACATAAATCAACAATAAAACACGCTGTGTCTCCTCTTACTTATCCAGGGTCCAAATTTATGTCGCACATGCTTACCATGGAAGTCTAGACAACATGTTCGGCCCAAAATTTATGTGCTATATGGGGTGCCATAGAGTAAAGCAACACCACAAAGTTGAGCCAACTTTTCCTTGGTTCGTATCAGAGAGTTAATAGCACTCTGCACAAAAAACAAAGGATCAGTACCGGGCCTCAGACAATGTGTCAAAAATCATTAGCGTGTAGGCGTATGTCCAATATGTTTACTCGATAAATGATAAACTGACTAAACTACTGCGGTCTGGCGTGCCGATACCGTGATCATGTGAGAGCTAGTGCCGGAATGTCATTAGAGCAGAACGCTATTATTGAACCACAGAACTTTGCTTTTTCAGGAAACATACGTTTCTAGAAAATGTTTGTGTATGTTCACAAGTGAATTAGAAGAACAAAAAATTCCACATACAAGTAGGCCCTAAATTTGTTTACTTGTTAATTTAATTTACCCCCCTCTGTTGGCAGCCTATTGCACATTTAACTAGTTAAACATGGCCTTTGAGCTAATACTAGTGTTATAAACTCATTAGACATGCACTGATCAGTACAAACATAATTACAAAGCCCTTCAGTATTTGGCAATAATATTTACTTAAGGAATCATAAAGTTAATATCTGATACTTATTTGGTTAATTCCTGTCCATAAGATTACTATTGAATAGTGGTTGTCAGGTTTTTAGTTTGGACTTTATCCTTGACTTAAAATATTGTAATGACAACTTTTACTTTTGGTGTGTAACTAGGAATAAAACAATTTGAATTGGTGTATGTACATGTGGACAAATCATTCTTTTCACGAGATGGTTAAAAAGAAAAGAAAAGAAATTGACAGCAGATGGGGAACTCTCAGTTTGTGTCACGATTATAATTGTTGAGAAAATAGAATTATAGAAAATATAAATATAAATAGATTATAATTGTTGTTGTTAACATTGTTTTTATCAGGCATGATATTTGGCCCTTGGAAATGACCATGTTATTGTGCACAATTAGGGCTGGCCTACATGTCGAATAGAAGAGGCTTGTAATTCTCAGGCTATTTACCGGTACTATAAGAATTTCGCTGAATTCTGTCAGGGCAATCAAACTGGAAATCAGATTAATGTAACCAGTATGTCCAAATGTAATTTGGATGAAAAATAAATTCAGAATATTCACTTGAAAGAATTTCAATAACATGTTTATAAACCAAACGGAACAAGAGACTATTCTGCCTGTTGTACTTAAACATAATGCAATATTCCAAGAAACTGGCTTAAACCGATGAATGGAAACTTTACTTCCGCAGATGTCTTTTTTAAAATCAGATACAAAAGCACTTCATGGGTTATGCAACAAACAAGCCATGATGTATTTAACAATGTTCTCAAATATCCCTGATAACTGTCTGTTTCAATATGAAATGCATCAACAACAAAAACAGAATTATTGTTAGAATAGAAGTGGTGTGGTTGGCTAACCATGCACACTGCACTAAAGCTATTATGACAGGGCAATATTGTGCTTAATGAAGCAAGAGGTTCTCAAAATATATGCAACACACAAACAGGTTGACTAACTGAACCAGTCAGGTGCGACCATAATGCAATGCCTAGTCTAAAATCAGTATTAGTTGTGAGCAACTACTTCACTGTAGTTTATTGAGTCAAAACTCAAGCAGTATTTTAGATACTACTGATACACTTTGTACATTGGTCCCTAACAACAACGCTATCATTACTTGATAAGACTTGTTATAACACACAGCTTTCAGCAAGTAAACTAAAGCAAATGATGAAACATGCCCCATTTAAAAATTTAGAACTAGATTAAAATGACCCTAGTTTTTGCCCAAAGTGTCAATGTGAGTTTATTCTGTAGACTGATTCAACACTTGACAAGTCAGAAGTACCATCCAATCTTTCTATTGCGTCAAAACTCAGGAATTTAATCAGGAAAGAATTTAGAATTTAGTCAGAAAAGTAGGGAACAATGTTTTTTCTTTCAAGAATCAATGTTAATGGACACACTTTTTTGCACTCTTGCCTAATTACAACATATCAAAGCCCAACTTCATGGCTATGCTTACCACGGAAGTCTGCCATTTACGACGCTCTATAAAGCACCTAAGCAGTAAGCACAGAATTCTGCAGTAAGCAGAGCTGTGAATTTTTTTATTTTTTTTGCCAAGTTTAAAGTTGTTATTGGCCAATGAGTCATATGACACATGACTAGTTTTTCTATATTAATCTCATACGTAAATTATGAATAAAACTTCAAGTTAGAGAAGCCACTATTATTATTATAATCAACTTCCATGTTTTCCCGGAGTACAGTTTACCCCCCTTTGACTGTTCAGCTGTCTTGGTGTACATGTACATCACAAGTTAACAGTAGTAAAATTTGCAATTCTAGGTAGTTAGTTTTAGGACAGTAGTAGTACCAGTGTGGTGATGTATGCAAAAACTAGACATTTCCTGTCAAAGCTAAGATTTTTATTTTTTTTAACTCATCAAAGAGACAAGAATAAGAGCTGTCAATTAACACCTTAATGGGGCAATCATGTAGGCATAAGTGTTTCTCAACATAAAGAATGTTTAAGAAGTCATGTCACATTGTCAACATGGCTGGTGTGTTGGTTGTCTTCACTTTAATGACGTTTCATTATTTCTAAGAAATGCCTGATGTTGGTGTTGGGCATCACAAACAACTTCATAACCGACGTGCATGGCAATGATGACTTCGTTTTGAGTTTTATGTGTGATACAAAGGGCCAGGCCTTGTGTTTTA
Source organism: Leptasterias polaris (assembly GCA_037783415.1). Classification (NCBI taxonomy): domain Eukaryota; kingdom Metazoa; phylum Echinodermata; class Asteroidea; order Forcipulatida; family Asteriidae; genus Leptasterias; species Leptasterias polaris. The sequence continues at coordinate 786,487 of JAZGTN010000098.1, forward strand.
ACTTTGGGAGGGCAATGCCATTTTCATTTTACAGAGGGTACTTCCATAGGAAAATCTTAAAGTTTATGAGAAACTTTTGGAGGGGGACAAAGGCCAAGACCATGGCAACAGAGGCCTCTTTGGTCTCAGTTTAATTCCAGGCTTGATTTGCACCAATAGTCCCAACCAACTCACAACCAAAAGCAAGAAAACACCTTACCCTCCAAGGGGATGGTCCCCAGTAGGGGTAATAGTCACGTTCTTCTGGGCACTCGTATCCTCGCCTGGTACCCTTGGGGTTCTGTCTGGTGTATCTAGCAGAATTACGTCCATTCAGGTTCTGTAATAAAATAAAAACACTAAAATCAACAAATACTGATTCACTAACCCTAACTCCTTAGAATTAATTACTAGGGTCCTTCATCACCCTGCCAAAAATCCAGCATTATAAAGAATGTTAACTCAACACCCAAACTGTTGGACTTTGATTATGTTGGTATAGACAGGTGGAATAAATTATGAATTTTGACATAGGCAGTAGTGTCTGGGTATAGATGACAACTATGCTTGAAATGTTCCTTGGGCCACCACCTTTAATTTAAGGGGTGTTGTCATATTTTAAAATTAGCCGAATATGCAAATTAGGGAGGTCAAAGGTCAAATAAGGTCAAAATTGATACTTTTGGATTTGGCACCAAATTTGACCCCAAGTGGTAGATCTATCCATAAATTTATTTTTATCATCATATCGACATACCAAGCCTGTGAAATTTAGAGTTAATCTTTTATCTTGTACACAAATGTATAGTAAAATGAAAACTAAAAGCGTGGTTTTCTCATAATGTGCATATCTTGAGTATACCAAAGTTGTTTGCATTCCCTATCCCAACAGTGCACATATTTGTTTCAAAAAACCTTTTTTTTTAAAGGTAAATATACCTAGGCAGTTTTTTATCCAAAAAAAAATTCATATCACACCTTCATATATGGTGTAATGAATCAAGAAGGTATGTTATTCACGCAGTAAATTTGAACGCGTAGTGGCCGTTTATATGGTAAAGATGGTATACAGGTCTAGAAATTCAACCAGGCAGTAGTGTCTGGGTATAGATGCCAACTATGCTTAAAATATTCCTTAGGTCACTACCTTTCATTTAGTAGGTGTTTTCACTTTTTCAAGTAGCCGAATATGCTCATTAGAAAGGTCAAAGGTCAATTTTTAACAAAAATGAGATTTTCTCATAAAGTGCATATCTTGAGTATACCAAAGTTGTTTGCACTCCCTATCCCAACAGTGCATATATTTGTTTCAAACAACTTTTTTTGTTAAAATGCCTGCCCTACTCCAGTAAGAAGATGGCATCTGAGTTGGAGGCGGTACACCGTGAGGTATGCAGCCCTTTACACACTGGAAACTCCACAGCTGTTGGAACTAGGAAGTGAGCTCGAGATCGATGGCCTGGAAGATGGTCTTTCTCGTCTTCGTCTGGTGAAGAGGATATCAAGGCACCTAGACCGAGATGAATTGGACGAGTATCCCGATGGTGGGTTATAGCTATGCTGAAGACGGTACAAAACGCAATAGACATGGCTAACCCCACACAAAGACCCCCCGAGCCATCAACTCCAGGTGAGAAGGATGCCCCTACAACTAGTGTTCCAGCTCAGATCCCCTCCGTGACGCTGAGACGTGAGTTCAAAATCACAGGCCAAATAGGTGAACCCGGCCAGAAGGACAAGCTTTCCTTTCCCAGCTTGATTCACCAACTTCAAATCGGCCTTGATAAGAATTATCCAGAGAAAGAGCTCGTTGATGGTGTGATTCGAAGCATAGTCCCTGGGTTGAAGCCACGAAGTTATCTGGAAGGAAAAGCAGACCTGACCCTTCCCACCCTCCATCGGCTACTTCGAGCTCACTTCAGAGAGCGGGATGCCACCAAGCTTTTCAACCAGTTATCTCGCTTAGCTCAGGAACAGAATGAGTCGTCCCAAGCTTTCCTCATTCGTGCCCTAGAGCTAAGACAGAGAGTGGTTTTTGCCTCCCAAGAAGCAGGCTCTACTTTTACTTATGACACAGCCTTGGTCCAAGGTGTATTCCTACACTCCGTTCTCACTGGTTTACGGGACAGCAGCTTGAAGGCAGAGAAGCAAAAAGGGTATCTCTGATGAAGACCTCCTTGAATTCGTCAACTATGCTGCGACGAATGAAGAGGAGAGCCGGATAAAGCTACACGGACGCAAGAGCAGTTCAACCAACGAGGCTCAGGCTCACAGCATCCAGCAACCTGAAAGCAGTGCAGAGTCACCCAAGAAAGGAAATCCCCTGATGCAAGAAGTAAAGTCTACATCACCTGACATCCTCCTCCTGAAGGCTCAGGTGGCAGAAATTCGAGATGTATTGCTAAGAGGACAAAACAGCGTAAGCCAGTCACGGCCAGCTAGTTCCCGACCTCGGGGATGTAAAACCTGCCAAGACATTGGTCAAGGAGAAACATGCCACCATTGCTTCAGATGTGGATCCAATGAGCATTACGCCAGGGGATGTCGACTGAACCGGGGAGGACTATACGTCGCACTGATGGATTGGGAAACGACCAAGGGCTACCCCCGAGGGACAGGGTGTGGCCACAGAAAACAGTAAAGTAAAGTCCCAGTATTGTGAAGAAGGGAGACAATATCATGTTTCGGCCGCTACAGGGCAGGTGTGCCATTTGACGCCCGCCAAGCAACATAAAGAAGTCGCACGATTGGTTGGCAGCAAATATATAGTGGAGTGTTATCTTCAGGGAGTACACACACAGGCTCTGTGGGACACCGGAGCGCAGGTATCCATTGTTCCCCTTTCATGAATAAAGAGGAATCTTCCAGGTATTCAATTGCATGCAGTTGAGGAGCTGTTGGAGGCAGGCGAGAAGTTTCAGTTGACAGCAACAAATGAGACTACCAAGGGATCTTGTTGCAAAATCAATATCCTGGTGTCAAACATCGAACAGCGAGCCCTCACAATCAAACGACGAACAGTGCTGGGACGGCTGCCACTGATCCAGTCCATCATCCCAGGTGATCTTAAACAATCAGTTATGGCCGTAGAGAGCAAAGTCGCAGATGGGACCAAAACCAAAACAAAATCAGACCCGGGTTGGGACCCCAAGTTGATCTCCTTCACCTCACTGAAGACCAGCGACAATCTGCGAGGAAGATGTTGCGAGAGGAATGTCCAGCATTTGGCAAAGACAAGAATGGTACAGTCTGTGCCCCAGACTTGATGATGAAGATACATCTTCATGATGAACAACCTGTGCAGCGCACTTACTCCTATATTCTACGTCCCCTTTAGAGAGAAGTCAAAGCTTACATCCAGGATCTACTTAGTCGAGGGTGGATCACTATTAAGTCACAGAGTTCTTATTCATCTCCTGTCGTCTGTGTCCGAAAAAGGATGGATCACTCCGGCTGTGTATAGACTACCGAGGCCTCAACAAGAAAACAATTCCTGACAGACAACCCATTACCCGTGTCCGTGATGTGCTGGATGGTCTTGTGGGTCAGGCATGGTTTTCAACCTTGGACCAGGGGAAAGCGTACCACAAAGGATTCGTCGATGAGAGCACCAGACCCCTACTTCATTTGTTACCCCTTGGGGACTCCATGAGTGGGTTCGCATCCCATTCGGCCTCATGAATGCCCCTGCTACATTCCAACGCTACATGCAAAACTGCCTTGAGGGACTAAATAACGAAATATGTGTTGTCTACCTCGATGACGTACTGATATTTGATCGCACCTTTGAAGAGCATGTTGCAAATGTTAGACGAGTGTTGGAACGACTGAAGCAGCATGGTGTTAAAATGAAGGCGAGTATTAAAGTGCCATCTGTTCCAGAAAGAAGTGCGCTATATTTAGGTAGACTTGTCTCTGCTGAAGGACACCGAACTGACCCTGCAGACACATCTGCATTACAGGCCATTAAGATGAAAACACCAACCTGTGTGGGCGATGTACGGAAGGTACTACGATTGCTTGGCTACTACCGGCAGTACTTGAAGGACTTCTCCAGCAGGGCCAAGCCACTTTATGACCTGTTGTCTCTATCTATTACCAGTATTGAATCACCCAAACAACAGACGTCTACCCAGACATCCAAAAGGAAGACAACCAGTAATCTAGACAACCAGTAACATGGACAGAACACCATCAACATATTCTCAGTACTCTGATCGACAGCCTCATGCAACCACCAGTGATGGCATACCAGATTTCAACCAATTACTTAGCAATGGGTCTAGTAGTAATTAAAGTGGTATAAACTCTACAAAGAGACAAATGTGGGCTCATCTAAAAAATAGTTACTAATGAGTACTATTAAAAACAGATCTTTCAAAATTGAACTATGTGGCGGGGGAATACATTTATTATTCATACGTTACAAAAATAGGTGTACTTTTAACAGTTTACACTAATAAAAATAAATCTCATTTTTTGTAAAAATTTGACCTCGATTGACCTTTGACCTTTCTAATGAGCATATTCGGCTACTTGAAAAAGTGAAAACACCTACTAAATGAAAGGTAGTGACCTAAGGAATATTTTAAGCATAGTTGGCATCTATACCCAGACACTACTGCCTGGTTGAATTTCTAGACCTGTATGCCATCTTTACCATATAAACGGCCACTACGCGTTCAAATTTACTGCGTGAACAACATACCTTCTTGATTCATTACACCATACATGAAGGTGTGATATGAATTAATTTTTTGATTAAAAACTACCTAGGTATATTTACCTTAACAAAAAAAAAGTTTTTGGAAACAAATATATGCACTGATGGGATAGGGAGTTCAAACAACTTTGTTATACTCAAGATATGCACATTATGAGAAAATCACACTTTTAGTTTTCATTTTACTATACATTTGTGTACAAGATAAAAGATTAACTCTTAATTTCACAGGCTTGGTATGTCGATATGATGATAAAAATAAATTTTATGGATAGATCTACCACTTGGGGTCAAATTTGGTGCCAAATTCAAAAGTATCAATTTTGACCTTATTTGACCTTTGACCTCCCTAATTTGCATATTCGGCTAATTTTAAAATATGACAACACACCTTAAATTAAAGGTGGTGGCCCAAGGAATATTTTAAGCATAGTTGTCATCTATACCCAAACACTACTGGCTGGTTGAATTTCTAGACCTTTATATCAACTTTACCTCTAGTCTAGTATGCTTGCAATGGTGTAACCAGATATTTTCATTTGGAAGGGTGGGGGGTAAGACTTAATTGGAGGGGTTAATGTATCTAACCAATCATTTGTGCATTTTTTTCGCTCTCATTTGGGAGGGGGGCGAGGGGGATCATGGAGTTTACTAGTGTAGTCCTCAGTCCAGCAGAACAAAAGAAACATAAAGTTGGATATTTATGACCTTTTTTCTTTTTCCTACATCAAAACGTAAGATCTGTTATTTGGTCATATCATATGTCAATCAAAGACAAGTTCTAGCATGCACTATGAGTAAAAAATATGACTTTTTTTTTCATAAAAAGATAAAGAAAAAAACACCAACTGAAAAATTGCATAAGTTGATAGAGCTTAAACTTTAACAACTAATTTGAAACTAAGCATTGACTAAATGATTGAGGGGTATGGCTTGTAAATTGTAAGGTTTAGAGCATGAATGGGAGGTATGAAGGTGAGATAGGGAAAAGAGGTGATTGGAGGGGGCATGGAGCTGGATGGGGGGGGGGGTCGGGGGTCGGGGGTTATGGGTGAGGTTTTAAGGAGGTTGGAGGCATTGAGCAGAATAAATTGAGCGTTACTAAACATTGACAATCTGAAATCCGAGAACCACAAGTTATTGAACTTAGCATTTAACAGTGTTATTTAACATGATGCAATCACCCTTGGAATTTGATTTCCTCATTCCTGAAACCTTATGACAGTTTCCTGTTTCCCTGATGGGAATCACAGACCAAACACACAGTTACCAACACAAGCAAATCCTAATTGTGTCACCTTTCAATGAGAATTAGATCAACAAAGCCGAGTAAATACGACATACAGTATTTCCTCTTGTGACATTTCTGGCAACAAAAGGACTAACACCAAGTCTTTGTATTCACATCTCAGAACAGGATTAGTATCAGAATCACTGATAACACAACATGACTTAAAGGTGTTGATTGTTTTTCCCACCATAGGGGTAACAGAGATTTGTTTCAATTGTAATCAGATGGGATACAGGAAATAATTGGCATTCACCAGCCAGGTATAAAGCTTCATTCAGGAAGGTACATAACAACAAAGGGATAGTTATCGCACCTTGTCTGATGATAACAGGAAAGTGAATGTACTTCCTTGTACTGAATTTATCACAAATTCTCAGGTGTAGGTAACCTGTAGCCTGGTACAAGCACGCGATCAAGGGGTGTGCTTTGGTTTTCTTGTATTTGGCTGGATCAGGGTGTCCACCCATAATTTAGAAACAGGGAGCACAGTCTGGGTTTCAGGCCTTAACATTTCTTGACCTTATTAGATTGCCTTTTTATAGTTCCGTCCTGTATTCAATTTTACTTGCTGTAGTCCTTCAAGATTACTGTTTCCACCATGGTATTGACTGTGTTCCTTTTTGTTTTCATTTGGAGGACCACAGTGGAAATAAGATTTTGTTGTGTTATCCTCATCAAGCAACTTATTTTCTTGTATGTTTTGTTGTAAATTTGTGTATGCATTTGAATGTATTTTCTATGTAGTTTGCCAAATAAATTAAATCAAATAACCAACAATTTTACAATCAGATTTGCAGGCCCCTATTTGACTTTTTCTTCAATAGAAGCTGGAACATGGTATCCAAATTGACAGCCAAGAGTCCAAAAGATGCTTCTGGATGACATCTTAGACAGTAAATGTTCCTTTCTACCTCCCTATTGGCTAAATTAATGTCATTCCAATGTTTATGGTGAAATAACTCACTTCAAGTGCAAGAAATGCATTCTTAGATTTATTCAAGGTCACAAAATCTCAAGCTTCTTGGGGAGTAAAGTTTGTTCAGATAAATGAATTCCAATCAGGGTCTGCAGTGGTGTCATTGATTGAGGAGAGGGTTGGGAGGGTGGTGAGTAGAGGGGTTGGGGGTGCATGATGGTGAGAAGAGGGTTTAGAGCGGTGCATGATGGTGAGGAGAGTGGGTGTAAGGTGGTGAGTAGAGGGTTGGGGTGCATGATATTGAGGAAAGGGTTGGGAGGGGGTTCATGATGGTGAGAAGAGGGTTGGGAGGGGTGTAAGGTGGTGAGTAGAGGGCAGGGGTGCATGATGGTGAGGAGAGGGTTGGGAGGGGTGCAAGATGGTTAGGAGAGGGTTGGAAGGGGTGCAAGATGGTAAGGAGGCTGGAGGATGATTGGATGAGATGAAGACAGCTAGTCTGACCTGATCGGCAGTGAAGAGATTAGCTTGTCTCTGTCTCAGCTTGCAGTTCAGATAGTCATCATAACTTTCATGCATACCAAACTCAATATCTTGATTACAGTCATAGTTTGCACAGTTGCTTGGATACTCTGGTATTGTACTACATGGAAATGGAAGAGAAACAATCAATTATTCAGATAATCAAATAATTGTTATAGCCTTGATGATTTCCTTCCAATTTGTGTGACGCATCTTTCATTTGTGTTTACAGTGTTGCATTCTTGCCAAATACAACACAAGCAATGTCACAATTGGTTTCAGAGAAAGCAATCTCAGACTAAAATGTAGGAATAGATGGAGCAGAGTCACGTTCAACACTGACGCACAGTTCATTATGAACGAGACTTAATAAAATACTTCCTCCTTCAATTCATTTGAATAGTGATGATTTCTTGATTTTGTGGTATGATTCTTTCATCTTCAACAACACATGGACTTTTATTTGATTTAACAATTTATGATTAAAAAGACAAGCAATGCAAAAGAGTATAATAAAAATGCTATGAAACATGTTTGGTCTACCTATGGTCAACATATATCTTGTATACACAAATGTAGAAAAATACAGGGAGTTCAATCAGTTATTGAGGATGTTTTTAGTTACCTTGTTGTTGACCCATCCCTGACCAGATCTCCACACATGTACTGAAGGATAATTTCACAGTTGGCATTGGGATCTGAGCAACTGTGCTGATTGGTCCTATGTGTAAGAAGAACAATAATATCATAGTCAAAATAATAGCATCGATCTAAAAAGCCCCAACCCAATTTGCTAGTCATGTTTTTGTTCAGACCATAAGGTCAGACTTGATGCCTAAAGTTTTCTGTTCACAAATTTCTCACATCTATTTACCATTCAATTTGGAGAACTGAGCCAGCCATGTATGCCAGACTGCCAACATTGTAACCACCTCGGTTATTATTCTGCGAGTCAAATAATCTGTTGATGAAAAAAAAAAAATTACAAACAGGGAAATGAGTAATAGCCTATCACTTGTAATTCTTCATTTGTTTTATAAAGTGTTAGAAATTCAGAAGGGGAAACATGTTTAACTTTAACATAGTGGGACTAAGACAGGAGACCCGGGCTTAGTTTCATTAAAAAGTGAAGATTGATCTTAATAAAAAGATGTGTATCGACCTTACTGTTAAACAAAGTGTGATGTCACAACACAAACCCTCAATCCTCCCCGCAATGGACTTTTGTTCCTGTAGAAGAAATGCCATTTAACTAACCCACTCCAATTAAACTGTTTGAATGTCTTCAGGAACATTTCAAGGTAGCTTAATACTTTCATTGTTTTGATGTTATAAAATGAAAAAAAATAGTTAAAATAAAAATTAAAAAAATCATACAGAGTGGTACTATACTGCAAGGGGTTAATGACTCACCTGTTTCCGTTGTTCCTTTCTCTCTTTGCCTCATCAAGTCGATTATTACTACCCCTGTAACAAATAATAATAATAATATTATACTAGTATTGAGTTGACACTTTTAGTGTAATGTATCTCAGTATCCACTACGACTTTAAAGTGCATCCTATTGGAGAAAGCACAAAGCAATGAAGAAGGAATGGGCAGTGGATATTTTACCGGAGGGTGAAGTCGTCCACTGCAATTTTGGCTTTTATTTCCCTCTAAAGAAAAATCCTTGAGAACCACAAATCAGAAAAAGGAAAGGTAATTAATTATATTACTACCAAATACTATCCTTTTAAATACAGGAGTCAGTTTTTAAAGGTATTATACAGGATTGGCAGAGCTGACAAAATAATCACAGACAGTGTTCATGTTTTGTGTAATCAACCACATACATGAAATCACAAACCTGTGAAAATTTGAGCTCAATATTGGTCATCAAGGTCACGAGAAAATAGTGAAAAGAGACCTGATGTGTTTTCTGTTTTTCAAACATCAATGTTATTATCGCGCGCGATAAAAACTATTGTTTTACTCATTTCTCAGAAACGATAGCATTTTAGGCAGAAATATTTTAAGGAACCCTTTCTACCATTACTTACTTTAAATCATGTAAGTTATGTGTGAATCTGTGAATATTTGTGTTTTTCGATCTTACCAATAGTGTACAGGGCCTTTAAGAATAAAAGAAGATGAAAAAATAATAATAAAGGTAACAGTAACACAAGATTTGATCGCGGGACGTGTCATTGCAAAAGCAAGAAGATAGTCCACTCAACTACCAGAATGTGGGCAAAAAAATTGGCACTTTTAATAATCTCATCGTCTACTCATGACAGCGCTATCACCTGCCGGCGAAAAACACAGCCTTTTGAATTTTTTTACTGGCACTGCTATTTATAGGCAAAATAATTTATTGCAGGTTCAGCATCATTTACATTACTTTGTATGACAAAATTAATGAAAATACTTTTTTCAACTAAACAAAATACATTAAGTTGCGCAGTTTCCCAATTGCGCAAAATATCAAGTGATACAACAAAGCAACACGGTATGGAAAAAATTACAAAAACTCACCTTGGATTGTGAAGATACATGTCACTCTGCACACCAACAAAGAACATCAGCACCGACACAAGAACCTTCATTGTAAACATGATTGTCGTTGATTACTAGTAGTAATTTTTACTTTACTTTTAAATCAGCTTTTAATCGCGACCAGCGCGAAAGCAACACTCGCATAACCTGTACTGTAAGTGTAACTGTGCAATGAATGCATGCTTAATTTTGATCGATCAACATACATCAACAAAACACACACGAGACTGACTTCAACTATGACCTTTAACCCAAATACGACTAGATGGTGACGCCCCCCGCACGCACACCGACCAGGTTCACATAGTAACCATCCGCTAATACTGAATAGTGCTCGTGAAATATGGTTAAATATTATTTGTTCACCAAGTTTGGAAGAAAAATACAAACTAGCAAGTTTCCTTATCAGTATTAATGCGTAAAAATTTTGTTTACATTATATCAGATTTGTTGAGTAGGCTCATGTTGCCTACATTGAACGACACCTCAGTGCGGATTGATAATGAAGTTGAATTTATTGAATGCCCTTATTTGGGTATCCAGTAATTGTAAACAGTGAATGTACTATACAATTACAAGGACGATGATTCAGTGTTTCATAACAAAACTAAAACGTTTGCAAATGAACTAATTCTGTCATGCAAGGTCATTGTAGAATCCTTTTTTCCTTGTTACTAAATTCAGATCGGTGGAATTTTTAACAGTTGAAACTAAAATTTCCAACGACTCATGCAGAGTCGACCTTTTCGGATCCTCCAGGGGTTGATTGCAAACTGTAGGCCTGCAGCTGTAATTAAACCTATTGTTTTCTTGTAAAACTTTTTTATTATTATGTAGCTTGATGATTGCTGTCAACATTGAGATACTAAGTAAAATTTTCAAAGATCAATTCTCAATAAATACTAGGTGATGAAAATTTTTTTTTTTTTTTTTTTTTTTTTTTTAATTATGAATAGAAAACCCTGAAGACCAATTACGGGCTCCCTGATAACCCACTTTCTGAATATGTTAGGCCCCTGAGTTACACGGCGCCGTCACAACAAGAATTAGGCCTAGGCCATGATAGACCAGTGCCCAACGAGCCACTGCAGTAGATTGCACAGAAGTATAGCATATGCCTCCCCTAGCGGTCATAGATTGGCATCCACTCAAACAAATTATGACCAATATTAAAACTTACTTTAATTGAAGACCCAGCTAATGTAGGCCTAACGTTGTAGCAACGAATCTTTGTCGACTCCCCTGTACGTACGTCTTTAGAACGTAATGCAACGAAACTACCACGTTGTAGGCACGTATACACAATACGTTGCCATGTTGTAAATAATTGTTTTCAAAAAGAATGTTGCAACAACGTAACTGTTGGATTCTCTCTCCATACTGTGCACTGCTGCTTGACACAATAAGTTCAATTAAATGCAATTAATGGTTGTACTGTTCAGATTGATCGATGCAGATGCGATAGGGACGCTCCTCAAGTGCCAATTGTATCTATGACAATCGATGTAAAACTAAATTGCTAACAAGCATTGTTTTTGATGTCAAACATAAAGCCTTGTACTAATATTTGTTACATAATAAATGTCCTGAAAAACCATCCCAACGAGCTGCTTGAAATATTCAACATGATGGTCTAAACATCGCCAAATACAAACTAAAACAACGTTTACGAGGTCACTCCTCATGGTCAAAACATACATACTATTAATTGTTTGTATGTTGTAATTAAACTATTGTCACAACGTGATGGTAAAAACAAAGATATACTGTATAGGTGATCGTTTCAAAAGGCATGCATATTTTCTTGTGAAACTTTGTGCTATATAATAGAGTTTGTCAGGTGACAAACACTCGAGCTCTAGTTTGTCAATGTAACTGTGAAGTGAATTAGCTATTAAATGTAGGCCTACACATTTGTTTACTGGTTATAAAATGTACACAAATAGTGTCTGGACTCCGAAGTACGGTAGTTCATTGTGTCAGACAATTAACCACTGCAAACAGTAATGTGACAATTCATGAATGATTACTTTCGAGACACATTGTCAATGTAACTGTGAAGCTCAAATGTACAATGTACTGGTTAAATGTACACAATAGTGTCTATAGACTCCGAATGTAGTCTTGTGTCGGACAATAAACCATTGCAAGCAGCCATGTGATAAGTCATGAATGTTTACTTTCGAGACACATTTGTCAAGGTAACTGCCAGTGTGAAGCTATCAAAATCGTCACCCACCGATTCCACGAACTGACACACGCACGTAGACAGTAAAAAGTAACAATTGGAGAAAACGGCATTTAATGTTGGAATGCTAAAATCCCACTTTCCTTCAAAACTTCAATAGTTTTCTTACCGTGGAGACTATAGGCCCCTCACGTGCGGCCGAACCAATTTATTGAGAACATGGGAAACTAAAGGAAATACAATTGTGTCCTTGAGTGGGTTGTAGGCCGCTAACCATATTAGTACAAGTTTTGTTTAATTTGCCTTAGTGGGAGATATATTATGCAGATGTTGAACTTGACCGTCCGGAAGCTCGAGACCTCGGCAGTGTATTCTCGTGTCATCGGCCGCTGATGACGGTGGTTGTATATCCGGAAAGTTCACATTATTTTGTGTGGGGTAATTTTCCCATAAAATCCCCGCCATATGAAAAAGAATGAATCTCAATGGCTGTCAGGACGGTTACCCAAACCGCCTATGTCAAAAGTTTACCTAACTTTGAAAAGAAACGCGACGTAGGCCTACTGTCTGGTTCTTTTTGGCCTCCCCAATCCCGGCATGTGATTTTCTTTCCTCATATGTCATATATGCCATATGCTGGCACAAAGTTTAAAACTTAAAAGATTTCCTGGTTTGCCTATTATGGACCCGCGAAAGTAATTATTAATTCCTTTCAAGTGAGTTATTAAACTACGTACTACTTTTAGCATTTAGGCTTACGTGATGGATTGGCTCAAACCCACCCTATCCAAAGCGAACGGGCGCGTCATCATTGACATTACGTCATGACCACTTGTTGGAACTACTTTTTTTGACCTGGCTTTCCACCGGGGGGGCCGGCCAATCATTCATCCGTGACGAGTCAGTGACGCGATTGATATTTACATGTAGCTGGTGATGCTGAGAGAAGATTCCATTTGCGAATTACTGAACTTTGCTTTGCCTTCTTGAGGAAAAGGCTACTGTGCTAGAGTAGTGGTGTTGGTAAGTACGATTTTAACAACTTTACAACAACCTTTTGCAGTTCCTTTACTATAAATATGAGTTTTATATTTAACTCTCATGTCAACATAGAGCTGAGCTGAGTTCGGCATATATAACGAACGTTGTACAACAGGCCTACAATTTTGATCTGTGTTTCATAGTAATCCAAGACCATTGACGTATTAAAAATCCGTGTTGTGATGATGAGTTTGCGCAATTTGGAAACAGTGCACCGACATTGATGTGGGATCTGACTGTAGTCCTGTAGTGTTACTGTGTTTAATAGTGGTTAGTGTTACTGGTTTAGTGTCTGATCAAGCATAGAGCAAGGCAGTTGAGCTTTCAGATAGAAAGATTTCTTTTGGGGGATTGGTACTGGTATGAATTTTATAAATTTGTTTTTATCAATTATCAATATCTTGTTGCAACTTTTTCATTTTATTTACTCTTTATCATAAAAGACACCTGAAAGTAAAAATAAAAATAAACACGTGATAAAATTTATAGTGTTTATTTTTCAAATTTTGAGATGTTTTTATGCAACTATGCTTGAACATGGCCCCATGATTTGGAAAGCAACTTTGGTTGAATCATGGAGGTGGAAATTGACACGATCTGCCATTTTTGTTGTCGTACTTCCCCAACACTGCAAAAGACTGGAATTCACCAGCATCACTAGCCCCACTAAGTTTCGGCACACACTCATAGGTGCGCATGGAGGAAGGAAGAGCTTTTCCTTCCTCCATGATCTAACTAGGAGCTCTTCCCTCCTGATCTGACCTCATATTGTGTATTGTTCCTAGAAAGGAGCTGATCAAACATCCTTTAATTTCTTTCATTCTTTTCAGCACTTGTACATAGTGCACCTTAGTTCTTTTTCACCTTTTGCACTTTTCCTACTGGCTGTTGACGTCACTTTGCACAACATCCCAGTTTGGCTCAGTTTGAGCCGCTAGAGGGATTATCCTACCAAGTACCAAGTACATCAAGATCAAGGAGTAAAAATTAGGTTGAGAAATACCGCAATGTGTTGTTCACGAAGTTAAAGGACACCACATAACTTTGATCTGAGGGATATTTGTGTGAATCATTAAATTTATATTCTACTTCTAGGCAACCATTACCATTAGGTTGTACAATTTGTTTCCCCGCCCTACCGGGACAATAGCGGATCGTTTTGTGGGTGACAAATGCCCTGCATGTCGGTCGGGCCGGGATTGTGCGGGGGTTGTTATAAATGCCCCACATGCCGGGGCCGGGATCGTGCGGGGGTTGTTATAAATGCCCCGCATGCCTGGGCCGGGATCGTGCGGGGGATGTACAAAAACAAGTGCCCCGCCCGGCCGGGCACGTAGCGGGGCATGGCAGGGACTATGACGCCAAGCCATTTTTACATCCCCGGCCAAGTCCCCGCTAGTCCCGGGTCCCCCAGGGCCGGGATTACAATTGATATGTGCATTAGACCTCCTAGTGTGTTTGTTTTGCTCACTTTGATACAGACGCAATCTTCTTCAATCAGTGGCATCATTCAACCAAGATGCAGTGTGTAGTGCTTTCACTGCTTGCAGTGTCATTATGCGTCCATGCTGATGTCTACATGCACAACCCAAGGGGCTCAAATAACAGGTTAAACGAGAGGTCTGCTAACCGACAAAATGGCAATAGAATGTTTGATTCACAGGTGAGTTAGAACTGAGCTGCAATAATCTTAGCTATTGGAAACTTGAATGTGTAATAAAGGCAGGGTCATAGATTTGGTAATATGTGACAGCGTCATGTATTGAGTAACTCCACCACCCCCACCCCCCTGCCCCCATGCCACTCAGGGGTCAAGTTTTTCAAGTTTTTCAGTTTTTCAACCTCGTACAACGAGGTTCGGAACAGGGGCACTGGAACATACATGAACATGCCTGAACATGCCTGAACATAGGGGCACTTGTACATTCATATAATTACTTACCATAACTCAGGACCGGCAGGGATGTTTGGCACAGAGAAGCCGCACCGAACTGCAGTTGTGTTCAGCGCGAGACATTTACCAGGAAAAAGCTCCACCGACTTGGACAAAGATAACATCAAAACCAAATCAAACCAATTGTCTTTAAATTTGCAGATGAAAATCATGTTTTTAAATGGTGAATTAGTCAAAGAAGAAACAACCTTTCTTGCAGAGACAGTGACCTTTCGTGTTTTAGCTTTCTTATCTTTGCACCATTCTATCAACTCAACTAAATCAACATGACCTAGGCTCTATGTAACTAAAATGTCTGGGCCTCTTAATTAACGAATGTTAATTTCAATACACTTCATCGCCACGATAAGAGAATAAACAATCTATTACGGAGTTAATATTGTTTTAACTTCAGTTAATTAAAACACATACGATCGAATATGGTATTGTGTTGACTTATTAAAATTACATAATTCTTAATTAAAAACATGTTATTTAAAATACATCAATCCAACTGGGTCATAGATTTGTTTTTTCGTCAACGTAATGCTGATTTGAAGGCAAAATTATCAATAAAGATGCAATAAAAGTCACATGTGAAAGTTTCAGCTGAATGCAGAGTCTAATTAACTTGTTTTTTAAAACCGTCACGTCGAATCCATGAGGTGACAGTGTGTACCATCCACACCCCTGGCCGCAGCATTCGCGACCGGGACACCAATCCTCAGAAATCTGAGAAACGATTCATGCATGAATCAATTCTCAGATTCAAATGTTTTGGGTTTAAAACTATCCAAATCATTTAAATTCGAAGGGAATCCTTTCTCAGAATAGTTTATACTATCAACAGCTGCTGTGCTTCTCACCAAGGAAGTTTTTATGGTCATACATTTTAAGAGTACATGTATTTACCAATGTATGACCCTACCTTTTAAAGGTATTATACAGGATTGGCAGAGCTGACAAAATAATCACAGACAGTGTTCATGTTTTGTGTAATCAACCACATACATGAAATAACAAACCTGTGAAAATTTGAGCTCAATTGGTCATCGAGGTCACGAAAAAAATAGTGAAAAGAGACCTTCTGTTTTTCAAACATCGAGTTTATTATCGCGTGCGATGAAAACTATTGTTTTACTCATTTCTCAGAAACGATAGCATTTTAGGCAGAAATATTTTAAGGAACCCTTTCTACCATTACTTACTTTAAATCATGTAAGTTATGTGTGAATCTGTGAATATTTGTGTTTTTCGATCTTACCAATAGTGTACAGGGCCTTTAAAGTATTATCTAGATTAATTATAATAATAATAATACGAGATATTTATATAGCGCATAATGCAAGAGCCTCTCTGCGCAACTTAAAACAATGAAATGAATATAAAAGCAAGTTAAAAAAATAAAGTCTTAAACAAATGAGTTTTTAAAAGTCCCTTGAAAAGTAGTGTCGAGTCCACAGAGTACCACCTACTTGAAAAAAATATGTCTGTGCCTAAGAGCTGCTTCAAGCACAAAGTTTTGCTTCAACAAACTTTCTGCTCATCAGCAAAAATGAGCAGGATTTCAGTCACACTCGCATACATGTACATGTACATGGAACATTTTACTCTGGTTGGTGAAATTTTTCTGGTTAGAAAAATTTTGTTGTGCATATTCTGTGCTTACATGTAGCTATTTGTTGTGATTAAGAAGCTCTGTGAAATTGGGCCAAGGTAGAACTGAATGAGAAGAAGTGGCTTTAGCATAGTACAGAATGTAATCTTATTATGTTTACAGACCATTGGGGACGTTGATGAGGCATGTTGATTTATTATGTTGCACTGCAGTCCTGCCATGCCTGTAGAATTTGTTTTTTGATTTCTTGGCATGGAGTTACTGTCATCTTAGACCCAGTTTGGCACCAGGAAGTGAAATTGCAGTCATTGTTATTTGATACTGACCTACAATAAGGGGTACTGTTAGTACCTAAGCACAATGAGAGTGTTATTTAATACTAAGTACAATTACAGGTGATGCCTTGTTTCCTCCAAGGTGGATTATCATGTACCCCATTGAGGAAGAACAACAACCGGCTGTTGTCACTGTGTGATGGAATAAGGAAATGGAAACTAGATTCACTCTGTTGTTTGTTAAACTACCTTTTGCCATTTTAAACTTTAAATGTGAACTTTGTTTGCTACATCTGAACATTTCCTTGTTGATTTGAATTTGTTCTTGATAAACAAGTATTGAGAACAGGTAGATAATTAGATTTTGGTGAGTTATTGTGTGTAAGCTGGACAGTGACAGTGACACAAATCAAATAGAATTGTCAGGAATTGAAGTGGTAGGTAATTATAGACATGGACAGTGGACACCCATTTGCCTTTAAATGTTAAAAGGATTTGCAAAAAGGGGTATGCAAAATAGTTTTCAAGTAATGTAAATAATGATTTTATCTTTATATTTTGTCTTTTGAACTACATCAGAATAACAACAGAGGTGGTTACAATGTGGGGGATTCAACTGAAAATGCTGCCAACAATGAGGATCAGCAGTATAGGATGGTTAGTATACCAAGACACCTCCCACCCCCAAGCACAATAACCCCATACTCCACCAACAAAACCCCAACAAAACCAAAATCTATCTCTGATTATAATGTCTAAAGTACTTTCATCTTAATATCTGGCATTCTATAATCACAATCATGTCATCAGTTACTACAATGTATTACTATACCTCATACATATTCATGATCAAGAGCTGAATTCTCACTGGTCAATTCACCATATGCTACGCAAGTATTCAAGCACAGGTTAAATACGCATGAATAGTTGGTGGTTGACTATCGCATGGGCAACAGTAGTAGTCTATTGCATGTGCGTTAGTCTAATACTCCCAGCTTTACGAAGCAATCATTCAACATACGCATGGAAAGATGGTGGCACAGGCATGTCACTCTGCCTTTTCCAGGATTCGGATGGACAATTGATATTAGCTTCCCTAGGTATTGGAAGTTGATTAGGCAGTTCCCGAGTCTTTGCCTCAGGACTGGAGAGGAGCTAATATCAACTGTCTGCCCTCAAACCATTTTAAATTGTATAAATATTGAGGACTTCACTTTGTGAAAAACTAAATCATCTCACCTTTGCTTCCACTTTCAGAAATATTTTTCAAGTGCAGCATACAAGACAATGACGGCCAATGGTCAACTGACCGGACAGGGTCAGACCCTTATGACCATGGAGTGGACCAATCAGCATGGCTGTGGCGGAGATGAGAACACCGACCCACATAAGCTCAATTGTAACATTGTGTTGCAGTACATGTGTCAAGTAGATGCTGACACTGCTACAGGTAAGATCCAGACTAAAGAGGACTAGTAAACTACAGTGATAACAAGGTTTGTGGTTTGGTGCGTTAGAACAAGGAGTGTGTTTTGGTGGTCCTAACCAGTAACTATTTTCACTTGAATTGGCCATTGGTTAATCACTGGCCAATGCACCCAAGAACTTACACCGCTTTGGGTGACAATAAGATACAATGAAGGAGACTTTGCTTATGTCCTCTACCAGTACCACCCATCAAAAGTCTCAATTTCTTGCCATGCAATGTTTACAGGTTTCAAATAATAAGTTCACATTCAAAGTGGTAAAAAAGTACAACAAAATTAATAAACTTTAAATATTGTATTATATAAAACAGATTGTATGCAGCTCATCTTGTTTTATGTGCCATTTAATGTTGCAGTTTTGAACTAAGTAAATCTCTGAACAATTAACTCTTGTCGAAGAGAAGTGTGTAGAGTTTAAAATTAATGATGGATGCTTGAGTAATTCAAGCTCTGAAAAATACAAGTATGTCGTATTGTGGCCGAACGGTCAAGTGCACTTGAACTTAACCTTAGCAGTGGTGTTTCTAAGCAGCAGTGTGTGGTTTGAGTCCTTGATCTTGACGCTTGTGTCCTTAAGCAAGATAACCATTAATGCTTTTATTTGGATGGGACATAAAGCCAGAAGCACGGTGTATTGAGTAATGCACGCAAATGAACCTAGTTACACTTATCGCTAAGAGAATAGGTTTGCCTTGTAGGTGTTTCCAGTAGTAGCTGCATGAATGGGTCTCTCATAATTCAAAAAAATAAATAAAAAATGCCTGTAGATAAAGCGCTTTGAAAAAGGGGGAAATTGAAAAGCTATATTATTTTGTTACGTCTGCAAAAACCAGCCACTTTATTTTAAGCTAAACTATTGGACCAGATGGAATTTTGACATTAATTTTGTCCAATCCTACCCAGGTAATGATGACACAATCCGTAACGGCCGCACTACCAATACCCAGGATCACACCAGGATCAACAATCTGAACGAGAACCAGAAAGCTGCCAATAACCGCAAGAACAACGTTAGAGCTGATCGTGGATTACATGAGACATGGGACTGGTACGATAAATGCTACAACAGGGAACGTAATGCTGGTAAGGCAATACAATCATTCTGTGTTTTATGTGTCTGGAGCACTTTAATCAATAAGGAGAAAGAAAGAAAAGGGTATGCAGGTACTTAACTTGATAGAAAAAATCCTGATGGGCTTTTAGTAATGTAGAGGCACAGGAGGCCCGACCTATTAAAAAGGTTCTAAGCATTCACTGAAATACTACAGCAAAATCCACACAATGACATCTAATATATAAAATGGTCTCCTGTACTCTCCTGCACTTGAATTGATTTCAATTCCCCAATCAGTAGCACAATTACCACAGTCACTTATGTGAAGAGCACAAGGTCAACACGAGGCTGGCTACTGCTAGCCCTAAACATTACAATACTATCGCTCCCAATAAAACAGTATTCAGACCATGGGCAAAGCCATGCTCCCTATAAAGTAGAGAGAAATACTTAAAGAAAATAACGTGATCTCTCTTGCTCAGAGCTAAAATGGAAAAGACAAAGGTCCAAAAGTTGTGGACACAAACGTTAAGTTGTTTTTTTTAAGTATGGAAACGAGAAAGTTGCATTGGGCCCAAGTAAGATTGAGGGCGCACTTGCAACTGCAGTGTGATTGAGCCATACACCAACCCTCCATTCCACTCTACTTGATGGACAAGATATACTGGTCTAAATTTCAACATTTAGGGTGTCCATACTGGAAGCCTGACCTGGTCAGGATGAGAGTGCTCTAGATGGAAGAATGTCTGATGATGATAGATGATGGAGTCAAATGATTTTGATAAATATTTAACAAATTCTCAATGAGGTTGCATTCACTGTCTTTATCGAAAGTTGTGTTGACCATAAGTTACACTTGCATCCAACAATGTTTGGTTTTTTTTTTTTACAAGTTTACCCAAAAATTTAATGTTCACTTTCCAGGGTTGTTCACTGCTGACCAGAAGCTGAAAACCAATAATGATAATGGATACAGCTCGGCAATCTACACCCGCCAGAATCCCAACGGCAACAGGCGTGGCTATGAGTGTCCAGAAGAGAGAGACTATTACCCTTACTGGCATCCATCCCCCTGGAAAGACATGGCTGTTCTGGTCAGCAACGAAAGCTTGTGCGAGTGAGTGATATTATAAATTATGCAATGTAGTATTTGGGGTGAAGTTTTAAAGCAGATATCTGCTGGTGTGCTATGTTTCTATTGTATGTCATTGCTTAATTAAATGTGTATTTGTTCAAACTCTAGGTTTTACCAGTCAGAAAGTCACAACGTAAAGCAGAAGTATGAATGTGTTGAAACCTATGGCAATGGTAACACTGGTGACCGTAAGCACTGGTCAAGATGGAACAATGAGGCAGAATGCACAGAAAATGGCGGCCAGTGGTTGGCCTTCACCAACTATCTAGAGAGAGCTCCACGTGAGTATTTACTACAATAATTTGAATTGCGCATGACCAGAAATGAAAGTGGGGCAAAGGATTTAGGGTGTAACCTGAGTCCAAGCCAAAAGCAACCATCGTGGCGTGATGATTTTGAAGCAATGTGTTACACAATATGTGAAACCTGCCACATATATATGTCATAATAATAACTAATTTTAAGACAAGAAAACAATCAGAATTTCTTACCTAGACAAGTTCAGCATTTGTAACGTTAACTTACTCGGGTTCATATCATACCTTAACCTTAACTTAGGTCAAGTCATCAAGGTGCGGGTTCAAATCCCAGTCAAGACACTTGTGTCCTTGCGCAAGACACTTAACTATAATTGCTTCCGTTTACAGAAGTAAATGGGTACCTGTGAGGGCAGAGACGGTTCTTGTGATTAATTTAGCTTGTGTGCTACATATTTGGCAGCGCAGGCTGTATACACCTAAGGGAGCCGAGATGGTTTAGGAATGAAATAAATGGCCCGTGACCAGGGGTAAGAATGTCGTGCCATGAGCATCACTGAGCTACTGATTTGAGCTCTGTATAAGAAGCCACTATTGTTATTATTTTTATTGATACATGTTTAACCTTAACCCTCATAGTAAACAATTTCTTTGATTCCCGCATTAGAGTACAATAACGCAGCAGCTTGTACAGCGAGGTCAGGCACTGATGGTGTTCGCTACGTATGGGGTCGTCCAGAAGGAGAGATGACTGAACAATGCCTTGTAGCTTTAGAGCCTCCTGATTGTCAGGCGGCTCCATGGACAAGGGTTAATCATCTGGGGAATACAAGAGGTGGAGAAGCCAGTCAGTATGAGTGGACTATGCCGTACTTCCCATCTGGAAACACACAAAGATGCGTTACACGACTAAGGTAATTATATTTGAAATAAAACAGTTGTATCCGTTTAAGGTGATTACGCTTCCCAGGCTGTATTGTAAACTTGGTCGTGGTCCTTGGCTATACAGTAGTTACAGGTTGAATGGCTTCTGACTGGCAATCCCAAACAAAGATATTGACAAAATAGGGAGACTACTTACATAGAGCGCACCAGCATGTTAATCTGGAGGTCGCCGGTTCAAGTCTTGCTCATGTCACTTTTTCTTGTTTCAACCCTAAATTAAAACTTGGGTAATAACAGTTTTATCTTATTGACTTATTTCTTCACACAATGATGTTTTGACACAACTTTGGTGGGAAAGGTTGTAATTACATTTTATTCTCAAGCAATTAAGTTATTTAGAAGTAGAGTTAGGTCAAGGATTGCATAGGAACCAAGTCATAAACAATTTATTTTATCAAACTTCTAGATCTTTTTACTTTATTGCTTGATCTTTCTTCAGGGTTTACTTTAGGTTAGTTTGTGTTTTCATGCACTTTTGAAACTGTTTGTTTGTGTTTTAAATGTACATGTTTTAGATTTCCCTCTTTTCTGATGATTTATCTTTTTCTTAATTCAAAATTTGATAAAATATTTATAAAATGAGGGCCTCAATGATGATCCCTGCTGAGGCTTGCCACAATACTAATTGTTATAATTATAATAATATATATTTTCTTGGCAATGTGATTTCTTACAGATACAACATCACCACAGATGACTATGATCCAATCACTACAGATGCTGCCCAAAACCAAGATGTGTATGTAGATTTCCTCATTTTGTGTTTTTTTTTTTTTCCCAAAATAAAAAGCTTATTTTTTCTGTGTTCAACTCCAAACTACATTTGTTTTAAGAAACAAAAAGAATGTATGAGTTGTTTTCTTTAATTCTTTCAAAGCTTCTCCTGTATGTATATTATTGATTTATAACTGATCCATGTGTTATTTTCAAGAAAAACTTTGTTTTTCTTAATACTTGTTTATGTTTTGAAGAATGTTTTTTTTCTTTCATCCATTTATTATTAATTATTATGAGGCATTAACTGTTAAATGTAAGGTCATATTTTTGTTCAGAAGCCTACTTGTTATAAAGTAGTATCTATCCCGCAAAATTGTTCTGTCTGAAGTGCCCATTTTGGTTATAAATCAATAAAAGTATGTTAAACTCTTCGAGCACGAATTATTCTCAGATTTCTGAGGGTTGGTGTCCGTTCACAAATGCTGTGGACAGAGATGTGGCTGGTATCCAGCTGTTCCCTTGCTAACTTGGATGGATCCGATACTCTCATGAAAATACCTTGGCAGGTTTAATTTGCTGTTTTCTCAACAAGTTTCACAGGTGCCTTGTTTTGTATCTTTATTGATAATTTGGCCTATTAAACAGCTGAGCATAACGTTGACAAAAAACAAGCTATGACCCTGCCTTTAATTTGATTGACTAATTTTATGTTCTGTATCTGTTTCAGAAATGGAGGCATCATCTCCCCTGTTCAACAGAATCCCTATGTTGATATTGGTGCTGATCGTCTGGCCCTTCGACTGGCCATCAACACAGCCCAGTTTGGTCGCACTTTCCAGGATCGCTCCCATGCTTTGATCATGATGCCACGCCCGGCTGGTGATGGTACGAATGAAGTTTGATGTCTCTTTCTTCTCGAGTTATCATGGCCCGGCAGTCGGCCCAATTTCATAAAGCAAGAAATAATGTCAAGCCAACCCTTTTGCTAAGCGAAATATTGGGGCACCAGTCATAGCAGCTTTAATGAGATGGTATTTTGGCTGGTAACCCATTTCTACTTGGCGAAATGTTTTCACAGATAAGCATTACAACCTGATGAAATTTATCCAATGCTATGATCAGCTCCATAGAACTTACTTTCTTAATCATGGTTTCCATATCTTTCCAAATGCCCAGACAATAGAAATATCATATTTTAACTATTATTACAATGACATTGATTGCTTTAAGCCAAATACACTTAAAAGAGCTCAAAAGAGATAAGTTCTTAACACATCGTATTGGCAGATGCAGTGAGCAGTGATCATAAAAATATGAAAGTACTATGTTGTTTTTTAGCAAAAAATGTAACAACTATTTCTATTTGCAACTATTCTATTTGAAAATTGTCACCTGTGAAAATGTGTGTTTTTCCCCCTTCACAAGAAATGTACATGAAGACCCAAGGTTCCCCATAATATTTGAATATGTGTGCATGGTCAAGTGGTTAGACTGCATGACTTGCAATCACAAGGTGGTGGGTTCGAATCTGGCCAAACTAACCATTGATTTCACAATGACTATAATAAGTATTGTCCTCTTAGACTAGTTACTGAATTACAATTTATTGATTTGTGCAATTGATAATCATGGATGTTAAACCAATGTTTGTATGAGAGAGAGAGAGAGAGAGGCTGTTGCCAGCGTGGTGTTATATCCCCTTGGGAACTTTGCTGAGCTCCCTTGTTTGGAAGATCAAACAAATAAACAGACTTGTCAGTCTATAACTGACATAACCTTTGGGTTGAATTGCACTTTCTTTTGCTGCCCGAGCTGCCAACTCTCCTTGATTCTGCAGAAAGTTCCCTGAAAATATACAGATCTTTCCATGTTCTGATGAACAAATTTGAAAAGCTCTGAGATTCTGTTGAATAGAATATCTTCATAGTTTGTTGTACAAAATCTCCCTGATGTTGGCAGTTTTGTGCTGCCATGGACTTGGATTTTAATAAGAGAAATATAAATTCCTTCCTTCAGCTCTCCTGAGTTTTAATCTTTAATGTTTTTTGTTTGTAGCCCTTACCAAAAATGGCTGTCAGCCATCTTTTTTGTTGAACTTGCATGAAAAAAAACCAAAAACAAGATGCTGGTCCTCTATGGCTGCCATAGACTTTTAGAGACATTTTTACAATGTTGATTGCTGGTATGTTTTTGACTGCATGTGTCCATATCACCACAGACTGACTGTGCATGTAGCAGATGTGTATAACCTATACTCTGCAGTCAAAATCTTAAACAATGATGTACACTTTGATGCTCACAGATATGAATACCGCCAAAATCTACAATTTGAATGTCCGGGGGAAGCGTGGTAACATTGTACAGGTATATCCAGCAGTAGAATATGACTTCATCCCCAAGAATCTGGAGATCAATGCTGGTGATCTGGTACACCTACAGTGGACAGGTGAGTTTAAGAACAAAAGTGCAGTCAAGCCATGTTCATACTTCACTCCAAAGCGATTTTTGATGATGCAAACAATCGGTATGAGCTGTTTTCCAATTTGAATGTTAGAAAATTTGCTTTGTTTCGAACTTTGCACGAAGGGTGAACTGGGCTTAACTATGCTGTTCTTAAGCTGCAAGGGGATAGTTATATTATTGTGTGTGAATTATTATGGTTGCTTTATTTATTATCTTGAATTATTCCTGCATCTTTGATTGTTTAAATATTCTTGTGTTTTGACTTAACTGCATGCTTATTATTTTCATTTCTTGGGCTGTTGTAGTTTTTGTGTTTACATTTATATGATAGCCCATTGAAGTAATTTTAACGTGTCATTGCTACTGTCTATAAACAAAGCTTTTATCATTATTGCTATTCTTGTTTAAATTACTATGCTGGGTAATTTTGATTGTATCAAAATGTGCAATAGTATTAGAGGACCGTAGTCATGTCTTTCAGACAAAGAAGCAGATATCCCTCACCGTTATCTCTGCTACAATTTGATGTCCTTCCATCTTGAATCATTTTGATGTATAACTTTCAGAATTGCCTTCTCTAAATTAATTGGCGTGATCAGATGTTTTCCTCCAATTCCTTTTTTTAGGGCCATAAAAAAACTGAACACTACATGCTTGGTAGTTTTATCTTTCATGTTTGATTGATAGTGGAGTTCTGACCAGGCATGATATTCTTCCTAGTTTATTCTGATTTTCCGATTTGTTTGCCCTCGGAAAAATTAGAAAGAAAACTGTGCTTAAATAGCCCTAAATGTTTATTAAAGCCTAGAGCATTTGTACATGTAGGTCAGCCCTTGTACTCAATAAAATGTTCCTACTTTCAAGGACCAAATGGCATACCTGGTTCTGACTACAAATCGACTAAAGGAATGAAGCTTCTAATTTGTCATGTTAGAACTTTAATAATGATTTTGGGTTGAACAAAGAAAAATTGACTAGAGCGGGATTTGAACCAACGACCTCCGGTGTGAGCTATCTAGCCCTATGTTGGCGGTTTCCCTATTTTGTCAATATCTTTGTTCGGGGGGTGCCAGTCAGAAGCCATTCAACCGTAAACTGCCGTGTAGCCAGGGATCACACCCAAGTATACGATACAACCTGGGAATAATGAGTACCATAATATTTGATCTAATTGCAGGATCCAATACCCACAATAATCAAGCTCCAGGAGGTGACGGTCAGACTGGTGATGCAGGAGAGGGAAGAGGAGGTAAGGCATCCATTGACTGCATCCACTATGTCAAGGTTTAGTATCACATGAACACGCATTGACGCATAGTTACCTTTATAACACCCCTTACGAATATTCTGCCTTTTGATTGGTTTACAGCGCGTCACATGATATGTTTTTTTCTTTATTTTTTTTTCTTATAATAGCAATACCTGTAACAATGTGCTGTTTAGTCTTGGACTGCCAAAAGCTGACCCTAAAATCTGTTATTCTCTCTCTGTATGCAGGTACTGATCGGAATAACATTGTGCAGATGTTAAATCAGCTAGATAACTATCCAATGCCCTTTGAGCAGAGTACGATGTGGACCAATGCTCAGGTTAAATGGATTTACTTCCAGGATACCCCGAACATTGCACCTAAGGACTTGGCAGTCAACATAGCAAGCTCTGGATTCTATCAGTAAGTAAAAGCAAACTCAAATTAGTGTTTATTCTAAATGGGTGTCTGTTTTTTTGTTTTTGTTTATGTTTGTTTGTTTTAGGTGTTTGTTTTTGGGGGGAGGGGGCTCTACATACTTGTTAATATGGACGCCCTGTTTATCTGACTTTTACATTTAGAAGGATTATGTTGAGGCTATGTTCAAATTAATTGCTACGGCTGTGGCTTAATCATCAAGTCAACGTGCATTAAAGCATAGGAGGCCCATAGCAACAAAAGCCGCAGCCGCCAATTTGAACATGGTCTAAGTGCACAATTTGGGCACCCATTTTTTTCAAACTAAAAGCAAATCTGGACACCCTGTTTCCAGATCCTGATTCACATCTTGAATTACACCTGGAAAATTATTATGGTTGATTTTATTTTATTTCTTTTTTGCTTCATTTTTCATCTTTTCACCACAGGAATGAAGGTTTTTGTCTATTCACGACTGGATTTTAATGCCATTTGCAAGTTACATTTGAAGAATGTCTGGTGCAATGATTTGCTTGTTAACAAGTTACCTCTTAAACATATGAATTACTGAGACTGCTACATCACATAAGAGACAGTGAACACCCATACACAACTTTGAATGAATGTGTATGGCACAATGGTACCAGGGTTTGCTCATTTGGAGGTTGCTATACAAAAGCTTGCCCCGAACCATGTGACATAGCAACTGTCTCTGTTGGTCTGAGGTATTCAAATTTAAGCTGTAACTTGTGACTATAAAACAAGTCATTGTACCAGATTTTACAAAATCTAACTCTCAAATGGCTTATTAGGCCTATTGTCATTGAGGCTTAGCATTCAGTTTAATTTAAATCATTTTGTTTGCATAGTAATAGTATGTATAGACACAGACATGAGAGGGTGCTTTTTTCTAAGATTAATTTTGTCAAATATTTCTTGTCACCCCCAGGTGTATGGAAGCAGCCACCTGTGGGGCTCAATCTGTCGCGAACAAGAACACGATGAACAACCTACTGGACAACGCACCTGCTTCATACCCAGGGGCCCTCATGGAATTCGCAAAGGGAGAGTACGTCTACATGGGAAGTCGCAATAATAATTTCAGCAATCGCAGCCAGAAGGGCAGGCTTATGATCAAGTGAGCTGGCAATAACGTCCAGTTGTCTTGTGCTCTTGTGCTCTAGGGACCTTAGAGAAACCTGTCATGCTTTAACGTACTTTTCAGTTACACTTTTTGTAAATTCGAATAAAACTAAACTTTCGTCCAACAAATACCCCCAAATCTGTTTGTTGGGAATGGTACTAGTTAGAGGGGTGAGCCTGCATATCTTGTGGACACCCAGTTTGGAATGTTGATGTCGTACTTTATCTTTCTTGTAATACATGTGGAAAGTAATGTAAGGGAAGAAGTCAAAGACTGCTCTTCACTTTCAAGCAAAATTTAGACTGCCTATTTTTCCATTTCTGGCTTGAAAAGCTGCAAAATGACATTGTTCTGAAAGTACACTTTCTTTGGTGTTTTATACTTCAATACATGTATATGATGAGTTTATTTAGGGTCCCTTGATATTGTGTTATTGATTGACATTTTGTCACAGGTCTTGTTTTTTAACATGTAGTTTCTTTTGCACATAAATTGAAAAAATCCCCTTCCACCGTCAGCCCTACTGCATTATTTTAACCTTTTACTTTCATTAATATTGTCTTTCATATTAATAGTATTTTTAATGAGATTTATATCAGAAGAGTAAATTATGGTAACATTCCATTAAAATGAGAGAAGGTTTCAGGGCCTTGTGTTTTTTTCTGGCAGGTTGAACAAGGCATTAAGTTATCTGACACTGTCAAAAAGATGAAAGTATTTTTGATGACAATCAACTGTACTTGTTATGAACTTGTCAGTCCTCAACTTAACGTCATTATTCAACATAAGTCATTATTTTCTACTTATCTATACCTTTTCGGTCACTAGATATCACGAAAATATAACTCAATAATAAACCACAAGGGAAACTATAACTCTTAAGGCAGGTATATTTTCAAAAATAATATTTTGTAGTACCCTTATTTGTAACCTTGCATTTAAAGGTATTATACAGGATCGGTAGAGCTGACAAAATAATCACAGACAGTGTTCATGTTTTGTGTAGTCAACCACATACATGAAATAACAAACCTGTGAAAATTTGAGCTCAATTGGTCATCGAGGTCACGAGAAAATAGTGAAAAGAGACCTTATGTGTTTTTCAAACATCGAGTTTATTATCGCGCGCGATAAAAACTATTGTTTTACTCATTTCTCAGAAACGATAGAATTTTAGGCAGAAATATTTTAAGGAACCCTTTCTACCATTACTTACTTTAAATCATGTAAGTTATGTGTGAATCTGTGAACATTGGTGTTTTTCGATCTTACCAATAGTGTACAGGGCCTTTAAGTATTTATGTAATTATCACCAACTTGGAACCTATTTCAGTATATAAAATGTAGATTTTGATTTTTTTTTAAAGAGAGGTAATTTGTATATTTTGTAGACAGATTGATGTTGTTTGAATGTTATATATTCTTGTAATTCTGATTAAGGTGTGTGATAGACATGGTAATAAATCATGAGTTAGATGCAACTGGGCAGGGGTTGAAAAAACGCACGAGCAGGCTAGGTAAGGATTGTTTTCATTGGTGTAATTGCTGCATCAGGGTTAAGAAGCAATGATATCTTTTGTACATGTGTGTGTGGGATGCGCGGTGTTTGCTTCTTGAATTCTGCTGACATAAAGAAAGAAATATTTAAACCAGTGCGATGTTGCGTACCACCAACAGCAACATTGTCGGTAATGTTGCTGGCGTAACAACTGCCTCTTCGTAAAAGATTTAAAGCCAATTGTTAGTAATCATTGATGATGCTTTAAAACTATGAGATGTACACGTCAATGTCGAGAGTTATTGTTTGAAATGTTTGGGGAATAATGAGAAGTGGAACTTGTTTCGATAAGAATTGTGATTGTCATCAATTAAATTGTATTAAATATGCATTCCATATATTTTTTTAACATCGATGCCTTAATCGAATATGCAAGACATTTACTTGTCGTATAAATAAAATTGATTTTTCATTCTACAAGTCTGTCTGCTGGTTCAGACATCGGAGAAAGTTGGAATAAATACTTCTATAAAACTTAAAAACATGTAATGGGTAGTGAATCTCTTTTGTTCATGTGTTGTTATTTTACTTGTTGAAGAGTTTTAAGGAAAGGGGTATATCAACTCTTCCATAAAACGCATAAGTAATTTATTGATTCCCCCCATCTAAACTCAACCCCCCCCCCCCCCCCCCCATTATACTACTGCTATCTATAAATAATTAAATAAATACAATGAAACAAACAACTATAATGAAAAACAAACAATTCGTTGTCCCCAACACACAAACAGGATTTCAAAGCATTCAAATTTCTTCGGTTTAATATTATTTTAATAGACGATCATTAACGATATAGCTTTTAGAAACACAGTTTAACATTATGGTAAATATGAAGTGGTAAGAAAGCTTGACATAACTTACTATTCCACTATAATTGTCTAATTCACAAAGCATTCTCAAACCTGCCCTCTGACGTTTTTTCACATTCTAGAGCATGCATCGCTATCATCATGCCTATATGGAGCCATCTTTTGTTCTTTCCTTTGTTCCTGTACTTAACATCTTCCAAATGACTTTGCACACGACATTTCTTGTGGAGCACCACAGTCTTTAGAACTCCCTTGAGACCTTTTATTTGTCCTTTCTTGTTTTGTCCTTCGTCACCATAAGGTACCGAATATGGGCACCGAACAGTTCCTCCTTAATATTAAAGTGAACTTATTTGTGAGAATCATAAAGTATAATAAACCTTCACCACTTTAAGGATTCTTACTATATAAATAGGTCGTCAAACAAATTGTAAAAGTTCCAGCAAATTAACACGTTCCAGGCTTGTTTACAGACTTTTCAAACTATAACAATAATGATTATAATTCCGCGAGTGCTCATCTGTTTGCCTCCCATCTTTGATTTAATGTGTGCATTATGGCAAATTACACAAACTCAAGCAAGTGTAGAGTTTTGTACTTGGTCCTTAGTCCTTGGTGCTTTTTAGTTACAATAATGAGTTCCATTTAAGACATGCATGTTATATTGGTTAAACTTAAATAACCGCCACCAATACACAGCTTGAAGTTGTATTTAATATAAGACATCCACACAGAAGCCCCCTCGGGAGAGTCCCAGCCGTGGATTAGAGATTCACTGGACGAGGATGCGACCTTTCTGGCTCCGGTTGGTGAAGTTGTTGTTGCGAGTACAAATATAGAAGTACTCCCCTCGTGAGAACTCAATCAGGGCGCCCCCATACGAGGCCGGTGCGTTATTCAAATCTTTATTCAATGCCGCCTTTGAGTCAATTGATTCAGCTCCACAGGTTGCAGCTTTCTCGCATCTAGAAATTTCAATAAGCAAACAAAAAATCGGGGTCTTTAGTAAGCATCCGTCTTAGGTTTTTATATACTTGACGCTTATAAATAAGGTGTTACAATAGGAATGAGCGAAAATTCACAATGACAGTCAGGAACAACATTTTAAAAGTACTATAATAATAAGAGAGATTTTGTTTAGCAGAGACAAGAAGGTACTAGCCACGTGTATGTGTTTCAGGGAACTTACTGGTAGTATCCTGACGTAGCTAGGTTGATCACCAAGTCCTTTGCAGTGATACTAGGAGTGTCTTGGAAGTAGATCCACTTCACTTGGGCGTTGGTCCACATAGTAGTCTGCTCAAAGGACAGTGGGTAGTTCTTGACTCTTTCCAGCAATTGAACAACATTGCTGCGATCGCTGCCTGTCGATTTGAGAAAAGATACCAGACATGGGTTGTATCAACTTCATCTTGGAAGGTTTAAAGATAATGCAGCAAAGTAAAATCTTAGGTAGGCCTACAGAAATATAATCAGACAGTTTATTCCTGTTCAACCAAATTTAAAAACATGTGTTCAATTATTTCGAAACCAGGGTAAGGTTAAAAAGTAGTGGCTTACCGTCCTTTCCTTCTCCAGCATTACCGGCATTGTTGTTATTGTGAGTATTGGATCCTATGAACACACAAAACACGACATCATATTATGTCGGAACAAGAGTTACTTTCTATAAGAGTGATGTCAGTCTTTGCTTATTGCTAGTCTTTACATTAATTGTTGCAAATATTGGACGAAGAACCAATTAAAGAATACGGAAGTACATCCACGCACCATACTACTTGGTTTTAAAAGCGTTTTGTTAAAACAAGATTGTTACATGTACCTGTCCACTGTATGTGTACCAGATCTCCAACATCAATCTCGAGATCATTGGGGATAAAGTCATATTCTACAGCTGGGATCGTCTGCTGCAGGTTGCCACGTTTCCCTCGAACATTCAGGTTGTAGATTGTGGACGATTCCAATCCTGTAACAATCAACATACACAATTGGAAAACATGTATTTGCGAATTCAATAATAAAGACACCAACCGGTGTGGTTAATGTGGGCAACATGTATGATTACTGCAGGACATTGAAAATCACGATATAACAATACTCTCCTCGGCCTTACATTACTTTTCCGCAGACTTTTGATTTTAGTTAGTTCTTTTCTTTGATACTATACTTTACTTTATCAACTCAAGTGTAACTCGAAAAACATTTAGACATGCAGTCAGAACTAAAGATAAGTGGTTGGGCTCTTGATGAAATGGGGATACACACCACAACATGGCTCCTGTAGCACACCGCCTTGTCGGTATCTCTGCTCCATCAATTATTGGTATCTCCGTTTAATACTTGTACAGCGAAAGTTAATCTTACCAGCAGGTCGTGGCATCATCTTCATAACATGGGAACGATCCTGGAATGTACGCCCATACTGAGCTGTGTTGACAGCTAGAGGAAGAGTCAAGACTCCGGCCACGATGTCAACATCTGGGTCATTTTGGACAGGAGATCTGAAAATAGCAGAAACGAAAAACACCAGAGAGGAATGCTTTCATTTGTATAAAAGTGTCAACTGAAGGGAAAAATATGCCAATCATGTTCTCATTTTAGTGGGTATTACATAGTTACAGCTGTTGAAAATGCCTTAGTCCCGTTTCATACCTGGTACAAATACAAAAGTATTAGTCGATTAAAACATCACTAAAATTGTGTACTTGTATTTTGTATTCAAAAGAAGCTTTAAACGAGATTTAAGCTATAGGCTTAGGCTGGGAACAACATGTTGATTATGTTGACATTACATGAGTATAAAATTGGCTCAGTAAAAGAATATTAGACATACTTATCTCCATTGGAATTAGCATCAGTCGTCTTTGGATTATAGTCTCCAGTAGTGATGTTATATCTGCAACAAAACAAACATCAGCACGTGGAATATCAACATGTTATGCAATTGGACCGAGTTTAACTTATTGAAAAATATATTCAGGAATATGACGAATGAATACTAACGGGGATACCAATAGCTGTGCAACCCTAATACTGCTTATAATACGGAATATGTAGCATAGGGTGAAAGTAAGGATATAAGTGAGTAAAAGTCAACAATGGCTGCGACCTGATGGCCTGTTAGATCCCGAAGGTTAAATTATCTTTGCTCATGCTATGATCTGTTGATATCCTGTGTGGACAGCACACCTACCTGATTCGCATGACACATCGCTTCGTTTCACCGGAGGGGAAATATGGCAATGTCCACTCGTAGCGACTGGCTTCACCATCAGGTGTGTTTCCAAGGTGATTAACGCGAGTCGTTGAAGATACCTTACAGTCAGGAGCATCTAGGGCCACCAGACACTGTTCATTCGCGTCTCCCTCTGGTCGGCCCCACACGTACTGAACCCCATTGGAACTACTTGCTTCACACTCGGCCTGGGTGGTGAACTCTGTATAGGGAGCGAAAAGGCAATATCAAGTCAACATAAAATGCATGTTTTGCCCCAAAACTCTCTCTGCACAGTTCGACATTATACCGCTAAAGGTATTAATTTTGTAAAAGTTTGTGTTGTTTAACAGTGGGTCTTTCTCTGATTGTTTGTAAAAGTTGACTTAATGAG
Organism: Leptasterias polaris; assembly: GCA_037783415.1. Classification (NCBI taxonomy): domain Eukaryota; kingdom Metazoa; phylum Echinodermata; class Asteroidea; order Forcipulatida; family Asteriidae; genus Leptasterias; species Leptasterias polaris. Next base: position 820,351 of record JAZGTN010000098.1, read on the forward strand.
GGGGGATGACGTCACATGACATGTACATCGTTGGGACCTACACGTGTTGGTCGAATAAGTATACTGATATGAATGATTTTGAACGTTTGTATACGTACGTGGGGCTTTCTCTAGGTAGTTAGTAAAAGCTAGCCATTGACCGCCATTGCTGGTACAGTCTTGCTGATTGTTCCATCGTGACCAGTGTTTAGCACCGGTGCCGTCTGGGTACTGCTCCACACACTCATGTTTCTGCTGCACATTAGAGCTCTCCGACTGATAAAATCTATAATATCAAATAAGGGCATTGAGTGGGGTTTGAAGCTTTGCGTGGTGCGGATATATGAAGTAACTCTAACTAGTAAACTTTCGGGCACAACCAGGTGTAAATCTCTTTTGGGGGAGTTTTGGCTCTGAAAACAATGGCTCTTTTCAGAGCCAACACTCCTCCCACAACATATTCATCCGTGGTTGAACCCGCAAGCTACTTCCATAATGAGGATACTTTAGTTGTGCTTTCTCCAATATTATCATTATTAACGTAATGAAAAATTGTTAAATATTTGTAGAAACAAATTCCTTCGCGTTCTCCTGGCACCCATTAATAATGACACAAGAAAGGATGGTATACATACAAACATAAATAAAACAACTATAAATCAAGCAATGTTAAAACAACACCCATAAGAACAAAACTGAAAATGTACTAAAACCAGCAGGCAACTATCATTTCAGTATTCAAACCTACAAATAAATAAACCCGTTCAAGCTGTACGCAGCCCTGATGACTCCTTACCCACACAAGCTCTTATCGTGGACTAAGACGGCAATGTCTTTCCAGGGGGAGGGGTGCCAGTAAGGGTAATAGTCCCTCTCCTCCGGACACTCGTAGCCACTTCTACCGCCGTTGTTATTCTGGCGGGTAAAGATTGCTGCGCTGTATCCAAGTCCATTATTGTTGGCTGTAAGTGCTTGGTCGGCGGTGAACAAACCTGGGATAAGAACGGCAAAGTATATATCATCATTAATTTGTTGGCATTATTGCATAATTGATATTGTCTGTTAGATACGTACTGCATTATTTAACTGAAACTTTTGAAATAATATAGACAACTATAAAAAGTTAAGCTCATGAAAATTGTTTTTATAAGCCGGAAATTTGTTCAACCAAATAAAAGGAAGCCTCCAAACTACAAAATTAAAGTAAACCAGCCAAACATATCTAAACATAACACACTCAAAATGACAACAACAACAACAATCTGCAAGAATTAAAACAATGTTTGGTCTAAAATAGAGAAATATATAACTTTCATTCAAAACATATAGGCTGAAAACAATACTTTTAAGTATTGTTTTTAAAAACACACAAATGATAAACTTGTGGACCAGAGTCATCCAAAAGCAAAAAAAATTGATGTTTTAACAGCTCCACGGCATATTGTCACAAATTGAGATAATAAAAAGGGTAAGCCAGTGTCATGTCAGGAGAATCTGGGTGTGGTCCCCCCCCCTGGTAGCGCCCTCTTTTTACTCCACTTCCTTCGGCCCATCATTTACTGTGGGGGACACACCACCGGGGGATAAAACCCCTATGACGCCGGCTTTGGTAAAACCTTATTAAACATTTTCAAGAATGGTAAGTCGATCCAGATAAAGCTTAGCTGAACGTTTTAGACTCCATCCAGTAGAGATAACTATAGCAGACTACACAAGTCATGAAAAATGCCAGCAATGACATGAGCTGTTTGCCTGAAATCAATACTACGCTAAACCTTCAATTAATTCATCTTTTATTGAGATTTGAACATCATATACAAGCTGCGAAATAGAGGACATAACCCTCATCACGAACTTCATTTTGTTAAAAATTGGAGCATGATGGAATCGCATTGCGAGATCAAAGCAGGGTCTAATTGGAACGTGTTTCGGTTTTGTGTCCACTTTACTCAAATGTTAAAGGCAAAGTATACCTTTGGTGTTAGGAACCGTCCGATTGTTTAACTCATATAAAGGTAGATATTATATACAATAAGAATAACCCGTGAAAAGGTCATTTCATAAGTCGGTCGCGTTTTTGAGATATCGCCGAAAAATCCGGATCAAAATTGTCCCAGAAGAACAATCCCTATAATTATAGGAATGCACAATCTGAAAAGCGTTTCTGACAAAAACGCTTCTCAGATTCAAATTTTGGGGCATAACAACTGTTATATACCTCATATATAGAATCCTCTAATCTGATTGGTTAAAAGCGGAGTCATTGAAATAGCTGGGCCCCCTTTTTCTATCAAGATGACGTCATATTTAACTATGCCCGGGGCATAGCAATCGACTGTGCCCGCCAGTCGCAACACACTGTATTCATAGGTCGCTTGTGTACTACTGCATGTACTGCAGTACTGTCTGTACGCGTTGTATACGTATGTACGTTCGTTTCACAGCGCGAACAGTTTCACCGTAGTCAGGGTTGTTTGTGTACATGACAAACTGAGCTAGATATCGCATAAAATGGCTGAAAATACTAGTAATAATCAAGCAAGATTTCATCTCGTTGACGACGAAGGACTGAGAGAGATCATGGATGCCGCTGATAGCAAAAGTACAAAGCTACAGATAAAGTACGCGGTGAAAATCTTCGAAGATTACCTGAAGCTTATTGACATGGATTTGCAAGCGGTGGATGATCTATTATTCGGTATATAAAAGAAATATTGACTGCTTAATATTCGGGGCACAGTTAAAATGATAGGCCCTCGGTGATGTCAAAACCATGACTATGCCCTCAGCTTCGCTTCGGGCATAGTCATGGTTTTGACATCACCTCGGGCCTATAATTTTAACTGTGCCCCTCATAGCAGTCAATATTTCTATAATATATTTTTTATAAAAGCATATTACTTCGAAGTGAAATATTTCTAAAAATGCTTTACTATCGAAAGCTGCTGTAGGCTTCTAACCAATGCGTTTTTAATGCAAATGAATTTAAACGTAGGCCCTACATGGGGATTGTATACCTTATTTTTAAAGGGTCTGTATGTATACGTTTGGTAATGACTCTGAAAATTAATGGCAATAAAAGTTACTTGGTAAGAAGTACAGCAGCTTTGGATAGTATAATGCATTTTGAGAAACTTTTCACTTCGAAGTACTGCGATTATGGAAAAATATATCACTTTTTATCCCCCCCAAATTTGAATCTGAGAAGCTTTACGGCCGTAACGCTTCTCAGATTGTGTATTCCTATAGGGAATATTCTTCCTGCGTGGAAATTCGCTCCAGTTTTAATTCGGTGATATCTCAAAAACGCGACCACCTTTTGAAGTGCAATTTTCACAGGTTAGTTTTATTGTATATACCTACAATTCTATAGGTTTGAAACAAACAGTAGGCTCCAATTACCAAACGTATACAGCACCTTTAAAGACAACTTTCATTTGTGGCGTGAGGTGAGGTGCCGCTCTAAACATATCTTTGTGTTAGGCCGTTCCAATTTTATTAGTTGGTTTACGGATTGCGGCGACGCGTTTTGTTGAAAAAACGAAAAAAATAAAAATTGGAAAATCCAGTCATTTTATTTTTATTTTTTTCCCGGCTTCGAATATTCAAACTTTGGTCAGATTATTTAAAATAATTAGTCGACTTTTTATTGAGAAAAAGCTCATGAAAAAAAACCCCAAAACATCGTGTTACGTTTCGATCACGCATTGCGTTGGTCGATCATGGTCCGCGCCGATGGATACAGAGTGCTTCGCGGGCCGGCAGCGCACGGCACAGAGAGCATGGAGCTATGCTCCATAGCTCCATTGTAAGAGCTAGCTACATGTAACTCTGTGCCTCCCTCATGTTTCGATATCAAATACACACAGCGCATGGGGCTGTGCTTAATAGAGAGAACAGCCCATGTGGACCGTTCGGTAGATCAGTGGGTATGCAATACCGGCGGCTCTGGGGTTGTGTGCTAGACGGGAAGTGTAATACGCGATGTAAACGAAATAGTCTGATACTCTTGATGATGTAAACAAAATGCTATGTCGCATGTGATCAAGTGCAAGATTCAGCGTTCTGTCAAAGTTTGGTGGATCCAAATCACAATGAATGGCAAGCACGATCCGAGCAAAAAATACTTGTTCAGTGACTGTAAAAGAGGGAGGAAAGCTGGATAAACCCCTTATTGATTGCTGTCTCACTGGATTAAATGATCGGTTCGTTGACCAATGCAACGGGTGTCAGTAAAAAGTCCCTTCAGAACTTCAGGTACAATTTTACTGCAACAAGTGCCGTCGACATGACGACTACCTCCGACTGCGGAACGGCTATTTAGTATTTAGCGTGGAAATTAATTCAGTTGAGTGACAATTAGAACTGCTCCAAAATCCATCAAAGACCTCTATAAAAATACTTTAAACTCACCAGAGGAACACAGGAGATGTTGCTGTTAACATGGTGGTACGATTGTGTCAGGTACATTTCTCGAAAATGTGAACTCAAAATTTCTGTTGTGAGTCTTTAATTGTTTAGCACATTCTTGGGATTTGCACAATCTTTAGATAGCGCACAATATGAGATTGAACTGCTTAACCTTCACAGTGCAATCTTCAGGATGTGCAAATCCCAAGAATGCGCTTCTCGAGGAACGACGCACAAAGCCAATTTATTTTATTATTTTTTTTTGGGGGGGGGGGGATAAATGTATCTTACACACAACGTGCCACCATATTAAAGTATCTCCTTCCTCCATGGTGCAACAAACACATCAGCATTCACTTCGACCCTACATTACATACGCCAGATAATGTCCAAAATGTTAGGAAGCAATTTAAAATTAAGCAGCAGTTAAATTCATTTTTGTTCTTAATATACAGTCCAGAACCATTTATCTTCATTTTATAAATTTGGGTGGGTTGGGTAGTCCAGAGTTTTTAAGTGTCAAATAAAATTTTCTATCCATTCATGTGTTCGGTGGCAGAATAATAAATAAATCTCACAAAGAGATTTAAAAAAAATAAAAATAATTATGGTATTACTATTAAACAGAAATTTAAAAGATGCAAAATACTTTAATAGGCTTATTGGACCTGACATGGAATAGCGAGATGGATATGGAGGCACATCCCAGTATTAAGCAGATCTTTGGTTGTTGGCCAACGGATTTCGACACTTATCTGTTATCATCATCATTTTTATTTTTATTTTTTTCCTGTCTGACGACTTTTTTCAACACCTAAAAAATCCGTAAACCAACTAATCAAATTGGAATGGCCTTATCAGCATACAGTTGTTTTTTTACATCCAAATCCAAGAACTGTCGGTAGTCTATTGCTAAAACATAATAAAGAGCAGGGGGCCAAGAATAGAGCCCTTGGGACCTCGCCTCTATTGTATTTTTTGTTGGTGGAGTTAATTGTTACATACGTAAATAAAATCTCCCAAGGCTGCCGGGTATAATTGATATCGTTACTCTCAATCGCAATATTTAAAATTGTCCTCAAAAAAACTAAAAAATATACATAATTATACATAGTATTTAAACACGGGGAGTTAGTATGAGTATTCCTGTTGATCAAAATGTTGTGGAGTAACATTTTGTAATATAAGTTGCATGATGAAAAAAGTCGGAATGAATGACTTACCCATGTTACGTTCTCTACCGAAGCACTTGTCATACCAATCCCATTTCTCATGTAATCCACGATCGTCTTTCACCGAGCCTGACTTACGAGAGTCTGCCCGAGTTTTCTTTTCGTTGGCGCTTGCGAGCTTCATGTAGCCCTGCTTATTTGTAACAAATCCATTACGAAAAGTGTCTGGACCTGTAATAAAATGAAATACCCCTTTTCATCCAATTTCGTATAAGAGTCTTGGTGATAATTACGCAGTCTCAAGCTAGCTCACAATAGAACCTCAAACTTACACGCAGTCCTTGCATATCGCTTTATAATGAAAGGAGACAATAGTGAACACTTCGTAATAATTGCTCTTAAAAGACCAGCAATTAATTGTAATGTGGCCACACCCATAAACTTGCTAAGATTTAATTATAATTGCTGTAAATGTAAATTAATGGTCTTCATTCTTCCGTTGTCTTCACTCCCTCTACCATTTTAATAATTATATCCCATCAACCATAATGTCCATACCAGCACTATCTGTATCTGGCTGGCACATGTACTGCAGCACAACGTTACAGTTGACATTATCGTTCTCTCCACAGCCATGCTGATTGGTCCATTCGACAGTCATGTGACTCTGGCCGCTCGAGCCACTTGCAAAGTATTTCTGAAGACGAAAAATGGAAGTGAAAGATAACTGGGTTTTTTTGTAGTATTTTTGTGTGAAATCGAGTCTTTGCGTTAATTCAGTCTGTCCGGTACGGAAGCGTATAATTATGACCATCATTTTACTGCGTTACCGAGATAATTTATCATTGAAACACAGAATCATACACTAGTTATTACGGTTTTCAGAGTTAAATTTGTCAGAAACACAGAATTCAAAGATAACATATCTTTAAAAAACATAAATCAATGATAACATATCTTGAAAATATGGAAATCGAAGATAATGTATCTTAGAAGTATTGAAATCAATGATAGCATATCTTGGAAATACGGAACTCTAAGGTTACATATCTTGGAAGTACGGAAATCGAAGATAACATATTTTGGAAAGGGGTGGAAATAATGGGTCCAGTATTGAAAACGCCCGAAATACTCCTTAATGCTATTGGATTTTAAGAGATCTGTACCTAGACATTACCTATTTATTATCATATACAGGCAAAGAAACTGACATCCCATGTTGGCTCAAGGGGGTATGGGGCGCCGTTTGACAATTAATTGCTTAGAGATTTTTTGACAATGTTTCTACCATGGTTTGTAACAATTTGATGTAATTTGAATATACAATCAAAGCTTATAAATTATGGTTAATAAACCATGAAAATTAAATTCATCATAAAACATGGTTTATAAACCATGATTTGTAAACCATGAAACTTTAAGCACCATAAAAACATGGTTTATAAACAATTTATTGACAAACGGCGCCCCATGGGGGGGGGCTTCAAAATTTACAAGGCCTTGAATCAGTACAATTTCATGTATTTCCGTAAGTTTCCCAGATACATTTAATTCCGTATTTCCAGTGTATGTTATCATTTAATTCCGTATTTCCAAGATATGTTATCATTGTTTTCAATATTTCCAAATTTTTATCTTCGATTTCCATATTTCCAAGATATGTTATCATTAATTTATGTATTTCTTAGATATGTTATCTTTGAATTCTGTGTTTCTGACAAATATAACTTTGAAAACCGTAATAACTATAGTGTATGATTCTGTGTTTCAATGAAAAATTATCTCGGTAACGCAGTAATAAGGTGGTCATAATATACGCTTCCGTAGTCCGGGGTCCCGAGAGAACAATTTCATGGCATGGTTCAAACTCATCTTGCAGTTCCAGGACTGAGTTAAAGGCACCTGGCAGTGGTATTTTTTCAAAATAAAGCTTTTGTCATTAATATATACATTTTTATGAGTGGAATGTGAATAAACAATTTGCTAAGGTAAACAAATTGTATTTTTCTTTTAATTACAAATTAAAAAATAGGCCTCCCTTTACATGGCGCTGTTCGTGACGTCAATCGAGGCAGGAGAAAATGTGTAGTCTGGCCCCGTACATTACGTCTGGGTACCTGATCAGTATGATGCGTTTTCGTATTCGGACGTCACCACCCAATGCAATCCTAGGACAGTGTACAGTCGACTAATACGAGACGCCAGTTTATACGAGGTTTTTCACCGGTCCCGAACTGTCCCATGCGCGTTTCTATGTCATAAAAACGGAAGATACGAGCATGGTCATAACGAGAACACGGATAATACGAGGTATTGTTTTTCCACCAGAAACATTTCGCTGGTAACCTAAGCTTCACTGCAACTTCCCTTGCACACTACTACCAACGAAAACATCCCCGGGCTATCCAAGTGTTCGCTGCATAGCGCTGAAAACGACGTCGGACCGGACCACTTTGCCCTCGTTAGCCTAACTTTGGATGCCCGTAACTGCCTATATTTGGGATCTGCAGGACAAAAATGCTGGCTGACCCCATCTTTAGTCGTTTTGCTGCATCCAGCAGCAATTTTCGCTGGAAAAATGCAAGAAAAACCCCCCTTTTGGATAACCAAACGAAACGTACAATCTCACTACTTGCACGTGTATATACAACGTAAATGCAGGCAAGTTCGAGTGGGGTCGATGTTCAATCGAGGCGAAGTCTTCCTCGATTGACGTCACAAAAAGGGATGGGCGGAGTCGCCCCCAAACAACTTTATCTTTTTTTTTTACATATAAATACTGACAAACAATTACTCAAAAAATTGTTTTATTGTTAATATACATATACTCTTATATTAAAAAAAAAAAAAATCTATTTCCAGGTGCCTTTAAGCTTATACTTCGAGCTATCGTCTTCATTTGGTTATTTAAGTCAGTCTCAACTGGTACGCCTAGTCCGAACAAATATTCGTTTATGTCTTGTCTTCTTCACATTATTGGGTCCATAGTAAAACCATTAACCTATACTTTTAAGGGCAGTGTCACGCAGTTCCAGGCAACAGTTCCGGACAATCTCCATGAAGAAAAAAGAAATCAATAATATGTAAATGTTCACCTAATTGTCTTCGGGACAGTAACGATACTAATATGTTTTGTATTACCGAAGTGTTTGCATGCAGTGCTGCAGTTGGTTGCCTCGGAGTTGCCCGAAAAATTACCCCGTGTGACAACGCCAAAACACCCCGAGTGTTGGGTTTGTGAACTGGTTTTACAAGCTATGATTGCCTGCAATCGTACACAATGTCGACGCTTTGTGTCAGTTAGAACTCACCATGTTGTATTGTTGCCCCTCGTTGTTAGCTGCGTTGGCGTTCGCATCTCCAGCATTGTAACCGCCTTTGTTGTTATTCTAATGAAACAAAGAAACTTTACGCTCAATAATATTTATTACGAAAATTACCAGTACAGTTTAACCTATATGAAAAAAACAAGAGAAAAAAGCCCGTGTACATTACATTTAACCTCCTTCTTGCAAGTTGGAATGCTTTTTGCAAAACGGTATAGCCAACCCTTAGATTTAAAATTCAAAAAATTTAAAATGATTGCAGAGCTATTCTGTTCCAATTAAGCCTATGAGAAGGAGTGTTGTTAGGGTGTTCGTTCTGAAATTCGTTAGCTTCCCACTGTTAATGATGCAACACCAATTAAACAAACCAAGTATTTACACATTAATAATAGCCCAAGTCTATTGATACCGAAGTTTACAATTTAAAACAGATGGAGTTTTGATAGAAAAGGTAAATTTACGGTAATATCTCTTGGTGAACACTTACCTGGGAGTCAAACAATCGGTTGTTGTTTTTACGATTGGTCGTTTTTTCATTTAACCTGTTGTTTGAACCCCGTGGGTTATGGAAGAACATGTCTGCATGGACACTGACCAGTGCCGCCAGCAGCAAGACTGCAACATACCGCGTCATCTTTAAAAGCACTCTGTGGGAGGCAGATGTTTATTGTATGAATTATTATTATGTATATGAGAACGTCATGAATTTCAATACCTTTAAATCCACGCGCATTGATTTATGCACTTTCATATCGTTTTCGTGACGATAGGCACTGAAGTGGAGTAGAGAGGTCCGGTCAAACGGGTACCAGTCTTACCTTTGGCACAAACGCCGCAGAAGGGTCTATAATGTACCGGTGGTGCTAACAAAAATTAACAGTGGCGCAATGCAGTGCCTACCTAGCCATGGTAGAACGCCCGTTTCAGTTTTACTGTAACGAAGGAGTCGATTCTGGGCTAGTTCCCCCTCCCAGCACTTGAGCTGGTCTAAGGATATTATCTGAAACGTATTTTATTGCTTTACGCAATAATCCGTGGTAAGCAGCATGAATTTAGTCCTAGAGTGGTAAACGCACTCAATGGTTTATAAAGACCTACTCGAACGAAAAACAGCAACAAGTTATCTTTGCTGAAATTCATTTAAAATGTTTTCAATCATAAAGGAAACTTAGTTCACATGAGATTAAACAGATTGTTTAAAACACAATGATTTTAAATACCCTTTTTCAGAAAAAAACTGCTTGAAGCCCTTACTTCCTCACTCATGTTACGTCATATGTGGGAGCTCCGTTTTGTAGGAGCCGCTTTGTTGCAGCACAGAGGTATAACAAAGCAAACTCCCAAACATGACGTCAAAGTAATGTCATTTTGACGCACGCCCTCAACGGTTGAAGTGTTTCTTGTTTTTCACAACCTTGAGGTTGGGGATAAATGTTTTGATCGATACTTACAAAGCCTACAAATATCAAATCTTCATTTAAATGATAGACAAACACATTAAAAACAAGTATAGCATTTCCGTAAAAAAAAATCGCTGAAGTATAGCTGTTTAACGTTTATTCATAAATATATACCCCAGACAGTTTCGCTATTCCTATTCAATTCAATTCAAATCAACATTTATTTCATACTACTCTTCTCAAAATATAACATATGTACAGAATAATGCATAGATAAGCAAAATAATAAGCACAAAAGATCGTGGAAAGAGTTAATCAATGTATACCAAAATAGATGAGAGTATGAGGCTGTCAGATTAAGCCAAGGCTTGTAGAAGACAGCCTAGACAGACAAACTAAACGTGGAGACATGACAAACAGGTGACGCAAAAAAAAAAACCAAAAACACAAAAAAGGCTAGGATGCAATAAAATAAAAATGTCTAGACTAGCATGGCTAAGTAAATGGGCGATGATAGGAGCTGGGCTGAAAAATAGAAGAGAGCTGACAATAGAAGAGAGCTATGCCACATAATGGGAGAGGATAAATCTTTTGTAATGATACTTGAATCGACCCACAGACGGCGATTTTCTAATTTCTTCATGAATACAGTTCCATAAGTGCGGCCCATAGAAACGAAGAGTGTTGCTAGAGTATAGTGTGCGAGTGAAAGGAATATAGAGATTACGACAAGACCTATTGGTGGAGAGCACGTCACGTGGGGGTGTTTAAACGGCTGATAAAGACATAGCCGGTTGTTTTCGGATAGCATTTGTGCGGGTTAGCCCACAACCCCATTCTCAGGGGAGATCGATCTCGCCGCGCCATTTTAGTCCATGGACACGAGGGTGCGTTACTACGCGCACAATGCATATCCGAAAACTGTCTCACGTACAGAGCTCAAGGACGTCGGAAAACAGATAAGTTTTTACAGAGTTTCCTACTTTATTACGCCTTTTAACCAAAAGGGCATTTATGAATGGGAATAAAAGGGTAGCGACTCGTTCTTAAACGGCCGTTTAAAACCTTGCAGGGTCGTGGCCGTGCGATAAAGGCCCTCGCCTTCGGCTCGGGCCTTTATCGCACGGCCACGACCCTGCCGGTTTTAAACGGCCGTTTAAGAACTCGTCGCTACCCTTTTATTCCCTTAATTGTTAACTTTGCATGATGCTATCGGACACTAATAAGTGTACGGTTATAATGAAACAATTTTAATTTATTTATTTATTTTTTTTATCTAAAAATTTCCAAGTTCCCCAACTACACCTAGCCAAATAGCATGCCAATTGTCTGGTTACCATCGGGGTTGTTTTTCACACACAAAAATCCATCAATGATCAACTCTCCCGGTTTTCCCTTGTACAGTACAGTATTAGCCTCCTAATAGCCATAGGTGAAATGAGCCATTTTTGTGAAAACTATAAATAGAGACATATGTGGGCTAATTTCAAAGGAAATTTGGCTAGAATTTACTTTATTTAGTCATAAGGGATTATATCTAATGGTTTGGGCGATTTAAAAGTGATTGTGTTCTCCAAAAAATGTATTACACGCAAATTATATCAAACGGTCGCTCACTTAAAAAGTGCTCGTCAATGTGACTGATGTGTGATTTTTTTATGGTGTCACGCAGTGCATTTCGTGCCAGGTTTTATGTCTAGACTTCTTGTCGAAACCGGTGAACCGCTTACCTCTGAGCTTGATACCAGCCTTGACTACTTAATTTATTGTTGCTGGTCTGGAACGCCACCATGGTTCCGTTCATGAAATGTTATTACTTCTCAAAATTCCACTGGTATTTTCACTAAATGGAGTCTCACTTGCACTTTTGGGGGTGAAATGTTTTGCCCCAGAAAGTGCTTTTGACAGTAAAGCTGTTGAATATTTTTAAGATCATAATAATTTTAACCACTTACTATTTATAATAACTCTGTGTGGAGAAAGGTTATTTTTTAAATTTTATTTAAAGGCCTACTTGAACGAAAACGGCAACAAGTAATCTTTGCCGAAATAAATTTGAAATGTTTTCAACCAATAAGGAAGTTGAATTCACATGAGATTAAACATATTTTAATTGTGTAAAAACAATCATTTTGAATACCCTTCTCCGGTGCTTTTCAGAAAGATTCGCGAAAAGATTCGTGAAACGGCGGGAACGCTCATTTTGGAACGGTAAGAGTATTCTAGTGACGTACATGGACCGGTTCGTTAGACCCCCGGAGCGTTCCGTTGGATCGTTGAAAATATCAACACGTAGGCCTAATATTATCTCATGCAGGAACGTTCCTGTGGATTGTTCCGAGGGACCGGGAAGACGTGTCCCAATATTGTGAAAATGAGCCCGTGTATAGGGTCAACCCTATACACGGGCTCATTTGACACTATAGGTACAATCGACGCGATAAATAGTAGTCTATAAGTACCTGCACGTTATACGTGTATTTGGAGCTGAAAGTTGGCTGCATGACCACGGGATTTGACAGTACAATTTGTACCTAATTAATACTCTTACCCTACCGTTAAAGGCTTGTTTGATTTGCGGTTGGCATTATTTTTTAATTAAAAATAAAACAGTACCCTGCCTTTTGTGAGTTGATTAATAGATAATAAAACAATCATCCGTTTTGTTTGCTGTTTATTTAGTATGCTTCCAGTGCCGTGGGTTAAAGTACACATAACGTATTTGAGTTTGCTTGAATGACACTTTAAAATTAAAATGTAACAAGAATGCTATTTAATTACTAATACAACCTGTTAAGTTTCTACATATCCCAGAGTTGTGCATTACATAGTTGTACTCCCTAATCATTTTGACCTTTAAATTTCGTAACACAAATAACAAACGAACCAACAAATTAAAGGCACTGAACACGTTTGGTAATTACTCAAAATATATATTAGCATAAAAACTTACTTGGTAACCAGCAACGGAGAGCTGTTGATAGTATAAAACATTGTGAGAAACCACACCCTCTGAAGTAACGTAGTTTTTGAGAAAGAGGTAACTTTTCACTAAAATAATAAAAGACTTCATGCATGAAGCCTTTTATTAGCATCTGAAAGCACACAAAATTGTGCAACAAGGGTGTTTTTTCTTTCTTTATTTTCTTGCAACTTCGATGACCGATTCAGCCAAAATGTTCACAGGTTTATTATTTTATGCATATGTTGGGATACACCGAGTGACAATACTGGTCTTTGATAATTACCAAACATGTTCAGTGCCTTTAAAACGGACGGTAATTTTTTCAAATGGTGTTGGTGTGTGTGTTACGAAGACGAGCGGCCGGGGGAAATGTCTGCGCCCCATCCGACCAGCCTTCCCACCCAGTATAGTAATATGACGCTACTAAAAATGTGCTATTACCAAATTTTCCCTTCAATTGATCTCAATAAACATGACAGAAGGCGTACCTTTTAAAGTATATTGATGACTGAAGACCTCAAAGAAAGTAAGATTTCTGCAGCAATGAACAAATCCAAACATACAGGCGTTATGCGTATTGTAATAAAAAGTATACGCAGCTTGGACCATCTACAAATGACAGTACGTGTATCCGGTCCACTGGACCGTTCTCATGGAACGTTCGGTTTAATCGGCACAATGTCGCGATCCAGCGGAACGTTCTTGCTGTCAAAAGGATTGCGTTCCTTTGTGCCTATAGAACGTGCCCGACTTTTGAGACGCTCCCTTTGTATGTATGACTACATAATTTATATGCACACTGTCTTATGAAACGTAGTATATACTTGTTCAACTAAATTTACTTCATTTAGATATGGATAAATAACATCTTTAGCAGCACTGGAAATTAAACTTACCAAACGTTCAGCTCTCCAGCAGCATCTGTGATCCTCTAGCGGAGAATAGTCAAATTATAGTCTTGGAACTACTTTCGTTAACGCCCTGTTAGGTCCAATATCATTGCGCCAGCGTAGTGATCTAATGGTATCTCGAAAACTGCCATTGATTAATTAATTATAATTGATTTTTATTCTTTTCTCTTAACAGATAATATGACCCATTTCAACACTTCTGCAAACTTTCATTAAAAAAAATACATCCCATGATCGGTTGCTTTGTTTCCAACAAATTCAACACTAATTTTGAATATTTGTGTAACATTGTTACAAGCTGTGGCTATTTGGTTTTGTTTTCCATTTATGGCTTCTCATAGTTTTCCAACCTTGGTTGCAAATGGTCTATAAATAGGTAAAAGTGTTTGGATATTTTGATTGGTTGAGACATGATCACGTTGTACTGTTTAACCGGTTTTAAATCGCCCACAAGACATGCAAGAGTGCATGGTAGAATTTGAATAAGACGGGCTATAGAAGTTAGTTGGCCCCTGAACAACAAGGACATCCAAACAGTTTCAGGCACTGTAATTGTTAATCTGATAACGAGTATTTATATTTAAGCCTGCGTTTTTTCCTCTCATTTTGAAAAGCATGGTACATAGGCCTACACATAGGCCTATACCTTTTAGTACAAAAATGCAATGTAAATCTGTTACTGAACAGCCTCTGATTTTATGATATTCGAATATTAACCCCTCATATCATTACGACTTGCTTTCCGCTCAAATTTGTTTTACGCACGTGTCAAACATTCAAAAAGAGGCTATACGAGCTAAAAAAGACGTAAACGTGAACGCCAACAACTTTTGCTGTTACCAATGATGTCAAAACTATTTGCTACACTAATCAAGTCTTGCACGTATTCGAACATTGGGACCCACAAATTTGCGAATTTGAACAGTCTATTCCAGCTCAAGAATGGTCGACTTAGACTATGCCTGTTTTCCATTTCTGGCTAGAAACCCGTGGGCAAGAGTGGGCGTAAAACAAAGCTGCAAATCCCATTGTTGTGATCATACACTTCCTCCGTTGTTTTCATTTCAATAAATTATATGATTTATTTTTATTTTTTTTAAATGAGATATCGCCTAACTCACAAGGCCACGGACGGCCACTCAAGGTGAGGGCTACACATAACTGATTTGGGCTATCAACCCAAATCAATTGACACCAGGGGCACGTTGCCTCCTACTCCTGGGGCTGAAACAGGGTTACCCCCTTCACAGTCCTTAAGGATGTAGGCATGGGTATCATCCACTAGGAGCCTGTCTGGTAGAGCAAAATGCACTACCTTCCCAACTTTTTCGAAGCAATTATGGTTAAGTGCCTTGCTCAAGGGCACAAGTGTCATGACCGGGTATGGAACCCACACTCTCTGCTGCTGAAAACACCAGAGCTTAGGTCCGGTGACCTAGACCGCTCGGCCACGACACGCCACAAATGATGAGTTTATTTATGGTCCCTTGATATAGTAATTACTTTATAAATTCACATTTTGTCACGTTTTTTTTTTTGTTTTTTTTTACAATCCCATGTAGTTTCTTTTTTATTACCTTTTATATTACCAGTATTTTTAATGAGATTTAAATATCAGAACAATAAACCATGCATGGTAACATTCTATTAAAATTAGCACAGTTTTGATAACCTTGTTTTTGTGTGGGTTTTTTTGCTGGCGATAGACTCCGTTTATTCAACTCAAGTAATTACAAAGTACATACATCTTCTATGGAACATAAATGCAAGTACTGATGGATCAATACCATAGAGGTTACTATAAACTTTTGACAGTAAAGCTGTTGAATATTTTTAAGATCATAATAATTTTAACCACTTACTATTTATAATAACTCTGTGTGGAGAAAGGTTATTTATTTATTTTTTATTTAAAGACCTACTTGAACGAAAACGGCAACAAGTAATCTTTGCCGAAATAAATTTGAAATGTTTTCAACCAATAAGGAAGTTGAATTCACATGAGATTAAACATATTTTAATTGTGTAAAAACAATAATTTTGAATACCCTTCTCCGGTGCTTTTCAGAAAGATTCGCGAAAAGATTCGTGAAACGGCGGGAACGCTCATTTTGGAACGGTAAGAGTATTCTAGTGACGTACTGGACCGGTTCGTTAGACCTCCGGAGCGTTCCGTTGGATCGTTGAAAATATCAACACGTAGGCCTAATCTCATGCAGGAACGCTCCTGTGGATTGTTCCGAGGGACCGGGAAGACGTGTCCCAATATTGTGAAAATGAGCCCGTGTATAGGGTCAACCTATACACGGGCTCATTTGACACTATAGGTACAATCGACGCGATAAATAGTAGTCTATAAGTACCTGCACGTTATACGTGTATTTGGAGCTGAAAGTTGGCTGACCACGGGATTTGACAGTACAATTTGTACCTAATTAATACTCTTACCCTACCGTTAAAGGCTTGTTTTGATTTGCGGTTGGCATTATTTTTAAATTAAAAATAAAACAGTACCCTGCCTTTTGTGAGTTGATTAATAGATAATAAAACAATCGTCCGTTTTGTTTGCTGTTTATTTAGTATGCTTCCAGTGCCGTGGGTTAAAGTACACATAACGTATTTGAGTTTGCTTGAATGACACTTTAAAATTAAAATGTAACAAGAATGCTATTTAATTACTAATACAACCTGTTAAGTTTCTACATATCCCAGAGTTGTGCATTACATAGTTGTACTCCCTAATCATTTTGACCTTTAAATTTCGTAACACAAATAACAAACGAACCAACAAATTAAAGGCACTGAACACGTTTGGTAATTACTCAAAATATATATTAGCATAAAAACTTACTTGGTAACCAGCAACGGAGAGCTGTTGATAGTATAAAACATTGTGAGAAACCACTCCCTCTGAAGTAACGTAGTTTTTGAGAAAGAGGTAACTTTTCACTAAAATAATAAAAGACTTCATGCATGAAGCCTTTTATTAGCATCTGAAAGCACACAAAATTGTGCAACAAGGGTGTTTTTTCTTTCTTTATTTTCTTGCAACTTCGATGACCGATTCAGCCAAAATGTTCACAGGTTTATTATTTTATGCATATGTTGGGATACACCGAGTGACAATACTGGTCTTTGATAATTACCAAACATGTTCAGTGCCTTTAAAACGGACGGTAATTTTTTCAAATGGTGTTGGTGTGTGTGTTACGAAGACGAGCGGCTGGGGGAAATGTCTGCGCCCCATCCGACCAGCCTTCCCACCCAGTATAGTAATATGACGCTACTAAAAATGTGCTATTACCAAATTTTTCTTTCAATTGATCTCAATAAACATGACAGAAGGCGTACCTTTTAAAGTATATTGATGACTGAAGACATCAAAGAAAGTAAGATTTCTGCAGCAATGAACAAATCCAAACATACAGGCGTTATGCGTATTGTAATAAAAAGTATACGCAGCTTGGACCATCTACAAATGACAGTACGTGTATCCGGTCCACTGGACCGTTCTCATGGAACGTTCGGTTTAATCGGCACAATGTCGCGATCCAGCGGAACGTTCTTGCTGTCAAAAGGATTGCGTTCCTTTGTGCCTATAGAACGTGCCCGACTTTTGAGACGCTCCCTTTGTATGTATGACTACATAATTTATATGCACACTGTCTTATGAAACGTAGTATATACTTGTTCAACTAAATTTACTTCATTTAGATATGGATAAATAACATCTTTAGCAGCACTGGAAATTAAACTTACCAAACGTTCAGCTTTCCAGCAGCATCTGTGATCCTCTAGCGGAGAATAGTCAAATTATAGTCCTGGAACTACTTTCGTTAACGCCCTGTTAGGTCCAATATCATTGCGCCAGCGTAGTGATCTAATGGTATCTCGAAAACTGCCATTGATTAATTAATTATAATTGATTTTTATTATTTTCTCTTAACAGATAATATGACCCATTTCAACACTTCTGCAAACTTTCATTTAAAAAAATACATCCCATGATCGGTTGCTTTGTTTCCAACAAATTCAACACTAATTTTGAATATTTGTGTAACATTGTTACAAGCTGTGGCTATTTGGTTTTGTTTTCCATTTATGGCTTCTCATAGTTTTCCAACCTTGGTTGCAAATGGTCTATAAATAGGTAAAAGTGTTTGGATATTTTGATTGGTTGAGACATGACACGTCTTACTGTTTAACCGGTTTTAAATCGCCCACAAGACATGCAAGAGTGCATGGTAGAATTTGAATAAGACGGGCTATAGAAGTTAGTTGGCCCCTGAACATATGAGGCGCCAAGTGTAAACTTATTATTTAACGCAATTATTTACAAATAATTCATTATAATTATAATATATAATTCATTATTTAACCATTATTTAATCTTTATTTACAAATAATCAGTTTTGCACCACACAATTGTTTATATATAATCGTATGAAAGCTTTCATTATATATATATAATCTTGAACACAATTTCATTATTTACAAATAATGTCGACGGATAGATTTTTATATATAAATAATTAACTTTGCACATGCAATTATATGTATATAATTTCTGGACAACTTTCATTATATATATATATAATTTAACGGATCATTACACTTATATATAAATAATGACGACTGACAAAATTTATATGTAAATAATTTATTTTACACATGCAATTATATAATAAATAATTGTTAGGCAGCTTTCATTATATACATATAATTTTGCGGATCATTATACTTATATATAAATAATATCGGCTGACAAAATTTATTTGTAAATAAAGAATTTTGAACCACACATTTATATATAAATAAGGAAAACTATTACTTTACAACTAAGCGAACGAGGCTATGATATACTAAATAATGACTTTGCGTTGCTTTCATTATAATTATATAAATAATCGTGTAGTATGTAAATTAAGTTTGGTTAGCCCCGCCCCAATACTCTAAATATTCACATCAAAACACAGTCTAGTCTACTACACGCTCAGACTTCATGACTTACAGTCATGCGTAGTTAGTACATTTTGTACAGTAATGTACACTGTACATGTACATGTACATGTACATGTACAGTCAACTGTCGTTTCATGATGGGTTTCGTGCAGCAGCCATTTAAAATCCTCGGTTACAGTTACAAAACTTGACAAATTTAGCTCTTTAGAGAACATTCCTCTATCAACAGTGCCCACATACATCACCACCCGAGAAGGAGACCAATTTAGTTCAATGACATTTTGGTAAGTTACGTTATAAAATGTTATTCTTGATGGTAGCTACGTAGTTTACTTTATTTCAAATGACGGATAAGTGACCGATAAACTTAGTGCTGCATCTAATTCGTGAAAACAATGTTGTTGTTTTTTCCCCAATAACTGATGAAGATTTGCTATAATTACACTTCTTGGCATTAATTAATCGGATAATGTTTGTCGAGTAGGACCTGTTTGGTTGAATTTTGTTGTTAATTGGCAGTCACCAAAGTTGTGCACTGTTTTTTTAATAATCCTACCCAATATTGTGTTTTATTAGTTAACAGTGACACTGACAGTAACACAACACTCTATGTCTGTAGTATTAATTAACAGATTAAATTTAAAGTTCCATTTGCTGAATATGCTGATTATGCTGATGCACTGTATTTTTGTAATACACTGTTCTTTTGAATAATTTTTTGGTGTATTTTCTTTTCAAGTAATGTTTTTACTATTTAGATTTGTTATTAATTTTAAAAACTAAATATGAATAAAGTAGTAATATTTTTCTGAAGGAAAATACATTATGTGATTCTGACTTCTTACATTAAATGCAATGAAATTACATAAATTAAAACAGGGGGCAGTAGTGAGTGACAAACTAGTGGTGATGTGTATTACATGTGTACTCATTGTTGCATCAACAAAACGTCAGTGGGCTACCAGTACCACCATGTCGAGGGCTTTGCTTGAGGATTGGACTAGTACAGTAGTATTCATCAACTTTGTTTAACATTCATTGTTTTATTTTATCTTTTTTAAGGATGCATATGCACAGTTGGAGGGGAGACTTTTGTTTTAGAACCACCTCGACACAAGGCTGAGTTGGTCTCCAACGGGACAAAAGGGTACTTGAAAACTGCATAAATATATAAGGTAGGTCCCTATGAATTACAATAAAACTGTTCATTTATCAAAATGTTTAGACTGACTACCCATAGTCTAGAACTGGGTACTTTTTAATAACATTACTTTCCACAATTTACAAGACATCCAACACTAATAAGTGGTGAACTGGAGCCTGGGGAGGCCAAAGACAATCCCATGTTGACATTTGTTATTATTTTCAAGGAGGAAGAGGAAGAAAAATCTTCAAAGGTAGTTGGAAAAAATATCATAAAACCATCCAATCCCGTAAAAAGTAAAACTTTTGTTTGTTTGAAATACAATGATCATCCATATGGTGCTTAACTATGGAGAGTTGCATTGACTATTTGATTATACTGATATCAATACTCACAACATTAAACAATTTCTCATTTCAGTTACAAGGCATACACGAATCTGCAGAGGCAATCACATTGTGAGAAAAACTTTGGTGTGATAACCAGTTTCTTCAAAGCAAAACCTGTCGTCGGCTCTTTTAAAAAAGGATACAAGAACTCGTCAGTAGAGGATATACCACCTGTGATTCAGCAGAATAAATATCACCTGTGATTATGTTGGTATAAACCAACTCTAACTGCAGGGAACGATTTCATCCAGCAATTTTGCATAGCAAAATATTTAGACTGAACTTGTTTTGTGCACACTGAATGCTAATATTGAGTAGGGTAGCAACTCCTGATTTTTGAGTAGCAACTCCTGATTTTTGAGTAGCAACTGATGCATTTTGTGTAGCAATAGACCGATCCATTAAGCCCCGCCTCCTTACGAGTTGACCAATCACAGCCGCGAAACCCGATCACCGTTAGTGCAAAGATCACCAAACGGCTCAAATGGTGATAAGATTTCGCGGTTGTGATTGGTCAATGAGAAATGGGCGTGGCTTAATGGATCAGTGTATTCCCTCTGCTATACAAGGGAAATAGTTCACTGAACTGTCAAAGTAACAGCTAGCAAACTGGTGTCCTTATTTTGTTTGCCACTAAACAACAGCTGAAAAACATTAGAAAAAGTTAGAAAACTCACCATTAGCCTAACTGTAGACAGATATAATGGTGTATCATGACTTAGTGTTTGAGATTATCAATATTGAGTGAGTCAACGTTTTTAATTTTTACATTAACGCTTTCCTCCAATTTTATGAGATGAGTTCATCGTTAACTTTTTCAATTTTGAGGAAAACAAATATATTTATAAGCACTGTCTTTGTATTGTTTTGCAAATCAAGGTTGTATACTTTTAGCTAATATATTCCATTTTTAAGTGATTCAATTTGTGATAGATTCATTGTGCCACAGTATTACTGTTATTGCATCTTTTACTCTGGTGTTTCTGTTCAGCAGAGTGTGGGTTCGAGTCCCGGTCGTGACACTTGTGTCCCTGAGCAAGACACTTAACTATAATTGCTTCTCTCCACCCAGGGGTAAAATGGGTACCTGTGAGGGCAGAGATGGTTCTTGTGATTGATTTAGCCTAGTAGCGCATATATTGCAGCACAGGCTGTATACTCCCCAGGGAGCTGAGAAAGATTAAAAAGGAATGTTATTGGCCCAATGACCAGGGCACTAATGTAAAGCGCATTGAGACGTTATTGTGAAATGCGCTATATAAGAACTGGTTATTATTATTATTATTATTATCCTACTCCAGAGTTCAGAAAGCAGAACTAATCTTTACAAATGTCTTTGAGGACTGCCTCAAGGTTTGTTGATTTTTTAAAGTTGTGTATTCTTGAAGGTTCCAGTGTAAGGTATAATTTTTAGTTTCTAAGGTTATTTCTGTCGATTGTTGCTATTACTTTTATTTGAATAAAAAGTTTTATGTTTTATGAACTGATCGGTTTTGACAAAAACAGTAAATAATATTGTTTACCCTTACACCGATGTGCATTAAGCACTCAATACTTCCCCGAGTTCTATGAAAAAAATCCACAGGATTTGTTTTTTCATTTAAAAAGTATACGTGACGCCCCAGACATTTTTATTTAGCTCGTCTTCAATACTTGATTCTCGCATAATAATAATAAAGACTTGTTATGCGCACATATCCACCCTGCTGGGTGTTCAAGGCGCAGTAAACCAAAAACAAACAAAAGAAACGGATACAACTAAATTATTCCTTGAAAACCTGTGACATAAGATAAGTTTTGAGAAGTGATTTGAATTGTTTGGTACAAAGACAACATCAAAGATTATGTGGTAGAGAGTTCCAGATGCGTGGGGCGCAGCTGCAGAAAAAGACCTGTCACCCCAGGAGTGTTGAGACTTGGGTTCCTTGAGGAGAAGCATGCATGGTACTGGATCGAAGATCCCTTGACGGAGTGTAAACTTGAAGTAGTTCTGAGATATAGTGGGGAGCCTTGCCGTTAAGTGCTTTGTGGACAATGAGCATCAGCTTGAAGATGATACGCACAGGGAGAGCCTTGTATTAACTGACAAACCTTTTAGCTTTTCAGTCACATATTTAGTGCGTTCCGGTCCTATTTTCTTTTATTTTTTGCATGTCCTTAAAAAATACCCCTCTTCGATGCATTTATCAAACAAAATCAAATTGTTTTTCTCGGGCACACAATGGTCTTAATCTCATCCATGACTTTCTTCCACACGGCTACGTAAGATTTCACCCTTCCCTCTATGTTCAGCTAACCGGATTATATGTTGGATGCTGCTGTTGGACCTGGACATTAACAATACACTCATTGCTCAAGATTAAAACCATAAGAGTAGCCAAGCAGAGGATCGTAGGACACTCAATTCACAACTTGAAAAACACTGCAAAAAGGGACCGCGGTCTATACTTTCACCACCTGCATTTGCTTGGCTGTTGCACAAGTTTTTACATAATTATGTACATCGTATGCATACATGTATTGTACTTGTACATGTACATGTACATGTACATGTACATGTGCAGCTCGCAGAAAGTACACTATGAGCCCGGAGAGCGTGTAGACTGTGCCGGATGTTATAACATGAATATTTAGAGTATTGGGGCGGGGCTAACCACTTAATTTACATACTACACGATTATTTATATATAATGAAAGCAACGCAAAGTCATTATTTAGTATATCATAGCCTCGTTCGCTTAGTTGTAAAGTAATAGTTTTCCTTATTTATATATAAATGTGTGGTTCAAAATTCTTTATTTACAAATAAATTTTGGCAGCCGATATTATTTATATATAAGTATAAGGCGGTCAGGTTGGTGTAGTGGTATCTTGCCTCGCCTTCCACCTATGGGACCCCGGTTCGAATCCCACCTGGGGCACTATGTGGATTGGGTTTTCAGTCCCTGCCTGATCGCGTGGGTTTTCCCTGGAATTATTCTCTGGGGTTTTCCTCCCACATCTAAAACTGAAACTTCCTTCATTGTCTTCTCTTCACTCTATACCATCCTGTTATTGGCGACTTGATCGCTGTTGGATTTGGTTAATAAATAAATAAATAAAATAATGATCCGCAAAATTATATGTATATAATGAAAGCTGCCTAACAATTATTTATTATATAATTGCATGTGTAAAATAAATTATTTACATATAAATTTTGTCAGTCGTCATTATTTATATATAAGTGTAATGATCCGTTAAATTATATATATATATAATGAAAGTTGTCCAGAAATTATATACATATAATTGCATGTGCAAAGTTAATTATTTATATATAAAAATCTATCCGTCGACATTATTTGTAAATAATGAAATTGTGTTCAAGATTATATATATATAATGAAAGCTTTCATACGATTATATATAAACAATTGTGTGGTGCAAAACTGATTATTTGTAAATAAAGATTAAATAATGGTTAAATAATGAATTATATATTATATAATGAATTATTTGTAAATAATTGCGTTAAATAATAAGTTTACACTTGGCGCCTCATATACGAGTTAGGTGAAAAAAAAGACGTAAACGTGAACGCCAACAATTTTTGCTGTTACCAATGATGTCAAAACTATTTGCTACACTAATCAAGTCTTGCACGTATTCGAACATTGAGACCCACAAATTTGCGAATTTGAACAGTCTATTCCAGCTCAAGAATGGTCGACTTAGACTATGCCTGTTTTCCATTTCTGGCTAGAAACCCGTGGGCAAGAGTGTGCGTAAAACAAAGCTGCAAATCCCATTGTTGTGATACACTTCCTCCGTTGTTTTAATTTCAATAAATTATATGATGAGTTTATTTATGGTCCCTTGATATAGTAATTACTTTATAAATTCACATTCTGTCACGTTTTTTTTTTGTTTTTTTTTACAATCCCATGTAGTTTCTTTTTTATTAGGCCTACCTTTTATATTACCAGTATTTTTTAATGAGATTTAAATATCAGAACAATAAACCATGCATGGTAACATTCTATTAAAATTAGCACAGTTTTGATAACCTTGTTTTTGTGTGGGTTTTTTTGCTGGCGATAGACTCCGTTTATTCAACTCAAGTAATTACAAAGTACATACATCTTCTATGGAACATAAATGCAAGTACTGATGGATCAATACCATAGAGGTTACTATAAACTAAAGGACAATGAACAAAAGGCGATATTACATATCAAACAAAGGCAAGATCAAAACATGAAAAAAGCAAACTAGTATACAAGTAAAAAAATTAAACTTAAGGCGAACACAAAGGAAAGTTAATAAATATGAGGTTACTGATATAGTTAACAACCTAGATAACAAAAAGAGTTGTGGGCACGATTTTATTAACATGTTTATTACCAAAAGCTCAATAAATGCCATATGTGAACCACTTGCACATATTATTAATACTTCTTTTATGACAGGTGTTGTACCATCTCAATTAAAGGTTGCAAAGGTTATCCCTGTTTTTAAAAAGGGTGACTCTAACTGTGTTAACAATTACAGACCCATATCTATCCTGACTTGTTTCTCTAAGATTTTTGAAAAATGTGTTTATGCACGTACAATTAAATTCGTGGATAAATTCAGTGTTTTGTCAAAATCCCAATTATTTGGATTCCGTAGTAAACATTCAACCTCCCACGCCCTTTTAGATTTTATTGATAAGGTTGCCAAAGCATGACTCTAAGCACACACTGGGGATATTCCTCGATCTTTCAAAAGCCTTCGATACAATTGACCATGATATCTTAATATATAAACTTTCCTATTATGGCATTCGAGGAATTTCTCTTGATTGGTTTAGAAGTTATCTTCTCAACAGATCTCAATACGTGTCCATAGATGGTACTAATTCAAATACTAGAATCCTTACACACGGCATACCCCAAGGATCAATACTAGGACCCTTGCTTTTTTAAATATATATTAATGATTTCACACAATCCTCAGATGAACTTTCCTTTATATTGTTTGCTGATGACTCTAATTTACTTTATTCCCATAGTAATCTTAATAACCTCATGTATAAGGTCAACCATGAACTGATATATGTTGCAAATTGGTTCAGGGTCAATGGATTGTCTCTTAATATTGAAAAGACCAACTTCATGTTATTTAGCAACTCTGCCACTGAAACTCCTTGAAATTTAAAACTTGTTTTTAACACTGTTATTAAAAAAACTGAGTGCTGTAAATTTTTGGGATTGTATATTGACTCGGGGTTAAAGTGGGATTTTCATATCGAACAGTTAAGTAAAATTATTTCTAGAAATATTGGGGTGATTAATAATATAAATGTTTTTGTCCCAGCAACAGTCCTAGAATCCCTTTATAATACATTAATCGTATCGTATCTTAACTATGGTATACTGGCATGGGGAGGTTGTTCAACTAACAAACTGAACAGAATTCTCCTTCTACAGAAACGGGCTTTAAGTACCATAAATTTTCCTGATTTTCATTCACATACAATACAAGTCCCTTTTTTCTAAACATAGGACTCTTAAAGTCAATGAAATTTATTATCACCAACTTGGGTCCCTCATGTACCAGTCTACCCGTAATACTTCACCTCCCTCAATTAATAGTATATTCACACACAATCATGAGATTCACTCTCACTTTACTCGTCAAGCCTCCGACCTTCATATACCATATACTCGTACTTCTCTCTCGCTCATAAAACAGTCAAACTTGAGGGACCCAAGCTTTGGAACTCACTAAACTCTCAACTTAAAGCCTCTAAAAATCTCTCAGTATTTAATAGATAGGTTGCAGTATGACGTAAGTCGGCCATCTTTACGGGCAATTTGGAACACACAGTCATGCGTTACCCGTGAGAACGGCGTGCAGCACGCGCACATTTCACAAAACTCATTGCATGATTGGTTAGTGAACGACGCGGCTGCGTTAATAATTAATTTGAGCGCTTGACGCGCCTGCAAGCCAAAATGCGATTTGCCCGTAAAGATGGCGTCTACTGGGAACTATCTATAGGATGATTTTGGGTTGAACAAAGAAAAGTTGACTAGAGCGGGATTTGAACCAATGACCTCCGGTTTAACGTGCCGGCGCTCTACCAACTGAGCTATCTAGCCCTATGTTGGCGGTTTCCCTATTTTGTCAATATCTTTGTTCGGGGGGTGCCAGTCAGAAGCCATTCAACCGCAAACTGCCGTGTAGCCAGGGATCACACCCAAGTATTTAATAAGCATACATTTAAATTTAAGGCCACTTTATTGCATTCCTATTGTTGATTGATGTTTTTTTCTTTTTTCTTTCTTACAATCCTGACCTGTATTTGTTCTGTCTTTGTTCGTTCTTGTCCTTTGTTCGTTTGTCCATGCAACTACTTTCTTTGTTAGCAGCTTGTGCATTGAGCCTTGTTGGTTACAACTGTCCTTTCAGGAACGTGTTTTCCTACCTGGAATGGTGCCTTCCACAATACATCAAAATAATTATCGGCTCAATGCACAAGCTTGCTCAGGGACCCATAACTTTACAAGCCTTGCTTCTTTATGGGTCCCTCCACAGTATCATGAACGCCCATGCTTACTCTCCTTTTAATTTAATCTATATCAAATATCCATATAACTCTTAACTTCCAACTTACATTGTCTTTGATTTGATTTTTGATTTTGATATTGTGGAAATAAACTGAACTGAAGAAAAGGTGAAAAAATTCGATTTAAATCAGAACATAAATTTTGAACTCTCGTCTTCATTGAGAATACACAGGAATTTGTACAATTTGTTAAAATTACTTGTTTGGAGCCTATTCCTCTCCCTTAGTAGAAATGATCTGAGAGCTTCTTTGTAGATCTTGATAATGTTTGTGTTTGTGAAAACTTTGTCCTCATATGCTTGTTTTTATCCTGTCATCTAAATATTTATGTAATTATCACCAACTTGGAATTAGTTTTAGTGTATCAATTGTACATTCATAAATACCCCAGACAGTTTCGCTATTCCTATTGGTGGAGAGCACGTCACGTGGGTGTGTTTAAACGGCTGATAAAGACATAGCTGGAGCTGTTTAAGACCGGTTGTTTTCGGATAGCATTTGTGCGGGTTAGCCCACAACCTCGTTCTCAGGGGTGATCGATCTCGCCGCGCCATTTTAGTCCATGGATACGAGGATGCATTACTACGCGCACCAATGCATATCCGAAAACTGTCTCATAAAAATGCACCACACGTACAGAGCTCAAGGACGTCGGAAAACAGATAAGTTTTTACAGAGTTTCCTACTTTATTACGCCTTTTAACCAAAAGGGCATTTATGAATGGGAATAAAAGGGTAGCGACTCGTTCTTAAACGGCCGTTTAAAACCTTGCAGGGTCGTGGCCATGCGATAAAGGCCCTCGCCTTCGGCTCGGGCCTTTATCGCACGGCCACGACCCTGCCGGTTTTAAACGGCCGTTTAAGAACTCGTCGCTACCCTTTTATTCCCTTATTTAAAAATTTTGAAAAGAGGTTGAGAAAGACAAAGAGTGATAGCTTGTCTATTTTACAGCAATGAGTGTCGGGGTGCATACAATCTTCCTTAAAACGCTTATATAATTGAGTTTAAAAACACAGTTTAACATTATGGTAAATATGAAGTGGTAAGAAAGATGACATAACTTACTATTCCACAATATTGTCTTCACAGAGTATTCTCAAACAAGCCCTCTGACGTTTTTCCACACATTCTCAAATATGCATCCATTTGGAGACATCTTTTTGTTATTTTCTTTGTCCCTGATGAGTACCCTGTCTGTACTTAACATCTTCCCATGGACTTAGCACGACATTTTATGTGGAGCACCACAGTCTTAACAATTCCCCAATGGAGACTTTTGTTTTAACCTTTCTTGTTTTGTTCTTGGTCTCCATAAGGTACCGAAAATGTATCATTATTATTTAAGCGAACTTTATTTTTGGAATCATAAAGTGTAGTAAACCTTTCACCAATCTAACTTTAATAAATAAGTCAGCAAACAAACTACCCAAGCTCCAGCAAATAACACAAGTTCCAAGCTATCTTGCAGACTTTTTAAATATATTAATAACAATAATGATTACCTTTCCGCGAGTGCTCATTTATCTTTCTCCCATCTTTGATTTAAAGGGTGTGTACAACATTTGTAATTGCCAAAGACCTGTATCCACGCTTGATGTGACCTAACATATACATGAAATAACAAACCTGTGAAAGTTTAAGCTCAATCGGTCTTCGGAGTCATGACAAAACAGTGAAAACTCCCTTTTCCAAACATCGAATTTTATCCTGTGATAAAGACTATTGTTTTACTCATTTCTTAAAAACTATGGTATTTCAAGCAAAACTATTTCAGGGGAAGTTTTTAACCATGGCCATCTTGATACCATGTTGGTTTTGTTCAAATCTGTGAACATTTATATTTTCAATCTTAGGCTACCAATGATAATAATGATAAAATTTAATAAGTGCGTTTTTAAACCAATGGCAAATTACACAAACTCAAGCAAGTGTAGAGTTTTGTACTTGGTCCTTAGTCCTTGGTGCTTTTTAGTTACAATAATTAGAGTTCCATTTAAGACATGCATGTTATATTGGTTAAAATTAAATAACCGCCACCAAAATACACAGCTTGAAGTTGTTGTATTTAATATAAGACATCCACACAGAAGCCCCCTTGGGAGAGTCCCAGCCGTGGATTAGAGACTCACTGGACGAGGATGCGACCTTTCTGGCTCCGGTTGGTGAAGTTGTTGTTGCGAGTACAAATATAGAAGTACTCCCCTCGTGAGAACTCAATCAGGGCGCCCCCCATACGAGGCCGGTGCGTTATTCAAATCTTTATTCAAATCTTTATTCAATGCCGCCTTTGAGTCAATTGATTCAGCTCCACAGGTTGCAGCTTTCTCGCATCTAGAAATTTCAATAAGCAAACAAAAAATCGGGGTCTTTAGAAAGCATCCGTCCTAGGTTTTTATATACTTGATGCATGTTGCTACAATAGGAATAAGCGGAAATTCACAATGACAGTCAGGAACAACATTTTAATGTAAAGTACTAGAGAGAGAGCTTGTTCAGCAGGGACAAGATACCAGCCAACATTGTATGTGTTTCGGGGAACTTACTGGTAGTATCCTGACGTAGCTAGGTTGATCACCAAGTCCTTTGCAGTGATACTAGGAGTGTCTTGGAAGTAGATCCACTTCACTTGGGCGTTGGTCCACATAGTAGTGTTCTCAAAGGACAGTGGATAGTTCTTGACTCTTTCCGGCAATTGAACAACATTGCTGCGATCGCTGCCTGTCGATTTGAGAAAAGATACCAGACATGGGTTGTATCAACTTCATCTTGGAAAGTTTACAGATAATGCAGCAAAGTATATTTACAAAATCGTAGGTAGGCCTACAGAAATATAGTTCCACAAAAAAGTTTAGCTGTTTGATTTATGGAACAATGAGTATGAAAAGGATTTCTAAAACTATAATCAGACAGTTTATTCCTGTTGTATTGGATCCTATGAGTATTGGATCCTATGAACACACAAAACACGACATCATATTATGTCGGAACAAGAGTTACTTTCTATAAGAGTGATGTCAGTCTTTGCTTATTGCTAGTCTTTACCATTAATTGTTGCAAATATTGGACGAAGAACCAATTAAAGAATACGGAAGTACATCTACGCACCATACTACTTGGTTTTAAAAGCGTTTTGTTAAAACAAGATTGTTACCTGTCCACTGTATGTGTACCAGATCTCCAACATCAATCTCGAGATCATTGGGGATGAAGTCATATTCTACTGCTGGGATTGTCTGCTGCAGGTTGCCACGTTTCCCTCGAACATTCAGGTTGTAGATTGTGGACGATTCCAATCCTGTAGCAATCAACATACACAATTGGAAAACATGTATTTGCGAATTCAATAATAAAGACAGCAACCGGTGTGGTTAGTGTGGGCAACATGATTACTGCAGGACATTGGAAATCACGATATAACAATACTCTCCTCGGTCTTACATTACTTTTCCGCAGACTTTTGATTTTGACATCGTTGAGCATCATCTGCCTGATGTTCATTGTTATGCCGATGGCACTCAGCTGTATCTATCTTTTAGACCTGACGATAAATCTTGTCAAGTTGCTGTAACTATAATGAAAGATTGCATTAGGGACATCAGGCAATGGATGTTGCATGACCGGCTTCTAATTAATGATGCTAAGAGTGAATTTTTGATCATCGGATCAAAGCAGCAGTTGAAAAAAATTAATATTTCCAATATCATGATAGGTGATGCTAAAGTTTTTCCTACAACATGTGTTCGTAATTTGGGGTCATGGTTTGATTCTGAACTTACAATGAACACCCACATCAATAAAGCTTGCTCTGCAGCCTTTTTTCATCTTTACAACATCAAACGCATTAGTCAATTCCTAACACAAGACTCTCTTTTAAAACTAATTCATGCATTTCTGACCAGTCGTCTTGATTATTGTAATAGCCTTTTGTATGGTCTTCCCAAGTCACAGATAGCTAAACTACAAAGGGTTCAAAACGCTGCTGCCAGAATTGTTACTAACACACACCGGTTTGAACACATTTCACCTATAATTCGTCAATTACATTGGCTGCCTGTTTCGTACAGGATTAATTTTAAAATCCTTTTGTTGACCTTCAAAGCTCTTCATGGTCTTTCTCCAAAGTACTTATACAGGATCTTGTTTCCATCCGGAAAGTATCTTCATATCAACTTAGGTCAGGGAATAATGGTATTTTCTTGGATTATCCCTCTGGTAAAATGTTGACTACATTTGGTGATAGGCCTAGGGCTTTTTCTGTGGCAGCCCCTAAGCTTTGGAATGCGCTACCGTTTCATTTACGTAGCGAACAGAAACTTACCTCTTTTAAATGTAATATAAAAACCCACCTTTTTAAAGCCGCTTTTTAGTGTGTCTTTCTTCTATGGTCACCTTGCCAGTTAGTTTAGATTTTTAGCATAGATAGGGTTAGAGGCGTCTGTCTCCTGAAAAGGTCAAAACATTACCGATGCCAGCAGGGATAGGCCTATATAAGTAACTATTAGTTCACTGTTGGCGGGACAGACGTATCCCCATACTTTTGTTTGGGCACTGGCCTGGTCTTTTTTCTTTGTCATTTTCTTCCATTCTGTGCTTTTTAACATGTGTTCTGCGCCTTTGATCATTTTGTATGTAAGGGGCGCAATATAAATTTTAAATATTATTATTATTATTATTATTATTTAGTTATTTTCTTTGATACTACTTTACTTTATCAACTCAAGTGTAACTCGAAAAACATTTAGACATGCAGTCAGAACTAAAGATAAGTGGTTGGGCTCTTGATGAAAGTGGGATACACACCACAACATGGCTCCTGTAGCTCACACGCCTTGTCGGTAACTCTGTCTCATCAATAATTGGTATCCCCGTTTAATACTTGCACAGCGAAAGTTAATCTTACCAGCAGGTCGTGGCATCATCTTCATAACATGGGAACGATCCTGGAATGTACGCCCATACTGAGCTGTGTTGACAGCTAGAGGAAGAGTCAAGACTCCGGCCACGATATTAACATCTGTGTCATTTTGGACAGGAGATCTGAAAATAGCAGAAACGGTTAACACGAGGAATGCTTTCATTTGTATTAAAGTGTCAACTGAAGGGGGGAAATGCCAATCATGTTCTCATTTTAGTGGGTATTACATAGTTACAGCTGTTGAAAATGCCTTAGTCCCGTTTCATACCAGGTACAAATACAAACGTATTAGTCGACTCCTCTGCTTGAACAATCTGTAAACATCGCAAGATTTTTGCAAACATCACTAAAATTGTGTTCTTGCATTTTGTATTCAAAAGAAGCTTTAAACGAGATTTAAGCTAGGCTTAGGCTGGGAACAACATGTTGATTATGATGACATTACATGAGTATAAAATTGGCTCAGTAAAAGAATATTATACATACTTATCCCCATTGGAATTAGAATCAGTCGTCTTTGGATCATAGTCTCCAGTAGTGATGTTATATCTGCAACAAAACAAACATCAGCACGTGGAATATCAACATGTTATGCAATGGGACTGAGTTGAACTTATATTGAAGAATATATTCAGGAATATGACGAATGAATACTAACGGGGATACCAATAACTGTGCAACCCTAACCCTCTACTGTCATTACTGCTTATTATGGAATATGTAGCATAGGGTGAATGTAAGGATATAAGTGAGTAAAAGTCAACAATGGCTGCGACCTGATGGCCTGTTAGATCCCGAAGGTTATATAGTTCTCCAGATGATCTCTGCTCATGGTCTGTTGATGTGAACAGCACACCTACCTGATTCGCATGACACATCGCTTCGTTTCACCGGAGGGGAAATATGGCAATGTCCACTCGTAGCGACTGGCTTCACCTTCAGGTGTGTTTCCAAGGTGATTGACGCGATTCGTTGGAGATACCATACAGTCAGGAGCATCTAGGGCCACCAGACACTGTTCATTCGCGTCTCCCTCTGGTCGGCCCCACACGTACCGAACACCATTGGAACTACTTGCTTCACACTCGGCCTGGGTGGTGAACTCTGTAAGGGAGCGAAAAGGCAATATCAAGTCTACATAAAATGTTTTTGCCCCAAAACTCACTTTGCACAGTACGACATTATACCGCTAAAGGTATCGAATAAGTGCTGATATGAATGATTTTGAACGTTTGTATACGTACCTGGGGCTTTCTCTGGGTAGTTAGTAAAAGCTAGCCATTGACCGCCATTGCTGGTACAGTCTTGCTGATTGTTCCATCGTGACCAGTGTTTAGCACCGGTGCCGTCTGGGTACTGCTCCACACACTCATGTTTCTGCTGCACATTAGAGCTCTCCCACTGATAAAATCTATAATATCAAATGAGGGCATTGAGTGGGGTTTGAAGCTTTGCGTGGTGCGGATATAGGAAGTAACTCTAACTAGTAAACTTTCGGGCACAACCAGGTGTAAATCTCTTTGGGGGGGGGGGGGGAGTGTTGGCTCTGAAAACAATGGCTCTTTTCAGAGCCAACACTCCTCCCACAAGATATTCATCCGTGGTTGAACCCGCAAGCTACTTCCATAATGAGGATACTTTAGTTGTACTTTCTCCAATATTATCATTATTAACGTAATGATTTTGTTTTTAAATATTTGTAGAAACAAATTCCTTCGCGTTCTCCTGGCACCATTAATAATGACACAAATAAGGATGGTACATTTACAAACATATATAAAACAACTATAGGCCTAAAGCAATCAATGTTATAAAAAACACCCATAAGAACAAAACCAACTGTATTAAAACCAGCAGGCAACTATCATTTCAGTATTCAAACCTACAAATAAATAAACCCGTTCAAGCTGTACGCAGCCATGATGACTCCTTATCCACACAAGCTCTTATCGTGGACTAAGACGGCAATGTCTTTCCAGGGGGAGGGGTGCCAGTAAGGGTAATAGTCCCTCTCCTCCGGACACTCGTAGCCACTTCTACCGCCGTTGTTGTTCTGGTGGGTAAAGATTGCTGCGCTGTATCCAAGTCCTTTATTGTTGGCTGTAAGTGCTTGGTCGAACAAAACCTGGGATAAGAACGGCAAAGTAGACAATAGTATTATGAAATGTTTGCCATAATTGCGTAATTAATTGTATCACCCAGGTAGCCTGCCCACATAGGTCCCTTTATGGGCCAACATCTGGTTCCCATATGGGACAACCCATATGGCTCCCTACGGATCCTGCGACGAGGAATCATTTGGGCCCTTATGTGTAGGCCCTGATAAACCCATATGGGATACATCTGATGGGACCTATCTTGGGGAAAAACAACATTGGTAAAAACAGGGTTATGCCAAATTGGCATTTACATGTAATTCAACTGGGCCTCTGGGTAAAATGAGGTTTCCACGTAGGGTGGAACATTATGGGGCTCATGTGCCGGCCCAGATAACCAATAGTTAATTCAAGTAGTTATTGAATGTTAATGAAAAGTCTAATTATAGGACAAATAACTTGTTTATTAATTTTGTGTACGATACCACATTAACTAAATTCAAGCTACGTGTTAGTCGTTTAATAATATAACGTAAAGTTTATACTTCTATATGCATGACTTGATAGGAACCATAGACCTTTTTACAGTCATGGTTGACACCCTTTATCATTAAAAATCTGTGTTTAAATTTGCAATGTTTTAAAATAAAGTGTTTGTTTGTAAACTTGTACGTATTTTTCTTACAGACAAACAAAAAGTTCAAACAAAAACTTTACCGAACTAAATGTCACTAAACTGTTGTAATAATCATTGAGGGAAACACAGTAATTCAGTGCCCTGTCCCACAATTTTGCATAATGCCAATAATATGGGCTTGCCCAGGTCTTGCCCCACGTAAGGGTCTTTCCCGCCACAATAGCTTGCTTATGTCTTTTAAAAAAAAAATAATAATACCCAAGTAAAACTTTGCAAAATATTTTCTGCCAGCACAGGATTGCTTAGGTATTTCCTATACCAAATTTGGCCTTTGCTTAATTGTTTCACCCACATGAGCATGCATATGAAATTACGAAAACCATGGGAGGGAAGAATCATAAACCCATGTGCCTGCTAAACTAAGCTAAATCTAAACTAAAACTAAAAGGGCGCCATAATGGCTTACCGGTTTTCCGCATTTGATACCCATATAGGTCTTTGCATATCCTGCCCACATGGGCTTGCCCAGGTTCTTTCCATTTACATTGGCTTGCCCACAGGTCTTTCCCATAATGCTACCCATATGGGCCTTTGCATATTCTACTCAAATTGTGATTGCCCAGGTCTTTTCTATATAAAACCCATGTGGGTTTACGCATGTTCTACCCACATGGGCTTGCCCTGGGCTTTCCCACATGATACCCATGTGGGATATTGCAGATTTTCCCACATGGCCATGTGTTGCGTGAGAAATCCTCATAACCTAAACCCATATGGGATCAATATGGGTGGGCCCTTGCTCGTATATGCCCAGATCCTGCCCATGCATGGGCTTGCTACCTCGGCAGTTAGATACGTTAAATGCGTATTTTACCCAAACATTTATAGAAAACTTAACTATATAAGGTAAGCTAATGATAAATTTGTCTTAACCCTTGGAGGAGTTTGGGAGTCAGTTAGTATGAATGTTCCTGTTGATCAAAACATTGTGGAGTGACAATTTGTAAGACAAGTTGCAGGATGAAATGATCGTGTGAATGACTTACCCATGTTACGTTCTCTACCGAAGCACTTGTCATACCAATCCCATTTCTCATGTAATCCACGATCGTCTTTCACCGAGTTTCTCCTACGACGATCTGCCCGACTTTTCATTTCATTGGCGTTTCCGAGCTTCATGTAGCCCTGTTTGTTTATGCTGAATCCATTGCGAATAGTGTCAGGACCTGTAATAGAATGAAAGACACCCCTTTTCATGCAATTTCGTAGAGTCTTGGTGATAATGATGCGACGTCTTACGCTCACAATAGAACCTTGAGCTTATACACGTGTAATGTATATCCATTTAATAAAGACTGAAATGCGCATTTTAAAGGGTTTAAATTAGCAATCATTGCTCTAAAAAGACATGCAATTAGTTTTAATGTGGCCACACCAAGAAACTTAGATTAGTTCATGTCTGGACCTGTAATAAAATGAAATACCCCTTTTCATCCAATTTCGTATAAGAGTCTTGGTGATAATTACGGAGTCTCAAGCTCACAATAGAACCTCAAACTTACACGCAGTCCTTGCATATCGCTTGATAATGAAAGGAGACAATAGTGAACACTTCGTAATAATTGCTCTTAAAAGACCAGCAATTAATTGTAATGTGGCCACACCCATAAACTTGTTAGATTTAATTATAATTGCCGTGAATAGAAATTAATTGTCTTCAATCTTCCGTCGTCTTCACTCCCTCTACCATTTTAATAATTATATCCCATCAACCATAATGTCCATACCAGCACTATCTGTATCTGGCTGGCACATGTACTGCAGCACAACGTTACAGTTGACATTGTCGTTCTCTCCACAGCCATGCTGATTGGTCCATTCGACAGTCATGTGACTCTGGCCGCTCGAGCCACTTGCAAAGTATTTCTGAAGACGAAAAATGGAAGTGAAAGATGACCGTTATTTTTTGAAATCGAGTCTTTTATTAAATCAGCCTGTCCGGGGTCCTGAGAGAACAACTTTACGGCAGGGTTCAAACTCATCTTGCAGTCTAATGACTAAGCTTACTTTTAGCGTTCGTCTTTATTTGGTTGTTTAATTTGGTCTCAACTAGTAGTCTGAACGAATATTCTCTCCTATGTCTTGTTTTCTTCACATTAATGTGTCAAGTTAAAACCATTAACCTAGTGGTAGTGTCACACGGGGCAATTTACAGGCAACCAGTGCCGGACAATCTCTAAAAACATTCACATGCCATTATTACTACCAATTGTCTTGGGGTAAGCAAAATGTATGCTGTACCACAAAATGTTCCTTTTGCATGTAGTGCAGTTGGTTGCCCCCAAGTTGCTTTTAAAATGTGCCCTGTGTGACAATAATATTATATGCGAGAACTGTTTTTTGTGTCAGTTAGAACTCACCATGTTGTACTGTTGGCCCTCGTTGTTGGCTGCGTTGTCTCTCGCATCTCCAGCATTGTATCCACCTTTGTTGTTATTCTAAACAAAACAAAGACAAATATTATGCATAAAAGTTGCCAACATTAGTCTGACTGTTATTTGATACTCAGTTGAACATGGAATCACAAATTATTAGTGTATGTAAATCAGCATATTACATGATTTTATAATCTGAGGCGCATTCGTAAATACTTTGATCAAGATAGCATGAAAACTGTCGTCCACGCATGCATTACGAGTGAATTAGACTATTGTAATAGTCTATTGTATATGGATTACCAAACTTACAGATAGCAAAGTTGCAACGGGTTCAAAATGCATGTGCAAGATTGATTTGTAATCTCCCTAAATTTGCTCACTGTTAAGAGAATTACAATTTGGTTGCCTATACGTCAAAGAATTGAATTTAAGATGTTAATGATAGTTTATAAAGCGCTTAATGGTCAAGCTCCTAGTTATATTACTGAATTATTGGATTTTAAATCTCAAACCCATGGTCATAATCTTCGTAGTACACAAGACACATTGGCATTGAAGATCCCCCAAATTAGAACAAAAGTAACCTTAGGTGATCGATCATTTCTTTGTGCAGCTCCTAGATTATGGAATAAGCTACCTGTGGATATTAGAAAGTCTCAATCATTAGATGGCTTTAAATTTAAAGTAAAAACCTATTTGTTTTAAACATAGATTTAATTATATTATGTTCATGTTTGAATTGTATAGCATTGTGTAGTGGTATAGCATCTAAGAGCTCTTGAAGCGCAGTAGAATATATAAACATAGTTTCTGCGCTCTATAAATGATTTATTATTATTATTATTATTATAACCCGATGTGTTCTACAGTGATTGTGTGTATTAAGTGTGTATTATAAACAACGGACACGGAAACCAGTCAACTCGCCCCCCTAGCAAAGTCGCCAATTACAAAAAACACATGTACAAAGTCACCAACTACAAAGTTGCCCCTAGCAAAGTCGCCCCCTGACATACAAACTCGTCCCCTCTCATAGTCGCCCCTCACAAGGGAATTTAACAAACTTGTGTGATTGGACTTCA
This sequence comes from Leptasterias polaris, assembly GCA_037783415.1. Lineage (NCBI taxonomy): Eukaryota > Metazoa > Echinodermata > Asteroidea > Forcipulatida > Asteriidae > Leptasterias > Leptasterias polaris. Next base: position 858,773 of record JAZGTN010000098.1, read on the forward strand.
GGGCAACGAAAGCTATCTTAAGGGAACAAAAGCTAGCTATCTTGTGGGAACGAAAGATGAATTTTGGGGAACAAAATCTCATTGCGAAGGAACGGGAGCGTACCTATTTAGGGAACGAAAGCATATTTCGGACGAATGAAAGTATATTTCGGGCAACTAATTCAAAGTCGTATTTCGTTGAAACGAAAGCTTGTTTTTAGGGAAAGAAATCTCCTTTCGGTGGAAAAAACTCATTTTTATTGAACGAAAGCATATTTCGAGCGAACAAAAGTATATTTTGTTCGAACAAAATCATATTTCGAGGAAACGAATGCGTAGCCTATCTTTCAGGGAACAAAAGCGTATTTCTGGGTAACAAAATCGTATTTCGGGGGAAAGAAAGCGTATTTTCTAGGAAAAATTTATTTCGTTACCTAGAAAAACACAACTTTGTTTACAATTTAAACAAATATTATTTTATGTGACAAAATTATATTTTGATTGAATTAAATAATATTTTGAGGAAACGAAAGTACTTTGTTGCAATTTTGTGTGTCGAGAGATGAAAAAAGAAATTCCAAGTGAGAATTTTTTGTTCACATTTTAATTTGTAATTTATTTTTCACCTGTTCCTTCAGGTTTTTTGGGGGGGGGGTTTTAGGGGGGGGGCTCGTTTTTGTCACACAAATTGTTTAACCTAATTGCACCGTCAATATAAGAGTGGTATTCCTATTTATTGACATAAATCTTATTTAATTTCCAAATCGGGGAAGGAACGTACACCGAGCATTGAAACGTTGCGATTTTAAAACAGCAGATTCGATCAGCGAGGTTTACCGACTAACAAACCCGCAATGACAAGGTAGTTGGTGGTCTGGCTCCCTACCCCTCCCACATGTTCATGAGCTTCCAGGTACAGCTATCTCTTAGCTAGGGGGTTTCCGTCACGCTGAGCCCCACCGAGAGAAACTCTGCGCTTCAGCTACACGATTTGCCCGTGTGTTATACGTACGTCCCCACACGCTGTGCACTGTCAAACACGCTTCCGTTGCTTGGACTCTCTGAAATAAAATCTTACGTTCGATTTTTTGTAATTATTTACAAGTTGTACCCATAATTTGAATACGTATTTTCTTTTGTCAAAATACTCATGAACACAATCACTCTCATCACTCAGTGTTTGGTTGATCGTGCATGATCAAAGCAACATAAAACTCCATCCAGTACAGGATTTAATGTTTAATATTCATCTACAGTTTGAATATTCATAGATATAACGAAATTGACCAATCAGATGCGTCCGTACGAAATCGGCTGAAGTGCCGTGCACAAACCGCCTGCGGGTTTCACAAGTCGGTAAATGGGACCAGTCTTGAGAGCAGTAATCGCACAGAGCAGCCCTCTCGCGGGATATTGCGAGAAAGCCGTTCCGCTATCACCGCGACAGACATTTAACGACTTGTCCACAAGTCTACACTAAACCAAGTCTTTTTTGATAATAACCGAGTTTACACACTTTAAAACACTTGGTGCAAGTTACGGTTGTATCAACACTTACCTGCGAGTCGAACAATCGGTTGTTGTTTTTACGATTGGTCGTTTTTTCATTTAATCTATTGTTTGAACCCCTTGGGTTATGGAAGAACATGTCTGCATGGACACTGACCAGTGCCGCCAGCAGCAAGACTGCAACATACCGTGTCATCGTTGTAGCACTCTGTGTAAATAAAAATTATTCCCCATAGGAGGGAAAAGGGGAAAGCTTATATTGTGACAACATAATATGCACATGTCTGATAAAAAAGAAACGAAAAATGTGTGCAACTTCATGCTAAGATGAACTCAGAATTGATATGGGCCTACAAAAAGAACATCAATCTTTAGCAGCACTGAACATCCACCTCTCTGGCAGCGTCTCTGATCCTTATAATGGAGTTCAATATTTGGCTAATAAGAGTGTTCGGACATTAAGATTGGCTGAAACGTAATTACGTATTTTGTTGGTGTTTAACTGTATAGCTTAAGTCGCCCACAGAGACATGCAAGAACGCATGGTTTGAGCCAAATTATACTGGCTAGTGAAGGTTGCACCTCAATAAGGACAAACAAATTCAGACACTCAATAATTTGTTATCAGATTTGAACAAAAACATTTTATCATTGAACCTGCAATTTGTTTTCTTTCAATTTGCTCAAACATCTGTTTATATAATTAAACAATAGAAATCTGCTCATTAAACCAGTCCGTGTATGGGTTTTTTTCAAATATCAATTAAACCCTCAAAGACCTGCTTTCATCTCAAATATTTTTAGAACACATGTGTTCATTCGTTTATTCATTCATTCATTCATTAAAGGTTTGTTTAAAATCACACTGCAACCAAATGGCCCCATTAAGTGATTAAAAGGGAACATACCAAATACAACGTAAAAAAACATTAAAATCAATCAGTTATTAAAAAGTTAAATTCAATAAATTACATACAATAAAAGGGGAACTACACAAACACACAAAATATTTATAAACAACAAAAATGTGTCAAACATTCATCAATAGTGAGGCTTACCTGCACAAGAGTGAGGAAAAAGTTTAACGTTAGCGCAAACAGTTTGTGCTGTTACCCAATGACGTCATCATTTTTGCTCATCCAGGGTCGAATACCGTCGACTGCACGTGCTTGACCCAGATTCGGGTCCCGGGTGGTGGCCTGACCCATTTCTGGGTCTTGATTACCCGGCATCTATGCCAAAGTCTGTGTCAAAAGTATTAGACATAATTATAACAATTCTTATTATTTAAAATTTAATTTAAACCAGATTAGTGTGAGGCCGTAGTGTTATTCACATGTTAAGGTGAGCTAGACAACGGAGTGGCTACAGTTATTTAGAAGTCGGGTCATCAATTGGGTTTTGTCAACATAATGCTGAATTATAGGCGAATACAATTTTAAAACGATGCAATAAAAGTCACATGCAAACGTTTCAGTTGAATACCGTGTTTTCTTGCTGAGAAAACAGCAAAACATTTATTTAGCTAGGTGACACAGCGGCGTCTCTGGCCGCAGCATTCGCAAACTTACACAGACTTTAGCTAGGTGACACAGCGGCGTCTCTGGCCGCAGCATTCGCAAACGTACACAGACTTTCAAAAATCTGATAAACGATTCATGCATGAATCGTTTCTCAGATTCAAAAGTTTTGGGGTAAACAATCGTCCGAACCATAAACTGCGAATCCTTTCTCAAAATAGTTTATACTATCAACAACTGCAGTGCTTGTCACCAAGTAAGTTTTCATGGTCATTAATTTTGGACTATTAACCAATCTATGGACCCTTAAACGTGGGGGGGGGGAACAACTTTATAAAACTAGAAACAATATTGAAATCTTCATTACACTTCTCAACTTACGGACCAGGTTGTGGATGTTTATGTTTGTTAAACGTTAAGTGTCATTGTCTTTTCATGTAACCCACCCATCAGCCCATCCATTACCGTATTGACATTAAATTTATTTGTTTGTCAACTAAAACACCGGGACACAAAACAATACTACGCTACTCTATACTGATTCGTAATCGGGCAGCAGACGTGGCTTAGGCCTACTGAGGATTAGGTCAGCTAATTTTAACAGTTTATTTTGCATGTTTTGTCAGAGTTATTTCGAATGCAGCAATGAAAATACAGCAACGACAATTTGTGGCTTCAATTGTTATTTCAACAACTTTGACGGTATTTTAAACGGAAATATTTCTCCGGAGGATTGTTATTGATGTGTACTTCATAATCAATAATCAGTGAGCTTCTACTACTACTACTAATAATAAGTACTGTCATACTTTGTATCTCTACTTTGAATTTCAATCACAAACTCGGTGTTAGTTTTCAGAAGGATGTAATATGTGACAGCGTCATGTATTGAGTAGCTCCACCCCCCCCCCCCCCCCCCGCCCCCACTCCACTCAGGGGTCGATACAGTTTTTCAACCTCGTACAACGAGGGGCACTGGAACATACATGAACACGCGTGAACATAGGGGCACTTGTACATTCATATTACTTACCATCAGGACCGGCAGGGATGTTTGGCACAGAGAAGCCGCACCGAACTGCAGTTGTGTTCAGCGCGAAACATTTACCGGGAAATAGCTCCACTGACTTGGACAAAGATAACATCATAACTGGGTTCCAGTCATCATGCAAATCAAACAAATTGTCTTTAAATTTGCAGATGAAAATCATGTTTTTAAATGATGAATTAGTCAAAGAAGAAACAACCTTTCTTGCAGAGATAGCGACCTTTCGTGTTTTAGCTTTCTTATCTTTGCACCATTCTATCAACTCGCGTGGCACGTCATCTAAATCAATATGACCTATGTAACTAAAATGTCTGGGCCTCTTAATTAACGAATGTGGTTTGTTATTTGATATTGATGAATGTTAATTTCAATACACTTCATCGATCGCCACGGTAAGAAAATAAACAATCTATTACGGAGTTAATATTGTTTTAACTTCAGTTAATTAAAACACATACGATCGAATATGGTATTGTGTTGACTTATTAAAATTACATAATTCTTAATTAAAAACATGTTATTTAAAATACATCAATCCAACTGCTTAAAAGGTTGGGTCATAGATTTGTTTTTTCGTCAACGTAATGCTGATTTGAAGGCAAAATTATCAATAAAGATGCAATAAAATGTGAAAGTTTCAGCTGATTGCAGAGTCTAATTTACTTGTTTTTTAAAACCGTCACGTCGAATCCATTAGATAAAACTAAAACAACTAATTAGATAAAACGACATCAAAGAGATAATCAAATCAATATTTGAAAATACTGCACACATTTTTTATTTGTTTTTATTTTTTAATGTCAGTTAGTGATTGATAAGGGAAATAAAATATCATTAACAGCTGTTTCGTATTCCACATTGGTGCCCACCAGCCTTCCCTGTTCTGGTACAATTTATGGTTTTTAATTAATGTAATGAAATTGCTGTTGAAATTACTGTGAGAAACAGCTGAATAAGGGCTTCTGCTAATTGAAAATTTAGTGATGTTTAAATCTTCAAAACCGTCTCCGATTACTGGAAAGTATGCGGGTTGGTTTTTAGGAGTGGTCATAATTATGGAAATGGACCTTGCCGGTCTGTAAAGACTCTATAGGTTAAGTGTTACTCGGTGGCAACCCATTTATAAAGAGCACAATATTATTAAAAAGAAAACGTTTTATAGTAAAGCTCATTATTAGAATAAAACAAATGATCAGGGCAACACACGTGGTGTTAACACGTGGTGTCGTTCTGGAATCCATTTCCTGCTAAACGACACTGTATGTGCTAAGCGTACTTCACCAGCTTTATGAATTTCAGTCAAAGCTGCGTTGGATAAAAACCAAAAACATAAAACTAAAAAAGAAAACTGAAAAAGAGAGCTTATAGCAACAATTTTTACTTTCGAAAACTACCACGCTTAAATACTATATCTTGTACTACTTTCGGCTGGTTCCCCGCTTAGATGTACTTTGTATTATATACAGCTGTATTTTCTCTGATAGTGCAGTTTTGATAGAAGCTTTAGGCCTATCTATACCAGTGCGTTCTATTCCATAGATTGTCATTACATCGAATGTGGCAAAAGACTTCTTTATTGTGGAGTTTGGACAGTTACCACCCTCTGCCTCTCAGCATTCACTCCACACATCTCACATAGGACCAGGCGCTGTTTAACAGATTAAAACCTTCAATAGTTAACACTATAGAAAACATTCAGGATCACTGTTGTGATTAGCAAATGAAATGGTATCTCTATTTTTGTCAATTATTTCGCTGCGGGGCGACTATAACATAAACAAAGTCACAGATGGGTTTTGTAAGACCTTTCAAACAAAATAAATAATTACTCCGGAGTTTGTTGACAATAGACCTTATGCATATGACGTCATTTGAGTAGGGCGCCCTCACCTAGAGGTCAAAAGGAAGATGCTCATTGGCCAGTCTTGTGCGCCGCGCGTACAAATCAGCGCGTTTCCATTGTTTCGTCATCAGTTTACCTCTAAGATGGCGGCTTGGTGACGTCAATGCATAAGGTCTATAATGTAGAATACCAATATGTGCCAGACATTCCAACAGTTGTTTAATTACCTTATAGTACTTGTTTTCTTAACTCGTTTCGACAATAATAATTAGCTAATAATAATTAGCTAATTACGGCGGATTTATTCACATCTGCGGAGAAACATTGCTTTACCTTTATTTTGTTATCATGGCATTAAAAAAGACACTTCCTGTATCATGTGCCTCCAACGTGACGAAGTTAAATCTTCCACACTTTGTCTTGTGCAAAACTCTTAAGCATTAGGCCTAGTTTCTGTATAGATCTGTCAGATCAAGATTATAAGCACACCATTTTTTTGAAACTGTCGCATTTTTGTTTCTAAAGAATTATCGGATCAAAACTTACACTCGCTTTTACTAATCTTTGTTGTCACCATGTTTGTTCTTTATATTGTCATAATTGGTTTATTACCCTACTCATATCATACCGTAAGCACCGTGCACTTTCCCGTTTCTTGCAGGGGTCGGATCTACTGGCTACATTGGTGGAATTCGAATCCAATGCCATTCTAGGGGTAGATGAATCACCACTTGACCACCGTGAGTGCCCCGTGACAAGAGGCGAATTGAATCCGTGTATTTAGCATAAATAATGAGAGCTAACATATTTTGGATGATACCTTTGAACAAGTTTGCATACGGCTGTCTTTGTTCTTTTTCGACGGTTACCCATCACTTTGTTCGACAACCTTGCACAAAAGAGATTATACCAAATTATACATTTTAATTAAATTATGTAGGCTATCTTCTTAAGTGTCGTGTTTCCCCATCAGTCTAAAATGTCTGCTCATGATTTTGATTTGCGCAACATTTTGTTACGCAGATCAAAGCACCCCCTACTAGTACTACCCCGATCACAATCATGTGAACAATAACATGTGTGACAAAAAAATAAATACTTGATTGTGATCGGCAATGTTTTGAGCAAATGCGACACACCAGTAAAGACTGGTTCTTCATTTATCCATTAACCCCGTGTGCCTGTTATCTTTGGAATGATGTGCCCGTCACATTATCATGATAAACTCACCATCTGACATTTAACACTCATAAAGGCTCGGTTCCAATATGTAAAACGTAGTACCCTCTTCCCCAATGATTAATATCGTCAACTTCACTATAGTATTACACAAAAAACTATAACTTCACAAAACTTCACCCGAGGCTGTGGCGTAATAAATAGGGTAGTGAACTTAAACTCGAGTGGTCGTTCAAAAAGTAGTTCCGGAACATCAGACTTATTAGCGTCCTTGGCACCTGTGAACCACAAACGCTGTTACGACCCGCTGGATGTCTGGTAAGTTATGCTATTTTAATTACTCACAGAATGCGTTATATTTTGTTACCAGCAAAACTCACGATTTGCTCTCATGTAATTGGTGCTTGTAATTGGGGCTGATGTTCAAGTTTTTTGTCACTTTTGAATATAGTCCATGACTAACTAGAGGGTTTCATTTCCATTCTTCCTTTTCCTTAATTTCATAAAAGTTGGGTCGGGTTATGTCTTGACACAATCTGCTGCAAAAAAGAAAAGAAAAAAGAAAAGTTGTATTTAGGGCCTATTATAGGTTTTAATGTCCCAAAAGAAGGTCTTCCCCAAAATTGCTCTCCTTAGTAACTATTTTCAAGCGAGTCTGATTATAAGTACATCATCTAAGTCTTAGCTGAGTGAACGAAAGTAAATAATTGTTTAAAATATTCATATAAAAAGCACAACTGATTATAGGGAGGTGTAACTTGGTCCGACAACAATAAAGTTTTGACACGACCAAAGCCCGAGACCATTTTTGTCTCCATGTCACTCTCTAGGCCTAATCTTTACAAATAAAATACGACATCATTTTAAAGGCTGGTGCACGTCCCAATGACATTCAAAGCTTTTTGAATTAGTTTTGTTCTGAAAGGCAGGGTAAAAGGAAATTATCAAAGACTATAGTATCTTCACTTGGTGAATCCCAGCATATGCACACAATAACAAAACTGTGAGAATTTTGGCTCAATTGGTCATCGAAGTTGCAAGAAAACAATGAAAGAAAAACACCCCTGTTGCTTAGAATTGTGTGCCTTCAGATGCATCAGAAAGGCTTCCAGCCTGAACCCTTTCTGAGATTCAAGTTTGTAGGTATAGAAAATAACCTCTGTCTCTAAAACTTCATTACTTCAAAAGAGGTCGAGTCTAACAATGTTTTTCAATATCAAAAACTCTCCAATACTCTTTACTAAGTAATTTTTTTTATCATTAATTTTTGGAGTAATTACCAAAGGTATATACCCTCCCGTTAACCAACAGTGCTCGTAACACGCGGGCTTAAGTCCTCGTACATGGAGTCTTAATTAAAAAAAAAAATTCAGAGGGCTGTAACAAAAAAATCCCCCATCCAAAAATATATTGCCAAGGAAGGCATGGATCCCAGAAAAAAAATATATAATTATTTTAGACCGCTATAAATAGGTAACTGTTAGCCTTCTTTTAATGTTTTAAAAACATTTCCTTTAATCATACCCTCACACAAGACTTTTCCGTGCTTTTAAAATGCATAACAAATGGAACATATTTTATATAGAGTAATATATAAATATATAAAATAACAGAATAGAAGGATTTCATTGATGAATGGTCTCAAAATAATTGTACAATGTTCAAATCAATTTGCCTTAAACGATAACACCAGAAAGGCTGAGAATGTACAAATTTCATTCGATTCAAATTAATTCAATTCAAATCAATTCAATTTAACCAAAGAATGTTAGGCTTGATTCGCGATGTCCAATGGTGCGCTTCTATTAATTTCCACCAACTGACTTTTGAGAGCAAAAGCAAGGTGAAAAACTCAGAGGTAAAACATCTTCTTGTCAAGTGGTAAACTTGAAAGCCTAAGAATCGATCAAAGGGAATTTTCATTTTCCACGAAATTCTCCACGCGCAAACGCTCAAACACTCAACTTAATTTGGCTGACGGACATCTTTCCCATTTAGTAAAAGACAACAGAAGTGTTGAGAAAAACAAAATTATCTATAGGCCTAACTAAATTTGTCCAAACGATAACCAAAACAGTCTCAGAAGGCTCAAAAAGAGCATATTCATACTAGTCAAATTTATCGCAGGACCATTTTGCTGACCCCGTTCTTTATGTCTAATCAATGTCGAACTGATTGATCGCTTGTGTTGTTACGAGATTCGCCCACTTACCAAAACGATGGATCCACCAGTTGCAATAAATATCAAACAGCAAGTTGATTTAATTGGTATACGTAATTTTATATCTAATGTCACTTTGGTAAAAACTTAAAATTGACATATCTTCACCAGCAGCCTTTATACACACCATCGAAGGGTAAGACCACAATAAACCGCAGGGGCGGATACAGGGGGGGGGGGGGGGGGGGGGCGTGGAGGGCGCACGCCCGCCCCCCTTTTGCTTGAGAAAAAAAAAAAAAAACCATCAAGGAGAAAAGTGAGGGAGAGACAACATTAACGACATAGGCCCTACCTAGTATTTTTTTTCGAAAAAGCTACTAATAATCCGTACCTCGTACACTTTGTTTCATTTTGTGAACCACTATTAATTCACTGACAGACATTGTCTCACGTGAATCTGTGTGTACTGTGTGGACAGCGTGTTTTTCTCACACACTGAACATGCCTGGCGCGGGGATCCGGGGGCGTGAAGATCATTCACCCGCAGCGTGAGTCGACCGTGTATGTACATTGTGCAAAGAAGTTTCTGGCTGGAAAGTCAGCACTCGCGCGATTTATTTTTTAATCCGGGTTATGAAACTTACCGATCGAATGCTGCTGTACTTGTTTTTAAAAAACATCACAGATCTTTTGGGAAAAATTGTTTGCTTTTTGAGTCGCGAGTGTGATTTTTTTTTTCACATATTATTAACTTGCGTGAAAACCATTGTCAGGTTCCCTCAACAATCCACAACAGTTAGACGATCAATTGCTGATTGGGGACCAGTCTGAATTACTCAGCGCGCCGAGCGCAATCAAGGTTTTGTGAAATACGTGTAATGCGGTGCGCATCTCACGCCCGTCTGCGCAAAGAGATATTATGCTCAGCGCGTTATGTGAATCAGTCTGGTCCCCATTAGATAGTTTAAATGTTGTAATATTGTTCAGGGAATCCAACTAGTATGGTTCTCGCGCAAGTTGTTAATACAGTGATCAAAAAATTCACTCTCGCGACTCGAACGGCAATCAATTTTCCCCCCAAATCCGTGATGTTTGAAAAAAAATGTTTAGCATTAGGGCTTTCTGCAAGTAGGCCTATACAGTAGCATTCGATCGGTAAGTTTCATAACCCGGATTAAAAATTACATCGGGCACAAAATAATAGGATTGCAATGGTGCCCAATTGGCAAGGATACGAACGAAGTGGATTGGCCCTACAGTGGGGCTAGTGAAGAGCATCGCTTAATCATCATGTCTCACTCTGTTTAGATTTTTTTCGTATTCAAGAAAGAGGGTAAATATCCGTTGTTTCTTTCAAACTAGTAATTATCAATAATTGTGCAGATAGTACAACGATGCAGGGCTGGGGGAGGGGGCTAGGCCTCTAGTAGGCCTACCCTCACCTTGACGTACATTAGTGTTACTGTTGCTCGATCGCGCTGTCACTGAAGACAAACACAATTTGTTCTAACCAGTAGTAACATATTTTGTGTCACATTCTAATCCTCAAGTATGTGAAAACTAAATGACAAAGAGACCCTATTTGGTTATTTATTTTAAAAGTTGCACTATCGTTTGTCTCGCCCAACAGTTTTTCCCCCTGAATAAGTATTATTTTGTAGCCTGCGTTTTGATTTTATAACTCAGGATGGCTGATTCAAATCAATGACTCCCAACTCGAAAATAATGTTTAAATAATGATCTTGCTAAAACAAAATTGGTTAAAGTGGTCAGATTGCATGAGATCGCACCACAGAGCATCTAGAATCCTAACTGTTTCGGAGCATTTAAGCGGGCCCCGGAAGCGGCCCATGCCGTTAGGGCTTCGCGCTATGCGATCGTAGGCGCCACAAATTGCATTCACCATTTGCTGCTTAGTAAATTTTCACGGCCCCCGTTTGGAAAATCCTGGATCCGTCCCTGAACCGTAATAACATTATCCTATCTTTATTCTTTCGGTTACAACTTTTTAGACATGTCTTTGCAATTTTATTATTTTCAGATCGTTGCAAAGCACTTATAAGAATCGATTTGCAAAACTGTACTTTATCTCACAGTCATAAACCAGACTGCAAAGATGATACGGTATGTTGCAGTCTTGCTGCTGGTGGCTCTGGTCAGTGTCCATGCAGACATGTTCTTCCATAACCCAAGGGGTTCAAACAATAGATTAAATGAGAACACGGCCAATCGTAAAAACAACAACCGAATGTTCGACTCGCAGGTAAATAATTAAAAATTAATAATAACGATTAATATTCAAGTAAATGAAACAAACAACATGGAAAAAACCCGATAACAACTGTAGTTGATATTTCGTTTTTGTTTTTTGTTTTCTTTTGGCTTATCAATAAATGCTCTAATTGTTTTAACTTTATTTTATCTTTAAATGTTAAAGACTGAATGAAGGGAAATGGCAGTTCAATTTTCCAAAAGATAAATTCCTCACGTGAGTGAGAAAAAATTACAAGTCTCTAACCTCGCGTTAAAATGGTGTAACTTGCCAATGTATTCGATACCCTTCCAGTGAACAAACTGTCAACATCCAAAACATCTGATGACATCATTCTAAGAAAGATGGGTCTCTACATTTTTGTACTGGGATATTTTTGGTTCATTCCTGAGTTTCGATAATATTTATTTAAAATGGCCTTGAATTTGACCTCTTGACTGACGAAACAAGCCTCCTTGGAATGTAAAGATCAATTAATTGAAAAGTCCAATGACATTATATCCTTCAATTTTCGCTGTTTTATCGTGTGTTTTGGGGGGTTTTTAATTTCTTTCCAATTTGTTACAATTAATGTGTTGAATATTTAATTCGAGGTTATTTCTTCTGGATTTCTTGTGGTACATTGTATCACATTCGTTCAAGGTTCTTAAGTAATATTGTACGGTGGTTAGGTATTAGAACAGGGGGATAATCTCGTGAGTTCTTGTGGTTTTAAAAATCGGGTCTAGGTTTTTCTCTCGTTTCATCTTTTCTTATCCTATATCGAATTTTAAGGCTCAATTTTTGTTGGATATGTGTACCATTTATGCAATTTCAAAATCTTCTAAAGTTTGGTGTTTTCTTTTACTTTATTTATTTATGTTTTGTCACCAAAGCTCAACATGGCTTTCTAATGCTTGTCTTTTATTATAATTTTCTTGAATTTATATTTTACTCGACGTTTATAGAGTCTTGTATGATACTTTATTTTAAAGTGAAGTGGGTCATTTTTTTTCAAATGTATTTGAAGCTAACATGGTATCGTTATTATTTACACTTTTTCTGGGTTAGAATAATAATAGAGGTGGTTACAATGCTGGAGATGTGAGGGCCCTGCCTGCCGCCAAAGAAGACGGACAATACCGAATGGTAAGAGTAGAAAGCAACTGCGCACGTTAGAAAGAGAAAACAATGTGGGTGTAGCAAACATGTAGACTTTTGACTTTTCAATTGAAACTTTATTGTCTAAACAATATTAAATCAATACATACAACTTAAAAAGACAATTTCAATTGAAAAATACAGCAATAACAAGAAAAAGCACAACATTAGAAATACAACATATTATGGGTTAAACAAGAAACACAGTGAACACGCGACATACGCATGAACTGTATAGAGACAAAATTATTTAAATAAACCAAGTGATTTTTTGTTCCGTTAGAGTGAAAATGGCGTTATGGATGTCCCATGTTTTCTGGAAAATTTGAAAGTTATTGGATACTTTGTAGTAATACCAGTCGGCAAGAACTTTATGCCAGTAGATAACGGATTTCAGACTAATGATAAGATAATTGCAGAGACGGACGACCTCCCTCCCGCGGCCCCTGGCGTGTGGGATGGTGCCCAATTTAACTGAATACCCTTACAGCACAATGTGTACCGTTGGTATTTTATCAAAGACCTGTATCCACACTTGGTGTGACCCAACATATACACGAAATAACAAACCTGTGAAAGTTTAAGCTCAATCGGTCATTGGAGTCACGAGAAAAAAAGTAGAAAAAACCTTAAATGTTTCACTGTTTTAAAACATTGAGATTTTGACTCGCGAGATCAAAACTAATTGTTTTACTCAATTCTCAAAAACGATGGCATTTCAAGCAAAAACATTTCAAAGTGAGTTTCCAACCATGACCATCTTTATACGTGTAAGTTATGCGTGAATCTGTGAACGTTTATATTTTTAGTTTTACCCAATATGCACACCCTTTAAATGGTGTTGTCTGGTTTTTGGGGGGTCCACATGACAACAAACTTGAGTGTTCTCGCGCAAACCTCTGGGTCAAAATGCTCTCAAAATGTTTAACTGGTCCAATGATTTGGAGCAATCTTCCTCCTGTCATTATGGAATCTGTTTGTTAATCTCTGTTTCGTATAAAGCTGTTAAGACCCGCCTCTTTCCATGTTAATTTGGATTATGTGCGCTATAATCTTGATAGAATAGCGCCTTATAGCTTTTGTTATGTTGTGTTATGTTATCATTGGTAGCTGTAGGTAAGAGAACCAGAGTCACAGTAGAACAATACACTTTTTAAAGTGTCTAACACCACAAAGAAAGTTATGTGAACATTTGAAAGTAATTCTATTTTCCTTAGTGAAGATTGCCCTGACCTGGTTGCCGGTAAACAGCCGGACCTTTAAAGGCAAAGTATACTTATTTGGTTTTTGGAACCATTCGATTGTTGTAATCAACCAAGTCAGCTGAAACGATGGCTTTTTCACGGCTCAACCTTATTTGTTTAAATCGCCTTCTGTCTCCTGATTGTTGTGGAATGTTGTTGGTTAGACAAGCCTCGGCAACAACCCAGGAGTATGACGTATGCCAAAAAGGCTATCTGTCTCTTTCCCGGGTTGCAGGACTGCCCTTTATTCAAATTGCTTGTGTGAATCGTGGACTAATATATATATATATATATAAAATAAAAAACTAACCTGTGGAAAATGTATTTCATAACGTGGTAACGTTTTCTGAGGTATTGCCAAAAATCAGGAGCGGTTATGTCCGCGCTGGAAGAATAATCCGCAATTGGAATACACAATCTGAGAGACGTTTCAAGCAGAAACGTTTCTCCGGTTGAGATGTTTTTGAGTTCCTCCCTCCAAAACCAAATTCGTTTGAAGGGATTGTTTTTGCAAATTGTTACACTGTGCGACCTCACCATGACATCACTTATTGTGCGTTTTGTATCTGTGTGTACAAATTCAATGACTCTTAAACATGTAAATAATTTGTTGGTAAAAAAAAAACACTACTTTTCAAAATAAGTTCAATTTTAGTAACAATTATAATACACAAATAATTTTTAAAACACGATCGCTTTTACCAAGAGTTTTTCCAGGCCATTAAAAATACTCACTCAATGTATTTCCAACGCATTTAAGAATTAAGTGACGATTCTGACACCATGGCTAGCTTGCTGCAATGTGTCCGAGATTACCGCATTGCTCTGCATTTTTGCTTCAACATCAAACGTGAAGATGCTGACAATAATTTTACCCGGCGCTAAGTGAATGTTTTGGGTTTTTGTTTGTTTGTTGTTTGTTGTTTGTTGGGGTGTTTGTTTGTTTGTTTTTTATATATAAACAAAAATTGTTTTTCGATAATCACGACTGTACTGTATGGTAAACAACTTCAAAAGTCTAGCACAACACGTACAACATTGCACAACGTTGCGATAAGGTTGCAATTTGGTGAATGGAACACCGTTGCGTTTTGACTGCATAGCACAAACGTAAGGTCTCAAGATGATTTTCAACCAATGTTGCATATTGGTTGCATATTGGTGAACGTTGTATTTCAGTTTGTATCGGCGAGTTATTCATGTGTAGACCATTAAGTTGAATCGTCCCAACAGCTTGTTGGGATTGTTTTAATTGTCATTTAACACCTAATTGTAAAAATTTTAATAACAATGTTTGCTCTCAATTTAATGTTGTATATCGGTTTTCATCAATAAAAATAGCCACTCGATGAGCGTTGCCATCACACGGGCATTTAAATACCCGTGTAGGGGCGAGCTGTTTTCTTCGGATTAGCTCACTTTTGTGTAGGGGTGTTAATACAATTAAACTGGATAGCCTACTTAATGTCAACAATCGTGCGGAGGTTTGCCACGCTGGGCTACCGTAGCTTGCACTCGATCTTCTGAATCTTCTAAATGTATAGACAATCATATCGTCGGCGTTTTCACGAACCGGCGAATCTGCCCACGCAGCTGAAAACAGCGTTTTGAGAAAAACGCTTTTGAAGTTGGTCACATTTTTAAAATGTGTTTTCGCCGGTCTTTTAATTGAAAGTGTTAAATATTTTATAGTGATACGGTAGTGTATAAGTTAAATAACATGACTAAATACTTGTTTCTTTATTGTGATGCTTTGTTAGAATGCTGTTTGGTTCCAAACTTATTCGCCGGTTCGTGAAAACGCAAATTAACGAGCACCCCGGATTCGCCACACACAGAGCTCGTATTCACACCACACACAGGGCGCGGATTCGCCGGTTCGTGAAAACCCGCAGGGGGGTCTGATTCGCCGGTTCGTGAAAACGCAAAATGCTGTAAACGCCGGATTCGCCACACACAGGGCGCGGATTCGCCGGTGACGATGTTGACAAGCGCGTTAAGCGGTAGCATTACAAATTAACCCTGGGGAAAAGGTTATTCGCCAGTTCGTGAAAACGCAAATCCGTAAAGTTGACTGATTCGCCGTTTATGCAATTAGCGTAATTAAAATTGTATACGCTTTTAAGACTTAAAACTTTGCAGAATTGTTAAGGACACCAAATACAATTAAAAAATGCAAAAAAACAAAATGCTGTAAAAAAAAAATTTCCACGGATTCGCCACTTCGTGAAAACGACGACGATATATAAGCTGCCTACCGTAAGGAATCTATTTCTATTTTAAGAAAAACACAATAGCATTGGCCAGATACGGTATTAGGATTTGTATTGGTCAAGCGTAGAACTTTAGAGCCATGGGCCTTGTACACAAATTACGAAATCGCGCAATAAGTGATACCATGGTGACGTCGTCCGGGATTTTAGACCAACAAACAGCTTGTACAGTATCTCACAAGATTATAGTCGAAAAACGTTTGATGATCAGACATATACTTCTTTAAATATGGTGCTCTCAAGACCGGCTAAATAATATGTATATTATAATTAGGTCAACAAATTAATGATGTTAAAGCAAACTATGTTTTTCGGTAACTTCAAGACCTAAGCTCTGATAAGAAAAAGGATCTGACATTTCCGTATTGAGCTAAGTATGACTTTAGGAGAAAACAAAATTTATGTACAAATCCTCTGGGGGTTTTGACAGAAATAGAGAATCATAATTATTACTAATAATAGGGAAGAAAAACAAGCATAAACCCCGACAAAACAATAGCTGTTCCAACTACTATGTCAGAACAGCTACTAACACAAAAGAAGCATATTAAATGTAACACTACTTTGAAAATGTCAAATCCACACGAACATTAACGGGGGGGGGGGGGGGGGGCTCGTGCCACCCCTCTAGTCACACCACTGCCCCCACATCTGACATTTATCTTTTACTCTGTATTCGACTTCAGAAATACTTTGCAAGTGGCCCAAGCGGCCAGAGTCACATGACTGTCGAATGGACCAATCAGCACGGCTGCGGGGAAACGATAATGTCTACTGTAACGTTGTACTGCAGTATATGTGCCAGCCAGATACAGTTAGTGCTACAGGTACGCACAAATTTAGCATGTTCAGACGGCATGGATTCTGGAGGTATGTGCAAATGTATGTTGCACACGGTAACACAATGGGGTCCCTTCTCCTTGGTACTAACACCAAAGTTATACCGAATGACAAAGGAGCACCGTGTTGTTAAAACCCAAAGCTGCAACAGAGGGATTGATTGGTTGAGTGTGGTGTTGGGGGTGTTTGCAGAAAACTTTGCGAAATTGTAAACCCAGTTGTTTTAGGGGGATAGAAGTAGCCATAAATGTCAGAAGCTTACAAAACGGACGGTTGTGCGACATCTTAATGTGACTGGAGCTTCGAATGTCGACCTTGCATAATACAGAGGTACAGGGTTTGGCCTACATACATGAGCAAAGGGTCACCTTAATCGTGAATGTAGCCCGTATACGCGTACCTAATGTAGTCCAACCTTGATCCCAAATGTAGCCCGTACATTAATGTAGTCATACTTGCTCCGAAAGGTAGCCCCAACCTTGTTCCCAAATGTAGCCCAAACTTGCTCTTAAATGTAGCTAAATGTAGCTAGCCAAAATTTGGAACCCAAATATCGTTCAATGTAGACCAAACTTTGTTCCTAAATGTAGTGCCAACCTTGTTCCCAACTCTAACCGGACCTGAATGTAGTCCCACATTATTCTTAAATGTAGCCCGATTTAGGTCCGGGCTCCTTTTACGTCTTGGGTTACTTTTAAAGCCCTTTTAATCAAACTTGAGATGGGCAGATGGCGATGGCGAGAGAAAAATGGGGGTAATAAGGCTGGAGGGAAGAGTGCTATAAGACTCAACTGAACTGCATTTTCTTGTATTTTACTGTAGGTGATGCTGACACTATTCGCAATGGATTCTCAACTGCCAAACAGGGTTATAGTAAACACACGGACTTAAACGAGAAGAAGTCTCGGGCGGATATGCGCAAGCGCAACTCAGTGAAGCAGGATCGTGGACTGCATGAGAGATGGGAGTGGTATGACAAGTGCTTTTCCAGGGAAGGTAACAAAGGTAAGCCATTAACCAAAGGTAACCAAAATTCAAAATACTGAATGTGTGGGGTTTCAAAATATGAATAGATTCTCACTTGCAGAAATGCCCTTTATACACACCGTAACCTGGGTGGTGTGGGGGACCTGACAACAACAGAACAAAAGGACCACAAACTCAATAGGAACAATAGACCCCACAAGGAAACTCTTCAAAAATGAACATTGGACAAAAATACAGGACCGACAAATCCAATTCGTTTGGATGTGGTGGTAGTGGTGGTGGTTGGGGAGGAGGGTTTGAGGAGGGGGAAAACTGGGGGAGGGCATTGAAAACATTGTAAGGAAACCGCCCACGCGGCGCTGCCACTGTACTCTGTACTCGCTAATAAAGACAATACAATTTGATTGTACGAGAAAGATCAGAATATAGGGTTATTAATCACATTTTTAGCAGACCGAGTTCATGAGTAACACAATGATCATTTTAAGTGCCTGCTCAGCACGAAATTAGTCGAGAAAATAATACCCGCATAAGTGCACATTTCGCACAGTTGCAACAGCAACCAGCACAAATAGTGACAGTATAAGTCGGGTTCTTCTACAAATAAATTATAAACTGTCGGAACATTTTATAAATAGTTTAATTATTCCAATACTTAGCAATCTGCTGTTCTCATTCCAGGGTTGTTCACCGCTGATCAAGAACTTAAAGCCGACAATGGACTTGGATACAGCTCCTCAATCTACACACGCCAGAATAACAACGGCGGTAGAAGTGGCTTTGAATGTCCGGAGGAGAGGGACTATTACCCTTATTGGCACCCCTCCCCCTGGAAAGACATTGCCGTCTACGTCGATGACAAAAGCTTGTGTGGGTTAGTATGGACCTCACGTCATTTTGGGTGTCAGTTTCTCCATGTCTTATGTTTCATGCATTTTTACTCCAAAAAATTCAGCTCTTGGCCAAAATAATAGTATGTTGCTTATAAGAAGAGTGCAAGATACATAGGGTCAAAAACTTTATTTGTATATATATTTTTAGTTCTTTTTTTTCTGGTTAATTTTTAAATTCGTTTACCGTCCTTTAACGAGTTGATATTTTTATTTTATTTTCTATTTTATTTTTGCTGGATGGTTTCATTGGTGTCTTTAGACCTTGATGACGAGCGCTTAAAAGTCCTTTAGTAATAAGATATACGTTGTAAGTTATGGGATATCCTTCACTATGATGAAAGTGATTCACTTTGGTGGGATATTGACCCATTTATGTGGTCCTGCACATAAAATGTGCCAGAACTTGACTAAAAATGACCGGCGTGTTATTTTGTTAATTGCAATTTTAAGGGCTCGGTATACAATAATAGTACACTAGTTAACTACTAAAATACGAAGCACTTTAGAAACGTAGATTATAATCAAAAACAGAAAGATGCATGAAGAATGACCAAAATTGTACTGGTTAAAACCGAAAAGATTTGTGTAAAACACATCAGCTAATCCTAATCCTAAATAAAAAGGAATGGAAGCTCGAACAGCGCCCTCACTTAGGTCAAATGAAGACCTATCATTGGCTTGATGGAGTTATGCATGGGCGCCTATACCCACTTGCACGTTTTCATTGTTTGACCTCAGCGATGGCGCCTGCGCAATGGGTCTATTGATTTAACAACTACCTAGCAAACATCTCCATAACTATATCATGGCAGATTTTATCAGTCGGAGAGCTCTAATGTGCAGCAGAAACATGAGTGTGTGGAGCAGTACCCAGACGGCACCGGTACTAAACACTGGTCACGATGGAACAATGAGCAAGACTGTACCAGCAATGGCGGTCAATGGCTGGCCTTTACCAACTACCTAGAGAAAGCCCCAGGTACGTATTAAATACAAACGTTCAAAATCATTCATATGACGTCATGTGACGTCATCCCCTCCTCAAGTCAATTTCTTTTAAACTATCAGAGAAAGATCCACTCATAGACAACGCAACGATGGCATTAAAGTATGGCGAACTGTGAAAAGAGAGTTTTGTGTAAAACTATGCAAACTGCAGTATGTTCAGCTACCATGAACTAGCTTGCACTGCGGCACTAAGTCGTTGTAACATTCTGGCAAAAACATTTTATGTAGACTTGGTATTGCCTTTTCGCTCCCTACAGAGTTCACCACCCAGGCCGAGTGTGAAGCAAGTAGTTCCAATGGTGTTCGGTACGTGTGGGGCCGACCAGAGGGAGACGCGAATGAACAGTGTCTGGTGGCCCTAGATGCTCCTGACTGTATGGTATCTCCAACGACTCGCGTTAATCACCTTGGAAACACACCTGATGGTGAAGCCAGTCGCTACGAGTGGACATTGCCATATTTCCCCTCCGGTGAAACGAAGCGATGTGCCATGCGAATCAGGTAGGTGTGCTGTCCACACAGGATATCAACATCGGCAAAGATTATTTGGAGAACGATATTACCTTCCGGATCTAACACAGTAATGACAGTTGAGGGCTAGTCGCAGATGCTCTTCCCTCGTCACATTCCTGAATATTCATCAATAAATTAAACTCAGTCCCATTGCATAACGATATTGATATTCCACGTGCTGATATGCTGTTTTGTTGCAGATATAACATCACTACTGGAGACTATGATCCAAAGACGACTGATTCTAATTCCAATGGGGATAAGTATGTATATATAAAACATTCTTATAATTAGCCGAATAGTCATGTAATCAACATGATATTCCCAGCCTATAAGCAAAGCCTAAATACCTCGTAAAGGTACATGTAATGCAAGAACACAATTTTAGTGATTTTGGCAACAATCTTGCTCACTTCAAAGAAACGGCACGTTCAACAGCTGTAAACATTTAATACATACGATACATAAAACAATTATAACTTAAGTTTTGTTTCCCTTCAGTGGACAACTTCATACAAAAATGAAAGCATTGATTTCCTAAACTCGTCGTGTTTTCCAGATCTCCTGTCCAAAATGACCCAAATGTTGACATCGTGGCCGGAGTCCTGACCCTCCCTATGGCTATCAACACAGCTCAGTATGGGCGTACATTCCAGGATCGCTCCCATGCATTGCTGATGATGCCACGACCTGCTGGTAAAATAATTTATTCCTGTATAGTTCTATATTATAGCACATTTTACAATAGCATCATTGTGCTTTACTTTTAGTGACCTGGTCATTGGGCCAATAACATTCCTAACCATTTCTCAGCTCCCTGGGGAGTATACAGCCCGAGCTGCCGTAGCACTCCGAATTCTTTTTAAACACAATACCAACCTCTACCCCTAGGAGGTGCCCATTTATACCCCTGGTTGAAGAAAAGTAGTTTATATGGTAAACCATCTTACTCAAGGACACAAGTGTCATGACCGAGACTCGAACCCAGATTCCGATGACTTAACCGCCAGAATACGATGCACCAAACCGCTCGGCCGGCCATGACACACCAACTATTCATAAGTTGGGCGAGACCCATCAAATGGATCAGTTGGGAAAGGGTGTAAACATTATTATTGGAGCTAGCGATGAGCACTTGTATTGATACTGACGCTATAGAAGACGTCGACTCATTTATTATTTATACCCTTCATTACGGTGATTTTTAAGCAAGCAGTAGTTAGATTTCCAAAGTAATTGTTTAT
The DNA here is from genome assembly GCA_037783415.1 of Leptasterias polaris. Lineage (NCBI taxonomy): Eukaryota > Metazoa > Echinodermata > Asteroidea > Forcipulatida > Asteriidae > Leptasterias > Leptasterias polaris. Next base: position 880,426 of record JAZGTN010000098.1, read on the forward strand.
TCAGTTCTTTGTGAAGGCCATTTTAATTTCCCCAGTGAGGGATAATAAAGTTTTATCTATCTATCTAGGCTATCTATCTATTAGGATACTTTATTGCAGTATCTGCAATTTTTCCAAGGTGAACTTGAATTACGTCTAGTCTCTTTTCTCAAATCGACAGGCACCGATCGCAGCAATTTTGTTCCATTGTCAGATAGACTCAAGAACTATTTAGTCGTGTAAATGCAAGTAATGTTTCAGCAGTGCAGCTTCAAAATGTCCCAACAAGGTGGTTCAGAAAGAGCTGTTTCGCAACCGGGTTGTTCCTCTAAATCTTCCTGGGTACTTCTCCCATGGTTGGATTACCTGAAATTATGTTTCAGTACACACGAGATAATGGTTATCTCAAACTAGACAAAATCTTTATGGTCGGTGTCACATGAGATTTTGTCCCCAGTTTGGGGGTGTCCATATTCTGTAAATTAATAACATGAGCTGAAAGAAGTTCTTTCAAAATGGGGGAGGGGAGCTAACAGACGAAATTTCTACACAATGCTGACGTATAAAAAAGTGGCAGGTGATTCTGCCCGTCCCCCACCGGAGATAATGTCCCCCAATAATGTGTACAAATTTATTCTGATAATAGCACCCTATTTTGATTCAACTTCCTTCATCGCTCATGTTATTTTTCCGTATGGGGTCAGAATCTCCGGGGCCAGATTTCCCTGTGACACCGCCATTCGATCCTACGTTCTTCCCGTTATCTGCTCTAGAGCACCTGTTGTGATTAACTCTATAGTCTGAATTTGATTCATTCAGGATTGGAATCGTCCACAATCTACAACCTGAATGTCCGAGGAAAGCGTGGCAACCTGCAGCAGACAATCCCAGCAGTAGAATATGACTTTATCCCCAATAATCTAGAGATCTATGCTGGTGATCTGGTACACATACAATGGACAGGTATGAAACAGCTTCTTTTGCAGCTTATAAACATACTTCACTCAGTATATACAAGACTCTACAGTACAAGTTATCACTGTTTAAAAATAAATAACATACAAAATTATTCAATGATTTGTGTTCACAGGATCAAACACTCACAATAACAACAACGCCGGTAACGCTGGAGAAGGAAAGGCCGGTAAGTTTGACCTTTCTCTCAAACTTGGAACTGAATCCCTTTGTTATTATTAATGATTTATTTTTGGGGGAAGAATAACCTTTCTACAGTGGAAAGAACTCATTGTTCATTGCATTGGGTCTCCTTTCACACACATTGTCAATCCACTAAACTGTTTTTACTAAACTTATTTAAGTACCTAAGATTTTATTAGGATACTTTATTGCGGTATCTGCAATTTTTCCAAGGTGAACTTGAATTACGTCTAGTCTCTTTTCTCAAATCGACAGGCACCGATCGCAGCAATTTTGTTCAATTGTCAGATAGACTCAAGAACTATCCATTGTCCTTTGAGAACACTACGATGTGGACCAACGCCCAAGTGAAGTGGATCTACTTCCAAGACACTCCTAGTATCACTGCAAAGGACTTGGTGATCAACCTAGCTACGTCAGGATACTACCAGTAATTGTTCCCCGCAAACACGACAATGTTGGCTGGTAACTTGCCTCGCTATTTGAAGCAAGATGTGTTTAGTATTCTTGTTCTAACACGAACTTTTATTCAGTGCTTTCAACACAATTTATTTTTCTGTTGCCATTCCAGATGCGAGAAAGAAGACACGTGTGGCGCGGAGTCAATTCAAAAGAGGGGTAGTACACTAAATCCAAAACTGAATAACGCACCGGCCTCGTATGGGGGCGCCCTGATTGAGTTTACAAAAGGAGAGTACTTCTATATTTGTACTCGCAACAACAACTTCACCAACCGGAGCCAGAAAGGTCGCATCCTCGTCCAGTGAGTCTCTAATCCACGGCTCGGACTCTTCAAATTCGGGCTCATTTAATGAATCGTCAATCTAATTATTCAGAGCTATTGTAGGAGTCGCAGCTGGTGGGTTTCATGACACAATAGTATCAACTTTACGAACTATATAAGAGAAAAACATCAATTTAAATTACAAGTAAAGAACTGAAAGCATACCACAGTGGCTGTCGCACTGCTCAAACCAAAGAGCCAGCTAGCTCTGCGTTACATACACTCTGGGAACATTCATATTTACTGTGCACTTAAGAAAAAAATCTCTAAAGGCTGTAAAAAAAACTCTGTGTGGAGTTCAATATTTGGCTAATAAGAGTTTTGGACATTCTGATTGGCTGAAACGTATATTACGTATTTTGTTGGTGTTTAACTGTATAGCTTAAGTCGCCCACAGAGACATGCAAGAACGCATGGTTTGAGCCAAATTATACTGGCTAGTGAAGGTTGCACCTCAATAAGGACAAACAAATTCAGACACTCAATAATTTATAATCAGATTTGAACAAAAACATTTTATCATTGAACCTGCAATTTGTTTTCTTTCAATTTGCTCAAACATCTGTTTATATAATTAAACAATAGAAATCTGTTCATTAAACCAGTCCGTGTATGGGTTTTTTTTCAAATATCAAACCCTCATACCATTAAGACCTGCTTTCTTCTCATATATTTTTACCACACGTGTTCATTCATTCATTCATTCATTCATTCATTCATAAAAGGTTTATTTAAAATCACACTGCAACCAAATGGCCCCATTGAGTGATTAAAAGGGAACATACCAAATACAGCGTAAAAAAACATTAAAATCAATCAGTTATTAAAAAGTTAAATTCAATAAATTACATACAATTAAAGGGGAACTACACAAACACACAAAATATTTATAAACAACAAAAATGTGTCAAACATTCATCAATAGTGAGGCTTACCTGCACAAGAGTGAGGAAAAAGTTTAACGTTAGCGCAAACAGTTTGTGCTGTTACCCAATGACGTCATCATTTTTGCTCATCCAGGGTCGAGTACCGTGGAATGCACGGGCTTGACCCAGATTCGGGTCCCGGGTGGTGGCCTGACCCATTTCTGGGTCATGATTACCCGGCATCTATGTCAAAGTCTGTGTCAAAAGTATTAGACATAATTATAACAATTCTTATTATTAAAAATTTAATTTAAACCAGATTAGTGTGAGGCCGTAGTGTTATTCACATGTTAAGGTGAGCTAGACAACGGAGTGGCTACAGTTATTTAGAAGTCGGGTCATCAATTGGGTTTTGTCAACATAATGCAGAATTATAGGCGAATACAATTTTAAAACGATGCAATAAAAGTCACATGCAAACGTTTCAGTTGAATACCGTGTTTTCTTGCTGAGAAAACAGCAAAACATTTATTTAGCTAGGTGACACAGCGGCGTCTCTGGCCGCAGCATTCGCAAACTTACACAGACTTTCAAAAATCTGATAAACGATTCATGAATTGTTTCTCAGATTCAAAAGTTTTGGGGTAAACAATCGTCCGAACCATAAACTGCGAAGAGAATCCTTTCTCAAAATAGTTGATACTATCAACAGCTGCAGTGCTTCTCACCAAGTAAGTTTTCATGGTCATTAATTTTGGACTATTAACCAATCTATGGACCCTTAAACGGGGGGGGGGGGGGGGGGGGAACAACTTTATAAAACTAGAAACAATATTGAAATCTTCATTACACTTCTCAACTTACGGACCAGGTTGTGGATGTTTAGGTTTGTTAAACGTTAAGTGTCATTGTCTTTTCATGTATACTCATCAGCCCATCCATTACCGTATTGACATTAAATTTATTTGTTTGTCAACTAAAACACCGGGACACAAAACAATACTACGCTAAACTACTGATTCGTAATCGGGCAGCAGACGTGGCTTAGGCCTTCTGAGGATTAGGTCAGCTATTAAATTTTAACAGTTTATTTTGCATGTTTCGTCACAGTTATTTCGAATGCAGCAATGAAAATACAGCAACGACAATTTGTGGCTTCAATTGTTATTTCAACAACTTTGACGGTATTTTAAACGGAAATATTTCTCCAGAGGATTGTTATTGATGTGTACTTCATAATCAATAATCAGTGAGCTTCTAAAACGAAATTTTCTTTTCATTATTCTCAGTTATTATCAATATTCTTTTAATATTAACAATAATAATAATAATATACTATACAACTACTACTACTACTACTACTACTACTACTACTACTACTACTACTACTACTACTACTACTACTACTAATAATAATAATAATAATAATAAGTACTGTCATACTTTGTATCTCTACTTTGAATTTCAATCACAAACTCGGTGTTAGTTTTCAGAAGGATGTAATATGTGACAGCGTCATGTATTGAGTAGCTCCACCCCCCCCCCCCCCCCCCCCGCCCCCACTCCACTCAGGGGTCGATACAGTTTTTCAACCTCGTACAACGAGGGGCACTGGAACATACATGAACACGCGTGAACATAGGGGCACTTGTACATTCATATTACTTACCATCAGGACCGGCAGGGATGTTTGGCACAGAGAAGCCGCACCGAACTGCAGTTGTGTTCAGCGCGAAACATTTACCGGGAAATAGCTCTTGGACAAAGATAACATCATAACTGGGCTCCAGTCATTAAGCAAATCAAGCCAATTGTTTTTAAAATTGCAGATGAAAATCATGTATTTAAATGATGAATTAGTCAAAGAAGAAACAACCTTTCTTGCAGAGATAGCGACTTTTCGTGTTTTAGCTTTCGTATCTTTGCACCAATCTATCAACTCAACTAAATCAACATGACCTAGGCTCTATGTAACTAAAATGTCTGGGCCTCTTAATTAACGAATGTTAATTTCAATACAGAGTCTAATTTACTTGTTTTTTAAAACCGTCACGTCTAATCCATGAGGTGACAGTGTGTTCCATCCACACCCCTGGCCGCAGCATTCGCGAACGGACACCAACCCTCGAAAATCTGAGAGACGATCGTTTCTCAAATTCAAATGTTTTGGGGTGACAGTCATCCAAACCATATTACTTTTAAGAGAATCCTTTCTCATAAAAGTTTATACTATCACCCTCTATGTTTCTCACCAAGTAAGTGTTTATGGTCATTGCGTTTCGGAGTAGACCTACCAATATGTGACCCCACAATAGTTTTGTGTGATGCATTTTATATTCTTTATTTTATCTAGCATTTTTTTTCTCCAAACACCACCAACACCTTTAAGCGAGACAGTTATTGAAATAAGTATAAATAAGAGAATAGGTAAGCTGTAATTTGATTTTGTTTCTCAGCAGGCAGCAAAACAAAATTGTGCATGTGAGTTTGTTACTCAATAACTACAATTAAAGGCACTGTAGCCTACACGTTTGGTAATTACTCAAAATATATATTAGCATAAAAACTTACTTGGTAACGAGCAACGGAGAGCTGTTGATAGTATAAAACATTGTGAGAAACCACTCCCTCTGAAGTAACGTAGTTTTTGAGAAAGAGGTACTTACTAAAATAATAAAAGACTTCTGGCCAGAAGCCTTTTATTCCTATCTGAAAGCACACTAATTTGTACAACAAGGGTGTTTTTTCTTTCATCATTTTCTTGCAACTTCAATGACCAATTGAGCCCAAATTTTCACAGGCTTGTTATTTTATGCATATGTTGGGATACACCAAGTGAGAATACTGGCCTTTGACAATTACAAAACGTGTTCAGTGCCTTTAACTAAATAAATAAACAACTAATTAGATAAAACGACATCAAAGAGATAATCAAATCAATATTTGAAAATATTGCACTTTGTTTTTATTTGTTAAGGTCAGTTAGTGATTGACAAGGGAAATAAAAGTTCATCAGCAGCTGTTTCGTATTCCACATTGGCGCCCATCAGCCTTCCCTGTTCTGGTACAATTTATGGTTTTTAATTAATGTAATGAAATTGCTGTTGAAATTACTGTGAGAAACAGCTGAATAAGGGCTTCTGCTAATTGAAAATTTAGTGAGGTTTAAATCTTCAAAACCGTCTCCGATTACTGGAAAGTATGCGTGTTGGTTTTTAGGAGTGGTCATATGGAAATGGACCTTGCCGGTCTGTAAAGACTCTATAGGTTAAGTGTCACTCGGTGGCAACCCATTTATAAAGAGCCCAATATTATTAAAAAGAAAACGTTTTATAGTAAAGCTCATTATTAGAATAAAACAAATGATCAGGGCAACACACGTGGTGTTAACACGTGGTGTCGTTCTGGAATCCATTTCCTGCTAAACGACATATGTGCTAAGCGTACTTCACCAGCTTTATGAATTTCAGTCAAAGCTGCGTTGGATAAAAACCAAAAACATAAAACTAAAAAAGAAAACTGAAAAAGAGAGCTTATAGCAACAATTTTTACTTTCGAAAATTACTATATCTTGTACTACTTTCGGCTGGTTCCCCGCTTAGATGTACTTTGTATTATATACGATAACTTCTGCTTAATCAGCTCCATTAAATATGTGTAAAAAAACCAGCTGTGTTTTCTCTGATAGTGCAGTTTTGATAGAAGCTTTAGGCCTATCTATACCAGTGCGTTCTATTCCATAGATTGTCATTACATCGAATGTGGCAATCAACCTCAACAAAAGGCTTCTTTATTGTGGAGTTTGGACAGTTGCCACCCTCTGCCTCTCAGCATTCACTCCACACATCTCACATAGGACCAGGCGCTGTTTAACAGATTAAAACCTTCAATAGTTAACACTGGAAAACATTCAGGATCACTGTTGTGATTAGCAAATGAAATGGTATCTCTATTTTTGTCTAGCATGAACGATTTTGCTGCGGGGCGACTATAACATAAAACAAAGTCAGAGATGGGTTTTGAAAGACCTTTCGAACAAAATAAATAATTACTCCGGAGTTTGTTAACAATAATGTAGAATATCAATATTTGCCAGACATTCCAACAGTTGTTTAATTACCTTATAGTAAATGTTTTCTTAACTCGTTTCGACAATAATAATTAGCTGATAATAATTAGCTAATTACGGCAGATAGATTCACATCTGCGGAGAAACTCTTTATATTAGAACACCTTTATTTTTGGTATCATGGCATTATGATACACTTTCTGTACCATGTGCCTCCTGCGTTACGAAGTTAAATCTTCCACACTTTGTCTTGTGCAAAACTCTTTAGCATATTTTCTATATAGACCAGTCAAATCAAGATTATAAGCACACCCTTTTTCATTTTGAAACTGTCTCTAAAGAATTGTCGAATCAAAACCTTAAACTCACTTTTGTTTTACTAATCTTTGTTGTCACCAGCTTTCTTCTTTTTATTGTCATAATTGCTTTATTACCCTACTCATAATCATACCGTAAGCACCGTGCACTTTCCTGTTTTTTGCGGGGCGGGGTCGGATCTACTGGCTATCGGTGGAAGTCGAATCCAATGCCATTCTATAGGGGTATATATATCACTAGTAGTACCACTTGACCACCGTGAGTGCCCCGCGACAAGGAGCCAATTGAATCCATGTATTTAGCAGAAATATAATGAGAGCTAACATATTTTGCATTATACCTTTGAACAAGTTTGCATAAGGCTGTCATTATTCTTTTTTTGACGGTTACTCACACTTTGTTCGACAACAATGCACAAAAGAGATTACACCAAACTAGGCCTATACATTTTAATAACATTATGTAGGCTATTCTTCTTAATTGTCGTGTTTCCCCATCAGTCTAAAATGTCTGCTCATGATTTTGATTTGCTTTGAAATTTTGTTAGGCAGATCAAAACACCCCTATACTGCCCCCGATCACAATCATGTGAACACCAACATGTGTGACAAAAAAATAAATACTTGATTGTGATCGGCAATGTTTTGAGCAAATGCGACACACCAGTAAAGACTGGTTCTTCATTTATCCATTAACCCCGTGTGCCTGTTATCTTTGGAATGATGAGCACGTCACTTTATCATGATAAACTCACCATCTGACATTTAACACTCAAAAAGGCTCGGTTCCAATATTTAAAACCTAGTACCCTCTTCCCCAATGATTAATATCGTCAACTTCACTATAGTATTACACAAAAAACTATAACTTCACAAAACTTCACCCGAGGCTGGCGTAATAAATAGGGTAGTGAACTTAAACTCGAGTGGTCGTTCAAAAAGTAGTTCCGGAACATCAGACTTATTAGCGTCCTTGGCACCTGTGTTTGTGAACCACAAACGCTGTTACGACCCGCTGGATGTCTGGTAAGTTATGCTATTTTAATTACTCACAGAATGCGTTATATTTTGTTACCAGCAAAACTCACGATTTGCTCTCATGTAATTGGTGCTTGTAATTGGGGCTGTTCAAGTTTTATTGTCACTTTTGAATATAGTCCATGACTAACTAGAGGGTTTCATTTCCATTCTTCCTTTTCCTTAATTTCATAAAAGTTGGGTCGGGTTATGTCTTGACACAATCTGCTGATAAAAACAAATTTTGTATTTATTATAGGTATTATTGTCACAAGGTATAATTCTTTCAAAAATTACTCTCCTTAGTAACTGCACAGTAAAAAAAGGGTAAAAATTACCCAACTTCTTACCCAACGTTGGTTCAAATATCAGCCCCACCAGTTTTGGGGCAACTATTGCCCAACAGCCGTTGGGTAAACCATTTACTAAATTATTGGGCTAGTTGGTTAATTCTAATTACACAGCTGTTGGATATGCTTTGTATACCATTTATTGGTTAAAAGTATTTGTTCATATACTGGGCACTTTTCAACCAACTGTTAGTGAATATTTTATTGAATTATTGGGCTTGTTTAAAGTATATATCCATTCATTGGTAATTTTTGTCACCAATTGTTGGTAAATGTTGTATCCAATTATTGGGATTGTTTAAATTTCTGTGATAGGTCGTACAACCAGGCATAGAAACGATCTTTTCCACAATGGCAATCGGTGGCGAGCTGTGCCCTTGGCGTCTCTCTCAAAAACGCGAGGTTGCCCAGTAGTTTATAGATGGTTAGTTTTTAACTAAATAAAGTATGTTTCCTGTTCAGTTGTTGTACACAGTCGTGACAGTTTCAGCGCAAGCAATGCAGTGATAGTTCCAGGTATGTTTTGTAGTGCATGTATGTACTACACACACACAGCACAACATACACGCATTGAGCCACGGGCCGGCGTTGCACATAATGGCATGATAAAACTGAAAATAATTCAACGGTAGTGTCACTGTGTGTTGCTCGCCCCTGCAACTGTCACGACTATGTACGACTGAATAGGAAACACAACTTCATATTTAGTTAAAAACTAACCTTCCAATTGGATCTATAACCACTGGGCAACCCCGCTCGTTTACGAGAGACGGAACGGTCACAGCCACTCCTCCACTCGCCATGTTGGAAAAGATCGTTTTTATGCTTTTATTACGCACACACGATGGCGTTTGGCGGGAACAATGCCCAACTTTTTGGTAAAATGTGCCGAGTTGTTGAGCAACTCTTTGATCGTAGTGCGCATGATTGGACGATTTTGCCCAACTAATATGCATCATTTTAACCAACACTCACGATTATTAAAATTACCAAAAAGTTGCCCAATACATGGGCAATAGTGTAACCAACAATTATGATGAATTCAGATTACGAAATATTTGCCCAACACTTGCCCAACTTTTGTTCCACTTCTTATAAAACAAATGGGCAAACAACATGTTTGCCCAACAACACCAATTATTTCTTTCGTTGGGCAATTATCGACCAATAATTGTGGAAGTTACTTTGCCCAACAAAATGTGTCAAATGATTTGACCAACGTTTTTGCAGTGTGTTTTCTAGCGAGTCTGGTTCTAAGTACATCATCTAAGTCTTAGCTGAGTGAACGAAAGTAAATAATTGTTTAAAGATTCATATCAAAAGCACAACTGCTTATAGGGAGGTGTAACTTTGTGTGACAACAATAAAGTTTCGACACGTCCAAAGCCAGAGACCATTATTATATCCATGGTACTCTCTATAGTCTTTACAAATAAAATACAACATCATTGGCCGGTACACGTCACAATGACAGTAAAAGTTGTTTGAATAAGTTTTGTTCTGAAAGTCAGGGTATAGGCCTAATAGTGGTAATTATCAAAGACTAGTATCTTCACTTGGTGAATCCCAACAATATATGCATAAAATAACAAACATGTAAGAATTTGGGCTCAATTGATCATCGAAGTTGCAAGAAAACGACGAAAAAAAAAAACAGCCCTGTTGTTTAGAATGTTGTGCCTTCAGATGCATCAGAAAGGCTTCTAGCCTGAAGCCTTTCTCAGATTCAAGTTTTTGGGTATAGAAAATAACTTCTGTCTCTAAAACTTCATTACTTCAAAAGAGGTCGAGTCTAACAATGTTTTTCAATATCAACATCTTTCCAATGCACTTGGAGTTATTAGCAAGGGTATATACCCTCCCTATAACCAACGGTGCTCGTAACACACGGCCTAAGTCCTCGTACATGGAGTCTTAATTATAGTTTTACCTAGGGGCCGTAACGTAACCCCCCCCCCCCCCCCGAGTTAAAACATCTTCTGGTCAAGAGACAAACTTGAAAGCCTTGGAAGGGAATTCTGGTCCTTTAAACGGACCCGAACTCCACGCGACGCCACACTCAAACACTCAACTTATTTGTTGGCTTACGGAGTCCGTTTTTCCCCTTTTAGTACAATACAACATAAGTGTTGAGAAAACCAGAATGATCTATCATTAAATGTGTCCAAACGATACACCAAACAGTCTCAGAAAGCTCAAGAAGAGTATATTCAAATTTATCGCTGGACCTTTTTGCAGACCCCGTTCCTTATGTCAAATCGGTGTCGAACTGATCGCTTGTGTTGTTAAGAGAATCGCCCAAATAAAATATGACATGTCTTTGCAATTTTATTATTTTCAGATCGTTGCAAAGCACTTATAAGAATCGATTTGCAAAACTGTAGTTTATCTCACAGTCATAAACCAGACTGCAAAGATGATACGGTATGTTGCAGTCTTGCTGCTGGTGGCTCTGGTCAGTGTCCATGCAGACATGTTCTTCCATAACCCAAGGGGTTCAAACAATAGATTAAATGAGAACACAGCCAATCGTAAAAACAACAACCGAATGTTCGACTCGCAGGTAAATAATTAAAAATTAATAATAACGATTAATAAGTAGGTAAATAAATGAAACAAACAACAAGGAAAAAACCCGATATTTCGTTTTTGTTTTTGTTTTTTGCTTTTGGCTTATCAATAAATGCTCTAATTGTTTTATCTTTATTTTATCTTTAAATAAATTAAAGACTGAATGAAGGGAAATGGCAGTTCAGTTTTCCAAAAGATAAATTCCTCACGTGAGTGAGAAAAAATTACAAGTCTCTAACCTCACATTAAAATGGTGTAACTTGCCAATGTATTCGATACCCTTCCAGTGAACAAACTGTCAACATCCAAAACATCTGATGACATCATTCTAAGAAAGATGGGTCTCTACATTTTTGGACTGGGATTTTTTTGGTTCATTCCTGAGTTTCGATAATATTTAATTAAAACGGCTTTGAATTTGACCTCTTGACTGACGAAACAAGCCTCGTTGGAATGTAAAGATCAATGAAAAGTCCAATGACATAATGCTTCAATTGTCGCTTTCTTATCATTAATTTCTTTAATTGTTTTATTTCTTTCCAATTTGTTACATTTAATGTGTTAAATATTTAATTCGAGGTTATTTCTTGTGGTACATTGTATCACATTCGTTCAAGGTTCTTAAAGTGAAGTGGATCATTTTTACAAATGCATTTGAAGCTAACATGGTATCGTTATTATTTACACTTTTTCTGGGTTAGAATAATAATAGAGGTGGTTACAATGCTGGAGATGTGAGGGCCCTGCCTGCCGCCAAAGAAGACGGCCAATACCGAATGGTAAGAGTAGAAAGCAACTGCGCACGTTAGAAAGAGAAAACAATGTGGGTGTAGCAAACATGTAGACTTTTGACTTTTCAATTGAAACTTTATTGTCTAAACAATATTAAATCAATACATACAACTTAAAAAGACAATTTCAATTGAAAAATACAGCAATAACAAGAAAAAGCACAAAATTAGAAATACAACATAGGCCTATGGGTTAAGCAAGAAACACAGTGAACACGCGACATACGCATGAACGTAGAGAGACAAAATTATTTAAATAAACCAAGTGATTTTTTGTTCCGTTAGAGTGAAAATGGCGTTATGGATGTCCCATGTTTTCTGGAAAATTTGAAAGTTATTGGATACTTTGTAGTAATACCAGTCGGCAAGAACTTTATGCTGAATACGGTTCCGCCATACAACCAAATGGTTAGCAAAAACGGAATTTAAATAGAGCCAGTAGATAACGGATTTCAGACTAATGATAAGATTGCAGAGACGGACGACCTCCCGAGCTCCCGCGGCCCCTGGCGTGTGGGATGAGTGCCCAATTTAACTGAATACCCTTACAGCACAATGTGTACCGTTGGTAATTTATCAAAGACCTGTATCCACACTTGGTGTGACCCAACATATACACGAAATAACAAACCTGTGAAAGTTTAAGCTCAATCGGTCATTGGAGTCACGAGAAAAAAAGTAGAAAAACCTTAAATGTTTCACTGTTTTAAAACATTGAGATTTTGACTCGCGAGATCAAAACTAATTGTTTTACTCAATTCTCAAAAACGATGGCATTTCAAGCAACAAAATTTCAAAGTGAGTTTCCAACCATGACCATCTTTATACGTGTAAGTTATGCGTGAATCTGTGAACGTTTATATTTTTAGTTTTACCAAGTATGCACACCCTTTAAATGGTGTTGTCTGGTTTTTGGGGGGTCCACATGACAACAAACTTGAGTGTTCCCGCGCAAACCTCTGGGTCAAAACTTGCTCTCAAAATGTTTAACTGGTCCAATGATTTGGAGCAATCTTCCTCCTGTCATTATGGAATCTGTTTGTTAATCTCTATTTCGTATAAGCTGTTAAGACTCGCCTCTTTCCATGTTAATTTGGATTATGTGCGCTATGATCTTGATAGAATAGCGCCTTATAGCTTTTGTTATGTTGTGTTATGTTATCATTGGTAGCTGTAGGTATAAGAGAACCAGAGTCGCAGTAGCACAAGAAAAACACAACTTTTCAATATAAGTTCAATTTTAGTAACATATAATACACAAATTTTTTTTTTTAACACGAACACTTTTACCAAGAGTTTTGCCGGGCCATTAAAAATACTCAATGTATTTCCAACACAGTTAACAATTAAGTGATGCATGGTTATGACACCATGGCTAGCTTGCTGTATTAGGTAATCACTGCAATGTCCGAGATTACCGCATTGCTCTGCATTTTTGCTTCAGCATAAAACGTGAAGATGCTGAAAACAATTTTACCCAGCGCTAAGTGAATGTTTTGGGTTTTTGTTTGTTTGTTGTTTGTTGGGTCGTTGGGTTGTTTGTTTGTTTGTTTGTTTATTTTTTTTTAAATCACGACTGATGTACTGTATGGTGAACAACTTCAAAAGTTAACACAACACGTACAACATTGCACAACGTTGTGATAAGGTTTCAATTTGGTGAATGTGATAACACCGTTGCGTTTTGACTGCATAGCACAAACGTAAGGTCTTAAGATGATTTTCAACCAATGTTGCATATTGGTTGCATATTGGTGAACGTTGTATTTCAGTTTGTATCGGCGAGTTATTCATTTTTAGACCATTAGGTTGAATCGTCCTAACAGCTTCCCAGTAACTGGGCATTTAAAAAGCCGTGTAGGGGCAAGCTGTTTTTTGCGGATTAGCTCACTTTTGTGTAGTGGTGTTCATACAATTAAACTGAAAAGCCTACTTAACGTCACCAATCGTGCAGAGGTTTGCCACGCTGGGCTACCGTAGCTTGCACTTGATCTTCTGAGTCTTGTAAATGCATAAGTCTCCGACCGTAATGAGTCTATTTCTTTCGTACAACAAACGCAATAGCATTGGCAAGATACGGTATTAGGATTTGTATTGGTCAAGCGTACACAGTTTACGAAAACGCGCAATAAGTGATACCATGGTGACGTCGTCCGAAATGTTAGACCAACAAACAGTTTAAACAGTATCTCACAAGATTATAATCGAAAAATGTTTGATGATCAGACATATACTTCTTTAAATAAACTTCTTTAAGCAAGCTGATTAATAATAGGGAAGAAAAACAAGCATAAACCCTGACAAAACAATAGCTGTTCCAACTCCTATGTCGGAACAGCTACTAACACAAAAGAAGCATATTAAATGTAACACTACTTTGAAAATGTCAAATCCACACGAACATTAACGGGGGGGGGGGGGGGGGGGCTCGTGCCACCCCTCTAGTCACACCACTGCCCCCACATCTGACCTTTATCTTTTACTCTGTATTCGACTTCAGAAATACTTTGCAAGTGGCCCAAGCGGCCAGAGTCACATGACTGTCGAATGGACCAATCAGCACGGCTGCGGGGGAAACGATAATGTCTACTGTAACGTTGTACTGCAGTATATGTGCCAGCCAGATACAGTTAGTGCTACAGGTACGCACAAATTAAGCATTTTCAGACGGCATGGTGTCCGGCGGTATGTGCTAATGTATGTTGCAAGCACAGTAATACCTTGGGTCCCTTCTCTTTGGTACTGAGTTTTACTGCTGACAAAGGAGCACCGTGTGCTTAAAACCCAAAGCTGCAACAAAGGAATTGATTGGTTGGGTGTGGTGTTGGGGGTGCCTTGCAGAAGCCTAGCGAATTTGTAAATCCGGTTGTTTTGGGGGGATAGAAATAGCCATAAATGTCAGAAGCTTTACAAAACGGACGGTTGTGCGCCCCCCTAATGTGACTGGAGATTCGAATGTCGACCTTGCATAGCACAGAGACTCGAGATACAGGGTTTGGACTACATAAATAAGCAAAGTGTCACCTTAATCGTGAATGTAGCCCGTACCTAAATGTAGCCCAACCTTGTTCCTAAATGTAGCCCCAGCCTTGTTCCCAAAATTAATGTAGCCTAACTTGTCCTTAAATGTAGCCCCAATCTTGTTCCTAAATGTAGACCGTAGTTAAGAACCTTGATCCTAAATGTAGCCCAAATGTTATTCAATGTAGCCCTTACTAGCTTTGTTCCTAAACGTAGCTCCAATCTTTTCCAGAAATGTAGCTCGTACCTAAATGCAGCCCAACCTTGTTCCCAACTCTACCCGGACCTGAATGTATAGTCCCACATTTATTTTTAAATGTAACCCGATTTAGGTCCGGGCTCCTTTTACGTCTTGGGTTACTTTTAAAGCCCTTTTAATTAAACTTGAGATTGGCAGTAGGCGATGGCGGGAGAAAAATTGGGTAATAAGGCCGGAGGGAAGAGTGCTATAAGACTCAACTGAACTGCATTTTCTTGTATTTTACTGTAGGTGATGCTGACACTATTCGCAATGGATTCTCAACTGCCAAACAGGGTTATGGTAAACACACGGACTTAAACGAGAAGAAGTCTCGGGCGGATATGCGCAAGCGCAACTCAGTGAAGCAGGATCGTGGACTGCATGAGAGATGGGAGTGGTATGACAAGTGCTTTTCCAGGGAAGGTAACAAAGGTAAGCCATTAACCAAAGGTAACCAAAATTCAAAATACTGAATGTGTGGGGTTTCAAAATATGAATAGATTGTCACTTGCAGAAATGCCCTTTATACACACCGTAACCTGGGTGGTGTGGGGGACCTGACAACACAGAAGGGACCACAAACTCTACATCTAGCTCTGATAACTGCTATCATTATAACTATATTTCATTCAGCTTGCAGTGAAAATTGCATCTCATTTTACAGAGCTAAGCCCACTGCTAACTGTGGTGTCCTTAATGAAGCCTCTTATCATCATGGGAAGGAAATCTGGGCAGATTTCAAGCTTATTCCTGGGCATTCTTGGCTATTTCTTCAAGAAAGGTGCTTGACTCATCACACACTTGACTGGTTCCTTTGTCACATTGCTGCTTACCATTGTACCACACAACCATCAAGCCCATGGTCTGACCATGCACACTTATGTGGTTTCTTCAATTCATCATGGCTGACATCGTACAAACCAAGTACTATAGTAGAAGCTGCAAGTGTAAGTTTGGACATGTCCCAATCAGCTACTACTCCAACTGTGTTGCCTCATTCAACATTGAATTGGGTGTTTGTGGTGATGTTGAAAGCAATACCGGTCCAACTGCAAGTGTAAATCTTCTACCACCATCATCATTATCTCTTCAGTCCACTCACACATCTCAACCATTGCCACTATCTCAGACTACCTTGGGACTTTCATCCAAGTCTACCCTTAGTGCAGTTCTGTTCAACGCAAGAAGTATTGTCAACAAGTTACTTCTTTTTCAAGCTGAAATAGATGTCTACAAATACGACTTGGTTTTCATCACGGAATCCTGGCTAGACAACTCAATACTCGATGGAGAACTGTCTTCTGATTGTAACTATACCATTTTTAGAAAAGATCGTGTTAGACATGGTGGAGGTGTATTTGTCACAATTGCCAAACATTTATATCCAGTTCGTAAATATGAGTTTGAACATGTTGATATTGAATTGATTATGATTGAAATACATACTAAAAGTGTTGTTGGGTTGCCTGTACAGGACTCCAAATGCTTCTGTTAAGTTTTTCGATGATTATCAGTCTGTCGTAGAAAATATATTACAATTTTCTCAACAGTATGTTGCCATAGTAATACTTGGTGATTTTAACATTGATTCCTGTACACAACCATCATCGGCACATCTGAATAATATCTCTGATGTTCTTAGTTTACAGCAGTTGGTCACATTCACCACTCGTGATGGTAATTCACCTACTGTTCCTGGTTCGGTGATAGATTTGTTATTTACAAACAGACCAGACTTGTTTTCAAATGTTACTCAACATCCTGGACTTGGAAACAGTGATCATAATGGTGTTAAGTTTGATATGTTAACTTCTTATGATTACAAAACTATCAATCGGTCTTTTTATCAATATAACAAAGCTAACATCAATACCTTATGTGACACTCTCCGTATGGTGCCTTGGGACACTTGCTTTTTATCAGACGATATTGATGTGATTTGGGGTTATTTTAAAGACCTGTTGTTTGCTGCTGTAAAAGATATTGTTCCTATAGCCAAATGCAAAGGTAGAAAGAAACATCCTTGGATCTCACTAGATATCATTATTTTATCCAAAAAGAAAAACAGAGCTTATAAAGCAGCTATCCGTAACAAAGCTAATCATAACTTATGATGGAACAAGTACAAAAAGCTTCGGAATGAGGTTAAATATCGTACTAGACAATCGTATTGTGCTTACATCAATGACATGGCCAAGAATTGTTCAAATAATCCCAAACAGTTCTGGTCTTTTGTTAGTACCCAGCGCCGAAAGAGTACGATTACAAGTTTTCAAACTGATAATGGTGTCATCAATGATCCAGTTAATATTGCTCAGAATTTCAATCTCATGTTTCAGAGTAATTTTAGCTGCGACTCTAACAATATCATTGACATCTCATGTGATCATGTTAATACCGATTTTCGTCTTTGTAACATTTCCACAACTCCAGCTGAGGTTTAAAAAACTCCTTTCAGAACTCAACATGCACAAATCTTGTGGGCCAGACGATATATCTCCTATGTTGTTGAATCTAGCTTGTGATAGTTTAGCCCAGCCATTAGCTCAAATTTTTAACTTTTTACTCGCCACAGGTGTAGTTCCGCATGAGTGGAAATTAGCGAACGTTGTTCCTTTGTTTAAAACTGGTGACGCTCATGTTATGTCGAATTATAGACCAATCTCACTATGTTCTGTTGTCGGTAAAATTCTCGAAAAAATTATCTGCAAACATCTCATTAATCACATGTATAGAGGGGGATAATCTCACCTACACAACATGGTTTCTTGCCTAAAAGATCATGCGTTACTCAATTGACAACACTTTATCATAGCTGGGTTTATGGGTTCATCATCTGACTGGGCTGCAGTTCATTCTGGCGTGCCACAGGGTGCTGTTCTTGCACCTATACTTTTCAATATCTTTGCTTTTGATTTACCATTTTGCATTCAATCTAATCTCCGTCAGTATGCAGATGACACTGTCTTGTATAGAGTCATTAAAAATCAAAACGATGAAGTGGCACTCCAGGATGACCTGCAGCACATAAACACTTGGTGTAATTTAAACTGTATGACTTTAAATCCAAATAAGTGTAAATTAATGACTGTGACCCGGTCTAGAAACCCTGCTAAACCACTGTATAAAATTGCTGAAAACACTTTGGAAAATGTTGATAATTACAAATACTTGGGTGTTATTATATCTAGGGACTTAAGCTGGAAAACACATGTTAATAAAGTCGCATCCAAAACCACTAGACTCAACGGATTTATTGGTAGAGTAGTTAAAATAGAGACCCTACCATTCTGACTTCACTTTATCGCTCAATTAGCAGACCCATACTTGAATATGCAGCTCCAGTCTGGTGCCCTGTTCTTTCGACTCAGCAAAAAACGCTAGAGAAGGTTCAGAGGCGATTCACCCGTTTTTGTTTGGGTCTGCCGAGAAGGGCTTTAATTAATTCTGTCAATGAAATCGAGTATTCAGACAGGTGTGTCAAGCTGGGTCTGCCTCTTTTAATCAACATGGTTCATTTCCTTTCAATAACGTTTGTTATTAAATGTTTATATAACAAATTTGACATTGACACTGACACTCTAATTCCCATTAATTGTAGACATATCGAATCTATTAAGTTTTGCCATCAACGGGCTCGATCCAATGCTGCCCATCATTCTCTTTTTCACAGATTCCCAAGATTATGGGATGAACTACCGGCCTGCATTAAAGATACAATTATCCATAGTTTATCCTCCATTACAAATTCACTCAGAAATCATTTATTAGTCCCTGGCCAGGAAGTCCCCTTGACCAAAACTGTTTAACATTATTCCATGTCCATACAAATACTTTGCTGAATGTTTTTATTCTCAATATTCATAGTGCTTTTTACATTGTAAATTACCAGAATCTCTCTTTTACCAAGTTTGTATTTTAAAATGCCCATATGTGCTTTTATAGTTTTAATTACATGTAGTTCTCATATTTTTATACTGTAAGCCATGTTTTATTAATGTCATTAATGTCCATAATGTCCTTTTGTATTGTCTGTTTCTTAAATTGTGGCATCAGGAGATTAACTTGATAGTAATTTAGTTTACTTTTTTTTTAATCCATCAGGGGTTCTACTTTTCTTTCTTTTTTTCTCTCTCTCCTTTGTGTATATTTGTTTTTTTTTATTGTTCTCATTTCTTTTGTACTTTGCTTTTTTTACCTGTGAAATTAATAAATGAAATGAAATGAATGAAAACTCAATAGGAACAATAGACCCCACAAGGAAACTCTTCAAAAATGAACATTGGACAAAAATACAGGACCGACAAATCCAATTCGTTTGGATGTGGTGGTAGTGGTGGTGGTTGGGGAGGAGGATTTGAGGAGGGGGAAAACTGGGGGAGGGCATTGAAAACATTGTAGGGAAACCGCCCACGCGGCGCTGCCACTGTACTCTGTACTCGCTAATAAAGACAATACAATTTGATTGTACGAGAAAGATCAGAATAAATTATACGGTTATTAATCAATGTTTAGCAGACCGAGTTCATGAGTATAAACATCGTTTTAAGTGCCTGCTCAGCACGAAATTAGTCGATCCATTAAGCCCCGCCCATTTCTCATTGACCAATCACAGCCGCGAAATCTGATCACCATTTGAGCCGTTTGGTGATCTTTGCTCTAACGGTGATCAGGTTTCGTGGCTGTGATTGGTCAACTCGTAAGGAAGCGGGGCTCAATGGATTGGTCTATACCCGCATAAGTGCACATTTCGCACAGTTGCAACAGCAACCAGCACAAATAGTGACAGTATAAGTCGGGTTCTTCTACAAATTATACACGGTCGGAACATTTTATAAATAGTTTAATTATTCCAATACTTAGCAATCTGCTGTTCTCATTCCAGGGTTGTTCACTGCTGATCAAGAACTTGAAGCCGACAATGGACTTGGATACAGCTCCTCAATCTACACACGCCAGAATAACAACGGCGGTAGAAGTGGCTTTGAATGTCCGGAGGAGAGGGACTATTACCCTTATTGGCACCCCTCCCCCTGGAAAGACATTGCCGTCTACGTCGATGACAAAAGCTTGTGTGGGTTAGTATGGACCCAAATTACCTGACGTTATCATTATGTTGTTCACGTCATTTTGGGTGTCAGTTTACTCCAAAAAATTCAGCTCGTGGCCAAAATAATAGTATGTTGCTTGAGTGCATGATACATTAGGGTCAAAAACTTTATTTTTATATATATTTTTAGTTCTTTTTTTTCTGGTTAATTTTTAAATTCGTTTACCGTCCTTTAACGAGTTGATATTTTTATTTTATTTTCTATTTTATTTTTGCTGGATGGTTTCATTGGTGTCTTTAGACCTTGATGACGAGCGCTTAAAAGTCCATTAGTAATAAGATATACGTTGTAAGTTATGGGATATCCTTCACTATGATGAAAGTGATTCACTTTGGTGGGATATTGACCCATTTATGTGGTCCTGCACATAAAATGTGCCAGAACTTGACTAAAAATGACCGGCGTGTTATTTTTTTTATTGCAATTTTAAGGGCCCGGTATACAATAGTACACTAGTTAACTACTAAAATACGAAGCACTTTAGAAAGTTAACGTAGATTATAATCAAAAACAGAAAGATGCATGAAGAATGACCAAAATTGTACTGGTTAAAACCGAAAAGATTTGTGTAAAACACATAAGCTAATCCTAATCCTAAATAAAAAGGAATGGAAGCTCGAACAGCGCCCTCACTTAGGTCAAATGAAGACCTATCATTGGCTTGGAGTTATGCGTGGGCGCCTATACCCACTTGCACGTTTTCATTATTTGACCTCAGCGATGGCGCCTGCGCAATGGGTCTATTGATTTAACAACTACCTAGCAAACATCTCCATAACTATATCATGGCAGATTTTATCAGTCGGAGAGCTCTAATGTGCAGCAGAAACATGAGTGTGTGGAGCAGTACCCAGACGGCACCGGTACTAAACACTGGTCACGATGGAACAATGAGCAAGACTGTACCAGCAATGGCGGTCAATGGCTGGCCTTTACCAACTACCTAGAGAAAGCCCCAGGTACGTATTAAATACAAACGTTCAAAATCATTCATATGACGTCATGTGACGTCATCCCCTCCTCAAGTCAATTTCTTTTAAACCATCAGAGAAAGATCCACTCATAGACAACGCAACGATGGCATTAAAGTATGGCGAACTGTGAAAAGAGAGTTTTGTGTAAAACTATGCAAACTGCAGTATGTTCAGCTACCATGAACTAGCTTGCACTGCGGCACTAAGTCGTTGTAACATTCTGGCAAAAACATTTTATGTAGACTTGGTATTGCCTTTCGCTCCCTACAGAGTTCACCACCCAGGCCGAGTGTGAAGCAAGTAGTTCCAATGGTGTTCGGTACGTGTGGGGCCGACCAGAGGGAGACGCGAATGAACAGTGTCTGGTGGCCCTAGATGCTCCTGACTGTATGGTATCTCCAACGACTCGCGTTAATCACCTTGGAAACACACCTGAAGGTGAAGCCAGTCGCTACGAGTGGACATTGCCATATTTCCCCTCCGGTGAAACGAAGCGATGTGCCATGCGAATCAGGTAGGTGTGCTGTCCACACAGGATATCAACATCGGCAAAGATTATTTGGAGAACGATATTACCTTCCGGATCTAATACAGTAATGACAGTTGAGGGCTAGTCGCAGATGCTCTTCCCTCGTCACATTCCTGAATATTCATCAATAAATTAAACTCAGTCCCATTGCATAACGATATTGATATTCCACGTGCTGATGTTTGTTTTGTTGCAGATATAACATCACTACTGGAGACTATGATCCAAAGACGACTGATTCTAATTCCAATGGGGATAAGTATGTATATATAAAACATTCTTATAATGAGCCGAATAGTCATGTAATCAACATGATATTCCCAGCCTATAAGCAAAGCCTAAATACCGCGTGAAGGTACATGTAATGCAAGAACACAATTTTTGCGATTTTGGCAACAATCTTGCTCGCTTCAAAGAAACGGCACGTTCAACAGCTGTAAACATTTAATACATACGATACATAAAACAATTATAACTTAAGTTTTGTTTCCCTTCAGTGGACAACTTCATACAAAAATGAAAGCATTGATTTCCTAAACTCGTCGTGTTTTCCAGATCTCCTGTCCAAAATGACCCAAATGTTGACATCGTGGCCGGAGTCCTGACCCTCCCTATGGCTATCAACACAGCTCAGTATGGGCGTACATTCCAGGATCGCTCCCATGCATTGCTGATGATGCCACGACCTGCTGGTAAAATAATGTATTCCTGTATAGTTCTATATTATAGCACATTTTACAATAGCATCATTGTGCTTTACTTTTAGTGACCTGGTCATCATTGGGCCAATAACATTCCTAACCATTTCTCAGCTCCCTGGGGAGTATACAGCCCGAGCTGCCGTAGCACTCCGAATTCTTTTTCAAACACAATACCAACCTCTACCCCTAGGAGGTGCCCATTTATACCCCTGGTTGAAGAAAAGTAGTTTATATGGTAAACCATCTTACTCAAGGACACAAGTGTCATGACCGAGACTCGAACCCAGATTCCGATGACTTAACCGCCAGAATACGATGCACCAAACCGCTCGGCCGGCCATGACACACCAACTATTCATAAGTTGGGCGAGACCCATCAAATGGATCAGTTGGGAAAGGGTGTAAACATTATTATTGGAGCAAGCGATGAGCACTTGTATTGATACTGGCGCTATAGAAGACGTCGACTCATTTATTATTTATACCCTTCATTACGGTGATTTTTAAGCAAGCAGTAGTTAGATTTCCAAAGTAATTGTTTATTTAGTTCTTTGTGAAGGCCATTTTAATTTCCCCAGTGAGGGATAATGAAGTTGTATCTATCTATCTAGGCTATCTATCTACATGGATACTTTATTGCAGTATCTGCAATTTTTCCAAGGTGAACTTGAATTACGTCTAGTCTCTTTTCTCAAATCGACAGGCACCGATCGCAGCAATTTTGTTCCATTGTCAGATAGACTCAAGAACTATTTAGTCGTGTAAATGCAAGTAATGTTTCAGCAGTGCAGCTTCAAAATGTCCCAACAAGGTGGTTCAGAAAGAGCTGTTTCGCAACCGGGTTGTTCCTCTAAATCTTCCTGGGTACTTCTCCCATGGTTGGATTACCTGAAATTATGTTTCAGTACACACGAGATAATGGTTATCTCAAACTAGACAAAATCTTTATGGTCGGTGTCACATGAGATTTTGTCCCCAGTTTGGGGGTGTCCATATTCTGTAAATTAATAACATGAGCTGAAAGAAGTTCTTTCAAAATGGGGGAGGGGGGCTAACAGACGAAATTTCTACACAATGCTGACGTATAAAAAAGTGGCAGGTGATTCTGCCCCCCCCCCCCCCCCCCGTCCCCCACCGGAGATAATGTCCCCCAATAATGTGTAAAAATTTATTCTGATAATAGCACCCTATTTTGATTCAACTTCCTTCATCGCTCATGTAATTTTTCCGTATGGGGTCAGAATCTCCGGGGTCAGAATCTCCGGGGCCAGATTTCCCTGTGACACCGCCATTCGATCCTACGTTCTTCCCGTTATCTGCTCTAGAGCACCTGTTGTGATTAACTCTATAGTCTGAATTTGATTCATTCAGGATTGGAATCGTCCACAATCTACAACCTGAATGTCCGAGGAAAACGTGGCAACCTGCAGCAGACGATTCCAGCGGTAGAATATGACTTTATCCCCAATAATCTAGAGATCTATGCTGGTGATCTGGTACACATACAATGGACAGGTATGAAAAGGCAATTCTTTTGCAGCTTATAAACATACTTCACTCAGTATATACAAGACTCTACAGTACAAGTTATCACTGTTTAAAAATAAATAACATACAAAATTATTCAATGATTTTTGTTCACAGGATCAAACACACACAATAACAACGACGCCGGTAACGCTGGAGAAGGAAAGGCCGGTAAGTTTGACCTTTCTCTCAAACTTGGAACTGAATCCCTTTGTTTATTAATGATTTATTTTTGGGGGGGAAGAATAACCTTTCTACAGTGGAAAGAACTCATTGTTCATTGCATTGGGTCTCCTTTCACACACATTGTCAATCCACTAAACTGTTTTTACTAAACTTATTTAAGTACCTAAGATTTTATTAGGATACTTTATTGCAGTACCTGCAATTTTTCCAAGGTGAACTTGAATTACGTCTAGTCTCTTTTCTCAAATCGACAGGCAGCGATCGCAGCAATTTTGTTCAATTGTCAGATAGACTCAAGAACTATCCATTGTCCTTTGAGAACACTACTATGTGGACCAACGCCCAAGTGAAGTGGATCTACTTCCAAGACACTGCTAGTATCACTGCAAAGGACTTGGTGATCAACCTAGCTACGTCAGGATACTACCAGTAAGTTCCCCGCAAACACGACAATGTTGGCTGGTAACTTGCCTCGCTATTTGAAGCAAGATGTGTTTAGTATTCTTGTTCTAACACGAACTTTTATTCAGTGCTTTCAACACAATTAATTTTTCTGTTGCCATTCCAGATGCGAGAAAGAAGACACGTGTGGCGCGGAGTCAATTCAAAAGAAGGGTAGTACACTAAATCCAAAACTGAATAACGCACCGGCCTCGTATGGGGGCGCCCTGATTGAGTTTACAAAAGGAGAGTACTTCTATATTTGTACTCGCAACAACAACTTCACCAACCGGAGCCAGAAAGGTCGCATCCTCGTCCAGTGAGTCTCTAATCCACGGCTCGGACTCTTCAAATTCGGGCTCATTTAATGAATGGTCAATCTAATTATTCAGAGCTATTGTAGGAGTCGCAGCTGGTGGGTTTCATGACACAATTATAGTATCAACTTTACAAATTGTATAAGACATACCATGTCGCACTGCTCAAACCAAAGAGCCAGCTAGCTCTGTGTTACATACACTCTGGGAACATTAATTTTTACTGGAGCACTGTAGTACTCAACAAGCTAAAGAGCCAGCCAGCTCTGTGTTACATACACTCTGTGGACATTGTAGTAGGCCTACTCAAGCCAAAGATCCAGCCAGCTCTGTGTTACATACACTCAAGCTGTGGACATTGTATTAGGCCTACTCAAGCCAAAGAGCCAGCCAGTTCTGTGTTACATACACTCAAGCTGTGGACATTCATTTTCACTGGTGCACTGTAGTACTCAAGCCAAAAGAGCTACCCAGCTCTGTGTTACCTATACACTCTATGAACATTCGTTTTTACTGTGCACTTAAGAAAAAAATCTCTAAAGGCTGTAAAAAAAACTCTGTGTGGACGTGTTTAAGTCCACATAGTGTTTCAAGTCACTACATTAAGGGAACTATTTTGTTCTTAGGTCCTTTTCTTTTTAAGCTTAAACACCCACACACGCAATATTCAACTGATTTGTTATTTCAATTCACTGCCTTGACGTCTGACACCATGTGACTGCATCGATACGTTAGAGGGTTCATTTATCAACATCAACTATTAATCTGTTTTATTTTAACTTGAAAATGACATTTTGATTAGACTATAATTTTTGCAATTTGCCACTGGGCATGTGTGAGAATGTAAAGTTTATTAAGTATAAATTAAGTGATGTTCTATGCGTTTTAATCCGAATAGCTATTCACTCTTGATTAATTAAAATGATATTTCATTGAAAACTGTCTGAATACTCGTTTTGACAATTTTTAATCCTTACCCTACAAAAATACGCATCACCAGATTGTTCTCATATTGATAGTAACGAATGGTTTGAATATCAGATTTGTTGTTTTTCAGCAAAATATGCTGTAGATGCTACGTCTTTAACTTAGTTGCTAAATTGTCCCCCAAAAACACAAAACTACGAATTCCTATGGTGTCTTATTACCCACAAAATCATTTTCAAAGTTCAGTCGTCGTCATTTTTTTCAGTTTGTTGTCATCCAACAAACATGAAAACGTTCGATGACCTTTCTAAAGCTCCATAAAGTATGATTCTATTTTCTTGTTTTGTAAACCCGCAGACGTGGATCTATAGGAGAGGTCCGAGTGGTCAGTAGACCCCGACCCACCCCCTACAATGCTCGCAAGGACCAATATATTTTCCTTTTGTAAAACTTTAAACTTTCGCTATCGAATAATTCCGTTTCTACGTGGATGCACCCATCTTGTTTGTACGTTGAAGCAATCTCCTGCTAACTTCCACACCCCGGTAAAATTTCTGGATCCGCGCCTAACTTTAGTGTCACAACTCGACAACAATTTAAATTCCACACAGCATTGATTTTGATTCCAAAATAACAGGATTTTGAAACAAATTGGTGCAAACAACAAAAACGTTTGAAGTGTTTGCTGTTAGGCCTATTAGAGAGAATAAAGAAACGATATAGGCTATTTTGAAAAGCAAACGTTAAAAGTACGATACATTTTCGACAAAATCTGTGTGGTTTTCCTTGAAATGCGACCGAGCGAGATTAGTTTTAAAATAAATATTTCTAACATAAAGAACTTTTCAAAGAGTCTCAAACAGATTATACTACTTTTTAAAACTTATTTACCAATTTACCGATTAAAAAAGATTCTAACAAAATAATTATTTATAAATAATCCTATTTACTTAGTCAGTTTCCTTTGTGGTTTATTACTTGATATTTAATACTACAAAGTCGCATCCTCTTTAAGGTGATCCCCTGGCTGCCACTTCCTAGGTTGTATCGTAAACTTGGGTGTGAACCCTGGCTACACGGCAGCTAACGGTATTATGGCTTACGACTGGCACCCACGAACAAATTAGATATTGACTAATAGGGAGACCGCCAACATAGGGCTGAATAACTCAGTTGGTAGAGCGACGCGTTACGTTAATCCATAAATTTGTCTTTGTTCAAACCCAAACTAAAATAATTATTACTAAACAAGTCTTGAAATCTCTAACTAAAAGAAAACACAAGCGATTTGTTTGAGCTGGAACGTAGAAGAGCCAATGAGTTTTAGGTGATGTGTGCCCATCAAACATGACGTAGTGTGTCACGTGCCCACTTCTCAACAGCCTCCTCGTTGTTCTGAGATTGCTAGTAAGAAAATAAAACAAGTTTATAAATAAATGAAATTTAGTAAATACAATATTTATTTTGAAAAAATAATCATTTTAAAAGCTGCGAATTTTACCCCATAGAAATATCAAGATACTGTAATAACTAGAAATATAGAATAAGTATTTAACATCATTGAACAATAACAAGTGACTTTTTAAATAGCACACAATTCCGTCACGTATAGTGACGCTCATGGCGCTCGACATTAACTTGGAAAACAAAATCATAATTACAAATTCATAAAAATATAATGACAAGGAATTTCAAGATATTTTCAAGAAACATCTTTGACCCTATCATCTTAAACACATGTCTTAAAAGTTGTGTAATCATAGAAAGAGATGCAATGTGCTACAAGCGACGTTTCGATCTGCGTGCTTTGATGATCTTCATCAGGGTTCAAGCTCTCAAACAAGAGCATATTCAAGAGCATATTCAATATTGCCACGATTTGTCTGTGAAGCTCGGACAAAGTTCTGATTTGTTATTTTGAAAAGGGCAGGAGGACATTTACCAGAATTGGAAATGAGTGTACTCTACTCAAGCTCCTTTTCTTCGAGAAAATCGGCATACACTGCTGGAAATATATTGGAAACAAAAGAGTAGTAAAGTTAAGTTTGTTTATTCACTATAATCATGGCGGCCATGAGCTGACAACATTTTCAAAAGTTAATTTCAAAAGTTCTGAGCAAGTTGCCCAAAATAAAAATATACTGTTGCAAGAGGTATTGAGATAATATTTTCTCTGTCTTTTTGGTGGTGTCGTCAGTGACGTCTGTTTTTCCCCAGTAGTTGCATGTTATGATTCCAATAATTAAGATAATTATTTGTGTTAACGGTGTTTGACCCTGTGGTTTCGTATTGTTCAACACCAACAGTTGACAAAGGTTATAATTATTGTCACAGTAAACATCGTTCTCCACTACGAAAAGACCCACCCACCCACTGTTCCAGTTTCTTTCAAGGATTGTTTATCTTCCCAAGTAGGCCTTTGTTCCAAAACCTAAATAACGTATGTTTTGATTGACCTCGTGGTCTACTTATTGTTTTATAAAGGGCAGCTAACATTATTTGAATTCAGGCTGGATTACAAGTAGGTTGAGTAAGACCGTCGTCCTAATGCATTTCACCCATGGCTAGATCATTATGTGCAGTTCCCTATTCCCTTTTCACCAATCCATTACTTTTACACATGGACAAGCAATCATGAACTGTGGCTTATTTCCTTCAAGGTGAAAGTGTAAAATGTGTATGCAGTAGTGAACCGGGAATAGAGAGACTAACTTTGCTTTATGAAACCTCGAATAGAAGATTTCAAACTTTCAACTGTACAGAAACTTGGAACTGGCGACTAATTGAAAGATAGACCTTTATAAAAACCTGAATTATTGTAAGAGTTTAACTTTACTATGACAACATGAAATATTAGTTTAACTTTGCTGTAAAACCCTGGAGTATGAGACTATTACTCATGTGAACGGCTGTAAAAGGCTGTCACAAAAATGTTGTTGCAAAAGAGGTAACAAAACTTCTTTAGTTTGTCAGGACAACATTGATATTATTTATTCAACTAACAAAGCTATAAAACGGAAATAAAACGGTGAGATTTGAACGGAAGACCGTCATGTTGTTATACATGCAGCTGTGGTTGTAAAACTAACAGCCTCATTTTCATATTAACCGCGATTGAGACGAATGACAGGTCGTCTTCTTCCTACTTAATTATTTATTGTTTATTTTATAAATATGTATTTTTTGTTAAACATCACAATAAATTATACAGGAGACATGAGCAACAATCAGACCAATAAATACGAAAAACAGAGAAATGTGTGGGGAAGAAAATAAAATTAAATTAAAAGTTACAGCAGCCTAGGATTGCTCAAAAGCGAACTAAATCACTATATAAAAGAGCAATCATTCCAAAAGAGCAATGCCTATAGACCATATTACCTTTGTTTACAGAGTGGTGACCTTGTACATTATAGTGCATTTCCTGACGGGCAAGATACTACACAGGCCATATGGGAAAATTTACATTTTGTGTCATAATTTTCACATAAATTCAAAATTTACAAAAGCAACAGCTGTACAGCTTTTGAGATGTCCCCCCTTTCTTCATATCAAAAGTTGAAAAAAAATCAGACAGTGCAATCTCCATAAAACATTAGATTTGTTGTATTCTTCCATTGAGCTGTGTACAAATTGTGCCTGCAGGGAGTCCAGGCTCTCTGGCTCTTTTGTAAACATGTGATGTCACAGGTCACATGGTCTATTAATACAGTCTTTGAAATATTTACCTTTCTCGTCACGTTTTTCATCTAAGTCGTCCTTGAGGCCACTTCGAGCTTTCTCTGAGAAAGACAAAAGAACAGAATAAAATAGCATAAGCAACATTTTGTAAATCATGCCTTGTATATAGTTGTGGCTATAATTGACTTTGGATTATCAAAAACCTTCTAATTGATCTAAAGATATCTTATAATTTGATCTTTTGTGATATGACGTCAGGTGACGTTTACTCACCGTAAGCAAGTTTGTGTTCAATGGCTCTCATCAAATGTCGTTCTAGGTCTTCCAGATCTTTAATATAATGAACAAATAATCGTCTTCGAAATGAATTTCAGTTCATCTGTCTGTTCCCTCTTTTGAAATGGAGAAGAGTCTCGAAAATAGTGAATAAGCTGTGACTGTTAAATCAAAGTCTTACTCAAATAGAAAAAGAAAACAGTATGGCCTACAGCCATGGTAAATAGAAAAATGAGGTCACGAACAGTTTTTGGCCCTTATCTCCTCGAAGGGATCCTCGACAGGCGTTTACATTTGAACTTCCTTTTTTTTTTAAGCAAATTTAGACTTCCTTTATTCAATTTCTGACTCAGTGATAGCCCTGCAGGACCTTTACGTTTGAAAAAAAATAACTAGGCCTACTGTTGTATTTGTACGAAAATTGACTGTGGCTGTGTGTTGTTTAATTTATCTATTTCAGCACAAAGAAGTGTATGAGCCATTGTTGCATAACCGGTAATTGACAGATCACTAAGTTCCCGTCATCTTTATATTAATAAAAACAAATAGCATGTCTTACAAGTTTGGCAAACCACTGCAGCTCCATTCTCACAGAACTCATAACCTGCGTCGATTTCGTCGCACTGTGCGAGTGAATCCTCGTCCCCGTCGCACGTGAATCCAGGGAAAATCTGGCATGTGGACAGGCCGAAGTCGTGGGTGTTCCCGACGCGCTGGACCCCACTGAAGCCAAGTTGTCTACAGGCAACCTGGGCGATGTTCTCGTTCCAGGTTTCATTACATAGCGTGTACCATTCAAACCCGTGGTAGATTTCGACGCGGCCCGCGTTTCGACTTTCCCCATCCCGCAATCGAAGAGGAACGTCATGTCCCTCTAAATAAAATAAAGAATCATAAATACATTTGTTTTAAAGTTGCACATGAATAAATTGTGTTTTGGGGCTGCTGAGCTCCATCCACCTGGTAGAGATTGTTCGCGAGCCCTCAAGCACTGATTTTTGGTGGGGTTGGTGGATTACAAACTACAAATCAACTTGTAGAATTAGTTGATAACTATTTGATATTATTATATACCGATCAATTGAGAAAGACGAAGTAGCCTACTCACCGACACCCGCAGCACTATTGATTGCTAATCCCATGCATGCTAGAGTTATAAGTTGGAAAATCTTCATCATGCATCGAAGAATGCAGCACATGAAGGGAGAATGAATTCGTCAAAATGATAAGAGTTGTTTTGGGTACACTTAGGACACTGTATGCAAGTATCAAGCTAGCCTGAACATCTGACGTAACAATTCGACTTGTGAATAAACGCCAGATACCGGCCTTATAGAACCCAACAGTTTCTTGTCGCATTGACCATTGACCCTGCATGCCATTATACTGGATACACACAACTCGTTGTATCGCCATAGACCTTTATAAAAATCGAATCAGTAGTTATGCGTTATGCACGTTAACCAATGAAACCACTGGACTTGTAAAACTAGTGCCTGTCTTTAACCAAGAAAGGGGACCAGCCTAGTGTCTAGCCTCCCAATCAAACCAATGTCGTTTTTTACAAGGGGGTGTGGCTATTTTCAACAGCAGTATCACTTTCTTTAGCGTGGGATAGTCTGACATCCTACCCCACTTACCTAAACACACTATGTGCATGGTTTACTTAGCCTGCACCTATATCTATTCAATGTCATTGTGAGAATCATGCCGGCTCTATAGGCGCCATGTTGTTTTAGCCTCACCGTGAATAATGTATCACGCCGGCCATTGTATCTATACGTAAAGAACAGGGGCAAGAAAACAATGCTTGTTATAGTAACATTTATAATAATAATATGCGCTTGTGTATATATCAGCCCCCCCCCCCCAACAACAAAAATAATAATAAAATAAAAATCCCCTAATGTAGATCGTGTCGAAAGCGTGACAATATAGTTCAATGTAACCTACATACTGGATAACTAAATGTTGTTTGTTGAAAAATCAAAGAAACTATACTTTAATTACATGTCAGCTACTCTCCAAAAAACAATAAAACAATTGCTGTTATTTAGCAAATTACGTGTATATACCACTGGGAATTGCTTCTATCCTGTTACACATGCTAGATGTCACATTGTTATGAATGTATTAGTAAGAATTTAAAAACATCCGTATTCAATTTTAGTCATATTATGAAGTTCATATATTAGATCCATATTTCTGTAAAATATTTCCCAAAGAAATGAAGTCATATTCGGAAAAAATGCATCTGAAAACCTTAAAACTGCAACAGCTGTGGTTTCGGTTGTTACGACC
This sequence comes from Leptasterias polaris, assembly GCA_037783415.1. NCBI lineage: Eukaryota > Metazoa > Echinodermata > Asteroidea > Forcipulatida > Asteriidae > Leptasterias > Leptasterias polaris. The sequence continues at coordinate 912,561 of JAZGTN010000098.1, forward strand.
CAAATTAAGGACAATGTGTTTACGTGTTGAAAATGTTTCACTATTTTCTCCTGATAATATTTTCTTGTGAGAACCATCCATGATCTCGAGGAACACCACCAACAAGTTGAACACATTCTCACTTAGTTACGCTTAATGTATAGATGACATTATTATAATCTACATGATAGCAACATTGTAGATTTCAAAAACCTGGTAATTACCATGAATAAAATGCATCAAACCCTCAAACTCACTTCAAAGGCCTCAACCTGCTCAATCAACTGTCTCGACTTGACAATATTCAAAGGTAACGGGTTCCGGGAGACAGGTATACTAGACACCAAAGTTGTTACCAACCCCCCTGAAACATACCAATATACATAAGCCTGCATCATCTTTTCACCCCCACACGTGTTCAACGCAGTCATTTACGGGGAAACCCTTCGTTTTGCGAGAAACACTAACAACAAAAAAGGGTGTACAGGAAACTCGACCGAAAACCATTTCGACCGAAAAACCAAATGATATATTATAAAAAGAGATGCCACCATTGTCCATTGTCCTTATACTTACCATGACAATAAGAATTACTATTAGGGCCTATCAATCTTTTTGTTGATAGTTTTTTGTTTTGTTTTTGGTTGTTTTGCATTTCACTTAAACAAGACTTTTACCTCTCAATTTTGTATTGAGATCTTTTAGTTCTCCTTTTTCCTCATCGGTCCCCCTTTACAATTGTCGGATAATTTTATTTTTTATTTAAAATATTATATATTTTGTTGACCCTCTGCTTATGTTAATTTCCTTTGGTCCTAGAATAATTGGTAGATGGAGATTTTTTAGTTTTCCTTTGTCTTTTTTTAATCCTCGTGTTGTTTTCCTTTGTCTTTTTTTAATCCTCGTGTTGTTTTCTTTTGTTCTTTTTATCGATTTGTCAGATTAAGAACCTACTCACAACTAGTGGTGTAACCCCCCCCCCCCCCCCCCCCTCCCCTCTCGCCAAAGATACCGTATACCTGCTCATTTGTAACTAAATGGTTCCCGTTTTGATCGCTAATCAGGAGTTCCAAGAAAATAAGAATAGATCGAAAGTAATTGCCAAGTCACATATTGATAACACTACAGTTTGGCTTTAGTTAAGAGCTTAGGTCTAATCCCGGTCCCGGGCCGGTATCTTGCATGTGGATTGGGTTTGGCAGCAGACTTATATACCAGATCTGGTGATTGCCCAGTACTAAGAGAGAAAAATCATGCACAAACCCTCATCAATAAAATGTAAGCCCACAACTGTTTCTATAGTTATATCAAATAGGTAAGATTGTTGAAGAAAATGTGTAAATTGTGCCCTGGGGTTGTTGACTTTCAACCTGGAGCCTAGTAGTAGTACTCATCTATGTCCTAGGACAGCTTTCTCTGTTGTGAGTCAGTAACGCATGTGATCTCACGGGTCACGTGAGCGAAACCCCACCGGTCTCATTAGACCGCTGGGGTATTGGCTGAGGAGCTGAGCTCTAACTTTATTACAAGGCATAGAAAGATAATAAATATTTGCAATGGACTTTACCAATGCAGCTTTATCAATTAGTATTCGAATCTTTCGTAAACAGGAAGAGGTGACCGGGGGTAGTCTAGCCACTCGCGCCCAAAAGATCGACCCCGTGAAACATAAAATAACTAGAGAGGGCGCCCTTTATTATTGTCAAAATGGCGGAAGAGTGCGTTATTACAACTTTTGAGGCACCTGAGGATATTTCCAGGTCCAGATCAGGGTAAGATTGGTATTTTCGTATCTGGTGTGTTTTGCTGTTGGTACTGATAACTTGTCCAGCTACAAGCAGTTGAAATTTTCATTGCCATTTTGAATTACTGTGTGCATTTGGACTGTCAAAGTGCATAAAAAAATGTTACCTCGATCGTCCACACTTTCAAATTCAATGTCCAGTGTAATCATGCAGTTTGCCCGAGCAAAATTAGTAATCTATACCTGTGTCTGTATTTGTACCTTGCAGAAACAAAAACTTCAGTACAGTATTCTTCCATGATACAGAATTATGCTTGGCTAAAATTTCATATCTGACTGCCTTTATCTTCCTTATTAAATAAAATTTAGGTCAAATTCTGTCCTAGCCCCACTAGGTGACTAGCCCACCTTGTTGGGCTGTAGTGTAACTGTAATGGCTCTCTTTTAACATCGGTCTCATAACACTCACCATTACAGCCCACCATCAATACATGTCTTAAATGCGAAGTTTTTAAAGTACGAGCAAGTCGTACCTCTTTGATCGCAAATTTCTCCCAAACATTCCATACTACTCCAACCGACCTTACTTTGTTCCTTACATCTGAGGAATTTTTATGATACATTCCATGGGTCACCAAATGATGGCTTCAACCTTCATTTAAATATGATTTTTTGAAAATGGCAAAAAAAAATGGTGTACAAAAATCGCATTGAAGTTCGTCGTGCCTGGGGGCCGCCATCTTACTTATGATTCGCTGTCTGTTAATCATGAGAAAGTCAGTGCGCCCGGCTGATCTACCAAGTCATTAATATGCATAAGATGACGTCGCGGGCTAACTTATGTCGCTCACCCAATGAACATGCAACTTGTGAAGCTACATGCAGCATCACGGGTATCTTGCATATTCATTAGATGGGCAAGTCTCAAGCTACAGTACTGCGCGACGTCACCTCATACATATTTATGACTTGATTTTGGGTTGAACAAGGAAACATTTACTAGAGCGGGATTTGAACCAACGACCTCCGGATTGACGTGCCGGCGCTCTACCAACTGAGCTATCTAGCTCAATGATGGTGGTCTCCCTATTTTGTCAATATCCTTATTCAACCGTAAACTGCCGTGTAGCCAAGGATCACACCCAAGTATACGATACAACCTGGGAAGCGGCAGCCAGGGGATCACCTGAGGGGATGCGACTTTTTATATCAGATATCAAATAACAAACCACAAGGGAAACTGACTGGGTAAATTTTTAAATGATTTTGGGTTGAACAAGGAAAAATTGACTTGACATATTTATGACTTGGCAGATCAGCCGGTCGCCCTGACTTTCTCACGATTACAGGCAGCGAATTATAAGTAAGCAGTGTTGTGACTACACTGGTCGGGGCTGGTCGGCACTAACCAGTTCTAAAAAATCCCGACCGGCTCTCAAGCAATGTTACGACATTGCCGACCGGTACTTTTTGCTACTAAATAAGCTTAAAAACTAAGGAATTCTTCTTACGTAAGTTAACTGAAAACTATCAAAATCAAAAGTGTTGTTAAATCTTGTCCTCGACGATCGCGATTGATCAATTCTTGTTGTGTCATTTTTATTTCAAGTTGACTGTTTGATGCAGCGATGTTTCCCCTTTCCATGTTAGCAGAAAAAAATATATTCTCACAGCGTCTGATTGCTGCCGCATCCTTTGAGTAAAGCATTAGAAAAGCCTAGGAACCAGACGATAGTAGAACGTATAGCTCTACGTTACCATTGCTCTATGACGCATCAGTACACGTAGCCAGACTTCCTCCTTTTGATGCATGTGTTTTATTTTTATCTAACTCACCAAGTTGTGAGCACACATGTCGTTCGTTCACGCGGCGGTGTTATTTTTCTTGTCGTTATTGTACGACAGATACCCTCGCTTCACGCCGCTCCGCCATACCAGTTGTTCACAAATCGTTCTCCACTGTTTCTTCATTATTTTTGTCACATTTATGTGTTCACGAGGGAGATATAGACAAGAAAATTATTTTCTTACGGAAGTATGAAGAAAGAAAGCGCACATCTCCGAGCAGTGCAATCCAATAAAAAAAAATTATAGTCTGGACCGTACGTGCCTAACTGCAAAAACCACATTGACTTCTACTGGGTACTTGACTCACTGCACATTAGACTTGTTAAAAGTCCATCAATTTTCAAAGGTTTCTGCGTTCAGCGCTCGCACACCAAATGTATCGCGATCTTCTGTCCCCATTTTTCTCACTGGATTTACACGATTCACACGGGTCGACTTTTTGGTTTAAAAAAAAGAATTTCCAGCAAAAACCGGAGGAATCACATCCCTGGATTAACTTACCTTATTAAGTTGCAAGAATTTTACACAACTTACATTTAATAAATAACAAATACTTTATTTGATTAAATTTGACACTCGTCTCATTTCACTTAGATATATGAAGGTTTTTAGAATTTGTGGGGTATAAGCAGGCTGGGTATAAAAACTTGATATATGGCTCAACATGTGTACTTCTAATTCAACAAAATACATTGTGTTGTTAGTGTCTAGAACCCATAAAATATGTATTTTTAAGGGTGTAAAATGTAAACATTTTCGGGGCCACCCCCTTTGGACCCCTGATGAACGCCTTGCGCAAGCGCTCGGTACCTCGCATAGCTCGCTCCCTGTGAAAATTAACCGGCTCTTAAAAACTTCTGGTCACAACACTAAGTAAGATGGCGGCCCCAGGCACGACGAACTTCAATGCGATTTTTGTACACCGGTTTTTTTTGCCATTTTCAAAAAATCATATTTAAATGAAGCCATCATTTGGTGAGCCATGGAATGTATCATAAAAATTCCTCAGATGTAAGGAACAAAGTAAAGTCGGTTGGAGTAGTATGGAATGTTTATAAATGGGAGAAAATTGCGATCAAAGAGGTACGACTTGCTCATACTTTAAAAACTTCGCGTTTAAGACATGTATGGATGATGGGCTGTAATGGTGAGTGTTATGAGACCGATGTTAAAAGAGAGCCATTACAGCCCAACAAGGTGGGCTATAGCCCCACTTACTTGCTTCTTCTTGTCATGCTTGTGTGCCCAAGCTGAAGCTAAGCGATAACAATTTAATTTAATTAAATACGCATTCCCTACGGGCGGGTCGGCGGTTGAAGCCAGCTAAGTAAATGTGTTCACCTACCTCTTAGCTTGCCCTGGGTATTGGGGTGTTTAAAAAAATAACCTTTTAAAAAGATATTTCAAACAATAATTTTGCGACTTCCTCCGAATTACTTTCCTCGATGTGTACCGAGCGCTGCCATTTTGGATTGATCCCAATCATGTCAATCAAATCATGGCGTCATCAGCCGGCCGAGCTGTGGGCGGAGCAGATACGTAAAGCAACCATTGAAATGTTCACACCTTCGCTCCGCGCTCAGTACACATCGAGAAAAGTAGTTCGGAGGAAGTCGCACAGTTATTGTTTGGAATATCTTTTTAAAAGGTTATTTGTTTAAACATCCGAAACGACCAGGGCAAGCTAAGAAAGAGGTAGGTGAACACATTTAGCTGGTTTAAACCGCTGACCTGCCCGTAGGGAATGCGCTTTTAAATTGTTATCGGTTAGCTTCACAAAAAATGGGCCCTGACGTGTAGCCAAGAATTCAGCTTGGCCACACAAGTGGGGCTAATTTTGTCCTAGCCGACCGTGTTGGGCTTGTAATAGCTCTCTCTAAACATCAGTCTTATCATAGTCACCATTACAGCCCACCATCTATATGTCTAAAATGCTAAGTTTTCAAAGTACGAGCAAGTCGTACCACTTTGATTGCAAATTTCTCCCACTGTTAAACATCCCATCCTACTCCAACCTATTTCATTTTTCCTTACATTTGGTGATTGTTTGTGATACGTGCCAGAGCTCACCAAATGATGACTTCATCCAGATGTGATGTTTTGAAAATGGCAAAAAAAAAACTGTACAAAAATTACATTCAAGTTCGTCGTGCCTTGGGGCCTCCATCTTTTTTGTGATTCGCTGTCTGTCAATCGTTAGAAGTCAGGGTGCCCAGCTGATCTGCCAAAATGTAAGGAATAAGATGAATGGGAGGATGGAGGGTGGAGGACTAGGGAAAACCCAGGGATGTACAAGAAGTTAGTGTCTTTCTTTGAACCTCACTACACTATAGTGATATGAGACCTAGGAGACTTGGCAAGAAGTTTATCACATTAAAGAAAATGAGATGCTCTTTCCAATGGTACATGTATAGGCCTACCGTTTGTTGGGGTGTTTATTTCGAGGCAGTAAATAATAGATGTTTATTTTAATGCAGCAAAAGATCTACAAGCTACGTGTTCGGCTTAGTTGGGATCAGTGTTTGTGTACTGTGACAGGCCAGTCAGGTGGATATGAGTTATTATTGACATCTACTGCACGAATTGCAGCTGAGTGGTACTGCCATCACTTGAAATATTGTTTACTCTAATGGAAGCAAGTGTTGAATACATAGAAACAATGAAGAAAGAAGAAATAGGGACAGACTGAAGGATATAGACATTTGAATGCCTTTAGTCAATGGACTTTGTTGGGTTGTTCCGACCCATGTAACACTACTCAAAGAAAGCAGTTGCCATTTTCAAAGTAAACATCCAAATAAATAACATAAAATCTTGCTGGTTCTTTGATGCATATCTGGATTTATTAATGTAATATGCTTCTTAGGATAGAGTTTTCATTTTTAATTTACCTGACATAATGTAACATTATGAGTTTGATTGCACCTTTGCAGATCCACATCTGGCTCAAGTGAAAGTGATGTATCACCAATCTGTAAAATCAGCCCCCTAGTGGTTCCTGTAACATCAACTTCACCCCGACCCCTCACACCCAAGAAGCGACACCGTGCCGAGATGGAGCAAGAACTCAGGAGGCAAGAGGAGGCACTCAGGGCTGAGGAGGCAAAGCCACCTGTCAAGGAAGCCACGTCACCTGCAGTGGATGTCAAGAGTGGAGTAGAGACAAAACCAGAAAAGGAACTCCCCATGAAAAAGAGGAGTTCGGAACTTAAAGAGCAAATGACTTCAATGACTAAAAATGAATCAAAGGATGAAAAACCTGATGTCAAGGCTAAAGAGTCTAAAACCAAAACCACCTCAAATGTAGAAGCTGAAATTACAAGCACGCCTAAAAAGATAAAACCTGATGGGACAAAACAGGCTAAAAGATCAACAACCCCTAAAAAAGCACCAGCTGCAAAGACCCCTAAGAAAGCTGCCAAGTCTCCTGGAGATGGGGATGAGACTGAAGTAACAATTCCTGAAGGGTGGAGACGTATTGCTACTCAGAGAATGCAAGGCGTGAGTGCTGGGAAGGTGGACGTATACTACTGGAGGTAATTACAAACTAGATGGTTGGTATTGCTTAAAAGTTGCATCAGAGAATAACAGTCTCTGGCTAAGGCTCTGCCTGATGACCACATGTTGAGAGTTCCAGCTAAAAAATGGCAAAGGAAGCTTAAACCAGAGTCAAACCCTTTATTGGTTTCCTGCATCAAGTCAATGTAGTACAAGTAGCAGCACTGCTGCTAAGTAGGACAACAAATTTGTGTCTTTTATTAACCCTCTCAAGTGGAGAATTTTCCGCAAATTGCTCCACAAAAATCACAATTTCCTCACAGTTTTTCTTGAACAATTAACATTATAAGTACTAAAATAGTTCTTTTTCAATTAATTGTTGCTGCACAAATTGTCGAATGAAATCAGTCTTTCGGTCTGTGTTGGAATGAATTACAGAAAGAATCTGGCTCAAAGTACAATACTATTAATAGCAGTACATTTGAAGTGGTCGATTATAGTTTCTTAAAAAATGTTCTACATTTGCTGCCTAATCTATTTTCCTAACTAGAAGATTGGAACACCTGATGAAATGATCACCCACACTTAAAAAGAAATATTTTATCAAGTGATTTCTTGTGCTACATCTTCCAACATTAACAAGCTTGATGTTTTTTACTTTTGTTTTGACACAGTCCTACAGGAAAAAAATTCCGTTCTCGCCCTCAAATCCTGAGCTACTTGGAGGAAATAGGCTCTTCTTTGTCCGTTGAGAACTTTAACTTCAGGCAAAAAAGCGCAAATGCTAGCCCTGCAAGGTTCAAATCACCAGCTGCAGAGAAGAAGAAAAAATTGACACCGAAAGCTAAGGCGAAAGAGTCGCCCAAAAAGACTAAGATGAAGGCAAAGCCAAGGGGTCGCCCCAGGAAAAACAGCGGTGGGAAGTCTCCAGCAAAGAAGTCTCCAGCAAAGAAGTCTCCAGCAAAGAAGTCTCCAGCCAAGAAGTTGGTGAAACAGCAGAGGAAGGTGATGAAACCGCCACCAGATACTGGCTCCAAGAAGGCCAGCAGAGCCCAGCAACTCCAGAAGCTTCTTGTTAAGATCAATTTCCAGAAGCCAGGAGACATACGGGAGATGTCCTCTGATGAGTCGTCCGAAATCTCAGAGGATGACTTTGATCCTGGCACTACAGAGGAAATAGACAACACAAGTGAAATCAGTGTCACCCCTAGTCCTCCTCCAGCCAAGAAAATTAGAAGGCACTCCTCACCAATTGACTGAACGTTGACAGAATCTTCACCTACGCACTGACCACGTTGATTTTTCAATCATACAATCCAATGTGATCCATTTAGAGGTGTATGTTACAATGGACCTGGTATCTGTGTCACTGTTCATTCAATCCACAATTATTGATCCATTAACGGATGATGCAGACAGACAGACGGCCAAACTGTATGGAGTACAATGTGGTAAATGTGAACTGTCATTTTTATTTCAAGCTGCTGTTGATATTATGTTTGGTTATAGGATTTTAGAAATTGTTTATTTACTTCAACTTCAAAATTGAATTATCTTTTCTACTCAAAAATACTTGTATATATAATTCTCATTTTAGACAATTATCCCTCTCAGAATGTTTGTGCATGTATGTTATTGATGTAATTCACTTATAGGAATGCACAAATATCCCATTTTCAAAATTGCAAGGACATTCTGTTGCTTCATTTTAAACTGAAATGAAATTAAGGAACCTTTAGACCCAAAATTCAACCCAACAGAAGCCATGACGTATGATTTTCTGGATGTATGCCTTGACGGCTTAAAAAAAAAAATACTTCATGCCTGCCTGATTTCCAACTCTTCATTAGAAGCAAAGTTTTTCAGGGTAGTGTTCTCTCTTAACAGCGGTCCACTAGCCAGGTGTCAGTTAAAACACCCAAGGACCAGTCAAGTTGTACTCTAAAGTGATCCGGCTGGCTAGTTCCCTATTTAATGTGAAATATAGACGACTAAAATAGCTGATGGACTTGTAAAACGACAAGCTAGCTGTTCCTTCTTTGCCATTTACTAAGGGCAAACCCTGCTGGGGTTTTCTACCCCGATTCTCATCAATCAATTTAATTTGAAGGACTTGGTACTGCTTTGCCCAAGTTACAATGTTGGGCTGGCATAAAGGCAGTATACATTGACACTTTAAATCTATCCCTTGAAGAATTCAGGAAGTGTCCAGTGTAATGCTACAGAGAGTTGGGATTGGTTGCTGTGTTGGTGTCAAGGTAACATAACATTGTTATTGGGAATCAAAGCTGCAAGAGTATCAGCTCTGAAATATTTTCCTTTGACACAACTGTTACAGAAACAGCCAAAAATCAAGTTTGATTGTGTCATTAATTCAACACTCAATTCAGTTACATTTTCAAATATTGTAAATAACCAATACTAAAGAGAAATTTTTTTTCAGAGGTGTTTTTTTGTTTTTATTTTCAGGGAATATATTTGAGGTAAGGATGAGATATTTTTTGTTTCAATTTTGGAACAAACATGGTATTGTTTAATTTTTTTTCCCAAATTTGTAATAATATCTTGTGTAAGTGTGTTAGGATAGTAGGCCTATAGCTAGATAGATGTATGACATACATGTATGAACATTTTACTGTTGTAGATTTTTGTTTTTCTTTCAATGCTAAATTTGTAGTCCCTGCTTTTTATTTTTTGTTTTATTTGCTGCCTAATAATTGATGTAAATTTGCGCCAAATGACTTTCCTTGAGAAGGAGAAATTATGTCACATTACATTTAAACATTTTGTTTAAACTGTAAATTTCTGTAGAGTTTGAAAATGTCTTTATCACATACAGTTGATGATGTCACCCAGCATGTCTGCATTGCAAAGTATCTAGACTGAACAAGGTCTGTGCACACTGTTGTCTAGCAAATGACGATTTTGTGACTAGTCTTAATTAAATAACAAACCACAAGGGAAACTGACTGGGTAAATTTTAAATGATTTTGGGTTGAACAAGGAAAAATTGACTAGAGCGGGATTTGAACCAACGACCTCCGGATTGACGTGCCGGCGCTCTACCTTAATCTAGTCTTAATTAACCAATACATCTACATCTAGCGCTACATTTTGCTACATGTGTGCTACACATGGGAATCGTTCACTGATGGCAAACTGGATAGAAACGTAATTGTTCTCATTACTTGTAGGTATTTTACCAATTCACCAACTAAATAGGGTGAGTATACCTTAACACAATGCTTTGTAAACACTGGTTGTAAAATGGTGTCAAGAACTTATTTTGCAAACTCAATTTTGAATTCCGCTACTTCCTGCCATGTGCGTGTAGAGCTTCGACTTCATGCTTCATTTGTATTGTGTTTATGCATCTGTTTGGATGAAAGTGTCATTACATTACCTTGACAATACAGACTTATATTGGGGGCCAAATGCTTCTATTCGCTGCTGTTCCCAATTCAAGGCTCTACATGCAAATGGCTGACCAGGCAAGGGACGAATAAGTCATGAAGTAGGATCCCACCTCTGCAACCGATAATCTGTGGAGTTATTTTGTAAAATTTGCTGGTTTTTCTAGGCCAGGATGATTCAAAAAGTTTATGTTTATGTGAAAATATTTATCATGGTTTAATTGGTAAATGGTACATGCAGTTCATGATAATTTTATGGTGTCATAGAGTCATTGACTTCAAGTGTCTCTTACATAATTATTGCATGGAAGGTTGTATAGAATTTTGGCCTATCAAATTCTGAGCCATGATCAGTGATAAATTTGGGAGGACATTCACCCCCTCCCACCCCTCCCCCCCTCCCCCTCCTCCCCCCCCCCCTCCTCCCCCCTCCCCCCTCCCCCCTCCCCCCCCCTCCCCCCCCTCCCCCTCCCCCTCCCCCCCCTCCCCCCCTCCCCCCCTCCCCCTCCCCCTCCCCCCCCCTCCCCCCCCCCCCTCCTCGCTCCCCTTGGTTGCATCTAGCTAGCCGGGAATGGGTCAGTTTGTGTAAACATTCTTGCTTACAAAGAATTCTTGCTGAGCAGAAACAGGTTACCAGCCAAATAACAATGTAATGCATGCTTTTTTTAACTGGTTCTCTGCAGTGATTTGCAACGAATTTTGCTAAATACTGTACACTGTAAGCAGCCGTACCAAATAGGTCAAAGGCTACAAATTGTTCAGGAAAGGCGTGGTGAGCTATTTCTCTAGTGAGTAAGTTTTGACCTCATTTAGATAGTTTATAAAAGTGGTTCAGTCTGTGCTGACGATGGCCAAATTTGAGGCTACTTCTTTGGCTGTTGCTAAGGGTGTATAGTTCTGTGCCTCCCCTCAGTGCATCTTAATGTGGCAATCTAGCCACAGCCACTAATTCGGACATGGCCTATATGTGTCGCTAATAGGAATAATAAGGACAAAATTAGATGGATGGGTTCTGGGTCATTAGCAAGAAAAATGCAGTTTGCAATTTTAGTGTAGTTTACAGTGACACATAAACCACAATTTTATAAACAATTAATTGTGCAAGCAAAAATCCAAGTTCCAGCAAAACAACCCAAAGTGTAAAAAGATTCTTCTAGCTGTCCATAAAATAAAACAATTCATCGTTCTTATTTGACCCCTTCTGAGCTCCATCTGATTTGCTAGAGATTATCGCAAACTTTGAGAAATTCCTGAGCATGCTGAGAGAACTTGTCTTGAAATAATAACTTCATGTTTCCCTACAGGTATTGTTTACAGACAAAATTACTCAATCAGACTTTTTTTTTTCTGTCAGTGACCATTGTTTAACTATTTTTCCTTTTTTAAATTTATTTTATTTTCAATATTAGTGAGCCATGTTTCTGATTTTGCCAGGGGGTGGTTTGTTTGTAGTTTTTGCCTATTTTGCTTTGTTAAACAATTCTGTGTGATGAACTTTTTACATGTATTTTTTAAAATAAACTTCACTGTACATTTTGCCATTAGTTCTAGTGTTAATTGTTTTGGTAATTTTAGGAAATGAATTATGTTGCATTTCAGTCAAAATGAAAATAAATGAAATACCGAAATTTAATGTTTGAAAAGTGTCTTTAGGCTAAATTTGCGTGTATTTACCTCATTTACGACATGACCTTAAATAACTATTATAGAACTACCAATTTTCAAGATTGTTTTCCTTCATATAAGTTAACAAAACAGTTCTTCTAGTCTTTGAAATGGAGTTGTATTTTTGACAAGCATTACAAAAAAAGATTGCTCTTTTTCAGTTTTGTATTGTTTATATTATTCTGTTTTATGATGTAGGTCTATTTTTCAAACTTGAAATTTTATTTTGTATGCCAGTAGGTGGAGAATGGCGTGGGGGTGCATCAAATTAAATAATGAGAAAATTTTGTAAATCGACAACTTTGTCTGTAAATTAAAAATTTGACGTATGCATTTTCAGCGTTGTTGATGTGTCCCTGAATGTGAACTCTCAACTTGGAATCATCTTTGGGTAGCCCTCTAAAATTGGCTGTATAATTTTGCTGAAAGGCTAAGTGTCCTTGTCAGTTTTCTTCAAGGGTGTTGTCATTTTGAATGATAGCTTAAAAATTCAATGGCTATTTATAGCCTGAAAACTGAAAGAAAAATATATATATATATATACCCCTCTATGGTCCAGTAATCCACCCTTTCACACTGACCATCCTTTGTCCTCGCTTCTTTACTCTGATTGGTTCTTAGCCACCCCATTGTTTGTAAATTAATAATTTTGATAAGCTATAATTCTCCCTCTTTTCTCTGGATACTTTCCCTTAATCCCTTGCTCCTCTGTTTGCTATAAAAGGATATGTTTGTGTTTGTGTTTGTGCTTGTTTATGCCTCTGAAGAAGGTCCGGTTTGGATCGAAAGCTAAGGCCATCTCCCCCACTAATATAAAATTAGTAGGGGAGATGATCTTGCTTTCGATCCAAACCCGACCTCTTCATATATGTAAAATAAAATGAACAAAAAGGTAGTTCTCAGCAAATATGTTTGATTTAATTTCAAGAGGCCGGGAGACTTTTAAAAAAATTCTGGGTATGTTTGAATGTATAGCCTTTAGCAGGTTGGTATAGGGAGCATACGGGTGGTAGGCACCTCTGGACTGCCATCCCCGGTACAGTCCCCTTAAATTATGTTTTATTTCAAAAGTGTGAGCAGCCAAATGAATTGTCTCGGTATCAAAATGAACTCTCTGTTATACTGATTGGGTTTAGAGTACTTGAGATTGAGTGAGGCATTCTTAGATATGACTATTTAACACAAACGGGGAATAGTACTAATGCTATTTGAATATGGATGAATACATACATTCAATTACAACATGTGTACATTGTGAGACTAGAGCTATTGAGGGCGCTCTGTCAGCGTGGTACCTTACCACACTGCGATTGTCCTAAATTCGATGTACAAATCGGACGGCACTTTCTAATCGACTCTGGTTTTCAGACATTTTCTTTTAGTAGTAACATGGAGGTAGGAAGTAGTAATTACGCACATGTGTTATGTTGATGTTATGTTATTGTCAGATAAGTCGTCTATGTTTCAAGAATTTTGTGATTTTGTTTCAGCGGTGGTGTTACGACGATAAACCTTTCTGTGCAGGTAAAGCATTTACTGTCAAATGTAGCGATTTGCAGAGCTGTATTCTTTTTCACTTAGCCCTGGTGTTCTGTAATCTGTGTGGCTAGGCTGGACGCGCGCCAGTCTTCGTTCGTGTGTTGCAATACTTGCATTTGCAATGCAAATGCAATACTTGCAATGCAAATGCAATTTAAACAGTGCAGTGGTCAGTGCCGCAGTGGATCAACAAAACGTCAAACCTAGTCCCCGACCCCGAGTTATGTATTGCTGGGATTTTACTGTTATGTCATGATGTATTGATTATCAACCCTAGCATGCCTAGTGCTAGTCTCACTACTTTTACTTACTTATTAAAAAGAGGAAGTGAACATGTGAAATAATGAGCAATTCAATTTCAATGTACTCATTTTCCACCAACTTAACTTCTTAAGAGTAGACTAAGGCTAGATAGATGATGAGTCATACTCATACTCATAAACATGTAAGTTGAGAAAATGTGTCAAAGAGTGTCATGGCCAAGTGGTTAAGAGCATCGGATTCAAGTTCTGGTGGTTTAGTCATCGGGGTGTGGGTTCGAGTCCCAGTTGTGACGCTTGTGTCCTTGAGCAAGACACTTTGCTATAATTGCTTCTCTTCACCCAGGGGTTAGTATAAATGGGTACCTGCAAGGGTAGAGGTTGAAATTGTGTTTGAAAAAGCCTTCGGAGCGCCCCACGGCAGCCCATGGTTGTAATTGTATACTCCCCAGTATAATGAATGCATTTCCTTTTTGTTGAGTTTATGTTCAAAAACATCTTCAAAAAATGAAATTTACCACGCAATACTCACGATTGTTTTTCCCTCATCGCGGCAACAAAATAAGACTGCGCGGTATGCGCGGAGCCAAAAGACAGCGCGGTGTGCGCCGGAAGCCAATTGGAAGGCTCCGCGCACACCGCGCACTCTTATTTTTTTTGCGCAAATCGCGAACGCCGCGCGAGTGCCGCGCGAGTGCCGCGATGAGGGAAAAACAATCGTGAGTATTGCGTGGTAAATTTCATTTTTTGAAGATGTTTTTGAACATAACTCAACAAAAAGGAATTTTATGCATTCATTATGAATGTATATTAAGTGTATGGGGAAAGTTTGTGTTGTGTAGTGCAAAGGAAACTGTAGATATATTGATGGCAAACCACCGTAAAATGTTCACCTATCAACGACCATTTTGAAAACGTATAGCGTTACGGAGGTCCAAAATGTTAGACCCCTATAAGGCTCACGGGGGAGCCTTATAGTTTCTAGAAGTACTCCCCAGGGAGCTGAGAAAGATTAAAGGAATGTTATTGGCCCAATGACCAGGGCACTATGTAAAGCGCATTGAGACGTTATTGTGAAATGCGCTATAAGAACTAGTTATTATTATTATTATTATTATTATTATTATTAACAACCCCTCGTTAAAATGGTGTAAATTGCCATTGCATTATAATACTCCTAGAACTCAGTAGAAGTTACTCTTAGAGTCTTACTACGAGGTTCGTTCCCCGCTATCGTCTCCCTGAAACCTCATATAGTCATAGTCATAGAGTGACATGTACAAAATCCTATTTGAAACTTTTTGCCCTTCACGTTTACATGCCTACATTTCTTTTTTGAAATCAGCAGATCTTGCCAAAATTAAGCTCTATATCATGTTCTTTGTACTCTCATTCATCCAAACTGCAAAACATTTTTGCAAAATTCGATTAATTCTCACCGTTTTTCAGAATCCTAGCCTCACGGTAGCAAATATGGCTGCAAATATGGCTGCCGCCGTCATTAATAAATGGTAAGCTGCGCGCATCGCTGGTCCACAATAGCCAGCGGTACATGTTTTTTTACATGAACCGTTGGTTATCGTGAACCAGCGTTGGGTGTAGCACACCAGTTTGGTCTTTTCAATATGCAAGCCGTATTCTGGTATTAAATCAATAGTATGCTGCGTGCAGGGCTGGTTCACATTAACCATTGGTGCATGTTTTATACATGGTTACCGTGGACCAGCGTTGTGCGCAGCTTACCATTTATTAACGACGGCGGCAGCCATACTTGTTACTGTAAGGTGAGGATTCTGAAAAACGGTGAAAATTTATCGAATTGTGCAAACATATTTTGCAGAATGGATTTTCTGGACCCGCGCAATGCTTAATGACAGTACAAAGAACATAGATGATGTAGAGCCTAATTTTGGCAAGATCTGATTTCAAAAAAGAACTGTAGGCATGTAAATGTGAAGGGCAAAAAGTTTTGAATTGGATTTTGTACATGTCACTCTGAGGTTCGTGGAGACGATAGCGGAACGAACCTTGTAGTTCTAGGAGTATGCATTAGATACCCGCCCAGTGCAGTGCAAAATTTCTTGACATCCAAAACATTTGATGACATCATTTCGCTATCGAGAAAGACTCTGCTGTGCTAGTGTCTAAATGTCAGGCCATTAACTATGTTTAACATTATTTCATGATGTCTCTTCTATTTCAGAGACAAGTTTTACTCAAACAAGACAAACTGATTATTCTCTAAATTACAGTGATGGTGTAACTGGATATCGTCATACATAGACTAGAAACGAAGATCTGTACTATAAACATGGATGGTAACCCTACAAGAACCATTGAGCCTCCTGTCAAACGGTAGGTTGAGCTGAGTAACACTAACACTGAGCTGAATAACACTAGCACTGAGCTGAGTAACACTAACACTGAGCTGAGTGACACTAACACTGAGCTGAGTAACACTGAGCTGAAAAACACTAACACTGAGCTGAGTAACACTGAACTGGGTAACACTAACACTTAGCTGGGTAACACTAACACTGAGCTGAGTAACACTAACGCTGAGCTGAGTAACACTGAGCTGAGTAACACTAACGCTGAGCTGAGTAACACTAACACTGAGCTGAGTAACACTGAACTGAGTTAACACTAACACTTAGCTGGGTAACACTAACACTGAGCTGAGTAGCACTAACGCTGAGCTGAGTAACACTGAGCTGAGTAACACTAACGCTGAGCTGAGTAACACTGAGCTGAATAACACTAGCACTGAGCTGAGTGGCACTAACACTGAGCTGAGTAACAATAACACTGAGCTGAGTAACACTGAACTGAGTAACACTAACACTGAGCTGAGTAACACTGAGCTGAATAACACTAGCACTGAGCTGAGTGACACTAACACTGAGCTGAGTAACAATAACACTGAGCTGAGTAACACTGAACTGAGTAACACTAACACTTAGCTGGGTAACACTGAGCTGAGTAACACTGAGCTGAGTAACACTAACGCTGAGCTGAGTAACACTGAGCTGAGTAACACTAACGCTGAGCTGAGTAACACTAACACTGAGCTGAGTAACACTAACACTGAGCTGAGTAGCACT
Organism: Leptasterias polaris; assembly: GCA_037783415.1. Classification (NCBI taxonomy): domain Eukaryota; kingdom Metazoa; phylum Echinodermata; class Asteroidea; order Forcipulatida; family Asteriidae; genus Leptasterias; species Leptasterias polaris. The sequence goes on from JAZGTN010000098.1 coordinate 929,611, forward strand.
AACACTGAGCTGAATAGAACTAACACTGAGCTGAGTAATACATAACACTAACACTAACATTTATGACAAACGGGCCATCAAATGGTTCTGGTGATAAGTCATTGGAATGGATTGCCAACTCATAAAATAATAAGTGACAGAGTTATGTTGCAACCAAAGTTTGATATCAAGAATAATATTATTTTTGTTGAAACAATTTTGAAAAGGTACTTTGAAGTCTACAGCAGTTTGCCATAGCAAAACAAGACCAGCTTCTCAGTGTTAGCCTAAAATGATTATAAGGAGAATCCAACAAATCATATCTGTACCTATAACATTTGGAAAATTTGTTCACATCATTTATGTGTATCTTTTACATTTTTGTTTTTGGATAATGTATGTTTGTCATGATAAACACAACTTAAGTTATCTGATATTTGTTGTCACATTCATTGTACATTTTTCAGTTTTAAAATTGTGTTGATTAAATTTTATTTAACACTGTCGCTCTGCTGAGATGTAGAACAAAGGGAATTCCAATAGCTTTATTCCACATACTACATCTCTTTGGAACGTGCCTGGTGCATATTTCCCTCCATTCTACAATCTAGATTATTTTTAAAAGAGGAATAATAATTCTTACCTTCAGTTCCCCTGAGTTAATTTCATGTAAGTTTTCTTCTTGCAGCCCCTTACTAGGAGTGGCTTTTAGCCTGGTTTGGGACGAACCATCATTAAGAGTGTTAATTTCAAACCATGATTTATTGTCTTTGATAGAAAGCGCCATGAAGACGATGGATTCTATTTCAAGTAAGTTTGACTTTCTTGTCATCTCTGTGTTTGAAATTGAGTCAGATTGATCAGAGAATTGAAAATGAAATTAAAAAAGTGTTTTTGCTTGGTTCAAATTGATTTATTTTTCACAAAACATTGAGTTTGATAACATTTAAACATCAATCAAGAGTTCATTTAAATAATAATTGGAAAACGTGGTTTTCCTTGCTACCATATGCGACCATTGAAGGCCAGGGCATACTGATTAACATTTACTGAATGACCACCTCATGAATATGCATGAACTGACTTGCAGTTGTTTCTTGCAGCGCAGAAGGCGACCCTTATGCCCCAAACTGAGTAATGTCGTAATCAATGGCTATAGGAATTTTTTTCAAGTTTGTCATGTCAATGGCAAATCAGCTTCAACTAAACTTTGAACTCCAAAAGAAAATGTGTTTTTGTATTGTACTGTTAAGTTACGTACTTTGCAAAAAGTGAAATGTTATATATATTTTAATTCCAGGTCCTACTCGGATGTCTCCATACATGAAGACATGATAAGAGATTCTGTAAGAACAAATACATACAGGTAAAATTAATATTTAAAGCCACATTCAGTTGCGGAAGGATGACCAATTTTAGACTCTAAATCCCACCCACACCAAAAAAATTTTTTAACAAAAAACATAAATCCTACATCTTGAAAAAAAATGAATTCCTTATGAATTCATTGATTAGACATACATTATTTTCCACAAAACCTGGTATGTAATTTTTTTTTTTCAGACTTGCTATTCTCCGTAGCTGTGAGCAACTTGCTGGCAAAGTTGTGGCTGATATTGGGGCTGGTACAGGTAATTGCTTGTATCCATTGTATTGATTTGACGTAATCCTCACTTCATTAATCCACCTTCTGATTGACCATTTGAAACCATTCAAAAAACCATTCCTCACACTTGCCTGTAACTTTTTTGGCCTCTATACTCTATGGTTTTACCAAGTGTTTACACAACCATTGCATGATCAGTAGAGCATGTAAATGATTTTAGATTGTGAAACGGTGGGCTCCACAATCTACCAGATTGAAGGAGGGTTAATATGGAGCGTTAACACTGGTAGATGTGAATGACTGTCTACAAGCCTGCTCTTTAAATAAATTTCTAACCATTGACTGCTGTGGAATTGAACCCAAAACCTTTGACCTTATAGAGGAGGTGTCAGTCCCTTTTGACCAGTAGGCTAGCTAGACACTCTGTTTACGTGTTAGGTACCGCATAAAACTGTGCTGAGTCCTAAATGTAGTGTTGCAGTCAAGTCCTTTTCAGTCAAGTATCACTACTGCCAAGTACTCGCGTGCCGGGTAGTACTCGAGTATGAGTACTTTGGCCATCAAGGTTTGAGTGCAAGTTTCTGAGTGTTCTGATATCAGAGTGTTATATCAGAGTAGAGTCAAACAGTGAGTATCAAGTTCTTTCAGCTCCAAGTAGGAATATGGGTACTTTATAAACAAAAATCCTGCAAAATGAGGTATAAACTGTACATTTATCGTTTTTTATGAATTTCTAGATGACAGTACATGCTTGTTAGGATAATTATCTTTTAAACATGAATATATCAAAGACAACTTCAATTCTACTTTTTCCAGAGCTTTATTCCTCTATTTCTCGCATGAGCGCATACAAAATGTGTAGGAAAGGAAAGTGGTATTTTGACCACAAGTACTTAAAATCAGAGTCCGAGTTCTCTTTCAGTTGAGTACCAAGTATGTGACTTCGAGTACAGGTTATTTGTAAGTCAAATATCGAGTATGAACTTCAAGTACAGTATGTGCTAGCTGAGTGTGAATATGAGTTGCATCAAAATGGTACTGGAGTGGTACTTTAATACAAGTACCAAGTATGAGTACTACAACACTGCCTAAATGCTTCTCTTTATCCAAATCATTTCATTATTTTTGTCCACTCTTTAAAAAGATAAAATTGGGAAATTTACATTTCTAGAATTTTTAAAAGCTCCAGAACAGGACAGTAAAATGTTTAAACATTTTAAGAAATGAGTCAATAATGGAGATGGACAACCTCAAAAAATAAATATAAAAGCATAAAAAACAGTGCAGTACAACATAGAGAACATTGGCAAGAGTAAAACACCTCAGATCCCAGCCTCATTTCCACAAATATCGTGATTGTAAACACAAACAACTTCATTGAGGTAGCTTGTATAGCGGTTACCTCCATCTACAATGTATGGAGGTAACATGTATAGTATGATCTCAAGGTTATGTTCTCAAAGTTAATTGGTTGGGGCTAGTTATTCTAAAGGGTCACTATCATCATGATCAAAGTCTGCTTGTGGCTGGACACGAAAAAATGAACTCTTACCCAGTTACAGTACATGCGTGTGCGTTGAATGTCACATCTAAAACAAAAGCTTTAAATAGCGCTGTCATTATTATCGCGGGCGTGTGCAGTAACTTGGAGTGAGTTCAGAATTTAATTTCTGGCCACAGACTCGCTGTGGGTGTCATCGCCGAGTGGTTTAGATCATCGGATTCAAGTTCTGGTGGTTTAGTCATCGGGGTGTGGGTTCGAGTCCCGGTCGTGACGCTTGTGTCCTTGAGCAAGAAACTTCGCTATAATTGCTTCTCTTCACCCAGGGGTATAAATGGGTACCTGCGAGGGTAGATGTTGATATCGTGTTTGAAAAAGCCTTCTGAGTGCCACGGCAGCTCGGGCTGTATACTCCCCAGGGAGCTGAGAAAGATTAAAGGGTTGTTATTGGACCAATGACCAGGACACTAATGTAAAAGTGCATTGAGATGTTATTGTAAAATGTGCTATATAAGAACTGGTTATTATTATTTATTATTATCACGATGAAAGTGCCCCTTTAAGGAGTTGTCATGGTTTCAGGATTGCTGTAATTACATTGTAGGCCTTTTTTGTTTTAAATGCCCAAATTAAACCCCCTTTTTACTAGGGTTATGTCTGAATAAACTAAAATATATCCTTCTTTACCATAACAGGAATTTTAAGCTGCTTCTGTGTGCAGGCAGGGGCCAAAAAAGGTAATATTTTTATAATGGATATATTATACACTTTGTGTGAGTCTTACGGAAAAAAACCAAGGCACACTTGGTTGTGATCTGAGACCAAGATCCCTGCCTTTCTAGATCATGTGTCTTTCGGCATGACTTAGAAAGCACTAAGTCTACTGTACTTATCTCCTATGGTTGAAGAGTAATAACCAAAATAATTATACAAATATTGGATGCATATGAGTACAATTATAGTGGAATGTAATCACGAGGTGAAATCTGGACTGTTCCATTTCACAAGGTGAAGCTGAGTGAAATGGAACAGTCCAGATTTCAACATCCACCAAAATTTGATTGTAAAAATGTACTATTTCTCTGGATTGAGTAAGTAACTGTTTTTAAACATGATTAAAACTTGATCTTCTCCCGTGAAATAGCCTTGATATGATATCAAAAGGATTGTTACCAAACAAGCTCTTAGATCAATTCATTTAATTCTGTCATATCAGCAAAAGTGTAATAATAGTGTTTAATTTATAAAGAACGGGACTTGATTTGAATAAGGGGAAAACATGTTGCTTACAAACATCTTTGCTGTACATCACGTAACCCAAATTATTCTATGCTTTGTAGTGGTAACCAGTGACAGACATTGTACATCACACAAAACTTGTTGGTATTGTGCAAATTAATAAGTACGATTTGTCTGTGCTCACCATTTACATGTCCTTGATTCTTCAGCAGCTCGTAAAATGAGCCATGGTATATAAGTTTGATGCCAGACACTCTGCTTAAGTCTTAACTAAAACAATCATCAAATAACTTATTTTCTTTCGGTCATTCCAAGTGTATGCCATAGAGGCGAGTGCAATAGCTGAGCAGGCCAAGAAGGTCGTCAAATCAAACAAGATGGATGGGAAGATACAGATTGTCCGGGGTAAAGTGGAGGAAGTAGAGCTACCTGAGAAGGTGGACGTCATAGTTAGTGAATGGATGGTAAGGATACTCAATAAGTTTGGAATTTCTAAGTCTAAGTCTGACACTAGTTAAACTACCAATACAAGTGTAGAGAAGCTGCCACCATTAGGATAGCTGCTTTGTGGACTTTGTGTGTGATGCACCTATTGAGTTGAGGGACTTAGATGCACTTGTTTATCTGTTGCTAAGCGCTCACTATGGTAGATTCAGTTGATCATTCTACCATAGAGAATATGCTATTAATGAGGTGTCACAAAGTTTCACACTTCTGTGAATTGGATAGATATTACATTTGTCAGGGATGAGATTTTTCAGATTATTGTCTGAATTCAGACTTTTTTTCTCAGCCTGGTAAAGCCTTTCATTTTTCCACATGAAAGAAAGACTGCCCTTTGATCTACTTCACTAGTGCTTAGGACACTGTTCCTAAAAGCCCTTTGAATTCCAAACCCTCCCTAGGGGTTACCAAAAGGTAGAAACGCCATCATTTCAACACAAATGTAGTCCGTACGTCCTAAAACTTGGATCCAACATGTAGTTTCAGACTTTTTTTGCCAGCAATTACTCTCATCCCTGATTTGTGTACATCGTTTAAGTTAAGGTACATGATAAATGGCAAACCAGAGAAGCAATAGCAATTTACACAGAAGTTGAATAAATAATCACAAAACAGGAAAACATTTGGGACTATGTTGAAGCAAAAGCTTTTGTTCCTGTACCTACGGTTAGACAAACAACATGTAACACACCAACAGACTATTACAACACTGACTAACATATAGACATGTAGGTATTAAGACGAAACATCATCTGGAAATAAACCACAAGTCTATTGAAATTAACAACTCTTGTGTGTTTCTTTACTTGAAGGGTCATTTCCTACTATACGAGTCCATGTTGAACTCTGTCATCCATGCTAGAGATAAATGGCTAAAAGAAGATGGCATGATATTACCATCACAGGCTTCATTATACATGGCTCCAATTACAAATGAGGAGATGTACAAGGAAAGGTTAGTCTTCATTTTTGCATTGTATTTGCTTTTTCTCATAGTCAACATTAGTTTACTGTCAGTGATTGGTTTCACAGTCAACATTATCTGACAGTCAGTGTTGGGTTTCACAGTCAACCTTAGCTGACTGTCAGTGTTGGGTTTCACAATCAATATTAGCTGACAGTCATTGTTGGGTTTTACAGTCAACATTAGCTGACAGTCATTGTTGGGTTTTACAGTCAACATTAGCTGACAGTCAATGTTGGGTTTCACAATCAACATTAGCTGACTGTCAGTGTTGGGTTTAACAGTCAACATAAGCTGACAGTCAGTGTTTGGTTTCACAGTCAACATCTGACAGTCAATGTTGGGTTTCACAATCAACATTAGCTGACAGTCATTGTTGGGTTTCACAATCAACATTAGCTGACAGTCAGTGTTTGGTTTCACAGTCAACATTAGCTGACTGTCAGTGTCGGGTTTCACAATCAACATTAGCTGACAGTCAATGTTGGGTTTCACAATCGACATTAGCTGACAGTCAGTGTTGGGTTTAACAGTCAACATAAGCTGACAGTCAGTGTTTGGTTTCACAGTCAACATTAGCTGACTGTCAGTGTCGGGTTTCACAGTCAACATCTGACAGTCAATGTTGGGTTTCACAATCAACATTAGCTGACAGTCATTGTTGGGTTTCACAATCAACATTAGCTGACAGTCAGTGTTTGGTTTCACAGTCAACATTAGCTGACTGTCAGTGTCGGGTTTCACAGTCAACATTAGCTGACTGTCAGTGTCGGGTTTCACAATCAACATTAGCTGACAGTCATTGTTCGGTTTCACAATCAACATTAGCTGACAGTCAGTGTTTGGTTTCACAGTCAACATTAGCTGACTGTCAGTGTCGGGTTTCACAGTCAACATTAGCTGACTGTCAGTGTCAGGTTTCACAATCAACATTAGCTGACAGTCATTGTTGGGTTTCACAGTCAACATCTGACAGTCAATGTTGGGTTTCACAATCAACATTAGCTGACAGTCATTGTTGGGTTTCACAAACAACATTAGCTGACTGTCGGTGTTTGGTTTCACAGTCAACATTAGCTGACAGTCGGTGTTTGGTTTCACAGTCAACAACAGCTGACTGTCAGTGTCGGGTTTCACAGTCAACATCTGACAGTCAATGTTGGGTTTCACAATCAACACTAGCTGACAGTCAGTGGTTGGTTTCACAGTCAACATTAGCTGACAGTCAGTGTTTGGTTTCACAGTCTGTAGCCCTTTATCTTGGTGATGCCAAGGTAAAGGTCTGTAGCCCTTTGTCTCTGTGCTGTCAAGGGAAAGGTCTGTAGCCCTTTATCTCGGTGCTGCCAAGGTAAAGGTCTGTAGCCCTTTATCTCGGTGCTGCCAAGGGAAAGGTCTGTAGCCCTTTATCTCGGTGCTGCCAAGGTAAAGGTCTGTAGACCTTTATCTCGGTGCTGCCAAGGTAAAGGTCTGTAGCCCTTTATCTCTGTGCTGCCAAGGTAAAGGTCTGTAGCCCTTTATCTCTGTGCTGCCAAGGTAAAGGTCTGTAGCCCTTTATCTCTGTGCTGCCAAGGTAAAGGTCTGTAGACCTTTATCTCGGTGCTGCCAAGGTAAAGGACTGTAGCCCTTTGTCTCGGTGCTGCCAAGGGAAAGGTCTGTAGCCCTTTATCTTGGTGCTGCCCAGTGCTGCCCAGTGCTGCCAAGGTAAAGGTCTTTAGCCCTTTATCTCGGTGCTGCCAAGGTAAAGGACTGTAGCCCTTTGTCTCGGTGCTGCCTGATAAAGGGTTGTAGCCCTCCATCATGGTGCTGCCTTGATAAAAGTATGGAGCCCTTTATCACAGTGCTGCCATGTACTTTTTTAAAGGTCTATATACCTTTCTCATGGTGCTTCAAAGGTCAAAAGTTTATTTTATTTTGTGTGTGTTTCAGAATTGATTTTTGGTCGGATCTAAACGGTAAATACGGTCTGGATATGGAGTGTATGATCCCATATGCAAAGAAATGCATTTTTGGTAAGTTATGAAATACATAAATTCATAGACCCACTGTTCCTATAGACCCATTGCACAACGCTCAGCGCACTTACACGCGCGTCTCCTGTCCGCCATTTTGGTAGTCAAAATGTGCACAAAAGGAATGGTACATGTGCATATATGCACCTCCGAACATTGCGCGTCTACCATTTCTGCATTTTTGGGGGCTCCATTCCTGACAGGAGACGCGTGTGTAAGTTCGCTGCGCGTTGTGCAATGGGTCTATAGGAACAGTTTGGGTGGCATCAAACGTCGTCCACAGTTGAGATGTGGATGATGTTGTCCTGTTAGAGCATTTTGCCCACTCTGCTGATTGATGTTAATGCAATTTTTGTATTCATAATTCAATTAGTCACACACAGTTTGTCTTGAAGGGTGTTTGTAACATTGGTAAGAGTAAAAATATAAATATTCACAGATTCGGGAAAACTTAGCTGGTATAAAGATGGTCATGGTGGGAAACTCCTATTCAAATGTTTTTGCTTGAAGTGTTATAGTTTTTTAGTAAAACAGTTAGTTTTGTATATTTTTAATCACATCAAGTGTGGATACTGTTCTTTGACAATTACCATGATATATATGTGCTTTTTAAACGAGACGCTGATTACAATTTGCAATTCTTTCATAAAATAGAGTTTTGTGCTGAGAAAACGGTTTTAGAGCGTCGCAGCAAATGGTATCATGATCTAAATGTGTGAGATTGTATTGAAAAATGTGAAAAAAAGTCTTGGGATTGAATGGATTTCAAAGACATAAGACACTGCTAAAACTAAAGATAATAAAGTAAACCACCCAAGCCCTTCAAAATCCAACTGCATGTTTTGTTTGATGCTGTTGGACCGAGGGATGCACTACATGTAGTACCATAATTTCCTGTATATAAGGCGTACAAGGCGCAGTACCCTCAAATTACCAAAATAAGATTCAAGGGTTAATAGATAAGGCGCACGCCTCATAAGGCACAACATTACCTGCACATCATTACCTGCACATCACACATCACGCCCGCCATGTGGCATATACTTCTGGTACATCAACACATACAGGGGTCATTGTGATTTGTGATCGTATAAGAACACTTACCATAACGCAAAGGGATTGTAATTTTTTAATAACTAAGATGAGTTAAACATCACTTCTATTTTTTCATTATTTTTTTTTCATTTTTGTTGTAAAGATCTTTTTTAAAGCCATAGCTTTTATAGCTTTTCTTTTTACACAACGAGCACGCGCAGACACACAATTTCCCAACTTTTCCCAATGAATGGGTTGCTATCTCGCTTTTTTGAATGCTTCAATTCATGCAAGAACCACCGAACGCTAGAGGGCGCTTTCTTAATAATGCTTTCAAAATAAGAACGTACGCCCTCTGTCGGCGAAATCTAACAGCGCATTTCACATAACATACAAAAACGACTTGACTAATAAAGACTACCTTTTATCGGTATGTCACTGGTGTGCGCACTATAGCAGTGTACTGTGTGCAGCATTGGTCGTCGCTGCTTCATGCCGGTATTATTATGTCCAAAAATGTGAACGGTGTAGGTTTTTTTTTTTTTTTAATGTGACATGTAGAATTTACCCTGGACGAAATAAAGGAACTATTTTGCAGTATAAATGTAAGATTTCACATAGTAATCATCACAATGAACTCAATCAAAATCAGATAAGGCGCACCGGAAGATAAGAGTAAGACGTAGTGTTGTTTTTTTTTACCTTTGAAAGTCGGATAAGACTCTTCTTATACGCAGGAAATTATTTACAGATTACGCTTTACAAGGGATCAGGCATACCACCACAATCAGATTTAAACAGTTCGGGTGTTGTTTCGCCATAATTATGGTGTGTGTTTGTTTTTCATTTTTGTGGATCTTGGTTTGAATCCCACCTCAGTCCGGAGCCTTGCATGTGGATTGGGTTTTCAGTCTCTGCCTGTTTATGGTAGTTTTCCCCAATTGGGGTTTTTCTCTCACATCCAAAACTGAACATTTCTTCTGGATTCCTATTCACCTTGTTGTTGGCGCTAATTGTGCTGCTGGATGTGTAATAAGATAAGTCAATAATTTAATTAGAGTGTCGGAAGAATCCTCTTAAAACACTTTAGGGAGTTAGGGAATGGGGTTGATTGTCTCTCCTGAGCAATTAAGCGACTCAGATTTATTGTGAATTTTGATATTCATTTTTCCGTCAGGATCTGTTCAAATTGAAGAAGTGACTGGGTCTGACCTTATTGCCCATGAAACCAAAGTAGCGACCATTGATATCAGCAAGATTACTGCACAAGAACTACAATCTGTCAAGGTATGATACGGTATGGTGTGTATTTACAGCGTTAAGAAAAGACTTTTAAGTGGCACCTCCTAACCAATCGTTGGAACGATTTGTTATTTTCTTTTGCTTTCAAGGTTGTACTCATCATTTCAGTCTGTGAATCCTTTAGGCCTAGGCCATGTTTCTTTCTTTTGATGATTTCTGTTTTGGTTTTGTAGTTCTTCTATTGCATTGTATTTGCATTATTTTGGTCGTATAAATAATGATTACAATAAGAACAATTTGTGTACCCCCTGCAGCTCTAAAACTGTAGACCACTCTGCCATTTGAAATCTACTATCTTCTGTTTTAATTGATTGAAAACTAGGATGAAGGAATAAGTGTCAAAATCTGCATTATATTCATCTTGATTGTTTCAGTCCATTTCTTACAGGTCTGTCTGTGAAATACCTGTCCTGAACACAGTATTACTGATGAGCAGTCGGCCTCTTCACTCTCTCTTGCTCTCTTCAGTCCGATGGCGCAAATTGCGCTGCAGTAGTCATCACCAGTCCACGCCAACAAATTTTTTTTTCCGTTCATCCATGATAATGTTGGTCAACCTCTCCTTCTCTTTCCCTTGACTGACCCCTGGATTAGTTTAATCAAATCTTCAGCCATTTTAGTAGTATATAATCTGGTGCATAAAGGCCTCTCTACTTATGAATACTCAAATGAGTAATGAATATTCATTAACAACTTATTCCAGGGTTCCTTTGATGTGAGGTGTTTTGGTGTTTCAAAGTTCTGTGGGTTTGTGACCTGGTTTACCGTGACCTTTGACATACCAAGAAAGGAATCACTGTTATTGTCTACATCGCCAAGCAAGCAGTAAGTAATTTATTCTCACTGTCCTCCTCTTAAAAGTATTCTACAGAATTGGTAAGGATAAAAACATCATTGTTAAATTCTAGTCTGAAAGCTTACTGATCATGAAGTTCATACTAGAATCATTTTTATCTGTGAAATCGTTCCCTCTCAAGAAAACTGTATCTGAAAACCTAAAAAATACATAGACAATGTATTTACATGCGGAAAATCGTGCATGGTTTTTCTTTTTTTTTCTCTTGACTCGCACTACAAATTAACCCTAAATTTACACAGGTATGTTATTTCATGTATATGGTTGATCACACAAAACATGAACACTGTCTGTGAATGTTTTGTTAGATTTCTTTATAACACCTTTAAACTGACATCTTCTTTATATTGATGCTATTTTAGCAAAAAGCAGTCTTGTTATGGCTTTTAAGTAAAGGAATGGTACATGAATGGGTTTCTCTAGTTTTTTTTGAAAGACTGTATTAAATTCTACACTCTAGTCTTTGTAGTTAGTGTAATAGACCCCTGGCATATGAGGATATAAGCTCAAAGAGCGCCCTCACTGAGGTCAAAGGAAGACCAATCATTGGCTGAGAGTTGTGCATAGTGTGTCCACACTTGCATACTTTGACCTCGGTGATGACTGCGCATGCAAGGGGCCTATAGTTGCATCAAGATAGTTGAGGACGTGGAATGTGGGGATCTCGGGTTCGAATCCCACCCAAGTAACCTGTGGGATTTTCACCTCTGGATTCAGAAAGCACTGAGTGCACATTGCTTATCATACATCAGTGTAATGGAAAAATACAAAATGATATACTTTAGTCTATAAGAAATGAATCATAAACTCACCTGTAAAAAGTCCTATCTATAGAGCATCAAATCTCGTAGGTATTCAACATTTTGGGGAAACCTTGGATTCTCAAGTACATTGCTTTAAACATGTGAAGGAAACAGACTTGTGCATGTTAATGTTTGAATACTTGCAAGACTTGCACAGTCTGTTGTCGGCTTGATTCATCCAATCCTAACCTTTGACCTTATCTCAGAATAACCTTCAATCAATCAGAGCTGCAACCGAACTTCCAAATTTTGGGGGGAAACATATTTTGAGCTAAAGTGAAACAAATGCAGCAAACTTATCAGATAAAGTGCAGTGACACGTATTTGTTAATTAAATTCTTGACTGACTTTGTTGTTTCTGTTGACAGCTCTACTCATTGGAGACAGAGTGTGCTGTATGCGCATGATCCAATCTCAGTAGAACAAGACACAGTGATTAAGGGAACCATTACCCTTACACCTGGAACCAAGAACTCTAGGTAAGATAAGATTCTTGCTGTGATGATGCTCATCATTTGTGAGGGCCAATTTCACAGAGAGCTAAGATTGATCTTAACTGCAAATCAATCGTAGTTTCTAAGTAAAGTGTGAGGTCACAATACAAATCACTATGGTGATACTGACAACTCATCTTAAGATGAATCTTAGAGCTTTGTGAAATTGAGCCCTGGAGTGGATTTCACAAAGAGTTAGGACTGGTCTTATCTCGAGTTAGGACGAGTTTTGTGAAATCGATCTTGGGATTGATCTTAGCTAGCATCGATCCTATGTCTAGGACTAGTCCTAACTCCTAGGACTAGTCCTAAGTTAGGGCTATCCTTTGTGAAATCCACCCTGATGTGGTTAGATTATGAAATACAAATAGAGTTAATGTGATATTACATTTAGAATGTCTTTCAAACAGTTCACACCAATGTCAAATACCATAAAACTGATTAGCAGGTTTTAACAATGTGACTCAATTTGTGTTTTGTCTTGATAATTTCATTATTTCCCCTTTTGCACCTTTGAGTTTATAAAAGGCACTGGACGCGTTTGGTAATTGTCAAAGACCAGTTTCTCACTTGGTGTATCCCAACATATGCATAAAATAACAAACCTGTGAAAAATTGGGCTCAATTGGTCATCGAAGTTGCAAGAAAATAATGAAAGAAAAAACACCCTTGTTGCACAAATTTGTGTGCTTTCAGATGCCTGAAAAAGGCTTCAGGCCTGAAGTGTTTTTCAGATTCAAATATTTTAGTGAGAAATTACCTCTTTCTCAAAAACTACGTTACTTCAGAGGGAGTCGTTTCTCACAATGTTTTATACTATCAACAGCTCTCTGTTGCTCGTTACCAAGTAAGTTTTTATGCTAATATATATTTTGAGTAATTACCAAACGTGTCCAGTGCCTTTAAGTGTTCTACAAATCTCAGATTGGCTTAGCCCCACCCTTACATCGCAGATCTTCTTGTACCCTACACCCCTTCAGACACTTTTTGTTCTTCTACATCCGTCTTTCTGTCCCAAGGACATCATCAACAAATGATGAGTGGAGTGTCGTGGCCGAGTGGTTAAGAGCACCGAACTCAAGCTCTTGTGTTTCTGTTCAGCAGAGTGTGGGTTCGAGTCCCGGTCGTGACACTTGTGTCCCTGAGCAAGACACTTAACTATAATTGCTTCTCTCCACCCAGGGGTAAAATGGGTACCTGTGAGGGCAGAGATGGTTCTTGTGATTGATTTAGCTTAGTAGCGCATATATTGCAGCACAGGCTGTATACTCCCCAGGGAGCTGAGATGGTTTAAGGAATGAAATAAATGGCCCAGTGACCAGGGGTAATAATGTTCGAAGCGCTTTGAGACGCCCTTGGGTGTGATAAAGCGCTATATAAATCCATATTATTATTATTATTATTAAATGGAAATCATGCATTTTCCATCTGTAAACTTAAACTTTGGAACATTTTCCCTGTCAATATAAGACGCTGCAGTTCTTTTAACCTATTCATATAATTGCTTGAGACTCATTTGTTCAACTCGGGATATAATTAGTGATATTATACATGTCCCTTGATTAGTATTGATTTGTTCACTTTATGATTTATATCTTTGTCTAATATATTTCTTTATTATTGCTTGTTATGTATTGTATGTGCTGTGCCTCAGAATAGGGTCTTGTACACTAGATAGATGGTGTATTATAATGCTTATTTCATTGTTTATTATTATCCCAAGTGAACACTTAACAAAGGCAAACTGACTACAGCTGAATCTGAACCTGTCCTGTGGGTCACCATACAGGACTCCACCAATGAAACCACTGATATTAAGTGATCTTTTTGGGGTCCAAAATGCCGTTGTACATGTAGTCATTCAACCAAGAATACCTGGTTTTTCTGCAGATATTTGGATGTTGCTGTGAAGTACACAGTTGGGGAACAATCTGAATTTGAGGATCACTACACCATGTCCGATGATTGCCCAAGTTGATTCCTGTGAGTATTTTGTGATTCTTGTTACATCCCTAATGCACAGTGCACACCAATGTAAAGTATTGGCTTGGGGAGAAGAAATAGAAATTGATGCACACATTATTGACAATATTGTACATTTATTACGTGTTTTGTTATCAGCGGTAATATTCCTATTCTAATCTGAATATTTTGATATTTTTGTCCTAAGAAAATCAGTATGACAATGACTAAAGAGCCTTAAAAATTGAATCCGATACTGTGTAAGTATCGAAAAACCTTGTCTCGTTTTGCTTTTTATTAATTGTCTTGTTTTGTACGGTTATTTTTGATATCTGTTTACTCTTGTAATTGGGTTTTACTTGTTAGTGTTTTTTTTCCTTGCCTTTGGCTGGTTTATTGGCTCATTTGGTCTTGTTTCTGATTATTCCAATAGTTTGTACAGCGCAAAGAGACCTTTTGTTTTATGCGCTTCATAAATGTTTGGTATTATTATTATTATTATTATTATTATATGCTAGCCATTTAGTCAAGTTTCTGCAGAGGATGACAATGCACATCCCCTAGGACTCTTCCAACCAACTGTATAAACTTTCTTCTGTGGTCCTACATGTATGACACATTTGAAATGTTAACAAAATTATATGAGCATTTGGCGACCCTGACCAGAAATAGGATTTACCTTTGGTCATTGGTTCCTCTTGATGAGACTTCGGTTGTACTGCAAAGTGTTTGGGACGAACTTGTTCTTGCCAAACTGTAGATTTGCTTTTAGGTTCGCTTGGGCATGGATTTAGGAAGGAGAATTTTATAGAATTGTATAGGGGAAAAGCAATCCAGCACATTTTGTGAAAATAAAAATAGAGAACAGTAGTTTTTAAGAGAGTCACCACAGTCATAAATTGCTTCTGTTTGTGAAAAAAAAAAAGTTTTTTATTTAATAAGTTGCATTTTGTGAAAATAAAAATAAGTAAAAGATATGAGATCGAAAATTGTCAAGAGAATCACAGAACTCAAAATTTGTTTATTTTTCACAGACCTTGCTGTGCAGCCTGCAGAAGTCTCTCTTGGAGGGTTGGTTTATCAAATGAAGTTTGTAGAAACACAAAATCTCTCATGAGCTGTTATGGTTCTGTGAAGAACCAATGGTGTCTCTGCAAACCCGACTTCATTATATCTTCACTATGCAAAGTTTCAAAACCTACTTATCAGGGTTGGTGAAGTGACCAAAGTGTAAAAACATGTTATAATGTTTAAGTTAATAGTACAAAGTCCAATACTTGACTAGAAAGATTGTTTGAAGTATTTGTACAAAAACTAAAAGATAAGCTTAAAGCAAAACATCAAAATAAATAATTTTTGTATTGTGATAAATTGTATTGGTATCATATTTCCTTTATTTTGTCATACTGTGTGTGTGTAATGACCAAAGTACAAATTTGTTTCAGAAGAGTTTCGTTGGATTTGATTTATATTCTTTCAGGGACACCATGTCTTATTAAAGGAAGCATCATCTCTGAATAAAGCTGATTGGTTTATTCTCAACATTTCAACTAGAATGCTGTTAGTAAACTATTTGCATCGCTGCCATCGCACAGTGCTCAAGATTCTACATTGTCTTAGGTATGGGCGAAAAGGGTTTTTAGTAGAATCCCAAGCCCCGTGACGACGGTTACCATCTGGGGAGGGCGGGATGGGAATTTCTTTTGGCCGACACTGATAAATAAAACACTCGATACGTCTCCTGACTAAACGACCTACACATCACCGGGCAAACCAGAATCGCGACTGATATTTAATCATTCGCCCTCTACGCCGGCAGCGAAGCAAATAGTAAACTATTTGCATCGCTGCCATCGCACAGTGCTCAAGATTCTACATTGTCTTAGGTATGGGCGAAAAGGGTTTTCCTTCCGAGCTCCCGGCACCATCCCCTTGATCAGGCTGACAAAACTCCCTTATAGTTAAACTACCCCATATCTCACCCAACCCTTACCAAAAACCAGAAAGCAGGCACATTAAGACATAGAGACAAAGTGAAACAAAATGCGGGCTTGATGCGAAGCTTTTGTGAACCAAGTATTGCATTACTCTCTGGACACGGAAAAGCCCTAGCAGCCCTGAAGTTCGAGTTCAGAACGCGGTAAAAACCACCCGTCAGATCGGAAGCCGGAGGGTTCTCGCCTTTCCCTGTCACCGCATCCCGGAGCATTTGCCCTGTGCCTCGCATTCGTGAAACCTTCTCGACCTCGGTATAGTGTTTAAATGTCTTCCGAGTTGCCCACCTGCAATGGTCCATGACCTGCTGTTCGGTTGCCCCCAAAATCCGCAAGGTAGCTGCCACTCCGGCTCTGCTTCCACTCCGGCTCTGCTTCCGTGCGGCCTAAGGTTGAGATCGTTTGGGTCTTCGGAAGCTGCAAAGTAGACTTCCAGACGGTTATACGGGTTACTTACGGCAAAAGTATGTTGGCTATGGATTTCCGGTTCACGGTGGTGGGTCTGAAAAGATACCCATCTGCTAGATTTACACCCGACTCCGCTGCAAAATCGACCCTATCTTTAACTGCCTTTGCTGGATTCATCTCTCCCTCATCTCACGTCGGTATGATAATCAGTGATGAACTGTTTTCCCGAATAGTCTTGCCAATCGTTTGGTTGAACAGGAGGTCCTTCCCTTCAACTCTCAAGTCAGCTGCACGGTCGCCGGCCCAACAAAAACACAGGAAAAAGGCCAACTCTCGGTAGAGGATAAACGTGGTATTAAGAAAGAAGCGTTGCTGACAACTTTCTGAAGCCGCTTCCTTTATCTCGCCTGCTAACCGTCTTATTTTGTTGGAGCATATAGGAACCGCCTGGTGGTGAGTGACATGCGCCTCTGCCTGTTCTAGACGGATGGCTTTGAGATACCTTCGGACTCGGAAGGAGAAGCAGGGGTTTCCCCAGAGTTGACCCTGTCGCCACTGGTTGCGTCCTGCCCAGCACATTGAAGTGCACCCTGAGTTGCCCAACGTAAGAGTCGACGGTTTCCACCGCAAGGCACCGCTGGCATTTACAATCAAACACTCCATGCTCTCCCAAATTCGGGCCGCCGATGATATGGACTGGAGTTCTACCTCTGACCTCTCTGTCAATTAGAAATGCTACCATATCGTTAGGCGTTGCTGTATCTGCATCCGCACCTTCGGCGCAGTAACCTGTCCCTTGATTCTCCCTCAGAAAAACTTCAAAATACCTCACAAGGTTTCTTTTCTGTTTAATATAGGCTGTCCTGTCTGAACGTTCGTCCAGCTCACGAAACCTCATCGTTACGTGAAGGAGCTTCAAAATACAGGAAAGAGAACTATAAGTTGTCAACCGATTAAAAAACTAATGCTTGAATCCACTACAATTGGCTACCATTTGTACACACCAACGCGCCGGCTTAAAACCTCCCTGAACATCCTTTGGAGCTTCCGATGTAACTTAAGCTAGCCCCAGTTCGTCAGGTGAACATCATCTCTCAGATCATGTTGCCCGATGTAGTCGTTGGAGAAATAATTCCAACCTGCCTCATCACACTGTTGCCTCAATTTCGTGTTGACATTTGCTACATCCCGGTTGACAGAAGTCAAACGTGTTGAACATATACTGATGACATTACAAATTCACATGTTTCGAAGCTGTTCCAAAAACCCCAAAACCCTCAATAGCTCTGACACTCCGGGCTCGCAGACGTCACGCCTACTAAAGTCGTCAGCCAACTCTCTGCACAGGACATCCATCTTTGAATCTCCTTTCACCAATGCTCTAATTCTCATGGACGAAGGCCAGCCAAAACCCTGCAGTCCCCTAAATATGGAATCTGCGACGAGTAGGACGAGTAGGGGTGGGGGCAACCCCTTTAAACATCATTCTGCCTGCTGCCAGTGAAGTGACACTTAAAAACCCATAGCTCGGAGGGAAGGGCACTGGTGGATTTGACATAGCCATGACGTGACGGGTACTCAAGAGCACCGACTTGGCCATGCTCGGTCAAGCGTAGCGACTGGCCGTGAAAGGACTTTAACTTCGGCTACCAAGATCTCGGGTGGGGATGCTTCGGCACCACCATAGTCACTGTCACGTCTCCCGATTTACAGAAAAGCCTGATGACAGCCGGGATCAACACAAAGCCGGGATACATACAAGAGCTCTCCACGCGGGCACTCCTGCGCAATACATTATAACCCCTGCAGACCCTGGAACTGGGTATCTGGAAAAGAATTTCAGTGGTTTTCCATCGTTTCCTTTTGGGACATTCAAGGGCAGGCAGAGCCATTAGGTCAAATGTAAACCCTGCACATCCGGAAAGCTCTTTCGTAATAAACATCCAGAGAGAGACACAGGCAGCCTGGAATCAGCAAATGATATTTCTCTTGATGGATCATAGCCAAGTTTCCGCTTGAAGCTACCCATTCAAGCTGCAATGCGAAATTTGCCTCCAAGGTCAGAGCGAATAATGAGCTTCAAAATCTGTGTTATCGCAAGCGACCTCGCTTTCAAACCCGTCCATGCCCAATACAAACCTTGGGAGTCAACCTGCACCTTCACTCTCTGGTCCCACAGGTGGCCAATTGCCGACAACAAGACAAAATATAGAGCGAAGGCCTCCTTGTAGAATATGTCCCCTATGCGCGACCCCAAATCTCCGAATGTGATTTTACCCGCATGGCGAACCATTACGCCTCCCCATCTGTAACCAGATGCATCTGAACACAAGAGCAAACTCACATGCTTCTCCTGCCTCCAAGGAACTGGTTCTGAAAAGGAATCCACGAAACGCAAAAAACAGTATTTCTTCCCGCGCTGGTTCTGTGAGAGCAAGGGGTGTGACGTCATCAAGCCGATGCAGAATGGAGCAACCCTCTCTGACATTGTAATGAAGCCGCAGGGAAAACCAACACCAAGCTTTGACATTTCCCTACAAAACGCTGCATCGCTTTCAGGAGAACTGTCCCCTCTGACAAAATACTCTCCCTCACTCTACCAGGTATCTTTTCAGGTATCCAAAAGGACGTGGTTCCTGAGAAAATCCCCGGCCCTAGGTGAATAATTTTTGAGGACGGCTGCAACTGACTCTTGCTAAGATTTACGAAGTATCCCAGTTTCATTTGCATATTAACAGACTGCATATAAAGCCCTGGCTGCTCTTGTGTAAGCCGGTTCATCCGTGACAACAACCTGCAAATAAAGAATGACTCTTTGAGCTACTTGTGATCTTCCCGGCCTCGCTACTTTGTCCAATGAAACGGCCGTCTATCCATATATCTGTGTGAACGCCCAAATTCTTTAACCAAGTTTACCGACAGAAACCAATGGTGGTGTAAATGTAAGAGCAGTTCTTTGAACCAAAATGTCGAAAAAGAACCCGCCCAATTTGAAACCGCAAAACTTCTTTGACCTTTCAAACATATTTACTTGCTTGTACCCCTGGGCATCACCGGTGCGTGAAAAATACCCATCTTTATCAATTATTTGCTTGGCTCTATTGACAAAGCATGTACGCATCTAGGAGACACAACTTGACTAACTTGATTTGTCTGACGATTGTCATTTTAATAAATGAAACGAAATCTCTACAGATCGGGGCATTGGCAAAATACAGGTGGGGGAAAAGTCTGAGTGAAAGGACCTCCCCCTGTACGTTCCTTGATAGTGTTGGAAGAATTCGAATAAGTCAACCTCTTGCCCAAGCCACTTGCCAACTAGCCGTCCAGTGTCGTGACATTCTGCTAGTACACCTCCCCAAGCTTCAGCGCTGTATGTCAGGCCCCCCGCCACAAACAAAGAAGGGTCCCGGATACGAGGAGCCTTGAAATCCGGGAGAAAATTCCCACTCAACACGTCTAAGGGATTTGGAGCCGACCCATCAGGTGGACTGGCTGGCTTACCGGATATATCAACCCAAGAACGAGCAACATTGCTTCTCGTCATAGCCTGTGCTTTGACCCGATCGAAATATTGACCCAAAGAACGCTCCCAAGTATATGCGTGCTTAGGACACCCATGCATTTTTTGAGTATGCCTACAAAGAAATACACAATAACATGCCCTTGCAACATAACTGAAACCAACTTCTAAACCGATCCAATAACCAAATCGGAATTGCTGTAAAGCGGACGCCCGACAAATATGAAATTGTGTTTATTTTAAATTGTTACATACTGTGGCCCTACTGCAGTTCCATAAACCCCCCCCCCCCCAAAAAAAATGCAAATTTGCTTTAACATTATTTCTTTGCATCCTCTTGTCAGATGACCTCTCTTTTGGTACCGAAAGCAAGGGCCCCGGGATCTTGCCCCCGTGAACCCATTAGGAAAGACTGAATGATTGCTGACCACCATAACCCCAATTTTGACAAAAGGCTTGACGAAGGGTTCCTTGTGGTCCTCCCGGTGCTATTGTTCTACCTTTATTTGCTTCCGAAGGCGGAGCAAGTAAACCCAAATGCTGACGCGCAAAGCGAGGACGCTTGACGGAGTCCTCCCCTGTAATTGATTTATGAATATACATTGCCACGCCTTCAGTCTTTGTTTCAACGTGTTTTGTACATTCCGACAGGAGGTTTTATACATACAACTGTTTTTTCCTTCACATCCTCTTCGACGTACTTCCGTATCGAATTGTGCCCTGGCCTGTATCAGATTACCAACATCGAGAATAAAGCCACAAGTGTTTTTTTCTTTTTTTTTTTTTCTTTTAGACTTTGGACATCTAATTCTTCTTGCATCAAAAGGGTTCTTTGGTGAAACATTGCATTTTCCGATGCTACACTGTGTTTGAAAACCTAAGTTTGAGCCCTCTTCCGCTCTGCAGCTGACACCTTAATCATGTTCTTTGCCCAAAACATGATGATTCCAATACTTCGCCCTAACATAAAATTACCTTGAAATGTATATAATTCTGCAGGTGATGCCATAAACCTGCTCTTTGTTAAATCATTGTATACCCAGTACCTCTCTCACTACATAAAACAACCTTGAGCCCTTTTAGCTCTGCAGGTGCCAGCAAAATCACGCTCTTTTTCAAATCACTGTATCGCCAAAACATCTCATCCACTGAACATAAAGCCTTGAGCATTTTTACGCTCCGCAGTGCCAGCGTAATCATGCTCTTTGTCAAAACATTCCATCTCCAAAGCCTCTCCCTGAACATAAAAAAAAAAATCACCTTGAGCCTTTTGTCGCTCTGCAGGTGCCAGCATAATAATCAAATCAATGCATCTCCCATATCTCTCCCTCAGTACATATATCACTTTGAGCCTTTTATCGCTCTGCAGGTGCCAGCATAATCAGGTTCTTTGTCAAAATATTGTACACACAATACCTCTCTCGCTATGTAAATCACATTGAGCTTTTTGTCGCTCTGCATGTGCCAACATATTCAGGTTCTTTGTCAAAACATTGTATACCCAGAACCTTTCTCACTACGTAAACCACCTTAAGCCTTCTATCGCTCTGCAGGTGCCAGCATAATCAAATTCTTTGTCAAAACATTGTATACCAGATTCCGCTCTTGCTACGTAAATCACCTTGAGCCTTTTGGCGCTCTTCAGGTGCCAGCATAATCATGCTCTTTGTCAAAACATTCCATCTCAAGAGCCTCTCCGTGAACATACATCACCTTGAGCCTTTTGACGCTCTTCAGGTATGAGCATAATCAAGCTCTTTGTCAAATCATTGCATCTCAAGAAACCTCTTCCTGTATATAAATCACCTTGAGCCTTTTGTCGCTCTGCAGGTGCCAGCATAATCATGCTCTTTGTCAAAACATTCCATCTCAAGAGCCTCTCCGTGAACATACATCACCTTGAGCCTTTTGTCGCTCTTCAGGTATGAGCATAATCAAGCTCTTTGTCAAATCATTGCATCTCAAGAAACCTCTTCCTGTATATAAATCACCTTGAGCCTTTTGTCGCTCTGCAGGTGCCAGCATAATCATGCTCTTTGTCAAAACATTCCATCTCAAGAGCCTCTCCGTGAACATACATCATCTTGAGCCTTTTGTCGCTCTTCAGGTATGAGCATAATCAAGCTCTTTGTCAAATCATTGCGTCTCAAGAAACCTCTTCCTGTATATAAATCACCTTGAGCCTTTTGTCGCTCTTCAGGTGCCAGCATAATCATGCTCTTTGTCAAAACATTCCATCTCAAGAGCCTCTCCGTGAACATACATCACCTTGAGTCTTTTGTCGCTCTTCAGGTATGAGCATAATCAAGCTCTTTGTCAAATCATTGCATCTCAAGAAACCACTTCCTGTATACAAATCACATTGAGCCTTTTGTCGCTCTGCAGGTGCCAGCATAAACATGTTCTTTGTCAAATCATTGCATCTCCCATACCTCTACCCCAGTACATATATCACCTTGAGCCTTTTATCGCTCTGCAGGTGCCAGCATAATCAGGTTCTTAGGCAAAACATTGTATACCCAATACCTCTATCAATACGTTAATCACATTGAGCCTTCAATCGCTCTGCATGTGCCAACATAATCAGGTTCTTTATCAAAACATTGTATACCCAAATTCTCGCTACGTAAATCACCTTGAGCCTTCAATCGCTCTGCAGGTGCCAACATAATCAGGTTCTTTATCAAAACATTATTATATACCCAAATTCTCGCTACGTAAATCACCTTGAGCCTTCTATCGCTCTGCAGGTGCCAGCATAATCAGGTTCTTAGGCAAAACATTGTATACCCAATACCTCTATCAATACGTTAATCACCTCGAGCCTTCAAACGCTCTGCAGGTGCCAACATAATCAGGTTCTTTATCAAAACATTATTATATACCCAAATTCTCGCTACGTAAATCACCTTGAGCCTTCTATCGCTCTGCAGGTGCCAGCATAATCAGGTTCTTAGGCAAAACATTGTATACCCAATACCTCTATCAATACGTTAATCACCTCGAGTCTTCAAACGCTCTGCAGGTGCCATCATAATCAGGTTCTTTATCAAAACATTGTATACCCAAATTCTCGCTACGTAAATCACCTTGAGCCTTCTATCGCTCTGCAGGTGCCAGCATAATCATTTTTTGTTTTTCTTTTTTTCTTTTTTTTCTTCAAAACATTGTATACCCTGTACCTCTATCGCTACGTAACACAATCTTGAGCCACTTTTGGTCTGCATGCATCACCATGTGTTTACTATTATTTACTATTATTACTTTTTTGCTTTTATTATTATTATTTGTTTGTCCATCCCATTATCATGCATTTTGCCAAATTATACCCTTATTAACATAAACAACCTTGAGCCCCCTTTCCACGCTCTGCAGGTATCCTATTTTAGTATGCCATTGGCAAATCATGTTATTTAGTTTATACTTAAATTCCTAGGCACATAAATGACTTAAAAGCCCACTTTCCCGCAGATGTCACCCTAAAACGTGGTCCTTTCTCTATGCTTAAACCTGCTCTTTGGAAAATCCTTGAATTATACCATTTCCATTGTCCCCCTTTACATAAACAATATTGCGCCCTTACCACGCTCTGCATGTATCACACTATTCATGTTCTGAGTAAATCATTTTGTTTCCAATATTACTCTGCAAATAAACACCCTGTGCCCTTCTTAGCTTTGCAAATATCATGCTAATTATGCTACTTGGTAGGTCGTTGTATTTTTATGATACCTCCCAGCACATAAAGAGCGCCACATCGTGCAACTAATAGCAAATACTGTGTGAGCTTTCCAACAGCTCCAAGCACATATAAGAGATATCTAGTAATAGCCTAAACGCTCTGTGTTTACCATATAACATATGTTGGTAAATAAATTATTTTCCAACAGGTCCAACTACCTCTCTGTACATGCAATAATTTAGCCTTTCAAACGCCCTTCGGGCTTCACACTGATGAGGTTTTGTTAAATCATTCTATGTTCCATAACCTCTTTGTGACTGGACAAAGGCTTGTGCCTTTCTCTACACTAGCAAAACGCTTCCCCGCCCATCGTGGATGGAAATGATGTGGTTGGGTTGCGTTGATTTTAGGTATGACAATGCCGATACTCGATCTGCACCAAGGAAATTAATATGAAAACATAGGTGTCCAACATAAGGACTAAATCTTACATGAAAATCTAGGGTGCCAGGCCTCTCTTCGTGCAATGAAGGGTACCTAGGGATATTGAAAGGCGGCCTTTGTGGCCTTTTATCACGATTGTTGAGTATGGCCTGCGTGTGGAAGGCGATGTCGATGCTATGCAATACCAAACGCCCTGCATTAACATGAAGGCGTCTATAGGATCTCCATTACCGGAATCATAACCAACTATTATACGAGATAAACTAAACATACGGACTAGCCGGTCTCTCATTCCAAGTTTCTACGTACCCATAAATTTGTGCATTCGTTATTAAATGGCGCCTTGATTCACATCATCCACAATGCTCTTCTTATCTAAGACAACATAATTAAGGCAGTAGAACTGAACATACCTTTATCCTGATAGACCCCGTTAAAAGCGGAAATAGCAAAAGGATATCTCACCAACGTGTTATTTAAAACTGACCGCCAAAACCCTCTAACTTCCCGGAGATCCTGTGTAACCCGGAGACAGATCTATCGAGCACCCAGCTGCGGTCTTGCCAGAATCGCGACTGATATTTAATCATTCGCCCTCTACGCCGGCAGCGAAGCAAATAGTGTTTGTCATCAGGCAGTCTGACATCACAAGCAGTTATGTTCCTCTGAGTTTGAATGCCTTCTAACGAAACCCTTTTGTGATTTGTAGAAACCGATTCTTCGATGTTTGATTTCAATCCCCAAAATAGATGACCATTAATGTTATTGTGAAAACAAAATCACACCATACTGCAACCAGAGTTCGTTGTAAACAATTGTATTGAGTTACAGATTTTCACTAAAACAACTGCACACAAAAGGAATCCTACAGCACATCAACAGTGTAAACCTATGATCGATGTTACCAGCACATCATCCTCTGTTGAAAAAATAATCTACTTTTATTACACACACATATGTTTGCATTATTGACATTATGTTCTAATCATATGTAATTTCTTACAGCAAAGGTTAATAGGTTTTGAAACCAACAAACATAAAAATATTGGCCCAAATCAAGCAACAAAGGCAAAACACAAACAAAGAGAACGACAGAGTTAGTAATAATAATAATAATATACAACAAAAATTAAAAAAACTTTTATGTAGCGCCTGCACTGCGAAGCGGCTAACATGAAAAATTAATACAAAATACAGAAATTATAAACATTACAAAAAGGAGGCATAAACACAATTGAGAAAGCAGCAGAAACAACTGTGGGGTGATGCAATAATAAGATTTTCAGCAGGGATTTGAACTGATTTAGTGCAGTCTTGGCAGTTTTTATGTGATCAGAGAGTTCCAGAGTACAAGTGATAAGTGTGAAAAAACGATGACCGTATATCATGGTAGTTGGTACGTAATAAGATTGTTTATTTTCTCTTCATTGTTTTTGCTAAAATTTAAAAAGTTCACGCATTGCCTGTTCTTAGAGGAAGATTGGGTCTTGATAGAAGTGTGAAAGTGTCTTAAATTGGGACTAAGTAGTTGGAAGAGTTTGCAACTTTACGGCTAGTGTAAGCCTCGTCTTGCAAACTATTTTTATTGCAGGAAGAATACCAAAGTCACTGAGGTATATGTTATCATCGCTTTATTTATAGGGAAACATTCGTCGTCATAATTTGTGACGTCGTCCGTGCGCGTGCAGCACACGGGCTTTGCGTTTTTAGGGACACACGTTAAATGTTCGTTTCCTTTGTTCGGCATTTTTTTAAGTGGCTTGGTATAAAGCTGATTCAAGCCAATACCAACCATCCTGGGGTCATCAGAAAGTGTGCCGCCTCTAGTACGTCTTTGCAGGTGAATCAACATACAGTCTCTTTCTTTTTTTCTCGGTCTGTTTTTCTCGGTCGTATGAGCATCATAAAGTAAATGGCATAAACTTTCCCGCATTATGTGATGATGCCCGCATGTTGAAACTCATATTCTTGGAAATATCATACAAGGTGGCGTATCTGACCCCTGACCCCCATCCATCCCAACCTCTGACTTTTCCAAGTCGTCTAATCGAGTGAACTGACTGCAGACGAGATCCCCTTTAGCCATAGCCTCTTGACTCTGCTTCTTGGAAGCCTCTAGGAGTTTCTTGGAGTGTTCTAGCCGGGCGTTGTACGTGCACATCAATTCACGTTGAAACTTGACCTCGCTCTTTAAGGAGTAGTTGTATCTTCCACGCTGTGAGACCACCTAAAGTGAGGAACAAATGATATTGATAGATAAAGGTGGATTGGTTAAAATCATAATTGGAGCAAAGCCCCGGATGATCCAGGTTGAAGAGAGACATCAATCAATCAATCATCAGGCATTTGTAGAGGGCCATCATTCTATAGTTGCCTATTCCGAAGCGCTTAGCAAAGTAAAGGACTATAAAGACAACACAGTTTACAGAAATTCATGTGGAGATGACAGGTGTAAATTGACCAAATGTAAGCAGATTCAAAGAGATGAGACACAAGCTGACTTTTAAAGATCGGTAAAGGAGTCAAGTGTATGTTGAGTTGATAGGGGAGATCATTCCACAGCTTTGGAGCACATGACATGCTAATAAACTTTTTAAAACAAACTGCAGTATTCAAGCATGGTTTGTTTCGTCACGTAAATAGAATGAAAACTAACAATGAAACCATCTTAATTGGGGAAATACTTAATAGTTAATTTTGTTTTGATATTTCATTTGTTGTTTCTTTGTCCCTGTATTTTGCGTATTAGTTAATACCCGCTGCTCTTGTAGTTATTTGTCAGTAGATAAATGTACGAGTCACCACGTGAAGCCCCCCCCCCCCTTTTTCAGGGGGAGGGGTTGGCAGATATTTTAAACATTCATGCAGCTTTGGGTAGTCATCAATATAGTAGGTTTAGCTCTAAAAGTTGTGAGCCAAACTTGTTGAAAAAAGAATAGCATAGAGAAAAGATGATAAAGAGGTTTGAGGTAGTGCAAGTTGTGTTAGGGAAAAAACAGCATTTTAAAGAACAATATAAACGTGTGTTTGCTTTAGCATATATAACCTTCAGCATCTCCCGTTGTGAGGCATCATCTAATTGCCACAGTTGCTTAAATCCCAGAGCATGTGACCTCATGGCCATCTTATGGGCTTCCAAGTCAATCAAGTCCCGTCGAAGTTGTTGTTTGTACCGGTCTACCCTACTCTCTGCCAGCTTATAAGCACGCTCGATATGCCGAAGTACGAGCTGTAGCTTGGCTTTCTCCGTGCTGTTCATCTGACAAGTACGGGCATCGGTTACGGCGTAATATTCTGTAGAGTATGGGTCGATGTCTTGGAACATGATGAAGGTTGGTCCGTTGTTTTAAACCGACATTAAAGGTACTTATAAATCTGCCCATTACAGGCCTAAGTTTTCCTGTCGTTGAGACTCATTTGTCCAAACTGCCTTTCAGATGTCCGTCTGAATTTAAAACAATTTCTGTAAGTTGATGATTTTTTTTTACAAACATGGATGTACTTTGCCCTATGTTGTTATGTCCAGAAAGAAAATTGACAACATTGTTCAACAGCTGTTCCTAGAATCCCAGGATATTTATAACCACGATGCCTTATCATGAGTTGTGACAGCTTCGAGTTACCGTTTTCGGATCAGAAGTTCAAATCATATCCAAGGTGTGTTTTCATAATGTTGATGCTGTGTTTTAATTAGTCCTCGAAGTTTTTGGTTGTCAAGCTTTTTCTCGCGCACACTATGTTCCCAACACAAGGACACATGCAGATCACCAACATGCAGTCTTTAATTCAAGAAGAGCAGCTCCTGATACCCAATGTTTTCATCTTGAATGCATCTATGAATGCATCTGAATTGCCATCAACTCGTCTTCTTGAAGCTCTTCTTAAAAGGTGTCTCAGCTGTCCAAATGTCTACGGTGACTGTTTACATCTTTCAGCCACCCACTATTGTTGCCATCCAACGTCACCTCGCATAGTCATTTTATAAATATCACACGGGGCAATCATTTCATAGGGTCATTCCCATCCTCTTTTCAGCTAAACAGCTATACTATCATAGCCTGGTTGTAACTAACTCCGTTGTTTACTATGACCCAAGGAAGAGCATGTCCCGAAAAGGCTATTATAGGAAGAAATACTTGTTGATTCGTATACGCGTTTTATCCATTAACAAATAAACGTTACCGTTGAATTTGTTTGTTTTGTTTTCTCCTATAGTATAGTTTGGTTAGGTCCCCGCTCTTTAATTGTATCAATTTTGTGTTTGCCAAACTCTCATTGCCTGTTTGAGCGTCCATTATCTCGTTAAGTGTTCCATTTACACTAGCGAGTAAGAGGTGTTTGCAGCAGTTTCTTGAAGGAGCTCTGAGTCTGAGAAAATACCCAAAGGTTTGAAGGACAGATTTTGAATAACATGATTGACTGAGCTGTCCGTAAAAATAACACCTTAATTGCAAAGAGCTGTTTTGGATATAATACAAAGTATCACCGGAGGCTAATCTCTTACTGATTCGCGCTCCCAAAATGTCTATTATGGTCTGTATACGTTTGGTAATCACTCTTAACATTAATGGTTAGTAGAAGTACAGCAGCTTTCGATAGTATAAAGCATTTTGAGAATCATTTCACTTCGAAATAATGTCCCCCAAAATGTAAATCTGAGAAAACGTTTCTGTCAGTAGGTAACGTTCCTCAGATTGTGCATTCCAATTACGGATTATTCTTCCTGAGTAGCGTGAAACATAGAGAAAGTCCTTTCTCTATGGTTGAAATAACCGCTCTGGATTGTCGGCAATATCTCGAAAACGCTACCACCTTTTGAAATGAAATTTGCCGTGAGGCCTACACTTCAAAAGCATCCTTGAACAAAGAATGTTTTAAAGTTCTTGAAACTTGGCAAAGATGGAGAAAGACGCAAATCTAATATAAAAGATAGTTCAACCCAGTGATTGCTGCCCTTTTAAAGGTATAAAAAACAACTAGAACATGAAAACTTAATTTTCGATATTATTTTGTAGGTTTGATGCTGGCATAGGCCTAATCCAAACCGCACCGTCATTAGGCCTATAGGAAATATAACATGAAACCATTTAGCATTCTTTGACATAGAGAATTATGTACGAAATGTAAATTAAATGTTAGATGTTCACGCTCTCCCCAGCTGGCCATTTAACGTTTTTTAAACGTTAAAAAAACGTTTGCATTTGGTCAAAAAAACGTTTCAATATTCGTTTTAAAAACGTATTTCTGTGGAGTTTTTTATGGGTTTTAAAAACGTTTCCATGTAACGTTTTAAAAACGTGAATATAACGTGAAAATAACTATGTTTAATTTCTTTAATCTTGTATGATGTTTCGAATACGTTTTAAAAACATTTTTAACACGTTTAAACGGTTTTTTTTATACGTTCTAGTAACGTTTCCATGTAACGTTTTAAAAACGTGAATATAACGTAAAAATAACTATGTTTAATTTGTTTAGTCTTGTAAGATGTTTCAAAAACGTTTTAAAATCATATTATAAACGTTTAAAAAGTGTTTTTTTTAACGTTACTCACAACCTGTTAAAAACCTCTTTGTGACGTGAAAATAACTTATATTGGTCTTCGCTTGAAAGACTTTCACTGTTCACTCGTTTTTATGTTTAACTAAGGTTTAGATGTAGTTTTTTTTTTTATTGGGAACTTAATGTTTTAAAATGTTGACAAATCGTTACATTACTCAAGACAGAGTAAATAATCACTTCACAAGACTGAATTTGTGCATGCTATTCATCCCACCAAAAGATACAAATAGACAACCTTGAAAAAGTTCAATGGAGAGCAGCCAGATTTGTAAAAAGCGATTACCGTAAGACCAGTAGTGTAACTGAAATGCTACAGGACCTCAAATTATAATAATTATAATAACATCTCATCAAACAGACTGCTACCGTTACTCCTTCATATCCAAAACAATACCAATCTTGAACTCACTCCCGCCACAAGTTAAATCAGCCCCTGACGCCTATAATTTAAAGTGACTCCTTGACAAAAATGACTCGGAATTTTAAGTAGGAGCTTGCATGCATGCCTGAGTGTGTGCACGTTTATAGCCCAGTGGCGGCGGTTTGTGCAGTAAGGACAAGACAATTGTTTATTGTGTTAAATACTTATGGCAATTGTGATAAAACTAAATGACAATTAAGTTCCTTTTAGTTTCAAAAATCAATGTAAACAGCGAGCATTAAAAAAATGCACATTGCGGGTGCGATCGTGTAAACACATTATCCGCATATGGTGCTGTTTGATCGGTGTGCTGGTTTCCATAGCAGTGTGGTTTGTTTTAAGTTAAAGGGACACGTTGCCTTGGATTGGGCGAGTTGGTCTATAAAAAGCGTTTGTAACAGTTTGTTATGAGATGCATATGGTTAGAAAGATGTTTTAAAAGTAGAATATAATGATCCACACAATATGCCTCGAAATTGCGTGGTTTTCCTTTTACTTTGCGAAATAACACGGTCCGCCATTTTGTGGAGTCAAAGATTTGACTCCCATAAATGGCCGACCGTGTTAGTTTACGACGTAAAAGGAAAACCACGCAATTTCGTGGCATATTTGTGTGGATCATTGTATTCTACTTTTAAAACATCTTTCTAACCATATGCATTTTATAACAATTACAAACGCTTTTTATTAGACCAACTCGCCCGATCCAAGGCAACGTGTCCCTTTAACAACGCTTTGCTGCTGTACGTAAAGGTGTCGGGGAGTTGTTGAATGTCAACTCCCATACATTGAGCACTGTGGCAATAGCAAAGCGTTCTTGAGAAACCACGCCGCTAGAAAAACCAGCATGCCAGTCAAATAGCACAACACAAAAGTGTTTTGCACTATACACGAATGGAATAATTGGAATGATCGACTTTTGAAACTAAAAGGATTGTGCTTGTTAATTATTTTTTAAACGGGTTTTAATCATCTTCTTCGACATCTGGTGCACTACCGACATCTCCGCCATCGTTTTCTTCAACTTCCTGTAAAATGATCCATTCATAACATAGGTTAAGGTGTGGCCAAAAGAAAAGTAAATAAAATATACTGTTAATTTATCAATCAATTTTTGGGGGACACCTTTCATTCTCAGGTGAAGCAGCTCACTATAGCGAGTATCAATATTCAGAACTTGACCATAATTTTATCGTTAAAAGTTGTTGTTATTCCGAAATCAAGAAAATCAAAGTATTTAATCTACTCAGGCTTTTTACATTTGTTAACAGTCATGGTTAAGGATTTATTACAATTATGAACATGAATGTGCCTTCCTTCTTCAAAGTTCAATTTATAATCCATAAATTGTCCTTTATGTTGTATTTATACAGCTAGCTTTGGCATGGGGCGATCATATTATGAACGTCATATTAGGCATGTTCGGTACTCATTTTGGTATGAAATAGAAAGAAGATTATCATAACTTCTTTATCCACTGGTACCGAAATCATATGTATTGGAAGAGAAATCTTGTGAGGGGTGGCGGAGGGATAGGGCGTTGTGTTGCATGTTCCCCAAAACTAATTAGTATTGTCTTTTGACGTTATTTTAACGTTCAAGTTTATAATGATATAACAATTATTTTAAAAGAACATGCTTTTAAACTGAAACATTTTAAAAACGTTTTAAAACTGTTTTTAAAACGTTTCCTAAAAACGAAAATTGTGTCCATAATATAATGGTTTAAAATAGGTTGTGATAACGTTCTGATTTCGTTTCAATTGTGTGTTTATTTATGAGTATTTTGCAACGTTTTTATAACGTTTTGATAGAACAATTATTTTTTCTTTAAATCTGCTTTAAACTGTGACGTTTTAAAAGCGTTTTTAAAACGTTTCAAAAAAAGAAACCTAATTAAACCCAATTCAAAACGTTTTTAAAACGTTTTGTGTTTTTCGCGAAAGGCTATCACATTTTCTTTTTGTTTAATAAAATAATAGGGACGTATTGTAGTAATACAAAAATCATTTAAGAATTAGTCACGCGAAGTGTACCAATGTGAATTTTAAGCCACTGTCAAACCTGTACCCGGCGGAAACAAATTGTCACCCTATATAGTTCATAATATATAGTTCTATATACCAATAAATGCCTCTTGATGACTTTAACAGTAGGGCTTACCTCCATCAGCACTTTGACCTGTTTGGGTATGCACAGCTCAACTTGCCGTGCAAATACATGGTCTTATATGTTACTATAAACAGCTATTGTCATAACAACAACAGAATTAGAGTCAAAGATGTCAGTCACGGTGAAAAACTTTCGAAACTGGTGCTAATAGATAGTTCCCAGTAGACCCATCTTTACGGGCAAATCGCATTTTGGCTTGCAGGCGCGTCAAGCGCTCAAATTATTAACGCAGCCGCGTCGTTCACTAACCAATCATGCAATGAGTTTTGTGAAATGTGCGCGTGCTGCACGCCGTTCTCACGCGTAACGCATGACTGTGTGTTCCAAATTGCCCGTAAAGATGGCCGACTTACGTCATACTGCAACCTATCTATCCAATCTTTTGGAATGGCTATATCTTAGTTTATGGTAAGGTTCTTATTCGCATCAAGAAAAGAGATAAAAGAATTTGTCCCTTGATTTGTTACCCGCAAAGTGTGGGTGGCTTATGTATGGTGGTCCTGAAGGGACATCAAACATATATATTTACGTGAGTATGTACGTAAATATTTTAGGTTTTTTTGTCCCAATTCGCAAATATTCACGTAAATATATATGTTTGATGTCCCTTCAGGGCCACTATACATATGGAATTTGTGCAGAAGGGCGGGTGAAAGATCAAAGCGCAAAGGTCAAGTGTAAATCATGAGCGCAATGGGGATGCAGAGTGCAGTATAGCAATGATTTCCACGTCACAGTAATGCACTGGAGAGTTGTCTTGTGTGGCAGGCTCTCTTCTGATCGCTGCGGAACTCTTCACGCTGAAGGTGTTTCAAGTAATCTTCTACTTTAATTGAAGTAAGTTGATATAAATGTTACACATTTCTTTCAAGGGAATCGTTATTCGCAGTTTAGTGGGGTTTTTTCACCGTGAGACGTAATTAGAACAGAATGTTTACAATTCTGTTGAAGTCAGGACTGGCTTTTTCGTTTTACATGCCTGAGTGTATAGTTGCGATAAACGTTACTAGCCTGAGTGGAATGTCATCTTTAAGAAGGCAAGGCTATTTGCAAAGGGCACTTCCAATGAAAAATCTTCAAGTCTGTGGGAAACTATAGAAGGGGCACTAAGGCCAAGAAAAGGGCAACAGAAACTCAGGGACTCCGGGACCGTAGCCTCAGTGTGAATTTCCCGGGTTTAAAGGTTAAAGTGTAAAGTGGCGAATGATGATTGACTTGTCTCAAAGTAACGAGCAGTAGCACACTGTATTTCTAACATGTCTTTCAAACTGAATGTTGTAAGAATGACAAAAATAACAAATAAAACCAAAAGCACAAACAAACAAACAAAAACAACAAACATGAAAATGCTTTAGAATTGTGCGACCTAATCGCGGCATATTATTGAGGATGTGATCGTGATGGCGAGCCCCATATTTTTCTCCGACTTGTTTATATTTGAACAACGAAAATTTGACTTTAGAGCGGAATTTAAACCAACGACCTCCGGATTAACGTGCCGGCGCTCTACCAACTGAGCTAGTATCTAGCCCTATGTTGGCGGTCTCCCTACTTTGTCAATATCTTTGTTCTTGTGGTGTTTATGTTTGGTTACAAAAAGAAGAATAAACCATTGGGGGGAAAACCCACCACATTAACATGTTGACAAATTTTGTCAAAAATATAACGAGAGACTGAGAAGGCACAGCTTCAATTTTTAGCAAGCCCTGGACCCCACACCATGGAAGCTTCGATCTTGCATGCTTCTAAATGTTTCGATCACATGACTTTTCAAGAAAGTGAGCACAAAAACAGAGGCTCAGACTACAATGGAAAGCATTGTCATCACGAAGGGCCATTGTCCGCCTTCTATCGAAACGTCAGATTCCATCCTTGAAAATCCATATTAAAAATTATTAGAATTCCTGAAATAATTAATTCACAAACATCGACAATGCACAGAGGATGCAACATTTAAAACCGGTTGTCATACGTAATATTTCCATTGCATTATCCACGATATACACTCTCTGATCAGCTCATGCCATGATAAGCTGGACCATGCCACACGTCCTATATAGAGAGGGTAAACAGGGGTCAAAGATTTGGTTTGAAGGGGGCAGTACAAACTCTACCAGCACCCTAGTGTGTACAAAATCACTAAAGTAACAATTTTCAATGGCAGATGAAATCAAATTACCAAACTAACTTCATTAAGCATACAAGTGAGCTTAAAGTTTGTATAGGCAATACCTGGACATGTTGAAAGAAAACATGCAAATAAATCCTCTTAACCTATGGAAAAGGCTTGTCAGCATGGGCTGACAACGTATTACTATAGTCTTGGTTCCAAGACCATGGTGTTTGCGCGTACACACACACAGCCTGCAATCGTGGACCCTCCTTTGTTCAACTCTTTGTGATAGCAACCGTGGACCACAATGCTTTCCTTTGTGATAGCAACCGTGGACCTATTGTCCTCTTTTGTTATAGGTTCCCAGTTTGAATGTGGTTACCTACTCACACAACCAACCAGTTCTATGTACACCGCACACTGTACATTTGTAATGAATAAACATAGAGGGCGCTTTGTAATTTTGTTCCCCGGATCCCACCAAGACTAACAACGTATCAGCACAGTCGGGTCCCCGCTTGAAGGTTAAATTCACCAGAGCCATGCACACTCGAATACATTGAGTTTGAATTGTTCGGCTATGTTACGATACTGTGTGCAACAAACCAATCATATTTTTCAAGAAGCACTAATTATATTTTCACCAAAAGATCGTCTTTATGGTGAAAAGCAAAGCCATAATTTTTGCAAAAACACTCAATGCGTTTTTGCACTAATGTGTAATCGTATTATTAATGTTCTTTATTTCTGACATTTTACTGACTTTACAGCTTAACTGTCCAGCTCTTTCGACAATCAATAAAATACAAGATGGCGTCAAGAGTAACAGCTGAGTCAGTCTTGCAAACTATCAGCCAGAGACATCTTGAATGTCAAATCTGCACTGACCGCTTTAAGAGGCCCAAAATGCTGGAGTGTTCTCATTCATTTTGTCTGGAATGCCTTCAACAACTTGCAGAGAAAGAAGGTCCATCGAGTCGAATGCTAGTATGTCCGGTGTGTCGAGTTCAAACTGCGTTGACTGGAAAAGGAGTTGGTGGTCTGCGTACCGACTTCAAGTTGACTTCGTTGTTAGACGAAATAGAACAGCATGAAACTGAACTACAAAGTCAACAAGAAATGAAACTAACTGATCAGGAGTATGTTTTGAAATGTAGCGAGCATATTAATAAAGATGTTATCATCTACTGTAACACGTGCAATACATTGATATGCACAACTTGCATTGTACAGAACCACCAGTCCCATTCTTTGACTGAGCTAAATCAGGATTCAGACCAGCACAAACAATATGCTAAAGACCTGCTAGCAAAAGTAAGCCAGACCGTCCAAACCTTTAACAACGCTAATCAGGAACTAGACACGTACCGCAAGACATTAGATACTATGTTTGCTTCTACCAAAGAGAAAATCGCAATGGCGGCTGATAAGGAGATTGCCAAGGAGATTGCCAAGGAGGTTGCCAAGGTCAGACAGGAGAAGCAGAAATTGCTTCAAGAGGCAGAACAGATTTATAAGGACAGAGTCAAGATAATGGAAACTGCAAAAGTTACAAACAACAAAGAAATAACCAAAGCAGAGCAAAAGCGGGATGAGCTTAGGGCTAACCAATGTACGGAACAAAGAAGCTGCCATAACATTACACGTCACATAGGGAAACTCCTGCAAGACCTAAACGAATACACAGAAATGAAACCAACCAAAGTACCCCATGGGTTGACTTACATGGGCTTCAGAAAATGTCAGAAATCACTTGGGAAACTGGTGCTGAAAAATGGATGGACATTGGAAGCACAAATTGCGAAATACCTAAACACAACACAACACATGGTAGAGTTATTTCCAGTGGATGTGGCTTCATACTCCAATGGTGATATTGTTGTATCAGATTCTAGAAGTTTAAGTTTAATCACAGTGATCAATCCTAAATCCAATGTAACCCCCAAAGCACGATTAATTCAAGGTCTTTCTACTGAAACAATCGGTATAACTGTTAACAAGAATGATGAGCTCATTGTTCTAAATACCAAAGGAGTCAACATTTACGACAGGAGTTATCAGCTCCTCCATCAGTTCAAAATAGCTATAGGGTCAGATCAGTCAGACAGTAAACCATCGTGCGTTGCAGTTGCAGTTGATAACAACAATCTGATAGCAGTAGGTTATTCTAACAAAGGTGAAATTTCTGTACACAAACCAGACGGATCCCTCATTAGAACGCTCCCTGCTCATGGAATGGGTTACTACTTGACTATCCACAATCGGCAACTCATCTACACAAACTTGCTTGGAAAGAAGTTAGTATCAATAGATTACAATGGTGACTTGGTATTCTCAGTAGATATCAATCAGTCTGGATCGCCTTATGGTGTGTGTTGTGACAAGGATGGTAGCATCTATGTTGCTGTTGGACGTACGGGGTCACCATCATCATCAGGTGAGATCCATCATCATAGCCCCGATGGCAAGTACACTGGATGTATCATCAAGGGATGTGACAATCCACCACGTGGTGTAACACTCACACCAAGTGGTGATCTGGCTGTGGCTGATAAAACACTTCTCTTCTATCATCTTGACTAAATACAATAATAACATACTTGAAGAATAAATATACTTCTCAGTTTCTAGTTTTCATGTATTTTTTGCCTCCTCTTGCTGTGGAGCATAAATTCGATTGACCAGAGTCATAATAATAGCATGTTGTCCAATAGTATATAATGTGGCAGTGTGTTTGAAAGTAAACGGAAGTTAATGTATAGGCTACTGCCGGCTAACTACTAAAACCTTCTCTTTCATCCTACCGATGGCCACCACTACTGTCCATGTACATAGAAATAAATTGCAATTCCTAAATATGCTAATTGGGACAATTCCCTACTTTTCTCTGGCCTTGCCGTCTGGCAAACCAAACGAGCGACAATACTTAAAATACCGAGGCCATCAGAAACTAAATGGTGGCTATCATTTAAGACACTCATTTAAATAAAAGCTCCTCCTGTCACATACATTAAAAAGACGGATTCATTCAAAATTGTCTTTATATTATTGTAGGGAACGCAAGTGCACCCTCAATCTTTCTTTTGGCACCTCATGTCTTTCTGTTTTTGCTGGAGTCTGTATGAGACACACACACAAACATTTTTGTGTTGCAGTCACTGTGTGGACATTCCTTTGTTCTATACGCTTAAGGAAAATCCTATTCCTCAACACTGCAAATAACTCTGTGTGGACGTATGTAAGTCCACATAGTGTTTCAAAACCCTGCCTTGTTTGGCCATCTTTTGTTCTCAGATGTACTTCAAATGTAATGCTTACTCAAGGCGTTACGACTTTAAACTCTTCAAGAACGGCTCCATAAGGGACTAAATACGAGGAAAAACTTCTTTTCCCAACGGGTTGTCGAGTTGTGGAACAATCTGCCTGAACATGTGTGGTCAATGTCAGAACAAGAAACAAATTCAAAGAAAAAATTGACAAGTTCTGGAAGGAAAATGAATATGGGGCACTAAAACAGGCTGTGACCTATATATTTCACCCATCAATCCTAAGTAATAAGTAAAGTAAGTAACTGCTGCGCTGGTGCCAACATTGTTTGACCACTCAAGCATGACGCACACACATTTTACAAACTCTATTCTTAACTTAAAGATTTAATTTTAGAGCGTAATAAGTAATGAATTGTCTTACTTTTTGAATTTCCTTTCATATAATTTTTAAATCATTGAAATCAGCCAAAATTAATGTGTGGTGGTGCAAAATCGGGCTGCGTGAAGCTTGAATGAAAACTAAACAAAGAATTGCCATTTTTATACCACGGTAATAGATTTTGGAATTTGATTGGTCAAAAATCAATCACGTGATGTGATACAAAGATGCATGTGCATGGCTCGGAGGTACATTGTGAAGTAGGCCTACATCCTTGACTGTGCCCACCTTGGGTCATTTCCAGCTCCCTGTAGGAAATAGTGAAGCAATATTTCTTATCAAAAAGTGTTTTTATGTGCCTTTAAAGTTGAATCAGAAATACTTTCTTATTGTTTATCTTTAGTTCCGGGGACGTGACTGAAATAAAACTTTCCAGTTGTCATCTTATTAACAAAGCTAATTAATTAAAGAATTACATTAAAATTCCGCTGAATAATTGTTATTTCGACATATGGTAACTTTTACGGTGTGGTAGTGGTGACGTCATTGATATTAGTTGTGTATGTGTATATTTCAAAGAGTTCTAGAGTTCAAAACGGGGCCAAGGAGTATTATTTTTAAATTCAATTTCCGGTTTCGACCGTTTCATATGACGTCATGATTATGACAATTCATTGTGTAGGCCTATAGTTAAGGAGTTATGATTTTTGAAAAACTAAACTTTGAAGACGTCATCGTGACGTCACAACACGAGTTTCTTCTACATGTTATGATATGTCTATGTGTGAAGTTAAGGTTGTATGCAACTTTCGAGGGTGTCTTTGTTACCGTACAATCGACGCGGAGAAGTGCATTAAATGGTCATGTCTTGACGTCACTTTCTGACTGAAATATTGTTCAGCTCAGAACTTTAGATTCCCCCAAAAGAATGAACATGCATATAATTATGATGTTTTTATGAGACAGCATCTTTCTGATTCCGAACAAACCTCCCATCAAACTGAGGTGGCATGAAGGCCTTTGATTGGAAGCAAATAAACACATAGTCTTTTGTCTTAAAGCTAGTATTTTTGGGGTATTTTTTTTTAAATGAACATATTATACCCAAGGGTTTTAACTTGGTTTAAATATGCTCTGTAGGCTTTGTGCTCTACTTCCACATTAACAGTTCAGCTTCTCTGCTTACCCCACATAATAGATGATAATCAACCTTGAGACCTAAATACAACAATCTTACTGCATCCCATGGCTATCCACCATCGATCGAACCCATGAGCCGGTCGATTACCTACCGGCTACTAAGCTAAGCCTCATTCAACCACCCTTATTCACGGGCCGATCGACACCCACAAGTACCCCGTTAATTATGCAGGAAATCGGACACCGCAAACGTCGTTACCCGTCTCCGTTATAATACGTATTTGTAGACATTGCTGCAAATTTAATGAAATTAATTGCTAGCTCCAATCTGGTTATAGGGTTGCAATCCGATGTATACTATACAAAGCATAGAATATCGCCTTGCTTATGCTGACAGCCGAACATTGTGTACGCAACCTACTTTCTTGAACCACTTGACCTGTTTCTCTGTGATCAGACTGCGTGGCTATAACACTGTATGAGATGTAGAAATATTGATGAATATTGATAAAGAAAGTTAATATAAGGTGAATGATAATACGTTTCAATTCGTGGGCTTGGGCTATGTCGGAGCCACTAGTAGTAACCGCTGATGTGCTGTATGGTTTTTGATAACAAGAATGATGAAGTCAATCTCTGAAAGCTTCTAGTTCAATGTTGGTGCAGGTATATTTATACATCGTCGTATACCGGTAGATTGAGGGAGTGACGAGGCGCCATTCTTGGCAATTCCCAGCTTTCACAATTTCAAATTGTGGTCAACGTTGGGCTCACTTAATTTCCGCTTGTATAAAGGAATAAATAGACTGACAAAGTTGCGTCTAAAAGTAAGCCTACCTCATCAAGACTGGATATCATGACTGAATTTGTATTGAAAGGTTGTCTTGCTATATAGGTAGGCCTAAACCCGTTTAGATAGGATTTGTACTTGGATTTTTGAAACACATCAGAAAAGGCATTCACTGTTTCCTCGCCTTTTAGAAAAGGACAGACCTGCGTCTTAACAACTGAATTCAAGGAGAGTGTCAGTTTTCACAGATTCTAAGCCTATACATGCCGTAGGAAGGTGAGGCATCTCTGGGTTGTTTTTACATTTCAGCAGTTGTCATTATGATCATCAGGTTGAGTCGGTCTGAAGTGATAAATCCCATAAGAAGGATTGTGACTTAAGTTTAGAAACTCCTCTGAACTTATTGTGAGTCTGTCATAGCCTGAAGTGAAAAGCTTCTCAAAGAACACTTCGATACACAAACATTGATGCCAAATGCTCGTCGGTAACAATCAATAGAACGATTATTAGAGTTGCATATCAAAAAAGAACTTATGTTTGGGAATTCGTATGTGCAATGTTACACACCTCTGCGATTCTTATAGTGGACTCTGCGTTCGTCTAAATTTTCCGTGAATTCAGAGTTAAGTTGCATTCCTCCCATATTCAGGTTTTGCTTTCTGGCAAAAAGATGTGAAGGTTTCCAATAAGTTAAATGATTAAAAACGACTCAGATAATAACAACTGAATTCACGGGGAAAATCCCTCTTTACTTTTAAAGACCACAGTCTGTCGTAGGCTTACTGATTAGCTGGTGTCAGTGATGCACCGCCTCTTGATATAGCTTTGCTGTTGTATGCCATTGAACCTTCTCTATATTAACCCTCCTACTGTTCGCAACATTTTCAAGTGAGTTGACCAACCATTTGAAACCATTCAACTGCCAAAGTTGTGTATGGTGGCACAACTGTGCACAGAACTAACTGTGTACTGTGTGCATGCATTCCCTCACGGTATCATTATTGCAAGGCTGGCATAGCTTATCTATCATTCAAAACCACAGTGAATGGTATTGAATGGTCAGACAGCAAGAGGGTTAATGTTTGCAGTTTGCCCAACTCACCACATTTGATTTCATCAGAAAATATTTGTAAAACGTAAACTAAACCTTTATTTTATTTATTTATACATTTTGACAATGCCGTGTGTGGACACAAAAAGGCTAACTAATTAACCGACTGATCTGTCATTAATCTACCCTCGTAACTAAGTCTTGCAACGGGCTCGTGCCTCATGCATTCACTCCAGGATTGACCCCTCATTTTCCGGTATCGATCGGAAACCCTCAGATGCCAATTTGGGGCTTCATGATGCGGTGGTGCCTTCCCCACTTTGAGATTAAAAATCTATTTCGGATTATGGGATTATCTCCTTTGACGGTATCTATAGGATGTCAACAAAGGTTGATCAGTTGCCCGGTTCGTCTCCAGTGTAAGCAGACTTTTAATTGCAGAATATTACTGGCTCAGTAGAGACCGTTATATACAGAGCTGATACAAACTTTTCATCTGATTTGTTGGAGTGATATTTCTTTGAGAAACTTGCTTTACAACATTTCAAAAGTAAGAAACTGGAGTCGGTCTTGAATACTTCGGACGATAATCAGACTTCAAATTTACTGGACCAAGGTTGGAACATTTCTTGTGAAATAGAATCTTCTCCGAGCACTTTTAATGTGAATGGGGTTCAACTGGTCGTCTTTGTAAAAGAAATGAAGACCGACGATTTGCAGAGAATCCTCATTTGAGCGGTACTTCACCCCAACAGTGTAGTTACCAAGGTTTCGGGTAATCTACAACAGTCTTTCTCTGAGACTGATAAACTTGATGACTAAAGATGTCTACACTCCTTGCTGCACCGTTTGTTGCTCGGCAGTCTACATCCAAACTACCGATAGACATCCGTGGACGGACCGCACAAGAGAAGGACAAGAAGGGGAAAAGAACGGAAACACAATGCCGGAGACGTTCTCGCCAGGAGGCGTCTGGAGAACATACGGCGTCACAGCGCTCACACACGGCACCGGAACGGCATCATCAACGCCGCGGAGAAGAACCGGTTAAATAACACCGAGAAGCAAATGGACAAACTTCAGAAACGGGCCGCGGCTAACATTTCACGGTATCAGAGCCAGCTACGACAGGAGCTGTATGAAATGGAAGCATCACGGCGAGCACTGCGTCATCATTCGGTAACGGAGGTATCCACGGAAACCCACACAGACAGAAAAGGCCTCTCTAAGTTCGCCGCGAAGGGGAGGTACATGTACTCGGTTCGTAATGAGACGAAAACCCAGAAGGAAGGTGGTGTCATAATAACAGCAGGAAAGAACATGCTTCCACTATGCTGAAACCGGCAAGGGGGCAGAGTTTGATTGCCATGGACAACGGTAAGAACATGGGCTCCGAACCGCCAGATAATTACCACGAAGTTGGCAGACGTCTGAGCATGGCGAGAATGCCGTCTTTTATTGAGAACTCTGACGATGAAGACAGCCTCATGGACGATATAGCTCTTCCTATCAACTTAAGAGCTCAGGATGCCACCCAAGGACTGTTATCACCACCTCCCTTCGATATGGTCAAGTTCCGTTCAGAGATTGGTCCAGAACTCCAAGTAGAACTCGATAATCTTGAAATCGGGAACTCCACTCGTGTGTCTTTAGTTTCACTTAACTCATCCAACCCGAATCTTGAGTGTCCGGAGGAGAGTACGTCAGAGGGGAAAAAACTCGCTCAGCCGCCGTCTGCAGTGCTGAAGCTCCCCCCGGTGCAGATCAGCCGAAGCCTAGTTGGAGGTAGATCACCTAAACAGCGGTTAATTAGGCCCGGTCTAAGCACCGTGTCTGAAAACTGAAAAAAATAAACAGCTATTTGAATGGATTTTCATCGAACTCATACTCATAGTGATGCAGGTTTTCCCAGTTAATTTCAGCAAAAACCAAATCAGATTCATTATGTTTTAGCAAGCATTCAAATTTAAGCATGTTTCCTCAGATCATTCAAACGAGAGCTTCTTTTTATGATTTCGTTCTTCTCATCATCTGGTTCGTTTTAGTCAAGTTCTACTTCATTTATAAACATTGAAGACAATAATCTTCTCCCTAACCCAATTCTTCTACCCGATTCACAATTAATGAAATTGAATGGTTGGCCAGCCTCTTGCTGTTGGCTTATGCGAAATAGAAATAAGTCTTTGCGACCTGTTGAATTTGAATGATTTCATTTGACAAGTGAATTTTGATTCAGGCATAGCCTACTCTTTTTGACTGTTGAATGCTGATGCAATGGAGCACTCATTTTCAAACAACATTGAATGAGCCGGGTGTTAAATTGAATGCAATTTTTGGGGGGGAAATTGGCCGGGAAAATATAGTATATTAATGAAACTCTATTGGTTACGAAGTTTTTAGTATATATTTTCAAGAACTGGACAAAATAAATTGTTTGCATACACTCGAAAGGTCAAGTAGTGTACCGTAACTACAATATAGTAGAATCGAAGAATTAGCATTTTAAGTTAACTAGTGTGGGCCTACATTCATATAAAATTATGATAATGAATCCTGCGACCATACAATATTTTAATAACTTATTAATTTTTACGCATAATATTGAGACACACAAAAACATGAAATTGTTTGTTTGGTTCTGAAGTTTATCGTCTGGACGTGGACTTAAAATTAAGTCTTGTTATACCGCATTATTTTCTTCACACGTTAAAGATGATAGGTCCGATTTGGGTCCAACTTGATCCTGATAATTATTTGGATTTAAATTTTAACTAACTGTTTTTTGTTTAGATTTGAGAAAGTTTTAAACTTATAAACGAAAAAATCAGCAGCTAAAGTTAAAAACTAAAAATTTAATATTGTCGGGATCCCGCAACTATTTCAAATTTATCAGCCATACAAACAGTTTGTTCATGTTACATGTATATTGTGTTCAGTTTTCGTGGTATAATGTGAAAGTTTTTGTGTAGTTTTTGCTTTAAGATTGCAACAACATCTGTCAGAATTCGTTTTCGTTCAGAGAAAAATAATAATATAAATAAATAAAATTGTTTCTGAGAAAATCGTGCCATTTCCCCCCTAAACATTGTGAGACACACGAAACTTGCACGGATCTAGTTTATACAGCCTGGAACAATCCGAGTCAGATCTGACCCTAATCGGGTCAGAATTAGCCTAACCCGGAATCGAGATGCAATATACGACCAAAAGGTCACTCTTTTTGTAAACCAGTTACGTCAAAAACATGCGTATTGGTTTCCTGCTGGTTTGTTGCTTGATGTGTAAATAGTGCCTCTGGTTTGAAAGTGCATTATAATGCAATGGTACAAACCCACAAGGACAAGATAATAAGCTTCCCTTGCTGGGATCAT
This sequence comes from Leptasterias polaris, assembly GCA_037783415.1. NCBI lineage: Eukaryota > Metazoa > Echinodermata > Asteroidea > Forcipulatida > Asteriidae > Leptasterias > Leptasterias polaris. The sequence continues at coordinate 974,184 of JAZGTN010000098.1, forward strand.
CTTAGACGACGCCTCGGGGCTTCTTGACTGGTTGCAGGATGTATATTCACAGAGGAGTAATCAATAAAATTCGGTCATAATATTTGCTCATCTATCGAATCGATTTTGTTGTACTATACGCGTTATTTACGTAGGTTGATTTCATCAACGAGAAGAGTCTAACTTGATAAAGCCGCTAAGCATAATAATTTGCTTAGCAAATAACAATTATGACAAGTACAGTTTACAGCACACCCGCCATTCGTAAACGAAGCCTGCCCTCTGTTGACTCTTAGCTTTTATATTACCAGGAGGAGTTCTTCTTTTTTTTCCATCATGAAAATGTTGTACCGTCAACTAAAATAAATTAAATTAAATTAAACTTAAATGTATTCACTCATGTGAAAGCACATGAAATGTAATATCCATTGAACAACATAACAACAATAACATATCGGCCTTTTAAAAAAGTACATCGCAATTAGACAGATATTTACGCAAAAGGAAAAAGAGAGAGAGTCACGAAATCAAGACGAGCTTGTACGTTGTCAGTAAAAATGTTATCTAATAAAACTATGGATGGCACTGGATAGGAATGAGTTTCTAAACCTGTCTGTTTTTCAGTTCTGGTTGTCAAATCTTACCTGATCTATTGGTTACAATCAATGAATGTAGATGGTGTCAGACATAATACAACTAAAGATTTTCATGAGGCTTCTATCTACCAACTTCTGAAGGCTTTCCACATGTCAGCACCTATTCTGCTGGCGTGTTTAGCAATATGTTGAAAATTCTTGCGATTGTGGACAGTCTGTGAATTAAATCAAGTGATTGAACAAAAAGTTAATAATGATTGTATATTACTCTCTGATAAAACAATGTTAAAACTATGGTGTTCACATTAAAATGCTGTAGTAGTAGCGAATGGGCTAAAAGTGTTCACACCACTCAAAAGCTTAACTTGGCTGTTGTCACATCTTTGGTAAATACTTCAACTTTGTCCTTTTGCTCGGGCCCACCGGTCCCATCCAAGACAGCTGGGATCAGCTGAGCTTGTACACATTCTTGTTCAGGATGGAGTGATGCATGATGTGAACGATTGTACTACATTCATTAGCGCAATGCTTACGTCAGTCACCATTACACACATGATGGTAAAAGATGGCTCCATGGATAATGTAAGCATCTTTTTAAACCAAAGTGAGAGCCCAATTTTTTTTATTAGAAGGCAATAAATGACAATAATTATTTGCAATAGATTTACACGGTATAGCTACGTTATTGTTGACAGTCGAATCTTTCATAAGAAGAAGTGACCGGGGTTATTAGGTCATGGGGAATGGTCCAATACGTCAGCCCATACCAGCGCCTTTGGTAAGAAGCGCTGGGCTGAGCGAATTTTGTCCCCAAACGTTTTTAAAAACAATGTGAAACTGGGAAGAGTTCGTGAACCGGAGTACATTGTAAATAAATAAACAAATAAATAAACACAAATAATTAAAAACAAAAACAAAAGTTACAGATTATTCAAATGTGACATTACAAGACATGCACTGATTCTGTCCAACACCCAAGACATGCACTGATTCTGTCCAACACCCAATTGATTCTTTAGAAACAGAACGCGTAAACAAGTGGCGTTTTCAGAATATATTTTGTTTGAATAAATTTGGTCAGTTAATTGATTAATCGCCCTCATATCCCACGGTGCCCGGTACACGTTTGAACATAAAAACAAATAAACGAATTTACAGCAAAGCATGTTCTTTTTAGTGTTCTAGTGCTGTAACTGTATCTTGCCTCGAATATTCATGTATAACACATCAAGTGATTTATGTTAAAAGTGAAGGCTGGCGTCCTCTGTCATAGTCTGTTTTCAGAACAGTCACGTTTCGTTATTGTGCAACGTGTTCCATTCTACGATCTAAAGAACTTCTGCATTCCCGAGAGAATCATTTTTAATGTCCTTTTTGACAGAGCGAACCAAGACGAATGTTTACTTCAATAATAACAGATTTACGACGGTGTGTTTGAGAACATGAAGAACGTCGAAAGAGAAGTATGCATCGTAGGTTTGTGATTTAAACAAACCACATTTTTGACTTAAAGATGATTAAAAGAAATTGAAACCTTTTGAAGTCGGAACGATAATGTTAAATAATAATTCATAACTTACTTTAAAGGATTCCCGTTTTTGAGAACGTAATAAGTGGGTTGTAAGTTAAGTGATTGCATGTATAGTGTATACTGTTCAACCCATGCATGTTTGCAGTATTATTATTATATGCTTTGTTTGTTCAGTCAATGTTCTCAATGAGTTGGGCATGACCTCAAAGTTATCTCAGAGCAAGCTTCTAAACTTATCAATTTTTGTAACCAATACTATGAGATCTCTTCTTTGCTATCCATATTCTATCTCCGTCGTTTGTTTGAGTCAAATTTGGTTACTATCTTTAACCGGCCCTTCTTAAAGGGTGTGTACAACATTGGTAAGATTGAAAATAAAAAATAAAAAATCACAGATTTGCACACAACTTACATGGTATAAAGATGTCATGGTGGAAAACTTCACTTGAAATAGCTTTGCTTAAAATGCTATAGTTTTTAGGAAATGATTAAAACAATTAGTCTTTATCACTGGTGATAAAATCCGATGTTTGAAAACAGTGAAAACATAATATAATATGTTTTTTTCACAGTTTTCTCATGACTCCGAAGACCAATTTAGCTGAAACTTTCACAGGTTTGTAATTATTTCATGTAGGCCTATATGTTGGGTCACATCAAGTGTGGATACTGGTCTTTGACACGCCCTTTGTAACAACAACGAGCGCTGCGAGTGATAACCTGAGCTTTAATATTTCGCGCCCCGCCAAGTGGCGTGTTCTTCGCTGAGCATCATAATTTGTAACCGCATCCAAGTCAAAGGTCAGATAAGATGCTTCGCACTGTCTGGCAAGACAAGCCAGATGATGTTACCTTTACAGTTGAACAGATTACTCCTCAACTCAAATCCAAGTCGTAAAGGTAGAATGGGAACCTGATCTTTAGAGGTAGAGCAAATTTGTCAAATTCTCTAGTATCAAATAAACCTACGAGTGTATGGGGAGAGATTTTCTTGACTTAATTCAGACGGATATCTTTCCGAGGACAATTCGTCACATCCTCTACTTTTCAATTAATATCGGGTGTTAGGGAACCTTTGCCTTAATGCGGACTGATATTTTTCTCATGACAATTCGTCACATCCTCTGCAGCCAAAGAATGTATGGAAAAGAAAGTTATTTTTAAAATGTTGACAACATAGAATGAGCTGTTGCAAACTGCTTACCAACCAAAAGGACCTTCATGGTATAATGTTTTAAAAAAACAATAAGTGTCCCTAGCAGGGTCTTTCTCGAAGGCAAACAGAAAAGTGTAACTTTGTAGAGTAAGAAAATACTTTCTTGAAGTAAGAGTCATTGATGATAAATCAACACATTTGTGTAATTGAAAATGACACGTTCTTTGAGTAAAACAGGAAATTTACCCGAGTTGTGAAATAGTTCATAAATCGAAACGAGTATTAACACAGACGTAAACTTTACCCAAGTGAATGAACAAGTTAAGGGTGAATTCAAAATTAAACAATCGGTAACTCGGGGCAATTCTTCATTTTACCCCGAGGTTTTCCGGGGCAAAAGGAAGTCAGGCCATAATGAGCTCATTCAACATGTGTGCATTATGCAGTACAAGCTAGTGATCCTATATTATGTGTTAAATCCGCCGCGTTCGTTGAAACGTCAGCTCTCACAGCAAACAGAATGGAGGTAACATAATTCTTGGGTTTTAATTGGTGCTGGTATTGAGTTAAAGGGCATTTTTCAGACACACATGTTTTTCATAATTAATTCGGGTATAATGTATCATGTATCTTATACCTTTAAAGGGAAGTGTACGTTTGGTAATTAGTAGTAAAATTAATGTGAATAAAAACTTACTTGGTTACAACAAGTACAGCAGCTTTCGATAGTATAAAGCATTTTGAGAATCATTTCACTTCGAAGTAATGTGGTTATGGAAAAAGACATCAGTATATGCCCCAATATTTGAATCTGAGAAGCGTTTCTGTCAGAAACGTTTCTCAGATTGTGTATTCCTATAGGGATTATTGTTCCTGCGTGGACATAATCGCTCCGGTTTTTGGCGATATCTCAAAAACGCGACCACCTTAAGTGAAATGTTCACATGTTAGCTTTACTGTATATACCTACGTTTATATATATGATTAAAACAATCGAACGGTTCCAAAAACCTTTAAATCAAGCGTCTATATATGGATCCAGCCCTATGGGATGTTTAGTATGGCACTGACAGTATAAGTTGCAGGTCACCACAATCAAAGTATTGCTTGTGACGTTTACTATCTGTGGATTCCTTTCCAATCGAATCCAATCTTGTATCCTTCATGGCCCAGATATAAAAGTTCCTCTAGCACACACACACACACGCACACACACGGCAGAGGACGATTCATCTCTTCTGATTAGTTTGGGTTTTTTATAATCCGCGTTGGTTATATGAATAACAGTAATATCGGATTGGACGTATTCATCTAACACGTGCGGTGGTACACAGCTTCTGAAGGAACACACACCATCCATCATCGTTTATCACCCGTTGAGGGTGTTCTTGAAGAGAAAGATGACAGGACTGAGTTTAGTCACTTGACAATTCCTTTAGGTGGGATGGATTTGCCATTGTAACAGACCAGCGATTGTGCGATATTGGGCGAGCTTCAGAACAGCGGGATTGAAGTCTCCGTGTACGATATTAACCAGCACCAGTAGCTCGTGAACCAGTATTTGTCATCTCTGTTAATTTTTGTTCGTATAAACGGAAAAGTCATCCCTCGTAAAAAAAAAAAAAACTTAATACAAATAAATAGCTGAAGGATAATGATTAACTGATTGACTCTGCGTTATAAAAACATTGACACAGAACCACGAGGGATATCAGTTAATGTGGATTCTGATATGCAAGAATGAACTACTCAGGCGAGAATCAGCGCACTTTGTGCGAACAGGACAATGATGTTCTACTCCTCACCAAGGATAATGTCTCCTCTTATATGTACAGCCAAGAAGATACAGTAGTGATTTGTATCATCATGCCCGTTATTCTGACGATTGGTTTGCTTGGAAATGGTGCTTTTCTGTTAGTCATCGTACGTGTACCATGGATGCGTAAGGTCACTAGCAATCTCTACCTAGCGTGTTTAGCTGTAGTCGATATTACTCTCATCGCTGTGGCGATTGGGGTTCGATTAACCCGATTCCTTTCCTCTCCTATTTTAACTGATGACACCATTATCGGAGTACCTGGGTGTGTTACTTTGTACTTCATTTCAGACTTGTGCTTTTTCGTGTCGCAATTCCTGATTACGCTTATTTCCTTTGAGAGATACACCGCTGTGTGCCGGCCGTTCACTTTCCGGAGTAAATCGGACGGGAGGACGCGGGTCCCTGCAGGGCGGATCGCGGTGTGTTTTCTTGCTGGGGCCGTAGCTGCGAGTCTGATCATCCCGGATAGGATTATATGGAAGGAAACATGTATCTCGTGGTATCCACCAGGAGACGACTTTGACCATCTTCCCACTTCCATAGGCCAGTGTTCTTCAGTGGTGTCGTGGTACTACAATTTCTCCAACTGCACACAGACTGTTCCGTTCTTTTTGACGATGATTATTAACTTGACGTTGTACGTCCTGACTGCACGAAAGCTCTACATAGAGGCCAAACGTCGGGGGCCTTTTAGCTCAAATACAGAGGAACAAAATCGCATACGGGATCAGATCACCAGAATGTTAATCATCAATGGTACGGCTTACTTCATCTTCCTAGCGCCGTTCGAGTCCATCGCTCTGGCCGTGACCATCAGAGACTTGAGCGGGGCACCCCCGGCTCTGACCGCCAATCAGTTCTCCCTGGCTCTCAATATATGCCGTTGTTTTGTCTATGTAAATTCAGCTGTTAATCCATTTATTTATACACTGACGAGTCCAGCTTACAGAAGAGCTTTCTTAGAGGCTGCAAGAATAGTAAAGAAGCAGGAGTTTCCATGTAATTCCCATCAGGATCAAGTTGGTTTACATCTTTCAAATCAAGCCGGATCTTTAGACAACGACCTTAACATACACTAGGAGGCTAAAACTGTCCTATTTGAATAGGTTTTGTTATTTATTGTTTACATTAATAATAGTCAAGTAGTACCAGTCGTAAATGGTAAGGGTCTAGGTGATTGCATTGGGCATGATGGCGGTTTTGAGTTCTTCAAAATAAAATAGCTTAATAAACTTGGGCTCGGATAAACGAGCCTCTATGAAAAATGAAAATATACCTACAATTATTTATAATAAAGTAATATCGTAATTTATAATTTCAATAGATTTCTCATCGTGTGGCCATTTTATTAATAATGATTTTTATTCAAATCAAGAGAAACAAACATAGACTCAAAGATGAACTAGTGTGGCGTGTTTGTTGTTCCGTGTCCAAATGACGGCTATGACCACATTGCCGAATAGAGGCGTTTCTGAGTTAGGAAACCGGCTAATGGCTATAGCTGCGGCTGGATCGCCATTTTAACAGGCCTTGAAGCCTAGGCTGTCCTCAGAAAGATCCTTAGCAACATTTCATTTATTAATTCTGGTTGTGAAGCTACGGTTTCTCAGATAAGGGAACTCAACCACTATGCTAGCTGAACCCCATAAGACAAAGAAAGGGAGTTTCAGTTTTAGACGTGGGAGGAAAACCCACAAGAATTATTCCAGTGAAATCAGGTAGGGACTGAAAACCCAATCCACATAGTGCCCCGGCAGGATTCGAACCGACCGCCCACAACAGCTGCAGCTGCCATAGCTTCTGCTGAAGCCATTATTCATGACAATTAATCCACACTAACTAAAGTTATTATCCAGGATGTGTAAAGGTATAAAGCATTTTAATTTTAGTCTGAAAACTGAAGTTCATACTAGAGCACTTCTTTTTATGTGAAATATTTTCCTCTGAAATTAAGTAATATTCAAGAAAACTGTGTCTGAAAACCCCAAAAGACGCAAAAGCTTATTTCGTTTGTTTTACAAGTAACTCAAATTAACAACAATGTGTTTTTACATGCTGAAAATTGTGCAAGGTTTTTCACTGTTTTTTCCTGACTCACATAACGGATTAAGCCAAAATTTTCACAGGTTTGTGTTTCATGTATATGGTTGATCACACAAAACATGAACACATTCTGTGACTATTTATCAGCTTTTCCATTCTCGTATATAATACCTTTTTGGCAGCTAATATACATTCATGAGAAGAAGAAGCAAATCATGATCAGATCATCACGATGTTGATCATCAATTTCACTAACGCCGTCGACTGGATAGATCTGGCCGAGACCGTAAATGATGGTAGCATACTCAACAAAAATAAATGTATATAGCAGAATGGGATAAGATAATATAGGCCTATACATATTTTTGGCTAATTAATATAGTGATCAATTTCGCATTTACTTTACACGTGACTACTAAAATGGTATGCTCGTACAGGCTACAGTTACATGAACATTAAAATAATAAGATTTCAAGATGTCATTTTATTTCACCAAGAACACCAAATGCTATGTTTACACTCAGTGCTAGCCCTGTCAGCATGTCAGCATGTCAGCAGGAGAACAATCATGGTGTGTTTTCGTCTGTCAAAAACAGGGTCACTGATCATTTTGCTAATAACGAAAGATGAAACAATTCAGTGATGGATTAGGCCTACCATTTAGACATTAGATATAATACAATTAGAAGTCGTCTTTCGTTAAAAACATATGAATTGGGATGAGCATTCTAATATGGACATTTATTTTGTTATTGACCTGTACTTGTAGTTCGTGAGAAGTGGTTTCGTCTGAATTACTGTAACATCTGAAAATTAATTGTCCCCCTATATTTGGCAGAATAAGGTTGTTAATAAATAATCAAAAGCTAATTCTTTTTAGTAAGTGGCCTGACGTTTCGACCCTTCGTCAAAAGACTCTGCTAGGTTCGAAACGTTAATCCACTTACTAATTCATACCATTGAATTTATACCGTTGGTCCTTTTTGTTGGTAAACAATTTCGCTAAATAATCAAAACACCATTAAAAACCTCGAAGAACGTTTTTCGGTGTTTTCTTGAAAGATTAGTTGTAAGATGTGTTAAAAGAAAACAAGATGATAGGAACTAAATTATTCTTTAAAAACCATCGAGGTGTCGACAATATATCGCATAAATTTAAGTGTGCCCTTTTAAGACCATGTAATAGGCACATTTGATCTACCGTAAACATTCAGCCCAACCAGTTCAAACCTTTTTTCTTTTTTAATTTCCTTCTGCATCACCTAAAACAACAATATTGTACCCTCTACGGGAAAAAACAATAAAACTTTATATTATTGGTCAAGATCCCGGGTGTGCAATTCACAATGCTAAAGTTCAGGTTTCACAATAAGGGTTTATTGCTGTCAATTAATCACGTCTGGTTGTGACAGTTCCCTCTTCAATTAGTGAAGTGCTACTTTTACGGGCCTCAAGTCTGTAAAAAATTGATGCGGTAAAGCTTGAAATGAAATTTCAACTTGCCTTCCATGTTTGAATGTTTGGAGGTTTTCAGTTGGAAAATATTTTCAAAATGTTGCTCAGCTTTTTTTTTTCTCCGATGAAAATTCATGTCGTAATTTGACAAATTGTTTTGAAACTATTGCCAGGTCTAAAAAATCGAAAACAAAACAGACATGACAATGTTCACAGAGTTGTCCGGATCATGTAACCCTTGTTTACAACAGAATGCACATACATTCGGGGGCCTCTCTGGCAGGCAAGATACTGCACTGATCATATGGGAAGCTTGACATAATTTCCACATATTAAATTCAAGAGTTATGAAAATAACAGCTGAACAAGTTTTCGAGATGTGCCCCCCTTTCTTCATGTCAAAAGTTGATAAAAATCAGACAGTGCAATGTTTATAAAATGTAATTCTGCCATTGGGCTGTGTACAAATCGTGCCTTCAGGAAGTCCATGCTCTGTGGCTCTTTTGTAAACGTGTGACGTCACGGGTCACATGGTCTATAAAGACTAAGTTTGTAGTTTTGCTTGACCAAAAATTTGGATTTTTTTTTGATAACCCTTAATCCCGGTCCCCATGATTTTTTTGATTTTATTTATCACAGAATCAAGACTATAGGCTAGTTTGTAACATTCATTGGCAGGCCTTTAGCTTTTTATTGAAGGTAGATTTTAGTACGAGCGGCAACATGACAGTAAAGTTGACGTTTTTCTGTAGGTTAAAGGCACTGGACACGTTTGGTAATTACTCAAAATATATATTAGCATAAAAACATACTTGGTAACGAGCAACGGAGAGCTGTTGATAGTATAAAACATTTTGAGAAACGACCCCCTCTGAAGTAACGTAGTTTTTGAGAAAGAGGTAATTTCTCACTAAAATATTTGAATTTGAAAAAGACTTCAGGCTTGAAGCCTTTTTCAGGCCTCTGAAAGCACACAAATTTGTGCAACAAGGGTGTTTTTTCTTTCATTATTTTCTTGCAACTTCGATGACCAATTGAGCCCAATTCACAGGTTTGTTATTTTATGCATATGTTGGAATACACCAAGTGAGAATACTGGTCTTTGACAATTACCAAACGTGTCCAGTGCCTTTAAGCATTTCTAAAATGCATTGTTTTTTGGGAAGAGTTCATATTCTGTATGGTAAAGAAACACAGCATAAATCCAACCTGTGACAGTTCACGTTTATCGACTAGTCAGGAGGAGGTTTACATGACATTTACTGAAAAAGTACATAAAATAAAATAAACTGCAGTGGATGAACTAGAACTCTTTAGAAAATATAAATCTTACAGTTGTATTTAACTTGTACTTGTAAAGCACAGTATGCTTTTATGTTTCTATATTATTAGCGCCTACGGCTGTCTTTAGTCGTTGCATCAACTGTAGTAGACTCGCCGAATCCAGCAGTAGAATACCCCCTGATTGTGACTTTGTAACGTGTATTTGGTGTGAGGCTTTCTATCTTGAAGCTGGACTGCGTTGGACCGTTAATTATCACAGCCCGAGTATCTGATATTGACTCACCCACATCATTCACTGAAATGAAAACAGAAAATCATCCTCGTCAAAATTATTATTTAAAAAAAACCAGGAAAATTACATCAATGTTTTGGTATTGTATTAAAAGATTGGTGTAAAATTTTCAGAATCGAATTATCCGTTTGGAGTTGGTGGTGAATATTGAAGACTGTGCTCATGGTTTCCAGCCTAAAGTATACACAAAAACAGTTAGTTGACTGACATTTCAACCGTAGTACAGTCTTTCTAACATTTTATCCTTCGAGAAAGACTCTGTTACTGTTAGGGTTGAAACGTCAGGCTACTGGGGGGGGGGGGGGGGGGGGGGGGGGGGGCATTTGTACCACTGTTCGTTTTGGTTGGTAAGTAGTTTACAGCAGCTAATTATATTTTCTAATTTTATATTTGTGTACATTTTTACCAACTCTGTGAAAAATGGTAAATAATTGAAAGAAGAGACGCAAACTTTGTGATTGCTCATGAAGCAAACCGAATTATCATCGAAAGGAAAGTGCAATATTGAAATCATATTTACAAAATGCAGTCATGTAGAAGCCCAACCACCTTGTTGAAAAGCAGGTGGGTCGAGGATTAGCAATGTACCGTATCTGTACTTTTCATCTTTTTATGAAAATTGAAAATTCAGGATTGAAATGAAAACCTAAACTTCTTGAATGATTAATGGATGTCTTTATTATTCCATATAAAAACCACGCGGTGTCGTTATTAATTGGCGCCTCTCGTTCCACTGAGCTCATTAACGATGCACTGGTATTGATTTCACGTCCTCGGACATTGTTATCGCTTAAAATTACTCAGAATTAATTTTTGCAGTTTTCATGTACCAATTCAGCGGCAAACCAATTAAGTGGACTGAAGAAGGAATGCCTACGACCTCGTGCGTGACGTTGATGGTTACAGGTATACCCAATTAAGTTTGTCACTATACCTATACTGAGACCTTGTGTTTATTACAATAATATTCATACTCAAAGGCTGGTATGGAAGTTCTACAAGCCACTGGTTTAACCTTTAACACGCAATCATGCAATCATGTCATTGTTCAGAAGATTGCGTATGACGATAATAGGAATTTATAGAGCGCCTGTTTCCAAAGGATTCAAAGCACTGTGAGCGAAACAACGGAAATCAAAACAATTGGGTTTCTAAGGGTCCCTTAAACTGTTTAAGAGACGAGGCATTCTGGATGGAGATAGGTAGAGAATTCTGAGTTTGGGGACCCGCAAACTACAAGTTAATTATTTGATATCTCGATCGATAGTCAAGCACTAATTGACCGCGACAATATTTCTGCGTCGAAGGCAAAACTAAAATGAACTTTCGTAAGAAACTGTCGTTAAGGATGTGTTTGTTAAAAATAGCTACGTTTACTATTTCTCTACATCATTGATCTCTAAAATAAGTTTGCATATTTTAGTATAATGCATGGTTGTTTTAATTTTCTTGTATACACCCCTCCCACACAATACTGACCACCCGTTTTAACCGTGACTGTAAAATTATTCCTAAAGAGTGTATTGATTCAACCAAATGAAGAAGGAAAATAAATACAAATACAAATACAAAAACAAAAACTCCAATAAAAAAACATAACTTTAGTTTACATGGCTCGATGTTTGTTCTGTAATATTAAATGTCATTATGCTGTTGTATGGTTAATTCTGAAGTCTTTTTGAACATGATGGGACCCACAGGAGACTAATGAATTATCTGAACCAACAAAAGTAGGCATACATGAATGACTGAATAACAGCCAGCGGGTGCGATCACTTGATCATTGTATTAAAGTACACCCCCAGCTTCTTATAAACGCATATTGACCACCTTTATCAAAACACTAATAACCTTTACACGGACTAAATTGATCAAATAAAGGAAGCAGGAAGTATGACTTCCAATTTGAGTAGTCAACGTTTGTTATGTTTGAATGATCGGTTTCCATTTATATGAATTTTATTGTTGCTTATTTTTGTGCTTGTTTATTTTGTATGCGGTCGTAAGTAATGATTTATTGGGGTCTACAGTAGGGCTGCCGACCCGCAATGATTGTGTCTCTTCCCCAAACCACGGTAAGCCCCAACATGTAGCTATAGATGATACGGCATTTAGTTTCTTGCTATTTTGAATTGGTACATAACTTCTACTTCAGGGGTCATGTGTGACCTTCAGGGGTCATGTGTGACCTTCAGGGGTCATGTGTGACCTTTATCCTTTAAAAGGATGGTTGTATGCAAACAAGTAGATGAAATAAAGAAGAAAATCGATTCCAATGTTCCAAAAATGACTGTCCAGTATGCTGCAAAGTCACGACCAGCCTACCGTCCGAAGGATAATTATTGCGGGGGCGCATCTGCCACGTCTCTCTGTATATTTCCCGCGTCTTGCAGGAGTATTTAATTTAATCAAAGAAGAAATAAGTACGTTTTAAAAGTAGGTTAGGTCAATCTAATACAAGGACTGATCGCTTTAGGTATCCACCTTTAAAACCCCAGGTGATGCTATACAACAGTCTAATAATAATAATAATAATTATAGTAAAAATATTTTTACTAGTTTTGGGGGTTTTTTGCTTTGTGTTTTGTTAAATTAACCTCTTTTTTATTGATCAATTATATCTCATTAATTTAAAGCGAGGTTGCCCTATCTTCACTACCCAACCGTTGTGATTTATCATAAATCTGAAGATGTCTCAATCTCGGTTATGAATCACAAGGGTCTGTGGTTATTTCACAACTAGAAACAATTTCACACGGCTGGTTTTTTGTATCTTTATATCGCTGAGGCAATTAGTCTTCAAGGACCATTGTGAAGTATCTCATGTGAAAGAGACTGACCCGACTGAATGAAAAACTATTAAAATAACCAGCCTGCAGCTAAGGGTAACTACTTTAGTTTACTCAGTTGGTTCTATTAATTTTAATCAACTCTGGTGATAGAGAATTTCGTAAAGACAACACAGTGCTGTTGATGAAGAAACGTTATAGTAACAAGTCGCAGTTGTTTTTTTGACCGCGTGAGGGCGTGTGTGAACCAATACGTAATGCGACTAAAATTTACTGGATTTCTTTCATTGTTGTTATTAATTTAGGCATTGATACAAAAAACAACATCCAGGCAGTCAAAATATAACTGCATTTGTGATGCAAGGAAATTCGCCACTAAAAGCGACCTCACGCGGTCAAAAATACTGCCATATATAGGCCTAGTCTAATAACAAATATTATAAAAATCACTCTTACACTAGGGATATTGCAATACACGATTGTTAAAAGGTTAAACTAGGTCGGTGAATGGCAATTTGGTGTATGTAGAGTATTAAGACATTCTAACGTTCTTCCTAAAAAGGAAGAATTTGTAATGTGCTGTTTTTCTGTCCAACAACCACATAATATTGGAATTTCCTCGGGCTTTGTGTACGCGATACTGAACATGTTTGCGTCTTAAAGCACGTGGGCAAACCCAAAGCACAGAGAAGCTCTACATAACCTGTTCCATTTATTAGACCAATGTGCATCTGTGTCAACACACACACTTCATGATTAGCTTGACATTTATAAACGTGTCCCCCAAACAAGGAAACGAAACTCACAACTTATTCCCTGCAGTCCGGAGGGAAATGTACTTTTTGTATGTTAGTGTTTTAAAAAGTTACATGCAATTGTCACTCTGGTTAGACAAAGGCAAGAAATAGAAGCGCAAAGAAAAGGAAATAAAACCATCTGTTATTGTCAAGGCTTGATTCAAGTGACTACCGGTAATTAACCCAGTTTCAAAACTTATTCATCCTGATTGAATTTGTGTTCATCGATGAGGATGTAAGACCTTTAACACACAAACAAACTTCATGTCTTTAAAAATATTGTACAGGATTGGTAATGATACAAAACATCATTATTTAGCTAAGAGAGGTTTGCGGAAACACCATGTTAAAATCTCTTTTGAGTACTGTTGGTTCTGAAAAGAACCGGTAGTTAACGACTCAACGTTTCGATCATTTTTTAGGTTTAACAAAACATCATTATTTAATATTTCCCTCTAAAGGGAGGTCATGTAATGTTCGAGAAAACTGTATCTGAAAACCAAATGAAAGGCAACATCTGATTTCGGTAAAGGGCAATGTGTTTTTACATGCTGAAAATTGTGCATGTTTCTTTTTACTAATTTTTCTCCTGACTCACACAAGGGATTAAGCTGAAATTTTTACAGGTTTTTTACTTCATGTTGGTCACACAAAACATGGACGCTGTCTGCGACTATTTGACCGGCTCTATGACAATCCTGTAACTTTAAAGGGGTCCAGACTAATTTGCTTCCGAGCCTCGGTTTGGAGACAATGGTTTATTAGACCATGTGACCTATGGCGTTACATGTTTGCAGAAGAGCCACAGAGCCCGGACTTCCTGCATGCATGATTTGTACACAGCTCAATAGAAGATGCTATTTACATCACAAAACTTGTTCAGCTGTTTCTTATGTGACAAAGTTATGAAAGAAACTGTAAGATTTCCCATGACCAGTGCTGTGTCTTGCCTCCCAGAAAGGCCGTCGAATGTACAAGGTCAATCTTTATGTAAGCAAAGGTTATGTTCTCAATTGGTGAAAAACTTGCCAAGGTCAGTTACATTTCGTAACCTATAAGCCAACAACCAATTTTAACCGTTTACGCCACCAGCCCATTTCGTCGGATAAGGTTAAGTTATTGGAAATCTAATTATGGATTGAGTAATATTAATGTCGTTAAGCCCGAGTTACCTTGGACGTGGGAGAGCTGGTAGCCAATCAATTGCTCCGATTTGTCCTTTGGCGGGCTCCACTTGACGACCAACGATCGCAATCTGGAACGAGCTGACAGTGATTTCACGGCGCGTGGCACTGCATTCAAAGAGAATCCAAATAATTAGTCTGTACACTAAGATGAACTCACTGCATCCCCGGGGGAGTCACGTTAGATGGATTAAGGGTCTGTTTCATAATCAATGAATTACATTTGCAATTCCTATCAAAACAAATAAACTTATAAATATTTCTTCTATGACTTGCCGTGTTTTCAACGACTACTTTTACACTGCAAAAACTGTGGTGTTAAATTTGACACCATGGGTGCTGTAATTACTGTACCCCCAAAAAGTCAATATTTACACCATAGGTTGATAAAATAACGCCAATTTCTGCCAAAACAACTACATTGGTGTTGTTTTAAAACAATGATGTTAGATTTGATTCCCACCTCGGTATCTATATTCGACAACATCTGGGGTCAATGTTAACACCTCAGGTTTTGCAGTGTATGGGATGCTCTAAAAATTATTTAGAGTGGCGAAACAATATCACACATTGTTCTGAGAATCCCAAGTTAACGTAAACAGAAAATGGCTTCAGGAGTTAAAGTTTTCTTTCTTGAGAAGATATATTGTTACCGTTAAAAAAGTACGAGCAGCCACTTTTGCCTAAAACTTATGATGCATAATAGTTAAACCTTGACACATAGGTATGTTTAGAGGTACATATATTTCCTTGTTCCGTAAGAATGACGGCTTACCAGGGCAGAGTGTTCGCAATAAGTCGTGCTCAAGTGGTTGTGAGTGATCTCGAATGACTCGAGGACCCGGAACTAGCCGAGATGCCTCTATTTATGAGGTGCCTTATTACGGCCGTATGTAATTAACTTTAAAATTAAAAATGTCTCTGCAGGGAATTTTTCATTATTGGGTTCCTCATCAAGGAATTTCATTATTGGGTTCCTCATCAAGGAATTTCATTATTGGGTTCCTCATCAAGGAACTTCATTATTGGGTTCCTCATCAAGGAATTTCATTATTGGGTTCCTCATCAAGGAATTTCATTATTGGGTTCCTCATCAAGGAACTTCATTATTGGGTTCCTCATCAAGGAATTTCATTATTGAGTTCCTCATCAAGGAATTTCATTATTGGGTTCCTCATCAAGGAATTTCATTATTGGGTTCCTCATCAAGGAACTTCATTATTGGGTTCCTCATCAAGGAATTTCATTATTGAGTTCCTCATCAAGGAATTTCATTATTGGGTTCCTCATCAAGGAATTTCATTATTGGGTTCCTCATCAAGGAATTTCATTATTGGGTTCCTCATCAAGTAATTTCATTATTGGGTTCCTCATCAAGGAATTTCATTATTGGGTTCCTCATCAAGGAATTTCATTATTGGGTTCCCCATCAAGGAACTTCATTATTGGGTTCCTCATCAAGGAATTTCATTATTGGGTTCCTCATCAAGGAATTTCATTATTGGGTTCCTCATCAAGGAATTTCATTATTGGGTTCCCCATCAGGGAATTTCATTATTGGGTTCCTCATCAAGGAATTTCATTATTGGGTTCCCCATCAAGGAATTTCATTATTGGGTTCCTCATCAAGGAATTTTGTGTGTTAAGTCAATGGGAGATGTTTAGCTAGCTATAATATTATACAGAGACGAAGGAGCAACTCAAGAAAGCTCCACATCGATTTAGTTATAATAAGTAATTGCGGTTGGGTTTATTGAAACCGAGGACTTTAAAGACAAAAAGGGATTCAGGTGGTGTGTATAAACAAGAGGGGAATTTGTTAAAAACAAGCAACAGTGGAGACCCCCCCCCCCCCCCAAAAAAAGGGGGGGTAAATACCCCCCTCAAAACACCATCAAATTAATAAATAAATGAATAAAAGATACAAACATTAAAAAATTAAAAAATTTGCCTAAATAAATAAATGAAATCAAAATAAAACAAAGCAATAAATAATAAATAAATAAATAAATACGCAAATAAATAAACACATGATAAATAAACAACGACATTAATAAATTATTTTGCCATAGAGTTACCGAAGTTTTGTACTACTCTGATATTACTTTGAACGGTTTAAATTGTTAAGTTTTCATGGTAGAGTGGAGATCAGAGCCTGACTTTTTGGATCTATCCTCGCTCGAGAAATTCAGGTAACGAGTAACGACATCAATGGACTAACTGAAAAATTGTTGATCCTGTAAGGAGAGGTTTGTTGTTGTATTTCTCGCTTTGTGGTTCTACCTCTTTGAGTTCTACCTCAGACTGTTGCATATGGATTGGATTGTAGTTTATACAAGGGACACAATATTGCTCAAGCTGCTTTGCTTAATCTCTGAGTGTCAAGGCAGAGCGGTACGGGGCTCTCGGCTCGAGTTGGTGTTGTCAGAGAGTGGGTTCAGGTCCCGGTCATGACACTTGTGTCCTTGAGCGAGACACTTAACAAATGGATTCGTCATTTTGATGGGATGTCAAGCAGTGTATAGGTCCCGTGTGTTGTGTAATCCACATTAATGAACCCAGTAATTTACTATCTTCAAGGGACGGGGTTTGCCCCACATATGCAAAATGGATATCATGTTATTAAAACAGCTCACCCGTCGTAACATTAATGAGTGCTTTGAGACGCCAGTCCGGTGTGATAAACCGCTATGAGAAAAGCGCTATGATGAGAATTGCGTACTATTCATAATTATTTGTTATCATGAGAACTAATTTCAAAAGTATCTCAAATAAGTTTCGCCAAGAAGCTTAATTATTTCATGTCAATCAAAAGATGTTCGTACATAACACCTCTCTCAACTATATTTGTATTGATTGTCCTT
The DNA here is from genome assembly GCA_037783415.1 of Leptasterias polaris. NCBI lineage: Eukaryota > Metazoa > Echinodermata > Asteroidea > Forcipulatida > Asteriidae > Leptasterias > Leptasterias polaris. The sequence continues at coordinate 991,973 of JAZGTN010000098.1, forward strand.
GTCTTCTTTCCGCGAGATACGGTATAACGTAATCAGATTTCACATGCTTTAACATGTAGGCCTACTACTAGTATTTGTATCTGATGATGTCATTATTAATATTATTTGTTGATCCGTGTATTTATTTATTTATTTATTTATATTATATATAAATTACTTTATGTATCTGGGCTTTAATTATATTATTATTATTTATATTATATTTATATTTACATGTAGCCTATCTGTTTTCATTTTATTTATTTTTTGGTATGTAGGCCTATGTATGTGTTTATAACTTTATTTATTTGTTTCTTTGTTAGTTAATCTTTTCTAGTTAATTTTCTTTTACATTTATATATTGAATTTTTATTTTCAAATTTAAAGATATATTTTCTCTTTCCTGTAATTGGCGGCTCGTCCGCTGTTGGTTTGGACAATAAATACAAATAAATACACCTTTGATAAATACTTCCATGCTTAACGAGATATAAAACCATAACAAATATTTACCTTTGACCTTGGCTTCCATTGTCTCGTTTCCGTTGTTGCATCGCGGTGACGTGCCGACATTCTTGAGTCGAACTGAGAAATCGAGCATTTTGGAGTTGAATTTGACTGCGTTGAGACACCCTTCAAAGTGGGCGGAGGTCACTTGAGTAGTCGTCACGAATGAAGGCAGACCCCCAAGAAACAACGGTCCGTTCAGATTGATGAATCTGGAATATCATAAACGTAACAATTGGCATCGTATATTTTGTGATCGCAACTTACTGTATCAAACCTAACCCAGTTTACTGATTTCTGCATGCAATTATAGATTGTCCCCATAACTTAAATTGAATAGTTTTGAATTACTGTATCACTGTTTTATGCATTTAATACGTTCCCCCAAGCAGTGACGTAAGCGGACATAAGTCTATGGGGCGGGGGCAAAGACGTATAATGGGGAGGTGTTCTTTCAGTAAAACCATTTATTTGTCTTACTCATTTGTGGGAAAATAGGTGGAGGGGTTAATCCCTTGCCCCTTCCCTTGTTACGCCACTGACTTCAAGCAAAACACACATCAACCAAAAATAGTTCCATGCGGTGATTGGTGGCAGTATGCCTTTCATAGTTCATAAGTTAGGCTAATTATTAAAGTTTGTTTTTTTAATACAGCAATCTTTACTTTTATACCGTAATATCTCACAGTATCGATTAGGACTCACTGTGATCTTGGTGGTTTTCCGAGCCACCCAATGCCAATACATGATGCATCAGCATTATCAACATTCCAATATGCAGCATCTTCGATACATCCGTCTATGCCAAGAAGAATGTTCTGTGAAACAAAAATACACAGACTTGGACAACTTGAATCAATCCATCTCAATTTGGTTGACATTAATGAACTTGTAGTTCATTGTCAACCAACGTGTACATACATTGAGAGGTAAATTTATTAGTATACAGTTAGTGATTCCGTTACTAGTCATCGCACTGGTAACTTTCATCTTTTCTGTGAATTATTGTCTGATAAGATGTGCCGTATTCTGATGATCTCACCCCCCCCCCCCCCCCCCGGTTCTATTCTTCTTGTCGGTTCCATTTCGTTGTATATATTGTAAACACATTTGGCAGACAAACCTCTGATATGTCTTATAGCACAGTTTAAAGAGCCAAAGTTCAAAATTGCAACGTTTCGCGAAGCTTTTCTGCCGAAACTAAAAAACTAAAACAAAAAATGCAGCAGCTGCTTTATATGTATGCAAATGATTTGCATATGACACACCATCATAAAAACAAAGACGCCACTGTATCACTCAGCTCTCAGGTCAATGGTAAATAACCTTTTGAAAAAGTTTTATTTTATGAAAAAGTTTTCTCTTTATTAGAGTCTACAGAATCTAAAGAATCATGGTAATAACCTTGTCAGGAAGTTTGGAGGGACACTGTCAGTTAGAAGGAATAAGTTGATGGATTAATCGTCTCTGATTATGGAATGACAAAATGGACACTATTTGGCAAAACTTTAACGACGGTATTTGGCTGGAATGGTCGGCAGGAGTGAACAGTATGTGAACAGTTTGCAGGAGGAAATGTCAGCATTTAGCAGGAGGTTAACCGGCATTTGACTGGGATCGACACTTTCGACCCTGATGACCTTCAAATAAAAAATTATTCCAAGCAGTTTTAGCGCAAAGTTAGTCTGAAAAGTGAAACTGTAAAACGTTCACAGAAATTAACGGGAAATGGATGGTCAAGTCATCAAAGAAAACAAGTTATTTGCTAAAACAGACCAGGATAATTTTAATAACACAGTATCAGACTACAGAAAAACACTCAACGAAGTCCTAAGGTGTGTAAAGCTATGAATGATAGGGCTCCTCCCTATCTCAAAGAAATTCTCTCACCATATACGCCAACTCGCAATCTTCGCTCTACAAACCAACTTCTTTTAACTGTCCCTAATACAACCACTTCCAACGGCGTTCGCGCTTTTTCTGTATCTGCACCCACTCTCTGGAACTCTCTTCCTTTACATATCCGAGCTACAAAGTCTCTGGACATTTTCAAAACATTGCTAAAAACTCACCTGTTCAATATTTATTATGATTGACTATCTGTTTGTTATTTTTTCCACTTGTTTTTGCCGACACATTTATGTAAATCTGTTTTATTCAATGTGCTCTTATTTCTTTCTAAGCTACGTAATTTGTAATCTTTTTGGTTACTCTTTCAGTTTTTTGTTTTTGTTTGGTTTTTATGCGCCTCGGAATAAGTTTAGTCTTAGATAGATGGCGCTTTACAAGTTTTAATTATTATTATTATTATTATATATCTGCTGGTTTAAAACTACGAACAAATAAAATCTGAATTATTAAAAAGATGCGAGAAAGTGCTAAATGTTTTGATCATGAAGTGTTACGAATCCATATAATCACAAATATGGCAGCGGATACTTCTGGCATGACATCGGGCTCAAAAATACATTATGCCTCCGTATAGACATACAACCCAAATGATACTCACTGGGGCTCTATTAGCCTTTTTGAGATATGGTGGACACTATAGATAGTTCCCAGTAGACGCCATCTTTACGGGCAAATCGCATTTTGGCTTGCAGGCGCGTCAAGCGCTCAAATTATTAACGCAGCCACGTCGTTTACTAACCAATCACGCTATGAGTTGTGTGAAATGTGCGCGTGCTGCATCACGCTGTTCTCACGCGTAACGCATGACTGTGTGTTCCAAATAGACCTTATGCATTGACGTCACCAAGCCGCCATCTTAGAGGTAAACTGATGATGAAACAATGGAAACGCGCTGATTTGTACGCGCGGCGCACAGGACTGACCAATGAACATCTTCCCTTTGACCTCTAGGTGAGGGCGCCCTACTCAAATGACGTCATATGCATAAGGTCTATTGCCCGTAAAGATGGCCGATTTACGTCATATTGCAACCTATCTATATGAAATTTGGTGTACACAGACAAATTTACCCAAAGCTTTATAGTGTCATAGTATAGTGTCCGCCATATCTCAAAATGGCTTATAAACGTATCCCTCCCAATAATAAACATTAGGCCATGCTCCTTACAAATTAGAGATAATTACCGAAAGAAAATTAAATTTGCCTTTTCCCTGCTGACAGCTAAACGGTTACGAGGAAGGTCCAAAGGTTAAGGACACAAACATTAAGTTTTTAAAAGATTGTAAAATAATGTACATAATAGGAAGTGTTTAATTTGAAAATTGAGCTGACGTGATAATCACCTCACCGCGTATCACGTGACTTAATGGTAAAATTTGGTAGTCTAATTAAATGGCTCTTTCTTATTTTTAATTACTATGTTTTTATAATACAAAAAGTCCAAAGATTATTTATGTACGATTTCTTATATCTAAATAGTGAGAATTGGAAAAAACCTGTGTTGCGTTCAAAATAATCAATTTGTAAATTTGTTTATAATAACAAACACCTTGACATCAAAATTGCAAAAGGTCTGTGTTTTCAACAAAGCATTAGAGAAAGCAACTAATTTGTGTATCGAGTTAAGAAGATGCAATGATCCTGGCTTTAAAAAAATCAATAAATTCAGTCAGAGCAATTTTTCCATCTAGTTATTGATTGATTTTTGTGACGTAAGGTGACCAGAGTAGTTGTTGATTTTCGTTACCGTGGCAGCCGATTTCCTGTCAGTCTAATTCGAACCCCAATTTTCCAGGAGATCACTGAGTGAGAGTATGTATTGTTCGTGTTCAGCAACTCACAATTTCAAGCCGGAGTGAGAAAATGGCCGTCTTGATTAGTTTGATTTGTCTCTTGCTTGAGATGTTTCTTGAGGTTTCAGCATCTTATAGTGTTAGTGGTCTTTACCGAGAGGTCTGGTACCAGCCGGTAGAGCACCACGCCCTACTAGGCCAGTCCTTCATGAATATCTCCGGCATCTCTGCCGTCATATGTTCAGTTCGGTGCCTCAGCCATCACGGATGTTTCTCTTTCAACTACGATCACATCAACCATGTCTGTCAGATGAACAACGTCAGTGCCGAGCACGTTTGTGCCAACTTTCAAGGAATGCTGTATTTTTCGTATTACGACGCAACTGCAAAATCAACGACTTGTCAGGTACTTGTAAAATTCGTTCATGTGTAATTTTCAAATTGATTTACCCATGTTCTGTCTATTTATTTTTATACTCAAAGTATTTACATTCGTACGAACAGAACTAACTTATTCTTACTTTAACAAATGAATTATACATCAATTACAACTGTGTTTTGTTACTACTTGCTCCACAGAATACTGATGTTTCCCGTAATGGAAAATGTACTCCTTTGAAGGTCTGTGAGGATTTGGGTGAGTAATCAGATATTAGCATTTGTTTTAATTCGGCTGGATTGATTTATTTAATTGATTTATAAATGTTACTTAGAATTTTCGTTCAGTCCTTTCCGCAATATAGGCATTATGTGTATAAGAAATGCTGTATCTTTTTGTTCCCGATCCAGAGAAACTCGGTCTTGAAGATGGTTCGATCCCCGATGAGAGCCTCTCCGCATCAAGTAACTGGAATCGCCAAGGAGGTTATACAGGTATGAGCACGCCGTCTGATGGCCGTCTCAACAAGATACCGCCTGACGATGGTACTATAGGAGCATGGCATCCAAGGGTAGCGAATAGCAACCAATGGATACAGGTGGAGTTAGGCAACCCGACCTACGTCACTGGGGTACTCACACAAGGGCGTTATGGTGGACCACCCCAGTGGGTGACCAAGTACAAAGTGCAGTTCGAACCGCCCTCACCGGCATGTCTTGCTGACTTGAAAGACCAACTTGGTCAAACTCAGGTATGCTGATATATAGCCTCTTTCGATTTCACACCTTTTTCAGATGATAAAAACCCTCTTTATGAATTTAACTATTACGCTTTGTATCACTCCTTTCAGATATTCAATGGCAACACCGATAAAAGCAGCATCGTGGAGAGGCGCTTCTTCAAGCCCGTCTTGACGGTCAAGATTCGCATCGTGCCCGTTGAGTGGCAAGAATTCATCGCGCTGCGCTTTGAGCTGCTTGGCTGTAAAAAAAAAAGTTACGTGCAGTGAACGACCTTAGAAGTGAAAGGGGAACATCGCATAACATCAGATTTCAGGCGTTGATAACAAGTCTGTGACGTATTTACAACCTCAATCTTGGCGGCCTTGTTATCATCGACAAAGCGAACTCTTTGACTTGATATTGTTAACATTTCAGTCTAGTTTTGCACCAATTTCACACCCAATTTGGGAACGGCATTATGTGTTTAAAAAAGTTGTATTGGTTTTTAGAAGAGCAAATAATTCCCATCCTCCGGTCTCTAGGAACATACATGTAGGCCTACTCATTATTTTGTTTTGTGGTTCTGTGAAAACACACACTAATGGTAAAACGTTCACGTTATACAGGTGTTTTTTATTTTGAATTTTGGCAATGAAAGTAAGCCATTCAATTCTACTTTCTCGACTTTCCAAAGTATTCCAGACAGGACATTTTCTGTGATTGGAAAAGGTGTGTGTATCTCCAGGTTTAAAAACTACGAAATAAAATACCAACAATTAATTGATGTGAGAAAGTGCTAATGACAAAGTGTTACGAATCCTTGTAATCACAAATAATAAAGAAAGTGTTCGCACAAAGTTTTAAAAGACAAAATAGTATTAAGATGAATAAATCTGTATAATAATCTGTCCGTCGTGTACACCATCTTTTGGGAAGGCTCCGTAAACAATCTGACGTCATAGACGCATGACCAATCAGATCACAGTATGCTAATGTGCGGACACTATAAGGCAGCGGATACTTCTGGCATGACACCGGGCTCAAAAATACATTATGTCTCCGACGACATAAAACCCAAATGATACTCACTTGGGCTCTATAAACGTATCCCCCCCCCCCCCCCCCCAGTAATAAATATTAGGCCATGCTCCTTACAAATTAGAGAGAATTACCCAGAGAAAATAGAAGGTGCTCTTTCCCTGCTGACAGCTAAACGGTAACGAGGAAGGTCCAAAGGTTAAGGACACAAACTTTAAGTTTTTATAGACTGTAAAAATGAGCAGGTTGCATCAGACACAAAACAGATTGAGGGCGCACTTGCGTTTACTGCAGTATGTACATACCAGAATGCGTTTTATTTGGAAATTGAGTTTACGTCATAATGACGTCAACATGTACCGCATGACATTAGCTTAAAGGTTCAATTTGGAATTCTAGTGTCTAGTTTTTATTTTTTGGTATTTTTATAATAAAATGTCCAAATCTAATGATGAAAGATGATTTCTACTCTTAAATGTGGAAAATGGAAAAGCCATGTGTTCTGTTCAATAAAACAAAACATTTATAGTTCTGTTTATATCGAGACAAGGGAAGGAGGCCTCTACTTAAAAAGGACGAGCATTTACCAAAACACACCAAAGGAATCCATACAATGTCGTCTATAAAATGATCAGCGATCTCCAACACTTGAACTGATACCAATCAATAGCACATAATACAAAATAGCATTAACACAGTCACTTATTAAGGGCGAAAGGGCAACACGAAGTTGGCTACATACAAACACAATTACTCGATTCAAATAGCCCTAAAATGTTAATAATAAAAAGATGATTTAAAACAAAGCTATATTTACAGAGAGCTCTAGGATACTATTCCTACCAGAACAACCGTATTTGGAGTATGGCTATAGCCATGCTCCCTACAAAATCATAGAGAAAATGTGCTCACTATTTATCATTAAAAAAAACAAAAAACACCATGACATCAAAGTTGCAGAAGGTCTGGAACCCTAACCCTTGTATTCAACAAAGCATTCTAGAAACTAATTATGTTTGTGCGCTTGTTTTCGGGAAGCACGGAAGTGTATTGCAGCAACATGAATTAAACAAATCTCTCTCTCTTATCAAGTACGTACACGATAATTTCAAACCTTTCGTGTACGTACACGATAAGTTCAAAATTATTGTTTACGTACACGGGAAAGAGAGATTTTGTATTCATGTGTGTCGGCAATACGCTTCCGTATGAAAGCAATGATCCTGGCTTTTTAGAAATTATTTAATTAAAAAGGAGCGGTTTTCCATCTGGTTATTGATTGAATTTATTGACGTCAGCTGAGCAGAATAGTTGTTGATTTTCGTTACCGTGGCAGCCGATTTCCCGTCAGTCTATTCAAACCACGATTTTCCAGGAGATCACTGAGTGAGAGTAGGTATTGTTCGTGTTCAGCAACTCACAATTTCAAGCCAGAGTGAGAAAATGGCCGTCTTGATTAGTTTCATTTTTCTCTTGCTTGAGATGTTTCTTGAGGTTTCAGCATCTTATAGTGTTAGTGGTCTTTACCGAGAGGTCTGGTACCAGCCGGTAGAGCACCACGCCCTACTAGGCCAGTCCTTCATGAATATCTCCGGCATCTCTGCCGTCATGTGTTCAGTTCGGTGCCTCAGCCATCACGGATGTTTCTCTTTCAACTACGATCACATCAACCATGTCTGTCAGATGAACAACGTCAGTGCCGAGCACGTTTGTGCCAACTTTCAAGGAATGCTGTATTTTTCGTATTACGACGCAACTGCAAAATCAACGACTTGTCAGGTACTTGTAAAATTCGTTCATGTGTAATTTTCAAATTGATTTACTCATGTTCTGTCTATTTATTTTATGACGGACATACTCATTTACATTCGTAAGAACAGAACTAAGTTTTTCTTACTTTAACTTAACAAATGAATTATACATCAACTATGTGTTTTGATGCTACTTGCTCCACAGAATACTGATGTTTCCCGTAATGGAAAATGTACTCCTTTGAAGGTCTGTGAGGGTTGGGTGAGTAATCTTATATTAGCATTTGTTTTAATTCGGCTGGATTATTTAATATTAATGAATGTTACTTAGAATTTTCGTTCAGTCCTTTCCGCAATATAGGCATTATCCTATGTGTATAAGAAATGCTGTATCTTTTTTTTCCCGATCCAGAGAAACTCGGTCTTGAAGATGGTTCGATCCCCGATGAGAGCCTCTCCGCATCAAGTAACTGGGAACGCCAAGGAGGTTATACAGGTATGAGCACGCCGTCTGATGGCCGTCTCAACAAGATACCGCCTGACGATGGTACTATAGGAGCATGGCATCCAAGGGTAGCGAATAGCAACCAATGGATACAGGTGGAGTTAGGCAACCCGACCTACGTCACTGGGGTACTCACACAAGGGCGTTATGGTGGACCACCCCAGTGGGTGACCAAGTACAAAGTGCAGTTCGAACCGCCCTCACCGGCATGTCTTGCTGACTTGAAAGACCAACTTGGTCAAACTCAGGTATGCTGATATATAGCCTCTTTCGATTTCACATCTTTTGCAGATGATAAAAACCCTCTTTATAAATTTAACTATTACGCTTTGTATCACTCCTTTCAGATATTCAATGGCAACACCGATAAAAGCAGCATCGTGGAGAGGCGCTTCTTCAAGCCCGTCTTGACGGTCAAGATTCGCATCGTGCCCGTTGAGTGGCAAGAATTCATCGCGCTGCGCTTTCAGCTGCTTGGCTGTAAAAAAAAGTTACGTGCAGTGAACGACCTTAGAAGTGAAAGGGGAACATCGCATAACATCAGATTTCAGGCGTTGATAACAAGTCTGTGACGTATTTACAACCTCAATCTTGGCGGCCTTGTTATCATCGACAAAGCGAACTCTTTGACTTGATATTGTTAACATTTCAGTCCAGTTTTGCACCAATTTCACACCCAATTTGGGAACGGCATTATGTGTTTAAAAAAGTTGTATTGGTTTTTAGAAGAGCAAATAATTCCCATCCTCCGGTCTCTAGGAACATACATGTAGGCCTACTCATTATTTTGTTTTGTGGTTCTGTGAAAACACACACTAATGGTAAAACGTTCACGTTATACAGCTGTTATTTTTTTTGAATTGTGGCAATGAAAGTAAGCCATTCAATTCTACTTTCTCGACTTTCCAAAGTATTCCAGACAGGACATTTTCTGTGATTGGAAAAGGTGTGTGTATCTGCAGGTAAACTACGAAATAAAATAACAACAATTAATTGATGTGAGAAAGTGCTAATGACAAAGTGTTACGAATCCTTGTAATCACAAATAATAAAGAAAGTGTTCGCAAAAAGTTTTAAAAGACAAAATAGTATTAAGATGAATAAATTTGTATAATAATCTGTCCGTCGTGTACACCATCTTTTGGGAAGGCTCCGTAAACAATCTGACGTCATAGACGCATGACCAATCAGATCACAGTATGCTAATGTGCGGACACTAAGGCAGCGGATACTTCTGGCATGACACCGGGCTCAAAAATACATTACGTCTCCGACGACATAAAACCCAAATGATACTCACTTTGGCTCTATAAACGTATCCCCCCCCCCCCCCCCAATAATAAATATTAGGCCATGCTCCCTACAAATTAGAGAGAATTACCAAGAGAAAATAGAAGGTGCTCTTTCCCTGCTGACAGCTAAACGGTAACGAGCAAGGTCCAAAGATTAAGGACACAAACTTTAAGTTTTTATAGACTGTAAATGAGCAGGTTGCATCAGGCACAAGACAGATTGAGAGCGCACTTGCGTATACTAGGAAGTGTTTAACACTTGAAAGTTGAGTTTACGTCATAATCGCATCACCGTTTATCACGTGACTTAACGGTTCAATTTGCTTGTCTAATTAAATAGCTCGTCCTTATTTTGAATTACTTTGTTTTTGTAATACAAATTCCAAAGAATAATGATGAAATACGATTTCTTATCTAAAAAGTGGAAATTGGATAAGCCCAGTGTTCCGTTGAAATTATCAATTTCTAGTTTTCTTTATATTATACACAAACACCACGACATCAAAGTTGCAAAAGGTCTGTGTCTTTAGTTTAGATGCAATGATCCTGGCTTTAAAAAAAATCAATTAATTCAGTCAGAGCGGTTTTTCAATCTGGTTATTAATTGATTTTTGTGACGTGAGATGAACAGAATAATTGTTGATTTTCGTTACCGTGGCAACCAATTCCCTTGCAGTTTAATTTAAACCACGATTTTCCAGGAGATCACTGAGTGAGAGTAGGTATTGTTCGTGTTCAGCAACTCACAGTTTCAAGCCGGAGTGAGAAAATGGCCGTCTTGATTAGTTTCATTTTTCTCTTGCTTGAGATGTTTCTTGAGGTTTCAGCATCTTATAGTGTTAGTGGTCTTCACCGAGAGGTCTGGTACCAGCCGGTAGAGCACCACGCCCTACTAGGCCAGTCCTTCATGAATATCTCCGGCATCTCTGCCGTCATGTGTTCAGTTCGGTGCCTCAGCCATCACGGATGTTTCTCTTTCAACTACGATCACATCAACCATGTCTGTCAGATGAACAACGTCAGTGCCGAGCACGTTTGTGCCAACTTTCATGGAATGCTGTATTTTTCGTATTACGACGCAACTGCAAAATCAACGACTTGTCAGGTACTTGTAAAATTCGTTCATGTGTAATTTTCAAATTGATTTACTCATGTTCTGTCTATTTATTTTATGACGGACATACTCAAAGCATTTACATTCGTAAGAACAGAACTAAGTTTTTCTTACTTTAACTTAACAAATGAATTATACATCAATTACAATATTGTGTTTTGTTCCTACTTGCTCCACAGAATACTGATGTTTCCCGTCATGGAAAATGTACTCCTTTGAAGGTCTGTGAGGGTTTGGGTGAGTAATCAGATATTAACATTTGTTTTAATTCGGCTGGATTATTTATTTTCGTTCAGTCCTTTCCGCAATAATTATGTGTATAAGAAATGCTGTATCTTTTTGTTCCCGATCCAGAGAAACTCGGTCTTGAAGATGGTTCGATCCCCGATGAGAGCCTCTCCGCATCAAGTAACTGGGAACGCCAAGGAGGTTATACAGATATGAGCACGCCGGCTGATGGCCGTCTCAACAAGATACCGCCTGACGATGGTACTATAGGAGCATGGCATCCAAGGGTAGCGAATAGCAACCAATGGATACAGGTGGAGTTAGGCAACCCGACCTACGTCACTGGGGTACTCACACAAGGGCGTTATGGTGGACCACCCCAGTGGGTGACCAAGTACAAAGTGCAGTTCCAACCGCCCTCACCGGCAGGTCTTGCTGACGTGAAAGACCAACTTGGTCAAACTCGGGTATGCTGATATAGCCTCTTTCGATTTCACATCTTTTTCAGGTTATAAAAACCCTCTTTATGCAATTATCAATTATGCTATTTATCACTCATTTCAGATATTCAATGGCAACATCGATAAAAGCAGCATCGTGGAGAGGCGCTTCTTCAAGCCCGTCTTGGCGGTCAAGATTCGCATCGTGCCCGTTGAGTGGCAAGAATTCATCGCGCTGCGCTTTGAGCTGCTTGGCTGTAAATAAATTACGTGCGGTAAGCGACCTTGCGAAAGGGAAACATCGCATAACATCAGATTTCTGGCGTTGAAAACCATTCTGTGACCTATTAGTATTACAACAACCTCAATCTTCGCGGCCTCATTATCATCAACATCGTGAACGTTTTGTCCTCATCTTTTAAACATTTAGTTTAGTTTGACATATTTTTTCTTGAAACAAATTTGACACCCAATTAGTGAACGGCATTAACATTTCTTTACAAATTGTATAGATGTATGGTATGTCGTTGGCTTTTAGTAGAGCAAATACATTCCTATCCTCTGATCTCTATAGGAACATACTCATATTTTGTTTCATGGTTCTGTGTAAACAAATAATAATGGTAAAATGTGTTCGTTTATACCTGGTTTTTATTCGAATTGTGGCAATCAAAATAAGCCATTCGTTTTTTGGATTGGTACTGTATACTTTATTATATGATGATTTTTTTATTTGTTTTTTCATTTTTGACGTTTAAGCATGCAATGCTGTTTTAATTAAATTTTATTGAAAGTCAGTTTGTCTGAACCGAAACAAAAATTGTTGAGATTCATTTTTCTCAGAATGTGGTGTTGAAAATTGTTTGCACTGGAAGGGTAGGCCTATAGAATAAAATGGATTTACAACATTTTAATGTGATGTTAGAGACTTGTAATTTTTTCCCCACACACATGAGGACTCAATCTATGAGAAAATGAGTACAAAACAAAATTGAATTGCTCACTTTCCTTCCTCTTTAACAAAAGGGATCCGGGTGTTTAACAGAGCGAGGACGTCCTCGCTTCGTTTTCGTTTACAAAACCAATGGGGACTTCGCTAAAAAAAATCAAAAACAATGGGAGAACAAAGAGAAGCCCTCGATTAGCGGGATCCACAAACGTGTGTGGGTGTGTGTTTGTATGAGGGGGTGGGGTGGATTTGGTACTGAATTGTTTTAAATTTATATTTTGTTTTTGTCTTAACAAGTCCCTTCTTTACTTTTTAACTTTGTTAATAATAGGCTCAATGTATAGTATATGGTTGCTGGGTGTACAGTATGTTGATCGTATATGTCTCAAAGTTTGGCTATTAATAAATATTACGAATACAATTATATTTCCTGGTTAGGACTTCTCATTTGTTTGTCCCAACTGGCCCGGTGTAATGCATTCAACGGATTATTCGAACCTGGGTTGCCAACTTCAATTGGCACAAACACGGTTCAACTGCATCCTAAACATCAAAGAGAGTGCGCCCTCGCTTGGCGAATCGCAACAGATATTTCAGGAGATTTTAACGTATCACATCAGCCGTTATACGCCATGATTCACTAGTTTTCAAATTCTAATTATTCATACAATCATAGACAAATTATTATTTGTTTGCTTAGAAATAAGGTGAAACATGAATTCAACGTTACCCCTCCTACGTTGTTGACATAAACATCATGCCAGTGTCCATCACTGACATCAGTTGCAATAGACGCACTGACTACACTGGTGCCCAGCCTGCTGGACTTGATGAACTGTAGCCGGCCACCAACGATCTGCAGTGCGATGGACTCGCCCCTCCCTCTTAGATATGGACCATTGTACAACAAGATACCATTAGGCTTACTGGTCTTGAATCTTCAAAAGGGAAAGGAAAATGTAAGAAAATGTTCTTGATAACATTGATAAACACATTTTGGGAAGGAGCAGCAGCGCTGCAGTGGGAGGGGGATGGGGCGCAAGTACATCCTTACCCTTAAACTTTGTTCAATCATCATGTGGTTGACAAAAATATATATATTCTGATCTGAGTAATGTTTGTTGTAATAAATTTAAAACAAAAGATAAATCATTTTTTTAAACAAATATTTTAACATCATTATTAGCGAATGGTTTATACACAGTCTTTCACTGAAACATTTTCCCAGGATAAATGAATAGAAATAAAGAATCGGTAGAAGACACATGAAACAATACAAGCAGCGTGGTTATACCGGGAATTGGTCATTGGGAAAAAAAATTATTGGAAAACTTGAGGCAGATAATAGACTTGTAGACAAGTCGTTAAATGTCTGTCGCGGTGATAGCGGAACGGCTTTCTCGCAATATCCCGCGAGAGGGCTGCTCTGTGCGAGATTACTGCTCTCAAGACTGGTCAGAGTCAGCAGCCAGCAACTTCGCGCGAGAGCAGTGATCTCGCGAGAGCATTCTTTATTAGGCTACAACACCACACGCGACTCGACTCACCGCGACCATCATTAACGACTTGTCAACAAGTCTAGGCAGATAACAATTAGGCCTATACCTTGTTTGAGGGCGCCCTGTTACGTCAGGTTTTTGCCATTAGGTTATGAGGAGGGATTCTATAAACACCGGTTCACTAAAATCGTTTTACAATCCTCGTCTCGTGTTATTTTACTGTTTATAAATCACTTGTTATCATTATCATTATTACGTACCGTAACGTGATGTGGAACTTCCTCACAATACGCCCCAACGGTTTGAACGCCAGGAAAGAGTCGTCGGTAAAACTGCGTGTAGTCATTTCACAGTGGGGACCGTCATATCTCGTGTAGTCTCTGCACCGGCACTCAACTTCCCCTGCTTCATCGACGGTACACGTTCCGCGTCTGTTGCATATGGCTTCTGGGCAAGTGCCGGCTGGAAACGGAGGCTGGCAGGTATCGTTACCTACTGAAATTAAAAATTAGGAATAATGGTTTTCAATGTTGCATCTTCATTGAAAACTACAGGACATGAATTAATACACTTCTCTAAAACCTTATGAATGTACTATCGCATTAAATAGCATTTTACTATTAAAATGTGTGTTTCGGTTGCATTTTCGTCATTCTATTTTCGTTGTTAAATCATTCAGCCAAGGCCTTTTGCTCAGAACTATTAAGGTCTTTATTTGCAATTTCTATTCGTAATGATCAAAAGGTATGAAGAATGCGTTTATATTATAAAACAATTATCAAAATCATTAAACAAATGTTTTACTTAGAAAATTAATGGGTTTTTTGCCAAACAAAAATACTTTGAAGACCACTCTTGATCAATAAACTCCAGTTACCAGCAGGAGCTCCAAAATATGCAAAAGCAAATTTATGACACCATACAAATTGCATGCACTAATGACCGAAGACGGAGACGGGGCCTAGGCCGAATGGGAAAAGGCCCAGGACTGTTAATAATTTACCTGGAAATAAACACTGACATCGAAAGCCATCTCTCAAATCCAAACATTCCTCAAACTTGTCACATGATACGGACGTACATGACCCCTGCGATGCCTGACAGTGTGTTAGAAGGATCACATTGAAAGATACATAGGTAAGTCCAAGTGCTACCGGTGCAACCACACTCGATGTATTGGTGACGGTGGGCCGAAGAAGACACAGTGATCTGATAGAATCGGGAGTCATGTCTACTAACGTCTGAAGACGTTCCACTTCCAGGTATGTCATTGACTGGAGCTCATCCGTTGGAATGAAAGTTCCGTCCCGTCGCCTGACAGCTAGAGACACCCTCAATACGGGCGCCTCCGTAGTCACTCCAGGGTGTTGATCATTTAAACCTCTGCGAATTAAGAAGGTAACGAGCTCCTCGTCTGTTCGGAAAATGTCAGCGATGATGGCTATGAGGTCCCGGTGTCGGGAGAGAAAAGTCTCCCTGTCTGAGCGAATACGAATCCGCATTGAGATGCTGTTCTCGAAAGTTGTGTATGTGACTTGCTTCATGTAAATCGTGCAGTTGCATGTAACACTATTAATGCCATCTGAAAAAGACAATAAATTGTAAATTATTTTTCTTCATGTGACAAAGATCCCCGTTTCCCTCAAACTTGTTTTTCTTCTATTGTTTGCTTGTTTGCTTGTTTGTTTATTTGTTTGTTTGTTTGTTGTTGTTGGTGTTGTCATCGTTGTTGTTGTTGTTGTTGGTGTTGTCGTCGTTGTTGTTGTTGTCGTTGTCGTTGTCGTTGTCGTTGTCGTTGTCGTTGTCGTTGTCGTTGTCGTTGTCGTTGTCGTTGTCGTTGTCGTTGTCGTTGTCGTTGTCATTGTCGTTGTCGTTGTTTAACCAGATTAACCTGCCGGCGCTACGAACTGAACTATCTAGCCCTATGTTACTGGTCTCCCTATTTTGTCAATATCTTTGTTCTGGATGCCAGACATAAGCCATTCAACCTGTAACTGTCGTATCGCCAGGGATCACACCAAAGTTTAAAACACAACCAAGAAAGCGGCAGAGAATGGTGCATCACATGGGAAACTTACTGGATACATTTCAATACGGCAGTTAATACAGGTTGATTGGCTTCTGACTGGCACACCCGAACGCAGATATTGACAAAAATTAATAGGGAAACCCCCAACATTAGGGCTATGTTCAGTTGGTGGAACACCGGCACATTTATCTGGGGGTTGCAGGTTCAAGTCCAGCTTTAGTCAGTGATTTTGGTTCAACCTATAACATAATGATTGTTTTTACCTGAAACGTTCACTGTCAGATGACCAGTCAATGGCTTAAAATCTGAGTAGGGTTCTTGGTGATAGGCGTAGATCGCTCCAGTAGTTTCATCTATAGAAAATGTTACACCAACTCTATGGTTGATAATATCGGAATGACCTCCTGACCGCCTCCTGTCTCCTATTCCTAAGGACACCGCACTGATGAGCAGGTGGTATTTTAAGGAGTCATCCGCGTCCTTGTCGAGAGCGCCAACCTTTCCGATTACATTATAGCCCCCAGTTCCCTCGTAGAAGTTGTAGAAGATGACCTGGTCGGCTGGAACTATCGGTGCGTTGTCGTTTTCGTCCCCGATATGGATCACCAGGCGAGCATCACTGAATAGCCTTCCAGATGACGCCCTCACTACGACTTCGTACTCGCCACGTTCCTCCCGGTCGAACCGGTAGAGGGTGTGGACAACCCCGGTCCGCCGGTCTATCTGGAACCAGTTCTGGCGTACGCGTTGCACGAACGCGTATAAGATGATGGCGTTTGGTCCTTCATCGGCATCGATTGCAGTGACCTGCCCGATGAGGTCAAAGGGCAAGTTGTTCTCGGGAACTACGAGGTCAATCGTATCAGAGAGGAACTTCGGTGGGTTGTCGTTGACGTCGCCGACCCGGATGAAGATTTCTGCAGACCCTTCTTGCCGTGGTATTCCACGATCGGTTGCGATGACAAAAAAATTGTAATTGGATACTCGCTCACGATCGAGGGATCCAAGAGTGCGGATTAGTCCACTTTTGTCGTCGACGGTAAATTTGTTTTTATGGTTACCGGACAGTGTGTAGGTTATTTCACTATTTCGACCTAGAAAAAAAAGGGTAACACAACCGTCAAATAGCAAAGTAATCTTAAGTAAAAACATTCACCAGAGTATTAATGAAACTTAAATATCAGATTCAATATACACCTTTATGGCTCGTTAATTTTTCGGGATTGATGTTTGCTCTTAAGTATTGGTTTTTAGCAGGCTTATGCATTATTTATGCTCATGTATACGGGTGACATTTCGCTCGCATTTCCGTATGCTATTTACATTCACGCCTGCGTGTACAGACACTATTGGTTGGCAAACGCCACGGAGTTGTGCACTAGGAAGACACACAAACGCATGTGCGTCACGCCACCATTAGCCCCATACAAAATTCCCGCATTTTGCCAACCAGCGTAGTAATACTAGTACTCACTAGTGCGCACGCACGTGTGTGCAATTTACATATATCACGGGAAAGGTCTATTGCGCCGTGAGTAGGGGGGAAATGGTCAACCAATAAGACTATAGATAGGTTGCAGTATGACGTAGGTCGGCCATCTTTACGGGCAATTTGGAACACACAGTCCCGCGTTACGCGTGAGAACGGCGTGCAGCACGCGCACATTTCACACAACTCATTGCATGATTGGTTAGTGAACGACGCGGCTGCGTTAATAATTTGAGCGCTTGACGCGCCTGCAAGCCAAAATGCGATTTGCCCGTAAAGATGGCGTCTACTGGGAACTATCTATGCTCACCTAAATCTTTATCCGATGCAGTGACTTGAAGAACTCGACTGTACGAGTGGGTATCTTCCCTGACGACACTCTCGTATCTTACTTGATCAAAAACCGGCACATTGTCATTGCTATCCAAGGCGACAATTTCCAACACAGCTACAGCCATTCTTTGTGGTTGCCCTGTCAGGAGAGTTATCAAAGATAATAGAACAGTTTCGGAGATTATCAGTTAATTGTCGTTAAGGATAGACCTCTTATCAGAAAAGTATGTTGCCTTTAAGGCTAGACCTGAAAGCTGACTGTACCTGGTAATGATATAAATCACACTTGGTTATACTTGGTTATACTTGGTTATAATTGGTTACGTTTGATTATATATATTTTTAAAAAATTGATAGTTTATTTTCCACTCATACAAATTGCAGACATAAAAACAATGGCTATTTAAATGATGAGTGTGTGCGTGTGTGGCGGGCGGGGGAGCTTTCTAGAAACACACTGGGCATGTTTCAATGACCCTATGTAGGTGACAGTGGTAGAGAGGGTGTCTAAAGGCAAAAATAGAACAGACAATGATTTAACACTTTTTGGTGTATGTAATCGAAAGGAAAAATGAACTAACTGTCAAATGGCCGAATGAACATGGGGAACACTGAGCCGACTGTACACCCACTAATTTTTTTTAACTTAAAGAATCATTTTTATACCATTCTCTTTAACTTGGATTACCGGTTTTTTCCTTACACATTGTCTAAATGATAGTACGGTTTCCCTTTATTTGGTTTTCAGAATTTAAACTTGATATTTTACCTTTGTCGGTTGCAGTTACATTTAGAACATAGCGGCCTTTTTGCTCCCGGTCCAATTCTCGCAGAAGAGCAACAACTCCGGTCTCGGGATGTACGCCAAACGCTTCACCATCCGGAGTTTGACTAGATATGTTGTAAATGATCACCCCGGCTGCCCCCTCATCCCAGTCCATGGCTTGCACCGTCAGAAGCACCGTACTGACCGGGGAACTTTCCTCCACCTCGGCGTAATACAGATCTTCATAAAACACTGGTGTGTACAAGTTTGCCTCTGGGGTGGTTGTACCTGAAGCTGGTGAAATGGTATATTGTGTTATTTGGCTGTCCCTTGTGGTTGTTGGCCAGTTTTTTGGGGTAGACATTTCGATTGCTCTAGTGGCTGTACTTGTTGTCGGACTTCTTGTACTTGTAGAACGAAACGTAGTAGGGTCGATTTTGTCGTTGGTTGTGGGTGTGCTCGGTGTAAAACTTGAAGTAGAACGAGTAGGAGTGCTGACAGAATTTGTGGTAGTGACTGCAACTGTTTTATGACTTTTTGCAGCGGGGGAAGTAGCGTCGACTACTCTCCTAGTTGCAGCAGTGCTTGTTGTCGGACTTAATGTAGCACGAGAAGTTGTAGTGTCGACTGTGGTTGTGGAAGTGCTTGTTGTCGGACTTATTGCAGCACGAGAAGTAGTTGTGTCTACTGTGGTTGTGGAAGTGCTTGTTGTCGGACTTGTAGCACGAGAAATAGTAGTGTCGACTGTGGTTGTAATTGTGCTTGTTGTCGGACTTATTGCTGCATGAGAAGTAGTTGTGTCGACTGTGGTTGTCATTTTTGTAAGACTTATTATATCACGAGAAGTAGTAGAGTCGACTGTTTGTGTGGCTGTTCTTGTAGTCGGACTTACTGCAGCACGAGAAGTAGTTGTATCGACTGTAGTTGTGATAGTGCTTGTTGTCGGACGTATTGTAGCACGGGAAGTGGTGCTGTCGGCTGTGGTTGTGAAAGTGCTTTTAGTCTGGCTTCTTGGAGCACGAGTGTCGACTGTTCCGCTGGTTGAGGCTGTGTTTGTTGTTGGACTTTTTGTAACAGTACCGACTTGTCGACTGTTTAAAACGTCAGTTGCCTTGTCGGTCATAGGTGTGCTTTCTGCTTTCTCTTTATTAGACATGTCCTCCGTCTGTGGAATTAATGTTGTTTTGCGAGCATCTTCTTCTGGTGGTAAAATCTTGCTATTTTCAAGTTCTAAATGACCAATATGTGGATCTTCAACCGACGACTGTTCTATGCTTGTAATTCTCACCATAAAACTTTCGCCTGTAACCAAATCATCAGTGCTGCAAGAATTGTGTTGCTCTATTTGAAATACCAACGCAATGACAAGAAGGGCCCATCCGAATCGCTGCTGTTTCAATGCCATTATGTTTATGGGACTGTGATCGGGCAATTTGTTTTCTTCAAATTCCTGTTTATGATATAAAAAAAACAACAACAACAACCTTTAAATTTTCAGTTGTGACCTTTACTGATCTTGTTTTTCTATGTTTATAGCCTTTACCTTTCATTGTTTGTACCATTTCTTTTATAACGTTTCAATGAATCATGGTGATTTTTACTCTTAATCACCATTTAACAGATTGGCTCACGAAGCTTTGGCTACAGCATGCCCCACAATAGTCCCCTGTCTTCTTCAATAGGTCGCTTTCAGAAGAACCAGACTGAGTTTATATAGTCCCAACGTTTCCTTGAAGTGAGGAACACACTGTTCAAAACGCTGAGAAAAACTAAAAACGCAGGTTCTGAAATTGTCAAAATCTTCACGAAAAGATTATCTCTGCTATGGCCTCCCATAACACGCAGCTTCATAGTTTTCATAATGGATACATTTAGTCTAAAAAATATGTCAATATGTCAAATAAATCCAGCTCGAAGGGTACAAAGTTTGTAGTACAGCACACATTCATATACACTGTAATACGGAAAGTTATTTGACTACAACAAGCCCGACTATACTCGGTATTTCCATGGTCATTCACATTTCTTAAAACCTTGCATGACTGCTGGAAGACAACACCAACGGCATACTTACCCAACAGTAGATCAAGCCAACTCAGGATTGTATTTACCGTGAAATATTCCGGCAGACAGAACTTACAGAAACAAAATTATAGAGTTTCACACAAATAGGTGTAATAAGTCCCATGCAAGAACTCCTGAAGTGTTGGTGAAATACAAATTATTGGCCTCATTCTTTCTAGAAAATTATACAGACATCTGTTCCGACAGGTGTCCAATAACTCTAAAAGTGTGGAGAACTGCCAACCCATTGGAGAATAAACTTGCTCAAGTCTTTTGGCTGTTGATATCGATTTTAAATAGTTATATTTTAAAGGTAGTCGCCCTCAATAGGTTGTTTACCCTTTCTCAAATTTTATGGAAATTAACTTTAATTCTTATATTTGTTTTTTAGAGTAATTAGGCGTAGGCCTAGTAATTATTCTCCCAAACATACTATTCGGTCGTTAGGAGGATAAAATACAGATCGAGCACCATAATCATCTATAGGTGATGCTTAGTCAAACGCTCTTGGAACACTCGACGATTAATTATCACGGCCATTTTGGATTAAAACCAAATCAAGGCTGGAAAGAAAATAATTAGTCTGATTCCATTTTGCCTTTTCCGATACATAACACTGATATCTACAGGGGATCAGACCCTGATAAGAAGAAAATTTTTAAATTAATTGTCTAATTATCTTATTGGAATCTTATTGGACTATAAGTATAAGATGAGAACAGCTTTTCCAAGATTAATTGAGTGTTATTAACAATAAATTTCATAATTAATATTTGGTTTGCTGAGTTCTTATGATTTTACCATCTTTTGGCTTATAACTCTTGAACGGCTTCCAGGTTCCGATTGAAAGCTAAAGTTTACTTTTTATTATATCCGTGTGTTTTTCAGCCATAAATTATGCCAGAAAACATATGGTGGGGCCTAGGGCTTGGAGTATGGCCTTCGGGCAAATTGTAACAGGGGATTTGTTCTTGCAGCCTACCATTCTTTCGATGAGTGAACAGCTGTATCCCTGCATTTAGAACTTGGGGGTTTCAGCCCACAGACCTCAAGGTTGTACGGTGAACTGAAGTGATTTATGACGGTGTCCCTGGAAGGCCATTATAATACAAATTATGAAAACACGGTCAATATGAAAGTTTGCAAGAGTATGTGAAACTATGGGGTTTCAGTAGAATTCTTGTCTAAGTTTTGTGTACGCCTTTGGCCTTTGTTGGAAGACTCATCATCATCATATTATTCCTGTACTATGCAGAAACCGCCTCCGGAGTATACTCAAGTATTGGTTGAGGTGCAAACAAAGCACAAGGCATCATAAAGAGTTGTGCAAGATTTGGTTCATTAGTAGTGTGCCCAGGATTCTTGATTTGATGGCGGGATTAAGGGCTTATTTTGATAAGAGCGTTTTTCGGTGGCAGATGTAGACAAACAACTGCAATCGAAGTCTAGTCTCTAGAAACACGCTCATGAGACTTGCGGAATCAAGAAAAGCGGTTGTAAACTTTTCCTTCGCTTGTGATACTGAGAAGTTATGGAATTGTTTATAACATTATGCAGTGAGTCACGTGAATAATGTCCGTGATGCGCGGTGGGAAAACAATTAGATTATAAAATACAGAGGCACTAGAGGGCGCTCTTTCGATAGCCCATCAAGTTCACACTGCACGTCCGTCTACTTCAAGTAGCATTGCAGGTAAAAATAATTTGTTCGTTTTAATAAAAAATATATTAATTTCAGTTTGTAGAAAAGTAAAATCAACCACTTTCGTGAAGCTATGTGCGAAGCTCACAATTGTGTATACGGTACAATATTGGCACAACTTGAAACCACATTTGCTAAAGAGAGTTAATGGATCAAACTGTGAGAGACTGTGAGTGTGAGACGCCTTTACCAGTAGTGCTATGGAATTTTCATAAATCCTTATTTGAAAAAAAATACAATTGCCGTCGTATATTTCTTTGATTCGTTTCAAACAAAATTTAGCTCAAGGGCTGTGATGGTTGAATTTTGATAAAGTGATATAATAATATTAATAATTTCATGAAAAGCACGAATTCCGAGGCTGGGCTACATTCTACATACATGTTTTGTTGTATGCAAAGCCCCCCCCCCCCCCCCCCCCGAAAAAAAAATAAAGTTTTGTGACTAGGAAACCCCATTGTTACTGTAGACAGATGTTTTATAGTACTTGGTCTATAAATAAACTATAGTAACCACAGCTGAACTGTTCTACTACTAGCGTGTCGTGGCCGAGCGGATAAGAGCACCGGATCCAAGCTCTGGTGTTTCTGATCAGCAGAGTGTGGGTTCGAGTCCCGGTCGTGACACTTGTGTCCTTGAGCAAGACACTTAACTATAATTGCTTCTCATCACCCAGGAGTAAATGGGTACATGTGAGGGCAGAGATGGTTCTTGTGATTGATTTAGCTTGATGGGCTACATATTTGGCAGCACAGGCTGTATACTCCCCAGGGAGCTGAGATGGTTAAAGGAATGACACAAAAATGGCCCAGTGACCAGGGGTAATAATGTTGAAGCGCCATGAGCGTCACTGAGTGACGGACCTGAGCGCTATATAAGAAGCCACTATTATTATTATTATTATTAGCGTAGAACTATACTGTACTTTTAAAAAAAAATGTTAATAATTGTTAGTCTGATAGTAGTACTAGTACTACTATGTACTAGGAGTAGGACTAGTATATAGTCTTACTCAAATGATTGTCATACATATATGAGTAGGTTTTTTTGTGAGCATGTAGAACTAGAAAAGCCAAAATGGATAACATATACATTGATTTACTTAGGTCCTAAAAGATAGGCTGATTAACTTGTAATGTGGGTAACGGAAGATAGGGTGACCTTGTTTCTTTGGTATGGATGAGACCTACCAAATTTTTGCAAATGTTTTTCCAAAATTTCTGATGCAAGTAATTACTATTTTTCAGATATTTCAAGACACAAGATAATAACCAGAATGGGAAGTATGATTGTGTTGACGAGCCTACTACCAGTGGTTGTGAGCATATCCCTCATGATTATGGTCATATCACATGGCATCTTTGACCCAATCAAAGTTGATCTTGGATTTGAACATTATGCTGAGAAACCGGACTTGGCCATTGGACCATACAAGCTCCCTGATTGGTTGAAGCTAGACATGCCGCTAAATGCTCTTGTCAACATCGGTTACGACATCATTGGCTTTTACTGGATTTTTCGAACATACGTTGCAGAGAGGAATAAAACAGTCGGTTCCCTCCATGCATACTTTGCTTACACCTTTGCGTGGATGAGTATCTTATACGGACCCATACAACTGGTGCGAATCTTGTTTCAGAGTCATCCCTCTGCAATCTTGGATCAATGGGTCACTCTTCCATTCTTCACCTTAGTAATCCTCTGGAGCAAGTCCTTCATCATTGGCTGGAATCTCAATGTCTGTTTAATGTTCATGCTATCATCGATCTTGAGCTACAACTTGGTCTTCTTTAGCGAGTTTGGCTTTGAGATTGCTCTCATCCTGCATGCTGCTAGTGTCTTAAATACCGTGCTTGCAGTTCATGGGAAACACCCCTGTGAGGGTAACTTAAAGACTATGATGCTTGGGTTTCTGGCGTTTGTTGTTTTTATCTTATTTAAGATGCTGGACCTTCACCTTCCCCGTTATGGAGACTTTTTCACAGAAGTCAGCGGACATTTCCTGTCCAAATTATTTGGTGACATTGCTCAGATTCAATGCGGGTTCGTTTTCTTTGAGAATATTGCCAAAATGCTGCATCCATCTTCTTTAAAGGCAGAAATGAAGGTCAAGAAAGATAACATAAAAGTCACATCATCAAGGAAGAAGAAAAGATAGTTGCATGAGACTCAAAGACTATGATGGTGAAAAAAGGGACTGATGAAGAGCATCATGCTGGCTTGGGTCAACCTTGGATCTTGATTTTATTTTGTAATAACTGTATACATTAGTCTTCACATGAACCTTAAAGGGGCTGTGTCATCGTGATCAAAACAGGCCTGTGGCTGTACATGGAATTATCAAATCTCACCCAATTACTTCATGCTCGCCCTCCCTCTGCATCATATCTATGGAGAGCGCTCATGCATGTGCAGTAACTGAATGAGGGTTCATAATTCCATGTACAGCCACAGGCATGCTATGATCATGAGGATACAGCCCCTTTAATGTACTGGCTGATGAGTGAGTGTGTGCCAGAGAAATATACAAAACTGTGCACTTGTTATTTCTACATATTGCCATCTTAGCTAGGCCCTATATTGCGATACATAGCGCTCACTTAGACTAATGTGGTTATTTTGCCATACAGTCATGCCACATGCTATAGTTGACATATTATAGTTGACAGACATGTCACATTCTATAGTTGACATATAGAGGGCATGCACATCAGACACAGATGACAGCTGTGAATTGAGAGAGTTACAACAACTTGCGATTAGAAGCCATTTTGTGTAAAAAAACTAAAAAAACATAGGCAAACACACGGTGCCAGACTAGTCTGCCCTTTGGGTTGTGCTGCATTTGGACCGAAAATGGCGTCCAGCAACCAAATGACCAAGGAAATTTGGTCCCTCCATGTTGCAATTCTCTCAATGCACAGCACTGCACTGGCACAGATAACAGCTGTGATCAGCATTGTCCGTGTTTTCTTTCTATGATGTACAAAATGTGTGTCCAAAAACTCTGAAATTTTCAATTCTGAGAAAAATATAATCAAGCTGTCACCCATAGATTAGAATTACAAGCCCTCAGTTATTAATAATAATAATAATCGAAGTCTTATATAGCGCCGGTATCCGCCAATGCAGGCGCTCATGGCGCTTGCTCAAAAAATCTGCACTCTAGTCAGCTGAGCTCCAAGTGCACTGCTCGTGATATCTAATAAAATTGTTCAACCCAAAATCATTTAAAAATTTACCCAGTCAGTTTCCCTTGTGGTTTATTATTTGATATCTGATATAAAAAAAAAAAAGTCGCATCCCCTTAAGGTGATCCCCTGGCTGCCGCTTCCCAGGTTGTATCGTATAAGCCTTTTTGCAATCTCAGCGCGAAATGCATTGTGGTACTTTGGTCATAGGTCATTGGAGATAAACAAACAGCGTTGCCCCTAGCTACTCGTACTAGCGTGCACATTGTGAATAGC
Source organism: Leptasterias polaris (assembly GCA_037783415.1). Lineage (NCBI taxonomy): Eukaryota > Metazoa > Echinodermata > Asteroidea > Forcipulatida > Asteriidae > Leptasterias > Leptasterias polaris. The sequence goes on from JAZGTN010000098.1 coordinate 1,017,931, forward strand.
CAAATCACTTAATATTGACCTGATAGTATCGCTGAAAATGAAGTTTTTTCGCCGTTTTTTCACTGAATGATGCATGGAAATGCATCTGAACTTACTTTCGAAGAGATTAGACTTTGGAATGAGGATGCTTTGAAGGATTTTCTTGGCAAACTGGAAATTACTGTTGGGCCCCAATATACAAAAAAAAACATGACAATTTTTGGGGGGTACATTTAGTTGGCCCTTTTTGCATGAATGTAATTTTGATGGCCCAAAGTGGTGGCATTGGGCAAGCGAGCTTATTCTAAACATATTAAAAACGAGCGTGCTAATAGACTTGAAATGTTGCCTATCATGTTTAACTATATTTGCAGTAGTACGTTGTTTTTTAACATTTTTACTCACTTCGTAAATACATTTCAAATTTTCAGAAATTCATATCATTTATTGTAACATTTTCACAACTCTGTTCCTTTTGTTGCCAAACATACAACGTATCAAGCATTATGTACATGTAGTGCAATATTTGGTAAAATTTATTGTTTGCATAGGCCTATATGTTTAGATACAGTTAACTTGCAGCTGTTTGAGTGCAGACCATATATTTTGAAATATTTCTTGTTTTTTGGAATAGTAAATTGGTGACATTGTGATGTCAGGTGCTATTATTTTAGAACTAGGTAAGTAGCTGTCTCTCCGACATGAGCAAACCGATATCTTGATTTCATACACATTAAGTCTTATTTGTTCTCAGTTATTTATATTTACTTTCTTCACAAACAATATCACTCATTACTAGCCGTCGTTACGCGATGCCGCGTATTGTTTATCTCCAGAAACTCGTCGGCAGGCAATTCCCGCGCATGCGCACTGAGATTGCGAAAAGGCTTATACTGTACTTGGGTGTGATCCCTGGCTACACGGCAGTTTGCGGTTGAATGGCTTCTGACTGGCACCCCCGAACAAAGATATTGACAAAATAGGGAAACCGCCAACATAGGGCTAGATAGCTCAGTTGGTAGAGCGCCGGCACGTTAAACCGGAGGTCGTTGGTTCAAATCCCGCTCTAGTCAATTTTTCTTTGTTCAACCCAAAATCATTTAAACATTTACCCAGTCAGTTTTCCTTGTGGTTTATTATTTGATATCTGATATAAAAAAAATTAAAAAAAGTCGCATCCCCTTAAGGTGATCCCCTGGCTGCCGCTTCCCAGGTTGTATCGTATACTTGGGTGTGATCCCTGGCTACACGGCAGTTTGCGGTTGAATGGCTTCTGACTGGCACCCCTGAACAAAGATATTGACAAAATAGGAAAACCGCCAACATAGGGCTAGATAGCTCAGTTGGTAGAGCGCCGGCACGTTAAACCGGAGGTCGTTGGTTCAAATCCCGCTCTAGTCAATTTTTCTTTGTTCAACCCAAAATCATCTAATAAAATAGTTATAGTTATTATGCTCTGTGGTCAAATTCACATGTCCATATCAAAATAATGTCAAAGGCAATGATTAGTTGTGCATGTTGAACAGATGTGTTTTGAGTGCTGATTTGAATGTATCAGTTGTGACAGCTGCCCGGACTTTGTGTGGAAGACCATTCCATATCTTTGCTGCATGCTGCGACTTGAAATGAACGCTCTCCCCAAGAGTTGCGTGCCCTGTGTTCTTCAAGCAGAAATTTGTCTGCAGAGCGTAGGTTTTCTCGTGTTGGAACATATGGCTGCACAAGATCACATATATAAGACGGGGAATAACCATTCATCGCCTTAAACACAAGCATGCCAATTTTGTATTTAATCCTCAGTTCAATTGGGAGCCAGTGAAGTTGTTTCAGAAGAGAGCTTGATGCTTACACTCTTTTTGGATAATGTAACTACTCTGGCTGCATTGTTTTGTAGACGTTGGAGTCGATTCAGTTGTGATTTGTTCAGTTTGTACAATGCAGAATTTCCCATATCAAGCCTGGAAGTGATGTATGCATGGGATAAAAGTTCTGCAACATGGTCATTGATATGCTTGCGGACCATACCAATGTTTCTGAGTGACAGGAATGCTGCTCGGGATACAGCGGAGATGTGGCTATCCATGGAGAGATTTGAATCCAAGATGATACCAAGATTCCTGACAGTGTCTGATGGAGGAATGACGCCTGTACCCACCCTGATCCCAGTAGCGTTGGAACAATTTGTGTTCATCGCTCAATACATTTTAAGCCCGGTTCATATTTCCTGCGAATGCTAATTTGCATACGAGTTTTGACGTCACAAATTTGCAACAAATAATTTGGAAGAGTTGAGATGTGCTGAACTCCTGCGAAACATTCGCAGCGAAAACAGAGCTGTGATGTCAAAATTCACTTTGCAATTCGCATTCTCAGGAAGTATGAACCAGGCTTTTGACATTTATATCGTACATTAAACTTTGAAAAGAGTAACAAAGATAAATACATTTAACATCTTTTAAAGATGTGTTTATCTTAGAAGAAAACTGGTCTCCAGTCTTGATTAATGTATAATGTTGATGTGATAAACATGAAGAATACGTACATGACTCTCCTCTTATCAATAGAGATTTTAGCATTAGAATGAAACGGTTTGATGTCAGAAAAAACCTTTCCCGTGCAATCTTAAGTTTTGACTTACCTTTTCAGATTTTATTTATACTTAGTACTATTACTAACAGTATTATTTTTTGGCAGGAAACCAAAAACCACGACGCATATGCAACTTTCCAATTCTATAAATGTTTGAAAAACAATTGTGTGTTTAAAGGCACTGTACACGTTTGGTAATTACTCAAAATATATATTAGCATAAAAACTTACTTGGTAACGAGCAACGGAGAGCTGTTGATAGTATAAAACATTGTGAGAAACGACTCCCTCTGAAGTAACGTAGTTTTTGAGAAAGAGGTAATTTCTCACTAAAATAATAAAAGACTTCTGGCCAGAAGCCTTTTATTCCTATCTGAAAGCACACTAATTTGTACAACAACTTACAAGGGTGTTTTTTCTTTCATAATTTTCTTGCATAATTTTCTTGCAACTTCAATGACCAATTGAGTCCAAATTTTCACAGGTTTGTTATTTTATGCATATGTTGGGATACACCAATTGAGAATACTGGTCTTTGACAATTACCAAACGTGTTCAGTGCCTTTAATATAGGTTTTCCGGCCAGTTTCAACAAAAGTCCATTCATTTTAACACCGGGCTCATTCAATGAATGCTCTGTTGAATCAGTATTCAACAGTCAAAAGGAATAATTCAATTTCACCAGTTTAGCATTCACTGGCCGCAAGACTCATTCAATTTTGTAGAAACCAGCAGCTAGAATAGGTCAATCATTTAATTTCATCACGTATAAATAGTTAGTAGAAATTCAGCTTATGAAAGGTCAAAGCGTAGTCTTGAATGCCTATAAATGAAATAGATTGACTAAAACAAATCTGAATGAGAAAAACGACACCATGTGTGCATGAGAACGAAATTAAATGCATTAACAGCTAGAAAAGGAACCCTAGTTTGTGTGGAACACTAGTTTGAGTTTGAACGTGTGTTAATGAATTTGAATGAATGTTTGCCGAAATTTAAATTCGATAATCAAAAGCAACATTTATTTAAACTGAATTGATGCATGAAATGGATTAACTTCAAGCATAAGCATCCTGAAAAATAAAACCGCTTGCCTCACAAATGCCCTCCTTTGGATAGGTCATTGCAAAATCATTCCCATTCATCCATAGATCCATGATGCAAACAATACACATTTCCCGCGGTTCGTAGTATAGCGGGAAATAATTGTCTTATAGGAATTCGAGTAATGCATTGTGCATATCAGGTGGACATTATGTAATTGGGGTGAAGATTGAGGTTTAAAAGGAGGTTACAAAGGGTATTGAAGACAGTCTAGCAAGCACTTTCACAGCGTACTTCTCGTTAAGTTTTAATTACATATGGAATAAGTAATGTAATTGATTAAAATTTAATTTTGGCAGCCAAGGTGAGGTCCAACACCTTCAGAGAGGGGGACTCTGAATGTCTTTGGGCACAGGTTTCCAGAGTAACTTCTCTGGTCACCTGGAAGTCGTATTCCCCCAATGATGTGTTTAGTACAAAGTGGAAAGTGCGAAGTGCAAAGAAGGTACAAAGAAGGTATGTCAGCTTAATAGAAAATTCAGCTATAGGTGGTATAACATTCTATAGAGTATGACATAAAGTTACGAATCCAAAGATTGTAAAAGGTATTCAGTAAAGTCGGGAACTGAATATAATATGTACATAATTTACTTATGTTTTCTTATATAATAAAAGAGTAGGCGTCGCTCCTTGTGCTTCGCTAACGCCATAACTGTGTATGGGGAAGAGTTATTATTGTGTATTATGCAGTGAGTATAGATAAGACGTGGGATTTCTGAACTTTTCAAGGGCAGTGGTGTAACTAAGGGGGCGGGGGGGGGGGTGGCACACCGGTGGACACGCTTCCATTTAATGTGAGATGCACCCACAACGTTTAAAATTGAACTAGATGGCACACAAAGCCACGTGACGCAGCTGGACAAGAAACATGGCGGTACAGGCACATACGAAGTGTGGACATGAGGAAATAAATGGCTCCACACGATGTACGGACTTGAAACAAAACACTGTGTGGACTAACTCACGTCCACAAAAAAAAATTATCTTTTAAATTGTTGAAAAATAAGATTTTTCTAAAGTGTACAGAGAATGTTCACATAGTGTATGCAATACAGTGCTGTATGTTTTCGTGCGTGTTCTCTCTAGTTCTACTATTTTTATTTCAGGGTGATTTTAGACCAAGATGTAAGAACATTCCTTCAAAGAGGGTTGACATATGATTTTTGTTTTTGTGCGTAAAGCAATTTCAGGGAGCCTCCTTCAAAAACGAACATTCCAGAAATATCCATAATCTTGTGGAATAAATGAACCCAACCGCATCCATTGTCAGAAATTAGGAGTCTGCAGAGCCAAGTGGTTTTAAGAGCGTTCATGTAATCTCTGACATCTATCATACCAGGGGCGGATCCAGGATTTTTTAAACCGGGGGGCACAACGGCGCACCAAGGATTTTGTATTAGGGGGGGGGGGGGGGGGGTGGGGTGCTCAACAAAAAATGGGTGGGGTCCAGGGGCCGGCCTCACGGCCCCTGGGGGTCCAGGGGCGAAGCCCCGGTGGGGGTCTGTCGCCCCTGAAGCTCTGAGCCTTTGACGTTTTGAGGGGTGAAAATCAAGCCTCCATGTGCCTAAGACAGAGAAATAGACACACTTTTATAGGAAATCTGATCCATAACAATCTTCTAAATTTACTGGAAAAATTTCTGTAAAATCGATGGTGGGGTCCATGGGCAAAGCCCCGGTGGGGGGTCCAGGGGGCGAAGTCCCCGGAAGCTCTTAGCTTTTGGCGTTTTGAGGAGTGAAAAATCAAGCCTCTGTGTGCCTGAAATAGACACACTTTTTAATTAGCACTTCAGATCCATATCAATCTTCTAATTTTACTGGAAAAATTTCTGTAACATCGATGGTGGGGTCCATGGGCGAAGCACTTCTGATCCATATCAATCTTCTAATTTTACACAAAGACAATTTTAATCTCGCGTTTGGATTTGGTCGCTGCATTATCTGGTTTCATGCATATTCATCAAAAACATAGTGGGTAAAATCTGGCGTTTCTCAAACTCTAGCTTAGTGTAGTCTTTACACTTGAATGCCAGAACGACATGAAATATATTTTATCCAGGACAAATTGGCACGTCAGGTTTCAAATGCTTATGTTATTACAAGTGACATATCATTTCAAGATTCATTTTGGCAGAAAGAAAAAATGTGAATGGCATAGGATCACAAAGAAATCCATCCTGTCGCTCGGGGAAAAGACTACACCACACACACTGTCTTGTGGCTAATTTTTAAGCAGGCAGTAGAAAAAAATATTTAAAAATCCGCGCCTGCATACGAAGCCCTCCTTGAACCATTTGATTTCTACTAACCCGGTAACTAACAAGCGTATCCGGATCAGGAATAGTTAAAATAAGAAAGGTAAGCTTAGACCATGGATTAGACAAAAGTAAAGATTTGACAACAGTGACTCTGTCAAGCACAGTGAGATTCCGTTTAGACCAACTCGAAATCAGGTTACAAATTGAGCAAAATCATGGAATGTAGATCTGTGGAAAACTAAGTACCAAGTATTTTAAAATTGTCCAAAGGCACCGATCCAAACTACATTCGTTTTATCTACATTGACTTTAAGTCCGGACATATTGGCGAATAAGTCAAGAATGTTAAATGCAGTTAGCATAGATTTATCAGAGCCATCCAGAAATAAAACAGTGTCGTCAGCATATTGAGACAATCGAAATTCTTTACCGGCTATCTTAATACCTTTTAAGTCTTCATCATTACATATCATCATTGCAAGAACTTCAACATACAGGGTAAATAAATACGGGCTAAGACCATCACCTTGCCTGCAGCCCCGTTCAAGATTCTGAAAGAAAACCATTCACCAAAATCGAGGAGGAACCCTGGTTATAAAAGAGGTTGATTATTTGTTTTATGGACGCACCAAAGTTAAATTTATCTAGAACATTGAGGATAAACTCGTGCGACACTGAATCGAAAGCTTTTTCAAAATCAATGGAAATTATTTGGCCAGGAATTTTATCAATATCAGTAATATCAAGCATGTCATAGGCCTACATTAAGCGAATATTCTCACCTATGAACCGACCTGCCGAGCCTTTTGCCGTTCATTAATAATAAGAGGCAGACAAGATTTCAGTCTCTCAGCAATACATGCCGACGCCAATTTATAAGATGTGTTGAGGAGAGAAATAGGACGCACTTTGTTAAAGTGACTGAGTTTATATTATTACATAACTCTGTGGATGCACCTTATCAAAGGTACATGTGCCTCGGATTGGGCGATTTGCCTCAAATATTGTGTAGTTTGCGAGATCATTATATTTTACTTTTAAAACCTCTCTCTAACCATAGGCATTTCATAACGAACGGTTTCACGCTTTGCATAGCCCAAAATCGCAAATCCGAGGTGACGTGTCTCTCTTAAGGGTTTGATGGCGCGACATTTTGACATCATCACTTTGAGAAACAAAAAGGTATATACAGGGTTCTAACGCCAAGTAAGTTTGTACCTTTATTTAATATTAGGGGCAACCATATTGAGCTACATAATATGTTTTGTGTACCACACAACCCCATCGTGCCCGGCGCCTTTTTGGAACTATAGGGTTATTATAAACCAAAAACCCATAGGCATTAACTATATGGACTGTCAGAGCAAAATGAATGGTTTCCAAAGCTACGGTTGGTTTCATTCAGGAATCCTTTGTACTGTTACGATACCTATACCTCTCACCAGAGAAAGGGAGTAATCTTGTTTCCATATGCTAAAACGACCACACACAAAAACATGGACGCTGCGCACAATGGCGGCCCGGGGTCGCTGGATGGCCCCTTTTAGTCTAGTCAATCTATGGTTTGACCTAGACAAAATTGCAACAGATATGATTTTTTTGCAAGTGTCTCTTGAAACCCTCCAAAACAACATATCAAAAAAGTAGAAAAAGGAAGTAGGGGAAATATGCCTAATTTGCATAAATTAAAAATGGCCGCTTTTGCCTCTATTTTCAGTAGTGCGCACACCCTCTAATGCTAGTAGAAATCTTATTTTTTCTACACAATATTTTCACGGGTATAGTCACTGCATATTCTCCAAACACATATGAGCAAGAAAAAATCCAAGATGGCTGCCTTTTTTTAAGATGGCTGCCTTTTTTTAAGATGGCCGCCATTTTCCCGCCAAAATCAAACTATCACTAGTTAGTAAGATGATAATCTCATTTGAATGACCGCTGCGCTAATACTATCCCAGGTAGCATTCCACTATGGGGCCCATATGGGTCCAACATGGGCCAACACATGGGCCCCTGCTGATCCTGCACCCGGGATTCATATGCGGCCCCATATGGGTAGGCCCAGATAACCCATATGGGCTCCATATATGGGCCAACATATGGGCCTCATATGGTGTAACCCATATGGGCCCCACTGGATCCTGCACCCAAGTCTTCAGTTCCTGGACTATAATACATGCCATGTAGGAAGAGGTATTATAACTGACTAGTATAGTTTGTATTTAGCTAATGTGGTATTGTAGATTAGTATACATGTATAATATGTTCATATGGGTTGGCCCAGATAACCCATATGGGATTCATCTGGGATACATGTGGGAAAAATCAACCTGGGTTATCCCATATGGGCATTACCTGGGATTCGTATGGGCAATCTGGTTGGCGTACATAATTATGGGGCCCATGGGGCCCATATGGGCCAGCCCGGACAGCCTTATAATTAAACCAAGTAACTATTTGATGTTAATGAGTGGTCTAATTATATGAACATATCATACATATGTACTAGTCTACAATACCATATTAGATAAATACAAACTATACTAGTCAGTTATGGCGTATATAACTCTTCCTACATGGCATGTATTATGTATATAGTCCAGGAACTGAAGACTAACAGTCATGGTTAACAGTTTTTCAATCAAAAATGTCAATACTTTAATTAGCATGTTTTCAATGAAAGCTTTTAATGTATTTTTCTTATAGAAGAATATGTTACAAAAAAGTACAAAAACAACTTTACAGAGATAAATTTCACTAAATTGTTATAATAATTATCAATGAAAACACAATGCCCTGTCCCACAACTTTGCATATTGCCAATATGGGTTTGCCCAGGTCTTACCCATATCGTACACATAAATGGGTCTTTGCATACCCGCAAAGCTTGCTTAGGTCGTTCCCATAGGATAACCAAATGAACCTTTTCATATCACTGCCCACAAGGGATTGCTTAATAAAAGTATCTACTATATTCCGGCTTTTCCATTGTCGATTCACTCAGGTTTGTCCAGAGGAAATTACAAAACCCATGGGAAGGATCATATACCCTTGGGCTTGCTAAGCTAAACAAATCTATTCTAAACTAGAATATTAACTCCGTAATGGCTGAGGTCACCCATGGCTGAGGTCTTTCTCTGAATTATCTTTGCCTATAGGTCTTTCCAATATGACTCCCGTATGAGCCTTCCTGCCCGTATGGGATTACCCATAGTTTCCTGTACCTTTGGGTCTTTAGAATATTCAGCCAATATGTGAATGCCCACATTTTCTATGGGCCTTTGCATTAATTAGCCTGCCCATATGGGATTGCCCTTGTTTTCCCCATATGACACCCATATGGGCCCTTGCATATTTTGCCCATATGGGATTGCCCATGTTTTCCCCATATGATACCCATATGGGCCACATGGTGAGAAATCACTTTATGCAAGTTACTTTTCTGTTTCAACTTGGATTTGTATGCTGATGAAGTATGACATTAGTTTGACCCTGCTGCTGTTTCATGATTAACATACTTAAAGGTCTATAGTGGCAAGGATTATGCTTATAGATAGGCGATGAAATCAGGTTGTGTATTGCATACCGTCATGAGCAGTGCTATAAGTTTATTAATTTCAAAGGGTTTATACACCCCTTAGGCCTACATAAACTAGCTGTCTGGCTGGCCCATTTGGGCCCCATATGTACGCCAACCACATGGACCCCAACTGTTGGCACAGATTGCCCATACAAATCCCAGGTAATGCCCATATGGGATAACCCAGGTTGATTTTTCCCCAGATGTATACCAGACGTATCCCATATGGGTTATCTGGGCCAACCCAGGGCCCATATGAATCTTGGGTGCAGGATCCAGTGGGACCCATATGGGTTACCCAATATGAGGCCCATATGTTGGCCCATATGGGACCCATATGTTGACCCATGTGGGACCCATATGGGTTATCTGGGCCTACCCATATGGGCCCCATATGAATCTCGGGTGCAGGATCAGCAGGGGCCCATATGGGTTAACCCACACGGGCCCATATGGGACCCATATGGGAATGCTACTTGGGATAATATAGGTTTTCCCGGCCAATTTCAACAAAAATCCATTCATTTTAACTCCTGGCTCATTCAATTTCGTTTGAAAACGAATGCTCCGTTGAAACAGCATTCAACAGTTTAAAGGAGTCATTCAATTTCACCAGTTTAGCATTCACTGGTCAAATAAGATCATTCAATTTCATCAGACCGCAAGACTCATTCATTTTCGTAAAAGCCAGCGGCAAGAGGTGGTCAACAATTCAATTTCATTAATGGGCAATCTTTTTCAAAATGTTTGCTTTCAAATTCAAATTCTATGCTATATCATATGCCTTCTGATTCGTAGCTGCCTGTAATAAAGGCAAATGTTTTTAGGGAAAACTCATTTATACACTAGTTTCGCGTTATCGATTTTGAATGAAAGGATGGCTGCCCGTGGTCGGTACAGAGTAGTGAATAATGTAAACATGGAGATACTGATTGAAGCATTCGAGAATAACCAGGCATGACTAGGCCTACCTACAACTAGCAGGTGACTCTTGGCATAATCGTAACCAAACTTACATGCCGAGATGTCTGGCACGTCGGATCATTGAAGGTTAAAGAAACTAACTTCAGATACAAATAAACGAATAGAAGAAATGTATATCAAACACACGAAGAAAAGGACTTGTGAACAAAATCCACAAGAAAACAAAAAGATTAATTTATCTTTAGATTTTATAACGACCCCTTATCATTTTAAGCTTTTGTTTCCTTTAAAACATTCGTTAACTTCAAATTTGACATGGTCCGGGCATTAGCAGAAAACAAAGACAAGAACATAAATACCAGGGCAAAAAATCTCAAGACTTTCACAAAAGAGTTAGTTTTCATTTTAAAGTTATTGGGTGCAGGTTTTAACTTCGAAGTGTATAACAAAGCAAAATGAACAGCGGACTGTTTAAATAACGAAAAACAAACGATACAATAAAATAAGTAAAATACATGGAAACACCTCTTACAAAGGACAACTTTGTGCCAGTAAAGGGGCTATAATTTCCAGCTTACTCGTAAAGCCATAACTCATGTTTAATTTGAATGCAAAGAAGTTGAAATTCGTTGCCCATAAACGAAAAAGAAAACGCAAACTAGCAACAAAACCATGTTCGCTTCAATGAGTCTTAATTTGAATGCATCAATTGTGAATACGTAGTAGAAATGCAACTTAAGAATGGTCAAAGTGTAGTCTTGAATGCCTATAAACGAAATAGAATGACCGAAGCGAATCTGAACGATAAAAACGAAATCATGTGTGCACAAAAACGAAATTGAATGCATTTAGAGCTAAACAGAAACCCTAGTTTGAGAGGATTAGGGGAAAATGCGTGAATTTGAATGCATGTTAATGAAATTGAATGAATTTTTGCTGAAATTGGCCGGGAAAACCTATATTAGCGCAGCGGTCATTCAAATAAGATTATGTTGATTTTGGCAGGAAATGGGCGCCATCTTAAATAATGGCCGCCATCTTGGATTTTTTCTTGCTCATATGTGTTTGAAAACTATGCAGTGACCATACCCATGAAAATACTGTGTGGAAAAAATAAGATTTCTACTAGCATTAGAGGGTGTGCGCACATATATTACTGAAAATAGAGGCAAAAGCGGCCATTTTTAATTTATGCAAATTAGGCATATTTCCCCTACTTCCTTTTTTCTACTTTTTTGATATGTTGTTTGGGAGGGTTTCAAGAGACACTTGCAAAAAAATCATTTCTGTTGCAATTTTGTCTAGGTCAAGCCATTTTTTGCACAGATTGACTAGACTATTTTGGCAGTGTTATTGCATACAAATATCGCCAAATGTGGAGGTGGACAACTGCTGCGGTATCCGATTTTTATTTTTGCAAAATAGAAAGTTGTAACAAATTAATGCACAACCACAAAACTACATTTTTTTAGTTTCATGGTGATCACCTTTTTTTATTGGGACACCTCTGTCGTGGTTGTACCTATTGGGCATTTTAAAATTGGACTTTATGAACGGGACAAAATATTAGTTTCACACAGACTGTTTTGTGCTATTTGTCTCATCCAAATCAGAAAGATTGTCACCAAAACGATGCAAGACTCAAAACGCCCATTTGAATTAAGTGACGATTTAAAAGTTGATTTCAGAATAGTTTATACAAGTCTCCCGCTCGCTCGAACATTTGGACCTTTTATAAAACGTGAGTTTGTTTCCTTCACGCGTGGTCTTTTCCTTTTACTTCGTGAATACGGCCAGAGGTTCTACAAAATGGCGGACCGTGTTAATTCACAAAGTAAAACGAAACCCACACAATTTTGAGTTAAACGAAAGGAATTTGTGGTGAGATTTGGATTTCGAGTCTCCCCAATAGGAGACTGGTAGTAAGACTGCCCAATGTGTTGTTATCCAACACAATAGTCCCCAGGAATTCTGAATACCAATTTTTGTAAACCAGTAGAGCGTATCTTGACTCGAAAAAGATTTTTGATGAGATTTGGATTTCGAGTCTCCCCAATAGGAGACTGGTAATAAGACTGCCCAACGTTTTGTTATCCAACACAATAGTCCCCAGGAATTCTAAATACAAATTTTAGTAAACCAGTAGAGCGTATCTCGACTTGAACTAGGATTTATGAGGTCTGGATTTGGCTGGACCATATAAAACGTTATGCCTCGTCTCACCTTGTTACACTTCTCATCGTGACAACAGGTAAACACCTAACTCGGTAAGTTTCAAACAGATCTCACCAGAGACTGTACCCTTTTCTGTTGCATTTTTGTTGTTGATATTTTTGGCCCACACTCCAGTATTTGGTACTGCCATTTTTCCTTCCTCTCTTCTGATGCCGATGATGAAATAAACTTTAAGGAAGAAACAAAAATTCAAGGAAGCAAAGTGTAGTGAGCAATTAGCCACACCCTGTTCACAACGGAAACATGTCAACTCGTACACACACGAACTCGTACGCAGGTGTATCTACGTGTTTATACGAAAGCACTGACAGCGGGAATTATTAATTCGAAATTAATTCGTAATAACACATCAGAATTCAAGGGAAGGAATACGTTTGGTAATACTGAAAAGCGTTTCTGTTAGAAACGTTTCTCAGATTGTGTATTCCAATCGCGGATTATTCTTCCTGCGTGGACATGCAACTTCTCCGTTTTATGACGTTCCCTTTAATGATCTGCTGATAATACTTTTGGTCACGATTGGGCTTAGAAAATCATTTCACGCCCTGAAGTAAAAAATTGTTTCAAATGAAGGGGCCTAATAAAATGAAAGAGTGAAAATGTAATTTAAAGTAAAATATATTATTGTTATGAAATGGAAGAGAATCCGTGCGCTTTATTTGGGATCAAAAATAGAGATGACGAGTGGCCGAAACTGTCAACCAAATCATCGTTCAATCAGTTTATTGTCTTTGAGCAGCTTAAAATTCACTTCAGGAAAAACCTTTTTTATTTTTGTTTTAACATATAGTAGGCTAAACATTTCCAAACGGGACAAACTCCCCAAAATCTTTCAGATTTCTAAATTTATTTACTATCAAAACTTCGGTCCTAACTGCCGTCCGATTTCAACACTTGGAGAATTTCCATAAAACATAAAAATATCAAATAGGCCCTAACCTATCAGATTTCAATTTATAGCATCAAAACGGCGAAACCTTTTCCCTATGTGAACACGTAGTGAATTACACTTGCGTACGAGTTGGTGCGTACGAGTTGGTGTGCATACAAGTTTGTGTGTGGTGGAGTTTGTGTGTGTACGAGTTGGTGCGTACGAGTTTGCGTGCGTACGAGTTGACCTTTACAACTAACCTGAGTTCCTGCCATATGGAAAGTACGCGTAGTTTGTATGTCAGTTAAGCAGTAACAATAATTTATAATTTATCACACACAAAAAGTACAAAACTAGGAGCAGCCTTCCACGGTCTCTCAAACCATGGGGGTAGCAACCACCGCATCTCTTCTTGTAAGTTCTCGGTGGTGTCAGCGGGTGTGTGTGTTAACACACCAGCCCCAGCCAGCAGTGCATCACTTAAAAGGAATCGGGTTATATTCATTTTCTAAACCCACACACACAATCAAAAGGTCCATTGAAATAAAATATAACCAAATATAAAAAAATGGTCCATTTCTAATTTTAACTCGCTATAAATATTTTGTTTTAGAGGGGCTGGGTTTGCCACCCGAATTTTAAACTGAAATATGAAAAGGATGCCCAACTCGGCATAGTATGGTTTTTATCCATTATGAATTCGAATGAACTTTGTTACAAAATTTCTGCCAAAGAAAATGTCTGCCAATGAAGATTTGAAAGAAAATGAATAGTCCGTCAGTCAACTATCGAGCAAGAGCCACATCAGCATGTTCCCAAACTTAAGCCAATAGACCGATCCATTAAGCCCCGCCTCCTTACGAGTTGACCAATCACAGCCGCGAAACCCGATCACCGTTAGTGCAAAGATCACCAAACGGCCCAAATGGTGATCAGATTTCGCGGTTGTGATTGGTCAATGAGAAATGGGCGTGGCTTAATGGATCGGTGTATTGTACTGCGATAAAACGATGTTTACAACAATGGTGCAATGTGTGCACCACACTAAACAGATTCCAACAGCAGCCAATGCTAAATACTAAAGAAAAAAATACATATGTAAAGTCTCCCAAAACATTGAAAACAAGTCAAATATATTTTCTGGTAACTAAACTTCCTTTTTCCTTTGCAATGTTTAGTAGGTTAGCATTTGTACTAGGCTCTTCAATAATAAAAACATCCTAGGCCATTTCTTGAGGGTTAAGTGTCTTAAAACTTATAAGCAAACAAATAAGCTTGATATATTCCATGCAAAACCTGGACATGTAAACAACAACAAAATTGTTGAGATAAAGCGGAACAAACCCTCTATGGGAAATGGTTGGAAGCACGTGCTGGCAACGTAAAACGCAGGTACGCAATCCCACACCGCTGCTTCGTTTGAGGGTCCTTCAAATCTTGGATTTACTGAAACAGTTATGGGTTTACATATCCAATGAGGATTGGCGCATGATTTTCTCTTTATTAAGTGTAGCGCACACCTTTCGGATTTAGGTTACCATACTGCGCAACTCTTTTTCACTCAGACCTATTGAACACATTAAGTGCACGGTTTTGCTTATGTACTAGGAAAATGTATTTTTGTTGAGAAAAAGTTTCATATAAGTTCTCATACAAACCAATTTTCCCGTTTTCATGTCTTGCCGGTGAAGCCCTATATATTGGGGCGTTTTTATAGTGTTTGCCTTGTCCGTGGGTACGGTTGTGTCTGCATAGGCTTTTTATGGAATGTGGGGGTCTCTCCACAATGGAAAACTCAGGACCCCGCAAAGTTTATCTTTTTAGTTCAACTTGAACCCCACGGATCAATAGACACAATCGGTGACTGCAGTCACCTGACTATGGTGGCCCTGAAGGGACATCGCATATCGCATATGTGTGCGCACACGTATGCAATGTCGTGAAACAATTCGCGAATATGTGCGCACACGTATGCAATGCCGTGAAACAATTCGCGAATATGTGCGCACACGTATGCAATGTCGTGAAACAATTCGCGAATATGTGCGCACACGTATGCAATGTCGTGAAACAAATCGCGAATGTGTGCGCACACGAGTGCGAATATATTTGCGATGTCGTGAACGTTTATTGCATACCATGTTGCATACCTTTGGGATGATGTCATAGTTGCAGACAATTTGTTAGTGACCTAGGGAGTACGTGGCGCTACAGTCAGGCTCCTGTAAGCATAGCTATACAATAATGTGTACCCAGGAACTTGGCACCAGGCCAAGTTTCGCCAACATGTACTACAGCATAAGCTACCTACCTACAGCCTACTACTAGTACTACTGCATGTGCTATTACAATCAAGGTCGAAGAGTACGCACGCGCGAGGGTATTTTACGGTCAAACACGCCCATTTTATGTTAATAGCCCACGTTCGTCCTGGGGAAAAAAGAAATACACCACCCGCCTCGCTTGCCTCACAACAATGACTACCGCTGCAATGACTACCGCTAATCTCACTAGGCATGAAACCCCCAGATCATTAGACATTTTATTCAAAGGTATGCAACATGGTATGCAATAAAATTCACGACATCGCAAATATATTCGCAGACGTGTGCGCACATATTCGCGAATTGTTTCACGACATTGCATACCGTGTGCGCACACATTCGCGATTTGTTTCACGACATTGCATACGTGTGCGCATATATTCGCGAATTGTTTCACGACATTGCATACGTATGCGCACACGTTTGCGATATGCGATGTCCCTTCAGGGCCACCATACCTGACCCATAGCGGGTATACAACGCAAACAAACCAAGCATGCAACACGAAGCATGAATGGAAACGCTTGGCTGCTTCTGAGTGCTTCTGCTGTAAGGTGGGAAGCAGCCATGCGTTTTCATGCATACTGTGCCTTGTTGCTTGGTTTGTTTAAACTGTATACCCACTATGAGTCTCGTGACTCCGGTCGCCGATTGTGTCTATTCTGTAGAAGGCAGATAGTGGAGCAATTGCAGCATCCGATCCCACAAAACACGAACTCTTTAGAAATGACCGCAATCGCCACGGTGGGGGCGTGGCTATTTACATTCGTAACAATTTAAATTGTGTTCGTCGGAATGACCTTGAGGTTGAAGATGTGGAAGGAATATGGGTCGAAATTATACATAAATACAGAGAACCTACGCTCTTAAGCACCATTTATAGACCGCCCTCTACTCAGTTACAATTTCTTGATAAATTAAACTATATATTGGATAAGGCTTCGTGTGAATTTAAGCAGATGTTAATACTTGGTGATTTTAATTATGATGTTTTAAATGTAAATTCCGCGTTTAGTCGGTTAATCTCTTGTTTCGAGACTTTTCAGTTGTCTCAAATTATTG
The DNA here is from genome assembly GCA_037783415.1 of Leptasterias polaris. Classification (NCBI taxonomy): domain Eukaryota; kingdom Metazoa; phylum Echinodermata; class Asteroidea; order Forcipulatida; family Asteriidae; genus Leptasterias; species Leptasterias polaris. The sequence continues at coordinate 1,034,856 of JAZGTN010000098.1, forward strand.
ATAAACCGACGCGCGTTACTCAAAACTCGTCTAGCCTTATTGACTTAGTTTTTACTTCTAAACCTGATTTTATTAACGAATGCGGCGTGTTACCAATTGTCATTAGTGATCATTACATGGTTTACGGTGTACATGAATGGAGGCCACCCAGGCAACCTGCCGATTGCGTATATTTCCGATCATTTGCGAACATTGACCAGAGCGCATTCACCGACGGTCTGTCAGATGCACCGTGGCAGACCGTCGTTGATTGTGAAACTGTGGATGAGGCTTGGACTCTTTGGCATTCTATATTCATGGACATTGCAAATTTCCATTTGCCTATGAAATGCAAACGCGTTCGCAATGATTCTTTGCCATGGTTGACCAATGAAATCACTAAGTTAATGAGACAACGTGACTATGCCCACAAGAAGGCTAAAAATTCCGGATTGCAAAGTGATTGGGAGAATTTTAAAAAACTGCGCAATTGTGTTACCTCTAAAATTCGTGCTGAAAAAAGCAATTATTTCACTACTAAAATTCAATCTAATAGAGGTAACTCGGCTGCCTTTTGGAAGACAATAAGTAAAATTCTCCCAAAACAGCGCAAGTCTGGTCCTACTCTTATCACTTCTAAAGATGGAGAATACATAAACCAACCTGTGGCAATTGCAAATGCACTGAATGAACACTTCTCCACCATTGGGCAACGAATGGCCGATGAAATACCAAATAGAGAAGAAAGCACATCGCTGTTGCATGACGGTCACCAGGGTGGTGATTGCGATACCAGTGCATTTGAAATACCTGTTATAACGGATGACTTTGTCAGAAATGAGATTATGGGCATGACCATAGGGAAAGCCACAGGCCCTGATGGTGTTAGTGTAAAACTCTTGAAATTAATTTGTCCACGTGCTATCACTGCTCTAACTCATATATGTAATCTGTCGATACAAACCGGTAAATATCCCACTGTTTGGAAAACTGCATCAGTCGTACCTATTCATAAAGGTGGAGATCATTCATGTGTAAATAATTATCGACCAATCTCCATTTTGCCACTTGTTTCTAAAATCTTAGAAAGAGCAGTCCATAACGCTCTGTATTCGTACATAGAGGAAAATGACCTAATATCTAGATGTCAGTCCGGTTTTCGACCAAAGCACTCAACTGAAACTACACTCCACGATTTCATTAACAACTGTACTTTAGCAATGGAACACGGAAAATTGACTGGTGCTGTTTTTATTGATTTAAGTAAAGCTTTCGATTCTGTGAACCACACACTGTTGTTAAATAAGTTACGAGATTGGAATCTATCTGCACCAGCTGTGAAATGGTTTACTTCCTATTTATCAGACCGCAGACAAACGGTCCGTATTCGACAAATGGACTCAGAATGCCGTCCCCTAAATACTGGGGTACCCCAAGGTTCCATTCTAGGCCCTTTACTCTTTATTATTTATACCACTGATCTTGAACATTGTATTCCTGACAACTGTAATCTGTACATGTATGCTGATGACTCCACAATCACGTGTACGTCCTCAAATGTACAAGAAATTGAATGCTGTTTAAAAAATGCACTACATCAAATAAGCGACTGGGCAGTAAAAAACAGACTCACTATAAATGCTTCAAAAACTAAATGCATGCTTATTGGCTCTAAACAAAGGATCTCATCGAGTAATCTTGACATTTCTATAAAAAACGTGCCTGTGGAAAAAGTGAGTTCTTTTAAGTGCCTGGGAGTGATTATTGATGAAACATTATCATGGACACCACACGTTGATTATGTAAAAAAGTGTGTCTCATCTAAATTGGGAATGATAAAGAGAGTACGACATTGCATTCCTCAAAGAAGCTTTAGCTGTCTGGTTCAGAGCTTGGTGATGCCCATTATGGATTACTGTAACACAGTCTGGGGTGGCCATTTTGAATTCCAAAACGCCGAACTAAACAAATTAATAAAACGGGCTGCTAGAATCACTCTGCGTTGCCCCTTTCGAACGCCTTCAGCCGACATGTTTATATCATTGTCTTGGCTTTCATACCACCAAAGAGTCATGCTTAGAAAATGCATTCTTGTTTTTAAATGTCTGAATGGTATAGCCCCTCCTTACATAACAGATTTTTTTACTAAATTCACGTCAAACAGGGCAACCAGGCAGAGCACAAATCTAACTTTAAAAGTTCCTATGGCTAGAACTGAACATTACAGGCGAAGCTTTGCTACCTCTGGTGCCAAACTGTGGAATTCCCTGCCTGTACACCTCAGAATGATGACGTCAATCAACTCTTTTAAATTAGAATTAAGTGCATTCCTTGTAAATTTACACTAATAAATCTGAATATTAATATTTTAAACTCATATATGGCTTATTAGTTCGTATATTCTTATTTTAATGTTTGTACATGCACATGTATGGGTGTATATGTATGTGTATGTGTTTGAGCATTAGGTTTTGTGTGTGTATATAATTTTTGTATATATTTCCTTATCTGTTGTGTTTTTTTTGATAATATTTTATCTTAAATTTATTTTTAGACCTGCTTGCACGCAGGGCGTCGGTGGAAACCAGCATATTGCTGTTCTGACTTACCCTGGGTAAACATATGAAATAAATAAATAAATAAATAAACCCAATCCGTAAGGTTGTGTGGGTGTGTATTTATGCAATCCTCTGATACAACTAAACAAGGACTTGGCGTATTAAACTCCAAACTGTGTGCGGGTTAGTCTCGGGATACCTTATCATGAGCCTAGCCTATTGTTTTTGGTCATCATAGGTCAAACGTTTAAGGGTCATTATGTCTAAAACAAATAAATATTGCCTGAGCAATAACTCGAATGAGATTTATCTTGTCAGCGGGGCATTTTTGTTTGTCATCACAACATTGTTGTTTTTCCTCAAGCTCAACAACTTGTGTGTCTTTTAGTCTCAAAAGACCCCCCCCCCCCCTTCACATACACACACTCACTCACACAAAACCTAAATGATTTCTTTTCAAATGAAGATTACAGATCAGTTTTCTAATCAATCCAAACCAAAACTAAACCCTCGTTATATATTTATTGCGTGTAGTCCAAAAAGTAGTACATGTATACCACTTGCCAGCATCTTATCAAAAACTTAAAAGGACTTATCAGTCAGACCGTCGCTCTGACCATGTTTAGACAAACACACGGCCATTTTCTTTTATCAGTCAGACCGTCGCTCTGACCATGTTTAGACAAACACACGGCCATTTTCTTTTATCAGTCAGACCGTCGCTCTGACCATGTTTAGACAAACACACGGCCATTTTCTTTTATCAGTCAGACCGTCGCTCTGACCATGTTTAGACAAACACACGGCCTTTTTCTTTTATCAGTCAGACCGTCGCTCTGACCATGTTTAGACAAACACACGGCCATTTTCTTTTCGAAACAGAGAAAATGGAGGATAAAGCTAAAGAAGTGGAAAATCTTCTCAATTATTGTGTATTCGACAGCCGCGTCATCGAGAAGCGAACAAAGACATCTCAAATTTGTTTGTCGTAAACCCCGTGAGTTTATTGCCCCATGATGCAACCAGGGAAGACGTTCTACGAAGTGGATTTTCCTCCAGACATCACACAATATATTGTCACTCAAACTTTGACCTTTTGAGCTGATAAATACACCAGCGGCAATTTTTTTTCTTTCTTAATGAAGTTTAAAGGATTTTCTGCTTCGTTTCAGAGCGTTGAAATCTCCGATTTGATAATCACAATGAAGATTGTTCTACTATTTGCTCTTTGCTTCGGTCTGGCCAGCGCCATGAGCCTGGGTGAGTTTCTTTTGACGGTCAAGGAAAGCATTATATTACAACGATACATCGATATTAGTTTTCCTTCATGTCCATAAGTTCCGTATACTACGGATTTCCTAAGGTCTCCCTGTATGGACACTGGTGATAAGACTACGGCTATTTTTGTTGTCTGCCGTTGAGACGCTGGCATTGCACCTAAAACGATTCTAATTTCAGGCCAAAGGGGATTTCGATCAGGACTTATCTAATGTACTTATTAATAGAAGCAACAGTATAGTAACATTTTTTCTCTTGAGTGGAGTAATACGACTCCGTTTATTTCACACTCCAAAAATATAACATCCACCACTAACAAAACACCGAAGCTTATTTATTAAAGGAACAAAGTAATTAACACATACAATATATACAAAGTAGTTTGCCTAGAGTTATATATTGTTTGTTGATTTATTTGCCTCAAGGAGCCGACAAGGAAGCACTTCTGGAAGCTTTGAGGGCCGAACTTGGAGGAGGTAAAATATTGTCTAGTATGCTTAATAAAGATCACAATACTGAATAATGAAGCTGCAAAAACAAAAGGCATTAAAAGCAACATTAAGAACAGTATACAGTGCTCAACACACCCATCGTGTAGGGTAACTAAAAACAAAATTATATTCATTATCCCCGATGCAAAAATTAACATCTATTAGGCCTAAACATTAAAACCTAACAAAAAAGGATAAACACAAATTAATCGCCACAACATGCTGGCACAGTGTGCAACCTAAGACTAACGAGGCCCCAATTGAAACACTACCCATGTCCACACAGTGTGCAACCTGAGACTAACGAGGCCCCAATTGAAACACTACCCATGTCCACACAGTGTGCAACCTGAGACTAACGAGGCCCCAATTGAAACACTACCCATGTCCACAGTGTTTTATTTTTACAGTGCTGAAGAATATAATCTTAAGTGCACAGCAATTAATTAAAGTCAATGACGGGATAATAAAGAACACAAATATAGTCCTGAAGACTGTACGTGGTCTGTTTGGCAATAGACCTTATGCATATGACGTCATTTGAGTAGGGCGCCCTCACCTAGAGGTCAAAAGGAAGATGCTCATTGGCCAGTCTTGTGCGCCGCGCGTACAAATCAGCGCGTTTCCATTGTTTCATCATCAGTTTACCTCTAAGATGGCGGCTTGGTGACGTCAATGCATAAGGTCTATAGTAGCGTCAGCAATGCAAAGAACACACTGTAGGTGATGGCAGCAAACATACCAAGTAAAATCTTGTACAGTGAACTTTTTATGGCAAATATGAACAACGGCCTTCCCATAACGACTAAAGATGCATCTTCACGTAAACCCTAACGGGAGAGTTGGAACTTGTAGTTGGAACTTTGGTTTTTCCTTCAGCTGAGGAAGTCGAAACTGCTGAGGAGCTCAGGTTGTTCCTGGAGCTAGAACCTGCTGAGAGTGTATGCTTATTTCAAGTTAGTTTAACTAATTGTCACGTGCTTGCAAAACTGTTATAAACTTCAGCAAACACGAACCTTGGTCACTGTATTTTCTACTCTAGGTAGTGCACTATAACTCCGTTCTTCATAATTTACCTATTGGCAGAGCCTTCAAACACTGTAGGTTTGTCTTTGTGGGACAGACAGCATCAGTGATGAGCTAAATTTGAATTTATGGTTTTCCCTTCAGCCGAGAAGCAAGACGATACTGAAAAACGTGGGAGGGCGTACCCGAATAGTGAAGGTTAGTTTCTTTTAACTCACCGGGGACAGGTTCAATCAGAATCCAACAGCACGTGTAGGGCTGCTGAAGCAGCTGCAGTAAGAGTTTAAATTAATATAAAACATTTGTGAAGTTGACTTTTGTTAGGCTTGCAACTGTTTATATGTGACCAAAAATTCTCCAGCCTTGCGAAAGAGGGCAGCCTTCTTTAGATGTATCGTGGCTTGATTTATAGTATTCGCAGGATGTAAGTGCTGTTTTGTCAAATGAGCCCAATATTTTCATTGTTTTCCAAGCCTTTTTGTCCAAAACTTTTAAAGGAGAGATGAAGTAAACTGTTATGTTTGCTTACCGTTAGCACAAATACAGTTTGTAAGACCATGTTGTCCCTAACATTACTTATGCCATAATTATTGTTCTGAGAAGGTGTGCATTCTGAAATCGTCAGAATTAATACTGTTGCTGCACTTTTCTCATGCATAACTGTATTTCACATTATGTATAACTATTACTATAAATGAAAACAAAACAATTGCAAACTCCATGTTCTGTGTATTCTTCTTGATCAGAGCGCAGAGCTTTCCTAGAGGAAGAGGCAGCCGAAAAACGTGCACAAGGTTAGTAAAACTCAAAATTCATCAAGGCTTAATTCCTACTTTCCAATAACCTAAACAAGCATTGATAATAATCGAAATCTAACTCAAACACTGTCAGTGCATTTCAAAATTTGCAATAAACATTATTACCAATGTACTTCATTGTTCGGATACAGCCTTTACACACTTTACATGTATAGTTCCATCTCTGTGAAATTAATTTACAATGTTCAAAACTGAAATTTGCTTTTTTTCCTTCAGCCGAGCAACACGATACTGAAAAACGTGGAAGAGCGTACCCGAATAGTGAAGGTTAGTTTTATGCTAATATTTCTTTTAACTCACCGGGGACAGGTTCAATCAGAATCCAACAGAGAAAAACACGTGTATGGCTGCTGCAGCAGCTGCAGTATAAAGAGTTAAAATTATTAAAAATCATTTGTGAAGTTGACTTGTGTTAGGCTTGCAACTGTTTATATGTGACCAAAAATTATCCAGCCTTGCGAAGGAGGGCAGCCTTTTTTGATGCATCGTGGCTTGATTTATAAGATTCGCAAGATGTAAGTGCTGTTTTGTCAAATGAGCCCAACATTTTCATTATTTTCCAAGCCTTTTTTCAAAAAATGTAAAATAGAGATGAAGTAATCTGTTTGTTTGCTCCCCATAAGCACGAATACAACATTTGTAAGACCATGGTGTCCCTAACATTACTTTTGCCATAATTGTTCTGAGAAGGTGTGAACTCTTAAATCGTCAGAATTATTACTGTTGCTGCACTTCTCTCATGCATAACTGTATTCACATTATGTAACTATTACTATAAATGAAAACAAAACAATTGCAAACTCCATGTTCTGTTTATTCTTCTTGATCAGAGCGCAGAGCTTTCCTTGAGGAAGAGGCAGCCGAAGAGGCAGCCGAAAAGCGTGCACACGGTTAGTATAACTCAAAATTCATCAAGGCTTCCTATTTTTCAATAACATAAACAAGCTTTGATAATAATCGAAATCTAACTCAAAAACTGTCAGTGCATTTCAAATTTGGTAATGAACAAAATTAATGTACTTCATAATGGGATATAACAATTTATTGTCATCTTATACATTTGTTTTGTTTAGACGAAGGGACCTTCGTTGCAGATGAGGAAGCTAAGAAAGGTTACAAAGGTTCGTATATTTACCGCTTAACTCAATGGGTCAAACTGCGTCTTCTTTATAAAGTTACCAATAATGAAAATATACTTTGATTTATTTTACATTTTGATGATTCAAAAGTTATGATTTATCACGATTTAGATTATTTGTCTAATCACCTTTTTAATGATTCCAGTACATTAGGCCATATCCTTCAACCCCCTCCCCATAAACAAATTATAAATAATTATTATCTGGCGGACCATTAGTTTTGTAATATTTAAAACCAAACAATAGTTTTTGAAGCAATACACTTATGAATGTTCCCTAGACCCCTGACAAGAAGTAAACAGTAACTCTGAGTTTCTATACAAATGATTTTTTTGTTATGTTCTTAAGGGGTAAGTTTGTTTCTTGTGAATTTTGTTTGAAGCTGTGCTGTGATATTGGAACTGTTTATCTGTCTAAAACAATCGTGTCCCAAAGTCTATTTTCTTTTCCTTTTCTGTTTTCCACATACTTTCTTGGCATGCAGATCTCAAGGAGGAACTCATCAAGGCCCTTGAGGAGAAATTGAATGCAGGTGAATCAAACAAAAATGAATTTAAATGAATTTGTTTGTGAAAAAATGAAGAGTCTAATTTTGATATATCGTTGTTGATTTATATATAGGAACCACTAGATGCATGTTTTTGTAGACCTAACATAACATTTTCAAGACTTTCCAAGCTATTCTTAGGACTTAACCAATGTACTGTTCTCAGGACGTGTGAATTTTGAAATCATCTTAATTATTTATGTATAAAATTTACCTACTATATTTCAACGGTCTCTCAGTATTGCCCACAAAATAAATGTTTTGATAATCTTAAAAATACCTTAGACTTGTAGAAATGTGACTTAAAACTGTAAATTATTTTTATCTTTCTTGATCAGACGAAGATCACAAAGCCTTGATAGAGGAAGAGGCAGCCCCCAAAAAGTGCATGGTTATAAATCGAATTAAATCCCTAGACTTCCTGCTTCCAATAACCTAAACAAGCTTTGGTAATAATCACAACCAAATTCAAACACTGTCAGTGCATTTCAAAATTTGCAATAAACATTATTACCAATGTACTTCATTGTTCGGATACAGCCTTTACACACTTGACATGTATAGTTCCATCTCTGTGAAATTAATATACAATGTTCAAAACAACTTTGCTTTCTTCCTTCAGCCGAGGAGCAAGACGATACTGAAAAACGTGGAAGAGCGTACCCGAATAGTGAAGGTTAGTTTTATGCTAATATTTATTTTAATACAGGTTTAATCAGAATCCAACAGAGAAAACACGTGTAGGGCTGCTGAAGCAGCTGCAGTAAGAGTTTAAATTAATATAAAACATTTATTGAAGTTGACTTTTGTTAGGCTTGCAACTGTTTATATGTGACCAAAAATTCTCCAGCCTTGCGAAAGAGGGCAGCCTTCTTTAGATGTATCGTGGCTTGATTTATAGTATTCGCAGGATGTAAGTGCTGTTTTGTCAAATGAGCCCAATATTTTCATTGTTTTCCAAGCCTTTTTGTCCAAAACTTTTAAAGGAGAGATGAAGTAAACTGTTATGTTTGCTTACCGTTAGCACAAATACAGTTTGTAAGACCATGTTGTCCCTAACATTACTTATGCCATAATTATTGTTCTGAGAAGGTGTGCATTCTGAAATCGTCAGAATTAATACTGTTGCTGCACTTTTCTCATGCATAACTGTATTTCACATTATGTATAACTATTACTATAAATGAAAACAAAACAATTGCAAACTCCATGTTCTGTGTATTCTTCTTGATCAGAGCGCAGAGCTTTCCTAGAGGAAGAGGCAGCCGAAAAACGTGCACAAGGTTAGTAAAACTCAAAATTCATCAAGGCTTAATTCCTACTTTCCAATAACCTAAACAAGCATTGATAATAATCGAAATCTAACTCAAACACTGTCAGTGCATTTCAAAATTTGCAATAAACATTATTACCAATGTACTTCATTGTTCGGATACAGCCTTTACACACTTTACATGTATAGTTCCATCTCTGTGAAATTAATTTACAATGTTCAAAACTGAAATTTGCTTTTTTTCCTTCAGCCGAGCAACACGATACTGAAAAACGTGGAAGAGCGTACCCGAATAGTGAAGGTTAGTTTTATGCTAATATTTCTTTTAACTCACCGGGGACAGGTTCAATCAGAATCCAACAGAGAAAAACACGTGTATGGCTGCTGCAGCAGCTGCAGTATAAAGAGTTAAAATTATTAAAAATCATTTGTGAAGTTGACTTGTGTTAGGCTTGCAACTGTTTATATGTGACCAAAAATTATCCAGCCTTGCGAAGGAGGGCAGCCTTTTTTGATGCATCGTGGCTTGATTTATAAGATTCGCAAGATGTAAGTGCTGTTTTGTCAAATGAGCCCAACATTTTCATTATTTTCCAAGCCTTTTTTCAAAAAATGTAAAATAGAGATGAAGTAATCTGTTTGTTTGCTCCCCATAAGCACGAATACAACATTTGTAAGACCATGGTGTCCCTAACATTACTTTTGCCATAATTGTTCTGAGAAGGTGTGAACTCTTAAATCGTCAGAATTATTACTGTTGCTGCACTTCTCTCATGCATAACTGTATTCACATTATGTAACTATTACTATAAATGAAAACAAAACAATTGCAAACTCCATGTTCTGTTTATTCTTCTTGATCAGAGCGCAGAGCTTTCCTTGAGGAAGAGGCAGCCGAAGAGGCAGCCGAAAAGCGTGCACACGGTTAGTATAACTCAAAATTCATCAAGGCTTCCTATTTTTCAATAACATAAACAAGCTTTGATAATAATCGAAATCTAACTCAAAAACTGTCAGTGCATTTCAAATTTGGTAATGAACAAAATTAATGTACTTCATAATGGGATATAACAATTTATTGTCATCTTATACATTTGTTTTGTTTAGACGAAGGGACCTTCGTTGCAGATGAGGAAGCTAAGAAAGGTTACAAAGGTTCGTATATTTACCGCTTAACTCAATGGGTCAAACTGCGTCTTCTTTATAAAGTTACCAATAATGAAAATATACTTTGATTTATTTTACATTTTGATGATTCAAAAGTTATGATTTATCACGATTTAGATTATTTGTCTAATCACCTTTTTAATGATTCCAGTACATTAGGCCATATCCTTCAACCCCCTCCCCATAAACAAATTATAAATAATTATTATCTGGCGGACCATTAGTTTTGTAATATTTAAAACCAAACAATAGTTTTTGAAGCAATACACTTATGAATGTTCCCTAGACCCCTGACAAGAAGTAAACAGTAACTCTGAGTTTCTATACAAATGATTTTTTTGTTATGTTCTTAAGGGGTAAGTTTGTTTCTTGTGAATTTTGTTTGAAGCTGTGCTGTGATATTGGAACTGTTTATCTGTCTAAAACAATCGTGTCCCAAAGTCTATTTTCTTTTCCTTTTCTGTTTTCCACATACTTTCTTGGCATGCAGATCTCAAGGAGGAACTCATCAAGGCCCTTGAGGAGAAATTGAATGCAGGTGAATCAAACAAAAATGAATTTAAATGAATTTGTTTGTGAAAAAATGAAGAGTCTAATTTTGATATATCGTTGTTGATTTATATATAGGAACCACTAGATGCATGTTTTTGTAGACCTAACATAACATTTTCAAGACTTTCCAAGCTATTCTTAGGACTTAACCAATGTACTGTTCTCAGGACGTGTGAATTTTGAAATCATCTTAATTTGTTATGTATAAAATTTACCTACTATATTTCAACGGTCTCTCAGTATTGCCCACAAAATAAATGTTTTGATAATCTTAAAAATACCTTAGACTTGTAGAAATGTGACTTAAAACTGTAAATTATTTTTATCTTTCTTGATCAGACGAAGATCACAAAGCCTTGATAGAGGAAGAGGCAGCCCCCAAAAAGTGCATGGTTATAAATCGAATTAAATCCCTAGACTTCCTGCTTCCAATAACCTAAACAAGCTTTGGTAATAATCACAACCAAATTCAAACACTGTCAGTGCATTTCAAAATTTGCAATAAACATTATTACCAATGTACTTCATTGTTCGGATACAGCCTTTACACACTTGACATGTATAGTTCCATCTCTGTGAAATTAATATACAATGTTCAAAACAACTTTGCTTTCTTCCTTCAGCCGAGGAGCAAGACGATACTGAAAAACGTGGAAGAGCGTACCCGAATAGTGAAGGTTAGTTTTATGCTAATATTTATTTTAATACAGGTTTAATCAGAATCCAACAGAGAAAACACGTGTAGGGCTGCTGAAGCAGCTGCAGTAAGAGTTTAAAATAATTAAAAACATTTATTGAAGTTGACTTTTGTTAGGCTTGCAACTGTTTATATGTGACCAAAAATTCTCCAGCCTTGCGAAAGAGGGCAGCCTTCTTTAGATGTATCGTGGCTTGATTTATAGTATTCGCAGGATGTAAGTGCTGTTTTGTCAAATGAGCCCAATATTTTCATTGTTTTCCAAGCCTTTTTGTCCAAAACGTTTAAAGGAGAGATGAAGTAAACTGTTATGTTTGCTTACCGTTAGCACAAATACAGTTTGTAAGACCATGTTGTCCCTAACATTACTTATGCCATAATTATTGTTCTGAGAAGGTGTGCATTCTGAAATCGTCAGAATTAATACTGTTGCTGCACTTTTCTCATGCATAACTGTATTTCACATTATGTATAACTATTACTATAAATGAAAACAAAACAATTGCAAACTCCATGTTCTGTGTATTCTTCTTGATCAGAGCGCAGAGCTTTCCTAGAGGAAGAGGCAGCCGAAAAACGTGCACAAGGTTAGTAAAACTCAAAATTCATCAAGGCTTAATTCCTACTTTCCAATAACCTAAACAAGCATTGATAATAATCGAAATCTAACTCAAACACTGTCAGTGCATTTCAAAATTTGCAATAAACATTATTACCAATGTACTTCATTGTTCGGATACAGCCTTTACACACTTTACATGTATAGTTCCATCTCTGTGAAATTAATTTACAATGTTCAAAACTGAAATTTGCTTTTTTTCCTTCAGCCGAGCAACACGATACTGAAAAACGTGGAAGAGCGTACCCGAATAGTGAAGGTTAGTTTTATGCTAATATTTCTTTTAACTCACCGGGGACAGGTTCAATCAGAATCCAACAGAGAAAAACACGTGTATGGCTGCTGCAGCAGCTGCAGTATAAAGAGTTAAAATTATTAAAAATCATTTGTGAAGTTGACTTGTGTTAGGCTTGCAACTGTTTATATGTGACCAAAAATTATCCAGCCTTGCGAAGGAGGGCAGCCTTTTTTGATGCATCGTGGCTTGATTTATAAGATTCGCAAGATGTAAGTGCTGTTTTGTCAAATGAGCCCAACATTTTCATTATTTTCCAAGCCTTTTTTCAAAAAATGTAAAATAGAGATGAAGTAATCTGTTTGTTTGCTCCCCATAAGCACGAATACAACATTTGTAAGACCATGGTGTCCCTAACATTACTTTTGCCATAATTGTTCTGAGAAGGTGTGAACTCTTAAATCGTCAGAATTATTACTGTTGCTGCACTTCTCTCATGCATAACTGTATTCACATTATGTAACTATTACTATAAATGAAAACAAAACAATTGCAAACTCCATGTTCTGTTTATTCTTCTTGATCAGAGCGCAGAGCTTTCCTTGAGGAAGAGGCAGCCGAAGAGGCAGCCGAAAAGCGTGCACACGGTTAGTATAACTCAAAATTCATCAAGGCTTCCTATTTTTCAATAACATAAACAAGCTTTGATAATAATCGAAATCTAACTCAAAAACTGTCAGTGCATTTCAAATTTGGTAATGAACAAAATTAATGTACTTCATAATGGGATATAACAATTTATTGTCATCTTATACATTTGTTTTGTTTAGACGAAGGGACCTTCGTTGCAGATGAGGAAGCTAAGAAAGGTTACAAAGGTTCGTATATTTACCGCTTAACTCAATGGGTCAAACTGCGTCTTCTTTATAAAGTTACCAATAATGAAAATATACTTTGATTTATTTTACATTTTGATGATTCAAAAGTTATGATTTATCACGATTTAGATTATTTGTCTAATCACCTTTTTAATGATTCCAGTACATTAGGCCATATCCTTCAACCCCCTCCCCATAAACAAATTATAAATAATTATTATCTGGCGGACCATTAGTTTTGTAATATTTAAAACCAAACAATAGTTTTTGAAGCAATACACTTATGAATGTTCCCTAGACCCCTGACAAGAAGTAAACAGTAACTCTGAGTTTCTATACAAATGATTTTTTTGTTATGTTCTTAAGGGGTAAGTTTGTTTCTTGTGAATTTTGTTTGAAGCTGTGCTGTGATATTGGAACTGTTTATCTGTCTAAAACAATCGTGTCCCAAAGTCTATTTTCTTTTCCTTTTCTGTTTTCCACATACTTTCTTGGCATGCAGATCTCAAGGAGGAACTCATCAAGGCCCTTGAGGAGAAATTGAATGCAGGTGAATCAAACAAAAATGAATTTAAATGAATTTGTTTGTGAAAAAATGAAGAGTCTAATTTTGATATATCGTTGTTGATTTATATATAGGAACCACTAGATGCATGTTTTTGTAGACCTAACATAACATTTTCAAGACTTTCCAAGCTATTCTTAGGACTTAACCAATGTACTGTTCTCAGGACGTGTGAATTTTGAAATCATCTTAATTATTTATGTATAAAATTTACCTACTATATTTCAACGGTCTCTCAGTATTGCCCACAAAATAAATGTTTTGATAATCTTAAAAATACCTTAGACTTGTAGAAATGTGACTTAAAACTGTAAATTATTTTTATCTTTCTTGATCAGACGAAGATCACAAAGCCTTGATAGAGGAAGAGGCAGCCCCCAAAAAGTGCATGGTTATAAATCGAATTAAATCCCTAGACTTCCTGCTTCCAATAACCTAAACAAGCTTTGGTAATAATCACAACCAAATTCAAACACTGTCAGTGCATTTCAAAATTTGCAATAAACATTATTACCAATGTACTTCATTGTTCGGATACAGCCTTTACACACTTGACATGTATAGTTCCATCTCTGTGAAATTAATATACAATGTTCAAAACAACTTTGCTTTCTTCCTTCAGCCGAGGAGCAAGACGATACTGAAAAACGTGGAAGAGCGTACCCGAATAGTGAAGGTTAGTTTTATGCTAATATTTATTTTAATACAGGTTTAATCAGAATCCAACAGAGAAAACACGTGTAGGGCTGCTGAAGCAGCTGCAGTAAGAGTTTAAAATAATAAAAAACATTTATTGAAGTTGACTTTTGTTAGGCTTGCAACTGTTTATATGTGACCAAAAATTCTCAAGCCTTGCGAAAGAGGGCAGCCTTCTTTTGATGTATCGTGGCTTGATTTATAGTATTCGCAGGATGTAAGTGCTGTTTTGTCAAATGAGCCCAATATTTTCATTGTTTTCCAAGCCTTTTTGTCCAAAACTTTTAAAGGAGAGATGAAGTAAACTGTTATGTTTGCTTACCGTTAGCACAAATACAGTTTGTAAGACCATGTTGTCCCTAACATTACTTATGCCATAATTATTGTTCTGAGAAGGTGTGCATTCTGAAATCGTCAGAATTAATACTGTTGCTGCACTTTTCTCATGCATAACTGTATTTCACATTATGTATAACTATTACTATAAATGAAAACAAAACAATTGCAAACTCCATGTTCTGTGTATTCTTCTTGATCAGAGCGCAGAGCTTTCCTAGAGGAAGAGGCAGCCGAAAAACGTGCACAAGGTTAGTAAAACTCAAAATTCATCAAGGCTTAATTCCTACTTTCCAATAACCTAAACAAGCATTGATAATAATCGAAATCTAACTCAAACACTGTCAGTGCATTTCAAAATTTGCAATAAACATTATTACCAATGTACTTCATTGTTCGGATACAGCCTTTACACACTTTACATGTATAGTTCCATCTCTGTGAAATTAATTTACAATGTTCAAAACTGAAATTTGCTTTTTTTCCTTCAGCCGAGCAACACGATACTGAAAAACGTGGAAGAGCGTACCCGAATAGTGAAGGTTAGTTTTATGCTAATATTTCTTTTAACTCACCGGGGACAGGTTCAATCAGAATCCAACAGAGAAAAACACGTGTATGGCTGCTGCAGCAGCTGCAGTATAAAGAGTTAAAATTATTAAAAATCATTTGTGAAGTTGACTTGTGTTAGGCTTGCAACTGTTTATATGTGACCAAAAATTATCCAGCCTTGCGAAGGAGGGCAGCCTTTTTTGATGCATCGTGGCTTGATTTATAAGATTCGCAAGATGTAAGTGCTGTTTTGTCAAATGAGCCCAACATTTTCATTATTTTCCAAGCCTTTTTTCAAAAAATGTAAAATAGAGATGAAGTAATCTGTTTGTTTGCTCCCCATAAGCACGAATACAACATTTGTAAGACCATGGTGTCCCTAACATTACTTTTGCCATAATTGTTCTGAGAAGGTGTGAACTCTTAAATCGTCAGAATTATTACTGTTGCTGCACTTCTCTCATGCATAACTGTATTCACATTATGTAACTATTACTATAAATGAAAACAAAACAATTGCAAACTCCATGTTCTGTTTATTCTTCTTGATCAGAGCGCAGAGCTTTCCTTGAGGAAGAGGCAGCCGAAGAGGCAGCCGAAAAGCGTGCACACGGTTAGTATAACTCAAAATTCATCAAGGCTTCCTATTTTTCAATAACATAAACAAGCTTTGATAATAATCGAAATCTAACTCAAAAACTGTCAGTGCATTTCAAATTTGGTAATGAACAAAATTAATGTACTTCATAATGGGATATAACAATTTATTGTCATCTTATACATTTGTTTTGTTTAGACGAAGGGACCTTCGTTGCAGATGAGGAAGCTAAGAAAGGTTACAAAGGTTCGTATATTTACCGCTTAACTCAATGGGTCAAACTGCGTCTTCTTTATAAAGTTACCAATAATGAAAATATACTTTGATTTATTTTACATTTTGATGATTCAAAAGTTATGATTTATCACGATTTAGATTATTTGTCTAATCACCTTTTTAATGATTCCAGTACATTAGGCCATATCCTTCAACCCCCTCCCCATAAACAAATTATAAATAATTATTATCTGGCGGACCATTAGTTTTGTAATATTTAAAACCAAACAATAGTTTTTGAAGCAATACACTTATGAATGTTCCCTAGACCCCTGACAAGAAGTAAACAGTAACTCTGAGTTTCTATACAAATGATTTTTTTGTTATGTTCTTAAGGGGTAAGTTTGTTTCTTGTAAATTTTGTTTGAAGCTGTGCTGTGATATTGGAACTGTTTATCTGTCTAAAACAATCGTGTCCCAAAGTCTATTTTCTTTTCCTTTTCTGTTTTCCACATACTTTCTTGGCATGCAGATCTCAAGGAGGAACTCATCAAGGCCCTTGAGGAGAAATTGAATGCAGGTGAATCAAACAAAAATGAATTTAAATGAATTTGTTTGTGAAAAAATGAAGAGTCTAATTTTGATATATCGTTGTTGATTTATATATAGGAACCACTAGATGCATGTTTTTGTAGACCTAACATAACATTTTCAAGACTTTCCAAGCTATTCTTAGGACTTAACCAATGTACTGTTCTCAGGACGTGTGAATTTTGAAATCATCTTAATTATTTATGTATAAAATTTACCTACTATATTTCAACGGTCTCTCAGTATTGCCCACAAAATAAATGTTTTGATAATCTTAAAAATACCTTAGACTTGTAGAAATGTGACTTAAAACTGTAAATTATTTTTATCTTTCTTGATCAGACGAAGATCACAAAGCCTTGATAGAGGAAGAGGCAGCCCCCAAAAAGTGCATGGTTATAAATCGAATTAAATCCCTTGACTTCCTGCTTCCAATAACCTAAACAAGCTTTGGTAATAATCACAACCAAATTCAAACACTGTCAGTGCATTTCAAAATTTGCAATAAACATTATTACCAATGTACTTCATTGTTCGGATACAGCCTTTACACACTTGACATGTATAGTTCCATCTCTGTGAAATTAATATACAATGTTCAAAACAACTTTGCTTTCTTCCTTCAGCCGAGGAGCAAGACGATACTGAAAAACGTGGAAGAGCGTACCCGAATAGTGAAGGTTAGTTTTATGCTAATATTTATTTTAATACAGGTTTAATCAGAATCCAACAGAGAAAACACGTGTAGGGCTGCTGAAGCAGCTGCAGTAAGAGTTTAAAATAATAAAAAACATTTATTGAAGTTGACTTTTGTTAGGCTTGCAACTGTTTATATGTGACCAAAAATTCTCCAGCCTTGCGAAAGAGGGCAGCCTTCTTTTGATGTATCGTGGCTTGATTTATAGTATTCGCAGGATGTAAGTGCTGTTTTGTCAAATGAGCCCAATATTTTCATTGTTTTCCAAGCCTTTTTGTCCAAAACTTTTAAAGGAGAGATGAAGTAAACTGTTATGTTTGCTTACCGTTAGCACAAATACAGTTTGTAAGACCATGTTGTCCCTAACATTACTTATGCCATAATTATTGTTCTGAGAAGGTGTGCATTCTGAAATCGTCAGAATTAATACTGTTGCTGCACTTTTCTCATGCATAACTGTATTTCACATTATGTATAACTATTACTATAAATGAAAACAAAACAATTGCAAACTCCATGTTCTGTGTATTCTTCTTGATCAGAGCGCAGAGCTTTCCTAGAGGAAGAGGCAGCCGAAAAACGTGCACAAGGTTAGTAAAACTCAAAATTCATCAAGGCTTAATTCCTACTTTCCAATAACCTAAACAAGCATTGATAATAATCGAAATCTAACTCAAACACTGTCAGTGCATTTCAAAATTTGCAATAAACATTATTACCAATGTACTTCATTGTTCGGATACAGCCTTTACACACTTTACATGTATAGTTCCATCTCTGTGAAATTAATTTACAATGTTCAAAACTGAAATTTGCTTTTTTTCCTTCAGCCGAGCAACACGATACTGAAAAACGTGGAAGAGCGTACCCGAATAGTGAAGGTTAGTTTTATGCTAATATTTCTTTTAACTCACCGGGGACAGGTTCAATCAGAATCCAACAGAGAAAAACACGTGTATGGCTGCTGCAGCAGCTGCAGTATAAAGAGTTAAAATTATTAAAAATAATTTGTGAAGTTGACTTGTGTTAGGCTTGCAACTGTTTATATGTGACCAAAAATTATCCAGCCTTGCGAAGGAGGGCAGCCTTTTTTGATGCATCGTGGCTTGATTTATAAGATTCGCAAGATGTAAGTGCTGTTTTGTCAAATGAGCCCAACATTTTCATTATTTTCCAAGCCTTTTTTCAAAAAATGTAAAATAGAGATGAAGTAATCTGTTTGTTTGCTCCCCATAAGCACGAATACAACATTTGTAAGACCATGGTGTCCCTAACATTACTTTTGCCATAATTGTTCTGAGAAGGTGTGAACTCTTAAATCGTCAGAATTATTACTGTTGCTGCACTTCTCTCATGCATATAGTTGTATTTCACATTATGTAACTATTTCTATTAATGAAAACAAAACAATTGCAAACTCCATGTTTTGTTTATTCTTCTTGATCAGAGCGCAGAGCTTTCCTAGAGGAAGAGGCAGCCGAAAAACGTGCACAAGGTTAGTATAACTCAAAATTCATCAAGGCTTAATTCCTACTTTCCAATAACCTAAACAAGCTTTGATAATAATCGAAAACAAACTCAAAAACTGGGGTCAGTGCATTTCAAATTTGGTCATAATAATGTACTTCATGATGGGATAATAGCACTTACATACCATAGAGGTTTATCTCCGTTAAGTTGATTTAAACTATTCAATCTAAAATAAATGTCTTCCTTCGGCCGATGAAGTCGAAACTGAGGAGCACAAGATGCTTCTAGAGCAATAAGCTGCTGAGAAACGTGCACAGGGTGAGAGTATGCTAATTTCAATTTAATTCTAACTAAATCAATTCTAACTAATTCTGTCACGTGCTTGCCAAACTGTTATAAACTTCAGCAAACACGAACCTTGGTCAATGTATTTTCAACTCACGGGTAGTGCAATATTACTCGGTTCTTCATAATTTACCTATAGGCAGAGCCTTCACACACCGTTGGTCTGTCTTTGTGGGACAGACAGTATCCGTGATGAGCTAAATTTGAATTTTGTGTTTTCCCTTCAGCCGAGGAAGCCGATGAGAAACGTAGGAGAGCGTACCCGAATAGTGAAGGTTATTTTATGCTTATTTCTTTTAACAGAGAACAACACGTGAAGGGCTGCTGCAGCAGCTGCAGTAAAAGTTTTTAAAAATTAAAAAACATTTATTGAAGTTGACTTTTGTTATGCTTGCAACTGTTCATAATATATGACCAAAAAGTCTTCAGCCTTGCGAAAAAGGGCAGCCTTTGTTGATGCATCGTGGCTTGATTTATAAGATTCGCAAGATGTAAGTGCTGTTTTGTCAAATGAGCCCAATATTTTCATTGTTTTCCAAGCCTTTTTTCAAAAAATGTAAAATAGAGATGAAGTAAACTGTTTGTTTGCTCCCCATAAGCACGAATACAACATTTGTAAGACCACGGTGTCACTAACATTACTTATGCCATAATTGTTCTGAGAAGGTGTGAACTCTTAAATCGTCAGAATTGTACTGTTGCTGCACTTCTCTCATGTATAACTGTATTTCACATTATGTAACTATTTCTATTAATGAAAACAAAACAATTGCAAACTCCATGTTCTGTTTATTCTTCTTGATCAGAGCGCAGAGCTTTCCTTGAGGAAGAGGCACCCGAAAAACGTGCACACGGTTAGTATAACTCAAAATTCATCAAGGCTTCCTACTTTCCAATAACATAAACAAGCTTTGATAATAATCGAAATCTAACTCAAACACTGTCAGTGCATTTCAAATTTGGTAATGAACAAAAATAATGTTCTTCATAATGGGATATAGCAAAATTGATATTATTTTTCTTATCTTGAAGACTGACATATTATAATGTATGCTATATCCCCCAAAACGTTAATTAGGCGGGCCATGGTTGTAATTAGTTTTTTGTTATTTCAAACAAATAATAGTTTTTAAAGCAATTAATATAAATATTCCCCTGACAAGAAAAAGGCAGTAACTCTGGGTTTTTGTGAAAACTGTTTTTGTTGTTTTGTTCTTAGGGTTAGTTTGTTCCTTGTGTTTTTTATTTGAAGCTGTGCTGTGATTATTTGAATTGTTTAGGCTACTGGTCTCAAACAATCGTGTTCAAAAGTAAATTTTCTTTTCCTGTTCTGTTTTCCCTCACCCTTTCTTGGCATGTAGATCTTAAGGAGGAACTTATCAAGGCCCTTGAGGAGAAATTGATGCCAGGTGAATCAAACAAAAATGCATTTGAATAAATTTGTGAGGGAAATATTGAGAAGGAGCTAATTTTGAGATATCCTGGTGTGATTTATAGAAACCACTAGATGTATTGTTTGGTAGATCAAACCCAACATTTTCAATACTTTACAAGCTTTTCTCAAGACATTGCCGATGTACTGTTCTCAGTACTGTTCTCTATCAACAAATAAGCTGACACTGTTTAAACTGAAATTTAACACAAACCTTACATACTCATTGCCTTTCAACTAAATAATCCAACCCCATCTTGCCAACTTTGTTTTAACAAAAATTTGTCCCTTTCTTCTTGTTTTACAGAGGATGGTTATTAAGTCTCCAGTTCGTCTATAAATGCCGGGCCTTAAGATAAATGGTATGTTTAACATTAATCAGGTTTCATGTGTTTGAGTTTTGGAAGTTACATTCATTTGAATTACACCCACATATTTACTGATTCAGTATAGTTTCGTGTAAAGATGATAGGAAATAATTATTTATACTTTTGAGTTGATGGAAAACATTTTAAAGTCAAAATAAACAATTATTTTATGTTTTTCTTTTTGTATTCACAGGCGTGATGAGAACTTGGTGCGGGATTGACTTTAATAACACCATCGAAATTATTTGTTTTTACTTAGTACATTTTTTCAAATGTTATTTCGGTCATTTTGTATTTAGACCTTTTCTTGGGTTATCATGAGCTGTTGATGTAATCCTGTCCTAATTTAACTTTACTTCAGTTTAATTTAATTCAATTTGATTAGTGTCTTTTTGACAGTGTTAAGACTTGTTGCTTCCAAATTAACTTTACAAAACTCATTACGGTAGAGTTAGTGTTGAATAAAGGCTTTGGGTATCTGAATGAGAGTTGTTCATAACATTATTGTAATCCGTCTCATAGGCCCTATGTCTAATTATACTTGCTTAAGTGGCAGCAAACGTGCTTCCCAGAAAGGTTTTCAGCATAGCAAGACTCCTTTGGGGTACGCAAGCATTCAGGGGGCTTTCGTTGCACCAATATTGTTTGTGTAAAAAAAAAACCAGATGTTCAGAGCAAAGATTATTGAGCGCCGAATTCGCAAAAATGGAAACTCAGGCTGAAATGTGCACCGGGCAACATCGTCAAGCAGCTCGTTGTATGCAACAATGGGTCAGTGCATACGAAAGCCATCCAGTACGTCTTGGTGTGTGCGGGAACTAACAATAAAAAATGTATTCAACAATCATATCTATTTGATATAACTATAGAAGCAGTTGTGGGTTTACATTTTTTTGATGAGGGTTGGTGCATGATTTTTCTCTCTTAGTACTGGGCAATCACCAGATCTGGTATATAAGTCTGCTGCCAAACCCAATCCACATGCAAGATACCGGCCCGGGTGAGACCTAAGCTCTTAACTAAAGCCAAACTGTAGTGTTATCAATATTTGATTTGGCAATTACTTTCGAACTATTCTTATTTTCTTGCTTCGAATGTCTGATTATAGTGATGCCAAACGGGAACCATTCTCCAGTTACAAATAAGCAGGTATCGTATCTTTGGCGAGAGGGTGGGGGGTGGGGGGGGGGGGGGTGAAATACACCACCAGTTGTGAGTACATTCTTAATCTGACAAATCGATAAAGAACAAAGGAAAACAACACGACGGTTAAAAACAAATCAACGGAAAACTAATCTATCTACATCAACCAATATTATTCCAGGACCAAAGGAAATTAACATAAGGAAGGGGTCAACAAATATATAATTAATATATAAATAAAATTATCCAACAATTGTAAAGGGGGAGTGAGGAGGACAAATGAAAACTAAAAGATCTCGATACAAAGGAGAGGTAAAGTCTCGTTTAAAGGCACTGAACATGTTTGGTAATTATCAAAGACCAGTATTGCCACTCGGTGTATCCCAACATATGCATAAAATAACAAACCTGTGAAAATTTGGGCTGAATCGGTCATCGAAGTTGCAAGAAAATAAAGAAAGAAAAAACACCCTTGTTGCACAATTTTGTGTGCTTTCAGATGCTAATAAAAGGCTTCATGCATGAAGTCTTTTATTATTTTAGTGAGAAGTTACCTCTTTCTCAAAAACTATGTTACTTCAGAGGGAGTGATTTCTCACAATGTTTTATACTATCAACAGCTCTCCGTTGCTGGTTACCAAGTAAGTTTATATGCTAATACATATTTTGAGTAATTACCAAACGTGTTCAGTGCCTTTAAGTGAAATGAAGAAAACAAATGAAAAAAGCGTTATCAACAAAAACATTGATAATAGTAATTGTTATTAAGGACAATGGACAATGGTAGCATCTCTTTTTAGATTTATATCATTTGGTTTTTCGGTCGAAATGGTTTTCGGTCGAGTTTCCTGTTGTGGGGACCGGTAGGTTGCGTGCGTCCACCAGAGAATCGGCAAGGGCGCCACCGCGCGGCGATGAGCAGAGAATCGGCAAGGGCGCCACCGCGCGGCGATGAGCAGAGAATCGGCAAGGGCGCCACCGCGCGGCGATGAGACTGTTCATGCATGTCTCGTCTCCGTGCGGCCGGTTGTCATTGCCGATCCCTTCCACAGGTAAAATTTAATCCTTTTTATCTCTCTGTTGGAAATCAAAGAAGATTTAACGAGTATTATAAAACGTATTGGTTCTTTGTATACACTTTGACTAAAGATATATTGAGAGGAAAAGTACATTTTTGTCTGTAATATTGCAAGTTTAATAATTCAAGATGGCGCCTCGCATACAACATGTAGGTCTTAGGCTGTGTTCTTGCGACATGTATAAAGGATTTGTTGATGTGAACCTAATACTGCCTTGTGTAACTGAGATATACCGCCACGGGTTATATATAATAAGTTGGTGTATATTTAGCCTGTAGGTACGCTCACAAAACTGATACTTATGTCCTATTTTAGGCTGGATGGTTAACAAAGAGTAGCGCCCTCTTGTGGTAAACAAAGAGTAGCGCCCTCTTGTGGTTAACAAAGAGTAGCGCCCTCTTGTGGTAAATAAAGAGTAGCGCCCTCTTGTGGTATACGGCTCTGGTGGTAAATAAAGAGTAGCGCCCTCTTGTGGTAAATAGAGATTAGCGCCCTCTTGTGGTAACAGAGATAGGGCCATGTTGTGGTAAACAAACAACAGCGCCCTCTTGTGACGGAAGTTACATGCATTGTGCGTTGTATTAAGAACTTGTGTAGGAAACCCAGACAAGCTTCGTTATAATTATTGCTCCATGTTTCTTAAGAGTGTAATAACCTTTATTATCATGTGTAGTAGTGTCATTCTGTCTCTAAAATACAGTGCATAATTCCTGGTTTAGTCTGATAGTTTCAATAAGGATTTATCCCAAAGGTCTTTATTTTATAGTAGGACTAGTCTGCCCAGCATTTCTCAGTATAATTTAAACTAATTGTCATTTCTTTTATTATTGTCTTCCTTTACATGTGCTGTTCATGCATGTCTCGTCTCCGTGCGGCCGGTTGTCATTGCCGATCCCTTCCACAGTTCACTGAATAAAAAAAGTCAATAAAGAACCAGCAGAACTTTGTTAGCTCAATTAATCTTTCAGCAAAGTTTCTCCATCACCCCCTACAAGTGTCAGAAGTGGGATTGACTGCAACAGTGGTTTGAACAACTGATTTGACGGAGACGAGGTGTCCATGCCCAATATGAAGTCTATAAAGCTGAAGAAAGACGGGGAAGAAAAGGCTATGCGATTCAATTTGCTGGATGGGAAACTACCCCTGGCAACACTACAGGGATATTATGCTGCTGCCACAGGAATCATAAAGAGTGGTGAGGATGAGGATACAGTCCTTACGATCAAAGAAGGGAGTGTGTTGCCCCCACCAGAAGGCTGGTCAGATAACTGCATCTATAAAGTCATTACACAAGATAAAATAAAGGCCGAGCACCCGAAGAGCAGTAGCAGTGTTGTGATCGCTCCCGAACGCAAGATACCTACGTTTAGTGGTCGGGATGATTCCTCTGGGAAAGTGCCCCCCATAGATGAGTTTGTTACCACCATTGAGCATGCCATTGTTAGATACAACATACCAGCAGACCAACAGGGCCAATTCGTTTTGGATGCTTTGAAGGGAGGCCCCAAGATTGAAGCAAATGCACTCTTCTCTACTGGAGCTGCAGTGAAGGAGGTGTTGGCCTATCTTAAATCGTCATATGGAGAGGCACTAACTAGTAGTGAGTTGCAGCGTAGGTTTCTCGAACGACGACAGGAGAGAGGAGAATCTGTCCGTGATTTTGCGGTCGCACTTCAACATATCTTTCTTCGTGTGCAGAAAAAGGACCCAGGTTTGTTCAAAGACCCCGACCACAACATACGAGAGCAATTCGTGGACGGACTCGGACCCGAGGCTCTTCGAGTGTCCTGTAGAGACCTGCTGGACAGAAAAGGTGACATTTCCTTCTGCGAATTGAAAGACTGGGCAATCAAAAGGGCAGAAAGAGAGCAGACCCAACACCTCCCCCACACCAGCCCCCGTTCCATGGCGGCTAGTATTCAAGTGAAAGATGATACGGTACACCGGCTGGAACAACAAATGGATTGGGTAATGCATTCCTTGCAGAACCTACAACAGACCTTTCAAACTGGTCCCCGTTCAACCCGCCAGTACAACCAAAGATGCTATAACTGTGATGAGGAGGGTCACTTTGCGAGAGAGTGCCCACAACCCCGTCGGCGTCAGGGAACCAACCCTTCCCGCCCTGTATTCCAACCTAAGTACAGTAATGCCCAGAGAGGAGCCGGCCCCTTAACCAATGGTGTCCAGCGAACCCAACAAGCAGCACCACAGGTTGGCAACTACCCCCCACAACTGTCGGGAAGTGTACAGCGATTCCCTCAACAAGTACCACAGTCGGGAAACTACCACCCTCGACTGTCGGGAGCCAGGCAGCTAGAGGGGGAACCAGTGGCTCAGAGTTTCCAACAAGTAGGGCAGTAGGAGACTGCATGGCTGTTAATGTGATGTTTGGAGACAAAAATATAGATTGTTTACTTGACACAGGATCCATGGTTACAACTATCACCGAGAAGTGCTACACTACTGTATTCAAAGAGTTGGGATATGAATTGACAGACCTTTCCAACAATTTCAAGCTGCATTCTGCGAACGGAACAAATATACCTTACGTGGGTTTCATGGAGATAGACATCACAACCCTTGGTGTTGTCATACCGTCCAGACTAGTGCTAGTGCTAAAAGAAACTACAGAGAATACTTCTACACCAATGACACAAGGCATACTTGGCATGAATGTCCTTTCCGAGTGCTGGTCGAAACTGATAGCACTACCAGAGAATGAACACTTGAAGAGACTGAGATCAACTAGTTCAGAACCAAGGTGGCAACAAGCCATGACCACAACTGGGAAGTGTGTTCAGTTTCAAATGAATAAGGGGCCCATCAGTCGTGCCTATCTCCCTCGAAAGGCGAATTTGATCGTGCCAGCACGACAAGTCATGATTTTCCAAGCATCAGCCCGACCAGGACCAGGCCATATGGGATACTCGGCTATACTAGAACCAGATGAAAACTGCAGCCTACCCCCAGCTATCGCTCTGAAAACATCAGTTGTTAACGTAGTTACAGGAAAATTTGCTTTGGCACTTGTTAATGAAACAAATTGTGATGTGTGTTTACCCGCCCATACCTGCCTCGGCACCCTATATCACACTGACGAGATAACAAGCTATGATGAGAGTCGGGTGACGCCACAGACAGATGCCCAGACATCACCAGCATATACTTCGAACATGACAACATCTTTCATCAATGACCAATCTAGTCTGATCGAAACCGTGGACATCGGGGAACAGCTTACTCCTGACCAAAGAGCAAGATTTGATGTACTTTTACAGAAGTATAACAATGTTTTCTCGAAACATGACCGAGACCTCGGCTATTTTGACGCAGTGAAGCACACAATAGATACAGGAACTGCACCACCAATAAGACAGCGCTATCGCTCCCTCCCTCCATCCCAACATCGTGAGGTTCGGCAACACATTCAAGAATTGCTTGATGCAGACATAATTAAAGAGAGCAGTAGTCCTTGGGCGTCCCCTATAGTAATCGTCAGAAAGAAGGATCAATCCATCCGTCTCTGCGTAGACTATCGTAGACTAAATCTGGTGACAGCAAAAAGTTCATTTCCTCTACCTCGTATTGACGAATCATTGCAGGCCCTTGGGGGTGCCAACTACTTTAGCGTTCTCGATCTGACCTCTGGCTACTATCAAGTTGCGGTGTCTGAACAAGATATGGAAAAAACTGCATTTGTCACTCCTTTTGGTTTGTGGGAGTATACTCGACTGCCCTTTGGTTTGTGCAACAGCCCTGCCACTTTCCAAAGAGTTATGCAAAGATGCCTTGGTGATCAAGCATTGGAGAGTCTGCTAATTTATCTTGATGACGTAATTGTTTACTCCAACACATTTGATGAGCATTTGGAGCGTTTAGAGCTTGTCTTCACCAGATTACAACAACATGGCTTAAAATTAAAGCCAACCAAATGTGGATTCTTCAAACGCGAGGTTAAATATCTTGGTCATCTAGTTGTGGCCGGTGAAGGGGTAATGCCCGACCCAGACAAGATCAGCATCGTAGAGGATTGGCCTGAACCGAGAACACTCACCCAGCTGCGTTCTTTCCTCGGCTTTGCTAGCTATTTCCGAAAGTTTATTCACAAATTTGCAGATGTTGCTGCGCCTCTTCATGCCTACTCACAGGGCATCCCAAGTAAGGGAAAGACCAGATCAGGGAAGACAGCAATAGTACTTGATGAGGTGGGACGTGCCGCATTCCAAGAGCTCAAGATGAAATTGATGACAGCACCAGTACTTCGCTTTGCTGACTTTTCGCACCCATTTCTCGTGGAGACTGATGCAAGTGCTTTGGGGTTAGGAGCTGTGTTATTCCAACAACTGCCAAATGGTACCAAGTCTGTTATAGCCTACGCTTCTCGTTCTCTGCGCCGGAATGAAAGGGGAGACAAGAACTACTCCGCTTTCAAACTTGAACTGTTGGCTATCCGCTGGGCTATGTGTCAGGCTTTTAGAGATTACTTATTCGGGAACAAGTGCATCGTATATACTGATCATAATCCTCTGAAGTACTTGAACAACGCTAACCTTAGTGTCACCGAGCTTCGCTGGGTCCAACAACTCTCGTCGTTTGACTTTCATCTTGAGTACAGGCCTGGGAGAACCAATCGTGCCGCAGATGCTTTGTCTCGTTTACAAGTAGAGGGTGTCAATGATTCCGGTGACAATCAAGTGCATATGTCTTCAGGAGCAATCTCAGCAGTGCTCGACATTCCTATTATGGACATAGAACTGCCTACCCTACTGTGTCATCAAATACGAGTGAGAGAGTGTGAAGGAAGTCACAGCTTACCAGGCTTTACCCCATCACAGCTGAGACAGTTACAAAGGGAGGATGTAATCCTTAAAAGGGTTATCAGCTACTTGGAGACAGAGGAGAGACCAACATGGGAAGACAGACAACAGGAAATGAAAGATGTCACAAAGATGTTGAAACACAAGAATCAACTTCACTTTAAGGATGGTGTGCTCTATCGCAAATGGACAAGCCCAGATGGAACTATGGGTGAACGATTTGTTGTACCACATGGACTCATCGATACAGTGTTGCGTTGCTTACATGATGACGGAGGGCATTTTGGAGCAAGACGAACCTTAAAGCAAATTAGACCCCTCTTCTTCTGGCTAAGAATGGAAGCGTATGTGAAGTCATGGTGTGACCAATGCACTAGGTGTGCTACTGCTAAACCACCAAATAGGCACACACGAGCACCAATGGGTACACTACGTGCCACTGCCCCCTTGGAAGTCTTGGCTATAGACTTTACTATGTTGGAACCTTCGACGGATGGGTATGAAAATGTGTTAGTTATGACAGACATATTTACCAAATATGCCTGGGCAGTCCCTACAAAGAATCAGCGTGCAGAGACAGTTGCTAAGGTACTTGTGAAACATGTGATTACCCCCTTCGGAGCCCCTCTCCGCCTCCATTCTGATAACGGAAAGTGTTTTGATGCCAACATTATCAACGAGTTGTGTCAGCTGTATGGTATTGGCCGCTCACACACCACTCCCTACCACCCACAGGGGAATGGACAGTGTGAGCGGTTCAATAGGACACTTCACAATCTACTAGTTACGCTCACGCCTACGAAGAAGGACAGGTGGACAGAGAGTCTTCCTCACCTAATCACTCTGTACAACAATACTGTTCACTCAACGACTGGCTATGAACCGGCATACATGATGTTTGGAAGAAATGTACGACTCCCACAACACCTCCTTTTGGGCGTGGATTACCCTCAAATTTGTGGGGAAACCCCTCATCTCTATGTGCAGAGATACTGTAAACAGATGGAAAAGGCTCGGGAGGCTGCAACTTCAAACCTAGACAAGAGTGCAGCTGCACGAAAAGCTTATCATGACAGACATATCTTCGAACGACCCTTGAGTCGAGGCGAGTACGTACTCATTCGTGACAGGTCGAGGCGAGGCAGAGCCAAAATCCAGGATTACTGGGAACAGGAGCCATACCTAATAGTTGGTCGCCCATATGAAGGACAGCCTGTATATGTAGTTCGCAGTGCTTTGGGACGAGAGAAGATTCTTCATCGTGCAGAACTTAAGCTGTGCCCTTGGGAAGTACATTTTGCCAACTCAGATCCGCCGTCTGATTCTCCCTCATGCGATACACAAACACCATCATCAAGTAACGATGAACGTGTTGGCAAAATTCTCTCATGGGTAGAACCAAGCGAGATTCCTGCTGTCTCCAAAAACATTCAGGAGGAACCTAAGATTGTACACGCCACTTCTCCACCCACATCAATGACTCCTGATGACCACCATACCCTGACCCCCAAACCGCCTAATCCACTGGCCCCTCCGGATCCCCAGGATATCAGTGATAATGACAACAAACTTGATGTTCCAACTCAAACCTTCCCCAAGGTGACGCAAGACCCAGGATCTGATGACCACCATACTCCGATCCCCCAACCGTCTCATCCAGTGGCCCCTCCCCATCCCCATCCCCCGGATAACAGTAATTACGACACACTTGACGTGCCCATGCAAGCTTCGCCTAGTGCCCCTCAGGACCCAGGATCCAACGTCATCTACAGAGAAACAGAGGTTGTCAAGGCGAATGTCACAGAATCACAGAGACCAGTTCGACGTTCTAAGCGTACTACAAGAGGAAGGCCCCCAGATCGATACCAGTCTAGTGTTCTCCACTTACTGCAACAAGTCAAGCGAATGATAACTAATGAGGAGGCAGTAACTTCATCCAGTGATTCTGAATGATAGAATCCCCTAGGACCATCAGAAGCGTGCTACTCTCCTTCAATTATGAAACTGTTGTTCCATAAGTTTTGGACTTTAATGTTGTGTTAACTGTTTTACAAGTTGTTGTTACAGGGACCAGTGTTAACTTTGTTTCATGTTACACCTGCAAGTCGTCGAGGACGACGACATATTAGCTTTGGAAGATTGTGGGGACCGGTAGGTTGCGTGCGTCCACCAGAGAATCGGCAAGGGCGCCACCGCGCGGCGATGAGCAGAGAATCGGCAAGGGCGCCACCGCGCGGCGATGAGCAGAGAATCGGCAAGGGCGCCACCGCGCGGCGATGAGACTGTTCATGCATGTCTCGTCTCCGTGCGGCCGGTTGTCATTGCCGATCCCTTCCACAGGTAAAATTTAATCCTTTTTATCTCTCTGTTGGAAATCAAAGAAGATTTAACGAGTATTATAAAACGTATTGGTTCTTTGTATACACTTTGACTAAAGATATATTGAGAGGAAAAGTACATTTTTGTCTGTAATATTGCAAGTTTAATAATTCAAGATGGCGCCTCGCATACAACATGTAGGTCTTAGGCTGTGTTCTTGCGACATGTATAAAGGATTTGTTGATGTGAACCTAATACTGCCTTGTGTAACTGAGATATACCGCCACGGGTTATATATAATAAGTTGGTGTATATTTAGCCTGTAGGTACGCTCACAAAACTGATACTTATGTCCTATTTTAGGCTGGATGGTTAACAAAGAGTAGCGCCCTCTTGTGGTAAACAAAGAGTAGCGCCCTCTTGTGGTTAACAAAGAGTAGCGCCCTCTTGTGGTAAATAAAGAGTAGCGCCCTCTTGTGGTATACGGCTCTGGTGGTAAATAAAGAGTAGCGCCCTCTTGTGGTAAATAGAGATTAGCGCCCTCTTGTGGTAACAGAGATAGGGCCATGTTGTGGTAAACAAACAACAGCGCCCTCTTGTGACGGAAGTTACATGCATTGTGCGTTGTATTAAGAACTTGTGTAGGAAACCCAGACAAGCTTCGTTATAATTATTGCTCCATGTTTCTTAAGAGTGTAATAACCTTTATTATCATGTGTAGTAGTGTCATTCTGTCTCTAAAATACAGTGCATAATTCCTGGTTTAGTCTGATAGTTTCAATAAGGATTTATCCCAAAGGTCTTTATTTTATAGTAGGACTAGTCTGCCCAGCATTTCTCAGTATAATTGTCATTTCTTTTATTATTGTCTTCCTTTACATGTGCTGTTCATGCATGTCTCGTCTCCGTGCGGCCGGTTGTCATTGCCGATCCCTTCCACAGTTCACTGAATAAAAAAAGTCAATAAAGAACCAGCAGAACTTTGTTAGCTCAATTAATCTTTCAGCAAAGTTTCTCCATCACCCCCTACACTGTACACCCTTTTTTGTTGTTGGTATTTCTTGCAAAACGAAGGGTTTCCCCGTAAGTGACTGCGTTGAACACGTGTGGGGGGTGAGAAGATGATGTACGTATATTGGTACACTGTAAAAAAAATTGTATTTTTACAGAGAAACAAAAACAAAAACCATTTGTTTTTCATTTTTACTGAAATATTTCTGCAAAATGACAAAAACTTGGTAAAAATCCCCGTTATTTTACCGATTTCGTAAATTTACATTTTAAATGTGTCTTTACACCTAAAAAGGGACGATTTCTGTAAATTTACAGAAATCATTGTAGATTTGTTTGTAAAAATACATGAGCAATGTTTCTCAATAAGTTTTAGGTAATTTTACTAAATTGTTTGTATATTAACATAATATCTTGGTAAAAATACAGAAAATACTGCGGAGTAACATTTAAACTGCAGTATGCGCGGTGCAAAGCAATCCCACAATTCCTTGCAGAGTACCAAGGCACGCTTGGTCACCGGTGTTTTTTATGCACAGTGTTGAAGTCCAAACCAGTTGTGTTAATGAGTTCCAGTGACGAGGACACAACTGACCTTAGTATCATAGAACAATACGTCTGCCAAAAATGTCCAACAATTTCAACTACAATAAAACAATTAACTTGTGGAAGCATTACTAGACCTTGGAGTTGATAAGCCTTCTGATTTGGAGTATGTTACAAGGTTGCAAGAAATGTCATTCCAAGCTGACCAACGGGAAATGATCCGAATGATCCGTCGCAAGCCTAGCTACAGCTGGTTGTTATAGCTGCCAAGTTCGTGGAGGATTACCCACAAAGTTTCGAAGAAAAGCTGGAAGATACGGTCATTGGAACTGGCTACAATTCAATATTGAGTCAGTTTGAGCAGCGCTTCGCTATTCAACAGGCCCATCCTCCAACCCAAGAGAAAATAACATTACTTTTATTTTTTTTTAAATACAGTTGCTGCTGTTAATCTAGAAAAACAAATTTGTAGTATCAATTACAGAAAAACAGTACAATTCGAGTACAAAAATACTAGTAAAATAACAAAAGATTATTCATTTTCACAAACTCTCCGTACAAAGGAATAACAAATAAGGGGGTACTTTT
The DNA here is from genome assembly GCA_037783415.1 of Leptasterias polaris. Classification (NCBI taxonomy): domain Eukaryota; kingdom Metazoa; phylum Echinodermata; class Asteroidea; order Forcipulatida; family Asteriidae; genus Leptasterias; species Leptasterias polaris. The sequence continues at coordinate 1,067,485 of JAZGTN010000098.1, forward strand.
ACAACAAGACTGTATTTGGGAAGAACGGAAGAAAACGTAAATATACTAAAGTTTCGTTATTAGGCTATAACAGACATTTTGTAAACCAAATTGACATACCAGTTATGTAAAAGTATTATACAGCAAAATGTTGGAAATGGAGTTGCCTGCATTTTTCTGTAAATTTACAGGATTTTTTTTACAGTGTAGGCTTCAGGGGTGTTGGTAAAAACTTTGGCGTCTAGTAACCTGTCTCCAGGAACCTGTTACCTTTGAATACTGCAGGTTGAGGCCTTTGAAGTGAGTTTGAGGGTTTGATGCATTTTATTCATCGTTATTGCCAGGTTTTTGAAATCTACAATGTTGCTATCATGTATAGATTATAAGGATGTCATCTACATAAAGCGGAACCAAGTGAGAATGTGTTCAGCCTGTTGGTGGTGTTTTTGAGATCATGGATGGAAGTTCTCACAAGAAAATATTATCAGGAGAAAATAGTGAAAATCCTGCACAATTTTCAGCACGTAAACACATTGTCCTTAATTTGGGTCGTATGCCAAGAGAATTTCTGTTAAATTAAAAGCAACTTCTTTCAGTGTATCTTTTTCAAATTCTTATACTTTTGCATCGGGTTGTATTTCACTGACGTTCTTAATAGATCGATCCATTAAGCCCCGCCTCCTTACGAGTTGACCAATCACAGCCGCGAAACCCGATCACCATTAGTGCAAAGATCACCAAATGGTGATCAGATTTCGCGGTTGTGATTGGTCAATGAGAAATGGGCGTGGCTTAATGGATCGGTGTATTGAGCGAAGTAAGAATGAAATACATCGCCCGGCAGAATGATTGACAGTCCTTTTGTTGCAAAGAATGCATCTTATCTTTATCCCTATTCAATTGTAATACAGTTCTTTCTGTGTAAGCTGAAAACTTAAGACTTATAAAGAATTCCGTCATCGACCCATCTTTTCTCACTCTACTAGGGACTTTAATGCATATTCAACTTAATTATTTAGCCTCCCGAAAAAACCCAAAGAAACAGCAGCAGCAGCAACAACAACAACAACAACAACATCAAAAACAACAAAAACAAACAAAACAAAATAAAACAAAACAAAGAACCAATAACGGGCTGTAAGTTGTACGGCGACCACGTAATGATACTTGGATTTTACATGGCATGTCAAGTCCTCCGTAGCCGCTAAATTATTTCGAGGGAACGAATAAATATTTTGTTCCCTCGAAATATTATTCGGGGGAACGAAATAGTATTTCGAGGGAACGAAATAGTATTTCGAGGGAACGAAATAGTATTTCGAGGGAACGAAATAATTTGGATTTTTTGTTTACCTTTTCACATTTGTTTTTTACCTGTCCCTTTAGGGGCTCCGTATAACAACCGAAACCACAGCTGTTTGTTTTGTAAAGGTTCTCAGATGCATTTTTCTCGAACATGACATCATTTCTGTTTGAAATATTAAATTACAGGAAAAAAGTATCTACAATCCCGGCCATATCTCGTTGCCCCCCCACCCCCCCCCCCCCCCCCCCCCCAAGCATTTTGGCTGGGATTGTAGTATGAACTTCATAAAAAGACTAAAATTAAATACTGATGTTTTTTAATTCTTACTAATACATTTCGTAACAATGTGACATCTAGCAACAGGATAAGAAGCAATTCCAAGTGGTAAACACGTAATTTGCTAAATAACAACAATTGTATGCGTTAAGAACGACTTTTCACTACTGGTCAGAACATATTTATACACCTTTTGTTTTTTGGAGAGTAGCTGGCATGTAAAGTAGAGTTTCTTTTGATTTTTCAACAAACAAATTTTAATTAAAGTTACATTGAACTATTTGGTCACGGTTTCGAATAGTGAACGGACTGTATTTGATTATCTACTGTGGTTTTTACAAATCTTGAAAACTTGTTTCCTTTAAATCGTTCGTTTGTTTTCCTTTCTATTACGAATTACGCACCTGTATCATAATTAATTTAAAGGTTCGCTTTAACATCACCAATCTACATAAGGGGATGGGGGGATAACACAAGCGCATTATTATTGTAAATGTTGCTATGACAAGTTTTGTTTTTTGCCCCTGTTCTGTACGTAGCAGACATCAACATGCTGATTCGAATCGTAGCCATGCCGCCGGTCGTGTCGGGCGCTAGTTTTCTTGAGGGAGACATTAATGTTTCTACTCAACCACACTTTGTGCAAATATTGAGACCTGATGAGAGCGTTTTATCAGATGGAACACCAGGTAGTGTTTGATTGACCCATGATTTGCTTATTTAGATAGGCCTATTTAGATTCGTATTCAGGCGTTCCATGAACAAATGCCCGGTTGCCATGGATACCATATCGTTAAGTTCATTCAGTTGCAGTTCACTGGTGTCGAATTTAGTCATTCGTTTGGTTCATTGTAAGGGAAATAATTGTGAGTTTTCCTAAAACAAAGTTTCGACGCATACAGAAACTGAAACAAACTGATGACTATTATTCAACTGCAAAGTTGGTATAAATTCGTCGTGTTATGAGTCACTGTTCCATCGCCCAGTATGCTTTGCATGATCAGAACCCTTAGAATTGAACAATGCTTTCTATCGTGAACCCATAGGCGACATCAGACCAGAGACGTGTTCCTTACCACTTTTTCAGAGGCGATACCCCCACCGGACCCCACCCATATTTTATGAGGTCTACTTCCAATCCCTATTCTCGACTTGGAATCGCACATTAGATTGGTTCATAAAGTCACTCTAACGGCACAAAAACACGTCAACAACAACAACAAACGAAAAATGGCGTCTGTAAGACGTGCTATTAGGAATCAGAGATCTATCCGATTATCTTCGGAAAAGAGGTTAATTTAATTTCTCCCTCCCGATTCTCTATCCATATTGATCCCTAATGTAACCATATGGATTATCCTCCAGACAATCCCATGTTAATCTTTGGTTTATAACATTATATTATTTGCCACAGTTGATGCAGCAAAAATTAAAAGGAACAGTTCAGGGATAGATAGACTGTGCAAATCTCGTGCGCATTCTCACTTAAAAGGGGATCTGCGATCTAAAATATACTCAAATAAATATGCGCAAAATGTGCACTTTCTTCATTGATAATTATTTTTAATTTAAAAATAAGTCCAAGTGGAAATTCATAATACACCTTGAATTTTGAGGGGATTTTCGATGAGGTGGTACGTTGAATTAATATGATTGTGTCTATTTATTTTATTACTAAATTAATTTATTTCATTTTATCTATTTTCTTTCGGGGGGTATTCTGATGACGTCTTACTGAAGAAGCTCGATAGGTAAATAAAATTAACATTTATTCTAACGTCTATTACTTAACAATGAGGTTTTAGCTAGTGGTCTAAGCTTGGATGGTCAGATTGCCCACAACGTGTCGTTATCCAACACAATAATCCCCATGAAATCTGAATACAGTGTACACATTTTTGTAGAGCGTATCTTGACTCGAAAAAGATTTGCGATGAGGTTTGGATTTCGAGTCTCCCAACAAGGAGACTGGTAGTAAGACTGCCCAACGTGTTGTTATCCAGCACAATAGTACCCAGGAATTCTGAATACCAATTTTAGTAAACCAGTAGAGCGTACTATCTTGCTGAGAAAAGGATTTGTGATGAGGTTTGGATTCCCAGTCTCCCCACAAGGAGACTGGTAAGACTGCCCAACGTGTTGTTATCCAGCACAATAGTCCCCAGGAATTCTAAATACCAATTTTAGTAAACCAGTAGAGCGTATCTCGACTCGAATTAGGATTTATGAGGTCTGGATTTGGCTGGACCATATAAATCGTTGTGCCTCGTCTCACCTTGTTACACTTCTCATCGTGACAACAGGTAAACACCTAGGCCCTAACTCGGTAAGTTTCAAACAGATCTCACCAGAGACTGTTCTCATTTCTGTTGCATTTTATTTCGCCCACACTTCAGTATTTGGTACTGCCATTTTGCCTTCCTCTTCTTCTGATGCCGATGATGAAATAAACTTTCAAGGAAGCAATGTATATATAGTGAGCAGTTAACCACACCCCGTTTACAACTAACTCGAGTTCCCGCCATATGGAAAGTATAGGGTGAATTCTAAGCTGTTGGACTGTTATTCTTCGCGCGATAAAACGATGTTTACAACAACGCCCAATTGGTGCACCACACTTAACAGCTTCCAATGCTAAATGCTAGAGGGAAACAATATATAAAAAAGCAACAACCCAAAAACCTCAAGTCTCTTAGCATCTTGAAAACAAGTCAAATATATTTTCTGATATTAACTAAACTTTCTTTTTCCTTTCCAATGTTTAGTAGGTTAGCTGATGAGATTTTGTGCTAGGCTCATCCACACCCTGGGCCATTTTTAGAGGGTTATAATTGTACACCTAAAACTTAATTAAGCAAACAAATAAGCTTGAACTAACCGAGGATAACAAACAAATTGTCGAGAGAATGCAAAACAAACCCTCTTATTAACCCAATAATGTGGGAAAAGGTTGGAAGCACGTGCTGACAACGAACGCAGGTATGTCGGTATCAGGTCACTTCGTACCCGGTATACTTCGTACCTTTTACAAGGTACGAAGTGACTTTGGACACTTCGTACCCTGGACCCTTCGTACCTTTTCCAAGACACTTCGTACCTCGAAACTGATTATGTTTTTCTGCCTCGTTTCGAGAGGATCACGCTGCCAAAGACTCATTAATGACCAGTTGTAACTAGAATCGAAAGGAATTGAGCACCAACTAACGATTTGTTGCATGTAGTTCAAGTCGCTCGAGTTAAAACCGAACGGCTCTTCTCCGAGCCCCACATATTCAAAAATAGATCACATCAGTGATTTATCGTGTACAAAGAAAACAAACTTAATAAAGAAATATATTGTTAAATAAGCTTCAATTAATAAAGCTATAATTAATTAAAAAGAAAATTACCAAAGACGTACAACTTTAAAAAAACATACTTTTGCCGAACAAAACAGAAATAAATTATACGATTTATCTAAAACCAGAAAAGAACATTGATATAAGAAGAAAATAATTTGGGATTTTTCTATTGTCCCACACATCTGCTTCGTTTGAGGGTCCTTCAAATCTTTGATTTACTGAAACAGTTCTGGGTTTACATATCCAATGAGGATTGGCGCATGATTTTCTCTTTATTAAGTGTAGCGCACACCGTTCGGATTTAGGTTACCATACTGCGCAACTCTTTTTCACTCAGACCTATTGAACACATTAAGTGCACGGTTTTGCTTATGTACTAGGAAAATGTATTTTTGAAAATGTATTTTCCCAAGTTCTCATACAAACCAATGTTCCCGTTTTCATGTCTTGCCGGTGAAGCCCAGTGGGCATTTTTATAGCGTTTGCCTTGTCCGTGGGTGTGGGTGTGTCTGCATAGGCTTACGGAAAGTGGGGGTCTTTTTCACAATGGAACACTCTGGACCCGCAAAATTTAGCTTTGTTCATGGTTCAACTTAGACCCCACGGTTCAACTTAGACACCACGGATGAATTCTTTAGAAGGCAGATAATAGAGCAATTGCAGCATCCCACAAACTCGATCCGTGGGGTTGTGTGGGTGTGTATGCAATCATTCTCTGATACAACTAAACAAGGACTTGGCGTATTAAACTCCAAACTGTGTGCGGGTTAGTCTCGGGATACCTGTATCATGAGCCTAGCCTATTGTTTTTGGTCATCATAGGTCAAACGTTTAGGGGTCATTATGTCTAAAACAAATAAATATTGCCTGAGCAATAACTCGAATGAGATTTATCTTGTCAGCGGGGCATTTTTGTTTGTCATCACAACATTGTTGTTTTTCCTCAAGCTCAACAACTTGTGTGTTCTTTTAGTCTCAAAAGAAAGACCCCCCCCCCCTTCACATACACACACTCACTCACACAAAACCTAAATGATTTCTTTTCAAATGAAGATTACAGATCAAAGTTTTCTGATCAATCCAAACCAAAACTAAACCCTCATTATTTATTTATTGCATGGATGTAGAGTCCAAAAAGTAGTATACCACTTGCCAGCATCTTATCAAAAACTCAAAAGGACTTATCAGTCATACTCGTCGATCTGATCATGTAAGACAGACACACGGACTTTCTCTTTTTTTTTGAGGGAAAATGGAAGATAAAGCTGAAGAAGTGGACAAGTCTTCTCAATTGTGTTTTCGACAGCCGCGTGTTCGCGAAGCGAACAAAGACATCTCAAATGTGTTTGTTGTAAACCTCATGAGTTTATTGCTCCATGATGCAACTAGGGAAGACGTTCTACGAAGTAGATTTACCTCCATCAGACATCACACAATATATTGTCATTCAAACTTTAACCTTTTGTTCTTTCTTAATAAAGCTTTAAAGGATTTTCTGCTTCGTTTCAGAGTGTTGAAATCTCCGATTTGATAATCACAATGAAGATTGTTCTACTATTTGCCGTTTGCTTCGGTCTGGCCAGCGCCATGAGCCCGGGTGAGTTTCAAGGAAAGCATTATGCAACGTTCCTGGATATTAGTTTTCCTTGATGTCCATTATAGCCCCGTATACTACGGGTTTCCTAAGGTCTCCCTATATGGACACTGGTGATAAAATTACCAAACGTTTTGTTATCCAACACAATAGTCCACATTCTATCTGAATCCCATTTTTTTATAAACGAGTAAAGCGTGTTTTTCCCCTTGTAAAGTCTCCCCATGGAGAGTGATGAGGTGGTTGTTGCTACGAAAGCTCATGCATTATTTATTTTTTATTAGAAAATAGAATTAGTTGTTGCAAACTGCTTACCAACCAAAAGGACCTGTGGTATAAATGCAAAAAATAATAGTGGCCTGACATTTCGACCCTACCTAGCAGAGTCTTTCTCGAAGGCTAAATATTATTTATTAGCTAGTCTTTAAGTGCTACTACTATTTTACTTTTTTATCTATCAGACTACGGCTATTTTTGTTCAATCAGGACTTCAATAATGTACCTATTATTAGAAGCAACATTATAGTAATGTTTGTTGATTTATTTGCCTCAAGGAGCCGACAAGGAAGCACTTCTGGAAGCTTTGAGGGCCGAACTTGGAGAAGGTAACTATTGTCTAGTATGCTTAATAAAGATCACAATACTGAATAATGAAGCAGCAAAAACAAAAGGCATTAAAAGCAACATTAAAAACCCAACAATAAAGGATAAACACAAATTGATTGCCACAACATGCTGGCACAAAACAAAAAAATGTGTTGAATTGCTGCTACAGTGTGCAACCTGAGAATAACGAGTCCCCAATTGAAACACTACCCATGTCCACACAGCGTTTTATTTTGACATTGTTGAAGGATATGATTTTCTTAAGTGCACAGAAATTAATTAGCCCAATTAATTTCTGTGCACTAAAGAAAATCATAACTCGGAGTCAATGATGGGATAATACAGAACACCTGAATTATAGCCCTGACGGTTGTACGTGGTCTGTCTGGCAATAGTAGCGTCAGCAATGCAAATAATAAACTGTAGGTGGTGGCAGCAAACATACCAAGTAAAATCTTGAACAGGGAACTTTTAACTCTTGTAACAAGGCAAATATGAACGACCTTCCCACGAATCTTTAATTCACCGGGGGACAGGTTCAATCAGAATCCAACAGAGAAAACACGTGTAGGGCTGCTGCCCTAAGAGTTTAAATTAATAAAAAACATTTTTGAAGTTGACTTTTGTTAGGCTTGCAACTGTTTCTATGTGCCCCAAAATTCTCCGACCTTGCGAAAGAGGGCAGTCTTATTTTGATATGTGTTTTCGTGGCTTGGTTTACAGGAACCGCAAGATGTAGTGCTGTTATTGTTAAACGAGCCAAATATTTTCATTGGTTTCCAAGCCTTTTTTCAAAAAATGTAAAAAAGAGATGTAGTAATCTGTTTGTTTGCTCACTGTAAGCACAAATATAACATTTGTAAGACCACGGTGTCGCTAACATTACTTATGCCATAATTGTTCTGAGAAGGTGTGAACTCTTAAATCGTCAGAATTAATACTGTTGCTGCACTTATCTCATGCATAACTGTATTTCACATTATGTAACTATTTCTATTAATGAAAACAAAACAATTGCAAACTCCATGTTCTGTTTATTCTTCTTGATCAGAGCGCAGAGCTTTCCTTGAGGAAGAGGCTGCCGAAAAACGCGCACAAGGTTAGTATAAATCGAAATTCGAAACCTAAACAAGCTTTGATAATAATCCAAACCAAACTCAAACCCTGTCAGTGCATTTTTAATTTAGTAAACACAAATAATGTTCTTCATAATGCGATATAGCATTTACATACCATATTAGAGGTTTATCTCCGTGAAGTTGATTTAAACTATTCAATCTAAAATAAATTTCTTCCTTCAGCCGAGGAAGTCGAAACTGAGGAGCGCAAGATGCTTCTAGAGCAAGAAGCTGCCGAGAAACGTGCACAGGGTGAGTGTATGCGAATTCCAATTTAGTCTATACTAACTATCACGTGCTTGCCACACTGTTATGCCTTCACCACTGTAGGTCTGTCTTTGTGGGACAGACAGCATCCGTGATGAGTTAATTTTGAATTGTTTGTTTTCCCTTCCAGCTGAGGAGCAAGAAGCTGCCGAGAAACATGCACAGTATAAGTGCAATATTTCGGTTGTTCGTTGTATTACCGTTAGTGTGTATTGTGCCCCAATTATGTATTAAAAATAACAGTAGTTTGAAATACACCCATGGAGCTTCAGTGTGATCGCATCAAGTTTCAAGCTGTCCTATACAGGTGTGAAACCTATTTGACTTTGAGTCGCACCTAAGTCTATTTCTTTTTCTCAGTTTCTTTTTTTAAACACAGAAAGTTTCTTCATTTCATTTTCAACTCAAAATCGCAATGTTTCAAATAAAAGAAAAAATCCATCTATAATTTGAGCTAATAAGAAACATCAAAATTGATTGATAATTGACAATGTACTTCATAATCGGATATAGCCTTTATACTATAGGTCTATATCTGTGAAATTAATTTACAATGTTCAAAGTTAATTAACAATGTTAAAACTGAAATGTTTTGCCTCCTTCAGCTGAGGAAGATGAAACTGAAGAGCGCAGGGCGTTTCTGGAGCTAGAAGCTGCTGAGAAACGTGCACAGAGTAAGTGTAATTTTTGGGTTTGTCGTTAAACGAGCATCAAAGAATTGTGCCCCGTTTAAAATCAAAATGACACAGATGGGTTGCAGTATGACGTAGGTCGGCCATCTTTACGGGCAATTTGGAACACACAGTCATGCGTTACGCGTGAGAACAGCGTGCAACACGCGCACATTTCACACAACTCATTGCATGATTGGTTAGTGAATGACGCGGCTGCGTTAATAATTTGAGCACTTGACGCGCCTGCATGCCAAAATGCGATTTGCCCGTAAAGATGGCGTCTACTGGGAACTATCTATAAGCCCACTGAACTCGAGTGCGATCGTGTGAAGTTTCAAGCAGAACTTTCATCTACACGTGTAAAACCGATTTGACTTTGAATTGCACCTAATTATTCTTCTTCACACCGTTTCCTTTTTTAAACACAGAAAGTTTCTCAACTTCATTTCAACTCAAAATCGCAATGTTTCAACAACAAATAATCCATCGGTAATTTGAGCTCATAAGTAACATCACAATTTATTGTCATCTTATGAATTTGTTTTGTTTAGACGAAGGAACCTTCGTTGCAGATGATGAAACCAAGAAAGGTTACCAAGGTTCGTATTTACCGCTTATTTAACTCAATGGGTCAAACTGCGTCTTCTTTACAAAGTTACCGATAATGAAAGTATGTTGATTTGTTTCACATTTTGACGACTCAAAAGTAACGATTTTTCAAAATTGATATTATTTTTCTTATCTTAAAGACTCGAGTATTATAATGTAGGCTGTATCGCCCCAAAAACGTTAATTAAGTGGACCATGGTTGTAATTAGTTTTTTGTTATTGTAAACAAATAATAGTTTTTGAAGCAATTAATATAAATATTCCCCTGACAAGAAATAGGCAGTAACTCTGGGTTTTGTGAAAACTGTTTTTGTTGTTTTGTTCTTAGGGTTTAGTTTGTTCCTTGTGTTTTTTTATTTGAAGCTGTGCTGTGATTATTTGAATTGTTTACGCGGTACTTGTCTCAAACAATCGTGTTCAAAAGTAAATTTTCTTTTCCTGTTCTGTTTTCCTCATCCTTTCTTGGCATGTAGATCTTAAGGAGGAACTTATCAAGGCCCTTGAGGAGAAATTGATGCCAGGTGAATCAAACAAAAATGCATTTGAATACATTTTGTGAGGGAAATATAGAGAAGGAAATATAGAGAAGGAGCCTAATTTTGAAATATCCTGGTGTGATTTATAGAAACCACGAGATGTATTGTTTGGTAGATCAAACCCAACTTTTTTAATACTTTACAAGCTTTTCTCAAGACATTACCGATGTACTGTTCTCTATCAACAAATTAGCTGACACTGTTTAAACTTAAATTTATTTTTTCCTTCAGCTGAGGAAGACGAAACTGAGGAGCGCGAGATGCTCCTGGAGCGAGAAGCTGATGAGAAACGTGCACAGGGTGAGAGTATGCTAATTTAATTTAAGTCAAATTTGCTGCTACATGCTTGCCAAACTTTGGATAAGGTCAGTCACACAAACCTTACATATTCATTGCCTTTCAACTAAATAAGACCACCCCCACCCCCAAAAACGTAGTCTTAATAGGCTACGTAACCAAATGACATGACGTTTGTTGTTATTCTAATGTTTATATTGCCAACTTTGTTTTAACAAAAATTTGTCCGTTTCTTGTTTTACAGAGGATGATTAAGTCTCCAGTTTGTCTATAAATGCCGGACATTAAGATAAATGGTATGTTTAACATTAATCAGATTTAATGTTGGAGTTTTGGAAGTTACATTCATTTGAATTACACCCGCATATTTACTGATTCAGTATAGTTTCGTGTAAAGATGATAGGAAATAATTATTTATACTTTTGAGTTGATGGAAAACATTTTAAAGTCAAAATAAACAATTATTTTATGTTTCACTCAGGCGTGATGAGAACTTGGTGCGGGATTGACTTTAATAATAACACCATCGAAATTATTTGTTTTTACTTCGTACATTTTTTCAAATGTTATTTCGGTCATTTTGTATTTAGACCTTTTCTTGGGTTATCATGAGCTGTTGATGTAATCCTGTCCTAATTTAACTTTACTTCAGTTTAATTAAATTCAATTTGATTAGTGTCTTTTTGACAGTGTTAAGACTTGTTGCTTCCAAATTAACTTTACAAAACTCATTACGGTAGGGCTTTGGGTATCTGAATGAGAAGTTGTTCATAACATTATTGGTCTTAAATCCGTCTCATAGGCCCCTATGTCTAATTATACTTGCTTAAGTGGCAGCAAACGTGCTTCCCAGAAAGGTTTTCAGCATAGCAAGACTCCATTTGGGTACGCAAGCATTCAGGGGGCTTTCGTTGCACCAATATTGTTTGTGGAAAGAAAAAAACAGATGTTCAGAGCAAAGATTATTGAGCGCCGAATTCGCAAAAATGGAAACTCAGGCTGAAATGTGCACCGGGCAACATCGTCAAGCAGCTCGTTGTACAGTGTTATATGCAACAATGCCATCCAGAATACAAATTATTAATGCGTTTTTTGACGGATGGTATTTGTTACTGCTTCGGTTGTTCAATCAGATCACAAGGAAAAGTGGAAATTCAAAAGCAGATGGAACTTTTAAAAGAGATGTTTCACAATATCAACTGTATAATGTGTAATAAGGGGAAGAAAAAAATTAGTACATCTTTAAAAATCTCTCATTACTTCCGAGAGTATCATGAGGCCCGTACCCGACCGAATCTGGCTTGCAAGATAGATCTCACAAAGAGCCATCCCTATTAACTCTAGAATTTCATTCTTGCTGGAACCTTGACAGTGTGTTATGGTAAGAGACAAGGCTACTAATGGAATTTTTCAAATATATATATCATACCCCCCCCCCCCCTAAAAAAAAACCGCACACAAGAACATTTATTTTGTATTGCAGTATTTATATAATTTTAAAAGACTTTAAAACTGAATTTTAAAGGGTGAAACTATAATAACGGAAATAATTGCTTGCTGAAATGGCGCTCGTGCGTAATTAAAGTTCTAACAATAGATAGAGCTCCGGAACCTGTAGCGTCCCACATAAACCAAGAGGGATATTATAGAGTACCGAATATGCTCCAGTTTGAAAGTCGACAACCCTAAAAATGTTTAAAAATGCAATGCAAAGTTTAACTTTGGCATGAATTTGACGTGTAATTTGAAAAGGGTATGATTGCATGCCTTTTTCAATACCTGCACATAATGTTCTTATAGCCGTCTTTTAAAATAAATGTGGAAGGGAAGCAACACGTGATGACATGCTTTTGGATCTGGTCGGTGCATGTTAGGTGCATGCATATTCATTAAAAACATCGTGGGTAAAAACAACAATCGGGCGCTTTTCAAAATCGGGTGCAGTATTATCTTAACACTTCTCCGGCAATCCCTTGGAAAGGGGAAACAACACGTGAATGCCGGAACGACGAACAAACTGGCACATTGGTTTTATGTTTATGAAATGTAATTGTTTAAAATTAAATGTTAAACAATTACAATTGAGATATCATAGTAGAGTAATTTGGGAGAAAAAAAAACAAAAATGCGAATGGGAATATGCCGCCGGAAAAAAAAACCTAAAGACACACTTTTGTGTATTTTCTCCTTCCCCTGTCTCTCTTTCCTTCCTTTTGTTATTTTTTCGGGGATCCTCTTTGGGGATCTCCATTCCCCAGAGTAACAGGAAACCATAACGTTTAGACTTGAAACTTTGGACAATTTTGATGTCAATGATAACTGTGAAAGTTCAGCCGGAAAGTAAGCGTCGTCGCTGTTGCATGTAATACACATTATAGTGCGTAAAGCATTGAACATACATGTACATATTAGGCAAAAAATAAAAAAATTAATGTTCAGTTTCCGGTTACGTGCCATTTTAAAATATAGTCGATAGGTCGGAAAGGTTTTTTTTAAGGTTTTTTTTTGCGTTGATAGGCGAGTGTGAAAAAATACCCTACTTGCCCGAATCAACTCAACCAGAAACTAACAGCGAGAACAGCCAGTGAAAAAAAACTGCTCTGAAATAAATCAAAGACCTCTTCAGTATACTTTAAACTCACATGAGGTACGCAGGATATGTTTGTGGTTAATATGGAGGTATGATTGTGTCAGATATGTTTCAAATAAATTTTCTGCTAAAAGGATGCCCCAAATCGTCCGCTTGCGACTTCTGTTGAGTCCACTCGCGTTCATCTGTCGAGCGCAATCAACAGATTTGCACAACGAATTTGACAAACTCTGTAAGTTTGGCAGCTGAATCTGCTGATTCGGCATACTGTGCGCAATCTGCTGACTGTGCCAACTGGTAGACTGTGCCAACTGGTAGAATGCGCTCAACGTGCACCGTCGTGTACACACGTGCGCGTCGTTTCGCTGGGTACTTGTACACAAAATCATGAGACTCAATTCACAGAGATATCGGTAAAATGTCTTGATGTGTTCTGTTTTTTAAGTTCAATTTCGTTAAAAACATGTTAAGTTGGTCAAAGTATATCAGATACATGAGTTTAAAAAAAAACCTGGGGGACATTTGATATAGTGTCACACACCCTTCAAAAAGTGGGAGACGCGTCCCCCCGTCCCCCCAGGATTGACGCCCATGATTTGATATAACTATATAGAAAAAGTTGTGGGTTTACATTTTTTTGATGAGGGTTGGTGCATGATTTTTCTCTCTTAGTACTGGGCAATCACCAGATCTGGTATATAAGTCTGCTGCCAAACCCAATCCACATGCAAGATACCGGCCCGGGATTAGACCTAAGCTCTTAACTAAAGCCAAATATCAATATGTGACTTGGCAATTACTTTCGAACTATTCTTATTTTCTTGCTTCGAATGTCTGATTATAGTGATGCCAAACGGGAACCATTCTCCAGTTACAAATAAGCAGGTATCGTATCTTTGGCGAGAGGGTGGGGGTGAATTACACCACCAGTTGTGAGTACACTTAATTTGACAGATCGATAAAGAATAAAAGAGAACAACACGAGGGTTAAAACAAAAATTCAACAAACAACATTTAGTTAAAGTTACATTTAGCCTAACTATTTGGTCACGATTTCGAATAGTGAACGAATTGTTTGATTATCTACTGTGGTTTTTTATAAATCTTGAAAACTTGTTTACTTTAAATCATACGTTTGGTTTTCTTTCTATTACGAATTACGCACCTGTATCATACATTTAAAGGTTTTTGGCTACCTTTAGCATCACCGATCTACATAAGGGGATGGGGGGACTACACAAGCGCATATTATAAATGTTGCTATGACAAGTTTTGTTTTTCTGCCCCTGTTCTGTACGTAGCAGACATCAGCATGCTGATTCGAATCGTAGCCATGCCGCCCGCCGCCTTTCCTACAAACTTGTTGACACCCGCATGCGCACTTACTTACTCCTGAATAAACCATGAATATTAATGAGGGTTGGTTAGGGTTGGTTAGGGTTAGGATTAGGATTTTCAAGGTCTCTTTTTCTCGGGTCAAATATACAGAATAATACACTACACGCGTACATAAGCCTACATGTGGGCATACAGCGTACACTCATCCTCCATGGTACACTGTCTTAAAGGCTACACGCAATAGGCATGCCTTAGAATAATTCATTTAATGCGCATGCGCGGGTGTCAAAAAGTTCGTAGGAAAGAAAATCTCGCATGCCGCCGGTCATGTCGGGCGCTAGTTTTCTTGAGGGAGACATTAATGTTTCTACTCAACCACACTTTGTGTAAATATTGAGACCTGGTGAGAGCGTTTTATTATGGAACACCGTGTAGTGTTTGATTGACCCATGATTTGCTTATTTAGATATTTAGAATCGTATTCAGGCGTTCCATGAACAAATGTCCGGTTGCCATGGATACCATATCGTTAAGTTCATTCAGTTGCAGTTCACTGGTGTCGAATTTAGTCATTCGTTTGGTTCGTTGTAAGGGAAATAATTGTGAGTTTTCCTAAACAAAGTTTCGACGCATACAGAAACTGAAACAAACTGATGACTGTATTCAAAATACTCCAGTTTTACAATAAGCCAGTGGCGTAACCAGAGGGCCCTAGCTCATAACCATTGCCCACCCCTTGCCGTCACCCCTTAAATGAGACACAAACTAATTGTTCGATACATTATTAAACAAAAACAAAACTGCATGCAATAAGCCTACACCAGA
This sequence comes from Leptasterias polaris, assembly GCA_037783415.1. Lineage (NCBI taxonomy): Eukaryota > Metazoa > Echinodermata > Asteroidea > Forcipulatida > Asteriidae > Leptasterias > Leptasterias polaris. Next base: position 1,082,842 of record JAZGTN010000098.1, read on the forward strand.
TTAATTAGCTACCGTGTGTTTTGTAGGTCCGTTTTGGTTAAAAGAAACTACAAAATAGCCGTGATGTCGCCGATCAAAGTGCTGGAAAATGTGTTCGTATTGTTCCTATTTTATGTACAGTATTTCTTATCTGAAATAATAATGACAGATAGATGTTGCTGCAGAAGCCACGGTCCAAAGTACACAACGGCCTATACTCCTGATAGTAATACCTTGTACAATGGCATTGTTATAACTCAAGGTCGCCCTTTGTTATTAATATTAGACATTATAAATTTTTTCAAAGCGTTTATCGACGGGTGAGCGCTTATCACTTATAACATTAGGTATATACTGCTCTATCAATCAGAACGGGCCACAAGAGGGGCTGGAGGCGCTGCAGCGTATTCTGCATCAGCCAACCATGTCAGAAACACTTTGGCAAGTCCTTTCACTTAACGACAAGTGTATGTTATATTATTATAAATGTTTTCACAATTTTGCTTATGAGCAGTTTTTACTCTTAAACCCTTAAATAATCCACAAACTAACACAACTACAGTGTATATACATGCATTCTTTAATCAATATAATATTTGATGGATAGCTCCACCATAAATGTTTGTTTTATAAGCTATTAATTTTACAGTATATTTTTTTGAATTGTGTATATATATAATAATTTATTGATTTTTATATTGCGCTCTCTCCAGGACCAGCCTGTTCGAGGGCGCATAACAGTAAAAATGGCATAAGAAAATTACATACATGTAGTAAACAGTTTAAGAAAAGTACACCAGTAAATATAAGCAAAATAGATTTACAAAGCCTTACAGGCAAAAAAGGTGCATGAACACCATAAAACAATAAAAGCTGTAAAAACAATACAACTTTGGTACAAGAAAGCATTTAAAAAGTTTACAAACAAATATAAACCATAAAAACCGACAGATACAAAACTCACTGCACATTACCGAAGGCTTTCTTAAAAAGGGAAGTTTTAAGTTGAGATTTAAAAAGACTTTGTGAATGCAGTTTACGAATGTGTGAAGGCAAGTTGTTCCATAGATTATATATACATATGTTTTCTTTATTAAGGGACGTTTTAGAGGTCAATCGTGTTACACCCGGGTTTTCCCTTCCACCCAGCCACTTGTTTTCTCTCTTTTTAGTTTCTTTTTAAATTAGTTTTAATCTGAAGGCCCATTGGAACCTAATTCTTCATGCACAATGTTGTCACTATTATACACAATTCTGACAGCGTATTATTGGTTCGTTCCTGTGACTCACCTGAAAAACCTGACCGTACGAGTAGACTTTAGAACTATGACCTCACCGTACGGGATAGAGTTTGTACTGCTTCAATGTGGAATGGTTTACTGTCAATACGAGCTGTGCCAAATAATGTGGACACATATTTTTTAGTATAACTCACTATTAAAAATGCATTGTTTGATGATTGATTTGTAAATATTTTGTGTTGTGCCTGAGGACATGTATTTCAATAAACTTACAATTAACACCGGTGTACAACCAACGGTCATGTAGTCAAAGCACGTCTGGATGTGCTGATTTTCGACTTGGCAAATCCAAGGGGTGGGGTGACAAATTATATACTCAATCATGTCAGTATTTCTGACAGATGTTGCACACTGGTGTCGCGTGTATAAAAAACAAGCTTTATAGAACATTTACCATGTCAATAGCGTATCATACCTTCGCATTAGCGATGCCTGTATATACATGCGCTTTAACGGACGATGTTTTTGAAATTAGTAGCCTTCATTATTTATGCGATAATGACATGCTACTTGCTAGCCGAATACATTGACACCGATCACAGTTCGGTAGCATTGATAATAATTCGCCCTGCACGAGGTCAGTCCTCCAAATACAAAACACCGATAAAAGGTTTAGTAGTGGACGTGTATTTTGGATGCTGCGTTTTTCATACTAGAACAAAGGTTACAACGCAGTGAGCAATACAGGATGCGTTCATTATCCATGTGATCGGAATGGTGGCGTGCATGACGTGTTACTACTGCAAGGAATACTGGAAAATACTGTACAGTACAGACGAGTGTGTGGCCAAAAACATGAGTTATGATAGCCAAGACTCTCGCATCATACTCTGTAACCTATCGCTGAGTGTAGGAAATTGCGATGCACTCCGACAAACTCGTGCACACGTTTTACAAAATTGTGCTTGCCTATGCCTGTTGTATGTGCTTGCTTGTGTATTTTACAGTTATTTCGCCACGACACAATGTTGGTGAGTCAACCATTCCACAAGACAGAATTTCGGATCGGAAAGAAACTACTGTAAATGAGCCAGCTCTTCACGAAGGATCAATATGGCTTGGAAATAACGACACCGGCATTCCTCTATATAGTGAAAGAGTCATCAACCCCCATCCATTCAATTTTACGATTGCAAATGAGGATGCATGTTTCAAAGACAACGAACACGGGGAGATATTCCTCGTTATTCTTGTAAAATGTCGGCCAAATGAGACATACGATCGGCAGCAAATTATGCGAACTTGGGGAGGTGTGACGCAGGTGCTCGGTCGACGAACACTAACAATGTTTCTGATTGGTATGACAGATGATCCGGTGATTAATCAGCGTCTTAAAATCGAAGATGATACCCATCACTATTTCATTCAAGAAGATTTTATTGACGCCTACCAAAACATGACCTACAAGAACATCATGGGATTAAAATGGGTGACGTTGTTTTGTCCTCGAGCTGAATATGTATTGAGTATCGATTCGGATATGATTCTTAACATAGTTCACCTTGTGCGTCGACTTGTAAACAAGCCTAGGATGAACTTTGCAGAGGGCCATCTACGCACGGACCCTCTTCCTCACAGACATAAATCATCAAAGTGGTACACACCCCTGGAGATGTACCCTGAACCGACATACGCGCCATTTTTAAACGGTGCGTGTTACGTCATGTCTGGGGATGTTGCCGTGACATTGTACTGGAATTCAAGTCATGTGCGTTTTTTACAATGGGACGATGTCTTCATTGGATTAGTCATGAAGAACATCGGAATCGAGCCCCAACTGTCACATAAATATGAACAGTTTTTACCCGTAAGATCTGCTTTAATGCATGGCATTGCGTCCGAATCCGGACACAATTGGAATGACCTGAATGAAGAAACCATTGCAGTTTGGAATGATGTGGTTGGCAAAGTTTTACAAAATGATGGAACCAGTATTGTTCTTTTATTGTGGATATACTTCGGATGTGCTGTTTCTGTTCTTGTTGCACTTTTAATTTGTTATTTATATGGTTGATATGCCTTGAAATTGCGTCCGAATCCGGACATAATTGGAATGGCGTGAATGAAGAAACCATTGCAGTTTGGGATGATGTGGTGGGAAATGTTTTACAAAAATGATGGAACCATTATTGTTCTTTTATTTTGGATATACTTCGGATGTGCTGTTTCTGTTCTTGTTGCACTTTTAATTTGTTATTTATATTGTTGATATACCTTGAAATTGGACCTGTGAATTAGGGAATAACGGTGTGGGGAGCCGGTCTTCACTGCGTGGTAATGACCGGGTTGGTGGCTGGCCGCTGTTAATGGACCGAGCCGAAGGAAAAGGGTAGTAATCATCAGAATTTGTGATTTTTCTTTCGCCGTAAATTTTGGAAATGTTCCACCCATGTTCAAGGGCCATTCTTAAGGCTTAACAGCCTATATCAGAAATGGAGAGAAATGACTATTATGTGCATATTTTGAAGAACCAGACTTTTAAAGTAACAGCACTATAAATAGAAACACTTTGGTTGGTGTACGGCTTTATGCTTTGCATTACCTTGGCTTCATGCACATACCAGCTACCTTAAAATGATACATTGTCTGCGCGTTTCTGCATACGCGTGGTATGCGCGTACACGCGGCACCATCCTGTCCTCGTAAAAAATAACCAAAAACAATACGCGCAAAGAAACAGATTTGATAGTTTCCGCACAGCAAGCACGGTGCAAATAGAACTTTTACACAACATTGTGCTTGTTTAGGGGCCATTTATTTGCTAGTTTACAGAGCCGGTCTTTATATCACATGTTAATACACCCCCACGTGATCAGTCTTTGACCAATCAGAATGCACAGACTCTCCGAGGTATTTATTAATATACAAATATTGACTGCTTCGAGTGCTATGGTTAAAACTACGTCCTACGATTCCCTCGGTGATCCCCGGACGAGTAAAAGCAGTCAATATTTGTTTTATAACACCCCAACAGACTATTTATCATCCTCGTACACGTAACGTTCGTACGCGCATTTCAGATACACAGATGCACAACTGATTGGGTTCGAGGTGGGTAAAAAAGACGTCGAGGTACTGCACGCCGTGTGATAGTCGTCGAACGATGCACTATCACACGGCCGCCGTTTCTAGTAAAACTATAGACATATCATGTGACGCGCTCTAAACCAATGAAAAGGCAGAATATTTGTTAGGGGTGTTATAATACTTAATGTTTGATGGTGATAATTAAACTTTATAAGCATGAGATAACCATAATCCATAATCACATGGGATAGATTTGCCAATTAGATGACTTTTTGAGAGATAGACACGTTCTGGTCAGTATTTTTGTCATTACAACCTCGAGGTGAATAACAATCGGCCACTTATACGTATGACGTGCACTTCGCAATATGGAAATAAATGTTAAGAGAGCGGCGGCGGCCTGGTGGTGATCGTCAGCTGCTGTTGAGCGGGGACTGGGGGAAATGCTTGCTTATTTTCGGTACAAGATTAATGTTTTGCTGGGAAGTTCAAGTACCTGCAGTAGTTGCTTCCTTAGGGAAGCATTTAATTAATTTGACACTAAATAATACATGCGGGTTAAAAAAAATATACCTACGTTGAATTAATACAGTAGTTATGAGATGTGTTTATGAAGTGTGAAAATTAACAAGAATGTGCCCTTAAATGAGTTTTGATGAGGACATAGATGCAATAAAAATATGTTCTTAAATCAATAATGTTATTTCGCTTCGTTGGTTCATATCTGCAGACATCGCAGTAATTAAATTCGGTATTTTATTACTTCGTTCAAATCAATTTACTGTATTCAACTTATTCAACCCTCGGAATGGAGTTCTTTATTATGGATTGTCTTAATCCATTTCTCTGGGGCAACCGTCAAACTATGCAGACGGTTAAGATCGCATTACTTGTCTGATTCTGTGAAGAAAGAGTCTTATTGATTGTTTATGAGTATACGGAATTCACAGACGGCGGTTAGAACAATGCTCATGTAAGCTGATCTTCATGCATGTTCTGCAAGTCAGAATTGGAACCAAATTGTGCTCATGTCATGGGCACAGATCAACACATCTATACGGCAAATAAGCTCACATTTAGAGAAGCTTTTGACCGTTTTGGTGATTGGTAAGAGTAAGACGTAACAATATTAAAGGCGTGGCGTTACAAGAGCTAGAGGAGTTGTAGAGCTGAAATGTATAATGCCAAGGAATTGTTTGTTTTCGCGTCGTGTTTGGGGTTGATAGCACCGACTTTATGTCAGCTATCCGAATGGGGCTACAGGGGACAATCGGTGAATTGTGTTAAAAATCACATCCTCACCAACCATGTAGTGCAAGTGACTTCTGGGGTATCCCGTCTGAGATGCGTGGCGAGATGCTTCTCTGTTCCCAGTTGTCAGTCAGTCAACTACGCAACTGGAACAAAAGAATGTCATCTGAGTGCTGTGCAGAAAAGTGTATCTACAGCTGGAGACTACCGGGATAGTATAGAGTTTGAGTATTGTGGACCAGGCACAAATGAGGAATGGGAGGTGAGTCGATTGTTCTTCCGTCTGATCAAACCAAAATTAAATAAAGAGTGTCGGATAAGTACTAACTATGTCTCTCTCCAAACGTACACCGCTTGCTTTCTACATGCACCATTTGATGCTCGATATGGGCCATGGTGTACCCCCTCCTATTGTTTCTTCAATTGTGTTCTGGGAATCTCAGGAATTCTTTAGAGGGTTATAGGAGGGGGTCTTCTGTACAAGAGGAAAAGAATGTGTAATCACGTATGGGAACATTTTGGGGGAAGACACCCTCTGCCACATATCGAGCAATGTTTCTTTTCACGGGAAGGTGATGCGTGTGGTTTTCATTTAGTAACGCTCAACAGTTAAAATCAAGGAGGTTCATTTTATTCATTTTTTTATTTATTAATACTTTGAGATAAATTGTTAACAATCATTTATTATCAAGACATTGTACCTCAAGACATGTTTCCAGCAGTCAGCTTTGTTTTATTTTTGAATGTGTTTTTCATAATCGTGAACTTTTTGCGTCGTGGCCGCGTGGTAATTGTTGTGTGGCAAAGTCATCGGAGTGTAGACTCATCCTAGTATTGGATGAGTTGTCAGTACCATAGTAATTTGTATTGTGACGTCACATTTTGCTAAGCAATTGAGATTGATTCGCTGCAGCTAAGAGCAATCTGAGCTCTGTGTGAATTCGGCCCTTGGTCATTACCGCTGTTATTTGACCGAGATACTTAAAACGGTGAGGTCATACTTTGGTAATGACCCGAAATAAAATGTGTTAATTTTATCCGAAAGCATACTTGTTATAAAAAATGGTAGTAAGTATACTGATAAATTATTTATGATTTGAAGTGCCCCCGCGGCGATGAAAAACCAATGATGTCGAAAATTGTAATCTCCAAAAATAGCTTTAAAAGTATTGTTTGTGAATGCTGCGGCTAGATGCGGCTTACCCACTGTCACATCGCTAAACGTGGATAGATTCGAAGTTCTTGACATGTCCCCCTGTTTTCCCAAAAGTGGGCCTATAATAGACACTTTATTCAACTGAAACTTTGACATGTGGCTTTTATTGACAGAATTCGCTTTTAAATCAGCATTACGTTGACAAAAAACAAACGATGACCCTAACTAATGGCCTTAATTAACGCTCTTCACCATAAGAGTAATGGGTAAGGAAAGGTAATGGCCCGATTACCTCATACACAGGGGGCGTTACAATAGAATTTGTATTATTACAATTTTTCAGAAAACTCCAAAACATGTTGACTCAATATCTGACACACGAACAACCTCGCTCCCAATGCCAATAGTGACTAAACCTACGGCAGAGGTACCATCAACAACGATATCATCAGAGATCACAACCACGACAATGCCATCCACACGAGACACCACCACCATCACGACGACTGAAGTTCCAACAACGACAGAACTAATCGGTATCAATTTCATTTATTTATATATATGCCTCTGAAGAAGGTCCAGTTTGGATCGAAAGCTAAGGCCATCTACCCTACTATTTTTTATATATATATATATTGTGTATAAAAAAAGTCGCATCCCCTTATGGTGATCCCCTGGCTGCCGTTTCCCAGGTTGTATCTTATACTTGGCTACACGGCAGTTTACGGTTGAATGGCTTCTGACTGGCACCCACCGAACAAGGATATTGACAAAATAGGGAGACCGCCAACATGGGACTAGATAGCTCAGTTGGTAGAGCGCCGGCAAGTCAATCCGGAGATCGTTGGTTCAAATCCCGCTTTAGTCAATTTTACCTTGTTCAACCCAAAATCATATATATTGTGTGTGATATTATTTACCCTTAGCGAATCCTGAACCATCTACGGGCAAGTCAAGTCTGACCGTTGGATATTTTATATTCTTGTACCTAAAACATTTGAAAGGTTGCCATTAAACTTTGTGTTCTTAAACGTGTCCCACCCAGTGACTGACTGATGAAAAGAAAACTTGCCATGAGCTATGGGTTAATACCGTTTATACTCAAAGTGCCCCCTTTTGCTGAGCTTTGTGGTATTTGGTTGTGGATTTTAGAAACCTTATTGATTATATGAATTTTGTAATCAAATCAATCGGACTTATCATTAGTATTGTGACAACGGTCACGTCCTACCACGGACGCATCACCAGGAGGCACTGGTGTAAACGCGACACCGGATCTTGATCTGTGGTCGTGATAAAAATGCCGGATCTCAACCCACATTTCTGGATTTAGTGTAAAAGCGAGGGACCATCTTGATGAGTAGCTGAGGTTGTGGCAGTGTTGTATGACTCGAGTCCAGGACTCGGACTCGGGTCCGTCTCGAGTCACAATTTCGGTGACTCGGACTTGACTCGAGTCACGTCTGCAAAAGACTCGGACTCGGACTCGACTATCATGACTCGGACTTGTCCCCGAGGACTCGTGACTCGAGTCACGTATTTTTTACAAACAATACCTTTTTTAAATATTAAAAACAATTCCGACGATCCGATCGTCAATCCCGGAGTGCACATGTCATAGAGTTAACGTCTAGCACAATAAATAAGTACTGTCGTATGGTGTTGCAAGTATCGTGATTATTGTGTAGATGGCCATCTAAGTACAGCGCGTGTATGTTCGATTCGTATGTTCAGTACGCATAATAACACTGGGATGCACGACACCAGCAGTATTATGCTGGTATTCTGTCAACGTTAACATCATAGCCACTGCTTGTGCTTGATGCCAGGGAAATGGCATGTCTGGTACCTGTAAAACACAGCCTGCATATTGCACTGTGATGGCTGTGTGTTGTTTGCACCAGTTTCTACACATGGTCGACACACAAACACGACGTCAAGTTTGGTCACGTCACTAGTAGTAAAAAGTAGAAAAACATTTTTTTAATCATGGCATCTGCCGTTCCGCCCCGTATTGTTTTATTTTGGTTATACCAACTTTAACAAAAAACTTTAACAGAACTTTGTTTAAAATAAATGTGTTTTATTTTGTCATTTCCAATTCTTATTTTACGACATTTGATTTGCAATCAATATTTAAACAAGTGACTCGTGACTCGTGACTCGGACTCGGACCAAGTGACTCGTGACTCGGACCAAGTGACTCGTGACTCGGACTCAGACTCGGACCAAGTGACTCGGGACTCGGACTCGGACTCGACCCAAGTGACTTGAGACTCGGACTCGGACTCGACACAGGTGACTCGACTACAACACTGGGTTGTGGCATAGACCCCTCCTCTATGAGAGATCTCTTCTCTCTCTCTTCACATAAAATGCCTCTTTCGCACCTCTTTTCGGACCTCTTTCAAACTGCTTTCGTGTCCAAATTGACAACGTCCTCGTTTTAGAAGGTATGGTTTGTGCTGTTAGGTGTGTCCACAGCAGAGTATCTACAACCAGAGCTTGCTCGTCCGGAATGGGACGTGAAATCGTTGTCACAATATTAATAGTTAAGTCCAGTTGATTTGGTTACAGAGATCATGTGTTTATTCTGATACCTGGATGATGGAGAACATTCATGAATATTGAAACCTTGTTGATGGTGAATATTCAACCTTCTTCCTTGTAGCTGGTGACTGTGATACACTTGCTAATCATGGAAAGCAGAGCGGTGCTCATGTGATATACACAACCCCAGATGATGCCATGAATGTCTACTGTGATATCAATGCAGACGGGGGTTGGATTGTAAGTAGACTTTGGGGAAAGGTTGTTCTTTTATCAAAAAATTGTTGTTCAAATCCTCGTATATTTGCAAAACCATATCGTGACCTTCACAGGCCTGTGTGGCGTAACAAGGGGGACCGGTTTTTACATAACGCTTGTTTCTATTGGGTCATGGTCTTGCAACAAAATACCAACCTAGACCGTATAGCCTAAAACGGAGGTCAAGTCTTATTCTCGGGTTTTCTTTGTTGATTTGTTGAAACAATTAATTTTATATATTGCATGGCTAAATTTTAATTTGCTATACGGTGTAACTTTTACAGCCGTAAACTACGCTAACTAAGTATTTTGAAGAAGCATAATCGTGCACATGTAAAACTCATTGTGCTTGGGATCAACTTTGTCCCGAAAGTTCGAACATGCGCGAGACTTGCACAGTCTATGCGGATGCAGGCTTATTATCTCAAGAGAAACTTTGTTATGAAGATGGACCTTCGAAGAATCATTATTTTTGGCATATCCAGGGGCTGCAACATTAGCCTAACTACACTTCCCCCTGGAGAAAACGGGGGTCAAGCTGGAGCAAAGACCGCATACTGTGGTGTGTTTTGTTATATATGTATCTTATACCATTCATTTGTTTATTTTATGATCTCATTTGGGGGATGCAAAAGGGAGGCAAGTGTTCTGAGCCTGCCCTGCATCCCTGTCCCCTCCTGCTTCCTCTCCTTCTCGCGACCCCACCCAGGACACGCAAACTGGCAGCAACTAAATATTTGCTAAATTGTATTTTAATTTTATTTGTTTCTTATTCTTCTTTACTGTTCTTTTTCTGTTCTGGGTCAAAGGTAATCCAACGTCGAGTGGACGGCACCGTGGACTTTAACCGGAACTGGGTCAGTTACAAATACGGCTTTGGTGATTTCGAATCTGAGTTTTGGCTCGGGAATTTAAATATCATGACTCTGACGTCATCAGGCACCTGGCGCATGCGCATTGAGCTTTTAGACTGGGAGGGGGAGACTGCATGGGCCGAGTATGACTCATTTTATCTCTCAGGGAGCAGTTATATACTGATTTTGGGAAGCTACAGCGGAAATGCAAGTAAGTGTTTCACAAAGTTCACATTTGTTGTTCTTTTTTCATTCACGTTTTAATTTTTCTTACAAAAGACCAGACCATGTAAGTCTCGCAACGATAAGGTCACCATTGAGCTTCCGGGCACCTCTGAGCCATCAGCTATGGGAGATTAGCGTGGGTGCAATTTTGTGTAATTTTTATTTTTGTCAAATCACTTTTTTCAACCCCAAAAACATATTGGTGGAATGATTACATTTTAAACTAACAAGAATGTAATAAATAAAAATAAAATAAAATCTGAAAAGAGAAAATGTAGAAATAGTGCTCGACCTCCAACATCCGGCTCGAAGTGTCAAATTGCGAATTCACACTGACTGTGTTGTGCAAACCGTGTCGACTGCACTAACAAACCGAAGTTAGGTTATATTTTAAATCGGGATATAAGTGCTTCGTTACTTAGCACGAAAACAGATCTTGTGTCGATGGATTTTACGTGATGTTGCATGGCGTCACCGGGACAACGATGTCGTAGTTTTGCGCGGTTTGGGTGGTGCGTGGGACATACTTGTAGAAACTTGATCTAATTTGCATGCGTGTTCGTCAACCAATCCAACGGCGCACCCAAGGGGTGGGGGGGTAATGGGGGAGGGGAGGAAGGGGGAAGGAAAAAAGAGCCGAAGGAGAAAAGTCGCAAATGTGTGTGTAGTTTTTAGTTTTTATTTCCGGTGGCAGTATTTTCTTTTCTTCCTTTGCCATTCGCAATTTTTTGTTCTCTCCAAAATTACTCTTTTATACGGGAGATTCGATAACGCGAGGTGACAGATATTGATAACTCACTTGTAATTGTTTAAATTTGCAACAATAACATTTAAGCATTTGAAACCAGATACCGACCACATCCAAAATGAATATCATCACGCGTTGCTTCTTTTCCACATTTTTCATTTTAGTCGGCTATGTTCAGGGATTAAAAAGGTCTGCAATCCTACCCTTTTCAAATTACACATCACATTTATGCCCTGGTTATACTTATAATTACATTTTTTAACAGTAATCTGATATAAATTATTATGTGACACCACTTTCGCAAAACAAAGGTTTATCTGTAGGATCTGGGTTTGCCACCCACTTATTCGTGGAATTTGCCGCCCAGTGATGAAAAGTAGGTAGCACCGCCCATAATGTTCTTTTCAACAACGTCCGCAGTATTATTATTTAAAACACAAACTTTTGCTGACAATGTACCTTGTACACAATATTCTGGGGACTCCATGCGGGCATTATCAGCCTAACCCAGATGAGTGGCAATAAGTGACTGATTTGTGCAGTTCGTAATATAGACGATACATTCATGTTTCAGCACGAGATTGGCTCTCGCAAGCTTGGCGTTTATAAATAACCCTTCCTGGATGTCACCAAGGTTACGTACGTGCATACTCGGCCTAGTTAAATTTTCTTTGAGCCCGTTGATGTTACGGAATAAAATTAAATAAAATTAAAAGATTTATATTGATCAGAAATGCTTAAAAAGTATGTATATTATTCTAATTTTATGCATAAAGAGGCTTGATTTTTCACCCCTAAAACGCCAAAATCTCAGAGATCCAGGGGGCTTTTCCCCTTGGACCCCCACCGGGGCTTCGCCCCTGGACCCCACCAGGGGCCGTAAGGCCGGCCCCTGGACCCCACCCAATACATTGGTTTGAGCCCCCCCCCCCCCCCTAAAACATGATCCTGGGTGCGCCGTTGTCAAGTATCATACGATCGCCTTTTTATTGCATGCTCTTTATGGTCAAACCTGAAGCGGAAATTGAGGTCAAAATGAAAATTTTCAAAGATTTGGGAAATTGTTTACAATTGACTATTTCTAAAACTAGCGGGTTTTTTAAAAATTCAAATCATATTCAATGGGTGAAATTTATAAAAACATCGTTATACAAGTTCTTTTCAAAAACAACTGCCACATTACACACTGTGGCTGCTATTCGAGGTGCCCGGAAGTCCAGATTCTCGCGAAAGATCGTACGCTCTCGAGTTCAACTTACATAGTCTATTATGGGGTTGGCGTCTGGCGTGTGGTTTGATTGTCTCGATATTAAAGGTACTCGTTGCCTTCGGATTGGTCGTTTTGGGCTATAAAAAACGTTTGTTATAATATGGTTTTGTGTGGTTTTCCTTTTGCTTTGTGAACCAAACACGGTCCACTAGTTTGGTTCTACAAAATGGCAGAACTAACTTAGTTCCCGAAGTAAAAGGAAAACCACACGATTTCGAGGTAGGCCTATATTTGTTTGGATCGTTGTATTCTACTTAACATCTTCGCAACCATATTCTAACAAACGCTTTTTAAAGCCCAAAACGCCCAATCCGAAGGCAACGTGTCCCTTTAATTTATCACGTGTTCCTATGTACAGGTTGTTAAATTTTTAGGAGGGGCATCCATTTGGTAACAATCTCACCCCGACCTCTTTTTGGTGGGCAGGGGTGTATTCGAGTGACTATTATTCATGTTGAGCGAGTCCCACAACGAAGCCACACAAAAAGTATAACATTAATTTTGCTAACATAATTAATTGTGTACATTATTTTTGCTTGCAGGCGATGCCCTCTCTTATCACTCTGGAAGTAGATTCTCAACAAAGGACTGGGACAACGATGGTAGCCCCCAAAAGGCTTGTGCAGAGTTTTATATGTCGGGCTGGTGGTTCGATTTCTGCCTCAAGTCAAACCTGAATGGGATGTACCAGAGTAATCCAGTAGAATTCAATCAGGGATTACAATGGGACGGTTGGAAAAGTGACTACTACTCAATCAAGGCGTCCGAGATGAAGATTCGCAAGGTTTAATGCAACAATGACATTGTGCGCAAAATTGAAACCAATTTCAGCCAATCAAAGGCAGCATGCATATTCGTGAGTGAAATCAGCTAATAGTTTGGATTGAAAGGACTTGGAATGTGAATAATTTTAACTCCCCACTGTCCCACACAACAATCAATTATTCAAAACGTGGACTCATTAATCACCAGTATAATTATAATAAAGGGCACTCAGCGCGCCAAGTTTTCAGAATTGACATTCGTGGCGCAAATGAAAGAAGAATTGCAATTAACAAATTTCAACAGACTAATAACAGAGTAATGGAATACATTAAGAAGTTTCTGGTAAAAAGTACGTTTTTAACTGAAATTTGAATTTTGCACGAGTGCTTTATTTTTAGGTTCAGTGACCTAAAAGCTCCGAGGTAAGAATTGGCCCATATTCGGGTCCTGAGGGGCCAGACCCGAATGTCAATGTTACCCAAATGTCAAAATTAGCCAGAAATGGGTCAAACTGCCCGCAAAATTCAAGTTAAAATAACACATTTAACAATTTCCGGGTCAACCTGGCCCAAACGGGGTCAGGAACCCCCACCCCCCCCCCCCCTAAGACGATAGGATGCGCCAAAAATCTTATTTATATTTTGTTTACAGTCTATATCTTTAATAAGACTATTTAATTACAAGCCCTTTGAAGACTTAAACTGGTAAACCGATGTTTCTCGTGTATATATGATTATGAATAAAAATCATTATACACGACTTTTGGTCCCATTTTGAGAACTTACACAAACAAACTTAAATGTATATTTAGATCTTAATTCAGACCGTTCTAAGATGTTTAATGTTTCAGTTAATTTACTAATACTATGGCTGTCAAAAAGCAGTCTATTGTGATTGTAGCCGCATAGAAAGATTGGCTCGTTTTCAAGTTTGTTTCACATTTGCACCTGTCCACATACCAGTGGGCCATTGTTAATTGTTCATCAACTCATGTGGACGCGTGCGCATTTCTTGTACGACACTGGCCCAACAAGACTACACAAGGCAAAAACGGACGATACACCAACAACGATAAGTTATACTGGCATCTAGGATAATCTTCAACGATTTATAAACACTTCACCTTATAATCTCTTGGAAATATCTACTCTAAATCATTTACTACTTTAGTCTAGTTCCCTCAGTGAGGTGAGTTCGTGTAATATCAGTACCGTATTATCCGTATATTACTATGTGTCTGAAAGTCAGCTTGAAAGGCAGGATACGTCGACGTACCTGTCACCGGGAGGGAATGTGTGAAAACTCGGGCGAAACCAAGCAACCTGTTACTTGGTATAATAAGACTGTACTTGGATTGTCCTTTCATTGCATCTGATAAGCTGTTGATACAAAAGTTCATGCATATTTTATTGTACACATAATGTGTATAGTTAGTCTTCAAGTGCTACCATCATCATGTTTGCTGAAGGGAAGTACGTGGGGATATAGTTTTGCATTGACATTTAACGGCGTATTTGACATTCATTCCTTTTTGTTCACGCTGTGCTGGTCATGATAGTATAATTAACCAAATGTATTTTCGACATAGTTTTATAAAGTGAGTGGAAGGCAAAGTGTAATAGTTTTTCACTTAATATGCCGACGTGACTCATGAAAAAGGTGTGCTCAAAATATGTCTCATGTTCTAAACATAACAATAACAGTTCAACAACACGACACGACACAAAACATCTTTTATTTTTCATAACCTTTTGGAAAAAAAACTTACATTGACAAAACGATAAATATAAATGAATGTTAGTTCTTACCTATAGTGAATATTGGTCCAACTATTCGTGGAAAGACTGCAGGTGGTGGCTGACTGGACGAAAAAGAGCAATGGTGTATAAGTAAATAACTTATCGGTTACGCAGTTTTTCTTTATTACTCAAAAATTGAAGAAAATGGCGACAGCAACAGCACGAATGCGTTACAAAAGTGCAGGACAAGCCTTCGGTGATGCGGTTTACAAGTACTTGTTTATAACGTATTGCTCCGCGCATCAAATTATCTCAGCTTTTTGTCTGTTGGAGCGACGACATTCAGCCAAAATGCTAGAAATTAAGTTGTTAATGTATAGTTCTACCAAAAAAATCAAAACTACAATAATCTAACAAAGACAGTGTTAGCTGAACATGAAGATATTTTGCGGACTATTTTACTACGCATTGTAAATTAGTGACAGTCATTACGAAGACGTGCACTGCAAAGAAAACAAGTGTTGGTTACGTCATTGGTCAATCGTTGGCAATGACTTTGATTGGATAATCGTTCACTTATCTGCATATGGACATAATAAATGCCCTTATATGGTCATGGTGATTGGCAGGAAGAGGCTTCCCAAATAGAAAGTATCACGCATCATGTTGACGAGCGAAATTCCCGCTACCATTCAAGTATGTTGTTTTGCAAACTAGGGTACTTAAGTTACAAGTGCAGGGAGAACAAGAAAGTGCAAACATGTTCTAAGGGGGGGGGCACAATTAAAACTGGTTAATTCGAACTGTTGTTTTTGCTTGCATTTTTCCTAAATAAGACCCCTTTCGGCGCTCTCTTTGTCATTCACTATTGTTTTGTTAGATAATATGCCTTGGCAATTATTTTTGAACCTGAAAAGTCCAGAAATCGGGGGGTGGGGAGGCACACGACACTGAAATTGTACGACGCACTTTTAAAAGGAATCAATTAATACAGTGTAAATATAACGTGCAAGTGTACACAAACATCAATTTGTCTTTATCAACTTAGGTTACATCTTATAACAAATAGGCCTAAACTTTAATTTGTTTACCTCTTGTATACAAGAAGCTTAATTATTAAATAAATTTTATTGCCTTTAGTTTTTTGTGAATCTGAATGCAATTGACAATGTTAAAAGATTCGAGTCATTGTGTCGCAGCAATAAATGTTTTCTTTGTTTTAAATCATTTAACTGTAAACTTGTAACTCGTGGGTTGTGTTCTAGATTAATACAATCTGTGCTGCATGTCCGGTGTAATGTTGCACCAAAACAGTGCTAAAACTGTAACACTGTGGAGATTCTATATTTAAAGGCACTGGACACGTTTGGTTATTACTCAAAATATATACTAGCATAAAAACTTACTTGGTAACGAGCAACAGAGGGCTGTTGATAGTATAAAACATTGTGAGAAACGACTCCCTCTGAAGTAACGTAGTTTTTGAGAAAGAGGTAATTTCTCACTGTAATATTTGAATCTGAAAAAGACTTCAGGTCTGAAGCCTCTTTCAGGCATCTGAAAGCACACAAATTTGTGCAACAAGGGTGTTTTTACTTTCATTATTTTTTTGCAACTTCGATGACCAATTGAGCCCAAATTTTCACAGGCTTGTTATTTTATGCATATGTTGGGATACACCAAGTGAGAATACTGGACTTTGACAATTACCAAACGTGTCCAGCACACCAGTGCCTTTCATTCCACGGTGCAATGTTTGTTTTATCATGTAACAGTTTCGTTTCAAATAAGTTAACATGCATGTTCACATAGAGACATGCACTAGCTAAGGGGATTTTTAAAATACATTTTAAAATAAACAAGTGTTAACAAAATTCCAACGCCCTGGTCAAGGCTAATGACATTTAAAATCCCACTGGGCTGCAGTTTTTATTGGTTTTCTGTGCTCAGGTATAGTTTTGGTTCCAGGACGCTGCTCTTCTTGTGCATACTGGGCCCCCTTGCGCTCTTGTCAGCTATGCTTTTGTTTTGACAAATACAACAGGAACGTCATGAAACTATAACATTGGGAGAGGTATCGCCATTGTAGGCCTACTTAAAACTAAGGTCCATTTTTCGTTTCATTCAGTCGGAGACGCATATGGGTGGCTTTGAGCCATGGAGCAGCCGGTTTATTGGTGTCCACTCACGGTGTCAGAAGATTCTATGTGTGTGTCCCCTCCCCCCTCCCCCCTCCCCCCGGATATTATGTCTTCCCCCCCCCCCCCCCCCCCCCCCCACACACACACCCACCCTTACAGATCCGGTTTGTGGGGTACTGCTATTGTTGTTCTATTATTCCCTTTTCTGAAGAATTCCCTTGTGGGGTCCAATTGTTCCTATTGAAATGACCTTGTGGGGTCCATTGTTCCATTGTTGTCAGGACCCCACAAGTGCCAATCCGTGCGAACACACCACTGTGTAACAGCCTGCAATCGTGGACCCTCCTTTGTTCAACTCTTTGTGTTGGCAACCGTGAACCACAAAGCTTTTCTTTGTGATAGCAACCGTGGACCTATTGTCCTCTTTTGTTATAGGTCCCGGTTTGAATGTGGTTACACACGCACACACACACACACTTAATAGGCCAAAATTAGTGCGCCAAGAAACTTTTGCATTATAACGTTTTGGGGGTCATGCAATTAATAGATTGTGTAATTTAAAAAAATCTATCACAACCTGGGGGTTCTGTGCTTCAACTTTTGAGGAGACTTGATAAATTTAGGCGTTAAATTTGGCCCTATTTGACTTGGGAAGTGGAGTGTTTCAAGAAAACTGTCAAGAAAAGTAGGTTTTGGAAAAAAACACATAATCGGGGTGTTTGCTCTTGGGTAGCCTAATTAGCAAAAATTCCAAACGGCTGACCTTCCAAAAATTGAAAGTATTTTGATTGGTTTTCAAGAGGCTGAGAGACTTAAACTATTTTTTGAGTAATTTTGAATGTTTAGCATTTAGCATTGGTTCATATGGGAGTTTATTAAGTGTGGTGCATCCAAACTGTGCACAAAATTCTTTATGATAGCGCCCTCTTTTGAATCCTCCTCCTTCAGCTCAGCTCACGTTATTTTTCTAATGATGAATCTCCGGGGGCCTATGACACTGGCACTTTTATGGCGTGTACAGCATCAGTGCTGTTCTGTGGCAACTTATGTTTAGTTCAATAAATTGAAGTTATCTTTCAACAGGTAGACGCATTATCAAACACTTTACTAGACAAAGTGTTTTTTGAATGTATTTTTAAATTTTTTATAGAGGACCACAATGGAAATAAGCTTTGTTTAGCTTTTTTGTGTTATCCTCGACAATTCCTCAGATTCAAATGTCTTTTCCCTTCTTGTATTTAATTTACTGTTTTTGTCCACTTGTTGTATTTTAAAGAATTCTTTGGAGATTGTCTAATAAACAAAACAAACGGAGCAGTACGGATGTATTCGAAGCCCTATACTCATGGGGTTCCAAGACGATGGTGTTTGAACGCGTATACACACACTTCAAAGTTCACCCATGCACCGCAGTACAAGTTTGAAATGAATAAACATAGAGGGCGCGGTGTACAGTACAGTACAGGGAGACTGAACAATAAAATTAATGTGAGGATCCAAAATTATATAGACCTTACCGGGTGTGAAGAATATGGGATGCCAGGGAATTGACATGATCAGATGTTGGGTATGCTGCTAAAGCAGGAACTGAAAATTCCTCGGAATTTCTTCAAATAGCCAAGAATACGAAACACCCACAGTTCTGTTTTACTATTGTGAAGAAATTTATATTTGACGGTATTTTGACTTGAAATCGAAGGCAAACAAAAAGTGTTGAGGATGAGTTTTGCACTGATGTAAGCAGCTAGTTTGTTTTTTTAATGAAAAACCACCAATATTATAATTATTTGCCAATGATTTATTTTGAACAGAGTGTTCCTTGCAGGGGGCTGATTTTTTTAAAAGGCAAAAAGAAAGCACATGGGCCTAATTAATAATGGGTAACGTGTAAACTTCGAAAAAACTGACAGTCTGAGCAATCCCAATGTCGAAGCGATCGAGCGCCACCCAGTACGCCCTTTTAGTTCACGGCCTTAACTCTTAAAGGCAAAATATACCTTTGGTTTTTGGAACCGTTCGATTGTTTTAATCCTAATAAATGTAAATATACATAAAATATAACAAGCCTGTGAAAACTTCATTTCAAAAATGTGTTATCGCGTTTTTGAGATCGACGCAAATCCGGAGGGAATAATTATGTCCACGCTGGAAGATTAATCCCAAGGAATACAAAGTTTCTAACAGTAACGCTTCTCAGATTCAAATTTTGGGGCATACAAACTGATGTATTTTTCCATAACCCGACACTTAGAAGTGAAATGTTTCCCAAAACATGCTTTCGAAAGCTGCTGTATATGCTTCTAAACAATGCGTTTTTATTGCAATTATTTTTAAGGGTGATTATCAAAAGTGTACATTCCCTTTAAGGTTTCAGTTTTGAGTGTTCTTTTTAGTTCCCGACAGACAGAGAAGTGAAATAAACTTCTCGTCAAGTGCCGCACAGTTTCAAAAGCAGCAAGTGTATCGAGGAAAGGACGAGTTCCCTCGGTCGACGTTGTATAAAAAGTTCAGGGTTATTTAGTTAAGGATCGGGTTTGAGTTCTGGACGGACCAAACTTTTGTCTACAAAAAAAACTACCGTAATGGTCATTCTATCAGTTTCAAGTCGGCAGTTTTGGATGGACCCTGATATGATAATGTTCTCATCTGACGTAGGTGGCGCGCTCTGATGAGGAAGAGGAAATTGTTGGCTTTGGAGGCAGAGTGTCCAGGAGATTCCACCTGGACTGGTGTCTCGTTTTTGTAAAGCCCGAACTCTGAAAACTCTCGGGCAAGAAGTGACCCAGATTCAGGTCCCGTGGGGCTTGACCAATTTATGGCTCATGGTCTGGTCAGTATGACCCGGAAGCTGTGCCAAAATGATCCAATAGGACAAACTGAAGCAGCATCAGGGTCAAAATCCCATTTTTTTGACCAGTATCCGGGTGAAGTAACCTGAACCCGACATTTTAGGAAATCTGCTGCCATTAGAACTCAGGGAAATTAACACACTTGATAAATTCCAAACATCTCTGAAGACTTACTTATTTAAAGCCGAATATCATTAAGGGGGTTCACTGTATTGTTTCTCTCCTGTGGGATTGTGGGCAGAGGGATCACACTGTTCACTGTTTATTTTCACTTGTTTGACTATGTATTATTTTATACGCTGTAGGTTTTCTGTGAATTTTTACATTTTTTAATGATGGCTTTTTATTATCTGCATTTTAAATACAATTAACGTGATTTTCATCACATAATTTTCCTGTCTATATTTTCAATTGTTCCTGTACTTTTTAATGTTTAACTATTTTCATAATAATTTGTGTAAAGCGCCTTAGAGCTTGTTTTTTCATGAATTTTGGCGCTATATAAATACTGTATTATTATTATTATTATTATTATTATTATTAGGTCAGGGCCCCGATCAGAACTCCCCGGTCAATTCTGACCTGGCGTTTTTAGAGTGTAACCATTCCTGAGTCGGAGGTTTGGGCGTCGAAAAAGGCGCGCAGAACATAGCCTATATGTTTTGGCGGCAGAGGATCCCCCCGTTCGGAGGAGCTTTGGGCTTCCAGATGCCTGTTCTCTTATTCAAACTTTTGGGTGAAAATAACCTCTTTTTATAGATAATTCACAGTGAAACTGAACTTTCACAACTGTTGTGAAGTGCACTGACTGTGCATGTACAATATCATCAGAATGCATCCGGCATTGAGTTTTCTAGCCCCTTTTAGACAATACGCATGCGTATTGTCACGTGATTAACCTCGGAGGGGAGAGAGAGCATAGAAGACATTCAAGATGGCGGTCGACCGCAGACATGAAGAGTTTGTTAGTTCAGATTCCTTGACGGTTGACAACGGACACGATGAACTACAGTCACTTGCACCGAGCAATTTGATGGAGGAGGTAACAATCATTGTTTTCATATCGATGAGTTGAAAGATAAATATTTTATGAGTCCTATTTTCAATGTTGAAATTCACAAGAAAAGTAAGTTATTCTCGAAATTCTTACGTACAAAAACACACAGGCTGGCCCGCATAAAATAACGATGTATTTTTAATACAGGATTTCAGTTGTCACTGTCTGTGGTCTCACTCAGTAACAGTTGGAGGAAGTATGCTAAAATTTGGTCTGGTTTATCCCCCATTTCCAGCGCGAATTCCTTGGGGGAATCATTATGTATTTTTGACCCTAACCCATTCCCTTAATAATTAAATTGTGGGGCAAATACACAGTGGACTTCCTCCATTATTTTTAGTACAAACAGTCATGTCACTGTCACTATAAAGTTATGTAGTGTCAGACATGTCAGATCTGTCTTATTCTGACTGAGCTGAGACTCTCCCCTGAGCCACAAAAATTTGACCAAGAAGTGCATCAAAATCAACCTTAATTTTAAATATAATTTGGTTTTTATCCATTCTACAAAATCAACCTTGTCCTTGGTCCAGCAAAAATCTGGTATGTGTGCCATGGTCCAGCATGATCAGTGACTGCAGACAAGCTTAGCCTTAGCCTGATGCCATCATGAAATTGTACTGGTAATTGTGTGTTTCGTGTGGACTGTAATCAGGAGGATATAACTTCAATCAATCACTCAATCAATTAATCCTCAACAATTGACAAAATAAATCTGTATTCAATAAAACGAACAACACACTACTTCTGTGCAAGTGGAAATCAGTATTTGTTTTTCACTTACATTCCATTTCTCATCAACATCACCAACTCTAACCACCAACATGTGTCAACATGTAACGTTTCGATAACGAATTTATAGGCCCCCTTTCAAAATCCTGGCTGCCACTTGGGCCTCAGCTTTAATAGACTTCTGTCTCTGTATACTGTCCCGTACTAAAAGCGCACGTTTTCAAAGTACTTGTACAATGTAACTAACAGAGCCTAAGACCAAGCAGAAGCCAGGGTTTTGAAAAGGGCTTTAGTCTGGATCTTTCCTCCTTGTTCTGATTGATTAATAACTGTGTAGGGAAAAACACAATTAATTAGTGTTTATAGGGTTGGATAGCGCGTGGTGGACTGTGAATCAGCAACCTCATTACGATTATGTATTTATTACAAAAATATAACCTTGTACTCATGAGCAGCTGCCTTGCTCTTTATTTAACTGTATGTTACGTACACACAATAAACGATCGTTGTGCACTACATTCATGTTGTATACCCACCAGCATCAGCAATTTGAGTCTTTTGTGCTTTCTTTTCAAGAAATGGTGGTCAGAAAGTGAGTTGGTAGTGCTTCAAATGTGTAGCGATGGTGCATCATTATTTTGACTCGATGAGCGTCATTGTACACTGAAAGATGACTGACATACAGACTTTGACACACAATTCCCTGGGGTCACACTGTTCATCTTGTAATTGACAAGTGCAATTTATAAGCAGGGCTAGCCTTTATCTTTTTCAGTGACTAGCCCGCAGGACCAGTCACCTTTTCATTTCACTGGTCAGTCAGCTTTTTCACTTGTCCTAAGTTGTCCATAATCGTATTGAATAGAGATGCTTTTCAACACTGAACTATCCATTCGGACCACTTTGATTTTACTTCGACTGGTCCTATGTTCTATATGTTTTAACTGGCATTTGGCCAGCAGACCACAGTCACTTGAATCCATACGCACATAGTTACATGATCGTTAAACTTGCAGAATGTTTTTAAAAGTTGCTTTTATGCAATTCGTCTCTTCTCAAGCAACTGGTACATACATTTTTGTATGTGTAGTAAATGTAGTAAGACATGTTAATTATTGACCTTTCTAACAGACAAATGTACAATAATTGTTATGATAGTCGTAACTCTGGATAAGCTTAACTCTTGATGGTTGTAGACCTAGGGGTTAAGATGGTAACATTTTGCAAATTTTGTTCCTCAATATTTTAAAGGAACCCAAGTGATATGTTGAAGAACACAAAAAAACATGTAGTGTTACATGTAGGTCCAAGGGACATGACCAAGAGCTGCTACCAACTCAGCAGGGCATCTTGGCAAACTCAGCAGGGCATCTAACCTTGGCAAACTCAGCAGGGCATCTTGGCAAACTCAGCAGAGGCCTCCATGCCTTTTCCACTGAACAGCTAGGATCGATAATTGGGCGTTAATTACGCTGTGGGGGGTTGGTGGGCCGTTCAAACTCCTTGTGTTCTTATTCTTCCATGGTAAGATCGAGGCCTGCTTCTACTGTTTGATTATTTAAGATCATCAACATGGTTTTGAATGATATACAATGTATGCCAACTTAGTGAGCTTACAATATTATTAAAATGTAGTGAAAGCAACGATACATACAGATAAGTAGACATGAGTATGAAGGTATTGTATTTCACATTTTTCCGCAATATACAACACATGCCGAGCTGAGTGGTTTAGAATGGTTGGTCAACGACACCTGTAGGCAAAGGTTGTGGACAGTGTGAGGGGTTAATTAATTGAATGTTCACAACCCCCATCCCTGCTCACCATCAAAAACAACTTTGACCTCCCTCATTTTTTTCAAATTTGTGTTTCTTCCATCAGTCAGTTCTACTGTAGAAATATTGAAGTTCTATTTCGTGCTCGGCCTCCTTTTCCCCCTCCCTTCTTTGTATGACAGTGCAAATGTTGACAAGTTTGTATAGCCCAGCTAAACCAAGTGAGCAGTTTCATTATTTAACTTAATACAGGCAGTACTAATGTGTATAAAATGCATGTACTTCTGGTACAGTTCAGAATGAGGATTCGCAAGTTGAGCGGTTAAAAGTATTAACAACAAAAAATTTATTAGCTAATAAAAATGCTATTGACCTAGAATACAAACTGAGCAGACTGTAGTACATGTGTACAATCTAAATAATAACATTTAAAACTTCAGCTTGACAGAAGATAAACTGTCAGTAAAAGTAAATTAGTTTTCTCAATGACATGTACTACATTTGTACAAGTTCATTCCTCAATTTTTCAGACAGCTTTTTCGACTCAAAGGCTAGCTATTTGTGTAGGCCTACATCATAGAAATAGAACCCGGAGAACGCTGAGCTCGACCGCCCTCTGTGTCGTCTGTGTACGGCAAAATGATCATCACGTGACACGCGTGTATGGCAAAATGGCAACGCACATAGACCGTTTCTACGTGTCTTCATTGGTCAATGTTCATGACGTCTACTGTATGGCAAAATATTATCACTGGCTTATTACTGACCAGCCTCGCTACCATGGGCCTACATGTACTTGTACAGTATGTATTTAAAATATGCAACACTTACAGGTACATGTACCTGTACTTGACATAGCTACATGTACATGTCCTTACTTAACATGGCCACTGCAAATGTCACTTTCACTACATGTTCTGTTCCTACTCGTCCTGATTGTTTTGCTGATTCCCATGTACATGTAGGCCTAATAAAGAAAAGGCTTACTATTTTGGTTGGCACACCTGAACATTCACACTGACTTGTCATGTTTGTTTACTCTGGTTGTGTACATGGACTAGCAATACATACTGTACAGTACTACTATACTGTACAAAAATGTATGTCATGAATTTATTTGTTTGTGTACATGTATGTATTATAATCATACATTGTGAGGTAATGTGCAGAGAATGGAGACTACAGTTATGTACATGTTTAGTGTACACATAATTATAAAGGTACCTTTGTAGATTTGTACATAATGAGAAAGTACATACATTTGAAACAGCCAAGGTAATAAGTACATATACATATGTACATGTATGTATGTGATGTATGTGGAGGTACCTGGGCACTGTGGAAGTCCCTGGATCACACTGTATTCATTTACATACATTGAATAGCTTGCCTTCTAGTCTAAGGTTGCACCGAGATACACAAAGACTTGCAGGAAAACACATACATTGTACATGCAGTAGTATAGTCATGGTAAAGCATCTTCAGTTCAAGCCATTCTATTAAGAATATTATAATCTTTGGTGTGATATTAGGTACGTCATGGCTTGTAAATGGACAGTGTATGAAAAGGAGGTGCTGTATGCAAATTTTTGCACATGTACATTTATGCATGTCCCATCATGTTTTTAGTCTTTAGGCTACTGAATTGATGAACGTGTGAGACACAAATTTTAGACCAAATGCATGCTCTACATGTATGCTTGGGACTTGATTTGCTAATTATTATATTAAACTTTCTGGATGATTTCACTTTCAGCTGTTTACAATGGTCCATTCGAAGCTATATATATGTCAATATGCATGTAGGTAAACTTACAATACATTTTATCTAAGTGTCTTTTTGAGTTAATGTAATTATTCTAATAATTGGCATGTCATACACAGTAGGTATGTAACTCATTTGCATCAGCGCAGCAGCATGGGGTTACTTGGCTAAAAAAACAGCCCGTGAAATGAAGTCATCCAAATAAGCTCTCCTAAATCACCCAAATCAGCTCTCCTAAATCACCCAAATCAGCTCTCCTAAATCACCCAAATCAATTCTGTACCATCGAGAAAATTTTACAAAAGACATGCGTATGTTACACATGTTAAAAGATAATACGAACATATAGAATTAGCTGTTGCAAACTGCTCATGAACCTAAAGGACACCCTACCTGTACGTGGTATACATTGATGCACCAACATTTTTATTAGCCTCACATTTCGACCCAAGCAGAGTCTTTCTCAAAGGCAAGCATAAAAAGTAAACATTCAATAAAATATATTTATTTTAAAAAATTAAGAAAATAATAGCAAAAATACCTTAAACCTGCAGTTTCTTCTGTTGAGAACTTCCATCACAAAAACATGATTCTTACATGTAAATGTACACTACAGTCATCATGAAGACAATATGGAAGTTCTAAAGGAAATCATGTTGAGGCCCAAAAGCTGAAATTAATAATAATAATAATAATAATAATGATGAAATTGAGGGGAAAAGAGAGTAATATAAATTATTTTGATGATCACCCTTACATCAATTCATTAGCAACATGCTGCTCTGGTGGGATTCAAACCAGCCACCTCAAACTCTAGGCTTAAAAGTGTCTTAACCGCTAGAACTCCACAGAGTGTCTGTGGCCAGTGGGCAACAAGCAGGGTACTGCAAACATTCAACTGATAATATATATATATTTTTTTTGATGAACTACATAATGTACCATTACCTGTACATCGTGCATATAAATGCACTATAACTTAGTATAAGTACGCTTTACAGATTACATGTGTACACCTACACTACATGTACAATATACGTGTTACATTGCTAAAAAAAATACATTTATGCGTACATTTATGCATTACATGTAGGCATGTAGAGTAGTATGTAAAATTTGTTCAGGCTTGTGACCTGTACATTTTACATTACATATGTACATGTACGCACCAAGGACATATGACAGATTTCTTGCAGGTGTAGAGAATTTAAATTAAAGGGTGTTTTCCATTGTACAAAACTAAGAGAACATTGACTCTCACACAATGTACATGATGTGCACCAATACATTCTCGATAATGTGTACATACATGCCTGAAATAGGGAAGGAAACATTTTGTTTTAAAAAAGACTTCAAATTGTTCAAATACCCTCATGGTAAATGTCATTACACAATTCACTAACATTTGTGTGATATTGGTCCTTAAGGGAAATAATAAAAATGTACATTGTAACCATGATGGAAAAGGACCATTTGCAAGAGTACATTATACATGTATAACAATAAATATGCATGTACAAGATGTACACTTACTACACTAACACTAACAGGTACAATTGCGTGCAAAGGTATATGATATCAAATAATAAACCACAAGGGAATAGATATATATGATTTACATATCTTGCTTGGAATTTTTAGTGGTTGATTTCACCAATGAAGACAGTCACAAGCCTTTAAGTATAAAGAAAGTAAGTAGCTCACTTGTGTCGCTACATTAATCAGATAAAATCATGTTTGATTTATTCAACAGCTTTTTGATTTCATAATTAAGAACAATTTTCTTGGCACACTTCCTCTGAAATCTGTAAACCGCCATCTTGAATTACCTCATTAAATATTCATGAGCCTATTTTATCATTATCGCTGCATTTAAACTAGTGGCAACAAACAAAGTGCTGTAGATTGTAGAGAAGGGTTATGAAAATATATTAAACCAACCCCCAACCCTTCATGAAAATTTGTAATTAGAACATTCCAATGGTTATAGTGAAAGTCCCTCTTTGCATCTGAATGGCTTTGAGATCACATGGTACCGTCAAAGATGCCCTTGAAAAGGAAAAAGAAGATGATCCAAGCACAGGCCTGAAATTTCATCTTTGAGAAGGCAATGCCATTTTCATTTTGCAAAGGGCACTTCCATTGGAATATCTTAAAGTCAAATGGTAAACTTTTGAAGGGGCACCAAGACCAAGACCAGGGGCAACAGAGGCCATGGCCTTGGTATGTGGCCTCCGTGTAATTCCAGGCCTGAAAGCAAGGGATTTTCAACAGTTTGCTCTTCATCTTAAGAGTCTGCGAAGGTAGAGTTTACAAACTGACATGTATTTATATTTAAAAAAAGGAACTGAGGTCTAGACGGATCCAAAGTCAAATACTGCTTAGCTACTCAGCTAAATGTACGTACATGTATGTGATACTTTTCTAGGGTTTGTATTGACATGTTGGCAAGCAAAAGCCATGCTTTGCGCCAATGCACTACATGTAAGTAAAGATGGTTAGCCTGGCAGTGTTGTGACCAGAGGTTTTTAAAGAGCCGGTTAATTTTTTCAGACGATAGCGAGGAGCGAGGTACCGCGTGCTTGCTCGAGGCGTTCATCGGGGGTCCAACAGGGGTTTAAAGGGGGCAGCGCCCCCTGAGGGCACCACCCCCTTGTCGAAAATTTAACATTTGACACCCTTAAAAGTACATATTTTATGGGTTCTAGACACTAACAACAATGTATTTTGCTAAATTAGAAGTACACATGTTGAGCCAAATATCAAGTTCTTAAACCCAGCCTGCTATACCTCACAAATTCCAAATATCCTTCATATATCTGGAGCTGACAAGTGAAATGAGACGAATGTCAAATTCAATCCAATAAAGTATTTAATAAATGTAAGTTGTGTAAAATTTTGAAATTCTTGTAACTTAATCAGTAAGGTAAGTTAGTAATAAGAAAACATAGAATGATCCAGGGATGTGATTCCTCCGGTTTTTGCCGGAAATTCATTTTTTTTTTACCAAAAGGTCGACCCGTGTGAATCGTGTAAATCCGGTGAGGGTAGAAGATCGCGATACATTTGGTGTGCGAGCGCTGTACGCAGAAACCTTTGAAAATCGATGGACTTGTATAGCAAGTCTAATGTGCAGTGGAGTCAAGTACTCAGTAGAAACAAATAGCCCTGGACGATATCGAAAATTTTGACTGGCGATATATCGTCGGGTTAATATCGCCGATATGTCGATATATCGTGAAACAAATTTTGAAAACGGAAAACCGGTTTTACCGCGCGCAGGGACCACATGAGCAATAGAATAACAAACAAGACATGACTGTATGGATAAACCGCTGAGAAAAAATCATTGAATTTAATATCCATATTCCATGAAAACAAAACGTCTTACATTTTTATATGCTTTTTATAACTGGCTCCGACACAATTAATTCATGGTTTTACCTCAACGATTGAACGTTGCGCTCTCTAAAAGCTGGTGCCTCGACGTTTATTCCGATCACGTACATGTGCGTGTTATGTAGAAACGTTTCCCGACCGCGAAATTGTTTTTCCCAGCGCGGTAAAGGCCATTCTGTGCAGGTGCTAGTTGATATTGTAATGAAGCTTGGCACGTACGGATCCCAGTGAGATATGCACAGAATGGCCTTTACCGTGCTGGGGAAAACAAATTCGCTTCCCGACCACGCAGCGATTTCTCATCAAGGGAATTTCCCTCGCTATTTCGCTCCCACGGCTACACGCCCTTCCTTCACCCCCTTACTATAAAGTTTACTAAGTTAGGAGCAAGCACATCTGCGGGATCGAGGTGATAAATACTGGCAGCGCTGTGAGAAGCATGACGTCATAATTATTCACGCCAATCTAGTGAATTTCGGCCAATCGGAAAGCGGCCAGTCAGAAATCGGCCAATCAGCCTGTGCATCACGTTCGGCGATATCACGAATAAAAAAAAAACAACCATGGCTAGATGGGAAGACGTACACAATGGGACCGGTTTCCTTCGATATATATTTCAAAGCCCCAATTCATTCAACTGAGTCTGATTTTGCGGCATTTACATATAAAAAAACTGGCGTTTACAAATATTCAGGCCTGGTCGCCGTTCAAATTATTGTATGGACGACAAAAATACGACAAAAATTGGAACCCTTTGAACGGAAAAAGCGTGATTTAAGTTTTCTTTAAAACCATATCGTCTATTTTATATAATATCGCGAATATCGCGATATTTCGATATTTTTAAAAACCATCATCGACATTGTCGATATTATTTCAATATCGAATAGCGACGATAATATCGTCATATCGTCCACCCTTAGAAACAAATGTGGTTTGCGCGGTTATGCACTTACGGTCCAGACTAAAAAACAATTATTGGATTGTGCACTGCTCGGAGCTGAGATGTGCATCGGCCGCGTGAACGAACGATATGTGTGCTCACAACTTGGTGAGTTTAGATAACAAATAAAACGCATGCATCAAAAGGAGGAAGTCTGGCTACGTGATACACTACATTTAAACACAGACTCGATGCATAACGTAGAGCTACATTATACGTTCTACTATAGTCTGGCTCCTAGGTTTTTCTGATGCTTTACTCATAGGATGAGGCAGCAAGCAGACGCTGTGAGAATATTTTTTGTTCTGCTAGCATGGAAAGGGGAAACATCGCTGCATCAAACAGTCAACTTGAAATAAAAATGACACCAACAAGAAATGATCAATGGCGATCATCGTCGAGGTCAAGATTTAACAACACTTTGAATTTTGATAGTTTTCAGTCAGTTACGTAAGAAGAATTCCTTAGTATTTAAGCTTATTTAGAAGCAAAAAAGTACCGGTCGGCATTGTTGTAACATTGCTTGAGAGCCGGTCGGGATTTTTTAGAGCTGGTTAGTGCCGACCAGCCCCGACCAGCGTAGTCACAACAAAGCCTGGTCCAGTGAGCAAGTTGACTTGAGTTTTGTGGAGTGATGAGTCAAGGTTATATGTATCAGTTTGATGGTTACATGTATGTCTACATCAGGCAGACAGATGGAAGGAGTTTGTGGGTAACTTTGTAATGTTAAAGCACATGTGTAACATTGTTAATTGTCCAAGACCACTATCCACACTTGATGTGACCCATATATACATGAACTAACGAACCTGTGAAAGTCACAAGAAAAAAAGTGGAACAAACCTTCAATGTTTTCACTGTTTTCAAAGATTGAGTTTTTGACTCGCGAAATCAAAACTAATTGTTTTACTCATTTCTAAAACAACTATTACAATTTCAAGCAAAAATATTTAAAAGGGAGTTTCCCACCATGACCATCTTTATACTGTGTAAGTTATGCGTGTACATAGAACATCTATAATTTTACTATTACCAATGTTACGCACTGGAGTCCTGGTTTGGGGGCTGCAAGCTCCACCGATGAGTGCATGGTATGAGTTGAGGGGAGTATGTAGTGGCTTATTCTTCATGAACAGTTGTCATGATTTGGCATGATTATACGCACAATCATACTAACTAAGATGACTGAGGAATTCATAGCCGACCTACAATTAGGAAAACCCATATTTTGTAGGAGAAATTGAGGTGAGGGAGGGAGGGGGCTGTTGGGAATTCGAGGTCCATGGATTGGCTTGCCCCAAATTCAATTGCGGTTGATGGAATTACTTGGCAGTTTTCAATGTGAAAATCGGATAAAAAAAACCAAGGGGAGCTATACCAAATTCCCCATTGGTTTTTGGATAGAAATAGAATTGACACGGATATCATCAGCAATTACTTGGCATCAATGCCCCAGATGTTATACACCTATCAATTGTATGACGCACTATATGACCCCCGGGGATGGTGTGTCACTGTTCATATGTGGGGTCGGATTTGCGTGTCCAAAGACCCACCCTGAGTCAAAAAATTGACACACTTGTTGCAGATTTGGACGGTCTTCCGAACGATTTTTTGACTCACCTTTCGCGGATAGCAACGCACATAATCGCACATAATCGCTTGCTATGCTGCAAACAAACGATGCACGCGCAGTGAATACCAAGTATTTCAACCTTGTACATACGAGTTTTCCGGCACACATGCTGAAAATACATGGCAAGTGTATGCATGAGGCGAGAATGTACTACTTGATCTTCGAGACGTGCGGTCCCCCAACGCACTAGCTATCAAACACACAAAATAATAGAGAGGGAACCAGTCTACTAAATAACGCATCCTCGTATCCATCCATGACTCGACGATCGACCCCCAGTATCGTGCATGTGAGAGATATAATATACCACGGGGCAGAGGTTGACAAAACCACCGCGCCATGAACTACATGTGACTAAATAACACATCCTCGTATCCACCCATGACTCGACGATCGACCCTCAGTATCGTGCATGTGAGAGATATAATATACCACGGGGCAGAGGTTGACAAAACCACCGCGCCATGAATTACATGTGACTAAATAACACATCCTCGTATCCAGCTATGACTCGACGATCGACCCCCACTATCGTGCGTGTGAGAGATATAATATACCACGGGGCCGAGGAGGACAAAACCACCACGCCATGATGTACATGTATTGGGCTTGGGCTAAAGGCTTGCTATGTGCAGTGTGGAAAATAAACGGCCGTCTGAGCTGGCATGTGGTGATCGCTGACTTTCGGGCGGTAAATTCCCGACCCGCAGGCAACATAAATGTTAACAAAATAATACCAACATCATTTTACACAGGCGGGGAGGGTAGGTGCATTTTTATTCTCCACTAAATAAACAAAATAAATGTTGAAATGGACATCGACGGACCATGACGTACCTCGACGCACCGCTCGAAGATTTTTTGACCACTATTGGACTTGACGTACCCACAGTCACTTTTTCCGAGAGTAAAGACGCAAACTTGACGCACCATCCCCGGGGGTCTTATAGTGCATCATACAATTGATAGGTCATTACCAAGCCATGGTTGAACTTGATGCCTCCTGCGCTCATTTTTGCCGGCAGTCATTCATAGTATGTATGTAGCATGTATGTATGCGCAGCGCTACGCCATCTTTTATTTCCTAATAGTTATAAATATTACATTGAGCTGACTTGCTGTTAACTTTGTACACATACAGAACAGTTATCCATTTCTCCTCATTTTAATAACTTTTCAATGATATTTTACCTTTGAAAGCCTGAATGTACATAGTGTGGCTGGAAGAATGACCTCCACATGAAGGACAATAAGTCTGTAGTGTGGTGGCTATTGTCCATCTGTTATTCCATGTAACCTTTGTATAAAAAGAGAGACCTTGTATATATTCTAGGGTCCTTCTGGCACAGTGGCAGGCAAGATACTGCACTGGTCGTAATTTCCTCATACACTCCAGAGTTATAAAAAATAAAAGCTGAACAAGTTCTGAGATGTGCCCCCTTTCTTCATATCAAAATCTCCAAATGGAATAAAATGTAATGTTTTCTTGCATTGAGCTGTACAAATTGTGCCTGCAGGAAGTCCAGGCTCTGTGGCTCTTTTGTAAGCATAGATTAATACATGTAACATCACAGGTTTATTTCTCAAGCAAAGTCAAATTTCAATGGAAAATGTAGTTGACTATGTACACACCATGTAAAATAATGCACATTGGACTATACTTTATAGTTGTTTTTTCCATTAAGTTTCCCTTCATAAATAGTTTTGTTGTTTTTGTTACTGGGAAATTGTCCAGGTCAGTGTAAAAATACATACACTGTACATCTTATCCATGCTGCTTAGAAAACATGTAGTAGGATTAAAAGGGTACCATTGTACAAATAATGTACAATAATGTTATAGAATTGTATACTTAGCACAAACAGTATATGCTAAATCTGTACATTTTTTTTTTGTCATTGAAGAAAATAGAAATTATTTATTGTGTTCAACTCTTCATTAACAGTAAGGTTTTTTCCTGGCAATCTTGCAATATGTTTAAGGTTAAAAAAATATATATATAAATTGTCTGCAGTGATAAAGTTTACTACAGGTTTTACGATGCATGTACATATGCGCCCAGGTTGAAAGACAATCTTATCCCTGTATGGTGATGTGAGCCACACCACAGACACGACAGAAAGCATTAAACATGTTTGTGTTAGTATGTAGGCCTACATGTATGTACATGTATTGTTGACATCATAATAGTCATGTCTGTACAATTGGTACAAAAGTAGTTGTGTACCATTGTACAGTACTATGGTAAAGTCATAGAAATAGAACCCGGAGAACGCTGAGTGCGTCATTGTGCGTGCGATTTCGTTGTGAGACCATTTTTATGGACGAGCGTACGCTTTTTTTTTTTTCGCCTGTACATGTATGGCAAAATTAGCATATTACGTGACTGTTCCATGATCATTTTGCCATACACGCGTGTCGCGTGGTATCGATACGCCGCGTCCACAGACGACACAGAGGGCGGTCGAGCTCTGCGATCTCCGGGTTCTATTTCTATGGGTAAAGTACTTTTCCTTTATAAATGCAGGCCTACATGTATGTACATGTCATAAAACGATGTACATACAATTGGTGCAGTATGTACATTGTTGTTGTGTAATCATGTCTGCACAATTGGCAGTAGGTACATGTATGTCATGTTTTTGTTACAGCTGCACAATTGAAACAGTGTGCAGTACATGTGTAAACTTATCATGTACATGGCCGAGCGGATAAGAGCACCGGATCCAAGCTCTGGTGTTTCTGATCAGCAGAGTGTGGGTTCGAGTCCCGGTCGTGACACTTGTGTCCTTGAGCCAGAGACACTTAACTATAATTGCTTCTCATCACCCAGGAGTAAATGGGTACCTGTGAGGGCAGAGATGGTTCTTGTGATTGATTTAGCTTGATGCGCTACATATTTGGCAGCACAGGCTGTATACTCCCAGGGAGCTGAGATGGTTAAAGGAATGACACAAAAATGGCCCAGTGACCAGGGGTAATAATGTTGAAGCGCCATGAGCGTCACTGAGTGACGGACCTGAGCGCTATATAAGAAGCCACTATTATTATTATTATGTACATTACACTCAGCGTTTTCCCTTAACAGGTCTGCTGGCCAAATGCCAGTCAAAACACCTGAGGACCAGTCAAACTCCACTCTAAGTGGTCCGGCGGGCTAGTTAAGTGTTGAAAAGCTTCCCTATTTTATTTGAAATATTGACTAGTGAAAAAGCTGACAGACCGGCCACTCACTAAACAAAGTTCAGGGCAAATCCTGACATTTTGGCATATAATCATGCCTGCTTCAAAGGTTCCAAGTTGCCTTTAACTTCTCAATCTTCACAAACATCCCGTTTCTGATCTTGACTTTATCTTTGTGAGGGCTTGAGGCTATTTTCATTTTGCAAAGGGCACTTCCATTGGATAATCCTTGAAACTTTTGAAGGGCACCAAGGCCAAGTCCAGAGCAAAGATGGTCATGGCCTCAGTCAGGCCTCACATGTAACCTTATTGTATACATGTACATGTAACCTTGTTAAAGTATTAGAAGCCTTTTTAACATTTGTAAATTTGATTTTTTTCCCCCAGCCTATCAACTGCTTCAATTCAAATGTTTTTACAGTAAACCCTATACATACATGTACATGTGTATGCATATGGTCAGCCTGCACCATTAAAAAAATGCAATGTGTAAAATTCTTGGCTCCAAATAAATGACATTTTAACATAGCTACATGTACGTATGTCAAATTACTGTTTGCCACATGGAGGACTAACAGTTGACTTGGTGTGATGACTTACATGTTGTAGCACGTACACACCAAGCCCTTCGATGACTGCTGACCTACTTCTGTGCTGACATTATATGTGAAGATCATCATGACGCAGTGGAGTCTTACTGTCTATGAATATCTTATAAATTCATCAGTGTCAGGGCGTGGAGTTAAGACATTAATCAAAGGTCTTACATGAAATCTGTGAATTGCTAATGTCACAGATTGTTTTCATGCTCTACATACCCAGCCATAAAATGTACTCATGTATTGTCAAGTCTAGGCCTAGTCAGGTCATGTATAAAATAGTGATGTTCTTGGATTGCCTAGTGAACATACAAAAGTACATATCAGAACAATGTCAAACCAAGGAGAACAGAACAGTCCATCAACACATGTCTTACATACATGTTATCATGACGCATGCACAAACTACAGTGTAAAGTGTACAGGTGTACATGGGGATGTCTGCCCATTAAAACCAAGAACTTTAACAAAAGGGATCCGAGTGTTCCGAAAGAATGAGGACATCCTCACTTCGCTTTCATGTACAAAACCAATGGGGATGTTTCTTTAAAAAAATTAAGTCCAAACAGTGGAACAAAGAGAGTACATGTACCTCTATTTATGTGTGCAGTATGTGTACATAATTCTACAAATGTAGCCCCTTTTTAAACCCTGGTTTAGGCGTGGACTCCGGCTTGTGATCCGTCCGCCCGATTATTGAAGCCCCGCAAAGAAAGCGCACTTCTTCTAAATAATTGACACAGCCTAAGCCCAAGCTGTGATTTCGGAAAGAGCCATAGTGTGTGTACATACATGTACATACATGTACATGTACGTACAAAATTATACTGTACTGTGCATTGTACATGTATTTACATGTGGGCCTACAACGTACCGTTTAGTAACTCAGTATGCATTATGCGTACAACCCCACGTACTGTATGCAAGGTTATTGCAAGGGTACAGTACACCCTGCAGTCCTATATTTTTACATTTCCATTCTTAAAAAGTTCATTTACTCCATAGTGTAAGTTACAGTGTAACTGTAAGATTCGGCTCAGGTCACCGGGTGTCTCTAAATTTGTATTAAGTACTTAACGAGATGTGTTCGTTTTAATATGGATTTCAAAGTGTACACGAATGTATGTAAGCTTGAGCAATAAAATTTTGTTTCCATCCACTCTTCGATTTGGGCATGAGTATGAATTTCAAAAATCTGTTTCTTTTCGCTTTTGAATTATCAATTTGTTTGTATTGGAGCAACAACCTTGAGCACATTATTATTACAAGCGTTGACTGCTAATTGGAAGCTTTTATTCTTACCAATGATGATCAATTCCTTTCTCTTTAGTAAAAATTTACTTTCTTTTCTATTTCCACAGCTCAATCACATTCAACACTTCATTGAGTTGACCAAGAAAAACATAGAGGAGCTTTTGGATAAGTTTCAGAACAACACCAACCCATCATCAATCTTCATTGAGGTAAGACAAATCAGTGTACATGTGTACCTGCGCCTTGGCAAAAAACTGGTATCTTAAAGCAAATAGCCTTTACAAGCCATGCCTGAATGAAAGTGTACAACCATCTTCCTACTTGCTACAATGTAAGACTATCTCAGGTGTATGCAAAGCCCTATGACGTTAAGAAACTACATTTTGGCTTGGTTCACTTTTTCTCTCTTAGGAGTGTCCAGAATGGTCTTGGAATGACTCATGGTGTCTGTCTGAGGAGTGTCTGGAATGGTCAGGGGCTCAGCTCATGGTGTCTGTTTAAGGAGTGTCCAGAATGGTCTTGGACAGCTCATGGCGGCTATCTTATGAGAGGCCAGAATGTTCTTTGGCTTGGCTTTAGTTTTCACTCTGAGGAGTGTCCAGAATGATCTGGGGCGCAGCTCAAGGCTGTCCAAGGAGTGTCCAGAATGGTCTTGGGCTGAGCTCAAGGCTGTCCAAGGAGTGTCCAGAATGGTATTGGGCTCAGCTCAAGGCTGTCCAAGGAGTGTCCAGAATGGTCTGGGGCTCAGCTCATGGCTGTCCAAGGAGTGTCCAGAATGATCTGGGGCTCAGCTCAAGGCTGTCCAAGGAGTGTCCAGAATGGTCTGGGGCTCAGCTCATGGCTGTCCAAGGAGTGTCCAGAATGATCTGGGGCTCAGCTCAAGGCTGTCCAAGGAGTGTCCAGAATGATCTGGGGCTCAGCCCAAGGCTGTCCAAGGAGTGTCCAGAATGATCTGGGGCTCAGCTCAAGGCTGTCCAAGGAGTGTCCAGAATGATCTGGGGCTCAGCTCAAGGCTGTCCAAGGAGTGTCCAGAATGATCTGGGGCTCAGCTCAAGGCTGTCCAAGGAGTGTCCAGAATGATCTGGGGCTCAGCTCATGTTGTCTTCTCTGTGGAATGTTTAGAATGGTTTTTGGCTTGACTTGTGTGTTCAGTCTGAGGAGGGTCTGGAATAGTCTGGGGCTCATAGTGTCCGTCTGAAGAGAGGCTAGAATCAGTCTTTTGCTTGGCTCAAGTTTTTATGCTGAGGAGTGTCTGGATTGGTCTGGGGCTCAGCTCATTGGTGTCTGTTTGAGGAGTGTCCAGAAATGGTCTTGGGTAGACTTACGATGTCTGCCTGATAAGAGGCCAGAATATTTATTGGCATGGCTCAAGTTTTCTCTCTGACAAGTGTTCAGATTAATCTTGGACTCGGCTCATGGTGTCTGTCTGAAGAGAGGCTAGAAACAGACTTTTGCTTTGCTCAAGTTTTTTTGCTGAGGAGTGTCTGGATTGGTCTGGGGCTCAGCTCATTGGTGTCTGTTTGAGGAGTGTCCAGAAATGGTCTTGGGTAGACTTACGATGTCTGCCTGATAAGAGGCCAGAATATTCTTTGGCATGGCTCAAGTTTTCTCTCTGACAAGTGTTCAAGATTAATCTTGGAATCGGCTCATGGTGTCTGTCTGAAGAGAGGCTAGAATCAGTTTTTTGCTTGGCTCAAGTTTGTACGCTGAGGAGTGTCTGGATTGGTCTGGGGCTCAGCTCATTGGTGTCTGTTTGAGGAGTGTCCAGAAATGGTCTTGGGTAGACTTACGATGTCTGCCTGATAAGAGGCCAGAATATTCTTTGGCATGGCTCAAGTTTTCTCTCTGACAAGTGTTCAAGATTAATCTTGGAATCGGCTCATGGTGTCTGTCTGAAGAGAGGCTAGAATCAGTTTTTTGCTTGGCTCAAGTTTGAACGCTGAGGAGTGTCTGGATTGGTCTGGGGCTCAGCTCATTGGTGTCTGTTTGAGGAGTGTCCAGAAATGGTCTTGGGTAGACTTACGATGTCTGCCTGATAAGAGGCCAGAATATTTATTGGCATGGCTCAAGTTTTCTCTCTGACAAGTGTTCAGATTAATCTTGGACTCGGCTCATGGTGTCTGTCTGAAGAGAGGCTAGAATGGTTTTGGACAGGATATGGTGTATCTCTGAGAAGAGCCCAGAACCCCTTGGTACGCTTGCTAAGGTTCATGTAAATATTATGTACACATTGTAAATGTGCACATTGTA
This sequence comes from Leptasterias polaris, assembly GCA_037783415.1. Classification (NCBI taxonomy): domain Eukaryota; kingdom Metazoa; phylum Echinodermata; class Asteroidea; order Forcipulatida; family Asteriidae; genus Leptasterias; species Leptasterias polaris. The sequence goes on from JAZGTN010000098.1 coordinate 1,121,549, forward strand.
CACAAGTGATCACAAAAATGCAGTCTGTCTAGAAAATGGAAATCTAGGCACTTAGCCTATGTCATTAATGTTCCATCTGTTCAAACTATCCCAAGTCTGTGATTTAAGCTAACTAGTGTTTAGGCAATTATTGTGAACCTATTTTTGCCTCAGGATCTCGTTGTGAAAATGTGTACAAACTTACTGTTCATTAAAGTTAACCTAGACAAGAACATGTGATTTTTGGCCCTTTTCAGAGAGACTTTATTAAAATCTCATAACTTTATCATTCCATTTATAAATTAGGATTGGTCTTCATAGTTCATCTACTGCACTGTCACTTACATACAATGCTTACATTCCACAATGTAGACTTATTGCCACTAAATAATACAGGTGCCTGGCTTGCAGAGAAACTTGTGTTAGAACGCTGTGGAACTTGTATGTTTCATTTTGCATGATACACAGTACACAGTAAGGAATGTCAACCAAGAATCTGAGTTGTGTAAATGATCAATCTCAATTACAAGTAATTTTTAATTACATGTAAATTCCAACCTCAGCTTTATTTTGGAAAGCCCCTTTCAAACATGAGGCATTACATGTAGCAATATGTGGCATTTTTCAAAGAGGTCTCTAATTCTATTTCATTAGTTGTTTGAGGGTCCAATTTCATGGCTCCACTTTCTGCGGAAATCTGGGCTTACGTTGGCCTGTAAAGCATGTAATTCTTTGGGCCATAAGCACAGAATTCTGCACTAAGCAGAGCAGTGAAATTTGGCCCTGGTATCGTTGTCACGAATTTCAATCTTGGTCAGTCACTAATATGTATGCCTTCTGCTCTGTACATCCAGGGGTAGCCTTTAAACCCTGGATATGTAGGCCAAATGATGAAAGGTTGTTCATCATAATATTCCCTGTATCAGTAATCTCATCCCCACCTCACAGCCTGCTTACCCTCTTCACTATGTAAATACCAGTGTCTACTGAGCGATTGTTGTGATGGCATTCAATACATGCCTTGCCGTCTTGCATTACATGACCACTGTTCCTCTTACCCATTGTTAACTGCCTGTAGATCAGGTATCAGAGTCCTCTGGGTGTTTTGGAGTACATGTAACCACAGGGGTGTAACCCAGATTCCCAGCCCATTTTTGCTGGGATGCAGACAGAAGCTAAACAAGAAATGTTGAGGTGGGGCCGGGAAGTCTTGTTTATTTTTGATAAATGAACAACTCTTACACATGTATGCACATGGAAGCATTTTCAGATTGCATTAAATGCAATCCTTAAATCTAAGGAATCCTTACATCAAGGCCTGGAATTACCTGGAGGCCATGGCCTCTGTTGCCCAGATTCTAGCCTTGATGCATTATACAATGAGCGACATGTCAGGATTATTCCAGCGTACTGTACAGTACATGTAGCACTGGAATCAGTGAGTGTGAAGGTTTAAGTATGAGATAGAAATGATTCACAACATCAACCTTGCCCACTACAAATTGTGCTATGGGCACTGTGTGTAAAAACTGTTGTTTAATATGTCTGGGCTTACTCTGGGTTTTTGCCTGAGTGTACATGTAACAAGTTCAAATCAATACTCTAGGAATAAGCAATTAGCAAGATGACAATGACTGTTTAATAGCCTACTGTACTTCTCATGTTTGTTTGTTGGGTTGTTTGTTTTGTTTTTTGGGTTGTTATTTTTTTTTTTTTTTTTTTTTGTATTTTGTGTTTGTTTAATTTTCCCTATGCGTCATAACTATAGACAGTCTGTTAATACACAAATGGTGACAGATGGAGGGCACCAGGAAAAAGCCTCGGCCCAATACAGGAAAAAGTATTCAATACATTCAATGGTACCAATGTGATATCGGTTCCAAGGAGAAAACGAAGGTTTCGTAAAAATAATTTTAAAAAATGTACACTGAAAATGTCTACTGTGCATACACCTTTATGCATGTTGTGGATGTACATGTATGCCAGTATGAGAGTGTCACTGATTACTTGAAAACAGTCAAATTGAAATGGCTATTCACTGTTTCCTTGATTAACAGACTTTAAAGTTACAGTAGGGTGTAGAACATAAATACAGTCAAATTTCTTATTATATTTTTTTCTTCCCATAATCCATTATGTCACATTGAAGGACATGTATAATGTACAACTGTACATTGGTGTTTCCAGAACCCAACTGACCCAATATGGATGGTCATGTACATGTACATGTACATGTAGGGCTGGGAATTTTATATTTGATTTGTTTGTTTTTAGGTGTCATTAAAATCCAGAAGTGCTTTTTTTTGATGTAGCCTTTTTAGACACGATAGTGTTAGTAGACAGTAGGGCTACAGTATGTACATTGTTCATATTTCCTGTTTCCAGCCACAATGCAATGTACACTATGTACAATAACAGGTTTGACAGTGTGGCCTAAATTGTCTGTTGTTTTTAAGACAACAATAAATGTTTTCATACTTCCCCATATTGATACATGTGTTGATCAATATTAGTAGCAAAATCTTTGTGTATGTTCATACTGTGTATACATGTATATACATTACAACCATTAATTTGTCATGTGTAGCACCATAGAGCAAGTAGCACTGATGCTAATCATGGACATTTACATACATGTACACTTGTAAGTACTTGTACATTTACATACATGTACACTTGTAAGTACTTGTACATGTACATGTACATGACTTAACCATGTACATGTACGTGACTTAACAAAACAGATAACAGAAGTGAAAAGGTCAAAGTACAGGTTGAAACCGGATGGTACATGTACACCCCTACAGACGTGCATGTGGCCCTTTTAGTCTGTTGTTGTAATCTTACAATACAATTGGTTACTTTTTGTCGACCCTGTAAATCAAGGATTTTTCTTTGTTTTCCCATTGTTAAGACTTAGTTTTAGACTTTGCTGCCCATACATGTACTTAATGGCGGTCAGTATTTGTAATCAAAAGAAAGATGTACATGTAGATGTAGACATGCCTTCTTGATGGGAAAGTTCATCATAGTTTTGTGTAAGATTAAAAATCAACCTGTGAAAATTTCATCAAATTTTGTTTTTTTGTGGAAAGAAAGAGCTATACAGTTTTGTCAGGGGGTTTTGCAGCATATTGGGCTTATATTGGTTGCGGCAACAAAAATAAGCAATTGTGAATTCAAATGCAAGTTTCTTAACTTTGACAGTTTTTCGGACAGAAAGTTTTCTTATAGAGGATTGGTACTGGTATGAACTTTTTAAACAGTGAGTTTTCAGATTGAAACTAATCAAAGGGTACTGGAACTCATGCTCGAAGTTTCCCTTTTTCTGGGTGTTCCAAACCTTCTTCCTTTTGTTGTACAAATGAGGACTATAAGAGATTGATAGGCTGCAACCAATGTTTTACAATATATTTGGCATGAACATGTACAATGTAAGTCTGAAATTCCAGCATACCATGGCCGTGGCTTACAGCTATTCATGGTAAGACATTCCATAATTTCTCGAAAGAGAACAACAATTTCTGGTGCATTTTATGGGAACATTTGGTGTCTGTACTGTATTTTTTTCAAAATAAAGATTACCTTAAAAGCTCTGAAAAATAAAACTACATCATTATACAATGCCGAGGGATGGTGAAGATTTTTTAAACCGACATAAAGTGGTTAAGGTAGATTCATGATTTGGAAAGACCTGCATACTTTTCTCTTCCCTTATATAGGAATATGAAGAGCTAACGGAGAAACTAAATGAATACCAGATGCGGAAGCAGGACCTTCAAGACCGCATGAGCAACGGCCGTGCCTCCCCATCTCCAGTCCCTACCCCTCAAGAGGACACCTCAACCATGCAATATCCACAAAATCTCAAGATAGTGCCCGATACCACAGATACAGATGGTCTGCGTCCGATACCCTTTCCTCTGAGACCTCTAGAGGGCGCTGTTAGATCAGACGTTGCTGATGATTATCATCCCTATCATTTAAAGGATACCCCCAAGTCCCCACCCGTCAGCATATATGTGCGAGCATATCTGCCCAATAAGCAGAGAACATCAGTGAGTATCAATTGTCCTTTTTCCAAATTACTGTTGATAAAAAGTTTGAGACTTTTGACCCCTTTTGAAAGTTATTTATGTGTCGGACATTAGGTGCCACTTAAAAGTTTATCAGCCAAAGGAATGACCCTTGAATATGAGTACATCATTTGAAGAAGAAAAAATATCGGTGAAAGAAAATATCACAAATTCTGATGATTTTTACAGGTTTTTTTTTCTTTAAAGGTATTCATTACTGGGAATAACAGTGTGATGACCCGGTCTTTGGTAATAGTCTATGCTGTTGGCTGGCTGCTGTTAACAGAAGCCACCAGTTTGGTCATTACCTTGCAGTGAAGACTGGGTAATCACACTGTTATTAACTAAATACATGTTTTTCTTTGTTCAACCCCAAATCAACTAAATAAAATGTTTGATGTTGTTTTGTAGAATGATATCCCTTGCTCATTTCTAAACCAACTTGTTTATTCATAGGTACTGTGTAATCAAGGTACATGTACAACATTCTGAGATGCCCTTGCTCATTCTTAAAACAACTTGTTTATTCATAGGTACTGTGTAAGCAAGGTACAACATTCTGAGATGCCCTTGCTCATTCTTAAAACAACTTGTTTATTCATCTAGGTACTGTGTAAGCAAGGTACAACATTACGAGATGCCCTTGCAAAAGCTATGAAGATGAGAGAGCTGACACCTGATATGTGCAACGTCTACAAACGCAATCCAAGAAATCCAGTACCCTGGGAAACAGACATGATGTACCTTGCTGGAGAAGAAGTAAGACCCATAACCTAGCCCCGGCGGCCTTTCACTTTCGTATTATACTACAGTGACGTCCTGGATATGAGGGTCCATTTCTGGGGCGAAATTTTTTAAAAGCTTCATAACTCAAATCTTACCTTCACGAAGCCACTAATTTCACCGGATTCACATTCCATTGGCGGCAAAAGTTTTTCTGCGGTGGATTTTGGATGTAATACATCATAATAATGCAGCTCTCAACATTAAAATTTTTTTCCAGTTATTAAATGCTTCTTGAAATTTGTTTGATTTTCAGATATGTGTAGAGATCTCAGAACATTTTCCTACTGCTAGGAGCATATCTCACAATTTTGTAAGTACAGAATGCTGAGACCTGATACATCAATCTTTTAAGGTCAATAGGCCAAAACATTTTTCCCTAAGTAAAGGGCAGCTGTATGAGGGAAGTTTCACCTTGCGCTGGAACATTTCAAGGGGCACCAAGGCAATAGACCTTTCTATTGCAACGCCACAGCTCGAGTTTTTGCCAACCGAGGTTGGACAATGTTGGAAAACTACGGAAAGCCATAACTGCAAATCAAAAACAGATGGCCATAGTTTGTAGCAAAGTTACACAAATATTCAAAAATAGTGTTGAATTTGTTGGAAACAAATCAACCAATCATGGAAGGTATTTCAGTTCATGAATCTTTACAAAAAATGTTGAATTTGGTCACAAATTCTTTTAACACGATTGAATGTTTTGCTAACATTCGGTCGTCCATGCCAACCGGCGCACTTTGTTTATCATCAATGGAAAGGTCTATTGTTTAATCTGTTGTAATTTGATATCTCTTACCCTTTGTATTTTTCGAGGGGCACCAAGGCAATGGCCAGGGGTATGGAGGCAATTGCCTCCTTTACCTCCATGAAGTAACAGGCCTGCCAATGTTGAACTACATGTACTGTGACACTGTTAAACTTCTACTGCAGATGTTATTAATGGTGTTGATAAGATCTGAAGGTAGAGGAGTAGTTGCATTAATATTCCTGTTGTACTGAAATCAGCCATTGTTCTATACATGTAGGTAAGAAAGACCTTCTTCACGCTGGTGTTTTGTGATAACTGTCATAAACTACTGTTTCATGGGTTCCGATGTCAAACATGCGGTTACAAGTTTCACCAGAGATGTGCCAGCAAGGTACCAACACTTTGTGTCGCAGAGAATCTATATAAAATGTAAGTACATCTCGGAAAGTATTCTAGGTATGTTGGGGAAACATTTAACTGGTTTAATTGATTTAATTCAACTAAATATACCATGATGCATCCATTTCACATAGGGAGCATACAAACAATGCTGATACATGGGAGGTGATCTGCCTCTGTCAGATGTGAGTTTGGGAGGAAAGAGGAACGGTCTTGTTTTAAAAGGGGACAAGAATTCACGATAATCTACTCAACGTAACATCTCAAATATGAATTATTTAGCACATGTACAGGCCCAGAAATAAATACATGGAATACAACTACAAAGACAAATGTAAAAGTCAAAGATCAGACTACACCTAACACTGTACAAATGATACATACATACGACAATTCTATCCCTCAAAAATACAAAGCTCCCCAACACAATGACTTAGAAACCAAAACAATTTTGCGCTTATGACCCATAAACTCATACGCTTTACGCGTTGTAAACAATGCCATGATATTGGTCCCAGCTACCCATCATCCCATTATTTGGATTTACTGAAAGCATAGTGCAGCCTGTGTAGCCCAACATGGCTTAGCATTACACACATGTAGGTCATTCATCATTTGCAAGAAGGTTTTAAGGCTTTTTAAAGATGTAAATCAGTTGTAAATAAATTTTTGTAATTTTTAGTCAATTTTTCTGTATAAAATTTCAGTTTCCCTTGTGGTTTATTACTTGATATTTGAAATAAAAAGTCACATCCCCTTTAAGGTGATCCCTCTGCTGTAGCTTCCCAGGTTGTATCGTAAACTTGGGTGTGGTCCCTGGCGACAGATTTAATAGCTTCTGACTGGCACCCTCGTTATTAACCTGAAAATTAACAACAAAACACAAACAAATGCAGCACTTGTTCTAGGGTTTGCTCCAAAGTAACAATATACTTTCTTCAAAACATTTGATAGGTTTTCATTTTGATGATTGTTATAGAATGTGCTTTGTTTGTTTGAATTAAAGGTTATTAATGAAGAATGTTGAGGATGAGAATGTAGGCGATACAGACTTGGATGAACCAGAATCACCAACAACACCCAACTCAACGTCTGATATGCCCAAAGCTACATTACCGAGAGAACGATCTACATCAGCACCTAATGTTAGCTTCAATGCGGTGAATGCAATCTCTGGCACAACCTTTGAGGTGGGTGGAAAACTGGCTTGCATGGGATATACTTTCGCTTCAGTGCAGAATGAGTATCTCCCTTACACAACCTGCAAACGTGAAACTTTGGAAATGTCAAATCTCGCTATGAAACTATCCCATCTGTACAAGCAAACCCAATAGCACAGAATAATGTTATACATGTACATAGTTTCCCACTTGATTTCACATAGTGCAAAGTCGGCCACCTTAATGCATAAATCATAATCATAATCATAATAGTGGCTTCTTATATAGCGCTCATATCCGTCACTAAGTGACTCTTGAGGCGCTTCAACAGTCAGTATTTTCCAGCAAGGTATATGGAGCTACGTTTTGAAGTATGAGACCTATTCCTTTACATAGCACCATGTAATGGTTTACAAGGTGCTGTGGCGCAATATGCAGCCAATCAAACCAGGAGCACCGGGGCGAACCCCTTCTCCTTTCCATAAGTGCACCAGGTTCTTTTACGTGAATTACACAACACATGGGACCAATGACTTTATGTCCCATCGGAAGGACACAGTAATAATGGTTAAGTGTCTTGGTAAAATGTCTTGGTGTTACAACCAGGACTCGAACCCACACTCTGCTAAACAGAAACGCCAGAGCTTGAGTCCGGTGCTCTTATCCGCTTGTATTTCCAAGACACGCCCAAAATCAATCTTTTTTTTGTATACACAACTATGCATTTTGCATTAATAGCGAATGCAGCGGGTGCGGGTTTTATCAAAATTCCGTGTATGACTGATCAGTGAACCACTTTGGCTGCTTAGTAAGGTTTCAATGCTTGATACAGCTCAAACCTAAAACCTAAGTTACCCGTATAGATGGCATCTATGGGGAACTAGTTGCTGCACGGAACATCGTTAGTGTAAGATATATTAATATATAAAAAAATTGACATACAATGCTTTTGCACTGATACCAAGATATTGATGAAACTTTATGGTATGCAGTTGTTACAAAACATTGTTACAAAACAAATTAATGGCTATGTTCCCTTTAGGATTGGAAAAAAATAACCAAATGTTAACAAAGAGCATGAATAGAAAAAAGTAAATAACATAATTACGCTGAATTGTATCAAATTTATTAATGTGCCATAGAGAAGTCCAACTACTAAATATGCAAGTTCTAATTTGTGCTGCAAATGGCGCCCTCTTGTGATTGAGCAGAATTTCTCGACGGTTGTTGCTTGGAGTAGTTGACTTAAAAACAATAATCTCTTAAAATTCTTATTTCTCATTTTTCATATATGCATTTGCTATGTATTGGATAAAGATAAATGAAGAGTGTTGAAATGACATTGAGTGTTGAGGTGATGTTGTTGCTTTGAAAGATGCAAAAAATAAGTTAGTGGCCTGACGTTTCGACCCTAGCAGAGTCTTTCTCGAAGGCTAAAATGCAGAGTCTTTCTCGAAGGCTTTGAAAGATGTTAGTAAACCATAAAGTTGACTTGTTATCAATCAACAGGAGTACAACAGTGATACAAAGTTTGTCTTTAAAACCAACCCCACAGGTGAGTGCATACATCTTTGCTTAACAAATTACTTTGGTTGTCATTTTGGTGTGAGGTACACAACAACATAAGAAGTATGTCATCACATCACCAAGATTATCTTTATGATGCTGGATCAATTTTATTTGTAAACCCAATCCCAGGATGTGCATAGCACTTAAGCACTTTTCAAAACTGAAAAAACTTCTTGTTATAGTTGAGTAGAATATACTCTGGGGGAAAAAAGGAATTACAAAAATTGTTCCGAATTCAGCAAATCATTCAATCAAGGACATTGATTAATTTTTAACTTGGTTTTGTAACCTGGGACTGTCTCAAAACATTGTTTACCATGGTTATGCAACGCCTAAAAATTACCATTTTAACATCATCTCATTCAAGTCATGTTTTGAGGACTTGCGATGGTTGAAAGTTTTAATCAAATTTATACCCAGTTAGTGTTCTTAAACAAGCAATATTTTGTTACATGATGCCAATATGGTTTGACTTGTGACATTACATTGCTTTGACTCACAGGAGTTTCCCAGCTAGGACTCATACCTTTAGTTTATGAGAAACCTAGGATTTTGGTGGATGTGACATATTTTGAAGAATGAGACATTGTTGTTAAAATTTGGTTAAAGTATTTTCTTTTTGATTTGGGTCTATGCTGGTCTGTTATGCTGTACTAGATCCAAGGTGTGGATTAACAATCATTAATACAAGAAGCAGAATCCACAAGAATCCGTCCTTGCATGGCCCATATTCCTAACATGACAAACACAACTTGCATTTGGTTGTGTCAAGAGCTTGGCATCAAAGCAGGAACATTTAATTTCACCGGCAAACTAATAACACGCTTGCTTACACAGTTGAAAAAAGCGCATTCATGAAAAAACCCAAACCAGTCCCTTGTGCATCCTGACACCTTCCTCTTCCATGTCAAGTTGTCATCATTGCCTGAAATAAAAATAAAAAAACCTGTGCTATCTCTGGCTGTTAACATTGGAACAATCCTATCCTTCAATAGTACTTACTGCCATTTTGTTTCGGGAGCTTCTTAGTTTTCTGTGCATGATTTTGTGTTCATCTTGTTTTCATTTGAGTGAGGAATTTGTTTAGAAATAGTACCCAGCTTTATTGAAATACATGAGAAACGGTTTATTCGTTATTGACTTGAACCAATAAACAAGACACAAGATTGATTTGTTTTAAAGGGGCACACCAGTTTTCATCTGAAAGCTCACTAATTTTAAAGTTGGTAACAGTGTCAATTTCCATTTAAAATAATATCACAGCCAACAAAATAGCATTGGAATTCCTCAAAAACCCCATTGCTTATTTTGATTGCTGCAAGCTTAATATTCACGTACATGAATGAGCATAAATTCCCTGTCAAAACATAAAGTGTTTGGAGTGCTTTCACTAAAATGGGACCACCTGACTTGATAAAATCTCCACCGGTTGACTGGATGGTGTATTTTTTAAATACTACAGAATGTAAATGAGTTTATCCTTTGAAAAACCAATGATGTAAAACAAGTTTAACCCTAACCCCCATTAGGGTCCCTCTACATACCCTGCCAAATACAACAGAATGCAACACAGTTGAAATGAGAACCATGCCATATGCAACAAAATGCAACAAGGGATTTTGTTGCATTGTGCAGGCATGTTGTTTGTGTTAGGACTGAGCAAGGGTGTTTGCCCTGCTAAATGCAACAGTATGCACATAAGTGTAGTGGTGACTTGGCTAATATGTGTGACCATGAACTCTGCCAAACTCAACAATATCCAAGTCATTCTTCATGTGGTGTGTGGCTGCTTTGTTCAGAAACAATGGAAGCACCCAAGCTCTAAGTTTACATACAATTGCATAATGAGGCATGATTTAGAGCTTACATAACAAGTAAAATCACTTGGCTGCTAAATGCAACAAATTCCATCAAGGTATGAATTCGAGTTGACTGCCAAATACAACAAAATGCAACACCAATATGAAGTCACTTGACTGCTAAATGCAACAAATTCAGTCAAAGAATGACATCTCGGTTGACTGCCAAATGCAACAGATTACAACAACTATTACCATTTGGTGCATATTGTTGCATTTAGCATTGTTAGGGTTAATATATAGGTGAAATCAATATTTGGTATTCAAAAAGGCTATTCATTAGTTAGCATTTTGTGTCTCGATGCTGTTGAGATAAACAAATATTCCTGAAAACGTTACAAAATTCTTGACTCTAAAATGTGCATGTGATTTATCAACATTTTGCTTTGTGGTGGTTTCCATATACACATGATTAATGTATGTTTTCCAGCGGTAGAGAGTATCTCAGACAAAATGCACTTAATAAGATTCAGAGCAACATTTTATTTAGAAGCAAAAGTGAAGAAAGTAAATTTGTGCATTGCATAATTTTAAGTATCACGAATAATCTTTCTTCTGAACAAAACACAAAACTTGATTCATCAATCAATGATTGTTTTTTTTTTCTTTTTCTTTTTAGTTTTGATATATTTGGGGTTTTTTCTTTTTTCTATGTCACTGTTAGTTAGATTATTAATTTTCTTTCTGTCCATCAATTGTTCAAAAGAACTGTACACCTTTGGTAATTGATTTGTAATTCTGCATTAATACATGTACTCAACCAGTATCATCGCAAAATATATATACATTGTAGAGGAAATGTTTTGTATTGAGCATGGGGAGTGCTTCCTGATTTTACATTCACATGGTATCAAGTTTTCTTTAAAAGAATACTGGAGGCAGACACAGTTTTCAGAAAGTTTGATGACATTGCTAGTGAAATCCTACATTACAATAAAGCCTGTTTCATAATCTAGTACATGGATGCAAAGCAAACTTCATCTACAGTGCTTAAAACAAAACGAACAACTCATTGTCCTTGATGCAATTATAACATCAGTTAAACTAGATATCATAATCAATCAAGCCTGCCTAGTGATCTTAGTCCAGACGACCTGGTCCAGCATGCAAGTATGGAGCTCCTCAGCCCTGGCCAAGCCGGTCTCCCATTTCAGCACGTCCTTAAAAAAGTCTCACTTGAGATATGTCACATGTTTGGACTGAGTTTAAACTTCCTAATGTCGAACCATTCAATATCATTCACCATAGTGTGAACAAAAGATGTTTGTATGCAGAAAGTATATTGATATCATGAGTGCAGGGATTGTTCAGCGCACAGTTCAACCACAAACAAGCTGTGCAGTTAATTGGTTTCACGTTAAGCCAGAGGCTGCTGGTTCAAATCTCACTCAATATTTCTTTGTTCAACCCAAAATATTAATTGGTTTCAAGTACATGTACATGTAGTTGATCAACTCAATAGAAAAAATGTGCTAGCAAGAGAGGGATTGCACATGTTTAGAGGATACATGTACATGTTTGTCTTAAACCAAAAGCAATAATGTGAAATTACCCAGAAGTGTACAGACTCTTTGAATAATTGTTATGGCTTAAAAATTCTTTCCCTTATTGCTTTTCATGACCTTATTTTATTGATTAATACTGCATATATCTTGTGTCCATATTACCCATAACATGTGTGCCAGTCTGTTGAAATACTGTCCATATGATGGTATGACACTCAATTATCACAATCACCCATTATGATCATGACTTGAAGAAAAGATTGAAGTGATTGTTAAATGTAAAGAAATGAGTCGGCAGTTACAGTGCAGAGTATCAAAAATTAAGCCAAGCCGGTTATAAACAGAATCCAATCCAAGGTACAAGTACATGTGTGCATGTATTTGTAGTTTGGATGATTGAACTGTTTGCCAAAAAGTTGAGCTACTACAATGTAGGAGGAGATATTCTTTGAGTCCTTCAAGGGTGGTCAGGTTGGTGTCGTCGGGTGGTCAGGTTGGTGTCGTCGGGTGGTCAGGTTGGTGTCGTCGGGTGGTCAGGTTGGTGTCGTCGGGTGGTCAGGTTGGTGTCGTCGGGTGGTCAGGTTGGTGTCGTCGGGTGGTCAGGTTGGTGTCGTCGGGTGGTCAGGTTGGTGTCGTCGGGTGGTCAGGTTGGTGTCGTCGGGTGGTCAGGTTGGTGTCGTCGGGTGGTCAGGATGGTGTCGTCGGGTGGTCAGGTTGGTGTCGTCGGGTGGTCAGGTTGGTGTCGTCGGGTGGTCAGGTTGGTGTCAAGTATTTTTCCTCACCTTCCACCTCTAGGAGCACTATATGTGGGTTGGGTTTTCAGTCCCTACCTGACTACCTGGGTTTTCCCTTGAATAATTCTCTGGGGTTTTCCTCCCACATCTAAAACTGAAACTTTCTTGTCTTCTCTCCATTGGGTTCTTGGCTTGTACAGTGATTAAGTTCGCTTTTCTGAGAGTCCTTGGTTTCACAAATGAAATGAAATAAAATGAAAACCTAATTATTTTGGGCTCGTGTTGCTGAAGGACCTTCCCTAGCCCTAACCTGATAATGATGATCCAGGCCTGGAATTTCATCTTTGAGAGGGCAAGGCCATTTTTATTTTGCAATTTGAAAATCTTAAGTCTGTGGGAAACTTTTGAAGGGGCACCAAGGCCAAGACCAGGGGCAACATAGGCCATGGTCTCTGTAATTCCAGGGCTGATGATAAAGTTTTCTGATGATCATTAATGGCACTACTTCAATCACAGATTCCTACCGTCGTCAATCTCATCTGTCCCAAGTAAATAATGAACATGTTGAGTATCGATTTGATTTACCCACGGAATGAAAACCCATAGGCTTCAAGTATTACAGTGACTCGGCGCAAAATGTACATTCTATGTCCAATCAATGTTCCTATATATGAGCATTCAGTAAACATTGTTACTGATATTAGGAAAATGCTTTCTATTTCCTAAAATACAACCTGAACGGGTCATATATATGCGGGTTTTGAGGGGGTTGTTTTGGGGTTTTTTTGTGGGTGGGGGAGGTAATATTACAAGACTGGCACTCATTTTATGGGTATGCTTTTAATATGACTAACCCATATGTCCATCAAGAATCTGTGAGTGTATGATATTAACATGATTCTCTTGTTGCTGACCAATGATTTCCTTCTAATCCATTATCATTGTCAACTGATCACCTCCATCTATCATTATAGCTAATCCATTATCATGTTGATTTGATCACCCTGATCATTCATTATACCTTTTGCTGAAGTCACACTTCTTGTATTGTTATCACCCTCCAGACATTCTCATCTTATTTCATCATTGACAAGTTCATTCAAACAAATTATCAACAAATTCACCCAAATTGTTCAGATGGTTGCCAGTAAAACCAAGGCTTGCATTACATGACAATCTGAAGTAGACCAAAGGTCTTTTAGCTCAGACCTTTCATTGGACCAATGGCTATGTTTACAACTCAGTAAATTTTCGTTTTTACTTTTAAAATAGCAATACCAACTGATTGCTGTATGCATACTCATCTAAGTCATTGGTTTAATCATCATAATCATTACTACTTAATCTCATCATCCTCATCTTCATTATCAACATTATCAAACCCCTTTACATAAACATGATCATCATCTTAATCTCATCATCCTCCTCATCTTAATCTCATCATCCTCATCTTATCATCCTCATCTTAATCTCATCATCCTCATCTTAATATCATCATCATCATCATCATCATCTTAATTTCACTATCCTCATCTTAATCTCAGTATCCTCATCTTAATCTCAGTATCCTCATCTTAATCTCAGTATCCTCATCTTAATCTCATATCCGATGTCTACATTATCAAACTCACAATCCTTGTCATCTTTAGCCTCTTTGTTAGGGCTGCTCATTGTCATCCATTATCATATCAAAGTACATTTATTTTCATCCTAGTAAATGTTACTCTTGATCATCATCAACACTTTTGCATCAATCCATAACTTATATAAACTTCATCACCATCTTCATCTCTTTCCTACAGTTTATGAAATTGTTCCCCAATGTGTACATTGTAAAACCATCTCTTCTTCTTTCTATCATTATCCTATGCAATAAATAAATGTCTTGCATCTCAATTCCGACCCCTACCCAATATGATCCTTATGTATGCCATCCTGCCTGATTGTTCTTGTCATTTTCCTTCCCTCCCTGCACCCCTTTCCTCAACTGTCTCCCATCCTCCCTTCGTCCCTCCTAGATCTTGGAGCCAGACACACCCAGGCAGTAAGCCCTGCCATGAGTGTGGTCCGGCCGCGCCAAATAAGCTTCACGCCAACCATTGTGAGCGCTGGGCGCGATAATGTCTTTGATTACAGCCCAAGCAGTGCGCTACCTGGTGAGTGTATCATGCTTCGCCTCATGCTTTTACATATTCAAAGAGCTTTCATATAAATGTTGTCAGTAGAACATTCTCTGTTAGTACAGATTCTGTTAAACTGTGGGTATAACTGTGAAGCTATAACACAATACATATTTGTTTGTACTTTTTCTTCAGGATTGTAGATATGTTTAGACCCAGCCTTGTTGTTTCAAATTTCTGTGTAGAAACTGCTTGTACGAAATAGAATAAACTAGTTTCTGTCTAAAAAGTTAACAATAACTGGTAACAACAATGTGAAATTAATATCTTGAGGGAAGACTTGTTGGTTCTGATAGGAACTGGAGTTGAGGTGATGTTGAGCCCTGTTGAGTCTTCCAAACAGTGTACTTGTCATCAGAAGAAGGACGCTGTGACAAAACTTTTTGAAACAACTTTTCTCAACTGTGGTTCTTCCCAGAGCCACCATTTTATGTTGAGTCTTGATGTTCTAAACAGTGTACTGTGCTTGTCATGAGGAGAGGAACACTGTACAAATTATTGGGACTCAACTCCTTCTCAGAACCACCACTTCTTCTCAGAAGAGATTCATCGCACATGGTTGTTATTTGTAAACTTCTCACTGTCTTACTTCCTACACCATGCAAACTTTATTTAGGTTTCTGTCTGTCAATTGTGTACATGTACATGTAGGTATCATTGGCACATGAGATATCTGTTTGACATACATTGTAAGGAAGAATTAGGTTAACCCAAGGTTCAATTTCAGAAGAAAATATTCACTCAAAAACTGAAGAACAAGCGTCCAGATTTCACTTCTATGAACAAGGGTTCGCTCTGGCCTTTCACTTCTATCACTCTCAAACTGCTAAGATTAGTGAGAAATGTCAAAGATACTTACTATATGTCTCTATGTCTCATTGCTTACTGAACAAGTACATGTATGCATGCAATATGATTGTCTTTCTTTACATGTATGTCCAGCCTCAGGCCGTATCCGAATTGGCGGCTACGGCTATGGATACGACTGTTGCTAAGGGTGTTGCTTAAGACTTTCCATACTTCAAAGCATGATAACATGGAAATCTAGCTGTAGCTGCAAATTTGGACACGGCCTTAGTCTCGTTCTATGTTTCTGTCTCTGTGTTAGACTTACCTAGTTTTAACTTCAAGCCTGTGCTAGTCTTACTTCAAGCCTGTGCTAGTCTTACTTCAAGCCTGTGCTAGTCTTAACTCAAGTCTATGTTTTTGTCTGTGGTCAGACTGTTTGTGTATTTCATGTTCTGCTTTGTGAGTTTCTGAATAGGGGTTCATTGTTTGTGTGGTTGACCTTCCTCAGCCTGTTGTAGTCTCACCTAATCTCGCATCTACATTAATTCACTTGAAACAACTATTAATTTCTGCTTAATGACAATTCCACTGTCTTATGGGTGGACTAGTTCTATTCAGGTGTACTGAGAGCATGACCAATTCTCAGTTGAAAACAAGCTCTAGTTGACCATAAGTTGGTAGGAAAACTTGCTCTGAGACAGTTCTGTCATGAGCCAAATGTTCAGTGACAGTGTTCAGAAATAAGTATGAACTGTTTGTAAAAGAAACCTACATAATACAATACAATACAATACATAGTTCTTCTATTTCTGACAGGAACTACTGTTTCTCTGAAAGTGCAGCACCTTTTTCTCATTGTTCTGTGACATCTCATGATTTGTCCCCCCCCAAAAAAAAAAAACCCACAAAAAACTCAAATTCAGTACAGAGGTTGAGTTTAATGAATAAGTAAAGGAATGAAGCCGTTGAAATTCAAGATATTTCCTACTTTTTGCCAATTTCATGTGAATATATCCTTGTTAATAGGGAGTGGAATAACATTGGATACTGTGTTCCACTGTACTGTGCTTTCTTAATGATTCATCAAAAAAGGTGAACTACTCATTTCAGCCCAGAGAAACCAAAAGGATGTCATCATTACAAAATTGGAAAGTTTTTACAAAACTTTGACTAATATGTTTTCCCAGGTATTTCTGAAATCAGCAGGCCATATTTGATCTTTTTCAAAATATAAATAATTTTAATCGCACCGAACTGGAAATTGAAGACTGCACTCCCATAATTGTTATTAAAGCTATCCCAATCAAAGATATACATGTAATTTAGATGTATGTGAAATATATTTTAGGGTAAGTAATAATTTAAAGTGGGAACTGAAATATAATTTAAAAGCAATGCCCATTATTTAAGATCCATCATGAATGAAATAGCCTTTTTGAGATATGATGGACATTATATGAGTGCAGTTTGGTTTTGGTGTATACAGACAAAGTTATCCAAACCTATCATTGTCTAGTATCTCAAAATGGCTGAAAGACTTATCTAGTCTTAACTCTATTATCATGAATTGATTACTTTCTTTATGAAGATTTAAGAATGTTTCCTTTTAATTGTGTGTGATTGGTTTGTGCCACTATTTCCCCCCCGTTCAGCAATGTCCAACCTAGCCTCCAGTCTACCCAACTCAGTGGTCCATAGTCCAAATAAAATCATCTCTAATAGCCAAGCTTCACCAACACACCGATGGAAGAATAGAGGCCCAACAAGCTCCACAAGCTCAGAAGACAATAAGATTAAGAAGCCGGTTAGTTGGTTTTTGTTTTGTGTTGTTTGTTTTGCTAGATTGTGTACACGTACCAATCGTTGGCTCAGTGCTATAAGGTCACTTATTGCAATTTCATACTTATAATGATCAAAAGATCATCAAATTTAAAAAAAATGCGTATCAATTTGGAGAAAAAAAAATCAAAATCAACAAATAAATGTTTTTCTTGGGAAATGAATTCTTCTTTTTGCCAAATAAATGCTTTGTAGACCGGTCTTCATAAAAAAAAAATATATTTATCAGGAGCTCCAAAATATTCAAACACAATTTGATGAAATCCATACAAGTTTACCAATGACCTTATAGTCCTGAGCAGATGCAATTTTCATTCACCTTGGTGTAAGGCAGAAATTTGAGTGACTTTTTTAGGTACCTGTTTTACAGAGGCAAAGACGAGACTCTAATGATGACTGGGAGATTCCTACTGAGGAGATCATGATGGGTCCCAGGATTGGATCCGGATCTTTTGGAACTGTCTTCAAGGGACATTGGCATGGTGAGTATGGATTTAAACACAAGGCTTCACTTCATGTACATGTATTGGAATGAGAAAAAAAACTTGATGTCTTGCTTAAGTGTATTTGTAAGAAATTATTACTTGTGAGACTGGTCACCCAGTGAAAGGTAATGAGTCACATAAAAAAATCTGAAAATGTCTGAACAAACTGTACAACTTATATCATGGCCCGATTTCATTGAGTTGCTTAAGCAGAACATTCTGCTTAATAATTTTCTGCTGAGCGAAAATGAGCAGGAAACCAGTCAAATTTTGGCTGGTAACTTTATTCTGGTAAGCATAATTGTTTTGTGATTAGCTACTTTTTGTACTTCGGCAGGTCTATGAAATTTCAAGAATTAATTCTCGCTCATCTTGTTGAAGTTTTGAGTGTTGTTGTGATTAAATGTTTAAATCATATCGTGTATTCTTTCTTTGCAGGCCCTGTGGCTGTCAAGAGGTTGAATGTCACTGATCCTACAGCATCCCAGCTTCAGGCTTTTAAGAATGAGGTTGCTGTCTTGAGGAAAACTAGGCACGCTAACATCTTATTGTTCATGGGTTGTACGTCTAAACCTCAGCTGTCTATTGTAACTCAATGGTGTGAGGGTTCCAGTCTCTATAAGCATCTGCATGTACAAGAGACAAAGTTTGAGATGTATAACCTGATTAACATTGCTCGGCAGACAGCACAAGGAATGGAGTAAGTCCTTTCCACTCTTATTTCATGGTGCTCTGTATTTATACAACAGTAAAAACTTTAAGTTATAGGTTACGTATATTGACCCAACTCAACTGACGTCATCATCATGACAATAATCTTGGCTGTGCCATTTTGGGAGTCAATTTCACTGTGTGTTATACAGTGTAGTGTGAATTTTTAGGCCATGAAGTGTTTACATGCTTACAAGTGATCTCCCACAGTGGTGAATGTGGCAGACATAAGCCATGTGTGATGATGGTGCAAGGGGTCAGTATATCTCTTCGCATTTTCACATTACTCTAAACAGATAGTTCCCAGTAGACGCCATCTTTACGGGGAAATCGCATTTTGGCTTGCAGGCGCGTCAAGCGCTCAAATTATTAACGCAGCCGCATCATTCACTAACCAATCATGCAATGAGTTTGGTGAAATGTGCGCGTGCTGCACGCCGTTGTGTTCCAAATTGCCCGTAAAGATGGCCGACTTACGTCATATTGCAACCTATCTACTAAATGTGAACGCATTAATCTTGTTGGTACATGTAAGTCAATACATCATACATAAATAATAATAAAAATAAATAAAAATACGCAGTTGTTATATAGCGCTTTATACTCCCGATGGGTGTCTCAAAGCGCTCAGTATTTTTCCTACAAGGTATGTGGGGTTACGTGTTGAAGTATGAGACCTATTCCTTTACAAAGCACCATGTAATGGTTTACAAGGTGCTGTGGCGCAATATGCAGCCAATCAAACCAGGAACACCGGGGCGAACCCCTTCTCTTTACGATAAGTGCACTGAGCTCGATTTCACAAAGAGCTAAGATTGATCTTAACTGCGAATCAATCCCTAGTTGCTAAGCAAAGTGTGATGTCACAATACAAATCACTATGGTAATACTGACAACTCATCTCAAGATGAATCTTAGTGCTTTGTGAAATCGAGCCCTGGGTTCTTTTATGTGCATTACACAACACACGGGACATACGGCTTTACGTCCCATCCGAAGGCTGAAGAGTTATACATTTACATATGTGTGTGTGTGTTTGCAGGCTGTTCACTATTCTGGCTCTTTGCTACATATTGCTCCAAAACTGGCAAACGTTTGTGTGACATGATAACTATCCTGAATCCCCATATGATTCTGAACTACTTTTGTTCCCTACTATTGTAATTAAGGACTTTTTGTTGGCACTAGGTGAAAGCAGATTTAGTGGGTAAACCCATAGTTCTGAGATATATGTGCACATGTGCATAAAGAGTGGAAATCACCACCCTAACTGGAGCAATTTAAAGCTGCTATAGCAAGGATTGAAACCTCTTTTCCATTGCGATAAAACTTGGCACACATTTTTCCTCTTCTAATGTATTGTGAGCTTGAACTTTATGTCTTGAATATACACACACAATCCATCGTCTTAATTACATTGTCCAACTTTTCTTTACCATAGATTATTATACTGTTTGGTTTTATCAATGGTAAACATCTATTGTATTTGTAACAATCTCGTAATAATCTTGTACCTTTGTGATCTCATTTCCAGTTATCTTCATGCCAAGAATATTATCCATCGGGACATGAAATCAAACAGTATCCTTTGCAATCTCAAGGAATGGAATATAAGTCTGTAGAGTGGTTTAGATCATCATATTCAAGTTCTGGTGGTTTAGTCATCGGGGTGTGGGTTCGAGTCCAGGGGCCTTTCTCAAACCTCAGCTTGGGTTCCGGCTCCGGTTCCGGCTCCAGGCTTCATCTGATGTTCGAACCACCGCGTACAAATACACGCTGTAGAAAAAATTTATAACAGAGCTCAAAGCCGGAGACATGGCCCAAGCTGAGGTTTGAGAAAAGCCCCTAGGTCATGACGCTTGTGTCCTTGAGCAAGACACTTCGCTATAATTGCTTCTCTTCACCCAGGGGTATAAATGGGTACCTGCGAGGGTAGAGGTTGATATTGTGTATGAAAAAGCCTTCTGAGCGCCACGGCAGATTGGGGTTGTATACTCCCCAGAGAGCTGAGAAAGATTAAATGAATGTTATTGCCCCATTGACCAGGACACTAATGTAAAGCGCATTGAGACGTTATTGTAAAATGTGCTGTATAAGAACTAGTAATTATTATTTATATTTATTATTAAGTCTGTAGACAGTTGTATTTCTCTTTATTTTTAGAAGAAAACAATTCAGAAAATCAGATTCCTTAACCAAGTGTTTTTCCAGACATCTTCTTGCACGATGACCTGACAGTGAAGATTGGAGACTTTGGTTTGGCTACGGTCAAATCAAGATGGAGTGGATCACAGCTATGTGAACAGCCAACGGGATCTATCTTATGGATGGTAGGTTGGATGGCAATATCATCTCACCAAGTGACTGTAAATAAAGCCACAGTCATGCTTCATGTGATTGCGAAAGCAAAGCTGATTTCCTTGCGTCACAGTTTAGAAACGGTGCATAGTAATTGCGTATTGAAAATTCTTTTTGGGTTGGATTTTGTGTGAAGTATGAAGCAGGTTTAAGACAAACCCAAACCATCGGGAGGAGCCAAAGTTGTGTTGTTAATTTATCATTACTGAGAACGTCATATCTTGGCGTATACTTTTTGTGTGTGTACATTCGGGTTTAATTTAAGCGAGATATTAAGTATTTTACAATTTCAGACTCATGTGTTACTGAAGTGCTTTTTAGGTGTTTTTTTACACTAATATGACGATTATATCTCCCACACAAAGGATGCATAGATGTGTTTGTACATAAATATCTTCATTGAGTGGAGAAGCAATGTTCTGTCATAACAAGCATTCTGAATTCGTTTCAGGCACCAGAGGTGATCAGGATGAAGGATCCAAACCCATACTCTTTTCAGTCTGATGTTTATGCATTTGGTGTGGTGTTGTTTGAGTTGGTTAGCGGTCAACTGCCATACTCTAACATCAACAACAAAGATCAGGTTTGTAACAAGGACATATGCCATTTATCCCACCTTTAGCCCCATCCAACCTTCCCCACCCCCCCCCCCCTTTAACTTTTTCAGTGTTAAGCCAGCAGGACCAGTCTCTTTTTCATTTCACTGGTCCGTCAGCTTTTACATTTGTCCATAATCGTATTAAATAGAGATGCTTTTCAACACTGAACTATCCATCCGGACCACTTGGATTGTATTTTGACTGGTCCTCAGGTGTTTTAACTGCCATTTGGCCAGCGGACCACTGTTAAGGGAGAACGCTGCACTCCCACAGTTTTTATATTAAAATTGAACACCCAATGAGTGAAATATTTAGACTAATATGTGCTTTTTGTCAAGACTGTTGAGAGAATATTATGTGGTTCTTGCATTTACTCTTTTGTGTATTAAGCACTTTATATTCACTGCTTTCCCAAGGCCTGTGAAAACAAATCCACAAGGTGGAATTCAAACCCAGGACCTTTGCATTGCTAGAGCAGATGTCTTACCACTAGACTAGCCCGGTGGCTAGATGCAGTTTGACTCTGCTGAAGGCTATTGAGAGAGTTTGTCCTTGGATATTTATTGATGAAGCAGACAGCTTATTTGACATGTACATGTGAAGGTCATGCCCTGTAATGTTGATCCCGCTCGGTAATGTTGACCATCAAATCGTCCCTTCTTCCAGACACTCAAAGTACTTTTTTCCAGTAACAAAAGGCCGTAAGCAATAAAAATATGTGGCATTACTGTTACATTTTTGTTGCTAGAATTACCTCAAATGGATGTTTTCCAAATCCCATGCAGAATTTAACCTTCCTATGGTGACTAATGAAAGGCAGAAAACAATCAAACTTTAACACTCAGTTGTCTTGAAACACAATTTTGCACATTAATTGCTTAACGTTAACATTAATTGCTTAAAATTGTATGATGTTCTTGTACTTTATTTTGTTTGCCTTTGTAGGTTGTTATTGTCTGGATTGCCTTTAGATAGTGATTATTTTTGGTTATCCGCAAGCTCGTTCTCTGTTGTCTTATTCTATTTTGTTAGTTCTTTATACGTACTGTATGTGTGCTGCCTGGAAATAAATAAATAAATAAATAAATAAATAAATAAATAAATAAATAAATAAATAAATAAATAAAGCCCTTTCTTTCACGCACACAACGAAATACAAAATATTCACAAATGCTATCATTAAATTTAAACACAGTTAATTGTAAACATGTTGGCACTTGAGAGAAGTCTTCTGTAATGATTATTAGTAATTGATGATGAAGATTTTGCTATCGTACCTTTTTGAAAGACTTACCCGTGACTTATGATTTGAATTTCAGATCATCTGGATGGTTGGGCGTGGCTACTTATCACCTGAACCCAACAAGGCAAGAACAGACTCTCCTAAAGCACTCAAGAGACTCATCACAGATTGCTGTAAGATGAACAGAGAGGAGAGACCACTCTTCCCTCAGGTAACTTAAATAACCCGTGTATTATTACAACCCACAGTGACTCGAGACGTTTAATGTAATAACTGTAAAAAGGATACACCTCATCTCTTTGTTTTGTCATTTAAAAAATTATGAACATGATTCGGTAGCAAAACCCCTTGACAATACAAATTTTGTTGTCACTTAAGAGACATGCAACTTTTCAGCTGATCAGCTAATTTCATTGGTTTATTTTCTAACTGTGCCATTGATAATTGAAAAAACTAAACATTCTTGCTGTGCCTGGCACCTCCCTTTTAGTTTTTATTTGATATGCTGCTGTTGTGCATGCCT
This sequence comes from Leptasterias polaris, assembly GCA_037783415.1. NCBI lineage: Eukaryota > Metazoa > Echinodermata > Asteroidea > Forcipulatida > Asteriidae > Leptasterias > Leptasterias polaris. Next base: position 1,145,091 of record JAZGTN010000098.1, read on the forward strand.
GATTATAATTGAATTTGGCAAAAATGTCTCCGGTTGGTGTGTTTATTAAAATTTAGAGGATGAAATAAAGTTGCTCTTTCCAAAACCAATGGTGTCTTATCCTTTGAATCAGTATTGTGAGCTTAGAGTTGAGCAAGATATACTTGTACTTTCATACAAACTTTCTAGATAAATTATTACAAGCAGACTTCCTCAATACACAAGAATTCATTCAGCATTGGCAACGCAGTACTCTAACTGTTTTAACTGCTTTGTTTACCCAATTCACCTGACGTCACCACAATAATTTGGTTGCGCCATATTGGGGGTCAGTGTCCTCGTTTACACGCTTACTTTTACTTTTAAGTGCACTTTGGCTTCCAAAATGGTGAGTGTGGTAGACAGTAGCCAGAAGGGGGTCAAAAGCAATATATAAGATAGTCCTTTGACTGGTCATATGGTTTTTTTTCTCAATCAGATCTTGGCATCCTTGGAAGGTTTGGCTCGTCTTCTACCCAAGGTACATCGTAGTCACTCAGAACCCTCAATGAACCGGGCACGCTTCCAGGCAGATGACTTCATGTATTGCCCATCACCAAAAACACCAATCAATAGCCAGTTTGGCGCATTCACATTCTTCACTGGAGGGGGTTTATAAGAAGTCAGAACTGAATGTAGTGATTTAGGAGACTGTCCGATATCTTGACTTGGTTGATAGTTATTGCACTGAGTGCATTGATCAAGAAGACTGTGTGATATCTTAACTTGGTTGATAGTTATTGCACTGAGTGCATTGATCAAGAAGACTGTGTGATATCTTAACTTGGTTGATAGTTGATACATAGTAACTACTGACTTGTATTGCACTGAGTGCATTGATCAAGAAGACTGTGTGATATCTTAACTTGGTTGATAGTTGATACATAGTAACTACTGACTTGTATTGCACTGAGTGCATTGATCAAGAAGACTGTGTGATATCTTAACTTGGTTGATAGTTGATACACAGTAACTACTGACCTGTATTGCACTGAGTGCATTGATCAAGAAGACTGTCCGATATCTTGACTTGGTTGATACACAGTAACTACTGATGTATTACACTGGCTAGAAATCATTTGTTTACGTCAAGTCCTCTGCTTCATATGTGAGCCATTGGAAGCTTTAGATTGAAGATGGGAGCTATACTAAGATGAAGTGACATACTACACTTTGATACTCAACTACACACACTGAAGCCAGCCATCTTTTATTGTGAAGATGCCAACCCTCTGATTGCAAAATTAACAGCATTGTGTCTTTGTATGAAAAAGGTACTTGCAGGTTTATGAGAACAAATAAACTAGTGTCGAGTCTAGAGTACAGGAACATGAGAGAAAACATCTTTTTGACCATATTTTTTACCAAGATCCAATTTGAGTTGACTCATGTTAGGGAATATAAACCCTTATCTATTCATGCAGCTGTGTGTACAGGGCTTGCCCTTTACCTTTTTAGTGACTGGCCAACAGGACCACTTAGCTTGTCATTTCACTAGTTCACCAGCCCATATTTCAAATGAAACATGAATGCTTTGTAACACCAACCTAGCCAGCTGGACCACTTGGAGAGAATTGTGACTGGTATTCAGCCTGCGGACCACCGTTACGGGAGAAAACTAGTCCAGCTTGTAGCTCCCCCTTAAATGATAAACATGGTCAGTTGATTCATTGCCGACAACAAAAAGCACTACTTACCATTCAGCGGCAAGTTCTTAACGGTAATTCTATTTTTACGAGATTTCTAGTGGTTAATTCTTGTGTAAAAAACATGAAAAGACATTTTAAAATACCATTCATTATCTTCTAGCATAAACTGCTTGCGGTAACTTGCCCACTCACCTCTGTGTCTTTATAAGCATCCACAATGGGATTTTGTGATTTCTTTTGTTCAAAAACAAAGAAACAAACAAACAAAAATGTGTTGCTTTTAAAGTGTTGGCTACCTCATGACTGTGGTATCTTGATGTCCATTCAGAAGTCGCATCATGAGAACAACTCTTGTACATGTAAATTCATCCAAATGCTAAGATGGCTGATTGCTGTGTATTATTAATGTACATATAACTGTTTATCTTCTAATTAAAATATACTGGAAACCCTACAAATGTCTCCTTGATGTAACAGAGAGGCTGTAATTACAACCACCTTTATTGTTTCCTTTGTCGAGTACTTGGGCAGGTATGTGTATGTGGGTACATGTACACAACCCAAATTATGCATAATAAAAGTGAGGCAAAGTGAGGGCAATCTGCCTACGTTGCATGATGTCAGTGTGAAGGCTTAGAGAGCCCGTGCTATGTTCAATCTTGGTCAGAGATGATGTTGCAATGCGAAAATGTACTCAAAGGTTGACCGTCTCTATTGTCTTAGACTATCTAAGACAATGGGCGTGAATTGCTCCCATACCATTATGTGCCAAGGCTCTTCTAAACAACTGATATTTTATAAGATGTATCTTTGCTGTTTCTCACCCTCTGGCATCAGTTAGCTTATTTCATTGGTATTGTGTGTATTTTCTTCATCTGATGTACAATTAACTAGTAAAGCACCAACGGTCGGTTGATTTTAAATCCGACCTTCCCATATCATCCAAAAGCCTACTCTATGTTAAAGTGACATAAACATTTTGAGACTTGGATGAGATTGGTATGCCTAATTCAATGATGAGCAATTGTTATTTGGGGCCAAATTCTACAAAGTCAGACAGCTTACTAAATAGGATTTGGGAGGATTCGGAACTGTTGGGGATTTAAGAAAGATAAGTTGATTTTTCATCCAGCAAAACACTTGATGGGTACTTGTTATGTCAAAATAAAACCAGGCAAAGTCTAAGTGAATGTTGGGCATGTTTTTGTGTGCGTTTTTTGTGTGTACATAACACTCTCCGTTTTGCCTTGGGTGTATAAAACAAAAACATGCCCCCCCATTTCACAACAGTAGTCGGTCGTTACCTATGCAATGATAGGTGAAAATGAAAAGAGTAAAATAGTCCATCATGGTGTTATTGCATTGAGGTCAGGACTGTGAACACAAATGCCAATTGCAGAGATACACTTCAGGTGTGAAAAAATGTATCATTACTCATTGATGATAGTTGTAACATTGTATTTTTTGTTTTTGTTTTAAAGGATGGGCATAGTGTCTTGGATGAAGTATTTTTTTTAATAATGTGCTACAGAAGACTGACAAGAAGTAACTTATTAGTTATACTGTTTTATAAACCAATATTTGTTTATGTTTTCTCATCCTTGTAATGTATTAAATGTAATTAATTTTTAGGAATATTTGAATCTTAAAAGAAAACTTGACATAAATTATTGAGTGTAAGAATAATTGAAGAATGACATTATGGGCTGGCACCCAACATATTATTGTACTGGTGTTGATAAATCCAATAGAGCTAGCAACTGGAATTCAACATTGCTTTTTTGTCCATGAACTCAAATCGCATTTGCTAATTATTAAAAATGTAATGCATACTGCCGGCTCAGTATTTAGAATTATACATAAAATGTGCTACAACTAACCTGTGTATGCCTTTATTAACACAATTGTACAGTTTCAGAGATGGAAGATTTCATGAATTGGTATTTATTTTAAGGGCTGGAGTACGCTATTGTTTTAAAGGAAAGTTTCAGGGTGTGACTAAAGTGTACCAGGAAAAGAAAATGAATGAAGACTGAAGGAACCTGGATTAAACATCCACACTAACTGTAGTTCACCATCAACATTAATACAGTTGTAAATATCAATGGTCAAATGCTAGATGTGGTTGTTTGGTTTTGTGCAGACTTATTTCATCCAATAATCATGAGGCTTTGTTTAATTAAAACAAACAAACAAAAAAATGCTTAAACAGTGGGGAAGTTAGTGAATGGATAGTCAATTTTTAATTGATGTTGGTATACTGGGCCGACATATTGGGCTTTCTCTCTGTCTTATCTTGCTTATTTTAAAGTCCTTGTGTACATGTAAGTTGAATCATCATCAAAGACTACTGTTTGAGACATGGTTGACTTAAGAGGGCATCCTCCAGTTCTGTAATCTACCTGGGCCGAATTTCATTGAGCTGCTTTAGCATAAAATGTAGCTAAGCACAAGAACAATTATGCTTACCAGCCAAAATACCATGTCACACGTACCAACTGTAGCTGGTGTCCTACTTATTTTTTGCTTAGCAGACAATTGTTAAGCAATATTTTCTGCTTAAGCAGCTCTATGAAATTGGGCCCAGGGCCCAACTTCATAGAGCTGCTTAAGCAGAAAAAGTAGCTAAGCAAGCACAACAAAATTATGCTTACCAGAATAAGGTTACCACAGCCAAACTACCATGTCACATGTAGAATTTGTGACTGGTATCCTGCTCATTTATGCTAAGCAGAAAATGGTTAAGCAACACTCTCTGCTTAAGCAGCCCAATGAAATTGGGCCCTGGTCAGTGTGTAAATGAAGCTGGTTACCATTTTCCAATATGTGAGTTCTCAAATATGAAGTGTCTCATCAAAGGAGTGGTTAGCGCAATGTAACAATCAAACAAGCTGGTTGTATTTTATTGATGGGGTTTGGGTTTTTAGGGATGGGTAGTCCAGCATGCGATTGTGTGAACTAAAAATAAATTCATGGAAATGTCTGCCTTTTACTTCCTTTTTAACTCCTTTTTAAAAGCGATTATTGTAGAGGGGGGGGGGGTTAGGGTTGGGGATATACTCAAACTAAATTAGAAGCCAATATTAACAGGTTGTCTTGGTATCTGCAGAGTTTGCCCAGGATGGATGTGTATTTCATCTACGTTGTTTGACCACATACAGCATTCAGCAGCTAGAGCATGTATTGTCCCCTTGCACAATGCGTGTCTTCTATTTTCACTAGTTCGGAAGTCAATTCCTTTGTGAAAATGTTGACTCCCGAAATGGCAGACAGGAAAGTGCATGTAAGTGCGCTCGGCATTGTGCAAGGGGTCAGTCAGTACATCCAAATCATCTTGATAACTTGATTATTTAGGCCTGGACAAGCCCGACTGAATTTGTATCGATGTTGTAAGAATGTAGATGAAGTGCATTCCATCCTGGAAAGATGAATTAACAATAAAGAGCATATCTCTATAGACCTTGTGCGACGCTTGCTACAACATTATTTTGTAGATCCCCTCAATAGTAGAAAAAACATACATAGTTCATCATTACCCAGAATGTGCCATCATATTCTTAAGTGCCATTGTAAGGATTAACTTTCAGCATTTGAGGTTTTTTGTATTATGTGTAAAACTAGTACATTTTATATTGTTTGTTTAAATGCACATACACTTTTTTAGCTTTGAGTCTACTAAACGGCAAATACACGCAAACATTGCCACGACACTATGAAGATTTTGGTTTTAAAAAATGGCATCCAGTGCTGGATAGTTGGTATACATTACAACTAATAATTATCCAGTTGATCTACAAGATGCTGTACATAGCCAGTGACATAACCTGCACAAGGCCTATAGTAGACATCTGTCTGAACAAGATTAACATGTGTTAGCAGTTGTACAAAGGTGTCATCTATCGTCATCGCAAAAAGTGATTATACTTTTATTTGATATCTTCCTCAGTGTACCTACGTATATAGTAGTCATATTTAATGAGTACCATAGCCAACCAAAAGTCAGTCATAAATAAATGTACAAGGTATCTTTGTAAATGAATGGACTATTTATTTGTGGGGCACAGGATGAATGAGCTGAAGGTATTGACAGAGTTCATGGTACAGCATAAGGTAATGGGGCTCTTATGTTGTAGTAATAGTGTTGTATCCAAATAAGCTAGCATTCAACATGGACATTGATTTAGCATTACCAATTACCAAGATATGCCCAAAGAACCTACAAGAAGCATAACAAGGTAAAGTTATGTAAAGAGCCTACATTCAGCATGTACCTTTATGTCTTACCAAAATACTGATGGTGTACAAAACAAAGCCGACATAAATGAATGTCCGGCATCATCAATGGGGTCAAAGTAAGGTAAAATTCTCATTGAACCCTCGGGTAGTATCCACCAATGGTACCAAAGTAAGACAAATACTTGAAGAACCCTTGAGAAGCACCACCAATGGTACCAAGATCGGGCAATACAATCATAAAACCCTCATGAAATATTGCAAAAATACTTAGAGAACCCTCAAGTAGCATCACCAATGGTACCCGCCAAGTGAGGCAAAATACTAGGAGAACCATCAGGTAGCATAAATGGTACCAAAATAAGGTAATATACATGTACTTGGAGAACCCTCAAGTTGCATAAGAAATTGTACCCACAAAATAAGGCTGAATCCTTAAAGAACCCCTTGCGAAGCAGTTTAAACGGTACCAAAGTAAGCCCAAAATACTCTGCAAACTAATATGTAGCAACATTTGCCGTACAAAAGCAAGACAAAATAAACAGAGGAACCTAAAATAAGGCAAAATACTCTAAGAACCCTGACGTAGCAGCATCAATGGTGTCCAAATAAAGTAACATACTCGGAGAACCCACAAATAGTACCTCCATCTATTTCAAGTGGTGTCCTCGGTCAATGATGTTATGACAGAGTTGTCCCCAGATCTCCCTCACCCTCATGCAAGGGCGTCGATCGCTACTGAAAAGTAGGGGGGACGGTCGAGCAAGTCTTGAAAAAATACATCTTACATTATTTGCACCCCACATTTTTAATATGCTTCGGGAGTCCGGCGTTTATCGTGTGTCAGCTTGTAGTTCTTCGAAAAAACAAAATATTGCTTCTTCAACAAATCTTGTCATGGCCCAAACTGCTCCTATTTATTTGAATGGATTTTACTACATTTTGTGCGTTGTGCGATTGTAACAAAATGAAACACATTTGCACGTGTGCGCACACACATACTTCCTTTGTGGAGGGATCGTGTACCGTACATTATAGCATACACAAACGACGCATAACTTGAATGCTAACAAGGTATGTAAGCGGGATTTTGGCGTTCTTGTCTTGGACGATACGTGTCATCTATTGTCTGTATTATATAAGCGGAAATGGGCCCAAAATACCATTCTGCGCGTGGTCCATCAGAAAAAAATATGAAAATGAAGAAAACATTTCATCGTTTGTTCGCTATTCTTTTACTTGAAAAAAAATTGTAATGAAATATTAAATCAAGAAAATGTTGTTGCATATTTCTAATGAACAGTCAATCAAAAAGTGGGGGGGACATCTGATATGCTGTCCCCCCCAGTCTAAAAAGTGGGGGGGACATGTCCCCCCCGTCCCCCACCCATCGACGCCCTTGCCCTCATGCATGTAGATAATTCATCTGCTGTCACAAACCTAGTGTCTCTTCTTAGTATGTCTACTGGTACCACCACTGTTGGAACTATCAAAACCCTCAAGTAGCATCACCAATCCTACCAATGTATGCCAAATACTTGGAGAACCCTTAAGTAGCATCACCAATGGTACCAAAGTAGAACTATTATAACGCAAACATGTAACTTAAAACTGCCTAGCATACTAAATTTTTTGCATCTTTTATTTTTTGTATATAGAATAAAAAATTTAACCACTTCAAGTCATTTTTGCACACACAAAAATCGGACAGACTTCTGGTGGACGGTTTTTAACGCCCGGAACAACTTTGGATTTTCCTCAATATTTTGATGACAGCCGGACAGCTGACATTTATATCTTCCAGGATTTTTCAGTGTGCAGCATGCACAGGCAGGTACCTACAGTGATATACTTCATTTCACCCATACAAAGAGGGACAAAGGTTCTGGAAAACATGCCTTGTAAAAATCCCTTTTTGGGAGTTATTGTGTAACCCTGGATTCCAGACCTTTGTCCCAATGTTAAACAAATGTGGGAAACAAGAATGGAAAGTATTTTTTGGTCATAATATTTGGTTCCATGGGAGGCAAGTTCTTTTGGCTGTGGCTCATGGCCGAGGCCGTTAAGTGCCTAATGGCCGAGGCCGTTAAGTGCCTACTCAATTTTCTCACATGAAAACATCAAATCCTGGAACTAATAATGGGAACCTTTGTTGTCTTTCCTTGGTCAAGTCAAGGTTTTATTATGGCAATAACCTTTTCAAAGGAAAACGATTACTCAAGTAAATCGAAAAAGTTCTGGATTTTTTTTTCTCAGAAAACCAACGATAAGTGGGTAAGAAATTGAGGAGTTGGCTAAGGAGTTGCATGCTTGATTACAGTTGATAAAATGATAGTTTACGAGCAGCATACAATCCCACCACAGCTAAGCATTCATTACATTACTTTGAAAGTCTTAATTCTAAATTCCACCTGGTATTTCAACAGTTTTTACACTCCACACCCTCTGGTAAATCATCAGCAGCACATCTAAATCCAAGATTTGAAGCTGAGCTATCCAGTGTATTCTGACTGCGAGCAGCACAGCGATAGCGGTAGCAGTAGGACTTGAAATTAAAAATAAATACAATTAATTAATTTAAACTTAAACACCAACTGTTCGATAAGCTCTGTTTATTAAAGACTTATTGGAATTAAGGTCATTGCCTAAACCATGGACTACGGCCTTTTTCAAGATATGGCAAACACAACAGTAGTACACCGTTTGGTTGAGTAAATACAGACAGATTTACCCAATAGTGTAATAGCCCGCCGCATTAAGGCTGAAAATAGAAGCTAAGTAGACGGACCAAATGCTAGGAATGAGTTATCCATCTCCTGGAAAATTAAGCTTGCCCTGTTATAGTGATCATGATAGAAAACCTTACCTTATGACACATGTAGGAACCTCCTTTCTTAACTTTATCCGTTCCAGAATCAGGACCTTTCTGAAAGCGAATAAAGATTAATCCAAAACTTGTCTGGTGAATTCTCTACTTCCATGTTGGTCACTTAACATTTTAGGCTTTACCAAATTGCACCTTCTCCAAAACAAGTAGCACTAGAGCTTTACAGTACAAGAACAACTTACAGGATTTGTTTGTGGTTTACTACTATGCATCGTTGTCCACCAGTCTGACGTCCATTCCCAAACATTCCCAACGGTATTAAAGAGTCCATAGCCATTTGGTAAATATGCTGTTACCTACACAAAAAAACATGCAGAGTAAGAGAATTTTCAGTTACTTTTATAACGAATCTACTCCAAGATTATTTTAGCAGCCTAATTATCAACCCAGGTATTTTGTGAGCAGAAGGTTTCAGGACTCCATCACCACCAACTTCACTTCCCTAGTGTTTTGCTGTTTCATAAAATTATGCTATTGATCCTTCATTTATGTAGTTCTTTTATGCAACTTGATTCTAGCTTTTGTTATGGGCCACTTTTCATCTTTTTGATGTTTTCATCGGGTCCCTGAATCCTAGTAAAAAAAACCACAACAACAACAACACACAAATTAACACATAAAATTGCTAGGACCCCTAATGAGTACTATGACCATGTCTATCAGTCACCCATGACATTCAGGTACTATTGGGATGTAAATCATTTAATGCTATGCCAGTGGAACCTTAAGAATTCAGCAAGATTATTGCCCTTGCAAACTGCTCATTTGTTCAATCATATACGTGTTCTTGTTGGATTTCATTGTTGGATTTCATTGTTGGATTTCATTGTTGGATTTCATTGTTGGATTTCATTGTTGGATTTCATTGTTGGATTTCATTGCACCGATGCAGGATACTTGTGTATGGAGAAGAGTGATAGACCTAAGCAAAGATTCCTTTCTGCATGCAGACCCATGGCTGTGCTAAATCTACTCACTGGACAAGTGCCTTCCCAACCATCTTCAGCTGTATTCATCTTGGGAAACTCTCCCTCCCATATGTTCATCCGATGTTCACCCTTAGGGAGTTCTTTGTTGCCCCATGGGTACAATCTACAAAACATATAAATGTTACAATTACAAATAATACTTAATAAATTTGGGTTGAACAAAGACAAATTGACTAGGAGACGACTTGTGCAAATCAGATGACTTGAACAGGGTCCCACTAGAAACAAGGGAGGCAAGTGAAGGGGGGGGGGGCTGGATGGTGTGACCATGATAGAGGAATGACTAGCAGGGTGATACCTGCCCTTGAGGCCTCCTCTTGAGGCATATTCCCACTCTATGTGTAGATGGTGTGACCATGATAGAGGAATGACTAGCAGGGTGATACCTGCCCTTGAGGCCTCCTCTTGAGGCATATTCCCACTCTATGTGTAGATGGTGTGACCATGATAGAGGAATGACTAGAATGGTGATCCGTACATATTACCTGCCCCTGAAACCTCCTCTTGAGGCAAATTCCCTTCATCTATGTGTAGATGGTGTGAATATAATGACTGGTAGGCTGATCAGTACATTAAATGCCTTTGATACCTCCTCCTGAGGCATATTCCCATTGTCTAATGTAGTGGATGGTGTGACTATGATAGAGGAATGACTAGAATGGTGATCAGTACATTACCTGCCCTTGACACCTCCTCTTGAGGCATATTCCCATTGTCTAATGTAGTGGATGGTGTGACTATGATAGAGGAATGACTAGAAGGGTGATTAGTACATTACCTGCCCTTGAGACCTCCTCCTGAGGCATATTCCCATTGTCTAATGTAGTGGATGGTGTGACTATGATAGAGGAATGACTAGTATGGTGATCAGTACATTACCTGCCTTTGAGACCTCCTCTTTGAGGCATATTCCCTTCATCTATGTGTAGATGGTGTGAATATGATAGAAGATGACTAGAAGGGTGATCAGTACATTACCTGCCCTTGACACCTCCTCTTGAGGCATATTCCCTTCATCTATGTGTAGATGGTGTGAATATGATAGAAGATGACTAGAAGGGTGATCAGTACATTACCTGCCCTTGACACCTCCTCTTGAGGCATATTCCCATTGTCTAATGTAGTGGATGGTGTGACTATGATAGAGGAATGACTAGAAGGGTGATTAGTACATTACCTGCCCTTGAGACCTCCTCTTGAGGCATATTCCCATTCAGCCTCAGTTGGTAACCTTTTCCCTGCCCATTGGCAATACTCATTGGCATCATTCCAGGAAATGTGGACAACGGGATGGTCCATTCTGGTGAACAATCAAAAATAGAATACATTTATCAGTCCATTGTAAGGTGATGATGTTTTTGGACCTTTTTAAATGCAAGCCTTAAATGTATAAAACAATTTAGAGTACAGAAGTTGTACTTGTCAGGTTAAAATGACTAACTTCAACCTGACAGCTATCTCATTATCCAGTAAGGTCTATTCTCCTTCAGAGAATATAATCCATCTGAAATGGATGGGAATGGGAATGAAATGTAGATGATGGGAATGAATCAATTGATGTAGTTTCCCTTTGAGAGTTCATTTACCGATCTTTAATGTGAGAGTCCGGTCCCTCCGGGTGGTTCCAGTCCGCTCCCTTCACTGGTAGCCACCATGGCGCAGCAGCAACCTGTCATTCAAAATTACAATCAACATATTTAAACATTAGTGTCTTATTCTCCTAAAACTTTGACTTCTTATCGTAGGTTTTACATGCCAAATTTATCCAGTTTTATTGGAACAAGAAAGATGAATGTCAATCGAAAAGTCATCGATCAATTTTCGTTTCTGATCACACAGTTTAGTTTTGTGAATATGCAATTGTTTTCTTATCTCATGCAATTTTATTCAATAACCATTAAATTTTCAAAATAATAGAATCCAAATAAAGATTGTTTATGGTACGATTATACTAAGAGTGGAACTGCAAATTTACTGTATAGCTGCAAAAATTGTAACCCTTGATCCATGCGATGGTTATACTAGACTGGAGGGTGACAATGAACTAGGTGCTCAAGTTTGGCAAGTTTGTACACATGGCCTGTCTATGACCATCAGGAGGGTTGAGGGTTACAATTATCGCAACTAGTACAAATTGCAATCTTAAACTCACGGCTTGTGTAATGTCCTTCTTTATTTCTTCACTAACTCTGCTCTCCAGAACAAAAGAATCTCCAAAGCGTTCAGCCTTTAATAAAAAACAATTCAAAACTAGACATTATTATTTCTCAAGTGTTACATGAAAAGGGAAACACAAGATGTTTAAGCTAACTCTAATTGAGACATAATTTATATTTGTTGAAACGTGACATTACATTAACACAAGATGACCCTCAGTCAGGAAAATATGATGTTCTATCATTTGTATATAAGGCATAAGTGACCGACATACATTGAATGAAATATGAACACCGATTAATCTGTAAACCTGTGACCTTAAATATTTTTAACAAAATTTGGTGATCATCTGGCAAGGGTAGCACTAGCAGTTTTTATTTTTAAAATAGATGTTTTTAATATTGTTAGCTACAGTCTTACTCTAAGTTACTATGAGTAACTCGAACTAACACTTTGGCTGGCCCCCTACTACTACAAGCTACATGACCTACTTCATACTTCTAAGTTCTATGACTACAGTAAAGGCTTATTTCTTTTACGACTTGCAATCATTTTATCAATTGTATGCAATATTTCCATTGCATCCCTTGAATCAATTAATAATATATAGTAAATATACCTCTGTTACATAATCTGTCTGGCTCATAAACAGCTGGAATTCAGCATTACTCGCTTCATACACATCAAAGTAAAATGCTTTCAGAGTCCTTTCCCTGGCTGGACTTTCGCCATCAGCATAAATAATCGGTTCGTCCGTTCCCATGAGAAATGTTCCTCCATTTATGACAACCATTTGATTAGTTCTCGCGGAAGGAACATCCCTCTCAGTAGTAGAGCTTGGTTTTGTCCCTTTGTCGTGGCTTTCTTCTTGCTGGTTCAAATTTGCTGTGTATTTGTTCGAAGCACTGGCCTTGTTGTTGCTATCGTCATTATTGTCGAGATCTTCATTTTCATGGCGTCGGTTAAGGGAAGAACAGCCACAATCTTTCCCTAATTCTTGATCTCCTTCTTTTGAATCGAGTTTCAGGGAATCACAAGTATTCTCCTTTTCTCCATCTGATTCTGAATTGACAAATATTGCACAAATGATGAAAAACAATACAACAAAGGAGGGGAACGTATCTTTCCAGGGCAACATTTTAATAACGGTCCTTATTTAGTCCATGGAAATGAAGTCTGATTGTCTGGTGGGGGCTGAATAGTGCGTGTGTCGTCTGCTATATTGATAGTAGTCTGAATACCTAGAAAAAAGTAATATTTACTTCATACTTCAAATGATTCAAAAAGGGTACCAGACATAGTTAATTGATGGGTTGTTTATTTACAATTTTGGGGAAATAGAGGGCGCTAACTAAAAAGATGTAGTTCCTCGAGTCTTGAGGAAGAGTCGCCACACGACTTCAAAGAGAAGAGGATATTTTGGGTCGTTAATTATTTTGTACATTTTCATAAACTCTTGGAGGAAATAAACATATTTCTTAATCAACTTGCTGTTTTTGTGTCTTTATTTAACAATTTTAATTTCATTTGCCAATCATCATTCCTATTAATTATCACGTACACAATCGACCAAATCATCTCTGGAGGCACTGGACTGGATCCACTTTGGTTGGACCCTGGATCGGCGGCTAGGTAGAAATTAAATTATATCTCCATGGTTGGACCATGGGTCTTTTCCTTCCTCCATGGTTGGACCATGGAGGTAGAACCTCCATGGTTCCTCCATGGTTGGACCATGGAGTAGGACTTTGGATTGGTTGCAGCATGGAGGAAGGAATCCCCATGGTAAAGATGGTTGCAGTTTCAATTTCATGATTATTTATTTATTTTGAATGAGAGACCATTATTGTGTATCATTAACCAAAATGCGCTATTATTAACAGAACAAAAGTATAATCTTTGGCTAAGGAATTTGACTGTTTATTTGGCAACACAACAACTAAGATGACCTGTTGATTTTTAATATATCATTCCGCAAGCGCCGCCAGCGGATGTGTATAAATATTCGTGGGTGTTGCAGGGCACTTCCGCTCCATCATCATCCTACACACTGCTCACATGACATACAGCGTTAGTTTGTCATGGTTGTTGTACTTGTTGTAGCACGACATATGTACATTTTTGTTCCAGGGAACAGTGTTCTGCTGGATTAGTTACGAATGTGTGCCTTACCGTCATTTTTGTTTATGATTTTCATGTTTGTCTTCTGAAGCTGAAAAACATTTATTCATCAGGCTGATGCCGTCCTGGTTCGAACTCTTCGAACACTTCGGATTGAATCTATTCCATCATTCAATCAGACAGGCACACTGGGCAGCTACACAATTCGGAAATATTGCATTGCAAAGTGGTGGATGTCTGTGTCGTGTTGCATGTAAGGTAAGGTCTTAAAAAAACTGAAAAAACAAAAACAATAACAAATGCACTTTTCATTCATTCTTAAATAATCAGTATTATTGTTAACTCACTGTGCGTGAGTGGTATTACGTACGACCAAACGTTCTGTTATAGTTACTGTTGTTGTGAAGGAATTGCAACTAAGACGGAATTTGTGACCCCGGGAATGGTGCATCATGATTGGGTCATGGCTAAACAAATTCTGACGTAGGGGTCAGTCAAAATCCAACTTTGGTCAGTATAAAAAAGTCATGGTCCGTCAATGTCCCTATCAATTTGTCAAATGTTTTGCTACCCTCACGCATGAGTCGTCATGGAGGCAGAAGATTAATAATTCCAAAGACCATAAAACATTCAAAGGTTGGTTTGTGGATCCGTCCAGTGTGTTAATGCATGCATGGCATCCTGCGCGGTCATCTTCGTCCCTGTGCCCTGTGTTGCGCAGGACCCAATGTGGGCCATTTCTGAATTTGTGACTGGTGGTGTTGCGATATACGTAGTGGATTGGCCCTATTCACCATGGGGCTAGACTGCCACGTATTTTGTGCGTGTTTTAATGCGATGTACAAATGAACGCTTCATTAAACTTGATTAAATCCAACTGAACCTCTAAAAAGTAACAGTGTTTCTTGTTTATTTTTTCAGTGAGTTTGCAATGTTACCATTGAGGTTGCATTGAATGTTAAGGTTGAAGTGCACCACCAGCCATGAGTGAGATGTCAGCAAGTTTTCTACATTTCGGAGACATAGTGTCTCTGTACGCTGAGGGGAGCGTCAATGGATTCATCAGTACTTTGGGGTAAGATACTATGTACATCTTGACTTAATCCGGGCAAATCTCCCACAAGACCACAGGAATTGTAGCTTTCTGCAGTGGAAAACAAACGAATAATTTCGTAATTTCTCTTTATATTTTGTCACTTGCCAGTATGTATGTTGCAATCTAGATGACTGAAAAAGTGAAATCAAGTTTCTGAAGGTCCACTTTAAGAAAGTAATTAAATCGCTTAACTTGTTGGGTTATATGCGGTTATTGGCCCAATGCTGGATTGGACTGGGTCCAGTGGTCCAGTGAGTACACAGGGCTTGGATTTTACACTGGACTGTATTTAAAGTTCTGCATATATTTTGTTTTAGATCTGTCGTACTCCAATTACTCATATACCACACAGTTGTGTAACCTGACTGATATCCTTTTTTAACCTCTTATGTTCATTGTACACCTCGGTCTTGTATCGCTCAGCCACGACCCTGCCGGTTTTAAACAGCCCTTTTTAAAGGCAGAGTAAACTGTACACATCGCAAGAAAAAGGGTGCCAAAACAACGCATCCTGCACCTGGATAGTCTTGTCTTGATACAATTTGTCATACATATACTTTGTTATACAAACAGCCAGTGCGCGCAGTAATTTGTCCAATCACTGTACTGTACAGTTCACACAAAGTTCAGGCCAGCTGCAGTGGGAGCGTTGTCCTTCCATGTTCCAACGGGGCCACTCCAGCGCACCCGGCAGGGCTTTCCTCTATGTACAGAGCATACAGTTTGTGTTCAATACAATATATATAGCTCTCTAGTCTCTGGTCTTTACCAAATAAGTTTTTATGATCACTCATTAGATTTTTTAGTAATTACCAAAGTATTAGCATACCCTCCCTTTACGACCTTAGTGCCACTCTTTTATTCCTGTATTAAACACCCAACACTGTCCAATTGTTTTTACAATTAAATTTTGATTTGAAAAGTAGGATATTTGATTAAGTTGCCCATTTTCTTTCAGTTTGGTTGATGACAGATGTGTGGTCCAACCTGATGTGGGTGACCTTAACAACCCACCAAAGAAGTTCAGAGGTCAGTGAACCATGTTATATTTGTACACACATCATAGGATTAACTAACACAGGTTTTGTCTGTACTTACCCCCACACTAATCTTCATGGACTGTTTCATAAACACTAATCATTCACACACAATACAATTTTTGATGGCTTTGCTAGATACCATAATTTGTGTAATATCAGTAGCCAGGAATTTTAACACAGCAACAGAAAATCTGAGATAAGAAATTAAGACGTTGGCGTATAAGCTGCACCGTTATAAGACGCACCAAGAAAGTGCCCGGTTTTCATATCACATGCACAGAAGACGTTCATATTTTTCTGACATTTGTGACCTCCCTTTGCATTTTTTATGAGGTGGGAGACCATTCAGGGAGTTCTGGTTATTTTCCCATTTTCTGGATTTTGATACAAAAAATGATAATAAAACACATTTTGCAAGATTTGGGTTTGATTGCTTTGAAAACAAATGACTTTCTGACATTGAATTGGGTGTATAACTGCTATTACAGCTAATTTTATTGCTTTCAAAAATGATAATTTTTTGTTAACACCATGATGATTGCTGTATTATAAAGCTATTTTTTGTGCTTTAAGCAGCTCTATGAAATTGGTCTCTGGGTTTGGTGCCCCCTGACTCTGTCATTTGTCACATGGTAGTTTGTGAGTCCTGTAGGCCATGTTGTAAGTGTGAGGCTACAATAGTACAAGTTCCTTGAAACATGTTTGGCACAAATCTATTTGTATTATAATCTTAGCGTGGTGCATGTATATAATAGTAGTTTACATTTTACAGATGTTCATGGGGGTGTATCTCCAAATGTAGGTTGTACAAAATAGCTGAATGCTGAACCTGGTGAAGCAATGAAGTGGTTGCGTTTCCACTGGTGTTAAATGGGGTAGCATGGGTGGCTAGTGTGCTAAGCACTCGCTTCTTACCAATGTGGCCCTGGCTCAATTCTCGGTTAAGGCCATCCAAGTAGAAATGTGCATTGGTTCTCTTGTATGCCTTGAGGGTTTTTCTCCAGGCCCTTCAGTTTTACCTCCCTCCGGAAACCCCCCCCCCCCACTTTCAATCTTTGGCTGCGTCAGTGGTCCTGTTATGTAGGCTATGGGTTGATGTGGCTGGCTGCCTAAGGCGCCTTTGCATACCTGCTGCTCGAACTGGTTGCAGCCGCATCCTTCCCAATTCAGCTTCTCAGCTGCAAGTAAGGATGATTAGCCTCCCAAATATTATTTTTATTACAATAAATGTATCTAGGCCTACTAGGTTTTATGCCAGATGTGCAAACTATTTGTATTTTGTGTACAAATGTTTTATTGTTTCATTTATAAATTACCTGGTCTACCCCCGCAAAGTGCATGTGACTGTATTATATGTGTTACATGTAGTTGGTCATAGACAAGTATTAATGCACTATGCAAAGACTCTTTTTCTTCATTTTCAAGTTGATTACTTATTTCATCCAACCGTGTCTAATGACTGGGGGAATTAGAAGTAGGCCTAAGGTTTTAACATTTAGAGCAAGGAACTGTTTTAATGTACACCTGTACATCAGTATAACTGTACTTTAGTTCTGTTTAGATTGCCATACAATGCTACACCAAAGCACCTGCCACACAGAACTAAATAAACCACTATTACAAGAAGAATTTAAAAACTAAAAAGGGGATTTGAAAAAAGGTAGTTTTTCATAAGGTACATACAGCAATTAAGGTGTTTATTTCCTGAAGGTTATGCATGTCAATTGCCATGTGAGTGTTTCCACTATCTGTTACTTATAGGGTTAGTGCCTATCCTGATAAGTTCTGTATGGATCTGTTCATCTGTTCACATGGTTCAAGTCAAGGTTTTAGCCAGGATTTGGTAAAAGGGTGTCCAAATCTGCTGGAAATTTAAAAACTGGGTGTCCAAATTGTTCACTTACAATACATTTACATGTAAATGACAGATGAAACAGGGTGTCCAAAAGACACCCAGACACCCCTCTGGCTAACACTATGGTTCAAGTAGAAAGTAAAGTCAACTAGAAAGTCTCTTTGTTTAAAGTGTACCTTTGGTTTTTGTCAGCGCTCGATTGTTTTAATCCTTCATTAACCCTAACAAACCCTAACCCTACAATTTCAAACAGGGCAAAGTGTTTAATTTTGTTAGGTTAAGTACAGTGAAGTTAGGATTGGGTGTTTGATTCTGTGGGATTGTGTATCCTTGCTGACAAGTAATGGTGTTTGAATTTGATTGAGTGGGTATGGTGGATGTGTGAAATGTACATGTCTGGCATTGCTCTTTCCTCCATGGTCTAATGAGATAGTTGTTGGATTATGTTATGTTGGGTACTGTGTGATTTCACTGATCAAATTTTGCACATGCCAAGTGTACACACTCCAACAAAATCAAACAAAAAAGGCCTGTTGGAGTTTGTTAGGTTGTGTATCGTCCCCCTAAGATTGGGTACAGTTCCCATCTCATGGTAGTATAAGCTGTTGGAATGTGTTGGGTTAGGGATGGATTCTAGTAAAAACGCTTTGGGAGTTAGGGTTAATGTTGATAATACATGTACAATAAAACCAACCTGTGAAAATTTTATTTTAAAAGGTGGTCGTGTTTTTGAGATATCACCGAAAGTCCGGAGTGAATATGTCCATGTACATGTAGGAAGAATAATCACTAATAGGAATACACAATCTGAGAAGCGTTTCTGACAGAAACGTTTCTCAGATTCAAGTATGGGGCATAAAAACTGATATATTTTTACACAAACCACAAAACTTTGAAGTGAAATGTTTCTCGAAATGCTTTACTCTATCGAAAGCTGCTGTAGGCTTCTAACCAAAAGGTTTTTATTGCCATTAATTTTAAGAGTGATTATCAAACGTATACCTTCCATTTAAGCTGCATGACTACTCAGGCCCTTGTGTTAACTTTTTCTCTACTGGGCTAGTCAGCTTTGAGTTTGAAGTCAGCTTTGAGTTTGAGTATTCTGACTGTCCTGCCAGGTGGTCAGACCATTATGTCTGCATCTATTGTAACAACTGGCCTGTCAGCTGGTGAGACAACATGCAAATATTTATTAATGCCTGCATCCATTCTGACTGGCTTTTGAGACTACATTATATTTGTGTTTTTTTGTTTCATTCATAATCAAAGCAAGTTGTTTTATAGGCAGATTCTTTGGATGTAATTGTCAAAGACCAGTTTCCTCACTGTGTTGTATCCCAACATGCATAAAATAACGAACTTGTAAGAATCAAAGTTGTGAGGAAATAATGAGAAGAAGAAAAAACCAACACCCTTGTTGCATAGAATTGTGTGCTTTCAGATTTTTCTGAGAAAGGCTTCAATCTCAGATTCAAATTTTAGGGTAAAAAATTACCTATTTCGCCAAAACTACATTACTTCAAAGGGGTAACTATGTTTGTATTTTTAACATCTCTCCAGTAAACCTTACTAAGTCACTTTTATGGTCATTAATTTTTGGAGTAATTACCAAAGGTATACCCTCCCTCTAAGTCAGTTGCTTAACCCTCCTACTCTTGGCAACATTTTCAAGTGAGTTGACCAACCATTTGAAACCATTCAACTGCCAAAGTTGTGTATGGTGGCACATCTGTGCACAGAACTAACTGTGTACTGTGTACATGCATTCCCTCATGGTATCATATTGCAAGGCTGGCATAGCTTATCTATCATTCAAAACCACAGTGAATGGTATTGAATGGTCAGACAGCAAGAGGGTTAAAGAACAAAATCCCAACACCTTGAAAATAGTTGTAGTGCAGTTCAAAGCACTTGGCTACCCAAGGATTAAGTCAGCTGAAGTCTGATCATTCACAGTTCTGGAGTAGTAAACCAAGCTACATGTAGTAGCATTGAGCCCTGCTTTGTCGGTCTCTCAGTATTAAAATTCTACCTTGAGATGATACAAATTTTGCTGTTCTCTATTTAAATTTTCTTTTGGCCCCCAGAGGTAATTCGTTTTTCATAAATTTCTTTCCAGATTGTCTGTTTAAGATTTGTCCCATGAATCGCTACACTGCCCAGAAGCAGTTTTGGAAGTCAGCCAAGCCAAACATCTCATCAGCTACTGATGCAGTCCTTCTCAAGAAGCTGCAGGTAAATACCCTGGATTGTACCTTTATTTTCACAGGAAAAAGCAAGTCATTTTAAGAGAGTGAGCCATCTTAAAACTAAGTTATGAGACATATATCTATGGGTGTTGTGCATTGAAGCAGTCAGTATTTGATGGAGTTGATCATGCAAAGCGCGTTATTAGTATGCTTTTACACTGCTGTGCACCTGTTGTTGTATGCAGATGTGCTCTTATTGTGTTTCAGGCAAGCATTAATAATTAGTGTTAACTGGCTTCTTGTTGCATCAATTGTATTTCTTTAGGATTGAGTAAACTTCACAACATAACCCTAACACTTAAGTCTTTACATTGGTTGTGGCACAGTATAAGACCAACAAGAATCAACTTAATAATTCTGCAGGTTTACAATGTTTGTTTTGTACTTTGCACTGTAGTTGAGGTCATTTGATAACACCATTTTTCTGCATGAGAGGGTTAATACCGATCTGGGTTTTGAACTCGTGTAATTGATTCGCTACGTGTACTTCAGCTTGTTTCCTTGTTTTCCTTTATTTGTTTTGCCATTTGCTGTTTTTATCTCAGGGAAATTTATTTAATAACCTTGCCAAAAAACATAAACCTGCTGTATGCTTGTGAAATTAATTTTGAGGAAGTGTGAAAAAAAGAACCATCATAACAATAGTCTATTAAGAGAGAGAGGGAAAGTCACTTTAGATTTAAAGTCAGGAAAAACCAAAGATTCAAGCGTCTATTAAAACTGAGGTGACTGCATTTTTTGACAGTAACCACAGAGTAATAACAATCCACCGTGAAGGAACAGAAAAGTAATACCAAGTAACATTTGTATTAGATAGAGTTGGAGATGTTCATGTGATATTTACAATGTGACTGTAGTAAACACTTCAAGAGAGAATAGTAGTTTCAGTACAAAATGGTGAGCTGTATTTGAGTTCATTTTATGCACTCAATGCTTAACCCATTTAGCCTGGTGATAGATAAGTACATATACCACCATTTGTGAATAGAAAGGTTAAAATAAATCTGAAAAGAAATCAGGAGGAGAAGTGGGTTAGGCATATTACAAAGAGCTTGGTGGACACTACATGTAGTGTACACAAGAGGAGCTCTGTGTTAGGGTTCATGAAGTAATTAACTGTAGTCATGGTGCGTACATACCTACATGTACGATATGGGTTTATTGAATTAAACGTAGTATACAGTGTATTGTACATACAGTATGTACTGTACATAAAGGTGAAGTTTCTAATAAAATAGCATAGAGCAGAAAATAGAGAGCCAAATGTGCTAGTGAAGCACCTTCACTAATTTTAGCCACTGCTTTCTGTATAGTCTACCACATTTGAACAGAATCTCACATTTGGGTACTGCAATTTACAATGCAGTAGTATAGTATGGGCATGAACTGCATACTATAAAGTACAGTGGGTTTGAAGCAGTTTTTTGTTAAACCTTGTACAATGAAGCTCACATAAAGCCTTGTTCCTACTGTTAAATGGCAGCATTATTTTTCGTTATCATTTGTGCTGGAATTATTAGATATGTGGGAATTTGATTCATTTATTTGAAGATTTGATCTTTACTAGGCGGATTATTTTATACAAGGTTCCTTCATAGACTACAATGACATTTCGGCTCATGTTGGGATGTTTGGGTTATCTCGTTTATTTTGTTTTGACAAGAGAATATTTTCCAAAGATGATTTTTACACTGCAACCTGGAAATACATGTCCTTTGCCCAGAACAGTAGAAAGCACTACAATGTTTTTCTTGACAACGCTTTGCCAATTCCTCCACTAGTTTTTGGAAATCAGTTGTTTTTACGACTGCGCTGTTGTGCTCCACAAGAATCTTGGTACATTTGAAATAATATAACCAATGAGGTTGCACCTTGGACTAAATTAGCACAAAATTTGGACCACAAAAACTGACAATTTTGCAGTATGTGGTACATGTAGAAGGTGATGGTACGAACTCTGTTACACACGTGTATACCGTATCTGAGCCATCTTAGTACTGACAGGGAACTGTGACCCTGCAGCGCTGGCAACCAACTCCGTCAGGCAGCGCTAAGAATATATATATTTTTATGCCCCGCGGTGGCGAAGCCACCGAAGGGGCATACTGTTTCTGACATGTCCTTCTGTGTGTGGGTGTGTGAACATGTCCATGCATTTAAACCGAGGACTTGGAGAGGGTTTTAACAAAAGGGATCCGGGAAAAAGTCACACCGAGGACGTCCTCGATTCGATTTCGTGTACAAAACCAATGGGGACGTCGCCAAAAAAAACTGTCCAAACAATGGGAGAACAAAGAGAAGTCCTCGGTTGACACCATAAACACGAGCTGGTGGGTGTGTGGGTGGGTAGGTATCCACATTCAAACCGTGGACCTACAATAGGTCCACGGTTGCTATCACAAAGGAAAGCATTGTGGTGCACGGTTGCTATCACAAAGAGTTGAACAAAGGAGGGTCCACGATTGCCGGTATTTACACATGTGTGTGTGTGGGTAAGTAGGTAACCACATTCAAACCGGGGACCTATAACAAAAGAGGACAATAGGTCCACGGTTGCTATCACAAAGGAAAGCATTGTGGTCCACGGTTGCTATCACAAAGAGTTGAACAAAGGATGGTCCACGATTGCAGGCTGTTACACACTTGTGTGTGTGCGTGCGTGTTTTGGTATTGTGATTTGTGCGTGCGTGTTTTGGTATTGTGATTTGTGCGTGCGTGCGTGCAAATTATAACTCAGAAGGACTCAAATGCCAACTCAAAACTTGTCATGTGGATTGGTCCTTGGATTCCCCCCCCCCCCCCCCCCCCCACCCCACAGAGGTCTGTCGATGTTGGACTATAGGCAAAAAAATTGGTCATTATGGCTAAAACAAAGGAAATGTTGTCTGAGCAATATCTCGAGAAGTACTTGTCATATCAACTCCAAACTTGGTTTGTGGATTGGTCTTTGTTTGTGGATTGGTCTTGGGATTCCCCCCCCCCCACCCCCAGAGGTCTGTCGATGTTGGACCCTTGGCAATAAAATTTGGTCATAATGGCTAAAACAAAAGAAATGTTGTCTGAGCAATACCTTGAGAAGTACTTGTCATATCAACTCAAAACTTGGCATGTGGATTGGTCCTGGGATCCCCATCCCACCCCCAGAGGTCCGTTGTTGTTGGACCCTCGGCAATATTTTTTGATCATTATGGCTAAAACAAAAGAAATGTTGTCTGAGCAATATCTCGAGAAGTACTTGTCATTTCAACTCCAAACTTGGTTGGTGGATTGGTCTTGGGATCCTCAAGAAGCATATTGCTTTGCACCCTAGGCCAAATGTCAAGGTCATACGGCTAAAACAAAAGAAATGTTGCCTTCCTGAACATAACCTGGCAAGTCTTTCTGGGTTACACATACAAGTAGCCTATTGCTTTGCACCTTAGGCCAAATGTCAAGGTCATACGGCTACAACAAAAGAAATTTTGCCTTCCTGAACATAACCTGGCAAGTCTTTCTGGGTTACACATACAAGTACATTTGTAAGTCCATTGTATTTAACTACTGTGTAGGTCCTCTTGGGGGAGCCTCAGTCAGCATCAGGTGAATAGTTTGAATAATCAAATGGGATTAATTCATTCGCTTTTAATATTGTATAAATGCACTGGACCACCAAAATCCACTGGAACATCAAAATGGTCAAATGTCAAGAAACGGACTGGCTTGCGGGGCATTTGTGTTTACCAAAAAGTCGTGTTTGAAACACGACTTTTCTTGTTTTAATAGTGCAACCGCCTTTGACAAGGCTACATGTATTTTTTTAAGTTGATTTTACCATAGAAAAGCATATCACTACATGGTATTGTAGAGACTACTTACATGTAAATAAATGTGCTGTGTCAAACCCTACTGTGCTAGTGTACACATGTATGTTCATTTGATGTATTAACTCTTATTTTAAGAGCACCTTTTCCTCATTTTTTAAAAAGGTAGATTTACAATTTGCATAATACACATGTAGGCCAGTCTAAGAAACCTTAATTAATGTGGTCTGCATTAATGATGGCTCTCTTCATGTACACTGACAGTTCTGAACATTTCATTGATTTTGTCAGAGCATAGAGAAAGGACAGAGCAAGCATTGACGTTGAGTGTCATTGAACTTGATAATCGCTGTAATCCAAGGTCATTTTTTACTTTGTGTCATCTGCATGGGATTATAATTTGATTAAGTGATTGGTTATCTTGAACATGTGCGATGTACATCAACTGTCCAGAGCATGTGTACAGATTTTAATTTTTTTTAATTTTATTTCACAGGTGAAACAATACAATTACATTTCACAAATTTACATAAAATACATAAGGCAAGATACTTGAAAATACAGTATAAACAGCAGAGTACAAAATAGGCTTTTCCAAAGACAGGACAATGGCACACAGGACAACTAAGTTACTACATGTATGTACATCTACATGTAGATTTCATTTGGATCAACATTCAAAAGTGGTACATTCCTTAGTATTCTACAAAGCTTATAACTTTATTGTACTTTTTTGATTTACACAAAACTGAAAGCTATACTGCTTTAGATAGTAAACACAGCTTTAATTGTGTCACAAAGGCAATGGATGCAAATGCCTCCATGCATCTGGTCACTGCCTTTGTGCCCCATGAAATATTCCAGTAAAAATGTCAAATTTCCTCATACTGACATAGGAAGACATTGTACACTAAAATGTACTGAGAAATTCATTCCTTTTTCTGTACATGTACAAAAATGTTGCAGTCATGGGTGTATACATACAGTATGTGGACATCAGATGCCTGTAGTCAGACAGTCTGTAATAAACCACTCGCGTTGAAAATATGCACTGCTAGGCCATAGTCTATTTTCATTCTTTATTCTAATACCTGATTTTGAAAATTGTTAGTGCAATGTGTTCGTTTTTATTAGGTTTGAATGAGTTATTGAATTTTGATGTAATTTTGAATATTTATGTAAAAATGTTATTGTAATTTGCACCGTCACACATGCTTGGATAGAGAGGTCACTCTACAGATGTAATAAACGATTATTATCATCATTTAAATTTCCTTTCACAATTTGTATAACTCGTAAAGGTACGAAATTAGTTCACGTCCATCCTGTAGTATCCAATTATTTCACCATACAGCCAACCTTTCAAAATGCCATTAAAAAACAACAATCAGATATTTTTTATAAGTGCACTGTACTACTAGCATGTTTAGATCCTTTCACTAATGCTTGTTTTTCCCCCAATGAATCAGAGAAATATTTACAAATTAAATGATTAAATAAATAATTTTTAAACAGTATGTTTAATTCCAACTTACAATTACAGGTTTTCTACAAGTTGTTTACGCTACAAGTACATAAAGAAATCAGTAAAGTTCTTCTTCAATTAATTCAAAAATTGAGCTTGCATATATTTACTAAGAAAACACTTGCACATTGTATTACTTGATGTTTTAAAATGAATACTTCAACTTCCTGAAACAGGAAACCTTTACATTATGGAATATTTTCCTAAATGTATACTAAACACCCATGTATAACATATGTACATGTTTCTGGGTCATATTGCAACAAGGTTTTAGCCAGGATTTGGTAAAAGGGTGTCCAAATCTGCTGGAAATTTTAAAACTGGGTGTCCAAATTGTTCACTTACAATACATTTACATGTAAATGACAGATGAAACAGGGTGTCCAAATTTAAAACAGGGTGTCCAAAAGACACCCAGACACCCCTCTGGCTAACACTATGTATTGCATTTGTTAGGGCCTAATTACACACAAGAAAAAAGAAAACAAAATTAAGAAGAACTAGAGATTCAGTTTTTGTTAACTACAAAAACAAGGTGTTCGTGGTGAGTGATTGAATGAATAGGTATCGTCATTATACCTTATCAATCCAATTCCTGGTTCAGGAGTTATGAATTTTTCAAAAATTAAACATTAACTTCCGGTTTGGACCAGAAGTTGAGGTCAAATAGGGTCACATGTTGATTAGTTTATGAAGACCTTTCAGATGATGTATAGATTGAAAAAATCCAATGTGTGGTTCAGAAAATATGATATTTTGAAATATAAAGTTTCAACTTCCGGTTTGAACCGGAAGTCATGGTCAAATGAGGTCGCACATTATAGCATTGGTTAAGTTACAAAAGCTTAACTGATGATGTACAGAAAATAAACAACCAATGTCTGGTTCAGGAGTTCATATCTTTTCAAATATTAAACTTCATCTTCCTCTTTGAACCGGAAGTCAAGGTCAAATGGGGTCAATTTTTGTGCAGCGTTTGTTGAACTTTAAATTACCTATCCGATGATGTGTAGATTGTAAAAATCAATTAAATGGTTCATGAGATATGATTTTTACAAATATTAAACTTTGAATTATTGTAATTCGATACCCGATGACGTCATCATGACGTCATTAGGTTTGTGTTGTCTTGATACTGAGGGTTTACTATCTGATGAGTTTCAATGTTCAATTCAATCCCAATCTTGAGTTATTCTGTAGATAAGCCAAAAAATGACTTTATTAAGGAAAAACAACGAAGGTGAACTTCGACCCAGGGTAACGACCCGGAAGCTAAGGTCATACGATTTTGGCGTTAACTTTTCAAATGTTGCCCCAGTCTTGATCAATCAGATGCCCAACTATGAACATCATAGCTTTCATATTCATTGAGATACAGCGAAAAGCAAACGGTCACTTTTCAACTTTCAAAACCTTGTAATTCGACACCTGATGACGTCATCATGACGTCATGACAACTGTGTTGTCTTCATATTGAGGTTCAATTGTCTGATGAGTTTCAAGGTTCAATTCAGTTTCAATGTTGAGTTATGCTGTGGAGAAGAGTTCGTACGGAAGAAGAAGATGGAGAAGAAAAGAAAAAAATCAGAACAAAAACAAGAGGTGTTCGTGCGGAATTGCACGAAGACCTAAAAAGGAGCACATTGTTTTGTAGGGAGATGATAGTCTTAAAATAGTCACTAGTCATACATGTACATCTTTTCTAAAATCTTTACATTGATTGAAGGATCCCCTAATTTCTCTATGGAAGCCCTCAGGCTTAGAGTGTCTTCATGAAGTTATTTGACTGGATACACAATTCTTTTGTTTTTGTGGCACACACAGCATGCAGCCGAGATGGAGAAGAAACAGAATGAATCAGAGAATAAGAAGTTAGTGGGGAGCGTCATCATCTACGGAAATGTCATTCAGGTAGGTTGTTATCTACTCCTTGCATTGGTTAGGACACTTTGTTTTGTACAATTCTGACTCTTATAGATTAGGGCCAGTAACTGTACACATGCCTTCTGCCATAGATTACCACTAGATATTAAACTGTGTCACGTATTATTTTCATTTAAGATTAAACCCCTTAGAGAAGCCAAGGGGGACATGCCGAAAGACAAGTTTCTTACTTTTTAAAGTTACTTCTGTGGGTCAATTTCACAATTTTTTTTTTCATCTTCAATAAAGCCCCCGTATTTGAGATAGTATAGTGATACTTGGGGTGAGTTCACTTGCAGTTCGCCAGGGACCATATAGTGATACTTGGGGTGAGTTCACTTGCAGTTCGCCAGGGACCATGGGAAAAATGGGCTCAGACAAGCCCCATTTGAAGCGTGTAAAAACTAAACCCATTTTGTCATTTACTGTTTTTTGCAAATCAGCAGTGAACCAATGGGTTGATTACCAGAACATTTCAATCTTTGGTGTGTGTGTCCAGGGAATTTCTATTAATCTGTTCAGCTCATTAGAGAAAGAACCCTGTCCCCCAAACACAGTTACATGTGTATTTATCTGTCACACAAAACGCCATCTGCTTACGCCCATGATTTTTGAACACATTTTTGAGTAAATGAACAATTTAAAAAATTTGTATCCTTTCGTTAGTGATGGCTTGTATTGTATTTGTATTCAGTTCTTTGTCAAGGCCATTTTAATTTTCGCATTGAGGGTTAATACAGTTTTATCTATTTATCCATCTATCTAGCTGTCGGGGCCCGCAGTATACTTTTCACATGGTGTCCTAGAGGCTTAACGAGTGAAATTGTTAACATTTTAAAAGGAACAGATAAACTTCGGACAAAGATTTTAAAATCAAGTATCAATACTGTTATTACTCAATTATTGGCTGTATATTTGAGATTGGAAATCTTCTACACATAGGCCTACATGTTTAAAACCATGAAAACCCTTATGCAGCATTATACATATATGTACTTCTTGCATTTGCGGAAAGGAGAAGCTGCAGGCTAGTGGATGTTGTTTGTTCAATTCATTCTCCAACTTTCAGATTATGTTTTAAATCCTGACACAGATCCAACAATGCACTCTGTACTACAAAATTCACTACAACTTAGTCAATATTACACTTCCACAGTGCTTTCAGCATGCTACACATATCTCACAACGAATTGATCACCCACTCAAATACACCTCTTTAATCATCCCAACGATCAATGCATACAAGTTTGCTTTCTTCCCAAGAACTATGTCAGTTTGGAACAGGCTACCACCATCTGCTGTTCTGCACATAGCCCCATCCATACAGGCCTTTTTAACAGCAGCCAGCCCTGCCATCAGAGTAATGCAGCCTCTGTATGGCAACACTGTTCTCTGAACAACAAATACTTTTCCTTATTTCTGCACCTGTAAATAGTGCACTTTTCTCTTTTCTTTGGCACCTTATCCACCTGACTGTTGACGTCACTTTCCACAAACATACCAGTTTAGCCCAAATTGGGCTGCAAGGGGATTATTATAACAAGTAACACCATTTACTCTCATTTGTGGGGGAAAGAAACAAATAAACTCAACAAATGGACAATATACATTGTTTGTTCACAGTTACTACACATTAAGAGCAACAAATATCTGACAGTCAACAAGAGACTTCCAGCTCTACTAGAGAAAAATGCAATGAGAGTGACTTTAGATTCATCTGGTAATGAAGGCTCCTGGTTCTACATTGTACCGTTCTATAAACTCAGATCAGCTGGAGATAATGTAAGTCACTTTTAGTTATGGCACTGAATATTGCACTGCAAAGTACAACATAGCGACCAGGTCTGGAATGTCATCTTTGAGAGGGCAAGGCCATTTTCAATTTGCAAAGGGCACTTCCGTTGGAAAATCTAAAAGTTTATGTGAAATGTTTGAAGGGGCACGACGGCAAAGACCAGGGGCAACAGAGGCAATGGTCTCTTAGTAATTCTAGGCCTGAGAGACAGTGTTACATGTACCTTGTTTACAAGACTTACCTTGTGCATTCCAAGGCAATTCCTGGCAGGACATTGGGGAAGGTTTATGTTTATTATTGTATTACTGCATCAAGGCAAGAATTTATACAAATATCAACTGGACAGCCTTTCTTCATACCAAAAGTGTACACATAAATTTGCACTCTGCAGCAGACCTGATACTTCACAAAGGTAATGGAGGTAATTGCCTCTGTTGCCCCTAGTTATTGCCTTGGTGCCCCTTGAAATGTTAGCAATAGAAGTTAGCAATGTTCTCAAGGAGAGAATACCTCGGTGCCCTTGCCCTTTCAAACATCAGGCCTGCTGAAGTTTCCATGAATTTTAAATGATATTTTCTTCAATTGAGCTGTGTACAACTGTGCCTTGAGGAAGTCTAAACTTACTGACTATTTTGTAAACATATGATGTCACAGGTTACATGGTCCATACCTGTCCATAGTGACCTGCAGGTACATGTACAGTTGGTTACATTGAGGATTTTGACATGGCAGATGAACAGTCAAAGACACTTGTTTGAGTTTATTTAAAGGTCATATAACCATTATCAACCATTTCAATTTCACATTGTGTACCTTCATTGTTTTAAGATCAATGATTAATGAAAAACATGGCAACATTATCGATAACATATTTACACTGGAACTATTAATTTGCTATGTATGGTTGAGAACCTGTAAATACTGTGTTAACCATATAACGTTTGAAACGATCAAAATGAATTGTATGTGTATGTAATTTGATATGGCCAGAAAGTTGATGTAGCAATGGCGTCACATGGGGGTCACAGTCTGACAATGGTCTGCAATTATGGGAGTAAAAATGCCTGTAAACTTATGATACGCTTCGCCTAAAAAGCACACTGCATGGTAACACACAGGTAATCTGACTCCCAAAATCAGGGATGTGATTTCTCCGTTTTTAACCGGAAATCCCTTTTTTTTCTTTTCTTTTTTTAAAACTTAACATCAAATTTATATTAAAAAATGGAGATAAAACCATATATAACGGCCCAGATTGCAGAGTAGGACTTTTAAAACCAAAGATAAAGGTTTATTAGTGGGCTTCGTGCTCATAGGTTTTCGAGCCCGCAAGCTTTTGCTCTGTGCGCTCAGAGTTCAAGCTTTTTTTCATCAGCCTATCACATCCCTGCAAAATGGCGCAAGATTTATCGTGTAATGATGTCAGGTTTATTTGGTCAATACTGCGGCTGTAGGGGAAGGTCTGGCAAGAAGTGTATGTTGTGTGGGCAGTCCGGTTTTTGTGAAGCTGCCTCTTCTCTATGGCCCTGGTTTTACGGCTTGACTCGTAGAGTGTGGTTGCTTGAAGCACTGTTTGGCGCCATGCTTTCCTGTCGGCTACCAGGGTTGTCCATTGATGATGGTCACTGCATGTGTCCTGTTGTTTTGTATCAATGGCCAAACAACAATGGAAAAATCAGTTTGTTCTGCATCATGTATATTCGGTTCTCACCTGTCTTGAGCACATGTTCAAAAATACTTCTGAGTTGCATGCAATAATCAATGTCCAGCAATAGGCAGTGATAGGTAACATTTTAAACAATGTAAAAACCTTAAAATAAATCGTTTCAGAAGCTCTTATACCTTTTAATTTTGAATCCACAGGTTGTAGTTGGTGATAAGGTGGTACTGAACCCTGTCAATGCTGGTCAACCGCTTCATGCCAGTAACTATGAACTTATTGATAATCCTGGCTGTAAAGAGGTATGTTCATTTATATTATCCAACAAAATACGCAATGTGTGTAAACATTGTAAACCCAGAAATTTACCAGTATTAAGCCTCTCTGCTCCAGTCATGTACACAATGAATAAACATGGTAGTAATTACTCTACAGACATGTTTTATGGTACTTCTCTATGGTAGTGTTTGTGTAAATCAAATAGAGCCCAGTCTGGATGTTGTAATACATGTATTATCGATGTGGAGACAGGAGTTTGGGATCCTATCTAGAAGCTAAGTAATGTTCTAAATGCATTAGGTGTTATGTGCCATGCCCAGATTTCATCAAACAATCATCTTGTCGACCACAGCCGGGCTCCGATACGACTGCCCCCTTCCCTCCAGTTCACCACGAGGGAGGGAAGATTGCTAGCCATCTCTGCTCTAACATTATCTTTCTTGAGTACCCCCACATAGGATATATAGCTTGCCCCAAGCGACAAAGTACTTGTGATTTTTATTGTTGTGGTGCTTGATCTTGTTGTTCAGACTTTATTTCAATTTTTGCTTCGCTCTTTGAAATTGTTAATAATTTTTTTGTGGCAGGTGGGTGGTGGCAGATGCAGCCCCAGAATTGAGCCATTGTAGTACACAAAAATGACTGCTTAAAAAACCTTGGAACAACATTCCTAAAACAGGGCTCAATATTTCACACAGGAGTACATTTCTTTCAAGTGCTCTATTTCATGGTACTGCTCAACACATTTTCTTTGGCTTACCATGTCCTGTAAATAAACTGCAAGCACAGAATTCCTTAAAGAAGTATAGCCATGCAATTGTGCCAAGAGACAGTTAGCCAATGGATCAATCACAAGTGTGCTGTCATAGTACAAATCATTGTATGTGATATTGACATCTCATATTAAGATGCACAAAAACATTGTTTTAGTGAAGAGTTGTTTAAAGGGACACGTTGCCTTGGATCGGGCGAGTTGGTCTATGAAAAGCGTTTGTAACCGTTTGTTATAAAATTCATATGGTTAGAAAGATGTTTTAAAAGTAGAATACAATGATCCACACAAATATATGCCTCGAAATTGCGTGGTTTTCCTTTTACTCTGCGAAATAACACGGTCTGCCATTTTGTGGAGTCAAAAATTTGGCTTTACAAAATGGCGGGCCGTGTTAGTTCACGATGTAAAAGGAAAACCACGCAATTTCGAGGCATATTTGTGTGGATCATTATATTCTACTTTTAAGACATCATTCTAACCATATGCATTTCATAACAAACGGTTTCAAACGCTTTTCATATGCCAACTCGCCCAATCCAAGGCAACGTTTCCCGTTAACTTCTGCCCTCTAGTTTTCAGTAAACACACCAAATCATCACACAACCAACCAGTGACTAACTGGTCCGACGTTGAATAAACAGTTTTTGTTATGTCAGGGTTTTTGTGCATGTTCATATCATCGGGCTTATTTTGATTGCGCAATCAAAATAAACAGTTGATGTAGAGTGTGTAAGTCTTGCGTGTATTTGAACTTTACGACCTGTTAAAGTGTTAAAGTAATGTACTTGGGACCAAAGTGGTCCCCAAAATTGTTGAAGACGCTCGAGACTTGCATGGTCTATTTGAGGGGTCTTTGATTGTATATTCCATCGACTTTTAAGTTACCCAGAGTCCCAGACAGATTTCTCTGGAGTATTGTTACTTGGGTGAATTTTATATTTTACGTGTTTAATGACAATCTATACTGAAACAAAACATACGTATGGTCAGTGTGCAGGTACCAGCGTTTTGTTTAGTGTATAGAATGTTTACTGCAGTGTAGTTTTTACATTAACACTTAACAGCTCGTCATGTCAGGATAAACAATGAATATTGTTGGGATAGAGTGCTGTAACAACTAACTACAAGTATTCAAATTTAGTGTCAATTATGGATATTGTAGTTTTGAGTGTGTTATTAAGTGTAAAGGTAAAATAATATATATATATTATAAAAACCTCATAAAACCAACCTCGGGTAATTTATCAAATTCGGTGATCAAATGGTTTGTGTTCTGTGAAAGAACTGAAATGTTAAGTATTTACGCTGGATGTTTTTAAAATTGATACTTCTACATGGGGGAGAGTCCCAAGGCATCATGTACAAAACAAAATTTGAAATTTGAAGTTAACCTGACTGGTTTGACACTCACATTGATATCATGCGGACATATCTCTAATCCAGCATCTTTGGCCGTAAGCAGATCAACTCGTTACTAGTTCAGTTTGATTAGAGACCTGCCAGAGCTTACTGTACGGCAAATAGTTCAGTTGGAAAATGCCGTCAACACGTAATCCTTATTTGTTACATGTAGCATTTTGAGTTTGAACAAGTCTTACTACTGAAAACATTGGACATGCCTTTTTTAGAATTAGATCCTTATAAACAGCTTGTGTACCGTACAATACATTCAAAATACTTTAAGCCATGTACATGTACATTATACAGGTACATGTACATGTCCAAACATCTTGTGTTGAACAGAAAAACCAAGTAATAAACCACGAGGGAAACTGACTGGGTAAATTTAAATTCAATTTTGTGTTGAATGCAGAAAAATTGATTTAAAGTACATCCTCTGGATTAGCGTGCTGGCACTCTACCAACTGAGCTTTTTAGTCTTGATGTTGGCAGTCTCTCTATTTTGTTAATATCTTTGTTCAGGGGTGCCAGTCGGATATTAAGGCCCTTTTCAAACCCATGGCTGCAGCTCAGGTTAGGCTTTGCCTGTTTGAAGTCCCATGTTGAAAGTGCATGTTGTCAAAATAACCAAAGCCGAAGCCAAAGCTTTTTGTTCAAAGAGAGCCGATTTCTCTTCATGACATGATTAAGAGGAAGCATTTGAAAGCATACGTGCCTGTCTTCCATTATCCAATATAAGTTATATAGGAAGACAAATTGCTTCCATTATGCATCACTCTAATAGATTTTCCCTTCTGTGTGGAGCATTTTAACAGTAGTGTTCATGCTTGTCTGTATTTACAAATAATGTACATGTAATAAATATAAAGGGACTATTATATACCGCTGTGTTGATGTTCTTGTGTTGGGCCTGGGTACTTGTTTACGGTAGGCAGGTACAGTTTATGTACATATAGTTTGGAGTTTTTGACTAGTTGTCAAATTTGATGAGCAATGTTTGACCCAACTGTGAAGTGCCTTCTGACTGGAAAACTAAAAATCAAGCAAAATCTGTTACTAAAGGTGGGTGTGGAACTGCCACAAACATAGCCATCTTCACTATTTGGTTAAATACATACTACATGTAAATTACTAATTGCTTTCAATTTAAAATTAATACAATCATATTTTTGTTGATGAAAAATCCCAAAATATTCTGAAAAATAATGTGCAAAATTCATGCTTGGAACCCTTTTTGTTAATTATCCATTTTTTTTAGCCATCTTTAGTTTCCAAGAAAAGACTCAAAAATCCTTGCACATCTGGTTTTCACATTGTACTTGAAGACAAATGTACACACCAGATGGAAGTAACAATTAATGAAGGTTGAACAACCAGTAGTATTTAAAAATAAATACAAATTAACAGCTATGTTTTCATTTCTTCAATTAAATTTTTTTATTTTATTTATGTCATCTTTTGCACAATTCTTTGTTTTATTATTTTATGTCAACATGATAGTTGTAATACCCTTGTTTTTCTTCTTCTTTTTCCTCAATAATTTAAATTTTAATTCCAATGTAATTCTGAGCGTACTTTTTATCATTATAGTCAAATAGTTTGAGTCCTTAGACTTTTTGTTAGGTGAATAAAACTGAAATGAAATAAAATAAAAGGTTTGGTTCTGATTGCAGACACAGATATAATAATAATAATAATAACTAGTTCTCATATAGCGCATTTCACAATAACGTCTCAATGCGCTTTACATTAGTGCCCTGGTCATTGGGCCAATAACATTCCTTAAATCTTTCTCAGCTCCCTGGGGAGTATACAACCATGGGCTGCCGTGGGGCGCTCCGAAGGCTTTTTCAAACACAATTTCAACCTCTACCCTTGCAGGTACCCATTTATACCCCTGGGTGAAGAGAAGCAATTATAGCAAAGTGTCTTGCTCAAGGACACAAGCGTCACGACCGGGACTCGAACCCACATCCCGATGACTAAACCACCAGAACTTGAATCCGATGCTCTTAACCACTCGGCCATGACACGCTATATTTTTAACTTACTTTGCACAAAACCCTTTGTGGTGTTTTAACTTGAAAGCCTGGTTGTCCCTGATGTATGATCTGATGATATCACCACAATGTTAGAGGTGTTACATTAGCTGCTATCCCTACAGCAGTACAAATGACACCAACGCAATCTCAACCATTGTAAGATCTTCATATCTTGATGACATTTTTGGGTCTGGGAATGATGTTATCTACAAATGTCCTTTGGCATTTTTCTTCACCAATTACATTCACCGAGCTTTGGAGAGACCTTGGAAATTAAAATTAATCAGGAGTGGAATTAATGCTTTTCTGAGGTTTCCAGTGTTTTATAGGGACCGTGGTTTCCTGTCCCACTACCAGGACTAATAGATGCTCTATATCCAACCATTGTTATTGAATTCATTCATTCATTTAAAAATTTACCCAGTCAGTTTCTCTTGTGGTTTATTATTTGATTTCATTCACATGTAACTTTCTTGTATATACATGTACTTTGGCTTGTCCCCTTCATTGCATCTGATGAAGTAGTTGTTGCTACAAAAGCTCATGCAGTTTGTTTATGTAATTAGTTAGTCATTAAGTGCTACCACTATCTCCAGTGTTTTATTTGTATATGAACATACAAATATTACAGCACTTAGCCCAGGTATACTCTCACCTTCATTACCTGAATCACGGGGTAGAGGAGTTGAGAAAGAATTTTTTTATATTTAGTTAAACCCACAGAAGAGTTATTTTATTTAGGAATCTTTCAAAAGTCCTCACATTATTACTTTGTCAATAAATTGAATTATCTTTTTCTTTATTGAAATGTTATGTATATTTTTTGATTTCAGGTTAACTCAGTTAATTGCAATACTTGTTGGAAAGTCTCGCTGTTCATGGAACACAAGGAGAACCTTGATGAGGTTTTAAAAGGGGTAAGATTTGTATTACTAGTTAGATTTGTAATTCATATTATTAATTTTTCCAACACAAGTCCAGATTTTGAATTCGGAAAGCGGACACACAAATTGTGAAATGTGATACATGTGTGATGTTCGACCTGCATGGACCTGATTCACTCTTTATAAATTGTATTTCAAAAGTAGATGGGTATGAATGATTGCTGGAACTGTCTACCCAATACATGCAATAGTAATAATTTATTCTTCATATTTGTTTTGCGTAAAAATCTCAAAAAGGCTGTACAGGAAATCAAAACCAAATATGCAGTAAACCAACAAATCAAAAACTAAATAATTAATTAACTAATTATATACCATAGAGTAAAATCACATAATGAAGAAGTAAAAACCCATGATCACAAAAAACCTGTTATAGTTATACATTAAAAATTGCAAAAACACTATACAACAAGCTTAATTCAGAGTAGTACCTTCACAGCATCAAGACTAACTTAAAAACACATCTGTTCTTTTCTTGTTTACAATTATATTTTTTGTCAATTTGAAGGAATCTTTAGTAGTGCATTGTAGCCTTTGGAAAATGCTATATTACAGTCATTGATTCATTTAGTAACTATTAGAGTGTATAGACCTTCTACATATGACGTCATTTGAGTAGGGCGCCTTCTCATCCTGTGTGCTGCGCATAAAAGTTTGCGTGTTTCATCATCGGTTTACCTCTAGGATGGTGGCTTGATGATGTAAATGCATAAAGTCTATAATTTATACAGTATTTGAGCACCTACATACAAGTACACGCAGGGGTTGGTTTCGTCAGTGGCCTGGTGTTCAAGACATTCCCTCTGTTGACATTGCAAGTTTCTACAGCAAAACTGTTTTATTTACAGGGCGATGTTGTCAGACTCTTCCACGCTGAGCAAGAGAAGTTTTTGACTTGTGATGAATACAAGAAGAAAAGCTATGTCTTCCTACGAACAACGGGACGTGTTTCTGCAACTGCTGCTACAAGCTCCAAAGCACTATGGGAAAGTGAGGTAAGGATTTACTTTCACTTTTTGATTTCTATTACTACATCGTGAACCGCAGATCAGGTATACAAATGTTTACGTAGCTCATGTTGCAGATCCTCTTCTCTGATTAGCTTATGGCTCTTCAAATACCCAGGACCTATATTCTACTAGGGCAACTTTACAGCAGCCACTAGAGAGGATAAAAAACTTCTCCTTCCAATGGTCAAATCATCTCCATCTATCACAATATTCAAGGAACAAAATCACATTTGTACAAATAAGCTTTGTACAAACAAGCTTTCTCGCACAACTCACTAGTGCGACTCTTGTCTCCTTCCGTGCCTTGAGCATGGATTTGAGGCAGATACGGTTGTCACATTTGCTGGAGCCACCTTACGGAACTCAATCCCATCTGATGTGCTTCTTTTGCCATCTATGCCAAGTTTCAAGAAAAGCTTTAAAACATTCTTGTTCATGATGCTTTTGTACTGTTTTTGTGAACGTCAATTCTTGTCTTGCTTTGCATTTGTTTGTTTCAGTGTTATTTGCAGAACACCCTGAGTGTTATTAAGTTAATGGATACCGGCGCGATACTAAAGTCCATTATTATTTATTATAAATGTCCGCTATTATTATTATTTATGTTTAGAATGAATACTGATAAGCTTCTTGGTATGAATCTGATTTATTAATTTAATGAAGAGCTTTGTTTACATGTCATGCATGTAATTGCTTCGTGACGGCATAATTCACGTTATTACTGAAGGATGATTTTAATCAAACATAAACTCTGCACCATCCTGTAACGAGGTCAAATAAATAGAAATCATTTACTGACGAAACACTCCACCCATCCCAGGGAAGGATGAGAGGGGGAAGTCAGTGTGATGGATGGAAGTCAAGGTTATTCATCTGGTTTCATACAATTACCAATCTGTATGCATTGTTGAACCTTTAAGCTGCAAGAAATGAATAAATTCCATGATAGTTCAAGGGATTTACAGTGGGATGATATTGAGAGGCACAAGTAGTTCCAGTCTGATCCAGGAAGAGAGATTGATAGAATGCACATGGGCTCAAACCTGGGGAGGGGGGGGGGGGTAGACTGTGGAGTAGGTGATAAGAAAAATACACAAAGATTTGGTTTAAAGGGAAAACACAGTGTTTGTTTTAAAAAGAAGACAATTTCTCATTCAAATATAAATGAAAAACAAATTGTTATCATTGTTATTTTTCATCATAATAAATTGTAAATCATAATCATGAATAAGTAATAAATAATAATAAATCATATTATTATAGTATGATTCATGTAGTTTCTCTTTACCTTTGTATTTTAAGGATACACAGTACAATGTTCTAACATTAAAACACATGTACCTGTTAATCTGAAAACAGAGATTCCAGGTTTTTTCATTAACAGTTATCTTCTTTTTTATGCCCTGCCAGCAAAGCCAAAGGTGCATTTAAAAATATAAAAAAATCACTTCCTTTAAATATTCAATGCACCACAAACAGAGAGTAAGCAAGTTAAATGGAAAAAAGAACTTGTTTGGTGTATTATGAATTTGACCAGCATTGTACATGTACCTCCCCTTAATATTTTTTAATTTTTTATATTGCTTGAATTTACTTCACATAGCTGTATCATTGGTTTCTTTTAAGACCTGGGCCAAATTTCATAGAGCTGCTTAGTGAAAGCAAATATTTAAGTGTACTTTAGCAGAAAAATTGCTTAAACGCAAGCATATTTCACAAGTTAGCAAGAAAATTAGGCAGCCAGCTTGCACTTTCACCTTGGATATTACATTCTTATGTAATTCATTTGCTAACAGTAAAAGGTTAGCATGTCTTTTCCCGTGCTTACAGTTAGCAACGCTCTGAAATGGAAATCTCACACTAAGCGCAAAATTGGCTGTTAAGCAGCTCTTGGGCCCTGAAAATCATCAGGGGCTGCATGGCATGGGCTTTGCAAATTAGTCTTATTATTTAGTAGGATGACGATTACAGTACAAGAGTCTAGACGTAAGGTTCTGCCCATCCTTAGTAGAACCATCGCTTCTTCATCATACAAAACCTTAATCCCAACATTCATTTGTAGTCTTCAGGGCTTGAATTTACATGTGTAACACAGGACCGCAGGACCGCAGGCCCGAGGCCCGAGGCCAGTGTTTTTAGCATCGGGTCAGTTAAGTCATGATTGGGCAAGTCAGGCGGTCTTGCGTTTTTGTTCATATGTTGACTTTCAGTCTGATAACTATCTTTCAATTCAATTCTGTTGAGTAGTGAAGAATACTTAAACCATAATACTGATGAGATATCTTCTCTTAGTTCTTGTTCAAATTCAACTAGTTCAAATGTTTAAAAGCTGCGTGAGCATTATTTTCTTCTCTTATTTTAATTCTGGTTTTGTAAACATTTTGAGCTATAAGCCTTGTGGTATTGTGGATATCCCCCAAATTCGAGCCCTGGTCTTTCATTTTAATCTATAAACCAACTTGTCACAATTACAAATGGAAACTAATATTAACCTCAATCAAGGCTGGTACACAGCTGTACCAACGAGGAAGATAACGGAGATTATGTACTTGAATCTTGAAATAATTGAATTAGAAATCCACCAGAAATGATATAAGCCATGCAGTTTACTTGAGAGTAATTCAATTAAATTTCATGCTGCTGGTGAGGCCCTCACATTGAAATGCACACCTGTTTCTTGTTAGGTTCCTTGTTCCATGGATTGTAAGTTATGTGGCACCAGGATATTATTTGGAGTGGTATAAATAATTGGGTTGAGGAGAATAGCTTTCCGTTTACTGTAAGTTATGATCTGAAAATGAAGAGAAGAGAGCAGAGTCTGTTAAGTGTTGCTTCTCTTGCATTTAGTATAAAGTGAATCGTGAAAGTCATAATTGGACTCATATCTAACTAAAATAACATATACAATTCGAAAATTAATTATCACAGGAATTATAATAATAAAAAAATAGCAATTTGCTGTGCAATAGGAGAAAACTACGGGAACGCACTACTTAATACTGATTTAAACAAAGACATTTATAGAATAAAGTAGCATTTTGAACATTCTTTTAATTTTTTTTAATTTTAATGATTGAACTACACATACATGTAGTTGACCTAGTTGAACCATTATCAACTTCTCACAGGAATGACAACTTGAAAACAAAATCCCCCCAAGGATGTGATAAACTTGTCTAGAAGATGGTGCCCTTTGATATAGAGAATTAGGTCTAAGCTAGTCAAGCTTCAGTATGTAACTTTATAGGACATTAACCTTGCTGCCTGGGTGTCCATGTAGGCCTGCACTCAGTCCCTTGATCATAGTCTCTGTCATCATTTGTAGAATCTGGATCCATTCCCATGTGTTTCCTCTTGATCTATGTCAGTTCATGCATTTCTTCCTGTGTGTTACAACATGTTGGGAAACAAACATTCATGAGCAAGCTAGATAGACTCCTTCTATTTACTTGGGCAAAGCAAGAAATGATGCACATCGATGTCTTTGAGGTAAATTTGTATTTGACTTCACTCCAAAAACTGGACCTCCAGAGGTATAACTTGAGTTTTAATATTTGGGTTCTCACGATAGTTATTTTTACATACACTGTAAAATACAAAGCAAGAATCTCTTATGAAGGTTACACTAATGTATTGTTCCTTTTGATTTACAAAAAGATTTCCTTACAAAATCAGAAAGTGTAATGCCTTTAGATAAGTTATTTATTTATTGATTGATTGTTATTATATTTTGACACTAAAATCAGGTGGAAGCACCATTTTATGTACATGGGGATGGTGTGATTTTGTGTTTACACTTTTGAACCAATCCATCCAATAACAGTGTAGGCAAACCACTTGCATGAATTCCACTCTTCAGATTATATCATATTAATTAGAGACAGGAGGAGAGGTTGAATTTGGAAATAATGTTGCCAGATTTGCTTCCAATTGAAAAGCAGAATCCTTGCATTTATTCATGGAAATGAAAGATAAAATAGGTGGCCATTTTCAAAATGTGGTCTTTCTTCCTAACAGTAACACTGTGCAGTCTATAGACTGCA
This sequence comes from Leptasterias polaris, assembly GCA_037783415.1. Lineage (NCBI taxonomy): Eukaryota > Metazoa > Echinodermata > Asteroidea > Forcipulatida > Asteriidae > Leptasterias > Leptasterias polaris. The sequence goes on from JAZGTN010000098.1 coordinate 1,186,582, forward strand.
AGTCTTGTTCGTATTCTGACTTCCAGTAACATTTTGGTAGAAACAAATCATGCTCAATTTCATAGAGCTGCTTAAGCAGAAAATAATACTTTATTTCCTGCTATAAGCAAATGTGAGCAGGATACCAGTCACAGATGATTATGATACATGCAAAATGGTACTTTGGGTGGTAACCTTATTCTGTTAAGCAAAATGTTGTTGTGCATAGCAAATTTTTGTGCTTTTGAAGCAGCTCTATGAAATTTGGCCCAGGTCTCAATTTTAGAAAATTTGCAGGCTTTCACAGTCTATTGGAACTAAGCTACATGTAGCTGAATGTGGCTAGATGAGATAATGATAGCGCTAGCGTGGCTGGGGCCTGTGGGTAGAGAGTACTCATCACCCTACAGCAAACTAGTCATTCACTGCTGGCTGGCATTGGCTTATCTCTTTGGTATCTTACTACTGCCAACGGGTAAAAGCAATGTCTCGTCATTCTAAAACTGTCCAGATACACAATGAGTGACTCTTAATGGAAAAATCTGAGCATTGCTCCAATCTAATTAATTTACATGTTTGTGTGAGTGAAGGACATTCATGTACATGTAGAGTGCTAAGAATCTTTTGTACTAGATTTATGATATGCTCTGATAACAAAAAACACAGTTGGATGCATCTTAGAGGAAGATATTTATTAGTTGTCATGCTGCTTTACATGTGAAATAATTTGGTTTGATGTAATTATGAACACATGATAAAAGTTTTATTAAAAATGAAAGCTTAGTTTATAATGTCGCTAGTCAATGATCTACATGTAAGTTAACATTTTATGTTGCCATCTGGCTGTTCACAAAGCAGCATTGCTCTGTCTCCATTTCTCATGGACTGTTTATTTTCATTACAGTTTCTCTGGGGCGAGGATATATCAGAATGAAATTGGTGTCGATGTCTGACATTTCTACTATATCATATATGAAAGATGACATTATTAGAGAGCCATGTTTACTTCTGATATACACAGAATTCTAGGCATGTGTGGAAAACAAGATTCCTGTCTGCGCTTTCAAGCCCTTCACTGTAGTGCATTCATGTAGTCCCAAAATATCCGCGGAAATGAACTCTCTTCCAGCTAGAAACTTTCAAGAAATCAATAGTAGTTTCCTCAGATAAATCTCATCGTTGAGAAATAGCACGTCTCTCTCTTGTGCCAAATGCCTCCTTGAAATGCCAGAGACTCTTGAATGACGTACATTGCTTCAGTAAACACATGGGCTTTGGCCTATAAAATAAGCACTTGTTTCCTGTGTGTTCCTGTAGGTACATTGTAGCTTGATACAACCCCTCGGGTTATAAAGTTTCACCTCTTTTTGACAGAGTGGAAGAGTGATCTTGCCCTGGAAAGAGGGGGGAAGGAGGGGGAGGGGCTCCCTGGATACACTGTAAGGAAGAGTTTCTGTTCTGGTTTGTGATGTTCAGTGCACAGTGAGAACGATAGAAAGAAAGATTCAAGTGACACGTTCAGCTCACCTCTTTAGGCCTTTGCTACAGCAAAGGGCCATCTCAAAAGTCAGGGACATTCTAGGTACAAAAGAAAATTCTCATCCGCAATCCAGGAGCAATCCCACATGAGTGAATACATGTATTAGTATTTTGAACGCTCCAATGGACCATTCCGGCTGTCCAACAAGTTGTCAAAAAACTGAAGTTTGAAAACATTATTATAAAAAAGTGATAGAGGTTTTCACTATAGTGATTGAGTTAAAACCTTCACAGGTTTGTTATTTGGGTTTGGGTTACACAAAGTGCAGATACTGGTCTTTGACAATTACCATTGTTGTTCTCAAGCTATGAGTTGTCGCGGAATAACAAAAAGAATACTACACCTTTACACCAGACACAGCTATGAATTCTCGTTGATAGAAGCAGCTCTGACTTCTAATTAAGGTAACCACTGGCAAGTAGTCTGGCTGCTTGATGGAGCACCTTGTTTATTATTATGAATAAAATAGACACTAGACTGATGATGGATATAAAATGTGTAGAGATAATGATTGCCTCAAGGCAATCCAATACACTGATCCATTTATTTTTTACATACATGTACATGGTGAGTGGTATTGGATATGAAGGCACTTTGGTCACAGTTATCTTTAATATAAAGTTAACCTTTTCACTTCTTAGCTTATGCCACTTATTTTTGTTCTAGTTTTTTCTTTATTGTGTACCGTTGCTGTTTTTTTCATGTTTTAGTAATAACACTGTACATTTATACCACGCTTAATACATGTTTTAAGTGCCACAGTCAACATGTTTTCCTGCAGTGTATTTTGAGGTTTTTTTTAAAAGTACATGTATGAGACCTATTCCTTTGCATAGCACCATGTAATGGTTTACAAAGTGCTGTGGTGCAATTTGCAGCCAATCAAACCAGGAACACAGGGGCGAACCCCTTCTCTTTTTGATAAGTGCACTGGGTTCTTTTACATGCATTACATAACACACGAGACCTACATACAACTTTATGTCCCATCTGAAGGACACAGCAATAATGGTCAAGTGTCTTGCTGAAGGACACAAGTTTCACAACCGGGACTCGAACCCAGACTATACTGATCAGAAACACCAAAGCTTGAGTCTTGTGTTCTTATCCGCTCGACCATGACACACCACTAGGTGTTAATATTAAATTAATTTGAAGAAAAGTTTGTGCAAGTGAAAAACGTTTATTTCCAAAACCATCAAGAAGATTTGTCTGTGTATGTTCACCAGTTCATTAATGTGTTTTGCATTGTTGTGTCACTCAAGAACTGCCAGCAAGTTAGTATTGCTTAACTGCCCGCTTACTGTATGCAGCATTTATGAAATAGAAACTAACTAAGGGCCACTTCATATTAAAGGAGGAAATGCCTGCTTATGCTTTACAGGCTTTATGAAATTGTTTCCAGCTTGCCACATATGTACCTGCAGCTTGTAGGTCTGATGGATGATGTCATCTGACAAAACACTGTATGTGAGAATCTCCTGGCAGAAAGCCCTTTTCACTTTTTTCTTTAAAATGTTGTTAGTTCTGCAGCTGATTTCACGAAACTTTATGCCATTGGGTAAGTCCACTTGCGCCACATTTATGGCGTAAGTTGCACAACGAAGTTAGAATCGATTTCACGAAAGTTACGCCACGTCTGAAAGTTACGACATGGCCCAAGTTACGCATTGCTTTCGTGAAATCGGCCGCATTTGATACTTCCGTTTCAAGATGCAAGATGTTGGCAATTTATTCAGGCATGGTACTCTTCCTACTTATGTCTGATTTCCGATTTTTGGGCCTTCAGAAAAATCAGCAAAACTGGTATTAAATAGCCTGAAAAGTCTAAGCCTACACCGTGTGTACATGTAGGTCAGCCCTCGTGCTAAAAAGAAATCTCCTATTCTTATCCAAGGGCCTAATATCATTCCTATTTATTGCACAGGTCTTGCCAGAAACTCTCACCCCGACTGTTCACATACTAGTATAAAACATTATATTTAACTACCTTTTAAATAATTTTTTTGGAATATAATTTGGTTTTTACCCTTACACCAATGTGTGTTAAGCACTGCATACTCAGTACTTTATAGCGTGTCGTGGCCGAGCGGATAAGAGCACCGGATCCAAGCTCTGGTGTTTCTGATCAGCAGAGTGTGGGTTCGAGTCCCGGTCGTGACACTTGTGTCCTTGAGCAAGACACTTAACTATAATTGCTTCTCATCACCCAGGGGTAAATGGGTACCTTTGAGGGCAGAGATGGTTCTTGTGATTGATTTAGCTTGATGCGCTACATATTTGGCAGCACAGGCTGTATACTCCCCAGGGAGCTGAGATGGTTAAAGGAATGACACAAAAATGGCCCAGTGACCAGGGGTAATAATGTTGAAGCGCCATGAGCGTCACTGAGTGACGGACCTGAGCGCTATATTAAAAAGCCACTATTATTACTTACCCGAGTTCTGTGAAAAAAAAATCCTCGGGCAAATCACTCGGTGGGATTCGAACCCATTTGACCTTTACATTGCTAGAGCAGATATCTTACCACAAGACCGCCGAGCAAGCCCGATGGCTAGAGGCAGTTCGAATCCATAGCAGCGGCTACCGCTGAATTTTGCATCAGGGATGTCAGTTGAAGCCTTGGGTGTCACTGGGAAGCATTCACATTAGAAAATGCATTTCAAGCTGAAGTATTTTCAAATAATGATTTGTCCACTTCTAAGACTTACATATTCCACCAAAATGATCTAACCTTTAAAAATTTAAAAATGTGTTACAGTTAAAGGGAGGGTATACCTTTGGTAATTACTCTAAAATTTAATGGCCATAACACTTGGAACTGCAGCTGTTGATAACGTTTAACATGTTGAGAAATGATTCCCTTCTACATGTTCTAAGGAATGTGATTTTAGAGGGAGGGATTTCTTCATGAAACTGCTCCAGATATTTGCCGATAAATCAAAAACGCTACCACCTTTTTAAAATTAAATTTTCACATGTTAGTTTTGTAGTATTTGACTACATTTATACAGGATTAAAACAATCAAACGGTGAAAAACAAAAAGAAAAAAGTATAGTTTGCCTTTAAGGGATGCTTTTTATTGTCAGATTAGAATTGATCCCTCAGGTATAGGGACTGAATACCAACTTCATCATGGATTGGTTTCCTAAAATAAAATAAGCAACTCTACTTTCTTTGACACAAACATGTTTTCCTGACTTGCCTTTTAAAATGATTTGAAACTAGTTGTTGAATTGTAAATGACATTCACTCTACATGGACCCATGGGAAATGTGGTGATTGCCTTCTAAGATTATCGGAACTATTTGTCAATCTCCTCCAACCGTTGGAATTGCCTGGCAATGGCATAGATGGGTAACAACCTGGAACACTCCACTTCTAAATCTGCTTTTTAGTATTCATCTCTGTTCCGATAGCCACAAGCCAATCATGTGAGGACATGTAGGCAAAAACAGGCAAACAGAAAAGTGAAGCAGAATCCAGTTAAACGATCATGTCAGACGTTTTGCTACCAATGGGTTCTGTGATTGGTCCATACATCATTAGGTTGTTGTTTGTACCGCAAGCCTCGCCTGATTATACTCCCACCATGCAAAGTTTCAGATCCTACTTAGGTTTTTGTTGCTGTTATTACATACTTAGCTCCTGTCAGGTCTTGAAGTAGGACCTTTTGGTGATGTAACACAGATCCACCTGATAGTGCTACTCAGACCCTCTCTACAGAATCCCTTCTCTGGAAAGTTACATCAAATGCACAGTATCAATCAGCATTCAGCACAAGTCAATCTGATTGCAGAGGAAAAAACCTCATCCCAAGGGTTTCTTGCCATTCAAGATGAATTGATGAGTCTGAACAGGAGCGAGGACATTGAATGAACATTTCTTACATGGCAATCAACAATCAGTGATGGCAAAACAAGATATCACCTTTCAAGAGTTATCCCATCTACCATCTACAGATGAATGCTTCTTTTTGACAACAGATTTTTGAAATTACAAATTGCAATGTACAGAAATGATAGAATATTTTATGTACATGCACAATTCCTGTCCATCATGAGGTCACCATGTACATGTACATCTGTCGTTATTATTCTCTTCACAGCATTCAAATAAAATACAAAATACATACACAAAATAAACACTTCAAATTATGTGTTGCAAAAGTGTTGCAAGTCATAAAAAGGATGTGAGTTGATTTTATTTTAATTTTATTTCATACAACATCCAACAGCGCAAGCGCCAGTTAAAGGATAAATAAAAGAATTTTTTTAAATTAAAAATAAACACAAAGATGAAAACACACACACAATGGTGCAAGACAAAAAGACAAATTAAAACAGGACATGCTATTGCTATATTGGATTGAAATTGTATAACATTGTTTCTTGTTTTTGATATACAAGGTTGTACAGCATGATCCCTGCCGTGGTGGCGCTGGTCACTGGAATAGTCTCTTCAGATTCAAGCATCTTGCAACTGGACAATACCTGGCCGCAGAGGTAAACTCACCACTTATTGTTCAAACTTATTTTTCACTTATTGTTGAATTTATTGTTCAAAGCAAATATTTGATTTTTAATTCCAATTTGGAAAAGTGTCAAAAACAATTAATGTTTACAGAAGTTATTCTGCAGGTTACAGGTTGAATGGGTTGTGACTGGCACCCCTAAACAAATATATTTATAAAATAAGGAGACATTAGGGCTAGATGGCTCAGTTGGTAGAAGTGCTGACACATTAATCTGGAGGTCGCAGGCTCAATTTCTGCTCTTGTAAATCTTTCTTTGTTCAACTCAAAGTTTAGAGAAGTTAAAAAGCTTTTGTAGTACATGTACTACCCTAATAGCTGCAACGCTTAGATGGGAAATAGCTGTAACTATTCCCCCAAATTTGTGTAGCAGTTCAAAATGGCAGAAAGCAAATATCATGGACTCAAAATGTCTTGTTATGTACCGGTAAGTGTCTCTTATGGGAGAGAGTAAATAATGCCGACATGTATACATTAAGGCCGTATCCAGATTGGCTGCTTTGGCCACAACTATTGCGAAGGGTTTTGCAAAGGACATCCTATACTTCAATAAGGGAATCAATGTGTGGTGAAGAGGTTTTAAACTAGTGGTTTAAACCCGCCGAGGCCTGGTTTTTGATAATTTTACCGAGACGAAGTTGAGGTAAAATTATCAAGAACCAGGCCTCGGCGGGTTTAAACCACTAGTTTAAAACCGATTCAACACACTCTGATTCCCATTCATAAATATCTTCCCCTTGAAAAAATAGACAAAAACCTGTAAAAATTTGAGAACAACTCAAACAGTTTTGCCCCTTCGGTCGTCTGCAGCTCACTTCGATTCTGCGTTAAATTTCTAGACCCATTGCACAACGCATAACGCACGTTCGAATAAGATGCGCGCCCTTCCAGTTTGGGAGTCAACTCTATATTTCTTGTGTACAGTTTGACTCCCAAAATGGAAGGGCGCGCATCATGTCCGAACGTGCGTTCCGCGTTGTGCAAACTGTGTTTAAACACTTCTAGCCGTGTTTATATCACACGTTTAAACATGGCCACGTGATGTCCTCTCGACCAATCAGAATGAATAAACTGTCCCAGGTATTTATGAATATGATATAAAGAGTGGTTTTATCTAACTCTCCTGCATTCACTACATTGATTCTTTCCATGTCTTAGGCTGACAATGATTCAGCTAAAGACACCACACGAGAAAAGCTTCGTGGTCCCCATGGTGGTACCGTATACCAAGTGGTCCCCATTAACCACGGCAATGATATCGCTTCCATATTTGAGCTTGATCCAACGACTCTGCAGGGAGGTGACTCAATGGTGCCAAGGTGTGTATCAAGATAAGCTCTAATCTTAAGCTGTCATGTATTTCTCTGAAATGAAGTGTGGTTTTCATGTGGTTTCCTGACAACATTAATGTCATCTGTCTGGCAAAAGTAATTGGAAGAAGTATGAACAATCAGTGTTTTACATTAAGGGTGGGAAGTGCTAGGACAGTTTTTTACTTATTATTTTAGCTCATTTCATTATCACCAACCGTTAAGGGGGAACAAATTAAAAATGATGTACTGTAGATATAAACATTAACAATTGACAAAAAGATTATAAACATTATTTCTTATTACAAAAAACTTGTGCACGAAAAACAGTTTGACAAGTTTGGACTTGTCCTGAGGTGTTTTAACTAGCATTTAGCTGGCGGACCACTGTTAAGGGAGAATCTTGTATACCTTTTCCCCTTCCTTGCATTATTCTCTTGATGGGTCTACTGAGTAAACTTTAATACGTTTATGTAGTAATTATTTGTCATGAATCTTGAAACTATTCTTTTTGTACAGGAGTTCTTATGTTCGCCTGCGTCACCTTTGTACCAATACTTGGGTGCATAGTACATCCATTCCTCTGGATAAGGGAGAGGATAAACCTGTCATGCTTAAGGTAACTATGTTCTGCCCTGGGCATGCTGGGATCAATTGCGTGTGACAGACAAAAGTATGGCGTGTCGTGGACGAGCAGTCTAGTTCACCAGACCCAAGCTCTGCAGGGTGTGGGTTTGAATCCCAGTTGTGACACTTGTGCCCTTGAGCAAGGCACTTAACCATAATTGCTTCGTAAAAAGTTGGGAAGGTAGTGCATTCTGCTCTTCCTGCCAGGCTCCTAGTGGATGATACCCATGCCTACATCTTTATGGACTGTGAAGGGGGTAACCCTGTTTCAGCCCCAGGAGTAGGAGGCAATGTGCCCCTGGTGGATTTGGGTCAATAGCCCAATAGTCTTGGATAGTAGTAAAAAATAGTAATAGTAATAGTAAACATAAAGCGCTATTTTATATAGATGACAAGCACCAAACTTCATCAGATAGAACATTCCAGAAAAAGGATGATCTAACGTCAATAAGCAAGAATACTAGAAACTTGAAAATAAGTTGTGTCCTTTAAGTGCTTCCCAAATAATTGAATATAGCCAACAGTCTGACTTGAGATTGCAGTTCATTCCAAAGTCTGGGAGCTGCATTAGTGAATACTGTTCCATGTTCAGCAAAAACGGTGCAATCGGAGCCTGAGCATGTGCCAGGTCTTCCAGGTTTGTTTTGATGTACATGTATGCTTTCACTAAGGTCGCTCGGACCTACTCCTCGAATACACAAGAAACCATTCAAGTTCATTTAGAAGTGTATTTGTTGTCCGACTGGACTGGAAGCCAGTGAAGAGTGCGGAGTACCATTTACTTCCACCCAGCTTTTCAAAGGCATACAATCCTTTTTGTACTTCAAGCCTTTTTTTTTACATATAGCAGACCCATTACAGGAAAGCTCCATTCAAGAATTTCCGAGTTTGGCCACAAAAACTTTGAAACTATACATCCTTTTGAGTGAGTGAGCGTCCCTTGTGGTTTATTATTTGATAATGTCATAACTTAATGTCAATAAACTTAAAGGATGAGCAGTTAATCCTCCTGGGGCAGTCAACTGCACAACTGGCTTGTTCAAGATCCAATTAAAGTCCACTGTTTGGAAAAGGAATTACATGGAGATCACAGTCATGAGTTGGTAAAGAAGAAAATGTTGTATTAATCTGGCCTCTTTGAATTGAGCTTTCCCGTAATGAAATGTAATAGACTATGCAAGTCTGCGCATCTCCAAATATTTGGGGGAACATCGAGTCCCCAATTATATTGCTTTAATGTGTGATAGAATCAAAATGGCAAACCTTTGATCACCCACAAGATTTACACAGTCTTTTAAAGGGGGTGTAGTGTCACCCAGTGATTCTACTAATGTTCTCATGATGTACATGTTCTTTTGCGCACTCTTGTCAATTATACAATTACACCATACATGTACATTACACATCATGGGTCTTAAAGGCGAAGTATACCTTTGGTATTTGTAATCATTCGATTGTTTTAATCCTATATAAATATAGTATACAAAATTACAATAAAAATAACCGGTACAAATTTCATTTCAAAAGTCATAGCCTTTTTGAGATTTCGCCGAACATCTGGAGAGGTTATGTCCGTGCGGGAAGAATAATCCATAATTGGAACCCCTAATCTGAGAAACGTCTCATGCAGAAAGGTTTCTCAGATTGAAATGTTTTTGAATACCTCACTCTAAAACCACATTCCTTAGAAAAGAATCGTTTCTCAAAATGTTATACATTATCAACAGCTGCAGTGCTTCTTACCAAGTAAGTTTTCACGGTGATTAATTTTTGGAGTAATTACCACAGGTATACCCTCCCTTGAATGTACATGTACCTTCTATTATTGTTGATTGCTAGGCCATACCGTATATTATTTATTTTAGCACCCTAGAGCTTCTTGTCATAAATTGTTGGCCTTTTACAAATTGTGTATTTTTCTAAATTCTGGTGTGGTTGTCTTTCAGGTTGGTACAGCACAGATTCGTGAAGATCGTGAGGCTTTTGCAATTATCCCTGTACCTCCTGCTGAAGTCAGGGATTTAGACTTTGCTAATGATGCAAACAAGGTGCTGTCAGCAATTGCTTCCAAGCTAGAGAAGAGCTCTATTACACAGAATGAAAGAAGGTTAGTCAGACTCCTTGGAGGGCTTAAAAAACAGAGACTCTTGATGAACAGAAGAACAACCTGGGCCCAATCTCATAGCGCTGCTTAACGGTAAGCAAGTTTTCTTGCTAACTGTGTAGCAGACAAATTTGCTGAAGCGTAGGTTAGCAAGAAAGATAGGGTCCACCATGGATTTGCATTGTTACGCGGTTCATTTTCATACAGTAAGCGCAGGAAGGTTAGCATGCCATTTCGTGTGCTTATGGTTCGCAGGGAAATGAAATGGAAGTCGCACTGTAAGCACAAAATTGGCTGTTAAGCAGCTCTGTGAAATTGAGCTCAGATGCTGAGAATTTGTTCATGAACAAAGGACAAAATCCAGAGCTCACAGGTTCAAGTCCCACTCTAGTAGTTAAAAAAAAAAAAAATCATCAAAAATTGTTTAAAATTTACCCAATTCACTTGTGGTTTATTACTTGACATTAGTTGTTTTACATCTGTTAATTTATAATGCACTGTGCATGTTAATCGTATCCTGGGAGCTGCCGACTGCAGAAAGTTTCCTTGAAAGTGAATCAATCTGTCCACATTCTGATCAACAAATTTGAAAATCTTCCTGATTTTGAAATTCCCCATTATGTTAAATGTAATTCTAAATATCTCCCCAATGTTGCACAAACTTCCTTTATTGCAAGCTGCAAATCATGGCAGCTGTGAAGCCTTCTAAAGTCACATAGCTCAGAAAGCTTCTAGTGTACATCAACAAAATCCTCAGAAAATTCTTCTGTAGAATGCACTTTCCAAAGACTATGCAAAATGCAGACATTACATCTTATATGTATCCCAGAAAAGAATGTAAGTCAAAATGTAGTTTTTAAAACGGGATTTCTTGAACACTTTTGTCTGACCTAGTCTTGACCTCATTTGACCTGACCGTCTTATAAATTTGATGCCAATATTTGATGTAATTATTAACCGCAAACCAAATATACAATTACTTTCTGGTTGAGATTGATGTGCCAATAGCTGGCATCGTGTTCTTTCAGGCTTTTAAGTACAGTGCACTGTATTTAAGATCTGTACATTGCACTTATCCGGGGGTATTACAGCATCCTTCCAAAAGTAACCTTGCCTTCTCTACTGGACCCCTTCTTCCTCTCTGACCTTCAACTCTGGTATTTATGTTTCAATTAGTGTATCTGTATGTAAATCTTGAACTTGATTACATATGAAATATAGCCACATTACATGTGAAACCTTTGCATTAGCAATACTCTACACCCATATAGTCGAGCACACTCTCTAGTCTCTTGATATGCCCTTCATCAATGACCTCAATTTCTGTTTTGAGGTATTAAAGTATCTTTAGAAGAACTTGTGTTACCCCTTGACATTTGAGTTCCTCAGATGCTTGTACTTTCCCTCAGAAGGTATTGACCTCATGATAGAAGTGTTACTCAGAACAAGAAAATTATTAAGTTTCAATCTGAAAGCTCATGTATCATACCAATTCTCCAGAGAAATAGTTCCATCTGAAAGCTCAATGATTCTAAAGTTCATACCAGTACCAATCCTCCAAAGAAATATTTCCATCTGAAAGCTCACTGATTCTAAAGTTCATACCAGTACCAATCCTCCAGAGAAATATTTCCCAATCCTCCATATAAATATTTCCATCTGAAAGCTCACTGATTCTAAAGTTCGTACCAGTACCAATCCTCCAGAGAAATATTTCCATCTGAAAGCTCACTGATTCTAAAGTTCATACCAATACCAATCCTCCAGCAAAAATATTGTCATCTCAAATTCCTTCGAAGTTCAGCAAATAGCAGTTTCTAAACACTCAAATCACTGTTTCTTATTTTGTTTGCTGCATTCGGATTATAAAGTATAAACTTTAGTTTTTTCTGACACAAGATTACACTTTCAGAGCTTGGTTTCATGGTGTATTGTTGAAAATGAGTGGATAGAAATAAAGTTACTCTTCCAAAAACCAATGATATACCTTGAAACGATGTATTTCTCTTCACCTTCTGAATAGGTTTGTGACTCAGCTGTTGACAGACTTGGTGTATTTTGTCTCCATGTTGCCTAATAATGGAGGTGATGCATTGTGTGTAGTGGTTCAGAACCCGGACAGAGACCGACAGAAACTGATGAGAGAACAAGACATCCTAAAGCAGGTAATAATGTCATTACTACAGTAAGCTACTTGTAACAGATATAGGGGGAAGAACTGCTGTTGCAGGTGTACATTCCATTACTTTTTTTTATCATTGTAAATTAGAATTAGAATTAGAATTGTTTATTCAGCCAATGATTAAAAACAATCACAGGAATTTGAAATATTGGTCTTACACCATCATTAAAAACTATAGTATTTTAACATACAATACGATAAAACTATAGTACAGAAGTACAGAAAGTAAAAGCCGTTTCCTCGCCTGTAATTATACCCCGGGTCACATATACACAATCAATACAAAAAAATATATATGTAAATACCTAAAACTACATTACTCTTAACATGGAAAATTCCTATTAAAATTGGTAAACCAGACAGTTTTCAGTCCCCTGTCCTTTTTTATGACAAAGGAAACAACAGCTGCTGCAGTTGTACAGTATAATTCATGCATAATGTGTACAAAATGAAATTGTTACATTTATATTTGCTTTGTGCATGTAGGCCTACTTAACACAAACTTGTACTTTAATATTATTTCAGGGACAAAAATTACATTATTGTTTCTTAAAAAACTATGTACTGTACCAAACCCTACAGTATGTGAACATGTACACGCTTAAAGTCATGTTTGAATTTGTGCATGGTGTGGGGGAAAAAAAAGGAATTATAACTAGTAAACTTGCTGGTATAACCATATTTAAATCTCTTTTGGAGCAAACACTGCTGCCAAAAGAGATTTAAAGGCACTGAACACGTTTTGTAATTGTCAAAGACCAGTATTCTCACTTGGTGTATCCCAACATATGCATAAAATAACAAACCTGTGAAAATTTGGGCTCAATTGGTCATTGAAGTTGCAAGAAAATGATGAAAGAAAAAACACCCTTGTTGTACAAATTAGTGTGCTTAATGATGAAAGAAAAAACACCCCTGTTGTACAAATTAGTGTGCTTTCAGATAGGAATAAAAGGCTTCTGGCCAGAAGTCTTTTATTATTTTAGTGAGAAATTATCTCTTTCTCAAAAACTATGTAACTTCAGAGGGAGTCGTTTCTCACAATGTTTTATACTATCAACAGCTCTCTGTTGCTCATTACCAAGTAAGTTTTTATGCTAATATATAATGTTTTGAGTAATTACCAAACGTGTACAGTGCCTTTAAACATGGTTGTACCCGCAAGTTTACTAGTTATAGTGACTTCTTAGATGTACATGCTTGTTAATTTCTCATTATCATCATAATTTCTGTCATCAGATCTTTAAGATTCTAAAAGCTCCCTTCACTGATAACGGAGACGGAGCTATGTTAAAGATGGAAGAGTTAGCTGATCCCAGACACGCCCCCTATCGTCACATCTGCCGTATCTCCTATCGTATCCTCAGATTGTCTCAGCAGGCTTACAGGAAGAACCAGGTTAGGATCATAATCCTCTTTATTCACCCGACTTATGCGCGGCTAGATGCAGACCCTAATTTTACATGCAGTTACACTTCCAAAATGGCAGACCACTTCCAAAATGGCAGACAGTGTAGCCACTGTGACATCATTGCAATGGGTTTCTAGCGATGGTGTTAACTGAGTGTTATTAGTGATCTTTCTCTAGTCGTCACCAAACCAAAACGATCATGGAGTGATTGTTCTGCCGCTCCTCGCTTCTGGAACAAACTTCCCAAACTCAGTGAAGACATGTGAGACTGTTGATGATTTCAAGATCAAATTGAAGTCACACCTAATAACACGCCATATTGAATGACTTTTTCTTCTTGTGAGTGCCTTGAGCACCCTTTGGGTGGATATGTTTTGCGTATTATAAATATCTTTATTATTATTATTAATTTTACCTAAGCTCTAATACAATGAACCATTAGTGAGTTAGATTAGAATGATACATATATCTGGCTCAATGCCTTGCTTGGTCACAAGTGAATGCTTAGTCTGAATTCCTTCTAATTAAAGGCAAGACACATTTGGTAGTTATCAAAGATAAGTATCCTCACTTAGTGTATCCCAATATATGCACAAAATAACAAGTCTGTGTAATTTGGCGCTCAATTGGCCATCAAAGTTGCAAGAAAATAGTGAAAGAAAAATCACCTTTGTTGCATATATTTGTGTGCTTTCAGATGCCTGAGCAAGGCTTCATGCCTGAAGCCTTGCTCAGATTCAAATTTATGGGGTGACATTACCCTGCCTTGAATACTCTCTAACTCTCATCCTTGAACTCAAAGCTGAAAGCGTTTTGTCTTTACAGGAATACATTGCTAAGCAGTTTGGCTTCATGCAGAAGCAGATTGGTTATGACGTTCTTGCTGAAGACACCATAACTGCTCTGCTACACAACAATCGTAAACTCCTTGAGAAGCACATCACAGCCACTGAGATTGAGACATTCGTCAATCTAGTACGCAAGAATGGAGAGTGCAGGTTAGTTTTAGTTTGTGTTTGGCCTTTCTCAGTCCATAAAACAACAATTTGATTCTGGGTCAGGTATGTGGGTCTGACAGGAGAGGAATTGGTCATCCCAAAATTGATTAGCTTTTTCTTGAGTTATTGTTATTTTATATATTTGGTAATGAAATCAAGGATACCTCATAAGTCAGGCATGCAACTCTTACGCGGATTTCCGCGTTTTATAAAATAGAAATCCGCCGTTACGAAAAAATAAAATAAAATAAAACATGAAAAATAAAACACGCTTAAAGAAACAAAGGTTCAGGATTTTTAAAGTCTGGCTCCGCGGAAGTTTACACATACAAAAGCATTACACAGTCCAGACACAGACACAAGTCTCGTACAGCATACCTTCTACACTATTTTTTGCACAGTCTGGCTCCGTAGTGTTTTCATTGCTTTTTGTATAAGGGGATGCGGCGGGAACCAGACGCTGTAAGAGTGCAAGTGAACCACGCGATCGATAGGTGTTTGCTCGAAAAATATCAATGGCGTCTAGGAAAGACATCGTTGATCGGTAATTGTCCTCGTTTTTTTCGGCCGAAGAGTTGCATGCCTGATAAGTGAACCGGTCACTGTAGCTGGTAAGCCTTATAGGGAACCCAAATACTAGGGTACTTGCTGTGTGAACCAGAAACACTAGCGTTAACCCCTACTCTTCCAATATATGTGTTCTGGGGTCTTTTACGAGCTCTACCAATCATAGTTCACTGGACCTATGGCTTAATGTTCCATCGGAAGGATAAATCAAGTATTGTAAAGTATCTTGCTCAAGGACACAAGTGTAACGACCGGGACTCCCAAACCCACACTCTGCTGATCAGAAGCCCACACTCTGCTGAACGGAAACACTACAGCTTGAGTCCGACATACTCTTCCACTCGGCCTCGACACAGAGTTTGGGTAGAGTAAGAAGTTCAGACCTGCCCGAGACCAATACAACCGTTGTACCCTCAATTCAATGCAACCTTAGTGATATCCAAATTCTTGCTTGACGTTTTGTTCTGTTTACTTTGTTTCCTCAGATTCTTGGAGTACCTTTCAGATCTGTGTGTATCTAATAACCAGGCTATTCCTGTCACTCAAGAACTCATCTGTAAATCAGTGCTCAATGACAGAAACTCAGATATACTCATCGAAACAAAGTAAGCTATGTATGAATAGGGTTTCTGTTCATCCAGTAGGCCTGACATCAAGTATTAAGATTGTGTCTGCTAAAGAAAGAGATGAAATAATCAAAGCAAACTTCAAATTGTAAACCCTCTTGCTGTTTGACCATTAAATATCAACCACTCTTGTTTTGAACATTAGATGCACTTTGCCAGCGACAGCTCTGTACACAAACTGGGAAGTTGATCGTTTGGTCAACTTACTGGTAAATGCTATGGAAAGAGAGTTATACAATTCATTGTACTACTTAAGTTGAAACAATCCCCTTCTTCTGTTGCTTCCTAATACTCAACCTCTAGCTGGAGCAGATTGCTTCAAATTTAGACAAGTCAAATATTTTATTTGAGACATTGTTATGGAGAGCGTGTTAGGTGGGAAATGTTTGCAGTACTTTTGAAAAGAAGAAACAACCAAAATATATTGCTTTTAAAAAAATGTTGAGCTACTCTCTGTTGTTTCATAAGAAACACCTTCAATCATAAAGTTCTTACTTCCCGTCCAGGTTGGTTAGAACCCAGATGGAAGTTGAGATGGAGGTTGAAGCAGATGATGGCAGCACAGAGCCAGTCTATACCATAGAAGAGGAGGAGGAGGTTGTCTTGTTCTGGAAGAATAACAGCAAGTCTAAGAGTATCCGAGAGTTAGCCATGGGAGCTGCTGAAAATGTGAAGGAGGATTCTAACATCTTGAAATATTACAGGTCAGGAATTTAAACCATGGTGTTGCCACACATGACTAAGATAATATAGACCGTTATAGTCCATGGTAGGAAAAGCCATCCGCAAGCTTCTCAAAATTCTTGTTGATATTTAAATCTTTTATAAAAGTTATTGTAATTTTCAGTGGAACAAAGAAAAACTGTCTGAAGCGGGACTTGTTAATATCCTGCTCACATTATTTTTCTGCTCAAACCAAAATTAGTTACAAAATATACCCAGTCAATTTCCCTTTTTATTACTTTAAAAACAATTACTTTATTATTTGTTACAGATATCAGTTAGATCTATTCTCCCAGATGTGCTTGGATCGTCAGTACCTAGCTATTAATCAGATTGGTCCACAATTAGACATAGACCTGATCCTACGCTGTATGTCTGATGAGACATTACCCTATGACCTCCGAGCTTCATTTACAAGACTCATGCTTCATATGCATGTTGATAGGGACCCACAAGAACAGGTTACACCCGTCAAATATGCAAGACTGTGGTCTGAGATCCCTACACAGATTACTATAGATGAGTAAGTGAATCTTTGGCTGTGACCTTTCAGAGATAGAATTCATGAATATTCATTTCAAGCAAGACTGTGGTCTGAGATCCTAAACATGTTACTATAGATGAGTAAGTGAATCTGGGACAGTGACCTTTCAGAGAAAGAAATCATGAATATTCATTTCAAGCAATACTGTGGTCTGAGATCCTAAACATGTTACTATAGATGAGTAAGTGAATCTTTGGCTGTGACCTTTCAGAGATAGAATTCATGAATATTCATTTCAAGCAAGACTGGTCTGAGATCCTAAACATGTTACTATAGATGAGTAAGTGAATCTTTGGCTGTGACCTTTCAGAGATAGAATTCATGAATATTCATTTCAAGTTGTTCTGATGTAGATACCTAATGTAATTGATAACATTGATTTCGATCTTACACAGTTATGATAGTGCCAACAACATCAGTCACACTGGTAAGGAGGATACACAGCATAAATTTGCTCAAACTATCAAGTTTGTTGAAGACTATCTGTGCAATGTTGTGTCTGCTTCCTGGTCTTTCACCGATAAAGAGCAGAATAAACTCACCTTTGAGGTAGGTTGGTTAATCTGGATACAGTGTTATAGAGCTGTAGAGCAGGAAATGTGGAATTTAGCTGCTAAGCAAATACTAGCAGGGCACCAGTACAAACAAATATGAGCCTGCATTACCGTTAAGTTGCATTTCGGCTGGTAACCTAATTCTGCTAAGTGAGACATGTCTGTGCTTAGCAATTTGTGTGTGCTTTTGGTGATTAGATCACATTTGTAACGAAACACTGATGGAGCCAAAGTTCATGGCAGTGCTGACTGCAGAACTCTGCGCTTAGAAGTACAGGGCACAGCAAGTGTAGAGTAGACCATTCCCACAAAATATGTAAATTGTACATCGAGCCGGTGCGCACTAACACTTTGGTAGGCAATATGATGGAACATCACGCCTTTTTGTATGGGGCTGATGGTGACATGACGCAGACGCGTTTGTGCGTCTGCTTAGTGCACATCTCTATGGCGTTTGCCAACCAATAGTGTCTGTACGCATGCGTGAATGTAATGAGCATAGTTAATGGGAAGGGTCTATTCTGCTGGGGTAAGCAGAGCAATGAAGTTGAACCCAACCTTAGTATGTCCCAATGGATTCATTAATTGAATGTCTGGGTGAAGCAGTGAAGTAGCTCAGATTCTGTACACAATGAACTGTGCTTGACTACATAGAGTCGTCAGCTTGTTTTGTGTCCCACATGAACATTTAAAATTAACTCACAATTAACAGTTATTTTTGTCAGAATTATTACTGAAAAATAAAGTTACAAATTGTTTTTGTTTTTGTTCAATACTTGACCAGGCTAGTTCATTAAAAGTCACTGTTATATTATTCATTGTTGATGGATTGTGAATGCTTTTTTTCAATGGCCTTTAATCGTTAAGTAAGTGCAAATTACACAAAGTACACACATTCTCAAATATGCCTCCCTGTGGAGACATCTTTTGTTCTTTCCTTTGTCCCTGTACTTAACATCTTCCAATTGACTTTGTACACACAAATTTCTTGTGGATCACCCCAGTCTTTAGAACTCCCCCCATGGATACCTTTTTGTTTTCTTATTTCTGTTTTGTCCTTGGTCTCCATAAGGTACTGAATATGAGCACAAAACACACCACAATTTACGATCGCCTTTGCTTATTTTGATCTCTGCATATGAAATTCACTGTGCAAGTCTCACGCATATTCAAACATTTGGACCCGTTGAATTTTGTAAGTGTTTTTCCTTCATGCGTTAAAAGCAATGTACGTGGGACCAAAGTCCAAAACTGTTTGAATAAACGCAAGACTTGCACAGTCTACAAGCCCAATGAACTTTCTGACAAAAACAAAAACTTTGTTGTTGTTGTTGTTGTTGTGACTTAAAAAGGCTAAAATTGTCACAATTTGCTGATAAGAACTAATTGACTGTTACAACAAACAATAATGTACTTAACAATTAAATCTTCTCAGGTGGTGAACCTTGCAAAGCACCTGATCTACTTTGGCTTCTACAGCTTCAGTGAGCTTCTTCGACTGACCAAGACCTTATTGTCCATTCTAGACTGTACTCCAGCCACTGGACTGCCTCTGGGTAAACTAGACCCTAAGGCAGATATAGGTCAGTATTATGGTCAAACCTCTTTCTTTATGTCATGTGTAAATATGTCAAATGCAGCTGGAGTTTTGAAGGTGGAATGAGACATTTCATGACAGCTCAAAAGAATAACAAGTATGTTAAACTTTTTTTTAAATTAATATGCAAGTCAATGTGAAGACTTGTCAAAATGAAATGATTACAGTTGGAGTTGGGGAGTGCCTTGTCTGGGCTATATTTACAGATTATGCTGCTGACTATCTCCAACATGAGTCTTTAGCTTACAGTAAGAGACCAGCTACATGTATTGTTGCTGTTGCCTCTGTGGTCGTTATCTGATTGGATAACTAGAGCAGTTAACTGTCCAACCCCGACCCTCAAAATACCTGCTGTGTTTAACACTGATTGTGATGTGAACTTGTTTATGTGTGAGTGAGGTGCAAAGTTGTGTTGTCCACACCGTTATTTTTCAGGTAAGAAATCAGAAGTTGCATATGAAGGTACAACATGTGTTGTTGTTTTTTTTTTCAAAAACTGAATGGAATAAACCCTTGATAGAAGGTGTTGCATGGTGAAGATAGAAAACAAAATTCTTTCTTGTTGGTACAGCATGTAATTATACTCTCTGCTTGAAAAAAGTGATGGCTCTGAAATTCCAAACTCAGAGAACAAAGCAACCATCTTATTTCAGATGCCATTACGTCTTTCAAGAAGAGGTCATACAAACTACAAATTGGGTCTTGGTAGAGTGAATAAATACACAAATCTGAAAGATCACATTGGGATTTCTTCATTTATGGGTAATAGGCATGTTTGTATGGGATAAAGTAAACTACAGTAATTGTGTCGCAAATTTCAAAATACTCAATTCTAAAGAACAATGTTGTACCTTCTCTTGAACAAGACTAGTTCACCATGCACTGTTTGTGTTTTGTAAACATTAAATTATTAAAGAATCTCTCTCATGTAATGCAAACCATTAATAATTAATTACTGATCTTCCATTTTGTTAATAATACACTTTTTGGTTGCTGATTGAAAATACTACCGCTACATTTAACCAATCAGATCAGTTGCATGTGACAAGATGAATCAATTAATTTTTGTTGTTGGCAGTGCTCCATGATTCGTTAAAAATGCAAAAAAGTGGACCAAGCAATCCTTTAAAAAAATTCTCTTTTTAAATCCAATTTGCATGTTGCTGGTTAAATCCTATACATTTGCTTTCTTGGTAAGAAAAAGCTAGAATTGCTTTGGGCAGCTGTGACCAGAATCCATGCTTCATTCATGCGTTGTAAAACTGTTCTTCTAGTGCTCATCTAAAAGGGTCAATAGTAATTACCAATAATTCTCACAAAAGCTGCAGACTTGCAAATGTTGTGCACAATAAGAGCCAATGTTTCATTCATGTGTGACTGTTTGTGTATGTAGGTGATTGACTGCATCTATAGTCATTTTCCCATCAATGAATTTTTGAAGCCATTATATAAAAAATTCAGCTTTGATGCAACATTTGTAACTCACATGATAAAATGCCCGTAGATGTTAGAGTGATGTCATTGTGATGTCATTACTGAAAATAGCAATATGACATTATAAACCTGCTTTTGTGATGGAATTTGATAAATCCAGGCATGTCTGCAAGCTTTTGAAGCACAATAGTAATATTTGAACTTTTCGATTTATAAACTAACACCAAAAAGAAATTAACATGGAAAGTGGTTTAAGCTTAAATTGCAGGTGATTGCTTTCTTACTTTTTTTTTTTTTTTCTCAGAACCTCCTCCCCTTCACTCTTACCCCTGTTCCATGTTTCTCAATGATCCATGAAGATATGTCAATCATAAAATGTTACGAACATAGAATCAAAAGTAAATCTGAAAACATAAAAATTACGACAAAATAAATCCAATCAAAGAGAGAGAGAGCTCTCTATTGAGGAACGGGACGTTGTTAGAACTATCTAACTTTTAAAAAACTAAACAAATTGCGCCCACTAGGCTTTTGATTCAACCTAGAACCAGCTCAGAGTTTTCAAATTCAACCTCATCCCCAATATAACTAGATGAACACTTCACCAAGTAAAGAGGACGGATTGTTGATAATGTTCTCTGATAACTAGACAGGTCTCTAGACAGATTCACATGATTTTTATTAAGTTTGTTACAATGAATTGCTGTGCTGTTTAATGACAAACAGATATTGAACTTATATTCTTGTGTCACTGGTTGTTACAAATGGCAATGCATATTTGAAGAAATCAAAGAAGTGTTAAATCCTGGATTCGGGACTATGCGTTGTGACCAAAGTGCATCCAACAAAAACAAATCTTCATTGTTGACTTCGTAGATTTGGTCATCAATAATTCATTTACCCTCAGCGGGATGCTGTTTTGTATCTAAAACAAAATCCAGTTGTGTCTCGAGGTTCAAGATCTGTCCTGGTGGTTGTCAAATTCCTTCACACAACCCTCCTGCCCCGTACCTCTCCTTAGCTATTGAATAAACTGCCTTCTAACCAGCACCCTAATCTCCATTCTCATTCTCACTTCACTCTTCTTTTTGACAGAGCCTCCTAAACAAGGTATGAAACACGGTTCGCATCCCCTACTACTCCTTCTATTGTTGGTCTATTTGTTTGCCCTCACCCTAATAGAGTCATTGCATGCTACTCCCATACTGCATGATTGTTGTGGTATAGTTGGTCGCTGCCATCGAGTGGCAGTCTGTAGTAATGATCAGGTTGGTATTTCAGATAATTTACATGTGCTCTCACCAAAGTAAACTTTCCATTTTCATTTTTCCCACCCTATTTTTGTTTTTGGACAGTAAAATTTGTCAAGGGTATCCAGTACCTTGGATAGATAAAGGACTAAATAATTTCAGAATGATATGTTTTTAAAAACACTTTGGGTTGAACAAAGAAACATTGACTACAGGGGGACTTTAACCTGCGACCTCCAGATTAACAGGCTGGCGCCCTACCAATTTAGCTATCTAGCCCTAATGTTGGCGATCTCTTTTTGTTGTTGATGTCTTTGTTCATTGGTGTGTTTGAAAAAACAATTTTGTATATGAGCAGGTAACACAACTGTGCAACTTGAGCTCATTCTGTCGGGATTAGTAACTAAAATGGTGCTACTATAAAGACTCTGAAATTTGAAAGACTTTAACAAAAAGGATCTGGGTGCTTTGACAGACGTTCTCACTTTGCTTTTGTGTTAAAAACCAATGGGAACATCACTAAAAATCAATGTTTCATGCATTTGGAGAACAAAGATGCGTCCTTGATTTACCGGGTCGACTGTAAAATGCTTTGGTTAACCAGTCCAAGTCTAGACAGAAATTTTTGGAAATCTTTACAATTGCACAAAAATTTACGTACATTTTGTTTGTTTATCGTTTGAAATGAGTGTTGCCAAATCGTAAAGAGCAATTTACCTCTCTCAAAAGACATGCCAGTTTGTATTTGGAGTTTCTTTACTCCCATAGTGGTACAACTTATGGAAATAGACGTGTAATACATACTTAAGTGTTTGATTTTGTTTTGTACACATGTTAAAGAAAATGTTTTTGAATAAGATTTGCATTGTCAATGGATAACCCTCACTGCCAAAAGATTCAAATTGACAACTCTTGAACGACCAATCTGGTGTTTCCCCGACTATAGCACATGACTAAACAGTACTCGGGATTGTGTTTGAACATCTTAAGCCCGTTTCACAAGAGCGCTCTAAGCGATGGTCGTTTGCAACGAAATCGCATCGGTGTCATGAAATCAATGAATTTGCGTCGTGTGAAAGGAATCCGTGTGATGAAATTACCTGGGACCCGCGTTATAAACAACCGGGATCAAGACCTCCTCCAAAAATCGCATCCCTGTTTAGAATTGCCAAGATCGGTCGTGTGAAACGACGCACGTTATGATACCAAGGTCCCATGCGATCACACAACGATCACGCATGCGCAGCGGGAGAAATGTCGTTAGTTTGTTCGAGCATTACTTCCTCCGTTAACATGGCGTCGGTGGAAGAAATGTTCGTGTCGCAAATTATGTTAAGTTACCTTTGTTTTTGGATTTGGCATTTCCACTTGCCATCTCTGACAAAACACTTTCCGCTACATTCATCTTCGGAGTTCGTCAGGAAACTGAGAATTCGCACGAAAAAGCAGAAATGTCGCGCCGAGAAAACGATCGATGGTACCCTAAACGCATTTACGTAACATTAAACGGGACACCGACAGAGGACCAGCGAACTAATAAATAACCAATGATGACCTTTGACCCAATACGTAGCGATCTCACGAAAACGAGGGACGTTGGGAACGCGAAGTGTCATCGTGTGAATGTTTGTCATGATATCGCACGCAACCTTTGGTACAGACAACTGGCGCCCAAAACGATGGACGTAAGTTTCCGATTCTCGTGTGAAAAGGGCTTTAAACAGTACTCAGGATTGTGTTTGACCATCTCCAAAGGTGTTAGTGTGTGTCTACCCTGGAAATTAACTTACTAACAACTTAATTGATTGTGTGATACTATAACTTTTACTTTATTTCTTATTTTGGTAATCATCATTTAATAGCAATCTTATTCATTCAAAAGATATGTCCAATTATTTCACTAAATAAATATGTTTCTTGTGAAGTGTTAGTTGTGACTATCGGCTGATTTAATACAATGTAATAGTAGAAGTGTTCCAGGCATGTTAGTAGCTGATGTATACCACCTTTACCACTATTTTCTTTTGTTTCTATTCTTCCACTTTGCTCTCAATTATTGTTTTAATACCCAAATAAAATCTGTTTTCATTTTCTCGTGATGAAGAAAACGCCTTTAAACCTTTGAAAGTTAAGATTCATTCGGAATGTTTTAATAGAAATAGGAAGAAATGTTCAAATGTTTTTGATTTGTTTTTGAGAATGAACATTATCAAAATGACCAAACTACAATCATTATTTATCATGCAATTTCCAAGTGTTGAAACTTAATTCCCTTTCATTTAAAGTCCATGGTAAAATTAAAACACTATGCAAAGTTGTGTGTTCAAGGCAGTGTACTCCAGCTTTTGTTGTTGTTTTTTTGTGTTTTTTTCAATTACAAAGTTGTGGAGTGTATGACTACTCCACATTTCGAGCTACATGTAGTTTGTCTGCATTTCCACATTTGCAGTTATTAAGAATGCTAAATTTATTTCCATGTTGAGTTTGATGTGTGAAGTTATTGTTATCTGTAACCTTTGTATAATAGGCAACCCTTGGATACGTTGGCATATTCTGGAGAAGTCAACAACCAAAATGTCTCTCAACTAACCATGCCTGTTGTGTTTCCTACTTTTCTGCTTTTCTTTCTCTATTTCTTTTCGCTATTTCATCATTCTGGTCTGAAGGAAGTGTATATCATTTGTGAAATGTTATGGATGATGTATTCTAAGCATTGGTTTTGAACGAGGATTGAATTTGTAAATTTATTGTAAAGTGTCTTTAAAGTAACTTGATATACCTATTTTACCATGTTTTAATTTTATGATAACTTTATATTAACAATGTTTTTGTCTCATCATAAATTATTTTTTCTCAAGTAAGGCCAAATCGTTTTGTGATAATTTTGTTTTCATTTTGGCGTGGTGATATAAGCTAAAATGAAGCCCCAAAATTTACAAAAAACTCCCAAAACATAAAATCGCCTGTTACTATGGAAACGGGCTAAATATTTATATTAAAAGTCTATTTTGTTCATTTGCACCGCAAGTCCTTTCTTCCTGCAAAGTAGGATGTTTTTGGGGTTTTTTTTCTTCTGTGGACACATATTTCAAGTGAAATGACTGGTAATATGAATTTTGTCATAGCTATTTGTTTTTATAAATATTGATGTGTGGGTGTGGCCATGATTAAGAAGAAATGACTTACATCTTATTGTTTTACCCTCTAATATATTACTTATATGCAGAAGTTAAATCTGTTCTTGGTAAGAAACTTATTTGTTATCAGTTTGTTTGGTGGAATGCCAGTAGCTTTGTTTCAATCTGCAGTCATAGAGAAATTGATTTTGTGGTTCAAGATGCGCAAAGCATGAATGAATGGCACGATCCATGTATGCCTGGAGTAGAGTTGTCTGCAACCTTTTTAAGCTCATGTTAAATAACAGACTAAGCTGAAATTCTTCCAGTACTACATTTTGTCAGCACGAGGAAAAGTGTAGCAAATTCAGGTTGTTATAATCTGCTGCAGTTGTACAACATCGTATTAGTTCCAAATGTTTCTTAAGGAATGCATGATACAACAGCGGACTGTTTTATTGCTGTTTGCAAAACAGTATAATTGCAATGTTGTTTCATGTTAATTGCCAATCAAAGCACATTATGCATCAATTTCGATTGACAAAAACTCTTTGCGTTTAATATAATGAGGAGTAGCAAAGTTAGTTGGATTTACTTGTTGTTGTTTGCATGTGTGTTTGTGTGTTGGTGAAACAGATGTGTTTTTTCAATGAGAGAGGATTATTTTCAAACTTGTCTTGCGTTATAAAAACAAATACATAACTTGTCTTACGGTACCTGAGACACGTACTTGGAAACAATATGACTTAGCACCTGTATTTATCCAATATTCATCACATCGTCGTGTACCAGGAAGAAGTGTGTAAGGCTCTATGCTCTTCTTCTATGTACACAAAGTACATTTTCCAATAACAGAAGGCCATAAGCAATAAAAAAAGGCTCCTGACAAAAAAAAGTGGCATTACTGTTACATTTTTGTTGCCAGAATCCCATGCTCAATATAACCTTCCTATGATGACAATGAATGGCTGAAAACCGATCAAACTTTCACATTCAGTTTTCTCGGGATACAATTTTGCACATTAATTGCTTACACCCTTTCTCCAGTAACTTTTCCTTCTTCCACGCACACGACGACGACGTCAATTACGCTGAGGTGACTGATTATAGATCTTTTTGAATTACGTACATTACTACCAAGTTAAACCGCATCAATACAGATGTATCTGAAGGGGTTGTATGAGCGATAGACCACTCCACTAAGTCATTTTTATCAAGTATCTGTCAATCACATGGGTCGCCCATGTTGGATGCACGAATGGTATGTGCGT
This sequence comes from Leptasterias polaris, assembly GCA_037783415.1. Taxonomy (NCBI): domain Eukaryota; kingdom Metazoa; phylum Echinodermata; class Asteroidea; order Forcipulatida; family Asteriidae; genus Leptasterias; species Leptasterias polaris. The sequence continues at coordinate 1,212,950 of JAZGTN010000098.1, forward strand.
CTCACTCTGCACAGTGCAACACACAAGGGCACAACACAGCAATCTTAATGGCATTTTTAATGTTTGTTTGTTTTTTGTTTTTTTTTCTTTTTTTTTGGGGGGGGGGTACAATTTAGAGGTTGTAAATGATAAATCAAGAAGGAGAAATTTCAGACTTAGATCAGCGAAAACTGTCACCCCTGTCAGACTATTAAGAGGCAGAGCTTTATGGATCATTCTTTTTGCTGTTTTTAACAAGAGAAAGAGGTAATACCAGAACTAAGCTTCAACCAGACATGTTTGTGATTTAACAATAGGAACAGTTGAGCCCAAAACAGTGTGTATAGACGTACGAGTTAAAAGCATATCTCATGTACAGTATGGGTTTTTGTTTAGGTGTCATTGTTAAGGAACTTTTTAAGCTACATCTTGTACTAATGTTTATTATTTGCTTAATTAACAATTGGAGATTGTTTTTTAACTTTCACAAGTGTTAACAACTTTTGATAATGTAATCCAGTAAGGATTTGAGTAAAATTTGTTTGTTTCTTCACTATCCTCCTATTGGTAGGAAAGGGCGGTGTGTTTCGTTCTATTCATGGAGTAGGTGCAGTGATGACCAACATGGTTCTAGGCAGTGGTTTACCTCATTCACCACTCACCCATCATCCCCAGGGACCTAGTGTAGCAAGCACTGTGGGAGGTTTGGACAACCAGAACAAAGAAGATGAGCTTGTCATGGAAACCAAACTGAAAATCATACAAATCCTGCAGGTATTCTCATGTTAGAAGGAAAACAGAGCTGCCGACTCTCCCTGATTCTTGCCGAAAGTTCCCTGAAAATAAACCAATCTTTCCATGTTCTAATGAACAAATTTGAAAATCTTCCTGAATATGAAACCTTGTTGAATGTAATTCTTAATATCTCACTGATTGTTTTACAAAATCTCCCCGATTGCAAGATGAAAATGTTGGCAGCTCTGGAAACAACTGTATGGAATGGAAAGATCATTATTTGAACTGCGCCCAAGTTCATGGCTCTGCTTTACCGCGGAATTATGCGCTTGGGCCCCACATAATAGTGTGCTTTACAGGGCGCCGTAAGCACAGAATTATGTGCTTGGGCCCCACATAATAGTGTGCTTTACAGGGCGCCGTAAGCACAGAATTATGTGCTTGGGCCCCACATAATAGTGTGCTTTACAGGGCGCCGTAAGCACAGAATTATGTGGTAAGCACTGTGGTAAGCAGAACCCTGAAATTGGACCCTAATCTGTTGACCCACCACTGTGTTATGTGAAAAAGTATTTAGATTTGGGAAATTTCCAGTCTCACACATCTGAACTTATTTTGGATAAACAAATATATATCTAGCATCCTGAGATTTCAAGTGGTAATTTAAAACAGCCATGGAAATTTTTATTTGATTTTAAAAAGAGTGAAGGACCAGAATTGCCTTTTGCATTTTTCACTCAATGTACAGTCATAATGGTATCATGTTTGAGTGTTAAATTGGAAAACTGTTTGCAATGGAAATCTGGCTGAAATGTATTTATTGTATAACACTTTACACTGGCAAAACATCTGAAAGTAAATAAAAGGCACATTAAACAAACTAAAACCATGACAAAGGCTAGGATGTTGAGATATACTTGAACCTTTTCCCCTTATACTGCTGCACATCTTTGTTCTCGTCATCTTACAATATATCACAGTCCAAAAAGAAATGTGAACATCTCCTCTCCATGGAAATGTTGTCTTTCTTTTTTGTACTGTTCATTGTAGCACTCGCCTTCAGTTGCCGTCAGGCCTTCTGTCAGATGTTTTTCAAAAAATGTAAAAAGAGGACTTTTACTAAACTCCAACATGCTTTTTATAATTTTGTTATCAGTTTATTTTGAATGTTCGTCTTGACTACCGCATCTCCTGCCTCCTCTCCATCTTCAAGAGGGACTTTGATGAGAGTAAAGATGTGACAGATATACCTCAATCTCGACAGAGTGTAGATGGCAATGAGAGCCCTGGTATCAATCTGGAAGCCATAGGTATGTACCTTGTAAAACCAATAATTATATCAAGTTGGAAAACGATGGAAGCTATAGGTATGTACCTTGTAAAATAAATAGTTATATCAAGTTGGAAAAGTATGGAAGCTATAGGTATGTACCTTGTAAAACCAATAATTATATCAAGTTGGAAAACGATGGAAGCTATAGGTATGTACCTTGTAAAATAAATAGTTATATCAAGTTGGAAAAGTATGGAAGCTATAGGTATGTACCTTGTAATATCAATAGTGATATCAAGTTGGAAAAGTATGGAAGCTATAGGTATGTACCTTGTAATATCAATAGTTATATCAAGTTGGAAAAGTATGGAAGCTATAGGTATGTACCTTGTAAAATCAATAATTATATCAAGTTGGAAAAGTATGGAAGCTATAGGTATGTACCTTGTAATATCAATAGTGATATCAAGTTGGAAAAGTATGGAAGCTATAGGTATGTACCTTGTAATATCAATAGTTATATCAAGTTGGAAAAGTATGGAAGCTATAGGTATGTACTTTGTAAAATCAATAATTATATCAAGTTGGAAAAGTATGGAAGCTATAGGTATGTACCTTGTAATATCAATAATTATATCAAATTGGAAAAGTATGGAAACCATCGGTGTGTACTGTGTACCAATGTAATATCAATAGTTTTATCAAGTTGGAAATCTATTCACGACTAAGTGCAGGATTGGGAAGTATAAAAATACACGATTAGTTTTAATCTGAAAGTTTAACAATTGCAAAGGTCATACTCATACCAATCCTCCAGAGAAGTATTTGTTTTGGATAAATTTCACTTAAACTCCCATGGGTTACTATGGAATTACTTTAAACTTTACAAAAAAATAAATGACACTCAAGCTAATCATTTAAAGTTTAAAAATCTGTTGAATATTGAGTAGTTGATTTACATACTCCTGACTAAATCATTGAAGGTCAGACATATTCAATATTCAATATTTGATATATGTATATTCCTGACTTTCATAATACAGGAGATCAAGCTGAGGGTATATTTGAAAGTCAGACAGACGGCATTGATCTTGATCTTGATTCCCAAGGAGGCAGGACTTTCCTACGTGTTCTCCTTCATCTGACTATGCATGACTATCCACCTTTAGTATCAGGGGCCTTACAGCTTCTCTTCAGACACTTCAGCCAGAGACAGGAGGTGCTTCAAGCATTCAAACAGGTACGGTGTGACTGAAAGATAAACCTCAGTTCTGATTAATCAGTTTGTAGGAGGTGCTTCAAGCATTCAAACAGGTATAGTACGGTAGAAGGGTAAACCTCAGTTCTGATTAATCAGTTTGTAGGAGGTGCTTCAAGCATTCAAACAGGTACGATATGACTGAAGGGCCAAACCTCAGTTCTGATTATTCAGTTTGTAGGAGGTTCTTCAAGCATTCAAATGGGTATGGTATGACTGAAATATAAACCTAAGTTCTGATTAATCAGTTTGTGGGAGGTCCTTCAAGCATTCAAACAGGTACGGTATGACTGAAGGGCCAAACCTCAGTTCTGATTATTCAGTTTGTAGGAGGTTCTTCAAGCATTCAAACGGGTATGGTATGACTGAAATATAAACCTAAGTTCTGATTAATCAGTTTGTGGGAGGTCCTTCAAGCATTCAAACAGGTACGGTATGACTGAAGGGCCAAACCTTAGTTCTGATTATTCAGTTTGTAGGTGATTCACGCTTTCAAAATGGTATGGTATGACTGAAAAATAAACCTCGGTTCTGATTAATCAGTTTGTAGGAGGTGCTTCAAGCATTCAAACAGGTACGATATGACTGAAATATAAATCTCAGTGTATCAGTAAATTGAACAATGAAGATGAAATTAAATTGATGTTTCTTTCCCAAGGTTCAACTCCTGGTCACAACTAGCGATGTTGATAACTACAAACAGATCAAGACAGATCTGGATGCATTGAGACTTTTAGTAGAGAAGTCTGAACTCTGGGTGTATAAGAGCAAGTATGACGCAAAGTCTAAAGATGGAGAGAAGTCTAAGAGCAAAGGCAAAGGATCTAAGAAAGTAAGTTGCTCATTTCACTACACATTATCAAGATGATGTCGGAGGTGTGGCCAGTTTCTCGATTTTCTTAAACTTGTTGATAAATTTATTTGTTGGCCTTTCAGATGAGTTGTGGTTTTTAAAAGAGTCACAATTTGTACAAATTACATACTTATTGGGTTGAGTTGCTGCTTGCTGAATTAACTCGCTGGTAATAGGTCTCTTGCATTGACCATCATGATTGATGTTAACCAATGGAAGCGTTCACGCGTGTAGACGCTGTGCACGACTCTCAGCCAGTGATAGCTCTTTATGTGTGCACGTTCCATCAGTGATGGTGGCCAATGCAAGGGGTCTATAATTGAAGTATTGAGGGGTTTTTGTTGGAAGTGATACAGAAAAGGTTGATATGATTATCCTTGTACTGAAGTGAAGTATTGACGCCATTTCTGTTCACATTACTCAACTCAGCACATGGCATCTACAGCTTTGTTTTCCATCCAAAGAATACTAAAGACACTTTTGTTTTTTTAAATGACCTATAGCAAGCCAAAAACATCCACAATGGCCTAATTGCATGACTCTGCTTACCACATATTTTCGGCATGTGCGGTGCCCTGTAAAGCACATGACTCTATGGGCTGTAAGCACAGAAGTCCTTGGTAAGGAGAGCAATCAAATTGGACCAAGGGCCCAATTATCATAGAGCTGCTTAAGCAGAAAATACTGCTTAACAATTTTCTGCTAAGCAGAAATATGCAGGATACCAGTCACAAATGGTACACGTGGTATTGTATTTTGGCTGGTAACTATATTCTTGTAAGCATAGCTATTTAGTGCTTAGCATTTCTATGAAATTGGGCCCAGTTCATGCAAGTACCGGTACAAGAGGTTATATCCCATATAAGTGCTGACTAAGTGGTTAATTAGACATGCATCTTTTCAGCCTGACCAGCTGGTTTCCTATTTTTCTCTTCTTTTTTAGTTCCTTAGAATCCTTTTTTCTAAAAACACTGTACAAAGTATTGTGTACCAGGCAGTTTCCTCTTTTATTAATGTCTGGTCATCAGTGGTACCCAATCTATACAATCATGCCATTGGCTTTGCAATGGCATTCTTGTGTGATTTATAACTAGTAGTTTTTAACCACTACACTAACAGTCATTTCTTAATCCTGACTCGTTCCCCACCCACCAGTTACATTTATACCCAACAAGGTCAGGAATTTCAACATTGAGTAACATACACCTCGGTACAATTTGCGAGTACACCAACTCCCAGCAGGTTGGTTACCAGCTTTGATCCGCTCACCCTGAAACACTAGCTCATTGTTATTTTGGAGATTCCTCTCTTCTACTGGTGATGGTTTTATCAAATTGATAGTTTCAATCTTCTGCCTGATGAACATATGGAGAAGTTGAAAGAGTGTTCTTCCAAGTGGTTCAATATTTGTGTAGTGTCTGACCAGTTTAACTAGATTTCTATGGTAACTGGTTGGTATTTGGTGAAATGATCGGTATTTGTTGACTGGTAATTATTTGGTGAAATGATTGGTATTTGGTGAAATGATTGGTATTTGGTGAAACGCTCGGTATTTGTTGACTGGTAATTTGTTGGTGAAATGATTGGTATTTGTTGAAATAATTGATATTTGGTGAAATGATTGATATTTGGTGACTGGTTGTTTTTGTGTGAAATGATTGGTATATAGTGAAATTATAGGTGTTTGATGAAATGATTTGTTTTTGTTGAAATGATTGGTGTTTGATGAAATGATTGGCATTTGGTGACTGGTTGTTTTTGTGTGAAATGATTGGTATTTGGTGAAATGATTGGTATTTGGTGAAACAGCCTTTTCACTTTATTTCTAAGCTGAGTTATTCTCCAGGAGATGTTTTCTTGGCTGATTGGGGAAGGTGCATGTCTACCTCATTAAATGCAGTTTGTGCACACTTTTTTCTTTCAAAAATGTATCATTATATTTTTTGGACTAAAGTGATTTTCCAGAATTCATGGGAAGTAGTTAGTTCATGGAGTCAACAGAGATGTCAAATCTGTGAAAAGTGCTGATTTATTTATATTTACTTTTTGTAAAATTTCTGTTTCTGAAGTTTAAAAGAAGCTCACCGTCTATGAACAAATGTTATCATCAATGATCATAGCTCTCATTAACTCTTACCTCCATTACTTGTGGCAGCAGCAGTCTGGATAGAAAAAGTGTAAACTTTGTTTCGATGTCCATTGGCATAAAGACTGAATTATTCAGTTGTCAAGGGAGTGTACAAATGTAGCGGCTAGGGCTGTGGCTATTGGCTTTTGCAATCATCTGGGCCCAGTTTCATAGAGTTGCTCACCAGACAATGTTGCTTAACTACAATTTTCTGCTAAGCAAAACTAAACAGGACACCGGTCACAAATTATATGTTTGACATGGTATTTTGGCTGGTAACCTTATTCTGGTAAGCAAATTTTGTTGTGCTGAGCTACTTTTTGTGCTTCAGCATTTCTCTGAAACCAAAGCCACCAAGTTGACTGCTGACACTTGTCATCCAATTTCGAAGCTTAGTGCAGGAGAAGTGAAGTTCCCACAATAGAATTTCAGCAGAAGTGTTTTTATTTGATTTTGGGTTGAACAAAGAAAAGTTGACTAGAGCGGGATTTGAACCAACGACCTCCGGTTTAACGTGCCGGCGCTCTACCAACTGAGCTATCTAGCCCTATGTTGGCGGTCTCCCTATTTTGTCAATATCTTTGTTCGGGGGGTGCCAGTCAGAAGCCATTCAACCGCAAACTGCCGTGTAGCCAGGGATCACACCCAAGTATACGATACAACCTGGGAAGTGGCAGTCAGGGGATCACCTGTTTTTATTTGTTAGGGTTAATTATGACTGTTGTCAATGATGACAAATGCTGATAAGGAATGATGACTGATTTGTATTTATCCATTTAATCATCTTCTCAGTTCCAAAGCTCCTTGAGCGCTGCTGAAGGTTCCTCAATTGACCTTGATCTTGGACCTCCATTAGATCCACCGAGTGCTATTAACTACAAAAACATCCAATTGGTAAGTAGGCTATCTTTGTATACACGTCTGCCATTGTACATGTACTTGCCCCTCAGTGTCCGTACCCTAGAAAATAAACACTTGTCATCTGGTATTTTTCCCATGTAAACTTACCAGCACCCTTATTTCTTCTAATTTCTAAGTAATGGTGTTTCTCGTTGTAGTGATTATTTCGGTTTTTGAGAAAGCTGTTAAAGGCTACCTTTTTGTTTTATTTATTACATGTAGGTTTTATTCGTCAAAAATTAGACTCTCTTGCAGATGTTCTTTACATAAGAATCACATATTTAATATAATAAAAATATATAATAAAACACATTTATGTTAGGCCAAATTAATTTGTTTTTAAATGCTCACAGGTGCTTAAAGGGTGTGTACAACATTGGTAATTGCCAAAGACCTGTATCCACACTTGATGTGACCCAACATACATGAAATAACAAACCTGTGAAAGTTTAAACATAATTAGTCATCAGAGTCACGAGAAAACAGTGAAAACCCTATTATATGTTTTAACTTTTCTTAAATATCTGATTTTATCCTGCGTGATAAAGACTATTGTTTTACTCATTTTATTAAAACTATGGCATTTCAAGCAAAACTATTTCAAAGGAACTTTTCAACTATGACCATCTTTATACCATGTAAGTTATGTGCAAATCTGTGAACATTTGTATTTTCAATCTTACCAATGTAATGTACACACCCTTTAACAAAGATGTTTAATATGTGATACAATAGTTAAATTTATTAAAACTTTCTTCAAGACTCACCTAATGAAGACTTAATGAAAAGTTCCCGTCTATTGATGTGTCACTGCACCATGAGGATCTTAAGATTGATATCGTCGCATTATAAATGCTCAGTATTATTATTTGTTAGAAAGGGGGAAAAATGAATTATTATAAAGAAAAAAACAATAAATTAATAGAAAATAAATAAATGAATTAATAGAAAATAAATAAGTGAATTATTAGAAAATAAATTATTTAATTAAAAGAAAATTAATTAATAGAACATAAATAAACGTATACCCCCAAACTAGGAGATCAATAATAAACAAGTTTTCATGTTGTGAAAGCATTGTAACTAAAGTTGACAAATTCAAAAAGCTCAAACACAACATATAATTTGGTTTGTGCTTGTGATCCAAAAAACAAGAGGCCCCTCTTGTGTTGTATGTTTTCCTCTTGGGTTCAGAATTAAAGGTGAAGTGTTGTCGTGATCAAAGCAGGCCTGTAGCTGAACATTGAAATATGAAATCTCACAGTTACTGCATACATGTACGTGCTCCCCTGTACCAAATCTATGGAGGATGCGCACGCATGCAGTAACCGAGTGAGAGCTCATAATTCCATGTATAGCCACAGGCCTGTCATGACGACACAGCACCTTTTACATGTACATGTATTTCACTATGCTTTAGAATAGACCTTATGCATATGATTTCACAGAACTAGGGGGCCCTTCCTCATCATGTATTAGGTATGTGTCATATAACCCTTGCAACTTTTATCTAATATTACTCATCCAGATCTTGATTCGTTTGAGTAAGCTGTGTGTGTCTGATGGAAACGGCAGTCGCAAGAATCGTAAACATGAGCAGAGACTCCTGAGGAATATGGGCGCTCATGCTGTGGTCCTGGAATTACTACAAATCCCATATGAGAAGGTATGAGAGAAGTACACCAGAGTTCAATCATGGTAGATTTGTACAGTGGTGTTTATTCATGATAATGACATGTTTTGTATAGCAATTAAGACTCGTCTCCATGTTTAATACCTTGGGGGTAAATGTTCAACTTTAACTCTTCTACTCTTGGTTTGACCAACCATTTAAAACCATTCAACTGCACTGGGTGTCTATGGTAGTGCAATTGTGCACGGAACTTTCTGTGTACTGTATGGATGCAATAATCACATGATATATTGCAGACTGGCATAGTTCAATAGTTCATCTGTCATTTAAAACCACATGGATGATATTGAATGGTCAGACAGTAGGAGGGTTGACTGTGAACTGTGTAGATGCATTCATCACATGGTATAATATTGCAGGCTGGCATAGTTTATCTATCATTTAAAACCACATGGATCATATTGAATGGTCAGACAGTAGGAGGGTCGACTGTGTACTGTGTAGAGTAGATGCATTCATCACATGTTATAATATTGCAGGATGGCATACATGTAGTTTATCTATCATTTAAAACCACATGGATCATATTGAATGGTCAGACAGTAGGAGGGTTGAATGTGAACTGTATAGATGCATTCATCACATGCTATAATATTGCAGACTAGCATCTATAGTTCATCTATCATTTAAAACCAAATGGATCATATTGAATGGTCAGACAGTAGGAGGGTTGACTGTGAACTGTGTAGATGCATTCATCACATGTTATAATATTGCAGGCTGGCATAGTTTATCTATCATTTAAAACCACATGGATCATATTGAATGGTCAGACAGTAGGAGGGTCGACTGTGTACTGTGTAGAGTAGATGCATTCATCACATGTTATAATATTGCAGGATGGCATACATGTAGTTTATCTATCATTTAAAACCACATGGATCATATTGAATGGTCAGACAGTAGGAGGGTTGAATGTGAACTGTATAGATGCATTCATCACATGCTATAATATTGCAGACTAGCATCTATAGTTCATCTATCATTTAAAACCAAATGGATCATATTGAATGGTCAGACAGTAGGAGGGTTGACTGTGAACTGTATAGATGCATTCATCACATGCTATAATATTGCAGGCTGGCATAGTTCATCTATCATTTAAAACCAAATGGATCATATTGAATGGTCAGACAGTAGGAGGGTTGACTGTGTACTGTGTAGATGCATTCACAATCTCACATCATTATATCATATTGCAACTTGGTATAGTATATCTATCAATAAAATATCCAGTCAGTTGTGGTTTTTATTTATTTTACCATTTATTTTTTATTATTTACTCTTCCAAAGAGCACTGATACCCGTATGAACGAGCTGATGCGATTGGCTCACGAGTTCTTGCAGAACTTCTGCTGGGGAAATCCATCCAATCAGGTCTTACTTCACAAACACATCGAGATGTTCCTCACACCAGGAGTAAGTACATATACAACCAAAGAACTTTAAAAACTCAATTTAGAAGGAAACAATAAATCTAAGACTCCTGAAGGCGAGCAGAGTATACTGTTCGAAACGTTGAGACCACATTGAGCAAGTTCGATCAGGGTACAATCGTCGACTAGTGGTTAGTTCGTGACGTACGGAGCGCATGCGCGCTGAAATAAAAGTGCGAACGACTCTAGTCGTTGAGTGACCGTCTGTGAAAAAGATGGCGGCCGCCACGACGGCCTGTTTGTTTACGTTTTTGGATGACATGGACGATAGTGTGACACGGACGATAGTGTGACACGGACGATATTTGCTTATTACTCACTTCTTCTGTGTTGATTCAACCATTGTAAGAATAACTGGTCCTCTCTGCACTGCAGCACACTGCGATATGACAAATTGCTATTGGTAACCAACGATGCGACCAACCTCGACCAGCCTCGATTGGATGGTCGCGAATAGTCGACTAGACTGGTCCAACTATCGTTGACTAGCGCGGGTTCGATCAGAGTTAGTCGAACTATGGTTAACTATGGTCGTTGATCGAACTAGCTCATTGGCTCTTTTCAGAGCCAACACTCTTCCAAAAGAGATTTTTCATATTGTTGTACCCGCAAGTTTATTAATTAAAGTTACTTCTAATTTAAGACACGTTGTTAAAAGACAATGGTGTTACTTGTTAGAGGACCATTTCTTTCATACTTAAGCATGTTTTAGATGGTACAATTCAAGAGTAGAATGGTTCTGCTGAGTGACCTGGTCTGCTAGAATCAACCATAGATGTTTTGCACCAAAGTATAAAGCCATGGGTTATGAACACGTATCATGGAAAAATAGGAATGTCCCTGTATTTCTTGATTGTTTGCTGAACTCATCAATTGAGATAAGTTTATTTCTCGATTGAATGTCCAATAAATACGCCTCATTAAAGTTATAGTGTCCTCTTCCTTTTAACTTTTGCTGCATTTTTTTAAAATCCAAGTGTAGATTTAATGTGATGACAATCTGGGTATAAATGAAGCCTTATCGTTACTATGTACATCTCTATTTCCGTGCACAGTTGTTAGAGGCAGAGACAATGTGTCACATCTACATGGACAATGTGCAGCTATGTAGTGAAGTCAATGAGCAGGTGGCCCAGCATTTTGTTCATTGTATAGCCACCCATGGAAGACATGTACAGTACTTGAAGTTCCTGCAAACCATCGTCAAGGCGGACGGCCAGTACATCAGGAAAACCCAGGATATGGTCATGGCTGAGGTAGGTTGATCGGAGCTGCTGACCTTTTCAAATCTGGAGGCACTCATCACAAATATTCAATCTGTTGTTTTGGTTTTTTTTCCTTTATTATTTTCCAATAGGAAATGGTTTTCCTTTCAGATATTTTCATGGCACTGTTTAGCGCTTACTCTGTGTTTACGGTCGGTTAAGGGTAGTGCAGAATGTCTGTTAAGCAAGAATTGATCTGCTACTGTAAACACCAATTTTGGGCCCTTGATATTCACCACCAAATTTTGTGTATGTTTTTACTGATTAAGTTTATTTTTGTTGTTCTGATTATATGGTTCTTACATAGACTTGCCTTTAGTATTTGTGATGACAATATTAAAACACATTCTTGAAATTTCCAAAGCTTAAAGGTAAGGTTTTGTCAATGTTATTTTGTTTTATAGGCCAAATAGACTGTGCAAGTCTCGCGCGTATCCGAACGAGAAAACACGTCAAACGAAGAACATTTTTATTTCTGAAATTAAATCTTTGTTTTAAATTATATCTCATGACAAAATCTGAACAACAAAAATAAATCATTACAATTTTATGAAAAGTTTTAGCTTTTGAAAAAAAAAATACAATAGTGTGTATATTATTATTGAAAAAAAAATTAAAACTCTGGGACAAGGATGCCTATTTGATGTTAACTTTTTAGAAACCCCTTACGCGGATTCGTGAAGGTCAAACGGGTCTTAAATGGACCCGTATCGGTTTTGCTTTGCAATTACAGCATCTGGCGATTATAATTGCGTATCCAAAACAAGCGTTTACGTAAGTTTTATGATCGGAGGCGAGCACAAAATTCTTAATTTTTTGCAATAACCGGAAGCTGAGGTCAAGTTTAATTCTTGGGTTTTCTTCGTTATATTGTTGAATTGGTTTTACTTTCATATCTTGTTATCACTTAGTATTACATTCCCAACAACATGTATACTTTTCTAGGTCATAACCTACGTTAAACTAAAATAGTTGACGAAACAAAATCTCGCCCACGTAAAACTCCATATGGTTGGGACCACTATGGTCCCGGAAGTTCGAATGCGCGCGAGACTTGCACAGTCTATTATCAATAAAGATACAATAAAAGTCGCCTTTGAAAGTTTCAGCTGAATATAGTGTCGGCTTGCTGAGAGAAAACTGCAAAAAGGTGTGACTGTATCTCTGGCCGCAGTATTCACAAATGGACACAACAGAAATTTAAATCTCTAAAAGTTACAGGAAAGCGATGTTTGGAGATTCAAATTTCTGTACATACCTTTATTGACTTTTTAATCAACACGGGCACTACAGATGAAATAAGGATGCTTACTACCATTATCGTCTTCATAACAAGTAGGCCTTCTGAGAAAAATTACACAATTCTTTTTCCAGGGTCATTACCAAAGTATCCCCCTATCGCCTCGATCTAGCTCCTAGGATTTGTGCGCTATATAAGAACCTATTATTATTATTTAAGATGCTATGTATTTGTTTTGTACATCCACAGCTGGTGAATGCCGGAGAGGACGTCCTCCTGTTCTACACAGATAAGTCCTCCTTCCAGGCGTTTATTGAGATGATGAGGAATGAGAGGGAGAGAATTGATGCTTCAAGTCCTTCTCAGTATCACATTAATCTTGTCCATCTACTGGCATGTTGCACTGAAGGCAAGAATGTCTACACAGAGATCAAATGTCACTCATTACTACCATTGGATGACATAGTTAGAGTCGCTACACACGAGGACTGCTTACCAGAGGTAGGTCATTCAGGTTGGCTCAGTGGTTTCTGTCCCTGCCTTTCACCTCTGTGGACCCTGGTTTGAATCCCACCTCAGACCTGACCCTTGTATGTGGATTGGGTTTTCAGTCTCTACCTGATTGCATGAGTTTTCCCTGTTTGGGGTTTTCCCTCCCACATCCCAAACTGGAGATTTCTTAATCATCTTCTCTACACAAGTATCTTCAGTATCTTCACCTTGTAGACCTTAGAAGTTGCTACATAAATGGATCGCATAATTCATAAAAACTTCAAAACCTTTCTTAAAAATTGTTCTCTTTGTTCAAGTGTCTCGAGCACCTTATTAGTGGATATGTACGCTATATAAGACTCCAATATATTCAGGCCTGCGGTCGCAGTGCTGGTCGGTTTTGAGGGTCCCTTTGGTTTCATTACCAGAAAGATATACATATAACATAAATACTAATAATAGTAGCTTAAGATGTTATAATCTACACTTATACAGGTGTAGTACATCTTTGTTTTTTCAAAAGCAGTACATTTATTCCCATCTTCTGGTTTAAAAAAATTGCAACCAAACTGTAAACAATTCATCAAATTCGGTTGTCACTTGTTTTTGAAAGCACCAACAACAAAATGTGTTTGTTTTGTTAGGGATTACGAGATTACTCATTTTTAGTGGCAATTAAATTATGCAGCAGTATTAAAATGCTACTCTGTTGACTTTGACAGTATTACATACAGAAGTATTTCTCTTGAGGGTTAGTACATGTATAAGCGTTTACAATCAGTGAGCTCTCAGATGGAAATATTTCTCTGGAGAATTGGTGCTGGTATAAACTTAACAATCAGTGAGCTTTCAGATGGAAATATTTCTCTGGAGAATTGGTACTGGTATAAACTTAACAATCTGTGAGCTTTCAGATGGAAATATTTCTTTGGAGAATTGGTACTGGTATAAACTTAAGAATCTGTGAGCTATTTTGATTGAAACTTGTTAATGAAAGACGTAAATGTTCATTAATAACTGGTGTTGTGATTGTCAAATATTTCAACAAGACTTTATAATACTCATATCCACAGGTGAAGAACGCCTACATTAACTTCTTGAATCACTGCTACGTTGATACTGAGGTAGAAATGAAGGAAATCTACACCAGCAATCACGTCTGGAATCTCTTTGAGAACTTTCTCATTGATATGGCCATGGTAAGTTCAATTCATGCCTAGGATTTGAAACTTTGCATTGTGGGAGTACAATCAGGTGAGGTTTGTGGTGACACCATGTGTAAAATCTCTTTTGAGTAGTGGTGGTTCTGAGAAGAGGAGTTATCCAAACCACCGGTTCTTCTTGGAGTTGTCCAAACCACTGGCTCTTCTCAGAGTTGTCCAAACCACCGGTTCTTCTTGGAGTTGTCCAAACCACTGGCTCTTCTCAGAGTTATCCAAACCACTGGCTCTTCTCAGAGTTGTCCAAACCACTGGCTCTTCTCAGAGTTGTCCAAACCACCGGTTCTTCTCAGAGTTGTCCAAACCACTGGCTCTTCTCAGAGTTGTCCAAACCACTGGCTCTTCTCAGAGTTGTCCAAACCACTGGCTCTTCTCAGAGTTGTCCAAACCACTGGCTCTTCTCAGAGTTGTCCAAACCACTGGCTCTTCTCAGAGTTGTCCAAACCACTGGCTCTTCTCAGAGTTCTCCAAACCACCGGTTCTTCTCAGAGTTGTCCAAACCACCGGCTCTTCTCAGAGTTGTCCAAACCACCGGTTCTTCTCAGAGTTGTCCAAACCACTGGCTCTTCTCAGAGTTGTCCAAACCACTGGCTCTTCTCAGAGTTGTCCAAACCACCGGCTCTTCTTGGAGTTGTCCAAACCACCGGTTCTTCTCAGAACCACCACTACTCAAAGAGATTTTATACATGGTGTCACCGCAAACCTCACCTGAACTTACGCTTAATGTTTAGTCTCTTCTACACTTGAAATAAACATCTCTGAATAAAGTCCTCTGGGAATGACCTGCTCTAGATTATTTTTATATTAAATGGATGGAGGGATGTGAACCCAAGGTTACAGAGCTCCGAAGGTGCAAGATGTGGAACTGGAGCTCCATCTTATGTTGAAATGTGAACTACTTATGGTCGCCATTTCAGCAAGTAATTGTTTTGCTGTACTGTGTCATTGATAGCAATGGTTAATGTCTGCACTGATTTATTTTGATCTAGTTCATTGAGTTTTTTTCCCATTGTGCGTCGCCGAGCACCGGTCGTTGAATCGTGAAGATGTCAGTGCAAAAGAGATTCTATAGAACCGATCCTCAAATCACGAATCCATGAAAATGGTCATTGATAAAAATAAAATATCATTATTAATGGCAGAAATTAGGCAATAAGATCATCCAACACAGAATTTTGCAAACTTCGCTTCCATGGTTTTTGTGTGTGTATTTTTTGGCTGTGGCTCCTAAACTTGTGTACATACATACATGTGGGCTTGTGAAATAACCAAACTGTGATTGAGTTTTCTTCTTGGAGATTGCCTTGAGCTGGTTGTAAATTGCCTTGTGTGACATGGTCTTTACTCTCCCATTGTTTCTTTGTGTAGGTGTGTAACGCTACTCATGATCGGAAGCATGCAGATCACATGCTAGAGAAGTATGTCACTGAGACTATTATGAACATCATAACGACATTCTTCAGCTCTCCGTTTGCTGAACAGAGTACAACTGTCCAGGTATTACTGTTAACTATCGCCACAGGGAAAGTACATCATTGGTTATTGGAAAAGTGAACTAATTTCCATCCTCTGTTTTTTTTCAATGAACTTATCAGCCAATTAGCCTGTAAAACTGTTGGCAATTCAGTGGTCATGTTAACCCTTTAGAGACCATAGCGGCCACAAGCGGCTTGTACCAAAATGCCCATAGCGGCCGCAAACGGCCGCAAAGTTTAACCTACTTCTATTCACATAAAGAGGTCAAAGTAAAGGTCATGGCCACATACACAATTTTCCGAAGTAGTATGTTGACATAGTATCCCAATTTCTAAACAAGAAACTACATTTCCTCTTTCATTTTATTTATGTTGACATTTTTACTGACAAAATTTCAATAATAATTATACGGAAATGAATGGTCTCTAAAGGGTTAAAGGAGAACAATTTCAAAAGAGTTCACGTTTTGTCAGGGATTTTGTGCATGTTCATATTGGGCTTATTTTGATTGTGGCAATCTCTGAGGGATTGGTAGTGATGGTGTGGACTTTTTATTCAGTGAATTTTTCAGATTGAAACTAATCATGTAATTACCAGTCTTGTATTTTGTCTTGAAGATGTTTTCCATTCGGTTGAAAAGTGTCACTGCATAAAGCTTTGGTTCAGAGCTTGACATGATTTGTAGCTTGTGTTGATGGAGTACCTCCCCCCCAGCCCAGGACCTGATTGATTAATTGATGTGGAAAATGATACACATATAAAAATGGCAATATTATTGGTTATCACACAAGCATGATTGGAACATGGACAAATATAGTGAATTTGAGTCCCATATCCAATGAGGCCAAAGATACATACTTTTTTTTCCGGTACTCCGCAAGTGCACGTTTGATAACGAATTTATCTTCAAAGAAACTTGACGCGTAGCTTAACATAGCGCAATACGCAGAGTTAGAACAGCACATTAGAACAAGGTTTAATATGGGCTGTGCAATAAAGGTATCACACACTTGTTGCTATGGTTTGAGCAATCAGAATCAAGATTTAAGTTTGCTTGAATATAAATGGCAATACAATGCAACTTATCACCCATTAGCTTCACCATTCAAGGTCTTGTAATAGAAAAACAAAATCCACTGAAGAATGGAAAGAATGAAGTCGTTTTGCAAGAAGCACAAATTACTACTTGGTGTATTTTCTTTCCTGGTAGACTCGTCAGCCAGTGTTTGTGAGGCTTCTTCAGGGGGCATTCCGTGTGTCTCAGTGTGATTGGCTGTCTGGACAGCAGAAGTACCATGTTGAAAATTGTATCAAAACACTCACTGATATCGGTAAGTTATATCACTATTTCAATCATGAAACACTCATGGATATCAGTAGATTATATCACTATTTTAATCATATCAGTTGGATATATCACTATTTTAATCTAAAACATGCACTGATATTGGTAGGTTATATCACTAATTTAATCATAAAACATTCACTGATATCAGTAGGTTATATTAATATTTCAGTAAGTTTTAAATCTTGCTAGTTTTTACTGATCAAAAGTTATGTCCTTTTGCCGATCAGGGAGTGTATAGTTGCCCAAAAGTTCACCAAGTGCCTGGAACTTTGATTGTATACACATATCAATAAATTTAAATAATTGTAAGACTTTCCTGTTTTTGTAAACACCTTTCTGTTTTTTTAGTGAGTTTCTGTTTTAGTTGTTGTTGTTGAACTTCTTTGTTTGTTTTTAAACGTAGTTCAGCTCTAGGGATGCGATGTTTGAATTTTAATAATGGACTTGCTTGCATATAGCCTGGCAACGTGTTAATACTTTTCAATCTTTGTGAAACAAACACCAACCTAGTTCCTACATTTGTAATGGTAACCTTCTTGTTTCATACCTATTGCCAATAGACATTCATGTTACAGTCCTTAACCATCTGGCATTTGATGTTGTGTTCTATTGCCAATAGACATTCATGTTACAGTCCTTAACCATCTGGCATTTGATGTTGTGTTACAGCCAAGAATCGAGGCATTGCTATTCCAGTGGATCTGGATAGTCAAGTGAACACACTCTTCTCCAAGTCACAAATGGTGATGAAGCACACACGCTTTTGGCTTAGTCATAATCCCAATCGGAGACGAGACTCAATGGTGGCCATATCCAGGGATTATCGGAGCATTATTGAGGGATTACAGGTAAGAAAACACTGGTAGACAGACAGACAGACAGACAGATAGACAGACACTAATGAAGTTATTACTAAGTCAAATGGGTGTTGAAAGATTTAGACAAAAGAGGTAGTTAAATAACTAAGTATTTATATTTACGAGTTTTTTTCTTTTCTCGGGCAGTCATGAAAAAGTACCTAAACAATCAAACAACATTACAAGAAAACTACAAAAACAATAATAACCACAGAGGACAAGGTAAATGAACCAGCTGGAGCCCGATGGATTACCTAAAAGAAGTTTCTGTGTTGATACTCTCCTCTCCAGCTGGTTCCAAGAAGAGCAAAAGTAAAACAAATACAATCTAAAAATATTGGTATATTTGGCAACTTTTCAAGTTATTTTGCGTTTGAATTTGGAAGGAAATGTTCAAAAAAGTTATTAATAATTTTTGTTTTGTTCTTAAACATAGAACGTCAGACTAAATCAATTTCATAGTGATTTATCCTTGATGACGGTACTATTTACTGTTTCTCCTTGAACCTACCTGTCTTGGTGATCTATGGTGACCACAGGAACCAACTTAAAGAGAAAATTTCATCATTTGTTTTTGGAAGAGTGAATTTATTCCCATCTTTTCTCGTTTTCAATAATCAGCATACAACCAACCTGTACATTTTTCATTCAGAGGTCAGGTTTTAGTAAAATTAACACAAAAATAGTTTTATTTGTTGTGCACATTCCTATCAGGCTTATTTTGATTGTGACAATCAAAATAAACCAAGGCGATTGTGAGGTCTCTAAGTGCTATTTCCTTGACTTTTACCGTATTTCAGATTGAAAGTATTAATTTGTTTTTCTGTACACATTATTCTTTTGGTTCACCAAATAAAGAGTAAAACTATCATTGCCAATAAAATGTACTTTTCCTTTGATAATTTGTGAATATTAAAGGACATTGTGTCGCTATTGGAGGACCAACTGAGACCACTAGTGCAAGCTGAGCTGTCTGTCTTAGTAGATGTCCTCCACAGACCAGAGCTTCTATTCCCTCCAGGCACTGAGGCAAGACAGAAATGTGAAAGTGGTGGCTTCATCAGCAAGTAAGATTATATTTGTTAATTGTGATATGATTTATTAAGTGAAGTTGACAAAATATTAGTGATCAAGCAATCAGCTTCAAGCATACATTATTTATTCCAGTGGCAACCAAACTTCTGAATGGTTGATGCTCTGCTTCATATTTCCATTCAATTTTCCAGTGCAGTTATAATTTTGTTGATTCATTCAATTTCCTTGCTTTCTTTCATTCATGTACATAATTTTGATATGTAAATATGTATATGCTATTTTGTATACTTCTTTTTATTGTGGTGTTGCCCCAGTTGGTATTTTTAAAACTTTTGTTTTTATTATGGAGCTGCCCAATCTTTTGTAATTGCCTTATCTAGGATAAATTTATTTTTTGAATTTAATTGAATTGAATTGAATTGTCTCCACCTGTGAATCAATATGTGAGGAATATGATGACGTGGATTCTGTAACAGCTCACCAGCATTCAGTTCTGTCCTCTATAAATGCAAAAATCAGTTAGTGGCCTGACATTTTGACCCTAGCAGAATCTTTCTCGAAGGCTAATTTAGATTTAGCCTTCGAGAAAGACTCTGCTAGGGTCGAAACGTCAGGCCACTAACAAATTTGTGCATTTATACCACAGGTCCTTTTGGTTGGTAAGCAGTTTGCAACAGCTCATTTTATTTTCTCTATAAATATTTGTCCTCCTTCTCTGAGGGAGTACAGTTTGAGTGTTTTCCTCCCCTAGACATTGTGCCGGAATAGTTAATATCCAAATTCATTACCCTTGGAATGTAACGATACTTGAGAAATGATTTCACATTAGCTAATTTGATTTGAATTTTATTTGATTCCGATAAAAAAAATGCAAGAAAACTTTGCACAACATATCCAAGGCCAACACAAGAAAGCCAATAACTTGGGCTTATTTACACTGGTATCCTTACAGAAAACTGGGGGGTGGGGAATGTACAAATACAATTAACAATTATAAATAGTGAGAGAGAAAACAAACCATGGAAAACTGTATAATAACATTTAAAAAAATAAAAAAATCATCACAAAATTAAAATAGTGTGTGAATTATCTCCTGATATTCTTTCCAGGTTGATCAAGCACACAGAGAAATTACTGGAAGAGAAAGAAGAGAAGCTTTGCATTAAAGTATTGCAGACTCTGAAAGAAATGATGACTGTGGATATAGACTACTCTGAGAAGGTAACTGCTTCCCTCCGTAGCATTATTCTAGCTCCCTTTCCCTTATCTCTCAACTCATTACAATATATCTATCTAGAGTTGTTGAGAAGGGTGGAGGTCTACACTAAGAGATCAAGCAGACACGGAAACGAATTAGACTGATGAACTCAAACCCTAATTTTGTTTTAAAGCTTTCTTTTTAATTCAGTTAGATTCTACTCTTCTTTTTTTTCCACTGAAACAAGCTTTACAGGGAGTCAACCAAAAATTAGCCAATATGTAATAAAACATCAATTTTGAAGTTTAGACCAGCAAAAGCTGGCAGAGAACTGACGGACAGGCAAAATCATACTTGTACTTATTTTGTTCAGTGGTTTTATTCTCAAACAAAATCAATAGCATTTATACATCATCTTGATAAAATTGTTTCATCATTTTCCAAAAATTTATCCTTGTGAAAGATTTGTTTGAAAAACTTCTATTGTTTACAATGATCGCTCTTTAAATTCACATGCATATGAAAACTTAAGAAAACAACACAAAGTCCAAACCTGTTTACTTCTTTTTAAAAATGTTTTCTTTTATTTGTTAGTTTTTTTAAAAACATTTTTTGAGAAGCATTTCAAAGGTCTGATTGCCTTCTTAAGCTTTTTGTGGGCTTGGGTCATTATTCCTTGCACCTACATCACACAAGTGGCTACTGACTGCCCATGGTCAGTCATTTTGGTAGTTCTATTGCATGTAAAGATATGTTGCGTCTAACTATGCACTGGTTGCCTGTTCACAACACAGTATCACACAGGCAATCTGAATCCCAAAATGATGAACCAATATTTATCATGGGTGGTGATGTCGGGTGAATAGATCGATCCATTAAGCCCCGCCTCCTTACGAGTTGACCAATCACAGCCGCGAAACCCGATCACCATTAGTGCAAAGATCACCAAACGGCTCAAATGGTGATCAGATTTCGCAGTTGTGATTGGTCAATGAGAAATGGGCGTGGCTTAATGGATCGGGTCGATAAAGGTCGATTGGGTCGATAAGGGATACTAACTTCTTCATATAGGATTCACATCCACACTAAACCTTGACCCAGTTAAATTCCATTAATACTGGAAGGTTCAGTACAATATTGGTTGTGATAGGACTTCAGAAGTACTGGAGTATCATTCTAAAAGCTTTCTTAGTGTTTTAGAGTTATTACATGCACCAATCATTCCAACAGAAGTATGTATTGATCCCTTGCAGACGTGGAACGCACCTCTGCAAAATGCACACCATTTCCACCATTTGGGACTCAATTCCTTTGTGTACTTTTTGATTCCTAAAATGGTGGACAGGATAGGCGCGTGTAAGTGCACTGCGTGTTGTGCAAAGGGTCAATTCACACTGCAAAAAGACATGCTGGCTGGCTGTTTGCTAAGCGAAAATTGTTAAAACCATTCACCTTAAAAAAAATATGATTTTGCCAAGATGGTTAAATGAGTATAAGATATGAAAACTACTATTGTACTTTACCTTCAATGTAATGAACTTCATGCTTGCTATCATATTAATTCCATCTACCCGTTGGATGAGGGTTTAAAAAAAATCCCTATTACCATGACTGGATAGTTGGCTCAATGGGCAAGCAAGTGGTAAGCAAAGCTTTGGGATTGGGAAGCAATGATCTAGCCACCTTGACCCGCATGCATGACTTGGACAGTGGTCTTACTGGTCCTCGGGTGGTTTAATTGATCAGCAGACTGCTATAACTGTCAAGCTAAGCACGGCCCCATTGACTGTGGTCAGTAGTTGGATCGATGACCATTTCTTGTCATGGTTCTTTGGCATATAACCCGCTGCTTATTCATTGATTTTGGCCGTAACATTTAGTACTTCAAGTTTATATGTATAGAAAGTGAGACATGAGCATACTTTTAAACAAGCATTCAGCAAACTATTAGATTCTGCTCGTAACCTCTTTGTGTGTGGTCATAATGCGGCTTACGTAGGATGGTGTGGCTTATATGATGGTGCACATTATACGATGGTGCGGCTTATACGATGGTGTGGCTTATATGATGGTGGACATTATACGATGGTGTGGCTTATACGATGGTGTGGCTTATACGATGGTGTGGCTTATATGATGGTGCACATTATACGATGGTGCGGCTTATACAATGGTGTGGCTTATACGATGGTGTGGCTTATATGATGGTGCACATTATACGATGGTGCGGCTTATACAATGGTGTGGCTTATACGATGGTGCGGCTTATACGATGGTGTGGCTTACGTAGGATGGTGTGGCTTATATAATGGTGCACATTATACGATGGTGCAGCTTATACAATGGTGCGGCTCATAAAATTATGGTGGTGCGGCTTAAACAATGGTGCAGCTTATACAATGGTACGGCTTAAATGATGGTGCGGCTTATACGATGGTGCGGCTCATACGATGGTTCGGCTTATACGATGGTTCGGCTTATATGATGGTGCAGCTTATGTGGTGATGTGGCTTATGTGGTGATGGGGCTTTTATGTTGAAAACTTGATTTGCTGATTTGATGTACTGCGGCTTATACACATAGTGCCTTATATGCCAAAGATTACTGTAGCTGTTTGTCGTGGCCATGATACCTTAGGGCCCACCTATTCCAGCTTGGATGTAAAGTTGTAGGTCCAGCTCTTTGGGTAATGTACTGTTTGCAGTTAAGTTAATCTGCAGTGCATTCATGTAGAATTAGCATCAGTGCATAAATGAATCATTATTATAGAGGAGTTTTCTTCATTCATGCTGGTATTTTGAGGAGGGTTTCTGAGTCTGTGAAAACACTAGTACTCTAACTCCAACCTTGGCTTGCTATATGTGATGCAGTAAATGGGAAATCATTTGGTGATTCGGTCAAGGGGGCATTCAAACCACTTAATATCTAACAAGCAAAGTATGACGAGGTGTTTTTTTTTAATTTTTTTTATTACCAGTGGTTTAATTGTTTAGCAGATCAGAATGAAGCTCAACCACTGAGCCCTCTATCCAGTCAGTATTTTACTAGAATTGAGTTATTGGTGCTGTAGGTATCCTTGTTTAACCATTTACTTCTACTCTTAACACTGCATGCCTACTGCTACCCCATCTATCCTACCATTATTCATTCATCCATTCATCAATTCATCCGCCTACACCCCCCCCCCCTCCTTCCTTACAACAATCTTGCCTGCTCATCATCATCTCCATCAGGCCAAGGAGATCAACTTGCAGAACATGACAAAGAAACAAATGGAGGATTCTAATAGGGTAAGATAGCCTTCCCAGCATGCAGTGGTGGTTCCCAGCATGCTCAGGGAAGTTTTCATGCAGATACTACCAGACACTTCTCTCGCTCTAGATTTTGCACTGTGTGGTTGAAATATTTGGTGCCAAGTTGTCCGGTATGATATATAGCATTTGTAAAATCATATATGATGGTTTCTTATATAGCGCTCAAATCTGTCACTCAGTGACGCTCATGGCGCTCCAACAATACTACCCAAGGTTACTGGGGCTTTCATTTTGTTCCTTAAACCATCTCCATTGGGAGTACAAAAATATGTAGCGCATAAAGCTAAATCAACCTCATTGCAAACAGTAAGAAATTAAAAGTTGTATTGATGAGCAGATGATGGTATGAGTGTGCTCTTGAACTCTGAAAATAAAAATTCAGATGTCTTTGCCTTTCAGATATCTTTGTTAAAAAAGAAATTATTTTTATATGATTTTTTTTTCTTCACAATTTGCTTCTTAATTCTAGGCTCAAGTATTTGTTGGCAGTTGGAAACCTATTTTAGAGTATTAAAGCCTACCCGTGAATCTATTACCAATGCTGTATCATACCCGCAACGTCTTGGAATCCTGTATAGACCTTATGCATTGACGTCACCAAGCCGCCATCTTAGAGGTAAACTGATGATGAAACAATGGAAACGCGCTGATTTGTACGCGCGGCGCACAAGACTGGCCAATGAGCATCTTCCTTTTGACCTCTAGGTGAGGGCACCATACTCAAATGACGTCATATGCATAAGGTCTATTGTGTGGCTTACTGCTTTATCAAGTTTTGTTTTTCTAACCATTTCATTGACTTGAAATGTTTTTAAAAGATTTGTACAAAGCAACACTGATTTTTTTTGCCGTTCTTTGAATTTTAAAAATGTTGTATCAATGTCAAATAATAGGTATTGGAACAGCATGCTAACCTGCTGGGCATTCTCACTAACTTTCATATGATATAGCACTTAGCAGAAACTGTGGTGAAAGTGCATGTGCTACAACAATTATCAATGCCCATTAATTATGCTCATTTGTTGCTTCTTTTTAAGCTAGAAACAACTCTGCTCACTGCCACTTGAAAAAAACTCTTAAGCAAGATGTGCTGTAAACTTAATTGTGACCTGTTCTTACAAAATCATACAGAACTGGGCACTTGTCGTTATCAAGTTATTTATACACTTTTATTTAGTAAAACATTGACACAAAGAAAGTCCTGACCTTTAACACTTTAGATTGAACAAACAAATTTGGGATAGCTCAGAATTGACCTTCCTGGCAGTTCTATATGATATCATGAAACAGGACATTATTTTCTTTTTGCAAATACTTTTTCATGGAAGAGGTTGCACCCAGTGTCTTGTTTCTTACTCATTAACAAAATTGTCAAACATTGGCTGGGGAATTTGTTTTTGAGAAGTGATGACTGCTATTTCTAGAAGCTACAAAGTGCAAAAGTCAGTAAGTTTATCAATGAAAGTTTTTAAATCCATAGAATTTGATGTGCCAGTTTGTTTCTTTGTTTATTGCCTGCTTGTCATTTTTGGCTATTGTTTTGTCTGTGCTTTCCATGGTTTATAAACAAATATAAATATATATATGTATTTTTTGTTTAAAGTAATTATTATTCTTATTAATTTAATTTTAAATTTTTTCCTATTTCTTGTTACGTGAGGTAGATATATTTACAGTTTTGTTCGTTCTGTTTCTGGTCACTTTCTCTTTCCTGTCAAAGACAAAGTAAATGGTGGACAATTTCTTCAATATTGTATTTTTTAATTTTGATTATTACTTTCAAACTGAACCCTCAATTCTTGTCCTTGTTTTCACCACCTAATTAGAAGAAATGTTCATAAGTTGGTTGTGTTGTGTGTATATTGTAAGTAAAAGGATGGAAATCTACCACAAAATAATATTTTGCTTTCCCTGTAGGATTTTTGATGTTTTTGTTATTCTTCTTTTTTTAAATAAGTATAATTTGTGCACTTCTAAATGTGACATCAATAACAATATTTGCACGTTGCAGAGGTTGAGGGTGTTAAAAGTGCAGCCAGCTTTGTTTGAAGAGGGCTGAAAGCAGCCTTGTTTCCGTGGGCAGCGCGCCATTACGATACCTCTCGTCACTAACCCCTGGATGGGAAGCACTAAAATCAATGCTGATTGGCTTAGCAAAAGTAACTGCTCTGCTCGCATACTTGTTAAAAAACTTGTTAAAAAGCTTAGTATGTGCGTGTAAATATGCACATATTTTGACGCAATACACTTTAAATGAATCCATGTTTTCACATGATAACCCTCAACTGCATACGAGAGGGACCAGTTGCTCTTTGACTTCTCTGCGTAGTCTCTAACACAGAATGGACCAACCACAGAACTAAAAAAAATATCCAATATATTTGGATATTTCAAAGTCAAACTATCAGGAGTTATGATCAAGCCAGGCATTCTGGGATAGAAAAAAAGTAGTCGGCGAGATCGTACACCACTGGGAACAAGGTCGGGCTGAATTTAGTTAGTTCTACCCAAAATCTTTTTTCTTTTTTTTTAGTTGCCTATTTCAAATTTTCTGTGTGCATTCTGATTGTTGATGCTTGGGTTATTTTCTGAGTATGTGAAGTACCCTTTTAGCTGCTGTAAACATGTACATGGTGTTTGTACACCTGTTTTAAATGCATGGAATTTCATGATTGGCTGCAAGGAAGTAGAAGCGTTTGTGATTTTGCTGTCCAGTGATGTGGCATGACACATGTTCCTTGTTGAATTTTCATAACTCATTGACATGGTGCTATGTGATTGTTGTGGGTTGGATTTGTTTTCTCATTGCCATGTACATTATAAGACAAAGTTTTCAATTTAAAGGCAGGTTGTACCTTGGTAATAACTCTTACAAGTTAACCATAACAAAGTACGTGGTTACGAGCACTGGAGAGCTGTTGATATTATCAAACATTGTTAGAAACGACTCCTTTGAGGTAATGTAGTTTTAGAGAAAGAGATACCTGTAATTTTTCGCCCCAAAATTAGAATCTGATAAAGGCTTCAGGTATGAAGCCTTTCTCAGGCAACTGAAAGCACACAATTCTATGCAACAAGAGTGGTTTTTCTTTCATAATTTTCTTGCTACTTTGATGAAAAATTGAGCCCAAATTCTCACTGGTTTGTTACTTTATGCATATGTTGTGAATGTGAGGATACTGGTCTTTGACAATTACCAAAAGTATACCCTGCCTTTACTCTAGTTAGTGCTTAATTTTATTATTTTACTGTAAATCGCTTTGAAGCCATATACTATAGTGCCTTGTATGAGGGTGTGGCACT
Organism: Leptasterias polaris; assembly: GCA_037783415.1. Taxonomy (NCBI): domain Eukaryota; kingdom Metazoa; phylum Echinodermata; class Asteroidea; order Forcipulatida; family Asteriidae; genus Leptasterias; species Leptasterias polaris. The sequence continues at coordinate 1,239,953 of JAZGTN010000098.1, forward strand.
ATGTAAATGCTTCATTAATACTGTCATTATTAGTTGTTAACCACAGGCTAATTTTCCAGGATCCTTCCTCGCTGTAACAAAATCCAACACCATTTGGTAACTCAACACCCAAACTGTTGGACTCTGCTTATGGTGGTACATGTGTGTCTGATCCCATGTAAAGCATAGTCAGCTTGCAGTCCTCAGTCTAACACCATTCAGTAACTCAACACCCAAACTGATGGACTTGGTAGTACATGTATGTCTGACCCCATGTAAAGCATAGTCAGCTTGCAGTCCTCAGTCTAACACCATTCAGTAACTCAACACCCAAACTGTTGGACTCTGCTTATGGTGGTACATGTATGTCTGATCCCATGTAAAGCATAGTCAGTTTGCAGTCCTCAGTCTAACACCATTCAGTAACTCAACACCCAAACTGTTGGACTCTGCTTATGGTGGTACATGTGTGCCTGATCCCATGTAAAGCATAGTCAGTTTGCAGTCCTCAGTCTAACACCATTCAGTAACTCAACACCCAAACTGTTGGACTCTGCTTATGGTGGTACATGTATGTCTGATCCCATGTAAAGCATAGTCAGTTTGCAGTCCTCAGTCTAACACCATTCAGTAACTCAACACCCAAACTGTTGGACTCTGCTTATGGTGGTACATGTATGTCTGATCCCATGTAAAGCATAGTCAGTTTGCAGTCCTCAGTCTAACACCATTCAGTAACTCAACACCCAAACTGTTGGACTCTGCTTATGGTGGTACATGTATGTCTGATCCCATGTAAAGCATAGTCAGTTTGCAGTCCTCAGTCTAACACCATTCAGTAACTCAACACCCAAACTGTTGGACTCTGCTTATGGTGGTACATGTATGTCTGATCCCATGTAAAGCATAGTCAGTTTGCAGTCCTCAGTCTAACACCATTCAGTAACTCAACACCCAAACTGTTGGACTCTGCTTATGGTGGTACATGTATGTCTGATCCCATGTAAAGCATAGTCAGTTTGCAGTCCTCAGTCTAACACCATTCAGTAACTCAACACCCAAACTGTTGGACTATGCTTATGGTGGTACATGTGTGTCTGATCCCATGTAAAGCATAGTCAGTTTGCAGTCCTCAGTCTAACACCATTCAGTAACTCAACACCCAAACTGTTGGACTCTGCTTATGGTGGTACATGTATGTCTGATCCCATGTAAAGCATAGTCAGTTTGCAGTCCTCAGTCTAACACCATTCAGTAACTCAACACCCAAACTGTTGGACTCTGCTTATGGTGGTACATGTGTGCCTGATCCCATGTAAAGCATAGTCAGTTTGCAGTCCTCAGTCTAACACCATTCAGTAACTCAACACCCAAACTGTTGGACTCTGCTTATGGTGGTACATGTATGTCTGATCCCATGTAAAGCATAGTCAGTTTGCAGTCCTCAGTCTAACACCATTCAGTAACTCAACACCCAAACTGTTGGACTCTGCTTATGGTGGTACATGTATGTCTGATCCCATGTAAAGCATAGTCAGTTTGCAGTCCTCAGTCTAACACCATTCAGTAACTCAACACCCAAACTGTTGGACTCTGCTTATGGTGGTACATGTATGTCTGATCCCATGTAAAGCATAGTCAGTTTGCAGTCCTCAGTCTAACACCATTCAGTAACTCAACACCCAAACTGTTGGACTCTGCTTATGGTGGTACATGTATGTCTGATCCCATGTAAAGCATAGTCAGTTTGCAGTCCTCAGTCTAACACCATTCAGTAACTCAACACCCAAACTGTTGGACTCTGCTTATGGTGGTACATGTATGTCTGATCCCATGTAAAGCATAGTCAGTTTGCAGTCCTCAGTCTAACACCATTCAGTAACTCAACACCCAAACTGTTGGACTATGCTTATGGTGGTACATGTGTGTCTGATCCCATGTAAAGCATAGTCAGTTTGCAGTCCTCAGTCTAACACCATTCAGTAACTCAACACCCAAACTGTTGGACTCTGCTTATGGTGGTACATGTATGTCTGATCCCATGTAAAGCATAGTCAGTTTGCAGTCCTCAGTCTAACACCATTCAGTAACTCAACACCCAAACTGATGGACTCTGCTTATGGTGGTACATGTATGTCTGATCCCATGTAAAGCATAGTCAGTTTGCAGTCCTCAGTCTAACACCATTCAGTAACTCAACACCCAAACTGTTGGACTCTGCTTATGGTGGTACATGTGTGTCTGATCCCATGTAAAGCATAGTCAGTTTGCAGTCCTCAGTCTAACACCATTCAGTAACTCAACACCCAAACTGTTGGACTCTGCTTATGGTGGTACATGTATGTCTGATCCCATGTAAAGCATAGTCAGCTTGCAGTCCTCAGTCTAACACCATTCAGTAACTCAACACCCAAACTGTTGGACTCTGCTTATGGTGGTACATGTATGTCTGATCCCATGTAAAGCATAGTCAGCTTGCAGTCCTCAGTCTAACACCATTCAGTAACTCAACACCCAAACTGTTGGACTCTGCTTATGGTGGTACATGTATGTCTGATCCCATGTAAAGCATAGTCAGCTTGCAGTCCTCAGTCTAACACCATTCAGTAACTCAACACCCAAACTGTTGGACTCTGCTTATGGTGGTACATGTATGTCTGATCCCATGTAAAGCATAGTCAGTTTGCAGTCCTCAGTCTAACACCATTCAGTAACTCAACACCCAAACTGTTGGACTCTGCTTATGGTGGTACATGTATGTCTGATCCCATGTAAAGCATAGTCAGTTTGCAGTCCTCAGTCTAACACCATTCAGTAACTCAACACCCAAACTGATGGACTCTGCTTATGGTGGTACATGTATGTCTGATCCCATGTAAAGCATAGTCAGCTTGCAGTCCTCAGTCTAACACCATTCAGTAACTCAACACCCAAACTGTTGGACTCTGCTTATGGTGGTACATGTATGTCTGATCCCATGTAAAGCATAGTCAGTTTGCAGTCCTCAGTCTAACACCATTCAGTAACTCAACACCCAAACTGATGGACTCTGCTTATGGTGGTACATGTATGTCTGATCCCATGTAAAGCATAGTCAGTTTGCAGTCCTCAGTCTAACACCATTCAGTAACTCAACACCCAAACTGTTGGACTCTGCTTATGGTGGTACATGTATGTCTGATCCCATGTAAAGCATAGTCAGCTTGCAGTCCTCAGTCTAACACCATTCAGTAACTCAACACCCAAACTGTTGGACTCTGCTTATGGTGGTACATGTGTGCCTGATCCCATGTAAAGCATAGTCAGCTTGCAGTCCTCAGTCTAACACCATTCAGTAACTCAACACCCAAACTGTTGGACTCTGCTTATGGTGGTACATGTATGTCTGATCCCATGTAAAGCATAGTCAGCTTGCAGTCCTCAGTCTAACACCATTCAGTAACTCAACACCCAAACTGTTGGACTCTGCTTATGGTGGTACATGTGTGCCTGATCCCATGTAAAGCATAGTCAGCTTGCAGTCCTCAGTCTAACACCATTCAGTAACTCAACACCCAAACTGTTGGACTCTGCTTATGGTGGTACATGTGTGCCTGATCCCATGTAAAGCATAGTCAGTTTGCAGTCCTCAGTCTAACACCATTCAGTAACTCAACACCCAAACTGTTGGACTCTGATTATGGTGGTACATGTATGTCTGATCCCATGTAAAGCATAGTCAGTTTGCAGTCCTCAGTCTAACACCATTCAGTAACTCAACACCCAAACTGTTGGACTCTGCTTATGGTGGTACATGTATGTCTGATCCCATGTAAAGCATAGTCAGTTTGCAGTCCTCAGTCTAACACCATTCAGTAACTCAACACCCAAACTGTTGGACTCTGCTTATGGTGGTACATGTATGTCTGATCCCATGTAAAGCATAGTCAGCTTGCAGTCCTCAGTCTAACACCATTCAGTAACTCAACACCCAAACTGTTGGACTCTGCTTATGGTGGTACATGTGTGTCTGATCCCATGTAAAGCATAGTCAGTTTGCAGTCCTCAGTCTAACACCATTCAGTAACTCAACACCCAAACTGTTGGACTCTGCTTATGGTGGTACATGTATGTCTGATCCCATGTAAAGCATAGTCAGCTTGCAGTCCTCAGTCTAACACCATTCAGTAACTCAACACCCAAACTGTTGGACTCTGCTTATGGTGGTACATGTATGTCTGATCCCATGTAAAGCATAGTCAGTTTGCAGTCCTCAGTCTAACACCATTCAGTAACTCAACACCCAAACTGTTGGACTCTGATTATGGTGGTACATGTATGTCTGATCCCATGTAAAGCATAGTCAGTTTGCAGTCCTCAGTCTAACACCATTCAGTAACTCAACACCCAAACTGTTGGACTCTGCTTATGGTGGTACATGTATGTCTGATCCCATGTAAAGCATAGTCAGCTTGCAGTCCTCAGTCTAACACCATTCAGTAACTCAACACCCAAACTGTTGGACTCTGCTTATGGTGGTACATGTATGTCTGATCCCATGTAAAGCATAGTCAGTTTGCAGTCCTCAGTCTAACACCATTCAGTAACTCAACACCCAAACTGTTGGACTCTGCTTATGGTGGTACATGTATGTCTGATCCCATGTAAAGCATAGTCAGCTTGCAGTCCTCAGTCTAACACCATTCAGTAACTCAACACCCAAACTGTTGGACTCTGCTTATGGTGGTACATGTATGTCTGATCCCATGTAAAGCATAGTCAGTTTGCAGTCCTCAGTCTAACACCATTCAGTAACTCAACACCCAAACTGTTGGACTCTGCTTATGGTGGTACATGTGTGCCTGATCCCATGTAAAGCATAGTCAGTTTGCAGTCCTCAGTCTAACACCATTCAGTAACTCAACACCCAAACTGTTGGACTCTGCTTATGGTGGTACATGTGTGTCTGATCCCATGTAAAGCATAGTCAGTTTGCAGTCCTCAATCTAACACCATTCAGTAACTCAACACCCAAACTGTTGGACTCTGCTTATGGTGGTACATGTGTGTCTGATCCCATGTAAAGCATAGTCAGTTTGCAGTCCTCAGTCTAACACCATTCAGTAACTCAACACCCAAACTGTTGGACTATGCTTATGGTGGTACATGTGTGCCTGATCCCATGTAAAGCATAGTCAGTTTGCAGTCCTCAGTCTAACACCATTCAGTAACTCAACACCCAAACTGTTGGACTCTGCTTATGGTGGTACATGTGTGCCTGATCCCATGTAAAGCATAGTCAGCTTGCAGTCCTCAATCTAACACCATTCAGTAACTCAACACCCAAACTGTTGGACTCTGCTTATGGTGGTACATGTGTGTCTGATCCCATGTAAAGCATAGTCAGTTTGCAGTCCTCAGTCTAACACCATTCAGTAACTCAACACCCAAACTGATGGACTCTGATTATGGTGGTACATGTGTGTCTGATCCCATGTAAAGCATAGTCAGTTTGCAGTCCTCAGTCTAACACCATTCAGTAACTCAACACCCAAACTGTTGGACTCTGCTTATGGTGGTACATGTGTGTCTGATCCCATGTAAAGCATAGTCAGTTTGCAGTCCTCAGTCTAACACCATTCAGTAACTCAACACCCAAACTGTTGGACTCTGCTTATGGTGGTACATGTGTGTCTGATCCCATGTAAAGCATAGTCAGTTTGCAGTCCTCAGTCTAACACCATTCAGTAACTCAACACCCAAACTGTTGGACTCTGCTTATGGTGGTACATGTGTGTCTGATCCCATGTAAAGCATAGTCAGTTTGCAGTCCTCAGTCTAACACCATTCAGTAACTCAACACCCAAACTGTTGGACTCTGCTTATGGTGGTACATGTATGTCTGATCCCATGTAAAGCATAGTCAGTTTGCAGTCCTCAGTCTAACACCATTCAGTAACTCAACACCCAAACTGTTGGACTCTGCTTATGGTGGTACATGTGTGTCTGATCCCATGTAAAGCATAGTCAGTTTGCAGTCCTCAGTCTAACACCATTCAGTAACTCAACACCCAAACTGTTGGACTCTGCTTATGGTGGTACATGTATGTCTGATCCCATGTAAAGCATAGTCAGTTTGCAGTCCTCAGTCTAACACCATTCAGTAACTCAACACCCAAACTGTTGGACTCTGCTTATGGTGGTACATGTGTGTCTGATCCCATGTAAAGCATAGTCAGTTTGCAGTCCTCAGTCTAACACCATTCAGTAACTCAACACCCAAACTGTTGGACTCTGCTTATGGTGGTACATGTATGTCTGATCCCATGTAAAGCATAGTCAGTTTGCAGTCCTCAGTCTAACACCATTCAGTAACTCAACACCCAAACTGTTGGACTCTGCTTATGGTGGTACATGTGTGTCTGATCCCATGTAAAGCATAGTCAGTTTGCAGTCCTCAGTCTAACACCATTCAGTAACTCAACACCCAAACTGTTGGACTCTGCTTATGGTGGTACATGTGTGCCTGATCCCATGTAAAGCATAGTCAGTTTGCAGTCCTCAGTCTAACACCATTCAGTAACTCAACACCCAAACTGTTGGACTCTGCTTATGGTGGTACATGTGTGCCTGATCCCATGTAAAGCATAGTCAGCTTGCAGTCCTCAGTCTAACACCATTCAGTAACTCAACACCCAAACTGTTGGACTCTGCTTATGGTGGTACATGTGTGCCTGATCCCATGTAAAGCATAGTCAGCTTGCAGTCCTCAATCTAACACCATTCAGTAACTCAACACCCAAACTGTTGGACTCTGCTTATGGTGGTACATGTGTGTCTGATCCCATGTAAAGCATAGTCAGCTTGCAGTCCTCAATCTAACACCATTCAGTAACTCAACACCCAAACTGATGGACTCTGATTATGGTGGTACATGTGTGTCTGATCCCATGTAAAGCATAGTCAGTTTGCAGTCCTCAGTCTAACACCATTCAGTAACTCAACACCCAAACTGATGGACTCTGATTATGGTGGTACATGTGTGTCTGATCCCATGTAAAGCATAGTCAGTTTGCAGTCCTCAGTCTAACACCATTCAGTAACTCAACACCCAAACTGATGGACTTGGTAGTACATGTGTGCCTGATCCCATGTAAAGCATAGTCAGTTTGCAGTCCTCAGTCTAACACCATTCAGTAACTCAACACCCAAACTGTTGGACTCTGCTTATGGTGGTACATGTGTGTCTGATCCCATGTAAAGCATAGTCAGTTTGCAGTCCTCAGTCTAACACCATTCAGTAACTCAACACCCAAACTGTTGGACTCTGCTTATGGTGGTACATGTGTGTCTGATCCCATGTAAAGCATAGTCAGTTTGCAGTCCTCAGTCTAACACCATTCAGTAACTCAACACCCAAACTGTTGGACTCTGCTTATGGTGGTACATGTATGTCTGATCCCATGTAAAGCATAGTCAGTTTGCAGTCCTCAATCTAACACCATTCAGTAACTCAACACCCAAACTGTTGGACTCTGCTTATGGTGGTACATGTATGTCTGATCCCATGTAAAGCATAGTCAGTTTGCAGTCCTCAGTCTAACACCATTCAGTAACTCAACACCCAAACTGTTGGACTCTGCTTATGGTGGTACATGTATGTCTGATCCCATGTAAAGCATAGTCAGTTTGCAGTCCTCAGTCTAACACCATTCAGTAACTCAACACCCAAACTGTTGGACTCTGCTTATGGTGGTACATGTATGTCTGATCCCATGTAAAGCATAGTCAGTTTGCAGTCCTCAGTCTAACACCATTCAGTAACTCAACACCCAAACTGATGGACTTGGTAGTACATGTGTGCCTGACCCCATGTAAAGCATAGTCAGCTTGCAGTCCTCTGTCTAACACCATTCAGTAACTCAACACCCAAACTGATGGACTTGGTAGTACATGTATGTCTGACCCCATGTAAAGCATAGTCAGTTTACTACATGTAGTTACAGTCTTCAGTCCAATTGAAGAAACAAAAATATGCGGTTGTATTTTGATTAGTCATTGACGGTTAGTATGAATGCTTGTCTAATGCTGGAAAAATACCATTGGTGTCTCAATTACTTAGTCATCATATTCATTCATTCCTAATAACGTATCATTTATCAATAGACTCCATATAGCCACATCAGGGGGGCAGGGAAAGCTGTTGTACTCAGCAACACACAACGTAATTTTTGCTGACAGAAATGAAAAAAAAAATAAGCAGGCCTGAAAATAAAATAGAAACTAACTTGATGTTTTTTGTATAAGATTAAGAATATTGCTGAAGGTAACATACTCTCTCCCGTTATCACTCTAGCCTTTGCACTGTTTTATGCCATGTCAGTGAAAAAACACAATTCAAATAAAGCTCATAGATTGTGTGTTAGTGTCTTTTGAAGCAAGTAAATGTCCATGTGTGATTATCAGCAATCTTTAGCTAATGTTCCGAACAAGGTTTTTTAAAACTTTTTTTTTTTCCCTCTCACTTTCTCTCTTTTTCTTCTCTAATTTGGCTTTTGTTGATGGACTGTGCTGGAGTATGCAATATTGTTGTCGCAGTACGAACAATAAAAACGTATTCTAAAAATTCAGTCAATGGGCTGAAGGATTAACACATGCTGATGCTTTGCGGTAAAAATGCAGTAGAAAAGAATTGCAAAGAACCGTGAAAATGGTTACCATTTGTCGCCAAATGTTCTCATTTGTGGAGAGTTGTTGTATAAGTTTAAGAGTAAGAAGCATGCTTATGTTGCCATGAGAAGACTTTCTGTTCATCAATCTTTTCAATCAATGAGAACGAAATGGTTGTACGTTGAATTCTGATGGAACATGACTGTCTGTACAGAACACTTCATAGTAACGGATTTATTTGTTTGTGTATGTTAGGGAGAGGAGCTGAGACAAGGTTTGTTACTGCGCTACTATGGCAAGGAATACCTTCGTCTGAAGCATGAAGTAACATCTCAAGGCTCAAGAAACCAAGGAAGCATGACCATCTCAGGACCAGGCTCAGTGGTGCTGAGTAGAGCAGAGATGACTCTATCAGAGGTAAGATGCTTATATTTTGTTTAGGCTACAATTTTAAAGGAATTATAGCCTATATGATACTCGTTCAAATGACCACTTTTTGATCATTCTATTTTCTTTGAGTTTTAAGGTCGGTTCATAGATTGGTTTTTGTCAACATAATAATAATTTATAAGCAAAATTATATAGAAAGATACAATAAAAATCACATGTGAAAGTTCAGCTTATTACAGTGGCTACTTGCTGCGAAAAAAGAAGAACAAAAATCACTATATTTTCACATGAACGTTGAATCCAGCCACTTTTAGCGAGGTACCATCTCTGGCAGCAGCATTTGCGAGTGTACACCACCCCTCCGAATTCTGAGAAACAAGTCATGCATGAATTGTTTCTCAGATTCAAATGTCTTTGGGTGGAAAATTATCTCCAAACCGTATTACTTTGAAGGGAATTCTTTCTCAAAATAGTTTATACTATCAACAGCTGCAGTGCTTCTCACCAAGTAAGTTTTTATGGTTGTTCATTTTTGGAGTACTTGCCAATCTATGACCCTTTATTAAAGTGAAATTACATGAGAATGGAATTGAGTCAGTTATTTCTCTTGATGCGCAGGTTCAATGTCAGCTGGACAAGGAGGGTGCATCTTCTCTGGTGATTGATCTTGTCATTAAGAACAGCAGTAACCGTGTATTTCTGGAGAGTGTGGAACTTGGTATTGCTCTACTTGAAGGGGGAAATACTAACATACAAGTGAGTATTGTTCATGATTGGGACAGCTAATTGCAGACAGCTGCCTCAATTCTTCAAACACAACTGCCTCAATTCTTCAAACACAACTGCCTCAAGCCTTCAAACACAACTGCCTCAATCCTTCAAACACAGTTGCCTCAATCCTTCAAACACAGTTGCCTCAATCCTTCAAACACAGTTGCCTCAATCCTTCAAACACAACTGCCTCAATCCTTCAAACACCTGCCTCAATCCTTCAAACACAACTGCCTCAATCCTTCAAACACAACTGCCTCAATCCTTTAAACACAGTTGCCTCAATCCTTCAAACACAGTTGCCTCAATCCTTCAAACACAGTTGCCTCAATCCTTCAAACACAGTTGCCTCAATCCTTCAAACACAGTTGCCTCAATCCTTCAAACACAACTGCCTCAATCCTTCAAACACAACTGCCTCAATCCTTCAAACACAACTGCCTCAATCCTTTAAACACAGTTGCCTCAATCCTTCAAACACAGTTGCCTCAATCCTTCAAACACAGTTGCCTCAATCCTTCAAACACAGTTGCCTCAATCCTTCAAACACAGTTGCCTCAATCCTTCAAACACAACTGCCTCAATCCTTCAAACACAACTGCCTCAATCCTTCAAACACAACTGCCTCAATCCTTCAAACACAACTGCCTCAATCCTTCAAACACAACTGCCTCAATCCTTCAAACACAACTGCCTCAATCCTTCAAACACAACTGCCTCAATCCTTCAAACACAACTGCCTCAATCCTTCAAACACAACTGCCTCAATCCTTCAAACACAACTGCCTCAATCCTTTAAACACAATTGCCTCAACTCGTCAAACACATCTATTGGTGAGTTTTTAAAGATCCCTGATGCATCCAATATATGTCAAATGTGCCTCAATTCGTCAAACCCACCCACCCACTGGTGAATTTTTAAAGGTCTCTGGTGCATCCGATAGATGAATGTCAAATGTGCCTCAATCCTTAAAAATACTCAGATGGTTTTGAAGGATTTGGAAAAGTTAAGGTTTTAACGTACCCATTTGAGTACATACTTGAACCATTTTGACATAATGAGCGAAGCAGATGTTTCTGGGGGCAAGTTATACAAGCAAGGATTGCTTATTGTTCTGTGACTGACTGAATTTTGTTTAGGCTTACCATTTTGTAACAAGTTTAATCAAGAGTGAATTTAAATGTTATATAGTCATTGCCTAAATCACTGTAGTTGTCCTCCACTCATTTGCAAATGTATATAAAGTCATATATTCGATGGATACGCAGTTTACAGATTTTGTTAATGTGTAAAACAATTTCAGAGATCAATCATCAGTTGTCTAATGTCTGACAAGAATTCTGAGAAATTCTTCAAGGTGTTTTTCGATCGGATGAGGGAGGCTCAAGCAGAAATCAAGGCTACAGTGACTGTGAATACCGGTGAAGGTATGAGTAACAAAGCAGCAGAAGAAGGGGTGACACCAGCTAAAGATATCACCAATGTCGGCCGTATGAGGAGAGGTGTGTCTTTGTTGCTTTCCTTTCTGTAAATTAGTAGCATTGATATTATTTGATTGTTTGTACAGACAACTTATACCTTTAGTGTAGCTAGTCTGAGTACACCTTTCTTATCATGAGTTCAGAGGGTACATTGACCATAGGATGGATGTAACAGCAGAAGATGGAAATTACTAGTTGTTTCTTTATAAATAGGACATAAGAAATGTGGAAAAGTTACCTCTTTATGATCGAGTGTCTTGACAAATCCTTCTGTATTCATACAAAGCTCTAAAAGGGAGGCTTAAGTGGGGTTAACAGTTTGCTCTACATTTAAGTAAACAAATGTTGAAAAGGCTGGAATTAAGTTCTGCCAAATGCCTTCATTCTAAAGAGCATCCAGAAACCAAGGGTGGGTCTTTTCCTAACATAGTCATTTAATATTAGAGTCCTAAGAGTTGTAGGACTACTTTTCAAGACAGATACTACTTATGAAATTGGGAAGACTGTTGGAATGAATTCTAAGATCGCCAACATCCTGGTAATATTAGCTTATGTCAACAACATGTATACTTTTCTTATTGTAGTTGGACAAGTCCCAAATGGTTCCATCAGTGATGATCTGAAGGACCAACTAGCCGATGCAGCCTTACACACAAGCAAAGCCTTTGCAGCTGTACGTAAAGGTCGTGATGATGATCCATCTTCCATCCTACCAGGGTTTGATGTTCTTGGTGGAGGAGAGAAGTCCAAAGAGGAGGAGAAAGCAATGAGTCCCGAGATTGCTATCATGCAACCCATCCTCCGGTTCCTACAGTTGCTGTGTGAGAATCACAACAGAGAGTTGCAGGTGGGTGATGATCACATGTACATCACATGTCTAGCTTGTGGCTTTGTTCACATATGATCACATGACTAGCTAGTGGCTCTGTACAGATATGATCACATGACTAGCTAGTGGCTCTGTACAGATATGATCACATGACTAGCTAGTGGCTCTGTACAGATATAATCATTTATCTTCAAGCGAATTTGAATCCTCAATTCTGATTGGTCAATCCATAGCAACAAGCGTTTGATATTAATCTACATTACATGGCCCATATCAAACTCTGTTTTATCTCATTGTTCTAGCTCCACATGTTGTGCTTTTTAAGCTACGAGTCAAGTTTGCTTAAGTTCGGCCTCGTTGGATATGGGACGGAGAAATGCTATTTTTGAACCATATTTCATGAGCGCGCGTCTGATAACTAATAATGTACATCACATGTGTAGCTTGTGGCTCTGTTCTGACATGATCATATGCACAGCACATGTCTGGCCAGTGATCATGTACTGATGCTTACCAGTGTGAAAACATTGATCACATGCACGTCACATGCCTGGCATGTAATCCTGTACACATATTTACGTTTGTTAGAAATTGTCAATCAGATGCACATCACCTTTCAGGCACACAGTTGTATACTGTCGTGAATGATATGAATCACATGTATGTCGCTATAGACAGTTGCTTTCATTCCTGTTTTTTGTATTCTAGAATCTACATGTGTATTGAATATATACACTACACAATATAAGCCAATGTAGTAATGGTTTACATGTGTACAGTTGACGTAGACAAAAATAATCCAGCATAATGGGGTATGTTTGAAATTTTGAAAGCCTCTGTGGTAACATGCTGAAGTATTACTAAGGAGTGGACAGTAAGGTTGAGTTTTAAGCTGCCTTTATGTGGAGTGTACGGTCTGGCACCAATAGTTTCCATTCATGTGAGTCTTGTGTTTAATATCACAAATGTCAGTTTAAGGCTCCATATTTACAGTTGTTACAAATGGCACCGGTTGTCAAGCACCCAGACCCCCTTAAAGACCAAGTACAGAATTGGTAGTCATCAAAGAAAAATATTTTCAAATTTCCATCTGAAAGCTCACTTATCATAAACTCCATATCAGTATCAATTCTCCAGAGAGTTATCGTCTTGAAAATAGAATTTTTAAGATCCCCCAAATGATCTGTGCTATTTTGATTGCCGTAATTAAAATAAGTCAAATATAAACGTAAAACATAACACAAAATAATAATTTTTTATATTGGGAGGTCACCACCAAGTTTGATGAAATCTTCACAAATTGATTATTACGGTGTTCTTATAGACTGTGCAAGTCTCGCGCGTATTTTAACATTGGGACATGTATGTTAACCCTAACCTTTCCCCATACCACGTGGTGTTATATGCCCCGTCCAACACCATACAACACTATTCAATGTGAGTGGCTTGCCCTAAGCAACAAGATCCATATGTGCATACCGTTGTGTGAGGAATGGAAGGGTATTCAGTCAATTGGACTGTGGTTTTGGGGTATCATGCCCTGTTCAACAATATAGAACAGAGGATGGGAATGCTGGCTGGTGTTTTTGACTCAAATTAGTTTACTTTGTGCTTCTCTGCTATGTAATGAGCATTGTTTTGGGGGTTAACTTATGTACTGACCCAGTGACCCCACACAATCTTCAAGACACAACATTGATATTTAATGCCTTATCCACCAAGGTTCAACACAGTTAACACCCAGCATAATTCCCTATGCAACAGTATGCAACACAGATACCCTGTTATACACTATGGTTCAATTCCCTATGCAACAACACTCACACACAGAGGAGAGTAAACCACAGAATTCCCTGTGCAACATGGTACAACACAGTTTTAAAACTGTTGGATCATGTTGTGTAGGGCATGGTTAGGGTTAAAATGCGCTAGTTTTTTTCCTTCAAGCGTTAAAGCAATGTACGCGGGTACTTTGGACCAAAGTGGTTCTCAAATTTAATGGATGTTTCACAACTCTCGGGAATGTACTGAGTGTACAGTGCTTTACACACATCGGTGTACAGGTCAAACCAAATAATATGGTCCCAAAATGTTTGAATACACCGGAGACTTGCAAAGTCTATTGAAAATTAGAGGATGAGAATTAATTTACTCTGCACACAATTAATGAGTACGTAATACACCAGATGGTGGACTGTACTCTAATGGAAGAAGAAGAAGAAGAATGATGTAATGTAGCTTGAACGTAGCAGCCGCCTCCCCCTACCTGTCTCATTCTAGCTCGAGTACAAACCAGTAACTTGCCAATCACTTGAAGCATAAATGTTTCCACCGATTGACTCTCTGACTGGTTTTCAAGCTCTTTACAGCTTGCTTACCAGCTGTTCTTATCACCATTATTACCCTTCCTTATTGAATGGCCATGTAGCAAACTCAAAACTCCCCTGAATGCGCCATGAAACGTACATAGTACATGTACATGTATATACTCTGCTTCTAGACTTAGCTGAGCTGACAAAATTATTTGAAAAATAGTTTTAAAAGTAGATGAAGTGTCTGCGCCATGGCTTGTCTGCCTGCAAAAACAACTTGACGGTAGCTAGAATGGTAGCCATTAAAAATATTGATAGAATACCTAGTAATCAACGGAGGAAGATGGACATAGCCTGAAATGTGAAGTTGCATAACAGGGTCTGGCAGTCTACTGTGTGTGATGACAATGTCTGTGCACAGAACATTGTTAATAACCCTTCCCACACATTGTCCTCATTGTGTACCCTTACAGAATTGGTTACGTCAGCAACAACACGTGGTTGTCAAGTCATCAGGCAGTTCGGTTTGTTAAAATAACTTATCATTCTATATACCCCCCTTTCTCCTTACCATGCTCTGTATATAGCTTTAGATTTACCCATGCTCCTTTGATGTACCCACGACCTATGACCCCCTTCATTCATCAGTGCACGTAGTTAATGTCAATCTCTAAAGGTTCTTTCATTAGCACAGTTGTGTCAAAAGCACTAAGATGGAGAGAGTGTTGAGCTTTGATCGAAAATAAGATAACTCATATTTCTATTGCAGGTATGGAGAATGCATCTCTACATCATTTCTGTTATGGTCAAATCATTTTTTTTATTTTGTTCAGGTATCAATTTTTTATGACAGGTTTTTCTATTCTACTGATTTATGGCTGCGGTTGAATTAGGCTTGATTATTGACACCAATTATAGAAACTTTTGTTAACAAATAAAGGTAAATCACTAACCCTACCAAATTCTTTTTTAAACAATTTTCGGAGGAAGAAAAACATTCCAACTTTTGGCTAAAATCTAATTGTAATTATTGTTTTTTCTGATTTTCCATTCTGGTGTTCAATTAGTTAATACTGATAGATTGAATATGACATGTGTAGTGCAGTCTAAAGTTGATTAATGATGGGATCATGATACAGACTGTGAGGACAGTAAGATTCAGTTTTACAGAAAACTTATTGTTATGTGGTTGGTTTAAAGTTTGAAGTTTTTCAGTTTGTGCAGATAAAAATCACCCTTGAATCCTTTTACAAGCTACATAGACCATTTACCTACATGTATTTACAATAAGAACATGATAAAGAACTCCTATGTATCCCCCAGTCCTAGGTTCTACATGTATTTGCAGTTAATGGAGGTACGCAAAAAGCTTGCCGATAAGTTGGTCTTCCTTGTCATGAATGCCTTTAAGAATCATAGGATGATAAAAACAAAACCAGTTGTGAACCTAGCTTTTGATTTAGTTATTAATAGTTCTGGCAAAGATGCATTTGAATTTAGAGAAATTTAGGCCTACATATCTAAAAACAACAAAAACAAAACAAAGCACCGAAGTATTCCAAAGGGTTCTATATTGACATGATTTATGAAAGTATCGCATTTACATTTCATTTGCTAATTTCTCAGTGTCAGTAAATTTGTTGATGATGATATTTTGTGATTTTGTTAAAATAGTTACTAAACCCAACATGAGTCTGCTTCTCAAGACAGGTTACTATTAGTTCCAATATTAGTTCCAATTTGTATTTGTTTGTACCTTTTCACTTACAAGTAGTTCAGATCCTAGTCATACTCCAAGTCATCGTTCAAGTACTATTAATTAGTCATAAGAATTAAACCATTGGCCTTGCCACTGAGATTAGACTAACAACCTCAAGATCCAATTGAACTTAACACATCAAAAACCCACGTCAGTGTTGTCTTGTGTTAAATGCTTAGTTGGATTCTATTGGAGAAATCCTTGTTATACTTTTAGTTTGTAGTGGTGTCTTGTTTTTTGTACAACCTCTGTGCGTAGCTGGCCGTGTCTTTGTAACAATGATGCACCCCCCCCCCCCCCAAAAAAAAACCCAATTGTTGTATGCAGTCTTGTTGGGTGTTAATGTATATTTGTTGTGACTAATAATTAAATCTTTTAATACTTAAGATTTGTACATACTTTATCACCAATAAACAGGGTTTAAAACCTATGACAATTGAATTTCTGGGGCATTTTTCACCCAGTCATCATCTCTGAAGTTTCACTCTGTGCACTCGCAGTCACAAGGTCGGTATCTCTTGGTTATCTGACATGGTTAGTTGATATGGATATCTAGTATAGAAGGATAAACCCTTCTAAACTAGTTTAGTTCTTGTAACGTACAGTAACACAGAAAGCACAAAACAACTTGGGTATAGATATACACAGCCATCTTCTATTTCATACAGGCTACGATTCTGAAGGAAATTGCTGATTTCCTGGGGGTTAGATATTGTATCAGGAGCATATTTCCCTCAGGAGCTCTGTTGTGAGATACAAGGTGATGACGCTGTGAAAACGCTATCCATCATTCCCATTGAATGGACTGTTTAGCTTTCTTAACAGTTTTTTAGTGTTTCGTTGATTACAAAACTGCTTCTTTCTCTCTGAAAGATGAACAGTTTTGTCAATCTTTTCATGTGTGGGCAGGCACAGTCTTAAGCTCTATCGGAATTGGTTGCTACAGCTACAACTGTTGCTAAGGACGCCCTTTACTTCAACGCATGATGATTCAGCCAGTTCAGACACGGCTATAATCTGTGTTATACCAGTCTGTAAGAAATCGTTTCCCAGAGTTGTAGAATGTGTGAGATCTAAAAGTGGAGTAATGGGGTAAACCCAAAACAAATATTGAGGTATGTTCCTCTGCCCATGTCTTAACAAGACCTTCAAATGTCTAGATGAATTGATGTAGAGCATATAAACTTCAAAAATGTTACAACCTGTACATTCAGGCGTTTCGTCTCCACACCAAGACGGACAATTTCTAAATTTTTCAAGATTTTTCATTTGTACACAATCTCAACCCTGTGAGTGGTTTGGTCAGTTTGAAAATGGCATCCGTTGCATCTACTAGGAATACTGTTAAATTAGGGAGCTATTACTAAATTTAAAAAAAATAATTTGTTCATTTTTAGCCCTACAGCGTTCCAGATGAAAGCAGGTGTTATTGTAGACTTCAAAATTGACTCTGCCAACACAAAACACTATTTGCAATGAGTGTTTCAAGTTTGTTATAAATTGCTCATTAACAAAACTTTTTAAAGCTTCTGCTGCTAGTTACATGATTGTCAAGAGTGTTTGCATATGCATGTTTCTTTCATTTTGTTTTATTTCATGTATTTATTTCACAGGTAAAAACATTAAAATTACAGCACAAGGGCAAGAGATATCAAATTACAACAAAATAAACAATACATTCCAAAGACAGGACAACAGCACACTTGAAAGATTACAAAAAAAATAACTAATTACTGTTTAGTTGTTTCCCAAATGTCATTAGACAAAATATCCAACAACGACAAAAACAATCCAAAGCCTCAACACCACATGGAAAAGAAAACAGAACATTATTTTTAAACTTGTAAAATGTTTGACGACATCAATCTGAATGCTTTGTTTCAGTAGGTACTTCGTCTACTGTGTTTGAAGGAGGGATGTAAATTCACATTACACAGTAATGTTGTGACAATATTTCAAATATTATATTCTTCATGGGTTGATTTTAACAATAATATTTATCAAACACATGATTTAGTTGTGTAAAGCTGTATTGATGATAGGAAATAGTGAATTTTCTCCTTTCAGTGTGATCTTTGTATTTGATGCTGATTGTTTTCACCTTATGCTTAAAATATGCCTTCACTGTCTTTTTTGTCATAATTAACTTACATGTAGAAAATAACAACTCTTTCAGCCTTTCATAGTGTGCCAAACAAATTGAAAAATCTGCTTTTATTCAGAGGTCAAAGGAAGACCTATCAATAGCTGAGAGTTGTGCGTTGCTCGTAGATGCATGCTTCTGATGTTTGACCTCAGTGATGGTACCCTTTAAAAGACAGGGATGTGATTTCTCCGTAAATCTGGTTTTTTGCCCCCTCCCCCCAAAATATCAGTTTTGATTTTTTATTTTTATTTTTTTACTTTTAAATAAGATCAAATTCATAAAAGAATGAAGATAAAACCATATATAATGCCGCAGATTGCAGAGTGGGGCTTTTAAAACCAAGGATAAATGTAATAAGTGGGCTTTGTGCTCGCAATTTGTTGAGCTCCCAAGCTTTTGCGCTTTGCGCTCAGAGTTCAGGGGTTTTTTCAACAGCGTATCACATCCCTGAAAAGGGGGTCTATAAACTGAACTGATTTGAGACTGTTTTGACATCAACTTCATTTTTTTTTTTTATGAATAGGGTACCAGGCTTGATTTGACAAATCACTAAGACTTATCTTAAGATGAGTTGTCAGTATTCAGCATAGTGATTTGTATTGTGACATCACACTTTGCCTTGCATTTATGATCGATTCAAGGTTAAGATTAATCTTAACTCTTTGTGAAACCATACCCTGAGCTGCTTTTATCAATTTGCGATATCCTCTGTATTTTGTATCTCTCATATTCTCTACAATCATCTTTATTTCCAACTTGATCTTTTCTATTGTGGAAGGACCACACATCCATGATGGATTCGGTACATTTTATCCACTACTCTTTGCCTCTAACCCAAAATGTATTATCTCTTTTATTCTTTTATTGAACTGCAGACAAAAGTAGTGATCATGTTTATGTACACCCTGTGTAGCCCATGCTAGTTGAAGTGTGTCTAACCCTTTGCAATTCATTTCTATTTATATGTATAAATAATTTATCAGCAAAATTGTCACAATTGTGGGTGAATTTCCCTTAACCCTTTCAACTCAAGCCTATCTAAAATAGGTCACCGGTTACCTATACAATAAATAAAGTATGAAATCAAAAATTGGCCGTTTTTTTTTTCTCAAAAACCTTCTGGGATGTAGGCCCTTTATGTAAGTGGTATATAATGTTAACCAGTTTATGAGAAGTAAACAAGTCGTTTGAATACTTAACCTGAGCACATGATGCAATGTTGCCAAATAAGTATAAAGGGTTAAACAGAACAATTTTCTCATTCAGATGCTTGTAAGTAAATATTTTACATCAAGTAGATCAAGGAATACTAGCGTGTATAATTCCTGGTGGCACTAACATGTTCAACTTAGAATCTCTCTCCTCAATGAAAATAATCGGACAATTTCAGAAATAGAAATTCTGGAGTAAGTTTGGTTTTTGTTACTAAAAACATAAGAAGTGCATCAAGAATACAAAGTGCATTGTTAATGCTTCATCCAAGACTTTATTCGTCTTCAGAACTTAGGCCTCTGATGAAGAAGCTGCTGAAATAGAAAACATGTACTGGCAATACATCTTAAAGATCGTTGTGATTTTAATCTTATACCAATGTCATTCTTACATCCAGAGCTATCTGAGGCATCAGAACAATAAGACAAACTACAACCTGGTCTGTGAGACACTACAGTTTCTGGACTGCATCTGTGGAAGCACTACAGGCGGACTGGGCTTACTTGGCTTGTATATCCATGAAAATAACGTAGCATTGATTAATCAGACACTGGAAAGTTTGACCGAATACTGCCAGGGACCTTGCCATGAGAACCAGGTTAGAACCATTCATGCATTCATTTATTCATTTGTTGGTCACGTTGATTGAAGGTAGGGTATACTTTGGGTAATTGTCAAAGACAAGTATTTTCACTTAGTGTATCCCAACATATGCATAAAATCCAGGTGTGGTTTCCAATCCCAGTCATGGCACTTGTGTTCCTGAGCAAGATACTTAATCTAACTCTAGTTCCTTCTCTCGACCCAAAGGTAAATAGGTGCCTGTGAGGGCAGAGGCTGCATACTTACCAGAGAGCTAAGATGGTTTCAAGAATGAAGTAACTGGCCGAATGATATCATTGCAATATAAAAGTCTATTTCTAGTGTTGTTTTATTGTTGTTATGATTATAATCAGTGTTGCTGCCTGACACGGCTAAATTCATTCAGTAACATTTCATTCAGTAACATTTCATTCAGTAACATTTATTTCAATGCTGTCATTGATTACAATAATGCACATTTATGTTGAAATTACACAAGTAATACATTAGCATGAGATATGATTTATAATTAGTACACAATGATTGGAGTGTTGCATTGTATTCCTGTATGAGCTGGACAATCAAAGGTTGAAGACAACAGAAAATGTCTTCTTAGTTAAAATAGGGGTTTGCATAGAATGTTGCCAGTCTCATGGACAGAGCGTAAAGATACATGCTACTGCTAATTATATAATATTAATACATACCTCGGAGAGTTTGTGCATTCTGATTGGTCGAGAACTGGTCACGTGGGGGTGTATTAACATGTGATAATAGACCGGCTCGGTAAACTAGCAAATAAATGGCCCCTAAACAAGCACAATGTTGTGTAAAAGTTCGTTTTGCACCGTGCTTGCTGTGCGGAAACTATCAAATCTGTTTCTTTGCGCGTATTGTTTTTGGTTATTTTTACGAGGACAGGATGGTGCCGCGTGTACGCGCATACCACGCGTGTTCGTGCATACCACGCGCGTATGCATAAACGCGCAGACAATGTATCATTTTGGTAGCTGGTACGTGCATGAAGCCAAGGTAATGCAAAGCATAAAGCCGTACACCAACCAAAGTGTTTCTATTAATAGTGCTGTTACTTTAAAAGTCTGGTTCTTCAAAATATGCACATTTCTGATATAGTTAATTAAGTGCAGGGGACTAGGAGCCACGCAAAAGTTGAACAGCCAAAAGAATGGCCCCTGAACATGAGTGGATTATTTCCAAAATTTACGGCGAAAGAGAAATCACAAATTCTGATGATTACTACCCTTTTTCTTCGTTAAAGGTATTTATTAATGGGAATAACAGTGTGGGTAGCCGGTCTTCACTGCGTGGTAATGACCTTGGTTGGTGGCTGGCCGCTGTTAATGGACCTCGCCTTCGGCTCGGTCCATTAACAGCGGCCAGCCACCACCCCGGTCATTACCACGCAGTGAAGACCGGCTACCCACACTGTTATTCCCTAAATAATAACAACATTTATAATGCGCACATATCCACCCCAATATGATTCAAACTGGCCTCTTGCACTGTGCGAGCTCAGTGGTTTAGTACGTTAGATATCTGCTCTAGAATACAGAAGGTCTCTGGTTCGAATCCCATCCAAGGTGTCCGTGATCGGAATTCAGAAAGCAATGACAGAAATGATCAGGGCCCAATTTCAAAGAGCTGCTTAAGCACAAAAAGTAGCTAAGCACAACAAAATTATGCTTACCAGACTAATGTTACCAGCCAAAATACCATGTCGCATGCACCATTTCTGACTGGTATCCTGCTGATTGTTGCTAAGCACTAAATGTGTAAGCAAAATTGTCTGCTTAAGCACCTCTATGAAATTGGGCCCGGATATCAATGTGGACTTAAACCATAAACAAAATGTGATTATTATATCAATTGAAACTTGTTTTTATTTGATAATCTTTTAGAATTCTATAGCCAACCATGAATCCAATGGGTTAGACATCATCACAGCGTTGATACTCAATGACATTAATCCACTCGGTAAGAACAGAATGGACCTGGTTCTAGAACTGAAGGTGAGTCATGAGAGAATGATGAGTCATTTATAATCAATGTGGCATAATCAAAGAGTTGGTTGCTGATCAAAGTTTTATATGCTTTATTTGGGGTTGATTTTAAAGAGAAATTGCTCTATGTATGACTATCATCAGATATTGTTTGGCTGCGTCTGAGTGAAGCGACTTTGGCTATGGCTATCACTGTTAGCAGCATTGAAATGAACAGCAAAACAAAAGTACCTTATTTTGAACGTTGACTTTATATTGCAAACTTTGTTTTTGGCTGTAATTTATTTGGTTTCATTTGTAACATTTTATCTTTTTGATAGTGATAGAAATTCCAGCTTTGTATTTTTCTTTATGTACTGAGTGTTGAAATATTCATAATTTCATGTCTTCTTGTCCCCATTTCTATTCTTTGTATTTTAATCTGAGCTTGCTTGTCCTTACAACAATTTTTTATAATTTGTATAGTCATAGGCCTACTTGTAAAGGCTTGGTTATTTTGATATCTTTTCCAATGTTTTTATATTCTATTTTTACGTAACTCTTTTGGTTTTCGGCTGCAATGTTTGATTGATTTTTAATAAACCAATAATAATGTTGAAGAATAGGACTTTGCCAAAACAGTCAATTTAGACACAGTCTTTGATACTAATACATCAATGATGACAATGCTATTTCATTGTTTGTTATTCAATAGAACAATGCATCCAAGTTACTTCTAGCCATAATGGAGAGCAGACATGACAGCGAGAATGCAGAGAGAATCTTGCTGAATATGAGCCCAAAGCAACTGGTAAGAACACACACTTAGTACAGGGCCCAATTAAAAACTTGCTGAGCACAGAAAACTTTGCTCAATGAAAATAGGTTACCTTCCAACATTCCATAAAGTTAACACTGGTGCCCCACTCATTTTTTGCTAAGCAAATAAATTTTCCAAAAAGTATTTTCTGCTAAACAGCTTTATGAAATTGGGCCCTGGTTGCTCTTCTCAAAACAAAGATTTGTTTTCCTTAAAGCATCCATGTAGGTCATACTATACAAATAGTGGATGCATATGAGTGCATTGTCAAAGAAAATAATCACAAGAAGAAATCTGGACTATTCCTTTTTTTTTTTTTTTTTTTTTTTTTTTTTTTTTTTTCACACAACTCATTCCCACAAGCTACGGTCAAACATGGCAAACAGGTGGGCAGTCAAAAATCTCATGAAAAAAACAAGAATCTAGGAGCATGCATTTAATAGGACTTTAAGGGAAAAGCCCCAGAAACATGCTTGGGCAACTCTAAACTTTGATACATGAAGCTGGGGACTTTGTATGGCCTATCAAAAAAAGCTGCACAACATCCTTAAAACACTGAGCCTCATCCTCTGAAGGCTGTCTGGTGGCATCAGCGCCCAATTTCATAAAGCCTGTAAGCACAAAAACTTGCTAAGCACAGAAAAACCTTGCTTAGCATACCATAGTGTTAACATTGTTGCGACTGGTGCCCCACTCTTTTTTTGCTAAGCAATGAAACTTTCCAAGCAGTATCTTCTGCTAAACAGCTTTATGAAATCGGGCCCAGGTGGAGGCCTATTCCAGATGTTTACAGAGGCTGGTGGGAAACTCCTGTCATAATCCAGCTAGGTCTGGGCTCTTCTTACGCCAGGCATTTCTGAACCCTTTTTATGATTGTCTATTGTAGGTTGATGTAATCAAGCAGGCTTATCAACAAGAGGATGTAGAACGAGAAGATGATGAGGAACTGCTTGGTGATGAGGAGGATGAAGCAATCTCCCCTAGAGAGGTTGGACATAACATCTATATCCTAGGCCATCAGGTAAGTGCCAATCACTAACCACCCTTCCACCTAACCCCACCCCCAACCCCACCAACCCCACCAACCCCACCAACCCCACCAACCCCAACCATGAGGTCAGATATAATATCTATATCCTAGGCCATCAGGTACTTACCAATCCGTATCCCCAAACACACCCTTCCACCCCACCCTCACCCCCTCCAACCTTGAAGTCAGATATAACGTATATATATGTCCAAGGTCATCAGGTAAGTACCACTTTGTATCTCCCACCAACCTCCCCTCTAACCCCGAGGTCAGATATAACATATCATGGGTCATTAGGTCAGATCCAATCCCAACACCAACCTCAACACCAACCTCCCTTTAGAGAGGTCAGATGTAACATAATTATATGTCGCTTATTTGTACAGTCAATAGCTACATGTAAATAATTATAATTACCTAGTTTTTTGTCTACAGTTCTGATAATGTTAAACTTGTCCCATCATGCATTGTATTGTGAGATAGTGATTTTTACACTTACATTGTTTTCATCTTTGTGTCTGTCCTAGCTTGCCCATCATAACAAGGAGCTAGCATCACTCCTGAAGCCAACAGGACCTAACTCTGAGTATACTGATAAAGCCCTAGAGTACTACTCTAAACACACTGCACAGATAGAGGTGAGGACAAACCAGGACTAATGATTCTTCAGTTCACTGGAATAGGGTCACCGTTTGATTTGACATCATTTTCTGGTAGCAACTACCAGTTTCTAAAAAACAAACCTTGTGTCAAAATTTATGAATAAGTTCATGTACAAGTAGCATTTATAATAATAATAGTGGCTTCTTATATAGCGCTCATATCCGTCACTCAGTGACGCTCAAGGCGCTTCAACAGTCAGTATTTTCCTACAAGGTATATATGTGGAGCTACTTTTTGAAGTTTCGGTGAGACCTATTCCTTTACATAGCACCATGTAATGGCAAGGTGCTGTGGCGCAATATGCTGCCGATCAAACCAGGAACACCTGGGCGAACCCCTTCTGTTAACGATAAGTGCACTGGGTTCTTTTACGTGCATTACACAACACACGGGACCAACAGCTTTACGTCCCATCCGAAGGATGAAGCAATAATGGTTAAGTGTCTTGCTTAAGGACACAAGTGTCACGACCGGGACTCGAACTTACACTCTGCTGAGCAGAAACACCAGAGCTGGAGTCCGGTGCTCTTATCCGCTCAGCCACAACACCTCACCTTATACATTGTGTGTAGGCTGCCATTGCTGAGGTCTAACATTGGAACTCTCAGCCAATGGTAGGTTTTCCTATGAGCTCTTGGGGCTGGGCACTGTTTGAACTTCTAACGTCACATGCAAGGGGGTCCATAGTTAAAAGGTGTTTTTGAAAAGTGATTTTAAAACAAATTTGTGGGGGAACCATGCTTGTTATATCTTGTGGATTCAGTTTCAACAAATGATTCTGTCTTTTACCAAATGTTGTAAAATAAACCCTTCTACTCTTATATGGGATTTGAGGCAAACCACAGTTCTCCTTTCAGAAGAACCAATCAGAGCGTGACTGACTCTACACTGAAACTTCTGAACCCCTATAAATGGACCAACATGTCTTACACTCTTCAGTCTCCTGATGATGACTAGAGCAAGCTAGTCAAAACGTTGAAACCAATTAAGAACTCGCTCCGCGGCAGTTTAGTTAATAACGAGAAGTCCCCTCGATCCACATAGCGAAAGTAGTAGTCCAGGCCGATTTCCTACCTCCCGCCCAGGTAGTAGTTAATAAGCAGGACAGTTCTTTTCAGAACTGAGAAGTCTCCCGAAGTCTCCCGAATTTCGAACAATCTACTCCGCGTCAGTAGAATAAATAGCAAGACAAGTTCTCAAAGAACAAAATCTACCTATAGCAAGTAGATATATACACATGGTGTTACCGCAAACCAAATATACCTCCTACACTTGGTAACTTTTCTTCAACAAGATAATCAACCGTTTAAAAATATTTGACCTCACAGGTTGTGTATGATGGCACAACTGTGCACAGAACTGTTTTAAGGTTATAGGCTGGCATAGCGCATCCACTATTCAAAAACCATAGTGGATGATATTAAATGGTTAGACAGTAGGAGGGTTAAGAGATTGAAATAGAGGTATGTAGAGCACCTCGTTATGATTTTCATCTTTTAAATGTTGCTGCAAACAAAACTAGATTATAAATGATTTTCACCTTGTAGGGGCCTAACTGTTACCACCAACCATACTAGGTTATAAATTATTTTCGTCTTGCAATTGTAACCACATATAATAATAATAATGCAATTTATTGTGCGCCAATTCTTAGCAAACTGTTCAAAGGTGCATGACAATGTACAATAGAAAAATAAGTAAAACCACACAAAAAATACAATACTAGATTTTAAATGATTGTTATTCCTCTCCATCCTAGATTGTGAGACAGGATCGTACAATGGAGCAGATAGTCTTCCCAGTACCTCAGATATGTGAGTATCTGACTGCAGAGACCAAGATCAAGGTGTTTCAGACGGCAGAGAGAGATGACCAGGGTAGCAAGGTGGCAGACTTCTTTGAGAAGACGGCGAATATGTTTATGGAGATGAAATGGCAGAAGAAACTCAGAGGTGTGTTTGGGATCTCAGACGAGATCTTGTTGAAGATGTTGTTTTGGGGCAGCTGTTGTGTAGTGTAGCAGTGGGTTTTTTTCTGCTGCTGCACCTGTTGTTTCTGCTAATTTTCAGGCATGTGGTTTTGTAAGATTTGTCCTGATTTCAGGAATGTCTCGAAAATCTCCGAGAGCCTTCAAATTTTCTTGATGGAGTGTAAAGCAGACGCCACAGGGAGAAAGGAATATTCCTGATTGTGTCTGAAACTGTAGTTGTGTATTACTAGTGATGCACAGAGTCTGTAATCCTCCTGAATTGTAAACATCTGAATTGTAAACATGGGTCTAGAGTAAGGGGGAACCCTTGACAGCAAGCCCTTTTCAGAAAGTTTCACTTTCGGCAAATCGCGTCCCTGAATTTTGTTTCTTATTTTTTTGTAAATTTTTTCTTTGGTGATTTTTTTTTTGCACTGACAGAGAAACATCAAAAACAATTGTGGGGAACTTCTCCAGGCAACTTTAAAATAAAGTTTATGTTATTTTCTACTTGTTATTTGTGTGTTTACAGCTCAACCGATCCTGTTCTTGGCCAGTAGTAATATGAGTAAATGGAGCGTGGTTTGTTTTAACCTGGCTGTCTTCATCAACATGCTCGTTGCCTTATTCTATCCATTCAATGTTGGTACCAAAGGTCAGTCATACAAATAAAGTGTTATTTTTACCATTAGTACTGAACAACTCATTGCAGTTTTCATAAAGTGACATATAAAAGACCTAATGGGTAAAACTGTTTTTCTAGATTTTGCGAATTATCGTTGGTTAAGTTTTAAGATTGTATTTCATTGTCAAAAATCTTTAAAAAATGTTTGTATTGTTAGAAAGCTGAAACCTCAAAGGAGACCTAACTGTATGTATTTGTTTAGGATAACAACTGTCAATAAGTAGCATACTTATAAACAAAAGCGTTACTTCCTGAAAAAACTAAACAATATGCACAGTTTTCCAGTTTTCACAAAGTGACCTATTCCACATGTAATAGTAAAGGGAATTGTGTCACTTTGTGGAACACTCATAACACAGCTCTTTGTGGCATGTTCCATTCAATCACTTCTTGAAAACTAAAAACATGCAAAACCATGTTATGTCACATGCAGTAACACATGCACAAGGCTGCAATCCCTCACTTCGTGGAAACAAAATCAAATGCCGGTTTCAACCAATTTTGGCTGAATTAATGTAACTGGCATCAAGCAATCAAGATGTTTCAAGACTTGATACATGACGGACAGAAAGGTATCAGTGAATACCTTCTAAATATGAACGTCACTAAAATTGTGTGGAAACAAATATTTCAAGTGATATGTTGTCGCGTGAAAGCTGTGAAGAATTATGAAACTCAAACCAATGTCACCAGGGCCCAATTTCATAGAGCTGCTTAAGCACAAAACATTGCTTAACAAATCTCTGCTCAGCAAAAATCGAAAGGATACCAGTCACAAATTGTACATTATGACATTGTTATTTGACTGGTGACATAAATCTGGTAAGCATAATTTTGTTGTGCTTAGCTACTTTTTGTACTTAAGCAGCTCTATGAAATTGGGGCCTGATCTGATTGCAGTCTCTGTAACCATAAATTACAATAAATTTGGCGCGAGTTTCACTCATTGACCTTTTCAGTTGGAACATTCTCTTTGCAGTCAGTCAATGTAAATATCATTTGTAGACAATAATTGAGGAATGATGTCAAGTGTCAAGATAATCACATTTCAGAAGGTTTCATCCATTACAAGGAAGTGTCCTTGCATAGTTACTAACGGTTGTACACACTGTTTGAGGACTATAACATTATGACCCTTATATTCTGAGCATCTTTCCTTTTCAGAACTGGACCATGGGTTGTCCATGCTGGTCTGGTTTCTGATGATGGCATCTTTGGTTGCCATAGTGACGTTAAGGAGGCCATCTGGAATCCGACCTCTGGTAGTCTCCACCATTCTCAGAATGATATTTTCAATTGGTGTGGAGCCAACGTTACTTTTTCTCGCTGTAACTAATGTAAGTTATACTTGTTTCGTTACAAGATTTCTGTTGTGTAACTAAAATGTTGATGTTCATTTCTGGTAATTAACATGATTAATGGGTTTGCAAATATTAGACAAAAATACATAAAGACCAGGCAAAAACGAAACCAAATCCTGTATAAGTAGAATGAGTGATCCCTTGTTAAGAAATCTTTAGAATTTGAAAACTGCCGAAAATGTAAAGATTGTGGAATTTTAGAATGTTCATAACGCTTACTGGACTGACCCTGAAAGTGGTATGGTCTTCAATCGAAGACGGTTTATCCAGCGTCAACGACAGCAATTAATTTTAAAGAGTTACTGATGAAGTTTTCCATGCAATCAACTTAGAAGAAGCCAGTCACACTCAGGGCAGTATGTATGGGAACTTTGCAGGTATCAAAATAAAACTTGATTGCCAAATTTAGTTTTCTTCATCTTAAAATTTCAAATTCATCTTAAAGAATCTTGTGAAATTGACCTAGCTTGTAGAACATTGTCAAGCATGTGGTTTCTTAGGATTTTTCCTGATTTCAGAACTTTCTCAAATTCGCCTTGAACCTTCAAATATTCTTGAAAGAAGTGTCCAATCCTGCAGTTTTGTATTTCTAGTGATGCAAAGAGTCTGTAAACCTCCTGAAATGCAACATCTGAGAGGTTCTGGGTCTAGAATAGCAATTTTCCAGGACTTTTCACATTCGTGAAATATCATCTCTGCATTGTTGAATACTCTATCACTCGCATTAAGTAAATTCTCAAGTTTAGCATTTATTGCACAAAGTTTAAAATATGCATGAAATATTCTCCCCCTTTTTACCAACTGTTTATGTCTTTGATTTCCACCCCCCCCCCTGCCAGATTTTAACCAAATGCGTCTTCATAGTCAGCTTCCTTGGTAACTGTGGGTTGTTGTATAAAGGAGTACGAGGTATTGTAACCAACGTTGAAGTGTTATACCACATCACCTACCTAGTCGTTTGTCTGTTGGGAGTGTTTGTTCATGAGTTCTTCTACAGTTTATTGGTGAGTCTATTGTAGCTTTTGTAGTCTTATTGTAGCTTGGGTAATTAAATAAATTTTAAAAAACAAGACCTAACCATGTATGGACCTGACCATTGACGTTATCACACCCCCATCCTAGAGGTAAAGTGATGATCAAATATTGGGAAACCCACACAGGTTTGTCCATGAGCAAAAACCCACACAGGTTTGTCCAATGAGCAAAAACCCACACAGGTTTGTCCAATGAGCAAAAACCCACACAGGTTTGTCCAATGAGCAAAAACCCACACAGGTTTGTCCAATGAGCAAAAACCCACACAGGTTTGTCCAATGAGCAACCTTCTTTTGCAGGCATGATATTCTTCCTTCTTTCAGGGATGAGATTTTTCAGACTTTTGTCTGAATTCAGACTTTTTATGTCAGCCTGGTGAATAAAAAATTCTTTAATTTGTCCACATAAAAGAAAGACTTCCCTTTGATCTACTTCACTAGTGCTTAGGACACTGTTCCTAATAGCCTTTTGAAATCCAAACCCTCCCTAGGGGTTACCAAAAGGTAGAAACGCCATCATTTCAACATACATGTAGGCCCTACGTCCTAAAATCAACATGCGCTTTGAGCACCTTTTTAGGTGGATATTGCGCAATATAAATATTCATTATTATTATTATTATTATTATTATGATGTAGTTTCAGACTTTTTTGCCAGCAATGACTCTCATCCCTGTACTTTAAGCTGATTTCAGGTTTTGTTTTTGTTATCAGAAAATTCAGGGAAAATTGTTGTTAAATAGCCTGAAAAGACTACCAAAACCTATACCATTTGTAATTTATCAGCTTTGATCTCAATAAAATGCTCCTACTTTTTTTCTAAGGGCCAAATATCATGCCTGTTTTTGACCTCTAGTTGAGGGCGCCCTACTCATATGACATCATTTATATAAGGTCTATTGTGAAAACGTATTTTTTTTTCATATTGAAATTTATTGAAAAGATCTTTGGGGGGCGGGGGGGTGGGGGTAATGATTTAAAGTGCCCTTTTTGCTCCTATAACTAAATAATAATTTGCAAGTCAATAAACTCAATTATAAACTGGGTGATGATAGTTTTCATACTGATTGATTCTTATTGACGTTGAATGATGTCACAGTTGGTGGACGTAGTATACCAGGAGGACACATTACTCAATGTAAGCCGGTCGGTAACCCGTAACTGGCGTTCCATAGCCTTGACGGCTCTACTCGCCCTCATCTTGGTCTATCTCTTCTCCATCGTGGGATATCTCTTCCTTCAAGATGACTTTGTGTATGATGTGAACCCACTCAGACCAGCCATTAATAGGACAGGTAAGCAATGGGTAGAAAGTAATAGGGCATGTAAGCAATGGGTAGTAAACAAATATTGACTGCTTCGAGTGCTGTGGTTAAAATTAAGATGCCCTAGTTGCCGAGCTGAAATAGAACGCTCTGGGGATCACCGAGAGAGTCGTAGTTTTAACCAAAGCACGAGTAAAAGCAGTCAATATTTGTTTTATAACACCCCATACATGTCTTGGGCCTAGACGTCTAGGTACCAAGAAGCTGCTGTTGCTATAATAATAATACGAGATATTTATGGGTATAGTACATTGGTTGCTATGGGTATAGCACCTTGTTAGCTGCGTGTAAAGCGCGTCACGTTTGCGTCATGGGTCTCTTGTAAAAATAAGACATATCTTGACCCGCTCTAAACCAATCAAAAGGTAAAATACTTGTAAGGTGTGTTATACAACTTAGTAGGACAGGTAAGCAATGGGTAGAAATTAATAGGACAGGTAAGCAATAGATAAGAGGACTGTTTCTAATCAATGCTTGGGAGTTCTGTGTAAAAAAAATAAAAAATAAATTAAGGGAACTTTCTAATTGGATCGGATAAGTATTCCCGCCTCGGTGGACAGCTGGAACCGCCTCGTTGGACAGCTGGAACCGCCTCGTTGGACAGCTGGAACCGCCTCGTTGGACAGCTGGAACCGCCTCGGTGGACAGCTGGAACCGCCTCGTTGGACAGCTGGAACTGCCTCGTTGGACAGCTGGAACCGCCTCGTTGGACAGCTGGAACCGCCTCGTTGAACAGCTGGAACCGCCTCGTTGGACAGCTGGAACCGCCTCGTTGGACAGCTGGAACCGCCTCGTTGGACAGCTGGAACCGCCTCGTTGGACAGCTGGAACCGCCTCGTTGGACAGCTGGAACCCGCCTCGTTGGACAGCTGGAACCCGCCTCGTTGGACAGCTGGAACCTTTCATTGGAATGTTAAAAATACTAATGCACTCGTGTAGGATTGCTAACCTACTATAAGGCACAATGATGCAGTCCAGTGGATTGTTCTGGCGGTCCAATGGATTGTGGGAGTGTGCCCACAGGAACATTCTTTTGCACCTAGAATGTGCCCAACTTTTAGCCGCTCCTAAAACCTCTAGTTTCACCAATCAATTCAATTCACCAACAGAGGAAGTTTCATCAAGTTTGGTCATCATATTTTAGTGAAAAAACACACAAGAAACTTTTGTGGGGTGTTTTGTCCAGATTAATATGGATGCAATCAAAATAAGCGGTGGTTATTTGGGGGTCATCTAATGCTAATTCATCAACTTTGACAGTATTTCAGATGGAAACATGTTTCTTCAGGTTTGCTTTTTGCATGAACTTTTTAATTACTCTGCTTTTAGATTGAAATTAATAACAATCATTCCTGTGTTTTGCTTAAAGGCACTGAACACGTTTGGTAATTGTCAAAGACCAGTATTCTCACTTGGTGTATCCCAACATATGCATAAAATAACAAGCCTGTGAAAATTTGGGCTCAATTGGTCATTGAAGTTGCAAGAAAATGATGAAAGAAAAAACACCCTTGTTGTACAAATTAGTGTGATTTCAGATAGGAATAAAAGGCTTCTGGCCAGAAGTCTTTTATTATTTTAGTGAGAAGTTACCTCTTTCTCAAAAACTACGTTACTTCAGAGGGAGTCGTTTCTCACAATGTTTTATACTATCAACAGCTCTCCGTTGCTCGTTACCAAGTAAGTTTTTATGCGAATATATATTTTGAGTAATTACCAAATGTGTACAGTGCCTTTTAACTCAAACAGTTTGATGGATTACATTTCTATGTGAAGGAAAAACAGTTTTTATTTATTAACCAATTTCACATATTTTTTTATATGTACTTTACAATAAGTTTCCTAATTGAAAGAATTTCTTTAATGTTTTTTTTATATTTTTTATTTAGCTTTAAATTGCCAATCTTTTCAAGGATATGTGCTGTACAAATAATGGCAACTGAAAAAACCCTGTTGCGACCCACTTTTCATATTTTTCTAACTTATTCCATTTAAAATAATGCTCTCTGTGAATGCCCACAAAAACAAGCCAGGTGGCTCAGGATTTATTACAAATCATCACTGGTGGAACGAAAAATTTTAGAAATGCTTGTGCTGTCACAACAGTAGGTGCCTGTATGGTAGCAATGAAATTCAGACGTTTCGGTTACATTTCTTGTTCCACCGATGACGTCACATTGTGAGCAGGACCTGTTTTTGTCGGCGTTCCAGAGAGCCTTATTGGAAACGAAATAAATTTAAAGAAATATATAAAGAGGAAAATACATTTTCAGCTGATTCATATTTTTTATTAATTACAAACTTTTGCATCTGACAAAGTAGTTGTTGCTATGAAAGGTTAGGCAGATATTTCTTACTTGTTAGTTATTAAGGTGCTACAATTTGGTTTCCTTACTGCAATTTCCTGACTAACACGACTACCCACCACTTACAAACTTTAACATGCCATATAAACAAGACGGTTACACGGCGCACATCCTTGAAGTATCATTGCTAGTTTGAAGTCTAGATGTGGATTTATTCCTTTCTTTATTTGTGTTTTGATTTCTTATTCTTGATTTTTATCAACCCAGGTGCCTTGCCACTAAACACATGTTCAGCTGATGCTATGACAGAAGAATGCTTGAAACAAAATGCCACTAACCCACAAGGTAAAATTACTCTGGTTTGTATGGAAATAAATGGCTGGCATTTTGTTGCAATACTCAGTTAAGATTGTTTTTAAGTTGTGGAGAATGTTAAATTGTGCAGTTAGATTGATAATGACATAATGTTTAAGGTATACCATCCTGGATGACCTGGCCTTTGCTCTGGTTCAGACCGTACACTCCTGGCAGTCACGATGGTGCATCTGCTATGACCTGGCCTTCGCTCTGGTTCAGACCGTACACTCCTGGCAGTCTCGATGGTGCATCTGCTATGACCTGGCCTTTGCTCTGGTTCAGACCGTACACTCCTGGCAGTCTCGATGGTGCATCTGCTGCTTGCGATGGTGCATTTTATGCACATGCCCCTCCTTTGGAACTGTTTACCTCATCAAATCCAGTCTGAAAAGTCACTGGAAATTTTCAGCAAACATCTCAAAACAATTTGTTTTTGATGATTGATTGCTAAGGACCAACTGCCTTTCCCATTATTTGTGCCTTTATTTATTTGCTTCGCTTAATGTACTGTTTCTTGTATAGCGCTGTGGTAGCCAGTGTAAGAGCACTCTATAAATGACTGTTATTATTTGTATAACTGCTTATGTTTAGCATATCGTAGTTGCTTTTTTCCAGAGTTCACTTTGGTGTTAGTGCATCATTCTGGTCCTAATTACAAGCATACTATCAGATTGAAGACTTAACTCACAGTATCAACTGGTCGTAATGGTGCAAAAAGTTGTACCTTCTAAAACGCTTTTTACTTTACACACAAGTTTGTATCTCACTTAAAATAACCCGGATGTAGACACAGAACAAGTACGTACATTTTTGCACAGAGCATTTTTGTGGGAGATACAATGTTTTTGCGCAATCAAGATACAACATTTTTGCGTTGACGCGACAAACTCTTATGGACCTTATGCATATGACGTCATTTGGGTAGGGCGCCCTCACCTAGAGGTCAAAAGGAAGATGCTCATTGGCCAGTCTTGTGCGCCGCGCGTACAAATCAGCGCGTTTCCATTGTTTCATCATCAGTTTACCTCTAAGATGGCGGCTTGGTGACGTCAATGCATAAGGTCTATTGAATCATTGGTTTGAAAAAGACATTTCACCTGTCTTCATTTGTGTCTCTATAAAGAAAAACCTATGTAAAGATAGAAGATAAAACGGTTGAAGTATTTCAAAACTTATGACTAGATTTTGTTGTTTTTTTAAGGTATGTATTCTTCCATCTCTACTGGCTTGACTGTAGATGGTCCT
This sequence comes from Leptasterias polaris, assembly GCA_037783415.1. Classification (NCBI taxonomy): domain Eukaryota; kingdom Metazoa; phylum Echinodermata; class Asteroidea; order Forcipulatida; family Asteriidae; genus Leptasterias; species Leptasterias polaris. The sequence goes on from JAZGTN010000098.1 coordinate 1,274,859, forward strand.
GTGCAAGAGAGAGCTTGTGATACCTTAATCATGTGTATTATTACCACTCTGAACTTTGGAGTACGAAGTGGAGGAGGTATCGGTGATTTCTTGAGGAGTCCTTCAGCAAAGGTAATATACTAGAACACATTGTGCTTGGTAACCATTGACGCCCTAATTTGCATATTGCACCCATGTTATTTGGGAAGTCTGTCCACACTGGATGAAAATGGCATCATGATCTTCATCTGTTTTCTGGTAGACGAGAGATTTCAAACTAGGTTTACTGAATTTAAACTGTATAATCAACTTCAGTCACAAAATTTATATTTAATTTTATATTTTGGCTAAGCAAAAATGTATTGTGCATAATAGCAACAATTCCTGATAACTTCTTTGAAATTCTGATAACTTCTTCGAAATTCTTGTTGTGCATTTGTGTCAGTGATATGATAAGTGTTTTGTTAATATATGTTTGGGTTTTTCTCACTGTATTTCACAAACAACTTTAAACATTAAAAATCACAAGGAACAACAAGTAAAATACAAATGTAGACTGAGCAGGAAAGTTAATAGTCCTGTAACCAAAGTTTCAGTTTGCCAACAAGAAGTTTGGAAACACAGAAGACAAATCAAAGATAACTGTTTTGATGATTTTTGTTTGTTATCCAGGAACCCCTTTACATGGCAAGGGTCGTTTACGATCTACTGTTCTTCTTCGTTGTGATCATCATTGTTCTGAATCTCATCTTTGGTGTCATCATTGACACCTTTGCTGATCTGAGGAGCGAGAAACAACAGAAAGAGGAAATACTTAAAAACACTTGCTTCATTTGTGGTAAGGTTCTCTAGCTTTCCTTGTACTCTACGTACCCTAAACATCTGTTGTTCTAAACAAACAGTACAATAGGACATGTTTCCATTAAACACTTGAAACGAACTCTGTGGAAGACTTCCAAATATAGTTTGAGTCATTTCCTGAAAAAAAATAGCTATCAAACTTGTACTCTGTATATAATTGGCCTCTCCTTGGCAATAATGTTATCAGAAAAATTTATCAAGAAAACTTAAATTCAAACTCATAACTATTGTGCTAACCTTTAAACATGATTGAATTTTATTGAAATTAATTAAAAATAACACTTAACCATGGTATACAAACTGTTTGTGAGCATCAACCTCCATGCAATTTATACACAGGTTAATTGTATTCTGTTGCAAAGAGGATTGGAATGAAGTTACCCTTTCCTAAATTAATGATGTACCATCTCTTCAAAGTATTTCTGTAATTCACAAGGCATAGACTGTGCATTTAATTAAATGTTGAGCCTCATTAAAGGTATTCTACAGGATTGGTAAGGATAAAAAACATCATTGTTTAATTCTAGTCTGTAAGCTTCCTGATCATAAAGTTCATACTAGAGCCAGTTTTTTCCTGTAAAAAAATTTCCCTCTTAACTGAATTCATACTCGAGAAAACTGTATCTGAAAACGTTTAAAAAAACGCTGATTTCAGTTGTTAGAACTAAAATTAAGGAGAGTGTGTTCTCATGCTGAAAATTGTGCAAGATTTGTCACCATTTTCTCCTGACTCGCACAAAGAATCCGATCTGCAATTCTCGCCAAATTTTCACAGGTTTGTAAATTCATGTATATTGTAGACCACACGGAACATGAACATTGTTTGCAACTATTTTGTCAGCTCTACCAATCCTTCATAATACCATTAAAGTGAGCAATTTTGGTCTATTTCTTTCACAGATCAAAGCAATGTTGTTGGGAACCCAAGATTCCTTGAAATATTTGCATATTATATGTTTCTCCCTTTAAAGCCTGCTAGTCTATGATACAGGCTTTATTAGTCTACGTGTGCCCGCACATTCATTGCCTAAAGACAATCGTTTTTATTCAATACATTAACCTACTGTACATTCATGTTACATTATTAATATTATAATCACAGAGGGCCCAGAGGGCAACGTTGCCATCCCTTGGTGTTGTTACCTGATATATAGATTGAATAAATAGAGTTGTGTTGACAGAGACGCATGCACCAAAGTAGCTCTTCCGTCTTTCAATATTACTCCCCTCTCGGGATGTTGATGCACTACAGGCAGTATATATGATTCCCATCTTGCTGTTTCTTTAAGCTGCTGACTTTACTTTGTGACGTGAATTGCAGTTTGATCCCAGCTGATTCTTTATAACCATGCCAACCTAATGACCTACTTCATTAATCGTTCTCATCTCCAACTAAATAATCGTAATAATAAGTTTCAAAGATACTTGTGACACTTGTTTTGAGAATGTTGATGAGAAATTTTGTTGAGCTAAAAACAGAAAAAAATTATCTTGTGACCGACTTGGCTCCTCACAACCAAATTTGTTTGTGAAAGTTGAGCTTTCTTTTTCCTTGTTTTCTTATTCTAAAAAACTCTACTGTGCACAATTAATCATCTTTTAAATGTGTTACTGTTGTTATTGTTATTGTTGTATCTTTGAAAACTTTTCTTTCAATTACTTTGCAAAGTTCCAAAGTCTTTCTCAGAGTTTTTCTCAGTTTTTGTTAGAATTATTTTTTGATGAAGAAATGCCTTCAAATGAAGAAATGTGTTAAATTTTGTCAAATTACACCCAAATGTACAGCAGTTGCATGTAATGTGTGACAGTAAGATTACTTACCAGTATGATAAACTTCAAATTGAGTAAAAATTTGTTTCTATTTCCAATGCAAGTTGTAGACCATGTACCTTATGTTAACACCTAAACCATCCTTTACTGAAATCTACCTGCCGCTCTGCGGACAAATTGTTTCGCAGAAATGTGGTAATGGAATGATGTCAAAGATCGCATCATTTCAAGGCGATCTGACCTGTGATGTTACTCCTAATCCATGTGTGCGCGCACCGACTTGCAGAAACTTACAGGTCAGAGGTCATATGTTACTAATATCTGACTGTGATTGTTATTACAGGTCTGAACCGGTCATCATTTGATAACAAGTCTGTGTCATTCGAAGAGCATTTTAAAGATGAGCACAATATGTGGCATTACTTGTACTTCATCGTCTTGGTTAAAGTCAAAGACCCTACAGAGTTCACAGGGCCAGAGAGTTATGTGTATAATATGATCAAGGTATGCTTTGCTCTCTTTATTTACATCATGACATTCTTGAATCTTAGGTAATGTAGAATATACAGGCAATCGAGCTGTTTTTTCCATCGTGTGTCAAATTCAATAACCAGTGGTTTAGGTATCTGTCATTCTGTTGGTTGATTTCCAAGGTGCTTTGCTGCAGACCGGAGAAAGTATCAGACTTTTTTAATCAAGGGCTAAACTAAAATGAATTGCTGTGTCTTATGAGCAGGAAAAACCTAATGGGGTGGAGATGAACAGAAATTAAGATATCAATCTTACAATGACTTCATCATCAGTTCAGTACTATTAGGTTCTTATTGGCAATTTCATGTTTGTAATGCTCACATTGGCCTCAAGTCTCAAATGGCTATGTCTAAACAAATATATATTATACTTTGGGAAGATATATCACCAATAAAGTCAATTTACCAGGTGCTTCAACTATTCTAAGCCAGGGGTGCGTTTTGGCGTTCGCAATCAATGGGAGACTTTAGAATGCTAGGTGGCAGCAGACTTACCAGGTAAATTTCCATTGTTTACGTAGTTCTGAGTGTGTACACATTACCGAGAACATTGGCTTTACCTGGTAATTCTGCTGCCACCTAGCGTCCCCCATTACTATTTCGGTTGAATTGGCCCTTGGTTGATCACTGGCCAAGGACAGAAGCATTTATTAAATACAGCCCCCAAAACGCACCCCAACTTTATCCAAATTCATATGAAGTGTACGGAAGACTTTAAAGCACTGAAATGCCGTCATACAAAGTAGGTTATTCTTTGCCCTGGATTCATGTAATAATTCATACCCAAATGATATTGTTCTGCTTTTCAAGTCCAGGCAATAATAGTTTCCCTCATTTAATTTAAAAAGAATTATATTGGCTACATACATTGTACGAATTTTGCGGTCTAAAAACTATTATCAAATCAGATTTATTTTGAAAGGGAGGTAAAAATTATTTGAAAGGGTAGACAATTTGTTTGTTCATAATGAAATAAGAGAAATACGCTGCAAGCAAAAATACAAATTAAATGGACCAGAAGGCTGCTGGTATTAATATAAGAATAAATCGAATTATGATTTTCTGCTGTTGGGGAGGATACTAGACGATTATTTCCTCCATAATAGAATGAATAAGATTAGAGCTTGAAGGATAGAGAGCAAGTACTGTATGTTATAACCGCCGAGGGGGTATTTCGAATAATACTTGCTAATTGTCTATAGCTTAGAGGGGGTAAATATAGTGTAGAACATGGCCGCTGATGTGTAAGAAATGACTGTGCCTGAGAGTTAGTAGATGAGGACAAAGCATTGAGTTCCTTACAAGATTGTCTGCTCATGTCATATGAACATCCTTTTGGGATCAAAGGCAACAACTCCATCCAGAATAAAGTCAAATCAGGACTTTATAGTGTGTGTGTGTGTTATTACAGGTATTAATAATGCGTAAAGACTATTCAAATTGGGAGTGAAGAAATATGCACAGTTACGGGGAAGGTGTTTGGATTTTGAACAAATCTGTCTCCTTATTACAGATCTTATTGGTTTTGTGTTCAAACATTGTCCCTCTACCATGAGAGCTGTGCTTATAGTGCGGAAATTATCATCCACAATTTTGACTTTTTGAAATATTATAACAATAATTGCTTCTGTTGAAATATTATAGCAATAATTACTTCGGGTAAAGTGTCAGGTTTCTTTAAACATTGTCATTTTTAAAAACAAATTGGAATATGATAATAAAAGAAATTACCAACAAAAACTATTTGATGTTTTTTCTATACTGTGGTGCGATAATGATATTATAAACAGTTTATATATAGCACTTTATCACGCCTTAAGCGTCCCAAAACGCTCATAATGTTTTTCTGCAGGTATATAGAGCTATGTTTGCAACTGTACGTCCCATTTTACACAATATATATAATGTATAAAGCACCTTGTAATGGTATACAAGGTGCTGGGTGCAATCTGAATGCATAATAACAGAAGCAGAACTTGTTGAGGTTTTGTATTTTCTCAGATTGTATTTAATGAGGAAGACTTGTTGTAATTACAATATCAGCTATTACTGCACCATTTAGGAGTCTAGTGTGTCAATGCATCGCCAATATGGCATAAAAGGAAACTGCATGGGTTTCTTAATTCCCTTGTGTGTTGTTAAAGGGTGGGTGTACCTTTGGTAATTACTCCAAAAATAATGACCATAAAAACTTACTTGGTAAAAAGCACTGCAGCTGTTGATAATGTTTAACACTTTGAGAAACAATTCCCTTCAAAGGAATGTGGTTTTAGAAAGCGGGACTCAAATACATTTAAATCTGAGAAACATTTGTGCATGAAAAGTTTCTTAAGTTGTGTATTCCAATTAGAGATTAATCGTCTTGCGTTTACATACCGCTTCAGATTTTCGGCAATATCTCAAAAGCGCTAGCACCTTTTGAAATGAAATTTGAATGGTTGAGTTATATTGTATATATCTACATTTATATAGGATTAACACAATCGAACAGTTCCAAAAACCAAAGGTATACTTTAATGGTGTTTACTGCCTCTATGTAACCAAAAGAAGTGTTTGGGTTTCTAAAGAGTGTTTGGGTCATTAAGGAGTGCTATGGTTGCTAAGCAGGCATTTAACTTACAATCTGATTTTCTCTGTCCTTGATGTTGTTTTCAGGAGAAGAACTTGGACTGGTTTCCGAGGATGCGAGCAATGTCTCTTGACTCCGATGAGGGTGAGAGCGAACAGAATGAGATGCGTATCTTGCAGACACAGTTGGAGAATACTAACTCTCTGGTCAAAACATTGTCCAGTCAGCTGAGAGAACTCAAGGACCAGGTGGGTTTAGGGTTTGACGGTTGCATTGATATTGAATGTCAGTGTCATAGGCCGAGTGTAAAACATTGTCTGGTCAGCCTAGAGAACTCAAGGACCAGGTGGGTTTAGGGTTTGACGGTTGCATTGATATTGAATGTCAGTGTCATAGGCCGAGTGTAAAACATTGTCTGGTCAGCCTAGAGAACTCAAGGACCAGGTGGGTTTAGGGTTTGGCGATTGCATTGATATTGAATGTCAGTGTCATAGGCCGAGTGTAAAACATTGTCTGGTCAGCCTAGAGAACTCAAGGACCAGGTGGGTTTAGGGTTTGGTTGTTGCATTGACATTGAATGTCAGTGGGTACGTTCACACGAGTAGCTAACATCGCTGCTAGCTAACAGTGAAAACTTAAGACCGTGTGAACGTAGTTAATAGCTAACTTCGCTGCTAACTTCGCTGGTAAGTCCAAAAGTTAGCAGCGAAAATTTCCGCTGCTAACTCGACTTAGCAGTGAACCTTGATACTTCAACCGCAGATAAAGGAATTTTAGCAGTGTTTTTTGTCGTGTAAACGTAACTGACCTTAGCTGCGTAGTTGACATGATTTTAATTCGATGTACCACGCTGTGTTTTTTTTTCTCTTGGTGGAGTTGCACGTAGGCCTATACATTATTCTCATCAGTTTCCGCCGAAATTCTTCAAGTTTTACTGCTAAGTTGATATCATCTATATTCCTTATGACAGCTAAATCATACTCATAATACAGAAAGAGAATAAAAGACTAAAGAATCGGCGATTGGTGTGATCCATTTTTGTAAACATTATCTAAGCGATCCGAAACGTTTCTACGGCCAGCCTGCCACGCGAGTGAAGTGATCAACCTCGTTTCCATAGACAGACAACGTGCTGTGTGTGACACGTTGACATCGCGCACTATTGGGGACGGTGTTGTAGCACTCAACTTAGCTGATGACGCAGTGTATTTAGTGACAAGAACAGACCAAAACAAAACTGTTTCTCATTCCGAATCGCTGCGAATTTAAAAAGTAGAGTCGCTGTGAACTTGTTACAACAAAACGAAACTTTACATGTGTATTATGTTAATAAGATATTCTTCAAGCCAAAATACAAATTTATTCAAAACAACTACTGACACAGACCATGCACTGACAGTGGCAAGAAAACTACCGGACACCAAAACAGTCTGCTGTGCTAGCTAACAGCGAAGCCTCGTGTGAACGCAAGATAAATTTTAGCTAAGTCGTTTGGCCAAGTGAACCCCCGCTGAGAATATTTAGCAGCTAAGTTAGCAGCGAAGTTAGCTACTCGTGTGAACATACCCAGAGTCATAGGCCGAGTGTAAAACATTGTCCGGTCAGCCTAGAGAACTCAAGGACCAGGTGGGTTTAGGGTTTGGCGGTTGCATTGATATTGATTGTCAGTGTCATTGGTCGAGCTGTCTATCCCATGTCACTGAAGTTCTGATTTTGCCAGCGTGTGGGTTTGGAACCTGGTAGCAGCCACTTGTGTCCTTCAGCGAGACACTTCACTATAATTGCATTGTCTTTTTGATTGAACGTTAAGCTGTAAGTTCCCTTTGACAGGACGGTTATCACTGTCAAAAAATGAAAAGGTTGCCCGTGTGTTTCTTGCAGTGACAGCAAATTGCACCACGGTGCCTCTTAACGCCTAAAAACCGCTGTATAAAATGGATGTCATTTAATATTAACTACTTCAAACTAAAACCTCACTTATCTGTGAATTGATATTATTAATTAATACTATTATGATTGCATGACAGAGTGTAACCAAGTATTTGATATTAATTCATTGTCAATTTGGAGCCTTGCTGTAACACCTGTGACATTGCAGGACTGCTATATTGTTGCATTAGTGTCAAAATGTTGTATCTCCATTTGTTTTTAATGGATGCATGTTAAAGCTTCATGGTCAATTGTTAGTTATGCCGACTTTTATTCCAGTGTTGAATAACAATGTGATTGGTTGGTAATGACTGAAAGACTTTAAAATGCGGATGAATAATTAAAGAATTTTAATAAAGCAGTTTTTTAATTTTATGACAGCCTAGTGTAATGGTGAGAGTTTCATGGCCTATTCCATTATGTAGAACTGCATGAAAAAGATTGACTATTTTCCGGTTCATATCCTTTCATGTACATTTATAACATCACATTGAAATAACTTGTTAAGATGTTTGGTAGCTTTTAAGCCTAGTCAGTCAGCATACACAACACAATTGAAGGGAAGTGAAAATCAACTATTTCTTGGCCTGCAGGAGATTGTTTGTTGATCAATCCCTGCTGGTTGACTTTTCTAAACCTCTTACCGATATCCATGTCTGATTCCAGATTAACCTGATTCAATCTCCGTCTATCTTGACTTATCCCCTCTAGTTCTTCTACTCCTCTCCGTCAGCCCTGCTCCTTCCAATTATTTTCTGGATTGCAACTTCATCAATCTTGTCTCCTTTGTGTTGAATTTAGATTATTTGAAGACCCCAAGGCACTTTTGTGTCCGTATTTCATTTTTCAATCTTACCCACATATCATCTACTGTTATTGATGGTCATTTATCATTTGTCTACCTGGCGAGACCTGTGCGACATGTTTTGTTTTTTGAGAGAGTTGTTGTGGTACACGCTGCTGGAAAAAAAGGATTCGAACTGCCTTTAGCTACTGGGCAATCTCGGTGGTCTAGTGGTAAGACATCTGCTCTAGAAAGACAAATGTAGTGGGTTCGAATCCCACACGAGTAATATGCCTGTGGTGGGTTTTTTCACAGGACTCGGGGAAAGTAATCAGTGTATGGGTTTACATGAATGGATAATGAAATCTATAGAGCCTAGGGACATAGGTGGGAAAAAATAGGGGGAAATCCTTGTTTGAACGAAAATAATCTTTGTTCAAATGAAATCTAATCTTCGTTCACCATTGATATTTGTATTGGTTGAAATGATCCTGAAGTGTCTTGTAACTGTCATATTGTTATGTATTTGTTTATTTTATTTAGACAATATTGATACATGCTAGTTAAATTTGGAGTGTTGATAAAACAAACTAGGCTTAAGCATAATAATAGTCTTTCTCCTGGGTTATTTTTCTCTCTCTTTTTCTCCTAGTACGAATGGCCTTACAATTAGGTAAAACTCTTTCAGTACAAAAGGGAGGTGGTTTGTAGAGTTATCTTGGTGCTCTAGCTCAATTTCCTTCTCTAAAACTAGTTATTTTTTTATATTTCCCATCATCTAGATGACCGAGCAGCGCAAACAAAAACAGCGCATCAACCTTCTCAGTTCTCCAAGTATCCCCCAGATGGGTGGACCCTGATATCATCCCCTAGCAACCGCTACCAAGACAACAGTCTTCTCAAGCTAAGATTCTACATTTGTACTTTATCAATAGTGTTTAGACTGGTGCTGCATCTTATATTTTCCTAAAGCCAAACCGTCCAAGCAAACACAAAACTTGTGATCAGTCTTATAGCCATATTACTACTTTAACTTTCAACAAATATTTTTTACAAGGTCTGTTTATAAATATTTTTAATGAGAGTTTGAAAAAAAAGTGTTGAGAATCATGTCTTCAGAATAGCAACAACTTGAATCTTGAAAGCTAAATAATTAATATATTGTAGATTCTTATTTTATGACATTTCTATAAATCACTCCTCAGTGAATGTGACACTATTTTAATAAAGACCATATTTTCTAGAAATATCTACTTTCTCTGTTGTACTAACATTTTACAGCGGCAGGCATCCAGTTATATTCTTATAAAACATAACAAGGTAAAATAAAGTGTACTGTTAGATTTATTGTATTTATCAACTACAATATGTTACCGGTTTTGGCATACCACATTGAATGAAGATGTGGTACAAATTTATTGCACAGCATATGGGGTCAAACTTATCTTCTTTTTAACCTCTGACCCATTTGTGTTTTGACAGAGACCCTCCGACTTCTATGAAAAGATTGTATAGGGTATGGGACTGTTGAGGTGGTTTAAATGAAAGTTTTGTTTTTAAGCAACTTATTATGTCGGGAATGGTATCCCTTTTGACGTAAGACTCCATGCGATTCATAAGGCGTTAAAATGTTTTAAGGATCAGATGATTGTCTCTCCCAGGCCCCCCCCCCTTCACCTTGCTCATTTCTCTAATGCAAACAAAAGTGATTGCTCATTACTTGGTTCAGCTCCCAATTCAATCTGGTCCTCAAGTGTCAGGAAGGAAGGTGTTCAATGTTACAGTGGTTTATCCTTGTGCCCTTTAAGTGCAATGAAGGGTTAGGTTACTTGTCGGGATGTATCCATAGGGATGTGCCCCTTGATAATGCCATGGATTGATTGAAGGCGGGGAGGGGGGGGGGGGTGTTCATGGTGTGAATCCATCCATAGTGATAAACCTATAAAGGAAAGCCAATGGTTCACAGCATCCCCCCCTATATCCCCCCTATATCCCCAGGGTACCAACCAATGTGTCAATGTGTGGGAATGGATATTTGCAAAAGCTCTCTAAAGACTCTACCCCCAACCAGACACAAAAACAAGAATCAGTAGTGTGATCAAACCCCAACTCTGGACTGATCTGGCACAATTTTGGATTTGATTGACTTGTTCCAAGTATTCTGAGTGACACTACTTCCATCCTTCAAGATGTGAATTGAAGTTAATTACCTGGCATGAGTAGATTATATAATGTGAGGTTTTATTTGGAGTTAATTTCTTTACAACCCAAGCCAACAGAGGGTGACATTCATGGCTACATGTAGCTCTTCTAAGTTGCATAAATTAATACAATATTAACAGTTGAAAGTTACTGGCAAATATGTAACGTGTTTCAAAGGTTGCAAAACCATGGTTCAAACTGCAATTATTATTCAGTATTGATTTCAATTTGAACTTACAAAAATATATGCATGTTCAAAAGGATGAGCATCCAATTGTGTCACTTTGTCAGTCATCAATTTAATTTGACATTATTTCTGCTCAACATACTTCAACATGCATGTGATTACAAATACAAACTTTGATGGTTTTGTTAATGATAGAATATAGTATAGAAATACTTAGCCGACATTTTCAATCTTCTCTTAGTGTGAGATGTTCAACCCAGCTGTTAACATTGACAGGCCAGTCTTTTGACCATCTGCTAGGCTTCAAATCACAATAATGTGATTGTTTAGAGAACATTCCCAGTATGACACTGTAATGAGTTGGGACCTTAATTCAGCATTCTGCATATGCTGTGTTGAAATGCAATACATTGGGTATGAACAGGCAGCAGACTAGCGTCATTTGGCTGGTGTTGAATTTCAAACTCTGCTCATCCCCACGAGACTGTCTGTGTGTGAAGTGGCACATATCTTTTGGGTGATAATTTTACAAATTGCATTCTGTTGTTGCCCAACAGGGATTCACTTTGGGAATAACAAATAATCAATCCTGGTTTATATTCTTTCTTTCTGTCAACCATACCTTCCAAAAAGTGAACGGGAGTGTTATCTGCTAGTGCTCCAAAATATATTAACAATTGCAAGGTGGTTAAATAAGAATTCCATCTAACTGCATTGGGTTTGCAGACGGGTAGATCACACAATGGAGCAAAGTGCTTTGCTTAGAGATTGCATTGCAATTACACAATGTAAATTAGCAGTTACTGTGGTTTCTCTTTCCCTTTTTCATGTCACGCTCTTTTCAATTTTTCTTTGTTCAACTCAAAATTGAATTGAAAAATTTTACCCAGTAAGTTTCCCTTGTGGTTTATTACTTTATAAATTCCAAAGAGTTAGACCATTTTGCATAACACGCAATGCTGCTGGTATGCTGAGGTCATGCAAATGTTTCTACGCACCAAGAACAGCTATCATCCAATGATGTGTCTCCTTTTGCCTCAGTGAGGGCGCTGTTGGAGAGTGTGGTGTCACAGGGGTCTATACATAATGTGCAATAAATTCAGAAAAATAATAAAGAATTTTTCGAGAATACATGCATGTTGAACTTTCCTGTAGACAACAAGCACGCCACTATTGCACTTTTTGTGTGATATCTTGTTATTAATTTTTTACTTAAATTATTTTGTTCAATTTTCTAAAGGGGGATTTTTGCCTTTGATTTTCTCGTGCATTACAACAAGCTTTCTGTCCACCTTTCTTTTTTTCTTTTTTGGGGGTAAATAACAAGCCAGAACAACGTTTCTCCAGCTTAACGTTGTTTTGTTTCTGTTTGTCTTCTTTGACAAATCAGTCTTTCACAATTAAAGAATGGAAATTTGTAAAATGCAGCAAAGTCTAGGTCAGAGTCTTGTTCATTCTTTGACAAGGCAGCCCCTGGATTCCCAGGGTTGGGGATGGACAGTGGGATGTCAAGCAATCCTCATCATCATTCAAGGACTCCACTGTTAAAGGGACACATTGCCTTGGATCGGGCGAGTTGGTCTATGAAAAGCGTTTGTAACCGTCAAAAATTTGACTCCACAAAATGGCGGACTGTGTTAGTTCGCTAAGTAAAAGGAAAACCACGCAATTTCAAGGCATATTTGTGTGGATCATTATATTCTACTTTTAAAACATCATTCTAACCATATGCATTTCATAACAAACGGTTTCAAACGCTTTTCATAGACCAACTCGCCCGATCCAAGGCAACGTGTCCCTTTAAGTCTCTTGCTCCAGTATCTGTTCCTCATCTTGAGGAAGTTGTGTTAAGGATAACTTAATATCCGTTTTGATTTTTGGGTTTGTTTATTTTCGGGTACAATAAACTTATTGTACATTCACTACAATGCATAAAGTCAAAAAGCACTATTCTCGGGTACTGTGGATCTTGGACAAGTTATTTGTGTAGGATTCGAAGGACCAAGAAGCAATCACGGTACTTTTTGTTGAGAAAGACAGATTGGAAACCTTGGAAGAAAATTGGACTGGCTGATGGGAATTTTTTGCAAGGTTGGATCGTAGGGGTTGGAAAATGCATGCGGCATGATTTCCTTTTGAATGTAATGTCAGAAATCATCCATCCTGTGTAATGTATTACATGGGGGGTGGGATTGCGAGCTTAGGTATGTGAAGAATTCCGTGGAAGGATTTCTGAATGGAAAGCTCATATTTGATGAGTTGAGACACTAACTTGTAGAAGCAGCTTCTTATTGATGTCATTAATGAGGACCCTGGGTTTCTTAGAATTCCCATCAGCATTGATGGATTCTGCAGAGGTGTCCCTTTTTGCAAAGAAAATAGCAACATTGGAGCGGTCTTGACAGGGAGCAAATTGATGAGATTGAGTTCCTGATTTGTGGCCTATTTCTCAGGGACCTGATTGGAAATGATTTCCACTTGTAGCTTTTGGTCTTCAGCCTCAATCATAGTGCACTATCAAATACTAATAACATTTTCCCATAATTGATGTCTCTGCCTAAAAATAAGACACAGAAATGCTGTGGGTATCTGCTTTAAGAGAACTCATGTCCACTGCTATTTCAGCCGTATGACAAATTTCAGCTTTCCCATTGGTTGATCTGTTTAATTTAGCCATACAGGCATGTCACATGGTAATCATACTCTATGTCCACAGCTGGCATAGAGGGTGTGTACTGCAGAAACAGACGACAATATTAAGCTCGGCTTTCTCCATGTTTTATTTCTATGTGTCACTAAGTTTAAGTGGAATATGAAAACATTTCATGGGTAATTGTTTTTGAATACTTGACTTCCATCCTGACCTTAAATTTCTTCATTTTAAGTTTTCTTTTGAACCTTGTGAAATGAAGTCTAAAATCAAACTTCCATCATCCGGTCAAAGTCAACGTAACTCTTGCTCAATCTACCACCATGCTGTTGCTATGCTAACACCAAATGTCATACTCTTCAAATGTGAGGTCATGTCCGAATTGACGGCTGTGGCTGTTGCTAAGGTCAGCCATTCAGTCTTCAATGCTTGTTGACTTGGCTATCCAGCTGCAGCCAAAGCCAATACTTTGGGAACAGCCTAATACATTAAAACAACCTTCCATCACCTCACAACTGTTTCATGTTTCAAACTTACTGTGGTTAGCTTTCATCAGGTATTGGTATTAAAGGAGAAATGTGTTGTACTCTCTGACATTGTCTATGCTATAGTCAAAATGAGGATGATTAATTGCTAAGACACTGCGTTTTTCAGCTGTCCTTTGATCGCTGTGATTAGAACCTTAAGCTAATAAACACAATTGGACTATGGCAAATGTGTTGATCTGTCATGTCATCCTACTGCTATTTCATGTCTGATTTGCACCTATTTCATTTATTTGTACTTGGCACCCAATGTCACCTTGCTAAAATGTGGATGGAATGGATTGTACGTTCCTGTGAAAATACTGTTTTTGCTGTCTTCTTCGCAAGTAGACACTGTATTTAGCCGAAACTTTCACAGGCGACTTTTATTGTATCTTTCTTTATAATTTTGCCTATAAATCAGCATTACATTGACAAAAACTAATCTATGACCCTAACTTTAAGTGAGATACAACCCAAGGTCTGTCTCAATCCATCACAAGTCAACTTGGTTTATTATTTAAACAGGCTGGGACTGATTGCTTGATACTAGTCATTCTTCATCATGCAGCGCTCACTACACTAGGATCTCAAAAACAAGTCCCGCTACTTGGTGAACGTTGTTCAAATACCTGCTTGAGTGCGTGGTATGCTTCATAGATCCAGGCAACAGTGCTGTCATTGTGATTATACATGTGACAAACACTTCATTAGAATGGAATGAAGCATAGATAACCCAAGTCATCTTTTAGTTTGCATACATTTTGTGGTACATTTTATGTAATTTTGGGTTGATCAAAGTCAAACTGACTAGAGTGGGATTTGATCCTACGACTAATGGATTGATGTACCATCGCTCTGCCAACTGAGCTATCTAGCCCTAATGTTGGTGGTCGCCCTATTTTGTCAGTATCCTTGTGCGGCAGTCAGAAGCCATTCAATGTGTAACTGCCATATAGCCAGGGATCACACCAAAGTTAACACTACAACCTGGGAAGCGGTAAGAGAGGGATCACCTTAAGGGGTTGTGACTTTTTTATTTTTTAAATGAAAAAGGAAAAACAAAATTATATTAGCCCCCCCCCCCTTCTTATCATGTACATGTACTGTGTATGTGTCAATTACTGTACTTGCAGTGCAGATGAAAGTGGGGTGTTTTTTGTAGCATCAAGTATGTAAAAGACAGATAGAGTAAGCCTCACCCATCAAAGACGCTGTCTATCAATGGTGTCTAGAGTGTCATGGAATATGTTTTTTCTTTTAGTTGTGTTTTGTCTGTGATAGAAGAACTACATAATCAGTATATAATGTCAGTCAGTAGCCTACAGGTATAAAGGCCACTGTTGTATGGTTGTATTCTAGAAGGAGACCCAAGGTGCTATCTGCATGTTGTTTCTAAAGAAATATGTACAGCTACTTCAATCTCTAAATGACATTTAAGGGAATATCCACAAAAGTCAATAATACTTCAAGGATTTTTCCAAAGGATTGGTCCATCTTTACTATAGGTGTTTGGGTTTCTGGCGTTCCATTAAGAGGATCTATGAGCTGTAAGCGTTCCCCACACCCTACCATAAGAAAACTTTTACAGTCATTAATTGCCATTCCTGATACAACCTTGTTGCAAACTTACAGAGGCTTTGGATAGATTGTCCATTTCTAACCTTTCTTAATAGGAGACATTTAAACTTACTTAATATTCAAATTGTTCATGTGGTATGCCAAAACACTAGGAGAGCCATCTGTCATGATATTTTTATCAGGTGTGATATGTGATGGTATGGTACATAAACATAATTGATAAGTGTATCTTTTACCATGCTTGTAAGAGCTAATTACTGATAACAGTCATTCTTGAAAACAAGATTCCAAAGATATGCAGGTAAGTTCAATCTGCTTAATAAAGATTGCAATTTTGCTGATCAATCTTAGAATTTGGAAAAACAACCATGGTGTACAGGTCAAGCAAAGTGGTATGAAGCGAACATTACCCAAATGCCCATACTGCCACAAGTAACCCAACTCAGTTGACATCTTCTAATATATTCTATCAAACGAAAATATATCTATTTTTAATACCAAGTTATAGACCACTAACAAAACTGACGTGGTAAATTTTAAATAAATTGGGAGTTGAACAAAGAAAAGTTTACGAGGGCTAGAGCTATCTAGGCCTATGTTGGCAGTGCCAAATTGGTATCGGGCCGGCACGTTAAACCGGAGGTCGTTGGTTCAAATCCAGCTCTAGGTAGGGAAACAACAACTCTCTACATGTTGGATTGATGTTGGGACAATATAACTTTCAACATGTTGGATTGATGTTTGGACACAACAACTCCCAGTATGTTGGATTGATGTTGGGACATATTAACTTAACTCCCAACACGTTGGATAAATGTTGGATTGATGTTGGGACATATTAACTTAACTCCCAACAAGTTGGATAAATGTTGGATTGATGTTGGGACATATTAACTTACCTCCCAACAAGTTGGATAAATGTTGGGACATATTAACATACCTCCCAACAAGTTGGATAAATGTTGGATTGATGTTGGGACATATTAACTTACCTCCCAACAAGTTGGATAAATGTTGGATTGATGTTGGGACATATTAACTTACCTCCCAACAAGTTGGATAAATGTTGGATTGATGTTGGGACATATTAACTTAACTCCCAACAAGTTGGATAAATGTTGGGACATATTAACTTACCTCCCAACAAGTTGGATAAATGTTGGATTGATGTTGGGACATATTAACTTACCTCCCAACAGGTTGGATAAATGTTAGGAAACAACTCCCATCATGTTAGATTGATGTTGGGACACAATATTTCCCATCATGTTGGATTTTCAAGTTGTGTAGGAGATCACAGAGGAGGGACGGGAGAGACACAAACATTATCAGCTTTGAATCCGCCACCCCACCCTGTCTGGATCTCTTTCTTTTTTTCGATTGAAATGTATAACAAGTACGAAATGTGGTAGAAATATTTGTCTAGTTTTGTACTTTCACCTTGTAAAAGTTTGTTGTAGATTTCATCAATTTTTTTAAAACCATTTATAGTTGTTATCTCTTAAAGAATATAGCCCACCTGCGTGTGCTTACACATTGGCATTGCCAGCAATCATGAATATTTATATATGTAAATTATTATATTAAATATTTAATTTGCATGATCTGCAAATTTACAAAAAATGTATATGTTTCAAACAAAAACTATCATGTGGAAGATAAGTTCTTACTTTGATAAGTATTTAAATTTGATACTCTTATTAATTATTCTTGAAATGAATTAACCTTAAATTGGGTTTTTAGTATTCGAATTAATATTGATATTTAATACCCTGAATAATAGCATAATATAATATAAAAACTATAAGGTCAGATATTAATAACATGTTTGTTTAGAAAAAACACAAACATGTATAACTGATGATTTTTTTGTAAGTCAGATGTGCTTTTTAGGGCTTAGGTAAGGTTCGGGACTCAAATTAATACATTTTGGTTGTAATGATGGAACAAGAGACATTACTTTGGTTCTATCCTAAATATTACCCATTATGTTAGACTGTTATATCGATGTACTGAAAATATTACGAGTTTATAATGTAAGTTCTGTAGATGGATATTTGTTATACACATACTATATATTTTGTAAAAGTAAAACTTCCACTTTTGGCAAGGTTTAAAACCAAAATATGAAGTTGAATACGAGGCTGAATGAATAAGAAATCACCTTTATACGTTCAGTATACAACTCCTTGTAACTTCCATTGACCAATTCTCTTCTCACCTTTAGGCCTATGTTTTGTTATTCTTGTTTTGGGGGTTTTTTTTTACTTTGATTTTTGTTTGCACTTTTTAAAACAGACTTGTTATTTTTGTACACTCGGTTTAAATATTATTTCACTCACATCGTTAATTTATGCGTAGATGAATTTCAGACAGTAAATCTTTTTTATTTTTTTGTAACAGCCAAACTTAAAATTTGAGGGCGAGGTGTTCTGAGTAATGGGCCATGGCCAGCATTGATGATCTTGAAGAATCAGGATTAAGTGTTGAAGAAAATTCCACATTCTTAACATCTATCATGGTAAGAAAGGAATTTCTTTACACCATATGAAGCTCTCTTAATACAATACTGCATAATGTTGGATCTTTAATTTAAATTTCTCAATTCTAGGGGTTTTGTTTTTATATAAACCCCTATATTAAACCCCTATATAATATTGAAGTGAAACTTTCAATTGAATGCCTTGAACCATGATCTAGAATTGTTAATTAATTATGAGGTTTGTGGACCAGCAGACCAACTAGACATTTGTAATACATGGCGTATTTTGAGGATTAAAAGTGGCTATTGATTGTATTTGTATATATTCTTCCAGTAAAAACCCTTTTCTGTGTGTTATTTCAGGTAATCAGAAACATTTTCATTATATCAACAGACTTTGCCAGGTAACTATTACATCTGCTTACCACAGATTAATTTGATTAGCATGAGTTCTTAGATTTGTAAAAAACTGTTAATGGCAGACTTGCCTGCTGACTTTGTGCCATTACCTTTAACCCAAGCCCCCCCCCCCCCCCCCCCACCCCGCCCCGCCCCGCCCCGCCCCGCCCCGCCCCGCCCCGCCCCAAGAAGAAGATATAAAGCTGGTGTTCACAAAGATAGTTAAGGATCATCCAAACAGTTTAACATTTCTAAGGTCCTCCAGAGAATGCTACTTTTAAGATTAGCAGGTAATCCAGTGTCCTTTCTGCACCTTCAAATATAAAATTATTTTAATTGCCGCAACTGAAATAGCCGATAGTAATTTTTAGGGTCTTCAAATATTGTTTTCTGAATTGGCACAGTGTTTCAGACAGGAATAACATTCTTTGGAGGTTTGGTTCTTGTACGAACTTTAGAATCAGTGAGCTTTCAGATGGAAATATTTTTCTGGAGGATTGGTACTGGTATGAACTTTAGAATCAGTGAGCTTTCAGATGGAAATATTTTTCTGGAGGATTGGTACTGGTATGAACTTTAGAATCAGTGGGCTTTCAGATGGAAATATTTTTCTGGAGGATTGGTACTGGTATGAACTTTAGAATCAGTGAGCTTTCAGATGGAAATATTTTTCTGGAGGATTGGTACTGGTATGAACTTTAGAATCAGTGAGCTTTCAGATGGTTATATTTCTCTGGATGATTGGTACTGATATGAACTTTAGAATCAGTGAGCTTTCGGTGGACAAATTTCTTTGGAGGATTGGTACTGGTATGAACTTTAGAATCAGTGAGCTTTCAGATGGAAATATTTTTCTGGAGGATTGGTACTGGTATGAACTTTAGAATCAGTGAGCTTTCAGATGGAAATATTTTTCTGGAGGATTGGTACTGGTATGAACTTTAGAATCAGTGAGCTTTCAGATGGTTATATTTCTCTGGATGATTGGTACTGATATGAACTTTAGAATCAGTGAGCTTTCGGTGGACAAATTTCTTTGGAGGATTGGTACTGGTATGAACTTTAGAATCAGTGAGCTTTCAGATGGAAATATTTTTCTGGAGGATTGGTACTGGTATGAACTTTAGAATCAGTGAGCTTTCAGATGGAAATATTTTTCTGGAGGATTGGTACTGGTATGAACTTTAGAATCAGTGAGCTTTCAGATGGTTATATTTCTCTGGATGATTGGTACTGATATGAACTTTAGAATCAGTGAGCTTTCGGTGGACAAATTTCTTTGGAGGATTGGTACTGGTATATGAACTTTAGAATCAGTGAGCTTTCAGATGGAAATATTTCTCTGGAGGATTGGTACTGGTATGAACTTTAGAATCAGTGAGCTCTCAGATGGAAATATTTCTATGGAGGATTGGTACTGGTATGAACTTTAGAATCAGTGAGCTCTCAGATGGAAATATTTCTCTGGAGGATTGGTACTGGTATGAACTTTAGAATCAGTGAGCTCTCAGATGGAAATATTTCTCTGGAGGATTGGTACTGGTATGAACTTTAGAATCAGTGAGCTCTCAGATGGAAATATTTCTCTGGAGGATTGGTACTGGTATGAACTTTAGAATCAGTGAGCTCTCAGATGGAAATATTTCTCTGGAGGATTGGTACTGGTATGAACTTTAGAATCAGTGAGCTCTCAGATGGAAATATTTCTCTGGAGGATTGGTACTGGTATGAACTTTAGAATCAGTGAGCTCTCAGATGGAAATATTTCTCTGGAGGATTGGTACTGGTATGAACTTTAGAATCAGTGAGCTCTCAGATGGAAATATTTCTCTGGAGGATTGGTACTGGTATGAACTTTAGAATCAGTGAGCTCTCAGATGGAAATATTTCTCTGGAGGATTGGTACTGGTATGAACTTTAGAATCAGTGAGCTCTCAGATGGAAATATTTCTCTGGAGGATTGGTACTGGTATGAACTTTAGAATCAGTGAGCTTTCAGATGGAAATATTTCTCTGGAGGATTGGTACTGGTATGAACTTTAGAATCAGTGAGCTTTCAGATGGAAATATTTCTCTGGAGGATTGGTACTGGTATGAACTTTAGAATCAGTGAGCTTTCAGATGGAAATATTTCTCTGGAGGATTGGTACTGGTATGAACTTTAGAATCAGTGAGCTTTCAGATGGAAATATTTCTCTGGAGGATTGGTACTGGTATGAACTTTAGAATCAGTGAGCTTTCAGATGGAAATATTTCTCTGGAGGATTGGTACTGGTATGAACTTTAGAATCAGTGAGCTTTCAGATGGAAATATTTATATGGAGGATTGGTACTGGTATGAACTTTAGAATCAGTGAGCTTTCAGATGGAAATATTTCTCTGGAGGATTGGTACTGGTATGAACTTTAGAATCAGTGAGCTTTCAGATGGAAATATTTATATGGAGGATTGGTACTGGTATGAACTTTAGAATCAGTGAGCTTTCAGATGGAAATATTTATATGGAGGATTGGTACTGGTATGAACTTCAGAATCAGTGGGCTTTCAGATGGAAATATTTCTCTGGAGGATTGGTAGGCGTACTGATGAACTTAGCAATAAGTGAGCTCGTCGATATTTACCAATCTTCCACTATGTATTTAACGAAACTTTAAAATAACATACATTTAGTACAGACTCCACCAAGTATTCAGACTGATATTGAAATCCCTGAAGCATATAATTTAGTCAGTTATTAGTGAGGTTTCAGGGGGGGGGGGGGGGGGGGGGGGGTAAGATAAAGTGCATAACCATTTTTATTTTTTTAAGTTCGTTTTCAATCTGAATGCCCTTTAGAAGTATTAACTTTATAACAGTTCCAATCCTCTTGGAAAAAAAAATGCCAAATTAAATATCATTTAAATATCATCATTGTTGCTAATTTTGATTGTTGGTAGTCTAAAACCACGGAGCTCCATGCTAAAAAACCACTCGCTACTTTGCAGGTCATAAATAACAACACAAGTAAACACCATTATCACATACAGTGGTGTGTCCTATGTCCCATGATGGGGTAGGCCTACACCATGCCACATATCAAGCCCCAAATGTCATCACAACGTCCAGGACTTGTTGAAGCTTTTGTTATAGAATCGGTATCATTTTGTCAGCACTTACAATACAGACACATTATTATGTCAGTAACAGACAATCAATCTTCAAAGACGAATTTCTCAATCAAAGACAACTTAAAAGTTAATGAATGAGGAAGTTTTTATAAACTTACAAAACAAAACCATCTCTAACAATTGAAGCCAAGATTTTTGGGGAAGTACTTTTATATTTTACACAAAGAAATCTTGCTTACACAGGAAAAGTCGCATGTTATCATATTTAGTTATCTTTTGCACCTGCTCAACATCAGCATTCAAATTAATTGTTTTGTAGACTAGACACTCGCCGTCAACGGCAGAAGTGTTTCTAGGTTTTTTTTAACCTTGAGGAGGTTGTGGCCTAAATTTTTGATCGATAATTACCGACAATTCAGAAGTGCAAATATCTAAATTACATTTAAATGATAATCAAACACAATATTAACAAGTTTAAATAGCATTCTCGTTAAAAGAAATTTCGCTCAAGTACTTGTTTCAGTAACTTATGAATATTATGCTCAATATGGTACAGCTGTGTTTTTGAATGTGCGGCATTTTGGTCATTAATGACACGGCACACCTGATCCCACAATCAAACGATTGCCGTGTAAATTAACAAAGCACCTGCCATCCGCTTCATTTTGAAGTATGCGTCAAAGTAAATTACCATGAAGTCATTTCGCTTCGACCACAGACAGAGACCCTCGTGTTTTCTCTTAACCTTTGTGCTTAATCAGGGCACTTTTTGGACATCAGCCAAGCTTCATAAAGGAATCTTACGAGCTGCATTAACTTTGCAAGGTTTTTCGCCTTGAGCTGTTTGCATGTACAGTGTATTAAAACAGTTTACACTCACCATGCACTTAGTAAGTACAAAGAGTGCATTGAAAGGAAAGGTAAACACATTTATTTTAATGAGAATGCAATTGTGATAAAATGTTTTCTTTTCTGTTTATGTCGGATCTCACTGAAAGGCCATGTAGCAGAAGACATAACTATGTTACGTAGTATGTTCCTTCCTATGGTTTTCAAGATGCTTCTTGTACTTGTAATTTGTTAATTTTCATCTGATTTTTAGCCACGAGATAGTTTACCACGAACTGTCATCAAATAATCACAATCACGAATTAACTTGAGAAAACATTACACGGTGATCCAACATTACACAAACAAAAATTATTGTCTTTTTGATGTCTTCGCAAAAATGGTTCGAAAAAATAACAACACCTTAAAACAGTTTATGTTTCATTTTAGCTAATATTTTGCTACGAAACAAACCAATAGAACCAAACTCTGTTATTCTTTTTACAAAGGGACACTCAGGTTAGTATGATCCCTTTAAATTTACCATCAGGTTACATGTTCAGACTTGTCTTCTTCTTTTTTTGCGTCTCTTCAAAATAACCAATTCCCTTTTTCCCCTTTTTAATCTTTATGGCAGCATCACGAGGGACAAGATAAGGGCTTCATGTCTTTGTGGATATCAATTACATATTTTTTAAAGCGAGACACTTTACTGTGGGCGGTCACTGCTGGCATCAGTTCTTCTCGGTATCCTTCAGAGATCATTTTGCACTATGCCAAAACTGGGTGATTATGTGGTCCATTTATCACAGGTTTTGTTTCTATATATTTGCCTGGTGTCTTGAAAGGTTTGGCCATTGACCGTGGATGAAGGAAATACAGACTTATGTACGGGATTACAGGTTCTGGTTAATAATCAGACGACCCACATTTGAGTCATTTGGACCTGGACTCTTGGTCAAATTTACCCCAAATTTACCCCAAATTTACCCCCAAATTAAGGTCTCATACTTGTAGGTCAACATTGCCTAAAATCAGGGCCAAAATGAAGTGAAGTAGGAGTCTCATTCTAATAAAGCCAGACCATGTGTGGTTTAGAGTAAGGGCATGATGAGTTAGGGTTAGGGTCGGACATTTCCGTGGTGTCCGTTTGAATACTACCCTCTTTGAAATACGGACAGAGGTGCGGTTGGTACCCGCTGTCACCTAATAAAGCCAGACCATGTGTGGTTTAGGGTAAGGGCATGATGAGTTAGGGTTAGGGTCGGACATTTCCGTGGTGTCCGTTTGAAAACTACCCTCTTTGAAATACGGACAGAGGTGCGGTTGGTACCCGCTGTCACCTCGCTAAACGTTCCCAATGAAAATACCGCTTAAGGTTTTTGTTTCTGCTTTCTCCAACAAGTAGACACTGATCCAACTGAAACTTTCACAGGTGACTTTTATTTTATTGTAATGAAACTTGATTATGTAACAATAAACCAGCCATGCGTGACCGGTGCGCACATGCAGCTGGATGCTAGCCACGGTCGCGCCATGTTGTCTCCTGAATCTCAACCTGTTAGCAGTTTTGTCTTTGTTCCGTCTCCCAAGCCACGAGGTGCGACTCCACCACTGCCTGCTGTAGCATTGGTAAATATATAAGCCTAGTAAATACTGCAATATCTTTATTGATAGCTTTGCCTATAAATCAGCATTACGTTGAAAAAACCCCAAACAGTGATCCTATTTATAGTTGTTTCAATCAATCAGTCACGTACTATGACACCCCCGCCCACCATAACCCCACCGCCTTCCCCCATCGTCCAGTCCCCACTCATTCATATTATTTTACGACACGGTATTGGGGGGAAAATGTAGTATTCCCTGTTGAATCAATTCGCCGTAAGGAATCTTCCCTGTGACGAAATAGTAGCATATCTAATAGTAAAAAATGTTTTAAAAATAACTCAAAGTTTTGCTTTCAACATGAAGGTAAGATTTAAAGCTAGAAGATCTCAGATTTGCGTACTGGGTAAAGTTAAGATTGCCCAGTAATTTTGCTTCATTATCTCAAAGAAGTGCTTCCCGTGTTGAATTAGTTATATTTTAAGAGAGAGCAAGGGCGTCGATCGCTACTGAAAAGTAGGGGGGACGGGCGAGCAAGTCTTGACAAAATAGACCTACATATTACATAATTTATTTGCACCCCCATTACTTTTACATTTAATTCTGTGTTACACTTGTTCCCTATTTTTGTTTGACCAGGAGGCGAGTAACAGGGGGTGATATTTAACAATAACATCATCCGAAATGGTGTTTGGGCCTGGGTTTCCCTTTTTTTTTTTATGTAAAACCGAGATTCTACCAAATACAAACATGCTTCGGGAGACCGGCGTTTATCGTGTGTCAGCTTGAAGTTCTTCGAAAAAACAAAATACTGCTTCTTCGACAAATCTTGTCATGACCCAAACTGCTCCTATTTATTTTAATGGATTTTACTACATTTTTTGCGTTGTGCGATTGAAACAATTTGAAAATGTAACACATTAAGGGATCGTGTACCGTATGACGCATAACTTGAATGCTAACAAGGTATGTAAGCGGGATTTTTGGCGTTCATGTCTTGGGCGAAACTTGTCGTCTATTGTCTGTATTATAGAAACGGAAATAGGCCCAAAATACCATTCTGCGCGTGGTCCATCAGAACAAAAGATGAAAATGAAGAAAACATTTCACCGTTTGTTCGCTATTCTTTTTTGAACAAAAATTGTAATGTTAAATCTAGAAAATGGTGTATATTTTTTCACTATTTTGTTGCCCTATTTCTAATGAACAGTCAATCAAAAAGTGGGGGGGGGGACATCT
Source organism: Leptasterias polaris (assembly GCA_037783415.1). Lineage (NCBI taxonomy): Eukaryota > Metazoa > Echinodermata > Asteroidea > Forcipulatida > Asteriidae > Leptasterias > Leptasterias polaris. The sequence goes on from JAZGTN010000098.1 coordinate 1,300,088, forward strand.
GATATGCTGTCCCCCAGTCTAAAAAGTGGGGGGGGGGGGGACATGTTCCCCCCCCCCGTCCCCCACCCATCTTGAACAGAAGGGGAAACCGTTAAGGTTGTGAAGAATTGTGTCAAGCATGACATTCTGAAAACTGGATCAACCACACTAAATATCGCAGTCATTTACTAATGCGTATATTGATGAGAATTCCTAGCCTATGTAGGTCACGTTCAAAGGCTCTGTGTGATATGGTGAATATTAAACCCATCAGCTTAACACACTCGGATCTTTTTGTTTCCGGAGTTACATTGTTGTGTTTGTTTTTCAGTCCGTGGGAGCGGGAGAGATACTCACAAAACATAAATCAATAATTAACGGCCGGGATCAGGGTCTGTAGTTTGTCTCCAAATCAAATTAATGGAGTATTTTTCCCTCTCGCTTTGACATTACTACCTGACCAAATTGAGAGGTTTCTTTTTTTATTCCTGGGTTCGGTGTGGCTTGTGACATTTATCAAGGCATGTGTAAACAGTAATGCAGGGTTTGTGTCTTGTGCGTAGGCGGTTTGGGTAAATGGCACCTTGAGTGTAGTGTGGACGCCAGGGGAATCCGTTTCAATACTAGCATGCTATAGTAATGAAGTGTAACCAGTTGCTGATGGGTAATTCGAACCATTCGGATCACAACATTTAGAGGAAATACAAGTAGAATCAGAAAACTATTTGACATAGTTTTTTGTACAACGGATGTCATGGATCTCTGTCCTTTCTCTATGGAGTAAGCAAAAAACTTTCATTAGTGTGTTTGAAGTGTTTCAATTCATTGCCAACGAAAAGGTTTGCGATTCTACGAATAAAATCGTGGATGGTGCGCGTGCCTGCTGGAAAGCGATAGGCCCACTTCTCATCGAGTAGGCCTACGGAAGCGTTAAAGGGAAATTTGAGAGAGAAAGAAAATTGAAGTCATAATTATGACATACATTTTATAACTATGACTTCACACATGTCACGGCTATGTAAGCCATGCCTTACATATCTCATGGCTTACACATATCTCATAAGTTTGACTTAATTAGCACAACTCATAAATATGATTATGCTAAATCATAAATAACTATCTGCAAGAGATTCAAAAACCGGTATTAAAAAATTAAACAGAATACAGTGCGGAAAGAGATTCCAATTCATGGAGGAATAGAAAGAGAAAACAAAAGCAGATAATGAATGGCCTCGTTATGAAAGCAAATAGGATTCAGGGCAGTCATTACCCGGAAATGATTCTAATCCAATATTGATATACCAGGTAATATTATTTGAGTTCAAACTCGTCTTTTTGTGTACATTCTCTCACTGGGAGTGGAAAAAGCAATTAACAACAAACTGATGGATGATGATATGATGCCATTCTTGCACCATTAATTTTTCTCGGTTATTTAAACAAAGTTAATTAAACAAATACGCCGGCTCTTAGACAGAAGTGTCTAATTAGATTCTCGTAGCTCACAAGCAGACGCATTTTAATTAAATGAGATGAAACAGATTGTATGATATTGAGACAAGTTATGAAAGATTGTCAGTAAAATTTTACAAATGATTAACATACATAGAATGTCACTCTTAACTTCATTGTATGGAATCGGAGGTGGGTCCATGTTGACAAAGGGTGTGAACAACAATATTTTCAAAGACGGAAGCCACATTTCTTTCTGCCGATTTTCCGTTCAAAGTGGAATTGTCTAGTACCGCAATGACCATAATGCATTAATAATTTGCAAACTTCATGTTGTGAGATTCTACCTTGGTTTCTAGGATATTTTTACCTCGGTTTGTTGGAGGTTCTTACCTTGGTTTCTAGGAGGTTCTTCCTTGGTTTTTATGATATTCTTACCTTGGTTTCTATGAGATTCTTACCTTGGTTTCTATGAGATTCTACCTTGGTTTGTACGAGGTTCTTACATTGGTTTCTAGGAGGTTCTTACATTGGTTTCTATGAGGTTCTTACATTGATTTCTAGGATATTCTTACCTTGGTTTCTATGAGATTCTACCTTGGTTTCTACGAGGTTTTTGCCTTGCTTTCTAGGAGCTAGGAGGTTCTTACATTGGTTTCTAGGAGGTTCTTGCCTTGCTTTCTAGGAGGTTCTTACATTGGTTTCTAGGAGGTTCTTACATTGGTTTCTAGGAGGTTCTTGCCTTGCTTTCTAGGAGGTTCTTACATTGGTTTTCTAGGAGGTTCTTACATTGGTTTCTAGGAGGTTCTTACATTGGTTTTCTAGGAGGTTCTTACATTGGTTTCTAGGAGGTTCTTACATTGGTTTTCTAGGAGGTTCTTACATTGCTTTCTAGGAGGTTCTTACATTGGTTTTCTAGGAGGTTCTTACATTGGTTTCTAGGAGGTTCTTACATTGGTTTCTAGGAGGTTCTTACATTGGTTTCTAGGAGGTTCTTACATTGGTTTTCTAGGAGGTTCTTACATTGGTTTTCTAGGAGGTTCTTACATTGGTTTTCTAGGAGGTTCTTACATTGGTTTCTATGAGGTTCTATCTTGGTTTGTACGAGGTTCTTGCCTTGCTTTCTAGGAGGTTCTTACATTGGTGTTCTAGGAGGTTCTTACATTGGTTTTCTAGGAGGTTCTTACATTGGTTTTCTAGGAGGTTCTTACATTGGTTTCTATGAGGTTCTCACACATTGGTTTCTAGGAGGTTCTCACCTTGGTTTCTAATAGGAGATTCTTACCTTGGTTTCTATGAGATTCTACCTTGGTTTGTACGAGATTCTACCTTGGTTTGTACGAGGTTCTTGCCTTGCTTTCTAGGAGGTTCTTACATTGGTTTATACAGTAGTATAGGTTCTTACATTGGTTTCTAGGAGGTTCTTGCCTTGCTTTCTAGGAGGTTCTTGCCTTGCTTTCTAGGAGGTTCCTACATTGGTTTCTAGGAGGTTCTCACCTTTGTTTCTAATAGGAGATTCTTACCTTGGTTTCTATGAGATTCTTATCTTGGTTTGTACGAGGTTCTTGCCTTGCTTTCTATGAGGTTCTTGCCTTGCTTTCTATGAGGTTCTTACATTGGTTTCTAGGATATTCTTACCTTGGTTTTTATGAGACTCTACCTTGGTTTCTACGAGGTTTTTGCCTTGCTTTCTAGGAGCTAGGAGGTTCTTACCTTGGTTTCTAGGAGGTTCTTGCCTTGCTTTCTAGGAGGTTTTTACATTGGTTTTCTAGGAGGTTCTTACATTGGTTTTCTAGGAGGTTCTTACATTGGTTTTCTAGGAGGTTCTTACATTGGTTTCTATGAGGTTCTCACACATTGGTTTCTAGGAGGTTCTCACCTTGGTTTCTAATAGGAGATTCTTACCTTGGTTTCTATGAGATTCTATCTTGGTTTGTACGAGGTTCTTGCCTTGCTTTCTATGAGGTTCTTACATTGGTTTATACAGTAGTATAGGTTCTTACATTGGTTTCTAGGAGGTTCTTGCCTTGCTTTCTAGGAGGTTCTTGCCTTGCTTTCTAGGAGGTTCTTGCCTTGCTTTCTAGGAGGTTCCTACATTGGTTTCTAGGAGGTTCCTACATTGGTTTCTAGGAGGTTCTCACCTTGGTTTCTAATAGGAGATTCTTACCTTGGTTTCTATGAGATTCTATCTTGGTTTGTACGAGGTTCTTGCCTTGCTTTCTATGAGGTTCTTACATTGGTTTTAATATACAGTAGTTTAGTAGTATAGGTTCTTACCTTGGTTTCTAGGATATTTTTTACCTTGGTTTCTAGTGTTTCTCTTGGTTTCAAGGAGATGCTCCTCTCTTACTTCTCGGGGATGTTTCTTTTGCTTTCTCGTGGATGCTTCACTCTCTCAGTCTCAGGGGTGATTCTCTTGCTTTCTCGGTAATACTTCTTCTTGTTTCTCGGAGATGCTCCTCTCTTGCCTTCTCGGGGATGTTCCTCTCTTGCTGTTGCGGGGATCTCCTTTTGTTTCTAGGTGTACTTCTTTCCTGCTTTCTCGGGGATGCTTCTCTTGTTTTCTATGAGATTCTTTTCATGGATTGCTTCTCCTGTGTATAGGGGATGCTTCTCATCGGAAATACTTCGCTTGGTTTATGAGATACTTTTCTTGTTTTATGTTGGATTATTTTCTTTAAACAAGGGGAAACAAAACAAACAAATAAACGATTGATGCAATAGTTGGTGCAATATACATGTACTTATCCTACATCCCATTGAATGAATTTGGACGAAATGAAAACTTAAATAAAACTAATTCACCTACCCGTTTTAAATGCATGGTCTGCTCTTGGGAAAGGTTCAAATGAGAATTGTTTTCATTTTACTTTCCAGTCTCGTTGCTGAATTAATTTGATTACGCACAAAAAGACTCATATTGTAACTAATGTAAACAAACAGATAAGATCCGATGAAGTCTATACGGCCTCGTCAGCAATGTGGATTCCTAAAGAAAGAATGTCAACACTTACACGGACTTAACGCAAAGTTACGTTTCTGCTTGTCGGCACACACATAAACATTCATTTCTTGGGCAGTCATAAAATCCATGACCTGTTTTATACTTGATGGTTTGTAGCCGCCACTTGAGCTGTCAGTGGCTTGGAAGGGTTGTCAGGTTAGGTTACCATGGCAGTGGCTAAGACGGTCATAGTCAAACACATTGAAGGCGAGCGCATTAGAGCACATTGCCACGCATCCTAGCTTAGGAACAACCTACTTATCACATACTTCAGCATCAACACATGGATAAACTTAAGTGCATGATCGAAAGATCGAGATGTTCAATGGTATACAATTGCTTACCTCATGAGATATAAAACGAGATTGCTATAACTCACAAAGCATTCCCTTATATCCAGACTGACAATCAAATTGGATTGGCCAAGGCCTATTTCTTATCATCTTTTTATCACAGGCTAAAGAGAAATTCCTAGAATTATTAGAACTTAAAATGAAAACTATTTAAGGTAGGTTTTGTGGAAAATGATTCAATAAGTCTATGATGTAGTTACAAAGGTTGAAGTTGAGATAGCTTATTAAACCAACATAATTAAAGACTCAAAAGACAGATCATTTCAAACAGTGTCCAACGTTTCGTCGACGATCAACTTTGTATCGATGACGAAAAGTTTCAACACATCGAAAAAACACGATGTTCTCGAAACACATCAGGAAAACACACACCATGTAGTCAAAACATATCGGGGAAAACACACCATGTACTCGAAACACATCGGTAAAACACAACATGTAGTCACAACAATAGAGAAAACACGCCATGTACTCGAAACACATCGGGAAAACACACAATGTACTCGACATCGAAAAACACACCATGTAGTCACAACACAGTTGATAAAACACACCATGTAGGCCCTACTCGAAACGCATTATTGCTCTATGGGAAAACACACCATGTACTCGAAACACATCGGTAAAACCTTGCTCTATGGTAAAACACACCATGTAGTCACAACACAGTAGGTAAAACACACAATATAGGCCCTACTCGAAATGCATTAGGGAAAACACACCATGTACTCGAAACACATCGGTAAAACACACCATGTAGTCACAACACAGTAGGTAAAACACACAATATAGGCCCTACTCGAAACGCATTAGGGAAAACACACCATGTACTCGAAACACATCGGTAAAACACACCATGTAGTCACAACACAGTAGGTAAAACACACAATATAGGCCCTACTCGAAATGCATTAGGGAAAACACACCATGTACTCGAAACACATCGGTAAAACACACCATGTAGTCACAACACAGTAGGTAAAACACACAATATAGGCCCTACTCGAAACGCATTAGGGAAAACACACCATGTACTCGAAACACATCGGTAAAACACACCATGTAGTCACAACACAGTAGGTAAAACACACAATATAGGCCCTACTCGAAACGCATTAGGGAAAACACACCATGTACTCGAAATACATCGGTAAACCACACCATGTAGTCACAACACAGTAGGTAAAACACACAATATAGGCCCTACTCGAAACGCATTAGGGAAAACACACCATGTACTCGAAACACATCGGTAAAACACACCATGTAGTCACAACAAAACACACAATATAGGCCCTACTCGAAACGCATTAGGGAAAACACACAATGCACTCGAAACACATCGGGGAAAACATACCATGTAGCCAAAACACATCTGGGAAAACACACAATGTATAATAGGCCTACTCGAAACACATCGGGGTAAACACACTGAGTACTCGAAACACATCTGTAGACAAACCACATAGTCAAAAATGTCGGAAATAATTAAAATGTTCATCTCCCACCCTCCTCTTTCTTTTTATCGTTCCACCTTTGAAATGTGCAGGTGCAACCATAGATTGAGAAACAAACAAATCAAATCATATTTTTTCATCTTACGTTGCCAGCAGCCATTGGCAGCCATGCGAGTTTAATCCCGTCACTAAAACACAGCAGTCCGCCGGGCCGTTACAAACCAAATATTTCCATGATATGGTTTAACTGGAGTATAATCTGTCTTCAGATCTTTCCTAAATCGTCTTAGGGAAAGTGATATTAATTAAACCCCCTGAGGGACTGATTCCACCACGATCACAAATAATTCAAAAACGACATGAAATAAAATAAAGGCGGCTTGAAGTATTTGGGCCACGGTTTGTGATTGACCTAAAAGAAATGTCACAATCTAAAATGTTCAGTGTGATATTTCAGTCAATCTTTGGAAGGTTGGGCGGAGTTCACAATAGTTGGGTCAAGCATGGACTATGTTGGATCTCCAATTTCCAAACGAACATACTTGTTTTTTGCGAGAAGAGTTGCATATCCAGTGTGGAGCCGAGAGTGAATAATCATGTCCATATAATGTAGGGCCATGAGACATCGTGTGGACACACGTCTATTTTACATTCTCAAGCATGCATCCCTGTTGAAATTTTGTTCTTCCTTTGTCCTGTACTTAACTTAGCATCCTCTCATATATTTTGTACCCAAAATTCCTGATGGAATACCACCCTTCTATTCAGAATCACGGAACCTTTTGGGGAATGTGTTTCCCTGTTATCGTTGGTCTCCATAAGGAACCGGATGTAGGGGCATTTGTGGGCAAATGCCGAGAGAATAAAACTATTTTACCAATTTAGGAGGAACCAAAATTATAAGATGGATCCTAAGACTTTTTAGATTCGTTCTTGACACCTCATTGTGTCGTGTTCATATTGGGGTTCAAAAAATCAATTCAATATCCAACAAATAGCTCTAAATTTATCAAAGTTCGTGAATGTAGAAAACATTTAGTGTGATTGGGACAATGTTGCTGTTTTACTCCACTTGTAAATTTTATCTTTGTCCACCAAATATTATAATTATTTATCACGCGACGCTAATATCAAAACTTGACAATATTCTGAACGTGATGGCCAAACAGCTTATTACTATTGTTTACTTAACGTATTTATCGTGACATAGTAAGTTAAACGTGGTTATTTGTCTTCTTCTTCTTCTTACGTTACACTAACAGTTCATAGAGAAGAATGACATTGTTGACAGCCTTCTTTTGAGTGATAATACTGAACCTGTATAGACTATTGATTTGTTTATCTGAACCGGCAAAGTTTCTTATCTTTAAATCTCAATCAGAATCACTAGCTAACCCAGGGCAATGACTGGGAGTTACGGAGTAGCCACGGGACCATATTAGTTTGAAAATTGAATTTGTTTGGGAATTTGAGGCGAAATAAACTTGGCGCCCTAAGGACATGGCACTAATATCTACATAGTGATAGCACTTGGTGTGTAGTATATCTAGTAACGTTGGGATGGCTTGATACGGCTGGCTGTAGTATAGTCGCGGTTGGTGTATTGTGTGTACCTCTCGCCTCTCCCGCGCCCAAAGTGGTCCAAATTATTACGAGCTTGAAAAATATCGTGTGATAGGATTTGATTACAAATATTTATGCTTGGCAAGATGTAGGTGAGTATTAGATGGCTGGGATATAATGGAGAGTGCGATTGCTACAGTCAGGAGTTGAAAATTCAAACCGTTTTTATATTCGTAGGAGTGAAATCTTAGATATTGATGTAGGCCTATACTGCATCAATCCAAGTTGAGTAAATATCTGGGCTCGGCGTAACATCGAGCTGCTAAAATTGCAGCAAAAACTTTACCCGTTAGGCCTATACACCTCTTTCACTGCACTCTGCTTTCTGGAAAACGTGATTTAATTTGAATAATTCGTGACAACTAAACGAATATTTACTCTTGACCAGTTTGAAAAAGTGAATTTAAAAAAATCATGATTTCGAGAGTTTCTAAAATTTGTTAAATCAATTTCACTTCAGCATTGAACATTTTTTTATTTTTTTTGGGGGGGGGGTTAGTAAAAGTTAATGTGACGTATCTTCTCAAACCAATAGAAAAGCCGTTTTCTATATATATTTTTTCTTGTTTTCTTTTTTCTTGTCATTTCGGTTTTACTCGCTAAACAAAACGTTCCAGGACTATAAAACTATTTGGTTAGCAGTGATGTAATTTTGTTTTTAGGCCTATCATTGTTTATATCTTAGGTATACTGCTTGTGTGCAAGGCCCATAAGCAAGGCCGAGCAAATGTTTTTGCAAAAACGTTTACTCTATACAGCAGAGTGAGAAACCCCTTTCAGTCCAAAACTGTTACCACAAGAGAATGATTTTGACTAATGCCGCCCGTGCTCAGTGTCTCATGAACAGTTTTTATTATTTTTTCTTATAATTAAAGTAACCCAAGATGTAAATTAATTATAACTATTTATTTCATTGAATTGTTTCTTAGTCTCCAAGTATTACTTGATTGTTGTTGCTGTTTGTTTGTTATTCTTTTGGGGTTTTTTCATTTGTAAAAGTAATATGCAAGGGTAGTTTTTACGTCGTTGGTAAAAACAATCCTTTATCTCAATTTATATTTTTGAAAAATACATTCTTTGTATATCAATTTATGTTATGGTATTTCAATATTTCCATAATTGCTAAAGTAATTTCCTAAAGCTTACGCGACGCCCTGCTGCCTACACCATAGTCATGTGTATGACCCCCCTGAATGAGTCTCTATTCTCTACACTCCCTGAAGTAGTACTGAGTAGCCATTTTGCCGGAAATCGTTGTCCAGCAGCCAATTCTTGCCGTTCGTGTTTATGACAATTTCAGGTGATTTGAAAAGCCTTGGGGCATTTAAGCCAAGTCTCTTTCATTGAACCAGACAAGACTGTCTTATCCTATATGCCGTACGTTATTTGATGTTATAGTAGCAGGTGCTGACGTTCAGTCTGCAACTCACTTGGGTTTGTATCATCAAACTCTTAGATAACTGGAATTTACGTTCAATTTTTGTCTTAACGGATATCTCCATTCCCTCTTCGCCTTATCTCCGTTCCCTCTTTGTCTCATTGGTTATATCCGTTCACTCTTTGTGTCATCGGGTATCTCCGTTCCCTCTTTGCCTCATCGGGTATCTCCGTTCATTCTTTGCCTCATCGGGTATCTCCGTTCCCTCTTTGCCTCATCGGGTATCTCCGATCATTCTTTGTGTCATTGGGTATCTCCGTTCATTCTTTGTGTCATCGGGTATCTCCGTTCATTCTTTGTGTCATCGGGTATCTCCGTTCATTCTTTGTGTCATTGTTGATCTCCGTTCATTCTTTGCCTCATCGGGTATCTCCATTTCCTCTTTGCCTCATCGGGTATCTCCGTTCACTCTTTACCTCATCGGGTATCTCCGTTCACTCTTTGCCTCATCGGATATCTCCGTCCCCTCTCCGCCTTAACGAATATATCCGCTCCCTCTTTGTCCCATTGGGTATCTCCGTTCACTCTTTGCGTCAGTGGGTATCTCACCGTTCAATTTTTGCCCCATCGGGTAACTCCGTTCATTCTTTACCTCATCTGGTATCTCAGTTCATTCTTTACCTCATTATGTACCTCCGTTCCCTTTACCTCATCGGGTATCTCCGTTCACTCTTTGCGTCATTGGGTATCTCCGTTCAATTTGTACCTTATCGGGTATCTCCGTTCACTCTTTGCGTCATTGGGTATCTCCGTTCAATTTGTACCTTATCGGGTATCTCCGTTCACTCTTTACCTCATCGGGTATCTCCGTTCACTCTTTACCTCATCGGGTTTCTCCGTTCACTCTTTGCGTCATTGGGTATCTCCGTTCAATTTGTACCTTATCGGGTATCTCCGTTCACTCTTTACCTCATCGGGTTTCTCCGTTCACTTTTTGCGTCATTGGGTATCTCCGTTCAATTTGTACCTTATCGGGTATCTCCGTTCACTCTTTACCTCATCGGGTTTCTCCGTTCACTCTTTGCGTCATTGGGTATCTCCGTTCAATTTGTACCTAATCGGGTATCTCCGTTCACTATTTACCTTATCGGGTATCTCCGTTCACTATTTACCTTATCGGGTATCTCCGTTCACTCTTTGCGTCATTTGGGTATCTCCGTTTAATTTTACCTTGTCGGGTATCTCCGTTCACTCTTTGTCTCATCGGTTACATTCGTTCATTCAGGCCCCATCATCAGGTTACTCCGTTCACTCTTTGCCTCACCAGGTATCTCCGTTCCGCTCACTCTTTGCCACATCGGGTATCTCTGTTCTGGCTTTGCTTCTTTAGGTATATCCGTTCACTCTTTGCCTCCTTGGGTATCTCCGTTCACTCTGCAGTGAAATTCAATGAACAGCTGTCAAACACTTGTCCTAAATAGCAATGCCTACACTAGGAGTACGTTGTCATTCCCATTGGTATTAATTGTCATTAGATTGTCAACTGTGAACAGTCAAAATAGTCTTTCTACCTTAGCTACGGAGATCCCAAAAAAAACAAGTGTAAAGGAATCTATTTAACCTATTCTGTGCATACCAAGAGCAAACTGTAAGGCCTAATCCTTTAATTGATGCACATAGGCTATTTTTTAAAACACATGAGGAATAAAAGACCCCCTCTCACTCCTCTCCAGCCTCCAACGGAGACACGTCCAAAGCTTATTACTAGCATACAATATTACCAGTGAGTCAACTAGGCAGGGCCTATTTGTAAATATTAAACATACATAATTTGAGTGGAGTGGAACAGACCAGCGTTCTCACCACCAACAGAAGGCCATCCATCATCAATTGCTAAGAAGTAGGGTAAGAACAAATACTTGTAACCATTCTCCCTTTAACTCTGCTTAATCGGGTATCTCTGTTCACGTCTTTCCACTCTTTGCCTCATTGGGTATCACCGTATACTCTTTGCAACAATGGTATTTTCGTCCATTCATTCCCACAATGATTATTTCCATCACCGGTGTTTCCGTCCACTCATTGCCATAAAATCTCGATCCACTTGTTGCTAAAATTATCCGTTTTTTGTCTTTGTTTCTTTTTCTTTTCACAACAGGAATCTCGTTCCCCCTTTTTACCACAATGATCGTATCAAGACTGTCCAATTCGTTGCCTCACTCTGGCCATCTCCGTCCATTGTTTACCTCATCATGGGATCATATACCCCCTTTGATTTTACATGGTAATATTGATTCAAACATTATTATGATGGGAGTATTGATAAATAAATTGATTTCAACCCCAACCAAGAGCAAGGAAAACTTAAAGTTTAATATGTTGAATATTTTTATAGCCCCAAATTTTTGGTTAAGCATGATTTTAAAAGGCTGGCAGATTTAGGCCAACTGGTAACAACATTTCGCAGTCGTCTGAAGTATTCCATTAGTTAATAATAATAACATATGAGGTCATGAAGCATAGGCCTATGAGAAATGATGATTAAATATACTCACGTTTCTCAAATTAGTATCAGACAATTATTTGTGGATTTTCTACTGAGCTCTTAAATGTCATACATATTAGAAAGATCTCAAATATTTAGCAAAAGTCATTACTCATGACGTACACTATATGTATTTCTATAATCCAGAAGATTCGTGATCCGCGTTAGATACTAACGTCGCCACATTTTTGAAAAAACAAAAAGTCAGCATCTGCGGCATTATTTCAATGATTTCTTTAACCAATGACAATGGTATCATGTTTGGTCAGGTTGTTGTCAACAATCGATTCATTCAAGGTGCAGCTTGGTGCATAAAAGGCGTCTTAGATCTCTAGAACACCATTAATCTTCTGCAAAGTGGGTACCGACTGATTATTAAAAAAATGAAATAAAAAATCCCCAACAAACAATCAAACGAACAATCCCCCCCCCAAAAAAAATAAAAATATTAAAAATATCTAATTTCACTATTTTCGTGACTCCAAATGAGCGATTGAGCCTTCATGTTCTGAAATTTGTCATTTCATGTATATACTGGGTCACATAAAGAGCGGATACTGGGGAAAAACTTTAACAACTGAGAACATTTGTTAGACCACTCTAATGTTTGTTTCATGATGACATCCCGTAGGGATTCAACCCCAGATAAATGTAAAATATGACTTCATTATCTACACACGTGGAGAATTGTGGCGGCTGATATCATCATATTGACTGTATCTATTTAGCGTTTAAAACATGTACACCATCTTGATTCTGAATTGCATGTAATTTATGGCTTCTAAGGAACCACATTTTGTGATATAGTGCTTAGCATACGTCAGTACATAGCTCAATGTAATGGAAGCAGGCCAAGTGTATTGTGACTACCTGAAAGATTGTAGATAACCCCCCCCCCCCCCCCCCCCCCACCCAATCAGATAAGATTTCATCTTAAACTACTCTGTAATTGCACGTAGGCCTGTGTATCGCTGCATCTACCATCTTTCTACCTCCATGATCAAGGATGGCCTTGATGGAAGAGTGAAAGCGCAGTGTTGGAAGTTTGACAAAGATGAGAATGAATTAGTCCCAAAGGAGATGCGAACTGGTTGTTGGGAGAAGTGGAGTTTGCATAAGAAAGGCTTCTTGAGTCAGCAATGTTTGCATCAATGTGGAGGATTACTACTTCCAAGGAATGTAGTCTTTTTAGAAGATGTAATTTAAGATGAATGAGGGAGGAGATATTTTGCAAAATAGTTTGAATGTGAAACGAAGTCAGTGAATAATTTCTTTCACAATGAAGTCATGCATTTATTGCATGTGCAATAATGGAAGGATGTGCTGACTCTCAACAATTCTTTCAGTTAAAATAAAACAAACTAAAAGAGATCCTTATTGACATCTTGGCTTTTACAAGCTGGGACAGTAATCACAAGCAGTAATGCAACCAAGAGAACTTGATATACTGATGTTAAGGCCACATACACGGAATAGTAACTCATTCAACTACGTAGGTATGTCTAGGAGTATGTCTAGGAAGCACACAGGGAGCTTTGCAGACAATTTTATTGCCTTGAGGAGAGATTGGCCAATATAAAAAAGCTCGTGAATTGAATTGCGAACTTCATCGACAGGTTTCTACTATGACGATACAGTATATCAAAATATGTGACCGGTTGATGGAAAGGTCAAAAGGTAACAAAGAGAAGACTTTCTTTGGATTTTGGTTGTTATAGACCAATTTCTAGAATGTGAATCATGAAAACCTGACGCATTGATGCCACCATAGAGCAAGGAACAGAGATGCCACCATGCCGCCGTCTTGGAAGTAATACAATGACAAAACAATGAACACGCCAAGCAATGGCTGTGTCCGAATAAGCGGCTTCGGATTGATTGCTATGATTTGTGTTGAAGCATATGATGCCCATAGCAACACCCTTAGAAACAGCCGTAACCGAAGCCACAACATCAGACATGGCTTTTGTACGCACAGGGTAACATGATAGAGCAATCTCCATTGAGCATAACGTCAATTGAAAATTAATCAGCACGCCATGTTTAGAACATTTGCTTTCATACTTAACATCATTTTTTTTCCTCCACTGAAGAGATGTTGCTTCCTAAAATGAAACACTTTGGTTGTAATTGCGTATTCATTGAAAGCCAGAGGATGGAGATGAATTTATTCACTGAAAAAACCGATGACCATAAAATCTTTAAACAAAACACTCATTACAAATCACACAATAGACAACAGTGTTTTCTCAATTGACAATTTAACAAATTTAAATCAGAACAATTTGAAAATTCATATGTAAACACTGTGTGCGTATAATACAAAAAGTTTAAATAGATGGTTTAATATATTTTTGATTATAGTATAATTAAAAATAAAAACCAAATGAAAACATAGCGTTCACAAAATGTCTTGACACCAATGTAAATTATTAACATTTTAAATAAATGATTTACACACCATATTTTCTGTATTTCCAAAACATTACTTCATCGTGAGGTTTGTAAACAAAAATAGCCCAACATTTTTAAAATTAGGGTAAAAATAGTTATCAATAGGTATAAATCTGCATATAACCTATTTCATAAATAAACCAACCAAAGATAATGCTGGCTTCATTTCCTTTAAAACACGAGAAAGTTGAAAATCATTTAAATCGGAGGTGGGATAAGCTTTTTTCTAAATTGCTAGGCCTACTTATCTGAGAAATACGTATCAAGAATCAGAAGTTCAAAAGGGAAAATGTGTGATATTTTCACACTGTGCGAGTTGATCGTTGTATTTTATTCAGTAAAATTAAATCATTAGTTATTATGAATGGATATATATTAGTTTTTTTACATATACAATAATCCACTTTTAAAATTGTACTTTAATGATTAGTTTGCTTAAGGAAATCCAATACAATGTTTGACAAGTTCTTTAATTTTTATATTCCAATGCCTTCTTTGCATATCTAGATTCAATACTTGTATTCAAACAATGCATTGTAAAATCATGGACTTCGTAGAAGAGCAACGTGCATTTTTTCAAATACTTAGTTTGTATCTGTTTACTATTTTGAGCAAAGATCCTCAGGATAATTACTTATTGTGGACACTTTACACAAGGAGATCATGAAATATTCATATTATAATCCTCCCTTCATGGAAACAGCAAGGGCAACGAATCCATTAAGTTGTAAATGTCACAAGACCTTTTAAAAATGGTTTAAGTTGAATAAGAAAATGTAATTCCAACAGCAAAATAGAAAGCATTATAATTGTATTATGATATGTTTGTTTGTTCAATATGCTTTATTCTAAGGAATTGTGTACTTTTAAAGATTCCAAACACGCATAATCAACAACAAGAAAAGGGTCAACAATGCTTTGATTCATGATTAAGCTGAAAGAATTTGAGCCTACTTTTACATCATAAAACCTGTATTTCAACAATCAGTTTATGGGTCTTTCAGAGGTACAGTTTAACTGTTAAAATATGAATTTTTTTTTCACATCTTTATTTTGCAGTCAGTTGTATATCCATGAGTACTTCTCATTGATTTGAAATGTCCATCATTTAGGCCCCTACAGGATTTCTTATTCCCTGCCTAATCCTAAATCTACATATGCCAATTTTTGATTCCAACAAGGCTTGGTAAAAAACCCTGAGGTGAGGCACTACACAAACCTCCCGACCAAGTCATCTGGACTGAAGCTAGTAGATGTCTGTAGAGCCACTGAGGCTTCTTATCAGTTACATCAGAGGGAGGATTGCTTAACTTCCCCAAAGCATACCAGGATACCTCGTTTTCAATGACCGACTTTCAAATCAAAAGAAAGTTACTTTCCAAAATGAAAGTAAAATGTAATTATTTAGAATGAATAACAGTCACACAAACCAAACGCATGTAATAATTTATAGGTCCTTATAAGCAGGAAAATGACTTCTTTATTTGAATGATTACATTATAAGACAAACAGCTGTCCCTGTGGCCAACATTGGTAATTGTCAATAACAAATATATGCACTTTGTGTGACCCAAAATATACATGAAATAACAAAACCTGTGAAAGTTTACTCTCAATCAGCCATCAGAGTCACAAGACAAAACTGAAAAACTCCTCTATTGTTTTCACTGTTTTTAAAACATCAGATTTCGGACTCGCAAAATCAAAACCAATTGTTTTAATCATATCTGAAAAACAATAGCATTTCAGGCAAAAAGATCTTAAGGGAAGTTTTTTACCATGAACATCTTGTATACCTTGAAAGTTACGGGTACATCTGTGAATTGATACTGTCAGTCTTACCAATTTTGTGCACACCCTTTACAATAGACCTTATGCATATGACGTCATTTGAGTAGGGCGCCCTCGCCTAGAGGTCAAAAGGAAGATGTTCATTGGCCAGTCCTGTGCGCCGCGCGTACAAATCAGCGCGTTTCCATTGTTTCATCATCAGTTTACCTCTAAGATGGCGGCTTGGTGACGTCAATGCATAAGGTCTATTGATTTGTTAAACTAGACTTTGACAGCTACAAATCATGCTCTAATACTAATAGTTACCAGTGTCTTTTCATCAAACAGTATGATGAAGCAAAGCTAAGCTATTGAGCTATAACGAAATCCAATAGTTTAAATCGTCCAAGCTGTTTGAATTTAAAAGAAGGCATTCTTTGTGCATATAAAGCAGTACAAAAAGTGGTACCATATAAACCATAATAGAGACAATATCCATGGTGATCATCATGGTATATTGAATCAATGGCTGTTAAATTTCCACTATTGATTTGTTTTTACGTTTGACTACATATAATAAGATTGCACATACACATGAGCCCATCACACATTCCAGCTAACCCTGTCTTTGGTTCACTGATAAGATTCTTTATATACAAGAATGTTATACAATATACATGAATTATTTACATTAAAATGCATATCTGATTGATGAAACCTTCAATCTTGCTTAGACGTCAGGGTCAGGTTCACAAACAAAGATATCAATGCAATTGTATTTTTTGGTTAAATATATACAGCAAGGCCAAGTCAAAAGCTAAAAGGCTTGCATAGTGTAACAATGCGTTTTGAAAAAAAAAAAAAAATGTTTTTGTTTGAATTTGAAGGATGGTAGGCATGTTGAATCAAACCTCTGACTAATGATGCATTTGATTATTTATCTAGCCAATCTTTAATATCTAACTACTTAGCTTCCCATCAACCTGACAACAATGATATTCTAGTCAATTTGTAAAGTATTTATTAAATAACTTGATTTAAAGGAATATCGTGTTTTATGAATTCCTTTTTGTTTTCATGTACAACAAGCCCTGGAATCTGAAATTCCCATGAGAGACTTTGTATTTCAGATTACTAAAATCAATGAGGTTTGATAATCAGGTTGATTTTAGTTAAACTTACTGACAATACCGAAGGAGCTTTTTAAGCTTATGCAACTTGAACTGGTATTAATGCCAACGTTGTACTGGGTCTTTAATTACAGTTAGAAAAGCTCTGTGTTGATTCTCATTAATTCTTAAGTTCACTAATTCTCACTAATTCTTAAGTTCATACCTGTACCAATCCTCCAAAGAAATATTTCCATCTGAATTACTGTCAGTACAGGTAAAAAGTTGAGGAGCCCCAAATCACAGTTGTTTATTCGAATGCAGCAACTGTAATAAATATAAGCTTCCACTGATTCAAAAGTTCATACCAGTACCAATCCTCCAGAGAAATTTTTGTTTGATAACATTTTTGATGACAATTCCAGTTTAGTTGTACAGTGTATTTATTGACCAATGCACTAGAGGAATGATTTCACTCTCTCAAAGACCAATGGTCCCATCTTTTTCAAGGAATATAGAGGTGTACATATATAATATATACTCGTTTTGTTACTCCAAACAAAGACATTGAATAGTCTTTCTTCAGGGTGGTTTTAAATGGGCTGAATGTGAACTGATATCAATTGTAAAGATCATTTCTAAACTAGAATTGATTAGCTAATAAGGCATAGTACAACTTAATTATAATGAAAAAAAAACCCGGAATCCACAAAGCCTAAATACTGTAATATTTAATATTAAAAAATTTGGTGGAAATGTAAAAACAATTGCTCTTTGAGATGATCGGAGCAAACTAAACAAATTGTTGAGCTGGTATAACACCGTTTCTTTTCAGAACAACTCACACCAAGATAATTTCTCACATACATCATAATTGTCCTACATACATCATATGTGGACTATTCCCTCAAACATTATTCTGTACAAGAAGTCTAAACTATGCCCACTTTATTTGTCAAATATAAAAAATGTTTGACCACTATTCAACTTTCTACAAGGTAGTGGAAGAAAAAACCTGAACTTTTTCATATGTTTTTTTTTTTTAAATGTAGATCAGTCTATTGTGTAAACATAATATTAAAAGCTGCAATAAAGTCCAGTCTGGAACACACACATGAACCTACCAAAGGAGCACTCTACATGTAAAGGATGTCAAACATTATTCAAATTCTGATAAAAAATATTTAAACAATATGAAAGACAACAAGGAGGGCAGCCACGCCAAAGTTATTGAACATTTTTATTGATAGCCACTCACTAAAATCAATATTGCTAATCGCCAATACATGGGTAATACGCTGCAAATGTAGCTGATCTACATTGTCTATATGTGTAGAACCTTTCCAGTGTTTTGTTTAGTTTGACACATCTGAGTGTAAAATATTTAGCTTGGGATCAGCATTGCAGTCTAGTAAAGCATGGAGATACCACTATAGCTTTTATAGTACTAGTCAAAGCTTAGGATAAGCATTGCAGTCTAGCACAGCATGGAGATACCACTATAGCTTCTATAGTACTATAGTCAAAGCTTGGGATAAGCATTGCAGTCTAGCACAGCATGGAGATAGCACTATAGCTTATATAGTAGTAGTCAAAGCTTGGGATAAGCATTGCAGTCTAGCACAGCATGGAGATACCACTATAGCTTCTATAGTACTATAGTCAAAGCTTACGATAAGCATTGCAGTCTAGCACAGCATGGAGATACCACTATAGCTTCTATAGTACTATAGGCAAAGCTTACGATAAGCATTGCAGTCTAGAACAACATGGAGAAACTACTAAAGCTTCTATATAGTACTAGTCTAAGCTTAGGATCAGCATTGCAGTTTAGTACAGCATGTACATACCACTATAGCTTCTATAGTACTATTCCAAGCTTGGGATCAGTACTGTAGTCTAGCAGTGTTGAGATACCATTATAACTTATAGCTTAGGCCTCTATATTACTAGTCATATATTTTGCTATACTACAAAATACAAAAACAATAATACTCCTCGAAAATCCCCATGATAATAAAAGTATCAAAATTATATTTGAATGACAGAAGAAAAAAATGTACTTCAGCAAAGAAATATAATATTCTTATAATAAACCGAATAATATTATATAAAAACCTTTATTTTGTTCAAACCACATACTCTGCAGTGTTGTTTGATGACAAGTACTACTGTAATGCAATCCAGCCTATGGGGGTACTACTGGGTGAATGTGATATCCATGTATGTACGTGCCTCATGAAATGACAAACGAATCATCCAATCATGTTATGTGAGTATCAGAACGGGTGTTTAAATATGAAGGTACGGGCAACTTCAAAAAGACAACATTCTGTCTTTTTATTCTACCAAGTGGTTTTAGATGTACTTTTTTTAGGTCAGTCGCCGCCCCCCTTCTTTATTTAGTCACCTATCTTACACCCCTGGTTTGGAGTCATCACTTTTTCTTTTATTTGATTAGCTATGACTTTAAGTTAAACTATCAAATCTTGTATAATGAAATTTAATTGGCTAAATCTCAATGTTGTACACTTATGATAACAAGATACAATTGTACAGAAGATGTATTATGTTTATTATCCATGGGCAGGGGCCACCAATCTAAGCTACCTCTCAGCTTCCCTCAATCACCACAGTGAAGTAATCCAACAACATATTTAGCTATAGCAATGAAGAAAGAATAAATCTTTAAACCTTTGATTTATGTACAAATGGAATGTTAGAGAATTTGAAAGCCAATGAAAAAACCTATTTAAAAATGTCAAATGACCAACTTGAAAAATGTTATTCACAAATTGTACAGTTATGATGGAAATATTACGTGAACATGATTGGTTTAGAAAGACTTAAAAACAATCTGATATTTATCCCTTCTGAGATAAGTAGAAGAGGAAAGTTAAAATGCTAACTTCATATTTAAATTTTGTTAAACTTTCACCAAACAATTTGATGCAACAAATTCCTACCTTGGATAATTCCCCTGCAGTACAATGGTATAGAACTAATCATGTGTACCATAGAGTTAACTCTAATAGAGTGGGGTATTTTGATGGCTAGTCCAAATGCCGAGACGGAATTTATCTCTCTCAGAGCTAGTGAAGATAATTACGAGAAGTCTCCCGCCCACACCATATCTACTCCAGAGTATCAGGACAAGTTCTTATCAGTACTACATTCTACTCAGTGAAAAGAGATAACATCGCATGATGTTACAGCACACCAAAACCATTGCTACCACAACATGCAATGCCAAAAATCTCACATTTATGGTTGCCTCTCTTTTGCCTTACCCCTTTTGCCTTGCCCCTTTGCTTCTTATTCCTCACCCCTTCTTCCTCACCCCTTCATTATTCAAGTGGCCTAAAGGTGAGGATTAGGTGTAAACGCTCAATGAAAGCACAAATAGATGGCAGCTTTTTACACAAAAACATCACAGAGCAGAGTCTGCATCCCTGCCATAATGACTACTGACTACAATTTACATTATACACTGTAAGAGCACAAAGCGTTAACACACTCAACCTTTGAAAAATTTGATGCCAAATATCAAATCCCTGAACGTCTCAAAATGTCTTCAATACTGTCATATTACGACATGGGTAGCTATCAGTAACTGTAAAAATTGATGTGACTCTAACTACTTGCTAATTCCTGAACGAGAACTTCATTCATACCTGAACAAGAAAGTGAAGTTTTGATCATTTGGCAGCAGCCAACTAAAATAACAAAAACAACAATAGGTTTTTGGCTGATAGCCCAACACCTAATCAAAATCCGTCCACTTTACAAGGAGCTTTCAAGTGGAACAATTTCATCACTCTGCTTACCATGAAATTTAACCCTTAACATTTCCACTTACATAAGTTGACTTTGCAGTGAGCTGTGTAATTCAGAAATCTGGTGCAACCCTGTAAGCTTTATAAGCACAGAAGCAGTTCAATGAATTAGGCCATGTATAATCACTAAGCAATTTGGCTTCTTGATTGTACAAAAGCTTAGCTGATAATTTTCATTTACTACAATTTTTTGCTTATAGACCCCTTGTATCGGCCGCCATCGCAGAGGTCAAATATTGGAAACTAGCAAGCGCGTACGCGCCTTGCACAACATTCAGCCAATGATAGCTTTCCTTTCACCTCAGTGAGGAATGCCTCATGAGCTTGTGACGTCATATGCAAGGGGTCTATTGGCTTCATGAAATTTACACTGCTTGTGTAAACACCTAAGAGAAAATGATAAAAAATCAAATCAGAATTCATGGATGATTTTACGGTGATCCTTAAGTGATGTTTAAATCTGAGATATTGTTCACAGCTTTGTTCTTCAACTAAACGTTAATGGCATGCAGCCTTTGACCAAGCACTCTATTCATGAATGTTGCCTTTCTAAGAAGTTTATTATGTGCTTGACAATCTACATCCTGGTACCAAGAGAGTGCTCCAGTTACTGTTTTAGCATCGTTGTTTACATTATGTACTCTGGCTGAAATGCAGTTTGTTGGACATGGTCATGTTTACTTTGTGCTAATGTTATCACAGGTTGTTCACTAAGTGCTTTAACATTGTTATTTGTGAATACATCAGAATCTTTTGACAGATTAAAAGCAAGCACCATTGTCAGTGACTTTTGATTGCTAAATGTAAGACATGATGTAGTGACTGATATTCAATATAGACTGTAAGCAACATAAAATAGAAATCAGTAATTGTAAAATAAAAGCAGAAGATCAGGAAATAGAAGGTATGCTATGAAATATTCATATACACCTTCAGTAACTATTAATGCAATATTAATCAGTACCATGTTGATACACTGTGTGGTCTCATTAGAAACCTCTAAAGTTTAGTCCGTTTTGGCTACTCCTGTTGCATACCAATCATGTCCGTGGTTGTCTCAACGATGATGCTCATCAGCAACATTGTTCAAGACAAAAACTCCATATTTACACCATTGTCTGTCTGGTATCTGGTCATGTGTCAAAGACAAACCTATCCTGTCTGTTGTCACCATTTGCCATGATATAGTTTGTGTAGGGTGGAGTCTGGGGATCTGACCATGGGTGATTAGGGATGCTTGCACTGTAGGAGTAGAAACGCAGCCCCGAATGAAAATCCATATAGCGGTTTCTCCACATAAGAATTACCACTAAGAATGACGTCATGCCACCCAGCGCATTCAGTATGCACTGGATGAACATGTAAGTCTTCAAGTTGAGCAAGAACGAATGGCAGTCTATGATATCTAAGAATGTGTAAATCCTCGTGAGTCCATCGCTTTCTTCTTTGGTGCAGTGACATGTATTAGATTCTCTGTGACAGCCTTCTTTGCTGTTGATCATTCCATCAATATTCTCTCCCTGTATTCCACAGAAGGCGCTGGCTATGGTGCTGACAAACAAACAAATCACTGAGAGTATGAAGAACGTAGCCTGAAAAACACAAAAACAAAAATGCAATATCACATGAATGTGATTTGATAGGGGAAGAGGAAGGGTTCACACTAGGGTCAAGTTCCTGCAAGGACCAATGATTAACTAGTGGCTGTTTAGTGACATATTTATGGCATGCCCACAGAAGTTGAAGTGCGAATGACTCTAGTCATGTCATGTCAATGCTACCGGCAGCTCAACGCACATTATCACTTCCTTATAACTGGTTTACTCTGTACTGTGCAATGAAAATGTGATGTGACCATGCCCGGTAGGCTGGTTCCAAATAGTTGACTAGCGTAGTCCAAATATCGTTGACTAGACAGAGTTAGGGCTAACTTTGTCAAACTATGGTCAAGGATAGTCCTTGCATGAACTTGGCCTAGATTTCGGTCATTCAACTTTGTCACCAACACAGAAGTAAATAAGTATATACATTCATGACAACAGACGAACACAAGTGTGACAAAATGGTCAAATAATTTAAATGAATTTTGAAGGAAAGACATTTGTTTCCCTGTACAGATGAAACATCTTCATTTTCTTGACAATGACGATGCCCATTAAAATAATATCATCAAGTCTTACTGGTATTGCTGCAAATATTTCACAGAGAGATGTTCAGAAACACTGATATTAATGTTGTTCTCTTGATATCATCAACTTAAAGATGACCTGTCAGTTTTATGTCTGAATTTGTTGAACAATAAGAAATGATCAGTCCAGTTGGCTCAGTGGTTTCTGTCCCTGCCTTTCACCTCTGTGGACCCTGGTTCGAATCCCACCTCAGACGTGACCCTTGCATGTGGATTGGGTTTTCAGTCTCTACCTGACTGTGTGGATTTTCCCTCTTTGGAATTTTCCCCCCAAGTCTAAAACTGAAATTTCTTCATTGCTTCTTTGCAAAAGTTGATTTGGCGTTTCCATTTAGGATGCTTTGATGACTATTTAAGTTCAGATTCAGATCAGACGTCTGCATAATCTCTAACTTGACACAGGATGCTGATGTGTATACGTTTAATCTAAATCAACAACTCACGAGTCTCTACACACAGCATGCAGAAATATACCGTGGGGATAAAAACATTGCAAGTTTGTCTTCATGGCCAAAGCTGCTGGGTATTGTTCTTGAACTGATTAAAGAATGTGGGATTTAGATGAGTAAATTAGCATGTCAAAACCTCAGCTCAGAAAAATGCACAATGAGACAACAGAGGGTAATAACAGTCGGGAAAAATTAGTTTCTATGTAGAAAGAAAATGTGCAGTCCAAAATTACGTATACCGTAAACAACCTGAGACGCATAGCTGCCAACATTTGCATCTTGCAATCAGGGAGATTTTGTAAAACAGTCAGGGAGATGATAGTTAGAATTACATTCAACATAACAGGGAATAAGTTTCCATAATCAGGGAGATTTTCAAGTTTGTTTATCAGAACATGAAAAGATTGCTCTAAAAAAATGGCTATCATAAGTGCTACAACTTAAAAAGCCCTGTTTTCTCAAAAAACTTAACTTCGGAATGCTATTTAAAAAAATAAAAAATAAAAAACCCAAAATAATTTTTAATAATAACATAAACAAACTGAAAAAATGGCATCACAAAATATACACACACAAAATTTACATTAAATTCAAACCCTTTTCTCTAATGAGCTGTTTCTATCAACTACCTTACACTACACAATGCATCATGTTCATGTACAGCATATCAACCTTTAGTAATTACAAGTAGGACCTACATAGCATGAAGTTCCATTACAGATTCTAACGGTTGAAGGAACAAGCTTATATGTAGCAGTCACCATACTTCACTTCATCAAGTGTACTCTGATAGCAGCTGCAAGGGAAGCTAGTTTGTCTGTTTGTGTTGACGCTATTACTCAACTAGGCCAAATTCTATTAGACCGCTTATCCACAGCATTTGCAATTACAGACGGAGTTACAGCATTTGTAATGGGAATAAAATTGAATGGCTCACTCATTTCCAACTTCTTGTGGTCAAACCAGCCCCTACCCTCCAACCTGTTTACCCCCTGCTTTTTCTGTGTGCTTTCTGCCTCTCACTCTCTCTATTCATGTATGTCCACTTGACTGCTTCTATTACACTTGTATACCTGTTTATGTGTGTTGTGATCTCATTTAGCCTTCGAGAAAGACTCTGCTAGGGTCTAACTATCAGGTCATTAACTATTTTTTTGCATTTACACCATAGGACCTTTTTGTTGGTAAGCAGTTTGCAACAGCTAATTCTATTTTCTCATTATAAAGTTCTCACAAGTACAAAGTCTACATAGAAACGTTCTGTCTGAAATACTTTATAAGTCACGGAAATTGCATTCAAATGCCCTCCAAATCACTCTTGCTTCTTTGTAGTAGAAATAAGCCGGAGTAAAATACCTGGGTTTTTTTGTTTTATTGTTTTACAATTTAGTGAAATTTGTACAGGTTGGTTGTGATGTTATTTTGTGTCTTGATTAAAAAGTGGAGGATTGAAATTAATTTATTCTTCCAAAAATAACAAAAAAGTGTTGTTCTTTCATTCCATTTTAAGGACAGCATTAAATTTCGGTAGTAATTTAAATGTGTGAGCGTGGACTCCTTAGCTATAGCACATACATTTTTACACACACACACCCAAGTTTGTAAACATGCAATTGGGACCTAATAAAAAATTATGTTGTTCCTCTTCTGTTTATGCCTTTACAATTTGGCAACAGCTCTCATTGGTTTTGTACACACTTTTCAACTGAGACCTTCACTCAACTTTCAGCGCTCTGAACTTTCAGCGCTTCTGAAAATGAAACTCGGTTTAACACAACAAATAAACTGAAGTGAAGGATTTATAATCTTTCAGGCCTAGAATTACACGGAGGCCAATGCTTCTGTTGCCCATAGTGTTGGCCATGGTGCCCCTTCAAGAGTTTCCCATTTGACTTTAAGAGTTTCCAATGGAAGTGCCCTTTGCAAAATTAAAATGGCCTTGCCCTCTTAAAAATGAAACTCCAGGCCTGATCTTTCACTCTTTACAATTTCTTGGTAAAGACACAGTATTTTCATGTTGTTAACACGTTGACTGCCGGTCATAAATTCGTAGGGGCATCCCATTTGCCAAGCATGCAAGTGTGGTGCGCATGCGTGCATATCAAATAGTGTTTTTTTTTTTTTCTACATGTTGTAGCATACAAATTCTGATGATGTGTGCTCACCACTGCCAGAAGCGTATTGGTTGCGTTCTCAGCGATGCCAGTGTATTCAATTCACTATACAAAAGCCTTTCATTCTCTACGAGTATACTCGTAGTGGCAGAATCCGTTACACCTGTTACTACGAATATACTCGTAGGCGGCAGTCAACGAGTTAAACTATTCAGATCTTCTCCACTAAATGAGAACACAGGGTCTGCCTCAATAAACACTGTTAATTGCGCATCCAAAAAGTTAAAACACAACGTGTTATCAGCAGATGTAGCTTAGACAACTCAAGTGTAAACCTTCGGTTCAGTTGACCTCAAACATCAGAATATCACTTTTCCTTTGCATTCTTCAATCTGAAAGTTCACTGCTTGGTCCATTGCAAGAGGTGATTGATTATCTGTCACCAGATGATCTAATAAGCTAACCTGAATGTACTAAATAAGTCATACCCACGCATGTTACAAGTGGACACCACTAACACCTTCTTCTAACCTGATAAAAACTCAAGTATCTTGAATTTCCAATACCCTAGCTACCTATTCAGTGAGTAAACACACGAGCATCTCAAAATAACAGTGAAGATTCCTGTCATCCTCAACACAGATCTGTCTAAACCTTTAGATGACGGCTAGAGGCAAACAAACCTCGGACTATAGAGAGGAATTGAAGAAGATGGCAAGGATGATTTCTACTGTTATCACATCATAATGGAGTATACCTCTTGACATTCAAAATATGCACATCATGCAGAGTCCAGTCTAAAGGCTTTACTCCTGTGGTTGTAGTTAAATATAATGAGAAAGTTAATATATATATACATGTATGTGATGCTACAGGCAGGGCCCAAGACAGTGCATACAAGTCTAGCGTAATGGTTGCATAAAAGGCTTCTTTAAAATTGAAATCCTTATCAAATTTTACTGCTAAGCTTTATGCAATCCACTGGTGTTCCTCAAAACTACAATACCCATTCCTCAGCATATGTTGATTTCCATGTGTTGGTTAAGTTAGTTCGTTCCCTTCAACTCAATATATTCAAAGGGCATTAACGCAAGTTTTCTTACTTTTTTTAGGAATATTTGCTTTTACTTATTTTTCATAAAGAACACCGCTTCACACTTCAATTCAGGTAATATCTCTTGAGGGTATAATAACACAAACAGCCCTGTGATGTAGTGGAGATGAGAATGAGTTACCTTTGGGCACATTGCGCTGTATCACTACTTGCATGGAGATGCAGTTTACACCCTTTGGACTAAGCTTACACTCCCGTAGGTGCCGTTCTAAAACACTGACTACTGCTTCAAAAACACACACCATAAAGTGCCAATTGCCCCTTGAGGAGACTGTGCCAAACACACCATGAGGTGAAGGTATGGGTTGTTATTATAACGTTCTTCTCTATGGACATTTAATTGCCTGGATGTAAAGAAACACATTCTATTTTGTTGTGATGAAGAGATTCAGTGAGGGCAGGTAACGCTCTAAATAAAACTAAACGCCATCAAATCTTAGCAACTAATCAAAGCACAAATCTTTCTCCCAACACCTAACCTGTGGAAACCTTATTATTGTTATATGACTTTTATAATTTGTGGGTGTGGAGGGGGGGGGGGGGGTGCAAGTGAAAGTTCTGCAAGGGTGGCTTTGACTTACATTTAAGAAGCATTTAAGAAGCATTTAAGAGCATGTTGTCAGGAAGCTTCACAATGATATCAATACATCAAATGATAAAAGCTTCAGAGGAATTGAAGCGTTAGTAATTTTACAAATGTTGAATTTCCTGCAGATCAACTAACCGATGCAATGTGGTACATGCATGTCCAATAAACATTATTATTATTTTAATTTTTTTTAAAACACACACAGATGTTGAGTACATTTTCTACTCTTCTTACTAAGGTGACTTTACTTAGTAATCCCAACCACAGACGGGTTTATTGAGCTTAGCTCTCCTCCCCAGATACAATTACAAGGGGCTAAACATGCAGGTTGACATTGACTATAATCCAGTACCTATCTATTATTTTGACATAACATATTAAAGTTGTCATCACTGATATTGTTCAGATGCGGCGCAATAATGTGTGTATAGCTCACTCATCCCTGAAATGTCATGCCTTGGTTATTAATGGAGCAATATGAAGTAATGTCCAGGATGAAATCCTGCACTGTGTTATGGACCAGTAGAGCGGAACATTCCTTTGATGCACAAGAAGCCATGTTTTATCTTGTATATTAAGAGAACTCCTACGTTAAACATGCGACAATTAAACAAATGTTTTCTCATTCGAAAAGGAGTTATTGTCTGAATACCAAAGTTGTACCTTACAAATTCAGGAAAAATGGAAACCACTCATAAGGGAATTTGTGTTAAGTTTGGGGTAAACAATTTCCTACATCAGAGTTTCAAATAAGACGTCAATTGCCACTAAACTTGATGTATAAAAAAACAAGTTCTACATTGAAAAAATATCAGGTGTTGATCAGAATGAGCGTTTCTGACCTTGCACTAGACACGCTGAGTACAACATTTTGTCCCAGCAGAAGGTCAGAAGCAATACATTAGCTTCTTAAAGAAAAACAAGTTGCACAACTTTGTTTGTTGCAAGAATTGCTCCGAAGACATGTTTTTACATTCCCATGTGGAATTTGACTTTCCTACAATGACCAATGAAGGCCAGAAAAGTGATCAGACTTTCACACTCAGTTTTCTTGAAGCACAATTTTGCACATTATTAAAAACAACTTGCAGTTCCTATGTAGTGCTTTATCTACGCCTGAACAGGCGTCTCAAAACACTGTATGAGACCCATTTATAAAGCACTTTTTAATGGTTTAAGAGTTGAGGCCACACAATGTGCAGCCAACCATGCCAAAAAACACGGGCACAAACCCCATCAGTTAATGATAAGTGTACTGTACGGGTTCTTTTAAATGCATTACACAGGACACCGGACTCATGGCTTTACGTCAAGGACGAACATAAACCTCATGACAGGGATCCAAACCCTCACTCTGACAACACCATAACTTGAGTCTGGTGAACTAGACCGCTCGACCACTTCACAAATTGCATTGGGAATAGGCCTGCCGGGCGACTAGTGAAATTCACTACCTGACTAGTCACGCTTCAATTAGTCCAACTTAAACACTAAAATTCAGGGCCCAAGACGGTAAATTTCAGGCTGATATGTAAACTATGCATTGCAATGGATGCCATTGCAGACAGCAACTCTTTTGATGCCACAATATATCAGAGTAGACAATGACAGTTAGGCTTGTGTTGACTAGTGAAATTCACTACCTGACTAGTCGCACTTCAATTAGTCAAGGTGGCACAGTTAACCGATAAGTTGAAAAGCAGCAGTCGCGACTAGACATAGCATAGCAATCAATAGCTGTGACTTTGATACTAGCCTAATTGGGGAAAAAGACAGTTTAAGTTTTTGTACAGATACGTTTGAGTATTATTAATAATTTTACTCTTACCGGTAATAAGCACTGTTCAATAAATTGTTTTATTACTGATGCAATTAGCACATCTATAAAGTTGTTTTGTGGTACCAGCTACTAAGTATACAATATTGAAAGTTAACTCTCGTCACTTAGTACTATAATCTGCAGTCTAGTTGTTTAGACAACTACTAAGTATACAGGATTGGAAATGACCTCTGGTCACTTGACACATTCTGTGGTTCAGTGGTTTAGACAACTACTAGTTAGGTATACAGGATTGGAAATGACCTCTGGTCACTTGACACATTCTGTGGTTCAGTGGTTTAGACAACTACTAGTTAGGTATACAGGATTGGAAATGACCTCTGGTCACTTGACACGTTCTGTGGTTCAGTGGTTTAGACAACTACTAGTTAGGTACACAGGATTGGAAATGACCTCTGGTCACTTGACACATTCTGTGGTTCAGTGGTTTAGACAACTACTAGTTAGGTACACAGGATTGGAAATGACCTCTGGTCACTTGACACATTCTGTGGTTCAGTGGTTTAGACAACTACTAGTTAGGTATGTAGAATTGGAAATGACCTCTGGTCACTTGACACATTCTGTGGTTCAGTGGTTTAGACAACTACTAGTTAGGTATGTAGGATTGGAAATGACCTCTGGTCACTTGACACATTCTGTGGTTCAGTGGTTTAGACAACTACTAGTTAGGTATGCAGAATTAGAAATTACCTCTCTTCACTTGACACATTCTGTGGTTTAGTGGTTTAGACAACTACTAGTTAGGTATGCAGAATTGGAAATTACCTCTCTTCACTTGACACATTCTGTGGTTTAGACAACTACTAGTTAGGTAAACAGAATTGGAAATGACCTCTCCTCATTAGGCACATTCTGTTGTCTAGTGGTTTAGACAGATACTAATTAAACAGGATTAGAAGTTACCTCTCATCTCTTGGCACATTCTGTGGTCTAGTTGTTTAGACAACTGCTCTAGAATACAGGGGATTATGGGTTTGAATTCCACTCAAGTAGCCTGTGTGTTTTTGTCTCTAGCTGGACTTGGAAAATAGTGAGTACACAGTGCTTATCACACATCAGTGTAAAACGAAAAAGTAAAAAATTGTGTAAAAGAAATTGTTTTGTAAATAATATCAACAAAAGTATTCTAAAAAGATGTTAAGCTCATTACATGTAACCATCCCGTACAGTACTGCTACCAGTTTTACCTGCCTTCGGTGCTTTACAATAATGAAGCCAATTTCCAATTACCCATTAGCACTTCTTTTTGCAAAGGACATAGAAAGCAATGAGTTTACAATAATCATCGCACATTGGTGCAAGGGTAAAACTAGATTATTATTGTACTTGATCCCCGATGCAATCATTACCTAAATTAAATTGACACAAAGTCTAAAAGTCCACATCCTTTGGACACTTTCTCTAAGATGTGTGTAGGGCTCCCTCATAAATCCCTACAATGTATGGATGAGGTCTTACATCAGACAGCTCAGACAACAAATTGTCATGAAGCTTCAGGCGTATTTTCCATTCACCAATAAAACAAAATACCATCTGGGATAAAATTTGATTACCATCAGTCAAGGTATGAGGCCTTTTTTTTTTTTTTTCTCTCAAGGATGTGCGGGTCATCACATCAGACAAAACAATGACAAGCCAGAGTCATCTACAGCAGGTTAATTAATCCATCTGACCATGAACTAGTACTGGTAACAGATGGCAAGTGTTTCATGAGTCAGGCTGCATTTAAAATTCAGATCAGAAAAAGAGGTAATTCGTATTAGTCTTTAGTGGCTTATACCATTTTTAGGCCAGTATATAACCAGCGTTATATGGAAATTTATAATGGTTAATAATTAGGGGCCTAATTTTCTTTTCTTTTTAAACTTACAAAATGTGAAGGATCCTTTGAATAGAATAAGCCTAAACCTTGTCCCTTTTCTTCTTTTAAAGAATTGAACTCTTAAAGACAATGTACAGAGTTGGTAACTATTGAAAAAGAAAGGTCAATCTGAAAGCTTGTTGATCACAAAGTTCATATCAGTACCAATCCTCCAAAGAAATATTCCCATCTGAAAGCTCACTGATTCTAAAGTTCATACCAGTAACAATCCTCCAGAGAAATATTTCCATCTGAAAGCTCACTGATTCTAAAGTTCATACCAGTAACAATCCTCCAGAGAAATATTTCCATCTGAAAGCTCACTGATTCTAAAGTTCATACCAGTACCAATCCTCCAGAGAAATATTTCAATTTGAAAGCTCACTGATTCTAAAGTTCATACCAGTAACAATCCTCCAAAGAAATATTTCAATTTGAAAGCTCACTGATTCTAAAGTTCATACCAGTAACAATCCTCCAAAGAAATATTTCAATTTGAAAGCTCACTGATTCTAAAGTTCATACCAGTAACAATCCTCCAGAGAAATATTCCCATCTGAAAGCTCACTGATTCTAAAGTTCATACCAGTAACAATCCTCCAAAGAAATATTTCAATTATGTTTATTGAAAACTAGAAGATGGGAAGTTATTTACTCTTCAAAATCTAATAATCTAATCTTTCGGGGATTGCTCTTTTAGATAGTGATTTAGTTCGCTTTTGGGCAATCCCTAGGCTGCTGTTTGGTTTTTTTATTTGTACGGATCCCTCTGTTTTTCATAATTGGTCTGACTGTTTTTTCGCAGTCTTCTGTTTCAAACACTCTGGATTTTGTAGTCTCCTGTCCAGTCTTACATACACTCTTAACATCCTGTTTACGACGTGTATGTATATGTTGTGTACGTGAGCGCGCCTACTGGAAGCATGCACTTCATCACACACGCGAAAAGACTAGTCGTTCCGAGCCACGGTCCCAACTAACGCCCAATTTGAATGGATTTTTTTTTTCCAAGAAAGATACGCGAGTGTTATCCTTAACCAATCAAAATGATTGTTACATTACTAGTTGGGCAAAGACTTGCTGAAGATACACTTCTTGGAACTAAGCCGTGTGATGGCACTATTTATTATTATAATGAGTTGAAGTCGGGAGTCACTGTGCAAAAAAGGATTTTACACAGGAAATGAGCCTGATTTTGATGCGATACTTTATCATGAAATTAGCGAGCCTTAAAGGATGTGTACAACATTGGTAATTGCCAAAGACCTGTATCCAAACTTGATGTGACCCAACATACACATGAAATAACAAACCTGTGAAAATTTAAGCTAAATCGGTCTTCGGAGTCATGAGAAAACAGTGAAAAACCCCCTATGTGTTTTAACTTCTTTTCAAACATCGGAATTTATCCTGCAGGATAAAGACTATTGTTTTACTCATTTCCTAAAAACTATGGCATTTCAAGCAAAACTATTTCAAGGGAAGTTTTCCACCATGACCATCTTTATACCATGTAAGTTATGTGCAAATCTGTGAACATTTATATTTTCATTCTTACCAATGTTGTTGTACACACCCTTTAATGATTAAAGACTTCATTCTATTGGATATTTTATGAAAGTATAGTATCTTAGCTTCGTTATGCTACCAGAACTAAGAGATATTTTGAAAGATATTCTCAAAAAGACGATAGATGCAAAAACCCTGATTTTTTTTTTTCCGGCAGTTTTTCCATTGGTATACAGCGTGAAGGAAACTCTCGCAGGCTTAGTTCCCCAAAGGAATTGATATGGCCTGAATGAATAAATAAATAAATAAATAAATAATGCCATTTACCTTTAAACAACCTAAAAACACTTTTGCTATTTTAACATCAGGGCCCAATTTCATAGAGCTGCTTAAGCAGAAAATATTACTTAACAATTGTCTGCTAAGCAGAAATGAGCAGGATACCAGTCAACAATTGTACATGTGACATGGTAGTTTGGCTGGTAACCTTATTCTGGTAAGCGAAATGTTGTTGTGCTTAAGCAGCTCTATGAAATTGGACCCTGTTAAACAATGACATTGTTGTTGCATGGTACTGATGTATATTGCTGCTTCAACCCTGCCTAGGTTAGGGACTTTCTCCATGATTGTACCATGGAGGGTAACCAACATGGAAACTCAAATCAACTTGTTCTCAGGGCTCGAAAATAACACTTGTTCACTGGCCCATGGCCAGTAAACTCAAGACCATAAAAGTCCAGCAGTCTTGTGTTTTTCATTTGATTTATAATACCTCACTGGGAAAACAAATTATGTTGAAGTGTTGACTTTAAGTCACATAAAATATCCTTCAGTTCTGTTGAATAGTGAAGTATACTTATCCATTGAGCAAATGAGATCAATCTTCACTTATGGGATGTTCAAATAAAAACTGTGTAGACAGTTTTTTCTCATTTTGATTCTGGTCCGTGGTCATGTGGATTTTCCCCCAAAATTGGAGTGCCTGGTTCTGTAAATGATCACGCATCAGTTACCCCAATCAGCTACCCATCTAAGTAGTTAAATGGTCTGTATACGTTTGGTAGTCACTCTTAAAATTAATGGCAGTAAAAAAGTCAGAAGCCTACAGCAGCTTACGATAGTAAAAAAGCCTTTTTAAAAATATTTTGCTTCGAAGTAAAGTGGTTATGTAAAAAGGATAGCAGATTTTATGGCCCAAAATTTTAATCTGAAAAAAGGTTCTGTCAGAAACGCTTCTCAGATTGTGTATTCCTATTGAGGATTATTCTTCCTGCGTTGACGACGATATCTTGACCACCTTTTGAAATGAAATTTTCACAGGTTAGTTTTATTGCATATATCAACATTTATATAAGATTGAAACAATCGAAAGGACCCAAAAACCAAAGGTATACTTTGCCTTTAAACTATCAGCTGTCTGCTTTATTGCACAGACCAATTTAGGGATACCAAGGTGTAAAACACTATTAATTCATCTATTGTTCAGCTAGAGAACAATAGCTGATAGATCAATGACTGTTTGTATACAACTGAACATGGTGTTATCAAGTACTCTCCAATAATTGATTTTAAACCATCACTATACAATAATGGTAATCATATATTCTGCAAGCCAAGTAATAATATAACAAAGGATATTTTTCTGTTATAATAATATTAAATAATAGTTACATCTTATAAAGCACAAAACATAACTGGAAAAAATCTTGATGCGCTTTACAAAACTGAAAAAATTACAAAGAACAAGAGAATGCAAGTTGAAATAGGTTATGTATCATGTATTTTTTATTTATTTATTTATTTACCACTCAAAACAAAGTCAAACATATTTACAATAATAAAGTACAAAAATCATATATATAAAGTGGCAGAATATATCCTTTGTTCATATTATCTGCTGAGTTGACTTGATGAAGATATGGTTACCATTACCAAGTATATCAATATTTTCACCTTCAGTTGCATGATGTTCTGGGACAGATGTGTGTTTGTTATTCCTTGCATGTTAGGTTGACCAACAAATGTACATGTACACCCTGTACTAGTAGGTGATTTTAACCAAATAGGGGTACCTATACATGTATCAATTTGATGCTTATATCAATGTGAGGACTTTCCTTTGTCCCTCTAACTTAAGTCTCCATAAGCTAAGCGTATGAAAAACAAGTGAGGACACAAAAATACAAAGGATTCCAATGTAAGGACAGCATTGTCCCTTTTGTGTTCTTTTGTTCTACAGTCCCCTCTCTTCTGATATAACCATGACATGGTAATACCTACAATGTGTTTGCTGGAGCACTCTGTGTATGACGTAAGACTCTTCAATAATGCCCATTTATGGACCCACAGTCCAGGTCTGGATAAATTTAACCCGGGGAGTTGTTAAATCTGTAAATAATAATTAGCACGCCATTTTGTCACATCCCTAGTAACTCTTTCTTCTGACCATTTCCAGGTCAACTGAATGCAGCTAAAGTTACACAAATGTTTTGATGAACTCTGACTTGAGTAGAAGCAATTACTGAAAAATTGTGTATAGATCGGTCAAATTTCTAAAGTTCTATCAAATCTGTTACAGACAGCATTGTTTAGGGAAGCAAGCACATGTTATGTCTTCCACACTAATTGATCAAACAATTTAACTAATGCTGTGGGGAAAAATAAATATGCCATGTGATTTGTTTGTCTTTGTTGCTTTTCTTTCTGACCTTATGCTCTGCGCGTACTTGCATTTATTTATTTTGTTAGATGTATCGTGGCATTCTAATACAGAAGATTGAGACTATAGCACATATTAGATTGAAAGTTATCTTCACAATTGTTCTTAATTAGTAAAATACAATTATTATGTTTCTGACCTCTCAACAGTTGCCACAAGGGTTGCTCTTTGGTCCTTTTTTTATTCTGCACAACATTTTGTCACTTATACTTTATGCAGATATAACAAACATTTTCCTTTCCCATAGTATGATACTGTGTTGACAGAAGACTGTGAGAGCTACCTTTCTTGAATATTATCTCACCCTCATTTATTCATTTATTTTCTCCATTCAGTACAATGGAACAATGCTCTACACATCCTGGACACATAATCCCTATGTAGGCTCAAGTTTACAATAAAATGTAAAAAGAAAAATAAGCAAATTATGCAGACAATTTGATCCCAGTGTTTTTCAAGCAAGGGCAGAGGGTTTGAGGTGACTTGAATAGAGCAGAAGAGAAGAACCTCAGCCTTTGTAGCTCAGGAAGTGTTCCCCTTCATGACCTGAACAAGCCTGTTACCATGGTAACGATGACATCAGCAAAGCAACCTGATTTCCCATTAAAATACCTGAAAAGCCGCAGAATGCCACCGTGTGGGCTCTGCCGTAATGGAACCAGGCGTTACGGCTAGCCATGTGTAAATGTTCCACCTTGTCAGGATTGTTGCATCATGAGATGCACAACTACATGTAGGCCTGAGTCAATTGATGAGGTAATTGGTTCTTTAAGACGATGCATGGATGCCTTGAAGGGAGTATGCTCATGGACAGACTTGTTCCCTTGGTTAGTTGTGTAGTTATGAGGGCAGGGTGTGTGGAATTCAATCATCAAACGTGTACTTTTCATGATTAAATGCACAAAGTTCTCCCATATCTTATGACTGTGTAAACCAGCAGTCAGGTCAAATGTACCAATCTGATGGAAATCAACCAAATGTTTGTCCATGAATTCTTGAGAAAAGTAAAATTCAAATAAATACTTCCCATTAAATACTCTGTTGACTCTTGGTATAATTAAAATAAAATAGAAGTCAGCAAAGTTTAGCAAATTCCACTGGGGTTCGGGTTCAGATAGTACTTACAATTTTTATCAATTGATGAACAGATTTTTATACCAATACTACCATTCTAAGGACAACAAAATACACAATTATATAAACATTGCTATTTTTGAAACAAATGCCTAATTTGCCCTGAGACACCCAATTTGCAAAGGGAAAACTAAAATTTGTGTCACAGAAAAAATAGGATTCATTCATATTTCACATGGAAAAAAAAATGTAACTAGTAAATAATGTTTTTCTCAGAATTTTCCAAAATGTTAAAGACAGTTGTCATCCCAAAAAATCTGCAGCATTTCTAACAGTTAAGGCCGGTATGCATAGTAAAATTCATTACAAACTGACTTAACCAAAGAAAATTATATTAGTCTGTATTGTCTACTTTTGTCTACTTTTGTCTGTATTGATACAAAATTGTTGCATTGGCATTCAGAAATAATTGATATGGAGAGTTTGTCTTTTTGCCTTGTACCATTATGTGTGTGGTTTTTATTTATTTTCAAATTTTTATAAAATCTTTTAACCATCCTTTCATTGGCCACTGACCACAAAAAATACAATAAAACAAAACAAATAATATAAAATTAAATAAATAAACTAGTTTGATGCAAAGAAGCATCTGATTTGGGTCGATTAAAAAAACAACAAAATCATCCTAAATTATAGAAGGATCAAGTTATCAGTCTGAGTCATTCCTAAAGTTCATATTCTGACAAAAGTTGAAAAGCCATGCCCAAGACTAAATTCCTTTTAACCAAGAAGTAAGACAGTCGGTCAAATACAAGAGACAACATGCCACAAATGCTGACCCATTATAGCCGAGCATGGCTTCGTAAGTGTGTAACACTGACTGCAACTACAAGAGAAAGATCACTCTGGCAAGTCTATCGGCATCCAAGCTGACCCATTATAGCCGAGCATGGCTTCGTAAGTGTGTAACACTGACTGCAACTACAAGAGAAAGATCACTCTGGCAAGTCTATCGGCATCCAAGCTGACCCATTATAGCCGAGCATGGCTTCGTAAGTGTGTAACACTGACTGCAACTACAAGAGAAAGATCACTCTGGCAAGTCTATCGGCATCCAAGCTGACCCATTATAGCCGAGCATGGCTTCGTAAGTGTGTAACACTGACTGCAACTACAAGAGAAAGATCACTCTGGCAAGTCTATCGGCATCCAAGCTGACCCATTATAGCCGAGCATGGCTTCGTAAGTGTGTAACACTGACTGCAACTACAAGAGAAAGATCACTCTGGCAAGTCTATCGGCATCCAAGCTGACCCATTATAGCCGAGCATGGCTTCGTAAGTGTGTAACACTGACTGCAACTACAAGAGAAAGATCACTCTGGCAAGTCTATCGGCATCCAAGCTGACCCATTATAGCCGAGCATGGCTTCGTAAGTGTGTAACACTGACTGCAACTACAAGAGAAAGATCACTCTGGCAAGTCTATCGGCATCCAAGCTGACCCATTATAGCCGAGCATGGCTTCGTAAGTGTGTAACACTGACTGCAACTACAAGAGAAAGATCACTCTGGCAAGTCTATCGGCATCCAAGCTGACCCATTATAGCCGAGCATGGCTTCGTAAGTGTGTAACACTGACTGCAACTACAAGAGAAAGATCACTCTGGCAAGTCTATCGGCATCCAAGCTGACCCATTATAGCCGAGCATGGCTTCGTAAGTGTGTAACACTGACTGCAACTACAAGAGAAAGATCACTCTGGCAAGTCTATCGGCATCCAAGCTGACCCATTATAGCCGAGCATGGCTTCGTAAGTGTGTAACACTGACTGCAACTACAAGAGAAAGATCACTCTGGCAAGTCTATCGGCATCCAAGCTTCACTAACCAATTGATTTTCTCTCTTTTTTCTCTGCCGCTTTTCCTCCTGCTCCATCGTTCCCTATTGCTGCTCTATCGACTCCCTCTTCTGTTTGGGACCATAATCGGTTTTCAATAACCAATTCACAAGACCTCCTCTTGCACTCAATCACCCATAGCGTACAAGAACTAGAAAGCTGTCCTTCACAACATCAAGAGAAGAAAACAGGGGGGGGAAAAATACTAAGGGAGCATCATGGATGTTTTGGGAAAGTCATAGCATTGTCGGCAGGGTGTCAGCATGGTTGAGCTACACCGTTCAATAATATCGATCCAGCACACTGCAAGCTAGCATGCCTCCCCGCTGCTTCATTAGGCAGTCTCAATTAACACACAGCCTGTGCAATTACTTCCATTGTGATTTCTGTCTCCTGACTTGGGCTAAGGAGAGGAAACCGTCTCGGTTGTATTACCAATTGACGGATGCTGGGATGAACTTGAAGCAACAGACATGGCCACATCAAAGGGAAAGTCTATCATATGGCAGGATATCGAGGCTTTATGGCTAATGAAATTGAAGAAGGGTGCGACATCATCAAGTTCTAGATTCTTAGTGGGTGAAACATTATGGAGGAGTGATATTACATAAAGATGCACAGGTGCCAAACTATAAAACCGTTGCTGACTAACATGAAGCATATAACATGGCTGGACAACATGCATTGATTGAACGGATCGTCTTAGGGAAGACAACCTTCACCATGCAAAACTATTTACATCAGAGGGTAATATTAGTGTCTGAGAATTATTAAATGCAATCTATAGTGCCCATGATCAGTAGGGTAAGCACATGTCACAGAATGGAAACTTATGAATTCATAAAGAGCCACGGCCACTGGTTAAAAAAATCCCAAAGAAAACCGTTTTGAAAGAAAACAAAGTGACATTAAAGGGTGATATTACTAATATACTATTATAATGAAATGCTATCAAACCTATCTCCATCCATAGGTGTTTATAACTTCAGTGGTGTAAGCCATGCGGCTCAACTACATGCGACATCTTAAAGGGTTGTTACATCATTGGCTTTTGGTTGAATCAAATAATTTTCCTCAACCAAAGCTTTCAATAAACATAACCCTTTAACCAACTTGTCAAAATTTCATCAATACTGGTGGTCAAGCTTTAGTCAAAACTAACTAAAAAGGGTTTATATTTGGTCAGTAATTTAGATGGAAACATTTCTTTGGGGGATAGTACTGGTATGAATTTTAGAGTCATTGAGCTTTCAGATGGAAATTTTTCTTTGGAGGTTTGGTACGAACTTTAGAATCAGTGAGCTTTCAGATGGAAATATTTCTATGGAGGATTGGTACTGGTATGAACTTTAGAATCAGTGAGCTTTCAGATGGAAATATTTCTCTGGAGGATTGGTACTGGTATGAACTTAAGAATCAGTGAGCTTTCAGATGGAAATATTTCTCTGGAGGATTGGTACTGGTATGAAATTTAGAATCAGTGAGCTTTCAGATGGAAATATTTCTCTGGAGGATTGGTACTGGTATGAACTTTAGAATCAGTGAGCTTTCAGATGGAAATATTTCTTTGGAGGATTGGTACTTGTATGAAATTGAAATCCAGGAAGTGATAAGCTATGGATTACTCCAATAAAGCCTAGAGGATTGCCGCAGTGCTGATCTTCCACATCCACACTGAAGATATTTTCTGGGAAATGTTTGGAAAATGAGTTCATGTCTGAGTGGTTAGTGTAAACATAATGGATCTCTAAACAACAATTTAAACACTTTAGTTACACTGTAAAAACCGGGGTGTTAAAAATGACACCATGGGTGTTGTCACATATCAAAAAAGAATCAAACTTTACAACACTATAGGGTGTTAATGTAACACTGACTATGCCAACACAATTACCTTGGTGTTATTTTAACACCCTATAGCCCTTTTCACACAAGAACCGAAAACTTACGTTCATTGTTTTGGGCGCCAGTTGTCTGTCCCAAAGGTTGTATGCGATATCCTAACAAACATTCACACTTCGCGTTCCCAACGTTCCTCATTTTCGTGAGATCGTTATGTATTGGGTCAAAGGTCATCATTGGTTATTTATTAGTTCGCTGGTGCTCTGTCGGTGTATCGTTTAATGTTACATAATTGCGTTTAGGGTACCATCGATCGCTTTCTCGGCAAGACGTTTCTGCTTTTTCGTGCAAATTCTCAGCTGCCTGACTAGTCGAAGAATGTAGCGGAAAGTATTTTCACAAAGGTGGCAAGTGGAAGTGCCAAATCCAAAACAAAGGTAACTTAACAGAATTTGCAACACGATCATTTCTTCCACAACACAATCATTTCTTCCACAACACAATCATTTCTTCCACCGATGCCATTTTTATAGGATATAAACCTCGAACAAACAAACGACATTTTACCCGGTGTGCATACGTGATCGTTGTGCGATCGCTTGGGACCTTGGTATCATGCCGTGCGTCGTTTCACATGACCGATCTTGGCGATTCTAAACAGGGATGCAATTTTTGGAGGAGGTCTTGATCCCGGTTGTTTATAACGCGGGTCCCGGGCATCTTCATCACACTGATTCATTTCACACGACGCAAATTTGCGATTTTATTACACCGATGCGATTTCGTTGCAAACGACCATCGTTGTGAGTGCTCTTGTGAAACGGGCTTATGATGTTAATTTTGATTCTCTCTTGGTTTTTGCAGTGTACTGATCACTGTATAGAGACGAGCAAATGACAGGTATGGTTTTAAGACAAAACCTGTATAAGCAGTTTAAATGTGTTGCACTTGTGTTTAGTTTAGTTTACTCCCTTTATTGCACAAACATCAAAATTCAACGTAGTGCATAAGGGAAACCCCGAACAGGCACGCAGGCCCACTAAATGGGGACCCTTGATCACACAAAGCAACAACATTACTAGAAAACATGGAAGTATGGTTCTCATTCTCTTCTGTATGATGTAAATGAAGAAATCTATTTTGCAAGTATTGCTCCTGAAGATGATCAGAGCATACTGATTGAAATGATGAGTTGTTACACCACTCGTTCTTTTCAGAAAAATATTAACAACAATGCGCAGTTCTTATATAGTACTTTATCACACCCAAGGGGGTCTCAAAGCAATCATTTTTATTTTCTACAAGGTACCATGCAAAGACTTGTTTGAAATATAAGACCCATTCATTACGCAACACACAGGACCTGCGGCTTTACGTCCCATCCGAAGGACGAAGCAAGAATGGTTAGGTTTCTTGCTTGAGGACAAAAGTGTCAAGACCAGAACTCGAACCCATACTCTGCTGATCAGAAAAACCGGTGTGATTGACCACTCCGTCATGACCTGTCAGAACCACCACAACTTATAAAAGATTTTATTACACTGTGTCATCTCGAAAATTACCATCAAAATAGTCCTCTAACCGTTCAATGCTTCAAATCCTAAGAATTAATATCTTATAGATTGTATTTACCTATTGGTTTGTAGGTAAATCTCAAAAAGTTACAGAATTGACACATCCAGGCTGTATCACAAACTTGGGTGTGATCCCTGGCTACTAGCTTCTGACTGGCACCCCCCCCCCCCCCCCCCCCCGAACAAAGATATTGACAAAACAGGGATAACCACCAAAAGCTAGGTAGCTCAGTTGGTAGAGCGCCGCCACGTTAAACCGGAGGTCTATGGATCAAATTCCGCTCTAGTAAATGTTTCTTTGTTAAAACCCCAAATTATAATTGACATAAATTGAGTACATTTCAATTGGATACATTCAACTTTAACAGTATTACAGACAGAAATGTTTTTGGAAGGATTGGTTCTGGTATAACATTTTAAACTTTAGTCATATTGCCTTAACAGATGAGTTAAACACATGCACTGATGCTCTTCAAATGGTTTTAACGTATAACAAACAAATAAGTTTGACGAGGTTAAACAACCGAGTATATAATAATCAGGGTATACGTATTTTCCTACTTGATAATGCACTTGTAGTCCTCCTGCATAGATAAAATAATAATTATCGCTCAAGTTAATAATAAAACATCTGTCTTCTTATTATTTATACATGTACATATAATTGCAATTGTCAACATAGAATAAATGTCTGTCAGTGTTGAATTTAATTGATTTGAATCTCTCCAGTGGAAAATTCTTCATTAAACAAACTTGAAAAGTTGAAATCTACAAT
The DNA here is from genome assembly GCA_037783415.1 of Leptasterias polaris. Taxonomy (NCBI): domain Eukaryota; kingdom Metazoa; phylum Echinodermata; class Asteroidea; order Forcipulatida; family Asteriidae; genus Leptasterias; species Leptasterias polaris. The sequence continues at coordinate 1,342,598 of JAZGTN010000098.1, forward strand.
GAACATGATTGTTTATCTTTATTGCTGATTGATGACCTAGGATAAAGAATCGTAGTTTGAACAGCGGTGTTCCAAACTACAGCCTTGTAAATTAATATGACCTCTTATTGAAACAGACAATACACTCACTGAATAAATTCAGTTTATTGCTTGCGGTTTGGACAAAGATACAACTAAAATTCGTCCGTTCAGTACTATAGGTCCTTATTACAATTTCTATAGGAATTTCATAAAACTGGTTTGGCATAGTGCCCAGTAAATAAGGTCCAATTCTGATATACCAAATAATTTGTTTGGCAAAGAGAGAAACACATTTTCTTATAACAATATTTATCTGTTGTGTTTCGTTTTGGTTTTTTTCTCTTTTTTTATTTGTTCTTTTCATATCTTTCAAAAATATCTGAACATGCTGTATGAATGTGCTGTATCTGAAATCTGCAAGGTGCTTTAAAACGATTATATAACCCTTGATAACTGCCTGGTAAGTTAAACAATTGATTTCTTCCGTTCAAACTGAAGAAAGATCACAGCGAGATGCAACTCCCTTTCTAAGGGAAATGATAAACACCATTGCTGAAGCAGTACTTCACCCCATGATTCTAAACATCATGCCAAGTTGTGTCTTCTCTTAAAATCAAGCTGGCGACAACATCATCAAGCCAGGAGAAAGAACAAATGGAAATTGATTGGAATCCGGTAACATTGAGAAAGGGTCCGAGACAATTCTAAGGGGTTAGATTACAATATGACTGATGGAGGAAGATGGAAGGATGAGGAGTGATGAATAGGGTGAAGACCCAGCTGAGTAAAGAGGCAGGGTTCCCCAGACTGTAACTCAGGATTATACAGACAGGAATTTAAATGTTGATGATCAGTAAAGACTAAAGACTGATAACAGGTAATAATGAACGTCCCAAGACAGAAGAGTAGAAAAGTACAATTAGATCGATGGTCTACAAGATTTGTGGGTACGGTTACACATCATCAACACTCCCTCTAGGGTTGAGTTTGCCATCCCAGAGATGCGACATAAATGGGAAACAGAGGATTCTGAAAATGTATCATATTACGGCACATGCAAATTTGCAAATTAGTTGATAGTTAATTGAGGATATTATCAAGCATTTGTTTTAAATTGCTGCATCTGAAGTGATGACCACAATCTTTTGTTTACCACTAGGCCATACGCACACACACCATATTAAAAATATAACTCAATCCATCTTGGGAAACCGACTATAGTTAGAAAGTAAATCAAACAGTTCATATGGACGCCATGTTGTAGTTGGCGTGCAACAATGCCAAGTTTAATTGCTGTGTAACACATTACTCTAAAATCAGAGCGAAATGATGGTTGCTGTTGCTTGGACTCGGATTTCACCCAGAATCCTTTGCGCGCCGATCATGCGCATTGGGACATAGATCATGCGCATTGGGACATAGATCATGCGCATTGGGACATAGATCATGCGCATTGGGACATGTATATGGGCTATTGAGAAGTTGCATGAAAACTGACAGTGTAGGAAACACATTTCCTAAGTTTTCTGTAAGAAAACTTTCCATAAAACAAAGATGATTTACTGTACGATTGCTGATTATTTCTGAGATAAGTCAAAATACTTTGATGATTTAAAACTTTAAAAAAATTATGTATTCACCTATGAATCACTTATTGAAATATACGTGCCTTCAATTCAAAGCAAAGTACAGGATTTGCAATGATCAATTACATTTGGAAAGTTTCATTTTGAAACCTGACTCAGTACCTGGCAAAGTATACCACCTATAACTGTTCGATTGTTTTAATCCTTTATAATCGTAGAAATGTACAATAAAACTAACCTGTGAAAACTTCATTTCAAAAGGTGTTCGCATTTTTGAGATATCGCCGAGAATCCGGAGCGAATATCTCCACGCGGGAAGAATAGTCCCCAATCTGACAGAAAGGTTTCTCAGATTCAAATCTTGGGTCACAAAAACTGACAACCACATTTCTTCAAAGTAAAATGCTTTATACTATTGAAAGCTGCTGTAGGCTTCTAACCAATACCTTTTAAGAGTCATTACCAAACGTATACCTTCCCTCTGTTCATACCAATTTTTGTCTAAAATACTTTCATTATTGAGGCAATAGTATCTGAGACCCCCAAATCACCGTAGCTTACTTTGATTGCCGCAATTTAAATAACCTCAATTTGATTGTGCACAAACTCCCTGTCAATATATAGTGTTTTTTCATTGTTTTCACAGATGAAATGTTCACATGCTGTCTTTACGGTGTGTTTATTGCACAAACAACTATGTACTGTTCCTTTAATAAATGACTGCAACATGCGATGGAGATATGCTTGTTTGCTTGTAAGTGATGCATTGATGCATACATGCTGTGCAACTGCTTATGATTATTCTGCCATGCCTGATCAATTGCACTGGAACTTCAGAACAACAAGACTGTCACAAACTATAACTAAAAATAAGTAAAAACTGATTAAAAACAGCCGTGCACAGACAATGAAAATGCCCCGAGAGAAGAGCCCTAAATGAGGCAAGATTTCACCCTGCGCTATACCCATAGCACTCTTTAATAATAGCGTGTACGACATGTTCCTCATTCGCGTCGGGGAAAATTGACGCAATTGAATTCCATTCCCTAAAATAGCGTTTGTCACCTCCCCTTTGCGAAATGCGCAGAGCGGTAAATTACATTAGACTTGAATTAGCTCCTTGGCTGCTGCAGGCGTCTTTGGTGCAATTTTCATCATTACGGCTTGGGATGAAGAAAAGATGTTTGGAGCAAACACAAACACTTCAGCGGCAAACTGTTTGTCACATGTGAAGGGTAGGGAAGGTCATAGGCTCTTGATTGGACATGGAGGGGAGATGCTACTGGTAAAGAACTGATGGACAAATACATCTTATGAGCAGCCTTGAATTGTTCAAACAGTCTCTTCAAGTACAGCTTGACAGTGTGACAGACTTGAGAGGAAGGCTACATCATTGATCATAACCTGTCTTTCACATTACTATCCTGTTCATGACTTCAGTTAATTTCATCTGAAAGTAAACAAGATACAGCGGAGCGACTTCAAGCATTCCGCTTTCTCAATCTCTCAGCTTTGTCAATCGTTAGTGTTTGTTTTTATATCTTATTCTTTTGTTCCTCAAATTGATGTCCAAGTATTGTGAAGAAGTTGTTGTCTATTTATGCTGCATTAGAAAGGATAACATCCATCTAGTAATTTCTTGAAAGCTTCTGTAGTGATAGCTAATGATAGTTCTCCCCAACTTTGATGAAAATATCTGAGAGAAATTGAAGCATCCACAGGTACTTTTATCAAATCACTGCAACAAAGTTGTGTACTAATTGAGTTGAAAGCACTAACACCTATTCCAATGTTCCATTGTAATGTTCTCTGCACTTTGTTCCATCCTGTCTTGGCCAGATGGGTATAAGAAGGAGGTTTGGAATAAAGAAGAGAAGTGGAAATGATAAGGAAGGTTATCTGAGACTCGTGACTAAGACTGAAGAGAATTCACGCAGAAGGTTGAAACGGAACTCAGGAGGGACTGAGAAACAGGGAGTGGCAAGGAGAGATGGTGCCTTGGTGATGGAGGATGATGATACAGTAAGGGGGATACTGGAGAAAAACATAAGAGGATTGTGAAGATTCCAACAGCACCTTTGAGGAGAATTTGTATTGTAATGGTCAGAAGACAATTGGTAGAGATATTCTCTCATGCATAACCATAATCTAAAATTTCTCCCTCATTGTTGAAGATTAAAAACATGTATTGGTAGAGATTTTGGGTTTTAATGGACTGGGACAGGCCGCGCAAAGCTCTCTAAATGATTTCTGCCATTTCTGGCATCTCCCCTGCTGACAGGGTTATTATTAGTGCCAAATGTTGGCGCAATCCAATCAAGTGTGGTGATCTGGAAATCCTCAAATCAACCTTTGAAATAGTCTCATCCTGTTATTGAGCAAAATGTTTCAATACGTAAGTTGTTTCACCTTTACAACAGCACAACCAGAATATGTTATCTCTATTGATTCTTGTACAAAAATACTATTTGTCTCTCTTATACCATGAAAACATTTACAACTCTGTAAGCAATTTTTTCAACATTCACAATTTTTTCCCAACATTCACAATATTCTTAGCAGTGGTACAATGGTATTCTTTGCAATTTTTCTAAGCCAAGTTTAAACAGGTTGCAGCTCCCATGTGAACACAAAACAGTTTGATAAACGGAATTGGTTTTATAGTAAAGGTATCACATCATTGGTTTTGAAAGAGTACATTCATTCCTTTCCTCTAGCTTCCAATGACCAGTCCGCACATCCAGCCTGTGAAAATTTCACCAAACTGATTGTCACATTTTAGTGAAAAAATCAAATATAAGATAAAATTTAAAAAAACAATGTTTTTCGAGAAGATTGCGGCAATTGATAAAAGGACGTTAATTTAGAGAATTTTCTATTTGGTCTCCCTAATTACTAATAGTATACTGCATTTCGTTGCGTCAGTGCAAAAACAAAGAATCTTGATTTTACAAAAAAATTTATTATTGCACAAAGAAGTTCCTCGTAAGTCGTATCTCGGCGCTTACTTGTTTTGTGTGTACATCCGAGCTATTTTAAGCGAGATAAAAGGTTTTGACAATTTCAAACTCGCGCTTAACGTAAGTGCTATTTTAGGAGACAAAATGCTTTTGCACTGACAGGACAATTGCAGCTTCCAAGGCCCCACACTTAACTCCTTTATACTGCACTATGAGAGTGTAATGCCGCCACTGAGGAGAACAAGGGTATACACTAATCCCCTTTATGATGCCAGTTATCAAGGGAGTGTATCCTTCAAGGATGAATCTGATTTTATTATGTCTCCATGATGATCATCTGACATTCCACACTCTAACCTGCTACTTGTCAAAGCAATTAAGATCTTTCCATAACTCACTTGTTATCATACAGCAATGGCTCACGCCTTCCAAATTACTTGGTGCAGGAATTAATTTCCCATGGGGGGGGGGGGGGGGGGGGGGAGCCGTGTCATGGGGTAAATGGTTCCTATTCACCATTATACCTTACAAATCTACATGAGTTGCTGCATCCATGGCTAGAACTCCCACTGGAGATCCAATTGCCAGAAGAAAAAAATTCTGGATCAATATTATTATAATTAAAATGTATGCAGGAACTGTGGACCATTATTAAAAGTTGACATGCCAATCGATAGAGTCACACCTGGTGCTGATTGTATTCCAGCACGCAGCCAGCGTACTCCAAACTATCGTTATGTGAAGTATTCCGTGTCTGTCGTAGCGGTAATCATGTCTACCTGTCGCAGCATAATGTGTGGGATCTTTGTTTTAATAATGATTTTAATTAATGTGGTGGCGAGGGGGGATGGTTTGGAGATTCAACCAACCCTCTTATTGGCCTGACAATGTTTTGGGTTTCTGAGGTATAACAAATACAAAATACACACAAAAATAACAAAAATTGAAGATAGTAAAGGTAAGGGAGATAGCACAATAGCATAATAGCAGTCAACAATTAGTTTGCAGTCCCACAAAAAGATACGCTATCAATGATTTTGTAATGAACTGCAAACAAATCTACTTTAATTATTTTATTTTAGAAGTTAATTTTAATATCCTTGTTTTTTATTAGAAAACTTAAATCATTTTTGTTTTTCCACACTTAATGTATCTTTCTAAAACAGTAACAGATAACAGCTACCAGGGATCAGGTTGGACAAATCGTCAGCAATTTCACGAAGGGCCAAAAACCTGAAAAATCTATAAAAAACTAATTTTTTCTTTTTGGGTGGATTCGACTAAGATGATTGGGATCTAACTATTTACGAAGTTATAGGTCTCAAAATCGTCTAGTTTCTTAATTACGCTAAGTTGATGAATGACAAAAACCTCAAGAACCTGGAATTATGTTTTCACGAAGAGCCAAAAACCTTTTTGTAAATTTTTTGTATACCTTACCACGTTGATTTACAGTTGGCACAGTGCCAATCATGAGCGCGCCGTCTTTTGCGTTTTCACGAAGAGCCAAAAAAAAAATGTATTTCTCTAACGCATGGAATTATCCCTTGGCACGGTGCCAAACGTGGGTGCTCCGGCTTTTGCATTTTCACGAACAGCCAAAAAGTTTATACACGACGCGCTGCACACAGAGCACGGTTTGTAACGTTTTCACGAAGAGACAATTTTGTTAATTAAATAAATACTCATTAATTAAACACGTTATGGACAAAATTGAAACAGATTTGTATGATTTAGGATCTCTACTTTCCTGACATGTAAAAATTTCCAAGATAAGATTTCAAATAGTATACCAACCAGTAGTTTCAAAATAAGCTAAACTTCAAACGCGGTTTTCTCAGAACATATATTTTTGACTGCAGGGGACTTTTTTGCCCTTCGTGAAATTGCTGACGAAATGTAAAACTTCCTTAAAAATGGCTTGCATCACCAGAAATATAAAGCTACAGGTTTTGACACAATGTGGACAATGTCCTTCTCCCTTTGGTGATTGCTTTTACTTTTTCCAAGAAAATCTGAAGGCTTAAGGAGTTTTTGAGAAAATCCTACAATCAGGAAACTCCTGAGAAATCACACACCTGAGTTACAACTGACTGAGAGCGAAGGTGACAATTTTAAAGTGGTTTCATAGTATTTATTTGACAAACTTTGCAGGTATGGGTTCGATCCCCACCTGAGCATTTATTTTATTTTATTTTTTTAACAAAGAACTTAGAAAGCATTGAGTATACAGTGGTAATTACCCATCAACATCAGGGTAATTAAAATACTTTTTGCATTCGTTTAATGACAGATTTGACATTCTCGATCTCCGTAATTTGAGAAAAGAAACTTTAAAATAAATGTTTAAGTGCATCCTATCCACTGTTCATATGGGGAAATTCCTCCATGATGATTGAAGACCTCTATTGTTCCCTTTTTCTCCTTTCTTAAGGAATTCCACTGTGGGGTAGATTTATTCCTTTGAAATTCCTCTTTAGGGTAGTATTGTTCCTTTGAAACTCTTGGTGGGGTAGTATTGTTCCTTTGGACCTCCTTGTAGGGGTAGTTTTGCTTTTTTGAAACTCCTTGAAGGGGTCGTATTGTTCTTTTGGAACTCCTTGTAGGGTAGCATATTCCCCATTGTTTCAGTCTTTCATAAATTGGTCAGTGCCAAAGCATATCTCACTAGCTTGAATGTGTTGCAGTTTAATTCAAAGGTTAGCAATAGCGTTGATATGATGGGAAGATCTTGCTGATGATACTACAGCAATGGCAAGACATTCTCTCTTCATGGCTTCATGATCACAGACAATTACCAAAGTTATCATGATGGGTAATGGTTCATAGCTAGATAATAAAGTTGTCAAATTCAATAAAAAAGGATGATATCTCCACACAATATTAATGACATCCTCACCGACTGAAGGACTAACACTTCCTCTAAGTTTCATAGGAAAGGGAGGTATAAAATGTATCATAGATCAAGGCCCAATATCATGGCTTCCTTCGCAAATAAGTCAAATAATGAAGTTGGTCAACAATTTTGAGAAGTGGCATACCTCCACTAAACTTAAATTGTTTTGTCACTGTCCAAGGTTTTAACACATTTGTCACCAAGACTGAGTTTCAGTGACTACATGTTGTTGTGCTCATTTTAATACATGACTCATTGTCATTTTATTAATAATAATAATAATAATAATATTTAAAATTTATATTGCGCCCCTTACATACAAAATGATCAAAGGCGCAGAACACATGTTAAAAAGCACATAATGGAAGAAAAGGACAAAGAAAAAAGACTGGTCACCAGGCCAGCGCCCAAACAAAAGTATGGGGATACGTCTGTCCCGCCAACAGAGAACTAATAGTACTTATTACATAGGCCTATCCCTGCTGGCATCGGTAATGTTTTGACCTTTTCAGGAGACAGACGCCTTTAACCCTATTTATGCTAAAAATCTAAACTAACTGACAAGGTGACCATAGAAGAAAGACACACTAAAAAGCGGCTTTAAAAAGATAGGTTTTTATATTACATTTAAAAGAGGTAAGTTTCTGTTCGCTACGTATATGAAACGGTAGCGCATTCCAAAGCTTAGGGGCTGCCACAGAAAAAGCCCTATCACCAAATGTAGTCAACATTTTACCATAAGGATAATCCAAGAAAATACCATTATTCCCTGACCTAAGTTGATATGAAGATACCTTCCGGATGGAAACAAGATCCTGTAAATACTTTGGAGAAAGACCATGAAGAGCTTTAAAGGTCAACAAAAGGATTTTAAAATTAATCCTGTACGAAACAGGCAACCAATGTAATTGACGAATTATAGGTGTAATGTGTTCAAACCGGTGTGTGTTAGTAACAATTCTGGCTGCAGCGTTTTGAACCCTTTGTAGTTTAGCTATCTGTGACTTTGGCAGACCATACAAAAGGCCATTACAATAATCAAGACGACTAGTCACAAATGCATGAATTAGTTTTAAAAGAGAGTCTTGTGTTAGGAATTGACTAATGCGTTTGATGTTGTGAAGATGAAAAAAAGCTGCAGAGCAAGCTTTATTGATGTGGGTGTTCATTGTAAGTTCAGAATCAAACCATGACCCTAAATTACGAACACATGTTGTAGGAAAAACTTTAGCATCACCTATCATGATATTGGAAATATTAATTTTCTGCAACTGCTGCTTTGATCCGATGATCAAAAATTCACTCTTAGCATCATTAATTAGAAGCCGGTCATGCAACATCCATTGCCTGATGTCCCCAATGCAGTCTTCCATTATAGTTACAGCAGCTTGACAAAATTTATCGTCCGGTCTAAAAGATAAATACAGCTGAGTGTCATCCGCATAACAATGAACATCAGGCAGATGACGCTCAACGATGTCAAACAATTTAGAGGCATAGACAAGGAATAAAAATGGTCCTAAGCAGGATCCCTGAGGCACACCACAGTTGATGTTAAACTTTTCTGATAAGGTACCCTGAATAGAAACACGTTGACTTCTATCTAACAAATAAGATGAAAACCAATCAAGGGCCTTGCCAGTGACTCCAAATTTAGACTGCAGACGTTTCAATAAAATGGCGTGATCAACAGTATCGAACGCTGCACTCAGGTCTAAAAGGATAAGCAGAATAACATGTTGGGAATTCATCCTCATCAATAAATCATTTTTAACCTTTATAAGAGCCGTCTCTGTACTGTGATGCTTCCGATAAGATGATTGGAAAACCGGAAACATAGAATGTTTTGACATGTGACAATAAAGTTGGTCACAAACGGCCCTCTCAGTTAATTTAGAAATAAATTGTAAGTTACTGATTGGTCGGTAGTTTTCTAATTTCATATCGAGATTGGGTTTTTTAAGTAAAGGGCATATTAAAGCTTCTTTCCAGTCAGTAGGAAATGTACCAGATACTAATGATGAATTTATAATGTTGGTAAGTACTGGAAGCAAAACATCCAGGCACTCACCCACAAGGTTAGTAGGCATGGGATCCAGAGCGCATGATCCCTTAGAAGAATTGACAACAAGCTGTTTTACCTGTGACTCGGTTAATGGTATAAAACTATCAAACAGGATTTTACTGGACATTGTTTCAGATGTAAAAGATAACGTTCTGTCAACAGAGGTTGAAACTTCCAAGTCATCAAGTTTAGCATGAATATTAGATATTTTCTGTACAAAAAAGCTACCCATATCATTAGCAAGAGTCATTTTATCTTTAAAAGGTGGATATAGGACGTCATCACTATGCCCAAGCAGCTTTTTAGATGCTCTAAATAATTTCCTCTGGTCGGAACTATTACTTTCGATAAAGTCTTTGTAGAAATTGCAACGAGCTTTATTAAGAAGAAAGGTTACCTTATTTCTTATAAGCTTATATGCTGAAAGATCAGAGGCCATGCTTGTTCGTCGCCACTTCTTTTCAGCACGTCTCCTCATCCTCAAGGCAGAGTTGATTTCTTGATTAAACCAAGGTAGACGGGGCCTAGCAGTGACCATCTTGGACTTTAATGGGGCATGTGTGTTAAAGGTACCAGCTAGTGTAGTATTATAGCATTTCGTAAGCTCCTCAAGACCTTGAGGAGTGTCACTGCACAGCCTAGAAGAGACTAAGTCACTTTTCAAGCAATTAATATCAATGGATTTAATATCCCTATAAACAATCTGTTTAGCAGGAAAAGAAGACTTGCTTTGTTGCAAATTGCAAATAACAGAAAAATGATCAGAAAAAAGGTGGTGAGGTGTTGGGAGGCCGTTAAGAACCATGTCCGATTTCCGGGTAATAACAAGATCTAGTGTGTGACCCATCTCATGCGTAGGTTTGTTAACATGTTGCTGGAGACCCATGGATTCAAGAAGTGTTAAAAAACGTAAAGTGTTTGGATCGTCAGAAATGTCAACATGGATATTAAAATCTCCAGTTATTAAAACTGGTTCAGAAGATAAAATAATGGATTCTAAATAATCGGCAAAATCAGTGATAAACCGATTAACTGTATAAGGATGGCTAACTGAGTAAGGTGGCCTGTAAATGATTACAAGTCGTAATTTAAACGAATTAATCCCCACAGACCATTCTGAAAACTCAAATGAATCTAATTCATCTCCAGCAATTTTCTTGACATTCAAATGATCACGAAACAACAAAGCAGTGCCTCCCCCCACACGGTTTTTCCGGGGATGATCTAGCAATCTAAAACCAGGTGGAGTTGCTTCAACCTTATGGGCAACATCATTATCTGTAAACCAAGTTTCTGTAAGGGCAAACAAATCAGCCTTACTATTAATGGCATAAGAAACAAAATCAGCTGATTTATTTTTAAGAGATCTAGTATTCAAGCAACAAAGTTTCAATAGATCATCAGAGGAATCGGCAGGATTTACAACAATGTGTTTAAGGACAGGAGTACGGTTTTCCAAAGCTAACCTATTATGAACATAATCAAGCCGGTGACCAATGTGAACAGGAATTTTACATTTATAGTTACAATGACCCGCTCTATTACCCCTGAACCGAAAAATTCCATTCGCTTTCAGAATCGAAAACAATTCAGGCTGAATGGAGTGATAAAAAGTCTTACGGATGTTAAAAAGCTGACTACGGGAATACATTATAGTTGTTGTTTTACAACAAGACATGTTAGAATGCGAATTTTCTGTATGCATAAAATGCAACTCGTCTTTGCTAGTGCATCCAATACGAGGGCCTGGGTTAACAGAAATATCCATAAATATTGTTATATCATGTGGAGGGTCATGACCAGGAATAACTAGAGTAGTTTGGCCATGTTTGGACCATTTGACTAATGGAACTTTTGAGAAATTAAATCCAGTACGGCACAGCTGTAATGTTACCCCATGACAGGGTGTGATTGGCACAACAAAATTAGTCAGACACATGTACTGATCTGCAGACGCAAAATACTCATTTCTGACAGTCTCAGCATCAGCAAAGATTTGAACCCGTTGTGACTTATGTATGATAAAAAGCAGATGTAAAAACACCAACAGACGAGCACGGGCACTAATGGCAACAGCCATGGTGAACACACGTTACAAAATGTGAACTCGACCAGAGATAAAAAACACATCAAAAAACATCAAAATAACAAGCAATACTTATCGGATAAAGCACCAAAATATATCACAAATAAGCACAGAAAGCTTACCAAACACGTCAACAATAAATAAAAAGACGATGCCAAAAACTCAGCAAGGATAAAACGGATAAAAATAAGCAAGCACTGGCAGAGAAAATAGAAGTGGCAGCTACAGAACAGCGCCCTCTATGTACAAAATGGAGAGTCACTTATACCAAAATCATGCACTTTTCAGAAATAAAGAAACTGCCATTAAAAGTCATGACAACCAATCATCAGCCTAGAGCAAGTTTGAGTGTGCACCATGGTTAACTAAAGATTGACTATTTTGACTCGGTTGCACGCTGGCCGACCATTAGTTGACTACTGTGGTCGACCATTTGGAACCAGCCTCAGGACCATGGTTTCTTCCATGGTCCCTATAGTCCATGCTAACATGTGTAAAGCGCAGAAGGGAACCAGTGACACTATAGCAAAGAGACGAAAGAGGGCAATGGAAATGTTGAATACCGAGCCGATGGTTGACTAGACTTCCAAACGAGTCGTTCGCATGAGTACATCACTGCGCATGTACAATGCTAGTTAGTGGGTCGACTAAATGTGAGCACTCGAGCTTGCTCCTAAATGTCTTAAACATTCTGTATGCTCTGAAATACAGATCTTAAAGGACTAATTGGGTGTTACTGTCATTTGAAAGCTTATCTTTTCATCTATTTGATGAGCAAATTAACCCAGTTTTGAGTTTGGCAGGAAGAGCCTGCTTTTGGAATGGAGAGTCACTTACACCTGTTTCAGACAGGCGCTCCAGAGTCATACCGATCCATATAGATTAGGAGCGAATGTAGGTCAACCCAAATAAATTTTGGTTTCAGAGAGGCAAACTTTGCCTAATGTAAAACTGGCTGGAAAGTAAAGAAAAATACAAACAAACGCTCCAAACAATAGTAGCAGGACACTTATCATAGGTTGCTGAACTTGTTTTATTCTAGTCAAAGAACATGTGCTTAGTATCAAGTATAGCATCAAGGCAACAGGGTATTCCATCCTACTATTTGCGAAAAGCAGGGTCAGAACAACAGACATTCGTTTTGCTATGTATTATCTTAATTAATAAGTTTAGTCCCCAAAAATACAGTGTGAGTTCACAATATGGGGAGCCAAATGCAAAACAGCCTCCATGCTATATAGCTGAATGGAGAAGAAGAGTGCTTAAATATATAGCATTAAGCTACCAAACATTAACAAATAATTTGCATTAGCATCGGCTCATGACAAGATCAACGTCTGAAACCAAGGCACTCCAGAGTTGTTCCGAATGACTGCAACAGACAATCTTTCGACTTCCAGTGTTGTTCAGTTACTCCAAACTGTTTCAGACGTCAAACTGTTTGTTCATGTTCTTAATTCAACAATTTGGTTTGGTGCGACTCTGGAGTGCCTGTCTGAAATGGGTGCTACTTGTATGATGTACTGTGTTAAATCTTAGGGTGGCTGTAGCATATCTCACTTGGTTTTTTGTGTTTTTGTGTGTGGTTTTTCTTTGGGGGGTGGGGGGAGTTGGGGGGTTTGGTTGTTTTTTTCTTTTTTTTTACTACGGTTGTCTTCTTTGTTAAAGGCAAAGTATGCCTTTGGTTTTTGGAACCTTTTATATACAATAAAAAGTAACCTGTGTAAATTTCATTTCAAAAGGTGGTAGCATTTTTTAGATATTACTGAAAATCTGGAGCGGTTACGTCCACGCAGGGAAGATAATCCGTAATTGGAATACACAATCTGAAAAAAGTTTCACGCAGAAATGTTTCTCAGATTGAAATATTTTTGAATCCCTCTCTCTCTAAAACCACATTCTTTTAAAGGGAATTGTTTCGCAAAATGTTAGGCCTACACATTATCAATAGCTGCAGTGCCTTTCATCAAGTAAGTTTTCATGGCCATTAATTTTTGGAGAAATTACCAAAGGTATAATCTCCCTTTAATCGATTGTCCTTTTTTTATTTTTGTGGAGTTACAGGAGAGAATGTTTCACAACATATATTCTGCTCTGGTATTTATTTGTAAACTTCTCGGTGGTTTTTAACAATATATTTCTTTGATTGAATGATATTGCATCTGTAAAATTGACATATTGCATCTAAGATTTGACTGACTGTTCAGGAACCCAGACGTTCATAACAAAAACATCTTCCTTTTCCTAATTTGGAATTATGGGCAGGACCCTTGAAAAAATAAAAATACAGTCCTTCATTCCTTCATTTTAAGAAACTTGAGGAGAGCTATAAACTACTCCCCTTAAATTATTGATGGAAAACTCTGTGTACTCCTCAGAACTTAATTTCAAAATTTGGTCCATAAAGTGAAATTGGAACTGTTCATGATGTTTAATTGCAGCACGTATACCCCTGTAAATTCACCACGCACACCGGATTGGATTGATAGATTTTTTTGGTTACATGATCAAAGCAAATAAATGCCACAAATAAATGTCACATCTGTAGTCTGTTTCCTGCTGTGGATGAAATTCTGCTTTTTCCCCGAAACTTATAAAATCCTCGTTAAATATTTAGGAGTGCTATTTTTGGTACTCTTTGGACAAGGTAAGGAGTGCAACAAGTATGATTCCACAATTTTAATGACCATCTGAGGGGCTAAAAATAACGTTTCAACTATATAAAGAATATGGTGACCATATGCACTGAATTCTGTAGAAAGCAGAGCCATGAAATTATGCCCAGCATAGTCTTCGAAGTATAACAATTTGATGTAGCGATTTGTTCAGTGAAGGCATGATGAGATAAAGAACTTGAATGCAATCCTCAATATATTTATATCAACTGAATTTCTCTAGCTTGCATAAATTGTACATGTCATCAAGTAATTGTCTGTCTATTCATCTTTGATAATTTTAGAGGAAAGAGGAAAAAACACAATAAAATCATGACAAAACAGTCTTCTCCTGGTGACAAATACATGTTTTCTGGCTGGAAATGCCAAGGATATCAGTGTCGGTGAAGGCAATAACCAACCTTTCAAAATCAATCCCAAAACTTGGTACTTTTTCCTCTTCCAATAATTATTCAATCAGGAAAGCAATTTTGAAGGGACTTTAAACTGACTCCAACCCAACCCCCACAAATGGACTTGCATTCATGCAACCCCCAAGGACCGGTAATCAATTCTTAATGAATTGTACACTAACAATACTATGTAGGTATGACGGTATCAATCTCATAACACCCTGATGTCTAGATTCACCATTATACCACCAAGTTCCAATGAGACGGGGTAGGCAAAGGAATTGATTTGTTTGTGTTATATGAGACCTCTTTCGATTTGGCAGATATTTTGTGGGAAAGTATAAGTGGGTGGACAGGTTTACCTTTTTGAAACCAGGTAAAGTAATATTAAAGGATTTCTTAAATTTTTCTCTCTCTCTCTCTATATGGACAGAACTTATTACACTATAAATACATTACTTCCCTTGGGGTGAATTTTCTTGACATTTATGTTATTTAGAATATTCTAGAAGTCAAACAATGTTCATTAACACAGATACTCATGTTGATACTCATATTGCTAATTGTTTGCTGGGGGATTTTTTCTTCAGATTTTGTGTACATTTAAAAACATTAAACAAGTAAAGTAAAAAACAATTCTATAAAATATATTGATTTCAAGTTTACCATCTTGTCTTAAATCAACACTTATTTACACCAGTAGTAATGATGAATTATTACTGGCTGAAAGATTTATCCTCGGTTCATTGTACTAAAAGAAGAATTTCTCGAACGCAAACAAATGTAAATAAAGTGACATTAACTGATTCCTTAAAGTATAAGCAACCAACTGATTTGAATGCGGTGTAATTCTGCTTGTCAGCCTGACGAACTGCATCTCTTCCAGACCTTTGTAAAATAGGACAAACCGCCACATTTACATGTATCTATCACTACCCATCTCTCTTACATACAGACAAGCTAATTTATTCGCATGAATAATGCATCTTATGCATTTATTAACCTACTTACTTCTTGTGGGTACATACACACACAAACAGGTGCTGGACCTCACCTGTCACTACCTGCCAATGCCACAAGCATCCCTTGCCAACATGAGAGGTGACATTCACTGTACTTCCAGATTTCTCACACTTGTGTGTCTAAACACAAAACCATTTCTTCCAAATGCCCTCATTATGCAAAATCTTATACATGGACAAGATCTAGCCACTTTATTTGCACAAATGTACATAATGTGATGTGTTCTTGCAGAATCAGATGGAACTTGGAGGGATCAAAAAGGTAAATTCTGAAAGAGTTCTAAAATCTCTTGACTTTACAGGAGAAAAGTTTAACGTTACACAAATTGAAGTTGTTGTTTTACATTGACAAATACGCACAAACTTGTTTTTTGTTAGCAAAAACATGTCACATTATGTCAAAATAAATGCACTAAAAAAAATCGGTAAACACAAACCATTCAGTTGATACAATCTGTTATGAAGGTACTATGAAGAAGAGATCATTTGCACGTTTGTTTCTATCTCTTGTCTGTGTCTATTTTACATACAATAACAAAATTAAAAGGCTCCTTACATTCAATTCAAGCAGCTTGTACACTGTGTAAGCATTGACCATTCTATACCCATGAGTCAAAAAGAGATTCATATGTTGTTGTTTGAAGGTTTGTGGTCACACAGTGAATAAACACCTTCTTATAAAAAGACACTGCAGCGTTCTAAGAAAAGTCAGTATGGTCCAACTTGACATTTGAATGAGTTACCTTGGCCGAATATACAATGTGTTACTACAACAGTAAAATGCCTGCCACAGTCTGCAAATAGTGCAAACAGTTCACTTCATTCAAGACATGCATTCCAAAAGATGTTGCTTTTAGATAAACATTCTGTTCAATTCATGATTAAGAATTGTTTAATCACAAGCTCCCGACCTGTGATTTCTTTTCACTTTTGTCATCGAGTTCAAACCAAAATGAATATTGCACCCATCCCTGCTTGTGTTATTTCTTTGCTTTCCTGTTTATCAAAGCGCTAAATATTCAATTACTGATAAAGAAATCTGTTTAGGTAAACGATAGCCAATTCACTGGTCAAAGCTTTAAATTATTATACAGGATTAGTAAGGATAACAAAAATGATTATTAGATTTTTTACTAGAACAGATTTCAGTTGTTACAACCAAAATTAGGGACAACGTGTTTCAGTGCTTTTCATTATTTTCTCCGAACTCACACAACGGATTAAGCCCAAATTTTCGCAGGTATGTTATTTCATGTATATGGTTGATCACACAAAACATGAACACTGTCTGCGACTATTTGTTCAGCTCTGCCAATCCTGTATAATACCTTTAACGTAGTTTTAAGTTCTATGTTATTAGATTACAAGCATAGTGGATATAATCCATGGATACCTTCACATTCCATCAACACACCTGGCAGCTGGTTTGTATTCTTCATATATCTTAAGGTTTTAATTTACTGAAAAGGAACCGGAACTCAAATACACCAGATTCTCGTTACTCACTTGAATTTAATATTACATTTGAATGGATTTCTTGATCATATATCGCCCGTTGAATTTCACCTACAGCCATCCTGGGTTTCCCTTGTGGTTTATTGCAAAATAATGTTCTCACTTCCCTTATTGTTGGGCTCTTATAGCTCTTAGAAGCAGACTTTGACAAAGTAAAAGCAAGGAGGAATAGTGATAAAGAGATTGATCTAAAGAAATGAAGAGACTTGGATAGACTACATTAGCAACCAAGACATTGGTTGGTTCAGAATCCTAAGAGAAGAAAACTTAAATGTTTACAATAATAACTGTCTCAAAAGTTTCAAAACTCTCATCGCATACATGTATGAATTGTTCTACTTGATTTCAATCTCTGTCATGATTTCATTTGTAAATTTTCTTCCATTGAAAAACCCCACTTCATTTTATCCTTTAATTATTTACTGTGATGCTCAAATGTTTAGCACGCAATAGACTTCTTTTTATATAGCATTCAGGGGTTTTTTCATGTGTGAGAGGCTAGGGCCTACTTCATGGAAACTAAAATTCATTATTAATCAATAACATATAGACGATGTGACCTCTGACGTCATTTGAAAATCATAACATGATGCGCGCGCATGTCGCCGGGCAAAACCTTTGTGTACTTGACAGCCAGCTAGAAAGTACACGCAATATTACCATGACTACGCGTCTTTTTGCCCGGCGGAACATGACTTGGACAACAGACTTGTCAACAGAGGGCGGTTAGAATGTAAACAGAGGTCACATCGTCTATACCAGTAGGTCTATACTTTGATCGTCTTGGTGATCATTAGGAGAAGTAAAAACCTAGCATCAGTACTTTAACTTTAAACAGACAATACCAAGGGAAATCGCGTGGACATAATCAAACTAATTGTTCCCAAACTCCTTTATCCTGACTCTAGTCCCCCATGATGGGTAATTTAGCACGGGATATTCAATGGAATCCACAGGATGGTACTTTGTCTAGAGTCTCACTGGAAATCAATGGCCGATATATCTCCTCTAGATCCAGACGAACAAAAACAAAACTAGGTTTGCCCATTGGGGTGGTAGAACAAAAATGGTGCCAGCCCATCCAACAGGTCTTATTAAAAAAAAATGACAAAAACTAAACTATAGCATTTGCCTATTTGGGCGGTAGAAAAAACTGTCTCATTGAAAAAAACATGAAAAAAAAGATACAACAAAAAAACCATGGCCAAACATATATGTCAAACATTTTGAATCATGAATTGTAATTTTTTTTACATGGCAAAATGATCTGTCAGAAATAATGCATGACCTGGAAACCTAGGGATCTTTGCATTAAAGATACAATGCCAAACACTGTGTATACTGAAATCAGGTCCAGATAAGACGTCCTCATGCTGTTTTCTTGTTAATTTGTACTTGCAAAGATGCAATACTAATAATCAATTTGAATGTCGCAATGGAAAATTATTGACCCTTGCAACTTCTTACCTTAACAATGAAGGCTTTGATGCTTCCTGAGTAGGCTTGTTCTCTGGTTGCACTGAAATACAGACCAATTCCACCAGCTAGGATTAACTGCAATGATAAATAGAAAAATCACACTGTCATATCGCACCAAAGAAATATTGAGTAATTTACTAATGTTTAAATCGTGGGTAAGGAACCAAAATCTTGGTTGATTAATGTTTTAAAGTCAAAGGATCTGTAATTATTGGATAACAAATATAGGTTTCAGTGTGAAAGTTCACTGATTATAAAATAAATACCAGTACTGCAGAAATTATACAGATGCTGTGAAATACTGCTAAAGTTGAGACAAGCTTTTGAAGACCCCATTGAAAATGTTCCTGACAGATCCATACATTGTGCTGAATCTATCCAAGAATAATTTCTGTATTTATTTGTTCGCTTGTCCTAGATTAGCAGGGGCGGATCCAGGATTTTTTAAACCGGGGGGCACAACGGCGCAACCAGGATTTTGTATTAGAAGTTTTTAAAAAAATGGGTGGGGTCCAGGGGCTGGCCTTACGGCCCCCTGGTGGGGGTTCAGGGGGCGAAGCCCCCTGAAGCTCTGAGCCTTTGGCGTTCTGTGGGGTGAAAAATCAAGCCTCCATGTGCCTAAAACAGAGAAACAGACACACTTTTATAGGAAATCAGATCCATATAAATCTTCTAAATTTACTGGAAAATTTTCTGTAACATCGATGGTGGGGGTCCAGGCGTGAAGCTTTTGGCGTTTTGAGGGGTGAAAAATCAAGCCTCCATGCACCTAAAACAGAGAAATAGACACACTCTTATTGGAAATCAGATCCATATAAATCTTCTATAAGTTTACTGGAAAAATTTCTGTAACATCGATGGTGGGGTCCAGGGGGCGAAAATCAAGCGTCTGTAACATCGATGGTGGGGGTCCAGGGTGCGAAGCCCCCGGAAGCTTTTGACTTTTTGAGGGGTGAAAAATCAAGTCTCTGTGTGCCTGAAACCGAGAAATAGACACACTTTTTAAGCACTTCTGATCCATACCACCAATCTTCTAATTTTACTCAAAGAAAATTTTAATCCCACAAATCTCGCGTTTGGATCTGGTCGCTGCAATATCTGGTTTCATGCATATTCATTCAAAAAATATAGTTCAAGCTTAGTGTAGTCTTTACACTTGAATGCAAGAACGACATGAAATATAATTTATCCAGGACAAATTGTCATGTCAGGTTTCAAACGCTTATGTTATCGTGCAAATCTAAGCAATTACAAGTGACATATCATGAAAGATTCATTTTGGCAGAAAGAAACAAACTTGATAGGCATAGGATGAAAAAGAAATCCATCCTGCCGCTGGGGCAAAAGAAACCACACACACACTTGTGGCTAAGCAGGCAGATAGTAAAATTTTATTTATTATTTTTTTTTCTTCAAATTTTACCCGGGGGGGGGGGGGGCACGGGCCCCCCTGGATCCGCTCCTGATTAGCATTAATGCTAATAAACATTTTACAAACATATGTTGCCTCTTTTGCATTGTTTTCTACATGCTTCTATTGTTGTTAGTTACTGACAACTATCTGTTCTGACTGGACTGTAGTTGTCTTTATTGATCATGTTGTGGAGTTTGTTTGCCTCTTTTGCAATGTTTTCTACTTTTCCATTGTTATTTATTCCTGACAACTTCCTGGGCCTAATTTTATAGAGTTGCTTAAGCCTAGAAGTATCTAAGTACAACAAAATTATGCTTATTAGACTTAAGTTACCAGCCAGAATACCATGCCACATGTACAATTTATGACTGGTATCCCGCTCACTTTGCTTAGCAGCAAATTGTTAAGCAATATTTTCTGCTTAAGCAGCTCTATGAAATAAGACCCAGGTTAGACTGGACTGTAATTGACTTTATGGATCACTGTTCATCCATGTGGCATTTAATCATTCTGCTGACGTTCTAATTCAGAACTGAAAAACATTTCATATTTCCATTATCAAAACATGATCTGCTGAGGAAAGTGATAAATATTTACCAACATGTCTGCTGGTCATTGTACAGACTGACATATTTGCCTTTACATGTGAATTTTTGACAACAGGACTGCCACGATTTGCCATTCACTTTTTGTAGTCGAACCCTAATTTCCACAACTGGGCACCATCCTCAGTGGAGACATCTTGGGGCTCCGTAGACATTTGCCAAGAAAATTCAGCAGCGGTTCAAGTTTCAGAAAATGGATTTGAGAATCAGTTGGCAAACACACAGGCCCATTGCACTGTGCATGGTTCTCACCGAGCGAAGAAGTTCACCCGGCTGAAAGTGGAATCAAGAGGTTGGTTTGTTTTTCTCCCCAGTGATATCTGCACTGATCAGTATTCAAAACGGACCCCTATTTCATTTGCACTTCTTGTAGATGGCCTTTTACACTTGTTGTCTCCAGAGCGGTGCTTAATTTGTTTATTTTCAGAACCGGTAAATCCTTCCGACTGTAATTCTCATCATGGGTGCTTTGCTTTGAATTGTTTGAGGTCCGGCTACACTAGAAATATGTCGGTCATCCATGGGAAAGGGTCATCACAGATAGAAACAGGGACCAAAAAGAAAAGAGCGGTTGAGGAAAACCCAGGATATATTAAAACCAGCATGAATGTTTATTACTATTGTATCTTTCTGGTAATAAAACCAGTAAACAATACTGGTACTGTAGAGAGAAAGCTCACTCAATTAGGTAAGTACTGGCAATCCAATCAACATGCAATCCATACTGTGATCCACAGAAATGAACCAGGCAGGAAAAGAAACCACTAGGCCAACTTGAATGTCGGCCAACCTTTACATTTTGAACCCCAGATAAAGCAGGCTAATTTTGTGCATCTATTTGAATGTATATCATTTAACATGCACACCATATGGTGGACTATTTACACAGATGGGCAATGGAGCGTACATTTATTTAAACTGAGCAATCATTTTGAAACTGTCAGGCTTTTTTTCTTTTGTCTTACTTGATTGCTACTAAGACCGATCATTTACCAATTGAATATCTTTGTTGATTTAGATAGCATCCGTTTTCGTTTTGAAGGACTGTTGTACTTTATAAAAATTGAATGACAGTTGATACCTGTTTGTACAATTGTTTACCTGTGTACTTATAAAGTGAGAAGGTTTATTATGTGCTGGGGGGAAAAGAATTAAAAACTATATAACCATAGAGAAAGGACCCACTGTGGGTTCTTTATCTAACACAATGATAGTATCAATTTATCAAAAATGAGAAAATGGCATCAAAAATATAAACAATTACAACTATACTTTAACATTGGATACATCCATTACAGGGTCCTGAATTATAAGACTGAACACTTACATTTTCTATGGGTTACCAGCCAGTACACCAGCTAATGCACCTTGCATGTAACTGGTTCCCTGCTAGTTTGTGCATAGCAAATGCTTATTTGTGCTTAGCAAATAAAGCTGTTTAATTCAGCGTTTTAGAAAATTTTCTGCTGAACAGTTTTCTGAAATTGGGCCAATAATAACATGCGTGATATAATCAGAGTTCCGTACAATAAAGCCAACATACTCTTTTCTATATATAATTGTTTTTCGTTCATCTATGGTTTTCCTTTCAGTTTTTCAAGAGCCAAAATTTGAACACCCATCTCCCTAAACATTAACAATTTCAAGCAACAACACACAATGAATACCAACTGCCTAAAATTTGAATAATTGATGCTGAAGAATTACAACACTGCAAACACCCCCATTCATTCAAAATTAAAACCGTTGAGTTACTCGTGTTGTATCAACAAGTGAGCTTCATCCATAAGTAATATTCTTACACCTAGCCTGTGAAACAAGCAACAGTGATGACGTGGTGTCAGCTGCATGCATTCATTATATTATGGCCAGTCATACATTTTAATGTATTTATGAAAAAGGAACGAAGTAAGAATTTTGTAAAGCAAGTGCATCAGCTAAATATGTACCTATGGGTACTCTCCTTGGATATCTAAGGAAGTCCGTCTTTGTATACCAGAGTAATCCACTCTCTAGTGCATCAAAATAGTACATGTGTCCATTATCCTTGATTAAACTCAAGAGCAAAATAAACAAAGATGCTAAGATATACAAAATGCTGGACAAGGATCCAGGGTAGAGAGAGAAGGGAGGTTGCTTAATATCACAATGAGGAAGAATCTATCATTCCATGACAGGTCATCCTTCCTAGAAGGCTGTCAGTAAATGCATGCCGTTGTGGCGTTAATCAGACATACAAACCTCAGGCAGGTGTTTCAAAAATATCAAATTGTCTTGTTCCAGCAATGGTGGACATACGAATGCAGCGGAAAGCAATTATTAAAAACTGTGTTTTTCAGTCAGAACAGGTCATTTATTTCAAAAGAGCCTTCAGACACGATTTATCAATATGGAGCACGGGTGTCACACAATTCTCGTAATTTCCTATTAAAATGCTTCACCATTATTGTGAAAAATGACTGAGCCACACAAAACTAATTACATTAGTAAAAACAACTGTAGGAAATGACCTGATATAACTTTTGATCCTCAACCTGTCAACCATGTACCGGAAATAGATTGTACTCTCCTTCAAACCAGCTTCATCTATGTCCTTTTATTCCTCCTACATGCTCTTATGACTGCATCCTTGTTGACAAGGATGATGAGGTGCCCCAAGGGTAGTCCGAGGTAAATTGTGATGACTGACTCTGCGCTAATAGCTAGGTAGTCTGGTTCAGGACATCTAGTTACAATGGCAACTTGTTTGGTGCCATAGGAGGAGCGGTTATCATGCACATGTATTCTTACATGCCCACAAGGAACCATTAGTTTCTTAAGATCTACCCCGAAAGACTATTGTGTTACATTTCGGTGGACGTTTTAATATATGGGCAGACACGGTTTAAGTTAATTGCAACTCATTGTACATGTACTGAGGCTATAAAGGCCTGTTGAATAACAATCATGTGTTCCTAAATGATAATCATTATCTCTGCCCCTGCAACGGCAGAGATATTGTCCTTGTGCTGGATATTCTTCTTCTTCTTCTTCTCCTTCTTCAGTCAGGCCGTTTGCGAAACCATGGCCTGGGCCATGGGCTTGGGCTTAGGCTCCGTCAGTTATACGCGTGCTTTCCGCTGTACGTGGCTTCAAACAGGCAGACAGAGCCCAAGGCGTGGTTTGTAAACGGCCACAATATGAAACTAAAAATGATACCCAGATGTCGGGCCGTACTTAAAACAACCGACAACTGGCGACAACAACTGACAACTTGTTTAACATAAAGCAAGTTGCAGCTCACACTGTCGTCTGTTGTCAGCTTTTTAGTCAACTTCTGCGGCTGCGACAGAAACAGAACGTCAGCCATTTTGTTTTCGCTTTGGCGACAAAATGTGGAAAGTTTATGGTTGATTTAAGACCTTGATGAGTTAACAATCAATGTGTGTATTCAAATAGAGCAAGGGTAAGCTGGTTTGTGTATGGATGTTGATTAAAGGGAGGGATAAAATGCAATTTGAGTGAAAAAACAGTAAAGAACGTGCCGTGAATGTGATGATTTTGATCTCCGTAGTAAACAACGTGTATTCATTTGTACATCGTTCATAGGCTCAACGGGTTACGATCTCACTTATTACGGTCTGATTTTTGATGTTTTATAGTATTACAAAAAAAAGTTTAATAAAGAACACAATGTTAAATTCGCTTGCCTATTCAATTTCAACACTTTTGAATTTAATAACATGAAAAAACGATCTTTTGTCACTTTTTTTACTTCAAATTCAAATGCCATTTTCCGTTTCAAGTGGCAGACTCCGCGAATTCCGTCCGTTTTCCGCGATCGCGGAAAATCATTGGCCCAACAACACCGCGTCTAATTGGGCAGAGATACCCGTATTTGCTGAAATATAGCTCCTGTGCTTTCTAGTTTGGCTTTGTTAGCAATAATGCTGTATTACATACAGTACAGTATATAGTCATCTGCTTTTGTACTAAAACTACTTTTTAAAAAACCCATAAAAGTAACATGTGAGTGTAGAAAATGCCAGTGTTTGAGACTAGGTCAACAATTTGAAACGGTTTTAAAATTGTTGTTCATGTTATAATGCTCGGACAGTTAAATTATCTTGCCAGACAACTTAAAAAAACCACATCCAGATGGAAATATTAGCAATCTTGATATTAATAAAGATGTTACTAACAACACCTTCAAAGTTAATTTCAAGATTTTTTTCTGTTGGAATGATTTTGTCCGAGCGGATAGTATTGCGAGGAAGAAAAACAGATTACTGATCAACATACCATTCTCAGTAACAGTGTGAACTTGGGCAAGATAGTGTAGACAAATTCAGCACAAAAATGTCAGCGATTACGATCACATCTTCCTATCTTTATTAGGTATGAAATGTACAGAGCGCCCAGACAGGGTGTGTTGCACTGGTTATATTGACAGAGTTTGCTTGTTGAGTATTTGTTAATTTATTCTCACCGGGCATTCGGGTTTGAACCTGCTCAAGGAAATACCAATTTCAATTATCAAATTTAATTTTCTTAGGCAAAAACCCTCTTAGAGATACCATTTTCATCATCACGAAGTAGGACCATGTAGTACCAAAAGTCACATCAACAAGGACACTAGCAAAAACAGCAGAATGTTAGCAAAACATTCAGCCGTATTAACATGTATTGTGACCAAATTTTACATTTTTGCAACTTTCATTACAAAACCAAATTCATCCCGAGATTGGTTGCTTTGTTTCCAACAAATTCAGCACTATTTTTGAATACTCCTGTAACATTGTTACAAACAGTGGCTATCTGTTTTTTGCTTTGCATTTATGGCTTCCCATAGTTTGTCCACCTTTGTTGGCAAGGTCTATTATCAACCACAGTGGTGTCTGGTGTGGTTTTTTAATGCCCTCTTTTGACTTTGGACACCATGTTTAATCCACCCTGATACCTTAGGCTGTATCTGGATTGATGTCTTCGGCAGTGGCTACACACTGATAAAAATTATACTTTTGAAATAAGAAAAACATCATATTATTGTGTCACTCCCTTCAAAGTTTTTCTAAAAAGATTTTTGGGAGTGACACAGGAAAAGTTTTCTTGAAACAAGATTTTATCTTATTTCAAGAATACCATTGTTAGGAGTGTAATCACTGACAGTGGCTATCGTCTCTGCAGCAAATGGCCGTAGCCATAGCCAAAGTCGCTTGATTCATACACGGTCTTATATCTAGATTCTGCCTTCAATAATAATACTAATAATAATATTTATCATTAAAAAAACGGTTTCCATGTGACAGAGACATCACAAAACGCTGTACAATAAAAATCAATCAATTATTAAGAAACACAGATAAATTGATTATAAACAATGCCAATAGTAATAACAATATTAAGTGATAAAAAGTGGTTCTTCAAATGTGTGAAGAACAGCCATTATAATACATCAAAAACATGGCAACACATCAAAAGGTTTGCCCCAATTGTATCTTACAGTGCAGCTACTTCTGGTAACAAAGAATGTACTAGACGGAGAAAAAAAACATCCACACAGAAAAAAAGGGCAGTCTACAGCTGCAGGAACCTGTTAGCATAGCCAAGACACTGGCCAGGCTTGCAAGGAATTATGTTCTCAGAATACAGTGTTTTTGAAAAGCGATGCTTGATTGAAACAATGTTCCTGGGAAAAGTAATTGATATTTCAGTGGATCAGTTGATTGTGTGACATTTACCAGTGTGTGTCTGTGATCATTTCTCACTCAGTAAAAAAGATAAAGACACAGTAGAGTTTGAGCGAGGACAAAATCAACCCCCCCCCAAAAAAAAAAAAAAGATAGATAGATTTTGTTTCGTTACATTTTCAGAATTAGTCATGATGCTGATGTTAAGAAACAATCATCGTTATTTAATACAAGATCTCAAAATATTCTGTTGATAAACTTAAATATTAGAATGATGTATATGTACCATACATTTAAAAACATTTGACAAAAGAATTGTCATGTATATTTCACTAGATGGGTCAGCTGATGACTGCATCCATGTCCTCAAAATAGTACACTACTTCCTAACACGCTGAACATTAATTCTTCCATTTGTAATATTATTTTTACTTTGTTCTTTAATTTTTGTATTGTTTGTTGTCATTGTTTTCCCATCTCTTATCTGTTCATTTATATGTCATGACAACGTTTAAATGTTTTTGTCCGTTTGCCCGTTTGTTTGTTGCTTTGTTTTTCTTCAGGACTAAACCTTGCCATATGTTTGTAAGTTTTAAAATAGTTCCGATGTAAATATTTGTTGATGTATATTTTGCATGTAAAATTGCCAAACAGTCAACAAGTAAATAAAAACCATATCAATAACTCCACTTCTGAAGTAAATACTGCCCTCTATTGCCTAGCTCATTGTGAACCATTGAAATTGTATTCCCTTCGAAACCATTGACAAAAATGTCATCACAAGCTAAGTTTCCATGTCAACTGTTTCACAGAGATATATCTTGATTCAGATAATTAACTAAGTTTCCTCTATCATTTGTAAAGTACATTTGCAAATACTCACCAAATGCTCCAATGTTGAAAGTCATAAAATATGCGCATGAATAATAAATGAAAAGTGGAATAACCATAATGTAGGCCTAGCATATATAAGTAAGTTATATTGCCTTTGTAATCTTCCGAAGTAACTTTTTATAGCGTCGTTTAATCTAATAACAACCTTTCAAACAACAGATCTGACAAACTTCACAATATTTATTAGCATATTTGTTTCCGTAAAAACTATATTTAGTACACACAGAATCTGTAATTTGACTGTTTTTTAACTGAACAGAGTACCCAATATGAAATTCATAAACTACATATAGGCCTACATATTTTGTTTAGCTTTGTAAAATGGATTCTGACACTTTGATATTTAACTGTGTTACCAAATTGATAAAATCTCAATTATTAGCAGAAGCCACTAGAGCTTCCTCTGAAGTCCCAGCAGCCCCTCTGCTGCAGCTTGGTTGATGGTTGACCTTACTATAGAGCAAGGACCATGACCTTACTACCCCTTTATGATACAATGAACTCCAGCCACAAAGTACACAGCTATTAAAAGGATTACATTTACAGTGTATTTAATGACATAACTGTCAACAGTTATCCTAAGTACACTTTCAAAAGGGATTATGCACCTGGTAATTATGATGTTTATGAATGATTGGATGAGAATAACACTGGCTAAAAGCTGACAGGACAATGTACTTGTAATCAGTGTTGTAGTCGAGTCACCTGTGTCGAGTCCGAGTCCCGAGTCACTTGGTCCGAGTCCGAGTCCGAGTCCCTAGTCCCGAGTCACTTGGTCCGAGTCCGAGTCCGAGTCCGAGTCCGAGTCACGAGTCACTTGGTCCGAGTCCGAGTCACGAGTCACTTGGTCCGAGTCCGAGTCACGAGTCACTTGTTTAAATATTGATTGCAAACCAATTGTCGTAAAAATAAGAATTGGAAATGACAAAATAAAACACATTTATTTTAAACAAAGTTCTGTTAAAGTTTTTTGTTAAAGTTGGTATAACCAAAAGAAACAATACGGGGCGAACGGCAGATATGCCATGACTGAAAAAATGTTGTACTACTTTTTACTTGTGACGTGACCAAACTTGACGTCGTGTGTGTGTGTCGACCATGTGTAGAAACTGGTGCAAACAACACACAGCCATCACAGTGCAATATGCAGGCTGTGTTTTACAGGTACCAGACATGCCATTTCCCTGGTAATATGCATCAAGCACAAATAGTGGCTATGGTGTTAACGTTGACAGAATACCAGCATAATACTGGTGTCGTGCATCCCAGTGTTATTATGCGTATTGAACATACGAATCGAACATACACGCGCTGTACGTAGATGGCCATCTACACAATAATCACGAACACTATTACTTGCAACACCACACCTTATTTATTGTGCTAGACGTTAACTCCATGTGCACTCCGGGAATGACGATCAGATCATCGGAATTGTTTTTATTATTTAAAAAAGTTTTGTTTGTGAAAATACGTGACTCGAGTCACGAGTCCGTGTCATGATAGTCGAGTCCGAGTCCGAGTCTTTTGCAGACGTGACTCGAGTCAAGTCCGAGTCACCGAAATTGTGACTCGAGACGGACTCGAGTCCGAGTCCTGGACTCGAGTCATACAACACTGCTTGTAATACAAGTTGATCATAAAGGAAGCATGGAGGAAAGAGCGCAATGAGGAAGGAACCACTTGCTTGGATGCTTGGATTCAGCATGAATATTCAGTAGGCCCCATGAGGAAGGATTCACTTGCTTGGATGCTTGGATTGAGCATCCAAATACTCAGCAGACACCCATCAGGAAGGAACCACTTGCTTGAATGCTTGGAAGCATGGATTGAGCAGGAATATTCAGAAGGCCCCAAAACAAAACAAAACCCCTTCTTGTGAATCACTGTAGGGTGGCAAATCATTTTGTAAACTTATCTATAAGTTTACTCTCTATTCCTTAATAACACTCTATTCCTTAATAACACTCTACAGTCTCAGAATCCCCCCCCCTCAAATATCCACTTTCATATAATTATGGACTCTATTTACTGAAAAATGAGTGCATCACAAAACTGAATTTTACCTTGGAGCCCCTTAAAAACACAAACTAAACCCAGAATGTTGTGTTTCACCTATCTGAGCCATCAACTAGGTCAAAAACAGATTCTTTTTGACTTAGTCATAGCCCATTGTCAAAGTGTTGCTCACCACAGAATTCATATTTTTATACAGCACATTTCTCTATGTGCTGCATAAATTCCAAGTCAAGCAGTCGTATGAAGATGGGTGTAATAGATGTTAATTTTGCATCGGGGATAATGAATATAATTTTGTTTTTACCCTTACACCGATGTGTGTTAAGCACTGTATACTCAGTACTTTCCCGAGCTCTGTGAAGACAAAAAATAATAATAAAAATAAAATAAATAATGGGTGTAGATGATCTCTTAAAACCAAACATCAATAAAACAATGGGCCACACAAAGTGGTCACCATAATTGTCTATTATAAGATTCAATATATATATACACCTGTTTATTGTACTTTTTTTCTAAAAGACATTAAGTCAGTAGAGCACAGGTTGGCAAATGAGGCTTGTAAGCCTCAATGAGTCTGTGATTAAGTGCTTAGGTTAAAAAAGTACAGCAGTTGGTAAATGAGAAAAGCAAGTAATTATTAAGATAAATCTATATGATCCTGAATTATAGATTCATCTTTGGAGAACGGTTAAAATGCAATTGCCAATGATTGTGTGGTGTATTTTAATAGCTTTTTTTATTCGGAGTTTCATTTGAGAAAGACTGCTAGAGTAAAAGCACCAAGCATTCTACAATTTTTGCATTTATACCATAGGTTTGTTTAGTTGGTTGGCCCACATACAAACAAAAGCAAACAAAACTGTTTCAATGAAGTAAAGCAATACATACATCAAATTGAAAAAATGATTTGCAAATGATGAAAAAACCATCAATAAAAAAAAATATGAGTGGATACATGAGCAAGCAGGTATGCAGCCCCATATTACTCTCCTCACAACTCATATTATATCAAAGATATAAATCGTTGTGCGCCCAGATGAAGATTATAACGCTCTACACCCTTCTGCCTGGCACACAAAGTACTCTTTTCGAGTAACAAAAGGCAGTAAGCAATCAAATGGCTCCTGAAAAAAAAATTATGTGGCATTACTGTTACATTTTTGTTGCTAGAATTACCCCAATGAGATGTTTTCCAATTCCCATGCAGAATTTGACCTTCCTATATGATGACTAATGAATGGCAGAAAACCGATTCAACTTTCATACTCAGTTGTCTTGAAACACAAGTTGTGCACATAAATTGCCGACACCCTTTCTCCAGTAGCTTTTCAATACGTCCTTCCACGCACAAGATAAATTTGTTACAGGTTATTGCAGTCAGTAAAACTCATCAATAATCTCAACAAAAAGCACATTATGGTAGTACACTGTGTCACTAATGCAAAAAAGGGTGAGGTTTAATAATGTCTACAATCCATTATTCGAATGTAAAAGTGAAAATTGGGTACGTTTAACAGAAACCAAATAAACCATAAGTTTCAAGACAACTGAGTATGAAAGTTGAATCGGTTTTCTGCCATTCATTAGTCATCATATAGGAAGGTCAAATTCTGCATGGGAATTGGAAAACATCTCATTGGGGTAATTCTAGCAACAAAAATGTAACAGTAATGCCACATATTTGTTTTTTCAGGAGCCATTTGATTGCTTACTGCCTTTTGTTACTGGAAAAAAGCACAACATCATTTATACTTGATTGTATCAGTCAAAACAACCATGCCTATGAAAGATCCTTTTAAAAACATATTTTTGCTAAATTGTAATTTATAATATTATAGTAATAGTATTATAATATAGATGAAATTTTCACAAGTTTGTGGGATTTTATTGAAAGCAGCCGATATTATTTATTATTCAAAAAACCAATGACGTAATTTACTGTAAGATTTAGATTTTTTCACATCTACTCCATTAGGGCCTATAGCTTTTTCCACCTGTAAGCAGAGAATGTGCTTTATGTGCAGAATGTAATGATAAGTAGGCAAGTGTAATGCAACCCTTGTCATTGCTACAACTAAAATCATCTCTAATGGCAGGTCTAGAGTACATGCCTATGCTCAATGGCAAATTAAGTAGAGACCGTGCCTTATCTAGCAGTCTAAGATAAACGAGTGCAATATTTTCTGTAATTAATTACGCGATTGCAGCGGTTAATTAGATACCATTAATAAACGTGTACTGTACTGAAGACATAATTATGCATTCGGTGGCATTGTCAACAATAAGCAGCCAGACATAAGTAATTAAAATGCAACTACCATGCACAATTTAGTTGATGAGTTTTCCCCAGATTTCGAGATGGCTAACAGTGCTGGGTATGATTACATGGTAGGCCTAGTGCTTACCACAGAATCCTGCACTTACGGCGCCCTGCAAACTGTGAATCTATGGGCTGTAAGCGAAACATTCTGCAGTAAGCAGAGCCATGAACTTAGGCCCAGGTTGTGACACCATACAATTTGTTGGTCACAGAATGTTGAGCAAATTCATATTCGCACCTTTTTGCCGAAATGCACAAATAATGTTATGTTTCTCGAAAATTCCTGGTTGCTCTTGTTTGAGTGTATTAAAGTGATATCTTCTGAAAAAAATGAGTATATTTCAACTGTATTTCAAAATTTAATTTGTTCCTTAATAAGTAATTTGTTTTTCTGATTTTAGTTTGTTGAGGTGATGTAATACCTGACTTTTCATTACTGTGACAAGGTATTTGACAATACACACCATCTATACATCCAAATAAATTAACACAACAAATTTTACCCGGTCAATCGCTGACCCTTGTATGAAGTAATGTGATCATACCGTCTTTACTGACATTTCCCTTCATTTACATCAAATTTGTACCGGTGGGAAAAACAGAAAAACATGCAAGAAAAAGACCTAAAGTGATGCACACAAGTCACTCTGATTTCTTTACAATCCACAAGGGAAACATCAACATAAAGCTGTCTCCGACAGAAATTAAGCCCAATATTGCATGACAATAAAGGCAAACCCCCAAGAGTTATGAATGAAGATAAGTCCTGCGGGCCCTGAGATGATGAAAATGCTTGCATTTCACATGCAAAACCTAAAATCATCAAGGTACTTGTGTTTTAAAAAGGTTAAGTTGGATTCAAATAGTGCTTGGGCACTAGGGTTCAATCAGAATTTATGAATAGTAACATTTAAATCAGTCTTCTCAGAATTCACTTTACCTATGGGAACAATTGAACGTTTTTTCGCCCTTTTTCGACAACTAAAACAAAACTTAGCACAAAACAGTTTTGACCTTCTCTTAAATTTTTAATTGGTAAATTAATTGCATCGGGGATAAAGACTATTGCTTTGTTAATACCCTTTATAAAGGCACTGAACACGTTTGGTTATTACTCAAAATATATATTAGCATAAAAACTTACTTGGTAACGAGCAACGGAGAGCTGTTGATAGTATAAAACATTGTGAGAAACGACTCCCTCTGAAGTAACGTAGTTTTTGAGAAAGAGGTAATTTCTCACTAAAATAATAAGACTTCTGGCCAGAAGCCTTTTATTCCTATCTGAAAGCACACTAATTTGTACAATAAGGGTGTTTTTTCTTTCATCATTTTCTTGCAACTTCAATGACCAATTGAGTCCAAATTTGCACAGGTTTGTTATTTTATGCATATGTTGGGATACACCGAGTGACAATACTGATCTTTGATAATTACCAAACATGTTCAGTGCCTTTAAACTATTGTGTAGACACCTGCTGCTAATAACGAGATTTGAAAAGGCATCTTGTCAATGGGCACACTCGATGGTCCTGTGGTAAGACATCTGTTTTAGAATGAAGGGTTCAAATCCCACCGATGTAGAAGCCAGTGGGTTATTTTCCTCACAGGTCTTTGAAAGTATTAATCACACAGTGCACAGCAGAAAAGGCCACACCAGAGTAACTTAAAAAGGGTAAAACCAAGATTACCTAAACCTAAAAAAATACAAAATATAATTTGGACTTGATTCTTAATGAGAGTTGGTATAGATCTTGAATCACAGATTTTTCTAAACTATAGTTCAAAAATTCCTTGGGATGGATTGAGTCTCAAGATGTTGAATACATAATCCCAGCACACAGATGAACAATTCTGCTGGTTACACCACTATTTACAACACTTCGTCGCCATTTCCACGAAGAGGCACTTTAGCCCCTGCAGCCAAACTTTGGAGAAAACAGTGTTTGAAGTAAATGTATTTTTGAAATCTCGGACACTGTTTGCCATTAAATGCAGAAATTTTTACCAAGCATGAAAGTGGAGATCTTAAATCATGCAAATCTGTTGCTATTCTTATTACAGTAAGTTTAATAAATGAGTAATTTTCTCTTTGTGAAAACTGGGTGAACGAGGTCTGTGTGCAGCGCGTCATGTACAAACCAATGCATAACAAAATGTCTACTTGTTAAAACTCAAAATGCAGAGTCTTCGTTTTTGGCACCGTGCACTTCATTTCAATGTAAAAAATGGCAAATCGAAATATGGCTGGTCGTGAAAACTCAAAACCATAAATTTGATGAAAATTGTTCTTGTGCTTATTAGTTTAATTACAAAACTGTCACGTTTTATGACTTTAAACTTGGGGGAAAAGTTAATGTCAATGATAACATTGAAAATGCGTAAAAACACTGACTTGTCAAAACTTATGATTGTTTTTTTTTGAAGAAGTGCCTCTTTGTACAAGCGGTGACTCCTTGTTTAGTGACAAAGGTAATAGTAATACAGCCATCCTTGGAATACATATGCTGGCAGGCATAAACATAATACCAACTGAAGGAGTTTTAAAATTGATCATTATAAGCTAGATGCATTCACCCACCTATCCTTTAAAGATATAGGACTTGTCCATGACTCGGCTTATCATTGGCAAAAACTTGCCACCCAAGCAGGCAGAAAATTTGGTTTGTAAGTAAGGTTATTTTAATGGTTAATAATGAATTTGTGTGTGACTTTAGTTTAAAGTGTGTGTACAACATTGGTAATTGCCAAAGACATGTATCTACACATGATGTGACCCAACATATATACATGAAATAACAAACCTGTGAAAGTTTAAGATCAACCTGTCTTTGGAGCCATGAGAAACCAGTGAAAAACCCCATTGTATGTTTTAACTTTATTTCAAACATCGGATTTTATCCTGCAGGATAAAGACTATTATTTTACTCATTTCCTAAAAACTATGGCATTTCAAGCAAAACTATTTCAAGGGAAGTTTTCCACCATGACCATCTTTATACCATGTAAGTTATGTGCAAATCTGTGAACATTTATATTTTCAATCTTACCCATGTTGTACACACCCTTTAAGTCCTGTGCTTTTGACCTTGTTAACAGATAATGATAAATTATTGCAAAACACGATGGTAAGCAGATGACGTCAAGCTTTGTATGCTGTTTTTTGAATTCAGGACATAATCAGACTTTCAGCTTAGGACAAATTAACCGTTAGCTTTATTCGTAGCACATGATTGGTAGGTAACTTGCTTCGCCTAGCTATACCTTTCTCCATAAATGTCCTAGTATAAAAATAGTAACCCAGTCTAATAAAAAACTAAGCAGTTAGTAGACAGAATTGTAAGAGTTGTGGGATACTAACTCAAACGTCTCCTGATTTTTTTTTTTTAGGACAGTGACAGGTCTTTGATGTCATCAATTCAAAGCAGTGTTCTCCCTTAACAGTGGTCCGCTGGCCAAATGCCAGTGAAAACACCTGAGGACCAGTCAAATTTCTGTCCAACCAGTCCTTCTGGCTAGTTTATTGATGAAGTCCCACCCTACATGTAAACCACTTAATATTGGTTCAAATCACAAGTCCCATGCTAATGACAATGTTGAAAGAAAACCTTAAAATGTGGACCAGTGAAAAAGCTGACAAGCTAAATGGTCCTGCCGGCAGCGCAAACCCTGCAAAGTAACAGTAAAGATGTGCATGTAACTGTTTAAATTGTTGTAAACACGGTCTTTTTCTACACAGTAATACTATGGGTAAGAGAACAACATGAATCCAATAACAGAGATCATTGTAGGTGTGGACATGTGTGGTAATGGACTGCAGCCGAAAGCTAGCATATTATCAGCAGCCATCTTGCTTTTTTATCTCACTTTTCAATGGAAACTGAAATGTGTCAGTTTCTATAACAGCATACATGTAGTAGAAGGTTCTTAATTGGGTTTAATGCATGCATTTCATCCCTATC
This sequence comes from Leptasterias polaris, assembly GCA_037783415.1. Taxonomy (NCBI): domain Eukaryota; kingdom Metazoa; phylum Echinodermata; class Asteroidea; order Forcipulatida; family Asteriidae; genus Leptasterias; species Leptasterias polaris. Next base: position 1,378,181 of record JAZGTN010000098.1, read on the forward strand.
TCACTCTGGATTACAGACAAAATACGTAGCATTTGTAAGAAATTTATCTGTAAGAAAAACTGTCAGAAAAATAGACTTGAGAATCCATGAGGGTGACCAATTTTGGGAATATTCTATGCAAGGGGCCTTTCTTTTAAAACAAATATCCATGGGCTTTATGGTGGGGTGTGAATAACATAAATGGAGTAGAAGAAACCCTTTTTTCTTTTCTTTTTTAAGTACAAGCTATGAATGCTGTCTTGTGTGTCATTGTGTGCCTTCCTTGACTACGAAATTATACACCATGGGATACGCTTACATCCCCCGGAAAAATTCATACTTTATTGTGCTGTGCTGATGGGTGAATTCATGCACAATCAATAACTAGCCGCTTGCACAATTAACACCCATATCCCCAATACACGCTTTCTGCATCCATGATGGAGTTCAACATCCATTGGCACACTCATTTAATGATTCTATTTCTGGTGGAGGTAAAACAAATGTGACAGTATCTTTATTTATTTCCAGCCAGTTTTCTTGCCTGCATCAAATATAGCATACTGCCTTACTTCACGACCTCTATACGACCTCTATATGCACCTCACATAATTTGGAGTGAATTCGCCCCCTCGTACTAAAACAACAACTTGCATCAGTAGCCACTGCCTAGTGTTAGCATCTTGAATGAGGACAATACGGTGGTAACTCAATGTATGGACAATGTACAGACAATACTCAGTAGAATATGTTAGTAACTCAGTGATAAGGACAATACTGACTAGAATATGGTACTAACTCAATAGGACAATACTAACTAGAACATGGTACTAACTCAATAGGACAATACTCACTAGAATATGGTAGTAACTCAATAGGACAATACTAACTAGAACATGGTACTAACTCAATAGGACAATACTGACTAGAACATGGTACTAACTCAATAGGACAATACTGACTAGAATATGGTACTAACTCAATAGGACAATACTGACTAGAATATGGTACTAACTCAATAGGACAATACTGACTAGAACATGGTACTAACTCAATAGGACAATACTGACTAGAATATGGTAGTAACTCAATAGGACAATACTAACTAGAACATGGTACTAACTCAATAGGACAATACTCACTAGAATATGGTAGTAACTCAATAGGACAATACTCACTAGAACATGGTACTAACTCAATAGGACAATACTGACTAGAACATGGTACTAACTCAATAGGACAATACTAACTAGAACATGGTACTAACTCAATAGGACAATACTCACTAGAATATGGTAGTAACTCAATAGGACAATACTCACTAGAACATGGTACTAACTCAATAGGACAATACTCACTAGAATATGGTAGTAACTCAATAGGACAATACTAACTAGAACATGGTACTAACTCAATAGGACAATACTGACTAGAATATGGTAGTAACTCAATAGGACAATACTAACTAGAACATGGTACTAACTCAATAGGACAATACTCACTAGAATATGGTAGTAACTCAATAGGACAATACTCACTAGAACATGGTACTAACTCAATAGGACAATACTGACTAGAACATGGTACTAACTCAATAGGACAATACTAACTAGAACATGGTACTAACTCAATAGGACAATACTCACTAGAATATGGTAGTAACTCAATAGGACAATACTCACTAGAACATGGTACTAACTCAATAGGACAATACTGACTAGAATATGGTACTAACTCAATAGGACAATACTGACTAGAACATGGTACTAAATCAATAGGACAATACTGACTAGAATATGGTACTAACTCAATAGGACAATACTAACTAGAACATGGTACTAACTCAATAGGACAATACTGACTAGAATATGGTACTAACTCAATAGGACAATACTAACTAGAACATGGTACTAACTCAATAGGACAATACTAACTAGAACATGGTACTAACTCAATAGGACAATACTCACTAGAATATGGTAGTAACTCAATAGGACAATACTAACTAGAACATGGTACTAACTCAATAGGACAATACTCACTAGAATATGGTACTAACTCTTTCTAATAACATTGATATCATTTATACACCTCAAACACAGATCCTTGTCATTTGATTGGGGGGAACATGTGTAATGACTTGTCATCCTTAATTTTGCCATGTATACTGCCAGGGAGCTCTAAAATTTAATATAGGAGTCCGTTATGGATAATTAAAGGATGCTTCGGAAACCAAGCAGCGAGGTTTTTAAAACAATCATTCCCCGACCATTTGTCAAACCGAGGCAAGGTCATGTCCCGGCAGACAAGGTTGGTGTTTACATGGTGCTGCTATATTTTTTATAAGTTTTTAAAAGAATTTTTAGAGTGTGGGGTGGACAAGTTTTTTGCGTCTATTTTGCGTCTATTTTGCGTTTATAGCGAACAAAATTTCAAATGACAAGGATCTTTGTTTGAGTTGTATAAAACAAGTATTAAATGCATTTCATTCATGCATTGTTGGATAATATAATCACTCGGTGAAATCTGGCTTTTTCCAGTGGATAAAGTCCATACTTCACCTTCTGCTTATATTCTGCAACAATGCACTCATAAGCATAAAATATTTGAATAATATTCAGTTAAGGGGAAACTGCCGATATATGGACTTTACATTTCTCGATTGTTTTTTTTTATTTCCATAAAACTGTCCATCCATCTGATGATTGACAGATCTTTATGCTGGTAGTTTTACTACTCAACAAGGTTCTTTAAATAATGTTTACTTTTAATCTGCTTTATTTTAAGTCGATTCATGGCATTTGTCATCATAAGCATCACGTTTTAGTTGCATGAAATTTACATTGAGTTTTATGTTATTGAAATGGAAACAATTCAAAACAAAACTTGATTACATCTTCTTCATTAAAAGGAAAACAATTGTTAATGGCCTGACATTCCAACCTATAGCAGAGTGTTTCTAAAAGGCTAAATACAAATGACACTAAATAGTGTAACACAAGCAGCTAAGTAGACTTCAATTACTATGTGCGTGTGTATGCGTGTTGTGTTGTCATTTTGCCTTTTAGAAAGACTACCAGGGTTGAAACGAGAGGCCCTTAACCAATTTTGTGCATTGTTACCAAAGGCCATTTGCTACAGCTCAATCTATTTTCTTTTTCAAAGGTGATAAATTTGCTTCAATGTTTACATCCTTAATTCAAGTCTCTTCTTACAACTGGATTAGAAGTCCCATATATGACTCAATCACATTCTTGAGAAGAGTTTAAAGTTGTAACCACATTATGTAAAACTTCTCGTAGTCACTACAAGCATGCTCCCAGTTACAATCTTTAAAAAGAAAAATTGATTCAGGACAGATTGAGGCAACGACCCTGTAAAGAATTTGATCCAATGCACAGGCAACCAAATGCTTTAATCCTGGTAAAATAGGAATTTACAAAAGTTAGCATTTGAGAGTAGCAGAAGCGTGGTTTGACTGTACTGTCTAGCCTCTAGCATTAGAAGCATGATCAAGCAAACTGCTGATGTACGTGGCTAACCAAAAGGTCAATCACCCATGCCTTAAGGCGCTACCTAACAAATAAGGATTACGTGTTGACGGCATTTTCCAACTGAACTATTTGCCGTACAGTAAGCTCTGGCAGGTCTCTAATCAAACTGAACTAGTAACGAGTTGATCTGCTTACGGCCAAAGATGCTGGATTAGAGATATGTCCGCATGATATCAATGTGAGTGTCAAACCAGTCAGGTTAACTTCAAATTTCAAATTTTGTTTTGTACATGATGCCTTGGGACTCTCCCCCATGTAGAAGTATCAATTTTAAAAACACAAAACTAACATCCAGTGTAAATACTTGAAAGTTTTAACATTTCAGTTCTTTCACAGAACACAAACCATTTGATCACCGAATTTGATAAATTACCCGAGGTTGGTTTTATGAGGTTTTTATAATATATATATATTATTTTACCTTTACACTTAATAACACACTCAAAACTACAATATCCATAATTGACACTAAATTTGAATACTTGTAGTTAGTTGTTACAGCACTCTATCCCAACAATATTCATTGTTTATCCTGACATGACGAGCTGTTAAGTGTTAATGTAAAAACTACACTGCAGTAAACATTCTATACACTAAACAAAACGCTGGTACCTGCACACTGACCATACGTATGTTTTGTTTCAGTATAAATTGTCATTAAACACGTAAAATATAAAATTCACCCAAGTAACAATACTCCAGAGAAATCTGTCTGGGACTCTGGGTAACTTAAAAGTCGATGGAATATACAATCAAAGACCCCTCAAATAGACCATGCAAGTCTCGAGCGTCTTCAACAATTTTGGGGACCACTTTGGTCCCAAGTACATTACTTTAACACTTTAACAGGTCGTAAAGTTCAAATACACGCAAGACTTACACACTCTACATCAACTGTTTATTTTGATTGCGCAATCAAAATAAGCCCGATGATATGAACATGCACAAAAACCCTGACATAACAAAAACTGTTTATTCAACGTCGGACCAGTTAGTCACTGGTTGGTTGTGTGATGATTTGGTGTGTTTACTGAAAACTAGAGGGCAGAAGTTAACGGGAAACGTTGCCTTGGATTGGGCGAGTTGGCATATGAAAAGCGTTTGAAACCGTTTGTTATGAAATGCATATGGTTAGAATGATGTCTTAAAAGTAGAATATAATGATCCACACAAATATGCCTCGAAATTGCGTGGTTTTCCTTTTACATCGTGAACTAACACGGCCCGCCATTTTGTAAAGCCAAATTTTTGACTCCACAAAATGGCGGACCGTGTTATTTCGCAGAGTAAAAGGAAAACCACGCAATTTCGAGGCATATATTTGTGTGGTTCATTGTATTCTACTTTTAAAACATCTTTCTAACCATATGAATTTTATAACAAACGGTTACAAACGCTTTTCATAGACCAACTCGCCCGATCCAAGGCAACGTGTCCCTTTAAACAACTCTTCACTAAAACAATGTTTTTGTGCATCTTAATATGAGATGTCAATATCACATACAATGATTTGTACTATGACAGCACACTTGTGATTGATCCATTGGCTAACTGTCTCTTGGCACAATTGCATGGCTATACTTCTTTAAGGAATTCTGTGCTTGCAGTTTATTTACAGGACATGGTAAGCCAAAGAAAATGTGTTGAGCAGTACCATGAAATAGAGCACTTGAAAGAAATGTACTCCTGTGTGAAATATTGAGCCCTGTTTTAGGAATGTTGTTCCAAGGTTTTTTAAGCAGTCATTTTTGTGTACTACAATGGCTCAATTCTGGGGCTGCATCTGCCACCACCCACCTGCCACAAAAAAATTATTAACAATTTCAAAGAGCGAAGCAAAAATTGAAATAAAGTCTGAACAACAAGATCAAGCACCACAACAATAAAAATCACAAGTACTTTGTCGCTTGGGGCAAGCTATATATCCTATGTGGGGGTACTCAAGAAAGATAATGTTAGAGCAGAGATGGCTAGCAATCTTCCCTCCCTCGTGGTGAACTGGAGGGAAGGGGGCAGTCGTATCGGAGCCCGGCTGTGGTCGACAAGATGATTGTTTGATGAAATTTGGGCATGGCACATAACACCTAATGCATTTAGAACATTACTTAGCTTCTAGATAGGATCCCAAACTCCTGTCTCCACATCGATAATAAGTCCCTCATCCCCACCAACAACAGGACAATAATAATGGACCCCTGCAGCTGCTCCAAGCTACTCAATATTATGATTCACTATGAGAATGCTGCATGCAAGTCTCTACATCCTAAACCCATGAAACAACAACATCCAACAACAAAAACGGATTCACAATAACAATGAGACAAAACGATACAATGTTGGTGACAGGTTTTAATGACAGAATTTACCGAAAAAATAACCAATTCGCATGAAGTGAAAAATGATATTTATACATTTTCTCTGATTAGCAGTCCAGATTAATAATGCACATTTATCTACAGATGGATTTGAAATAATTGTAAACTTTAATTGTCCGTAAGAATTATCAGGGCTAGTTTTATTCAAAGGTTTTTACAAAACACAACTCCCCCCCCCCCCCCCAAGGAAAATACCATTATGAACTTTGTTTGTGCTAGACAAATGTTGATTATCTTACAATAACTATTTAGCCTTTACCAATAACTGATGTGATAAGACGCGCTAATTCCAAGTGATGTGATCTGTACTTTATATTATTGGCACATTTTTCCCCTGTGCCATCACAGCCCCCCCCCCCTCCCCTTCCTGTTTTTTCTCATCTTTCCTATGCAATATTTTGTCTGTAAACACGCAATTGATGGACAAGCGCAACACCCCGATGATGACACCTGCTTTTCATTTCATTCGGGTTCGCTGTCTAAATGTTATTATTGCACGTTTCTTGAATCTTGGCGCAGATGACAAGTCAACAATGGTTGGGGTATAAAAGGCCGGGGTCACCCTACACAGGCTTCTTGGCAAAACTTAATTATATCTTCAGCATCTCAGTCGCTGCTGGAAATGCTTTCAGTAATATTGTCTGGATTTGGTCTGACGGACTGACGGACAATCAAAGAGATGTAAACAAGCCGGATATAACCTCACTGGACTGAGCTAACAGATTACACTAGACACTCAGTATCCTCCCTAGCTAATGGTGTCCAAACATTGTACCAAAATCAAAGAACAAACATACCAAAATGCTCACATATATTGAGCTATTTTCGCCCATGGAACTTGATGTTTTAATAATTAAACGCACCACTTTTTGTAGTCAATATGAATAAAATAAATCCAGTCTGGTAGTGTTTTACAATGTATATTTTTGCACCTTAAAGGTTAAAGCTAGACATTGCTTACACTGATGATTTCAACTGTAAACACTTGGCATGGACTTTGGCTCATCATCCATGCTGATTTCTTTTTTCCCAATAGAAACTGCCCTGTATGATAGCATTAAGTTTTGTATAAAAGACGAGAAATTTATTAGTAGACCTATAGAAAAAGTATTACTTTGAAAACGAGAACACAATCTTGACTTTTCAAATTGATCAAATTAAAATGAGGAAAAATCAATTTATACTCATTTTGCAGATCCAAGTTCCTGTTCAATCAATTCTACCAAAGACTGCAGCATGTAAATTTAATCTTATTGACTTTGAACTGGGGAGTATTCTACCAGCTTCTGTATGAGGACCCCCATTTTTTACATCATCTTACATGATACCACATCCTGGCACTGGAATGTAGATTCTTAACTTGACAGTTTAATGCAAATGTATGCTAATGACTTCCACCTTGGGGTATGATTGCTCCTATGTGAGTACTCAGTATTTGCATGGGGTAGGAACATCAACCTTAGCAGCACTCGGTAGCCAACCTGCGCTTCTTTAAAAACTCAAGGACACAATGAATATAGGAAGCAATGAATCAACAAGATGATGTCTGATAAAGGTTAAGGACACGACCAAAGAAAAAGGTCTTTAGCTTTTATTATGATCTTTTCTCCAGGTGTCTTTAGTGTGAGCTAAAGGAAGAGAGGCAGGCGTCAGGTGTTCGTGCCTAAATTATCAAGGCCCTTATCAAGCAATTGGTGAAAATGTACAATAGAATTTGAGACTAAAATCCCTTGAAAATTGTATTTTACTTGGGTTTTATTCGGAAGCACAAAGTTGCTTTTGTGTTCTGGATTCAACATAACTCCTATAGATAGTTCCCAGTAGACGCCATCTTTACGGGCAAATCGCATTTTGGCTTGCGTCAAGCGCTCAAATTATTAACGCAGCCGCGTCGTTTACTAACCAATCACGCAATGAGTTTGGTGAAATGTGCGCGTGCTGCACGCCGTTCTCACGCGCAACGCATGACTGTGTGTTCCAAATTGCCCGTAAAGATGGCCGATTTACGTCATATTGCAACCTATCTATATTTTTTACAAGTCAAAGCCACTAAGAACAGAAATAGTTGTCAAGATGATAATAAAGTGATTCCTCAAATTGGTTTTTGGTTATTTCCTGTTCAGCAACAATGATGACAACAAAAACCAACAATGTATAACATACGCAAATGGAGAGGAGCATACACAAGGAAAGGGTCTTGAGATATGTTTGGCATGGCAAACTACAACAAATGCTGTTTATTTTGTGTACATTCACTGTAGTGCATGGTACCTGCTCTTCAGCAACATGAACCAGTGAATAAGTTACATTCATACGCCTTGTCTATCACTCACAAAACAAGTGCACTTTGGACTTTTTACTTAAAACTATACAGTATTCCAAATCTGGTAATCAAGTGGGACCCACTAGGCAGCGTTCTCCCTAACAGTGATCCACCGGCCAAATGCCAGTTATATTAACTTCTGGAAGTTATAGCTTCTGAAAGTTATGTCCCAGTGGTCCAGCCGGCTAGTTGATTGCCTCCAAAAGCTGCTTGTAAACCACTGACTGCATTGGTTTCAAACCGAGGTACCATACAAAATGACAGTGTAGGAGAGCAAACTGTAAAAGATGTGGACCATTGAGTAGGAAGGCGACCTAATGAAATGACAAACCTGGTCTCGCTGGCCAGTCACTGAACAAGTTAAGGCAAACCCTGCTGGGGAAGACAGAAAAGGGACTTACAAGCACCTCCAGATTTCTGGGGGAAGCTACACGTACATAAATTGTTTGTAACCGTGGGGTGTGCCAGTGCACAACTACTAAATGGAAAATCTTGCTCAGCCGAAACAGGTTACCAGCCAATGTAATGTTTATTTGTGACCGGTATTCCACTATTGCTCTACATAGCAGAACTTGCAAAGCAGTACTTCTGCTAAGCAAATGTATGGAGCTGGAAGTAGGGTGTAGTGATGAGACACGCAAGGAATTTTCTCCAGGCTTTGAAAAATCGGTAACTGCTTATCTTGCAAGAATACTCATAAGAGGTTGAACTATTCAAACAGACTAAAAGGCATTTTAATTCAACTTTACACGTCTTTACTTACCACAATACCTGCCCAGTACGGGGCATCCCTTGTCTTGACTGATGGTGTCATCAAGTGCATTGTAACTCCAAAGACCATGATGGTAAAGCCTAACAACAGCTGTAATGTAACGAGGCACACCGGCAGAGTACAACACTGTAGGTCATACTTGGGTTTACTTGGCACATTGGATACTTTCCGAACTGACTGAGCTGGGTTGGGCATTCGTTGAAGATCAGACTGGATGCTGTCCTGATGAGAGTTATCAGCGGGGACTGGGGTCGACAGAGAGGGTTCCAGGGAGGTGTAGCGTAACTCCGGGGAACTTGAACTCCTGGAGCTACGAGACATTCGCGCCACGGATAACGGTGCCGTGGACCGAGAACTATTAGACTCGTCACAGTCTGGCATGGTTAACGTCCCCTCAGGTGCTTCACCACGCATCTTGTGTTTGCTTTATGTGGTTTGCGTAGTGATATCATCGATGAAGAGGCATTGTTACTCCTGCAAATAGGGAAGAGAAGATAAAAATGACATGAGAACCAATCAGATCATAGAGCTGACTGATGAGGCTTGACTTGGAATTTTTCTACTGTATTAGCCTAGGTTCTTGACGAGACCAGGGCTATATATATGATGGCGCAAGATTAAAGTTTACAAATGGAAAAATATAGCATGCCCCCCCCCCAATCTGCGCCTGCTAATGCAGACGTTAACAGCAAATTTGAGGAACATGTTATGAGAGCACGAAAATGTTTGCTTGTACTGTTCTGTGAAAAATAAACCGAACACATAATCAATAGACAATGTATAGACTATACATGTTGATGTATGTTGAAAACAAGTTGTGGAAAAAATAATTTTCTTTTTTAAACATGTTTGTTCTCTACAACAAAATGTTTCCAGATAAAATAGAAAATTGATTTGCTTTAAAATCTATTTGTTGACCATATCTTGACAACACCTATACAGATGTTATCATTGGGGGATGACGCAAATGAAGAGAGTTCTGTTCGGCTCAATCACTCTTACAAATGTTTAACAGCTCACTTTGTTACGTCTCTAATGAGGACGTCTCTAATGAGGTCACACCTGACCTCATTACTCCAATCTTCTTGAGAGGCTGCATCCCAGAATAGGTTGAACATCAAACCTCAAAATGATCAGACATAAACCACAAGAATATCTCTCTCAGACAATCAGCCTTTTTTTTTGTTCTTCATCAAACACACATCTATAAATCTAAATCATAACTGTAGATGCATTTGTCGATGGCGATTATTTCATTATATGGAAACAGCTGCTCATGAGATGATGATAATGGCACATGTGTTCACTAATTCAGCTGTTGTGCTCCCAAGAACAAGTTATCCTTATAAAGGGTGTGCATAACATTGGTAAGAGTAAAAATATAAAAAAGTTCACAGATTTGCACACAACTAACATGGTGTTAGGATGGCCATGGTGGGAAACTCCCTTTGAAATATTGTTGCTTGAAATGCAATAGTTTTTGAGAAATGAGTAAAACAATTAGTTTTGATAATGTAAGTCTAAAACTCAATGTTTGAAAACGGTGAAAACATTTAAAATTGTTCAACTTTTTTGCTTGTGACACCAATGACCGATTGAGCTTAAACTTTCACAGGTTTGTTATTTCATGTATATGTTGGGTCACATCAAGTGTGGATCCTGGTCTTTGACATTACCAATGGGACATATGTGCTTTAACTGCATATGCTGCACAGAGTTTGTAAAACGAACAGCCTACATTAAAAAAGACTTCCAAGAAATGAGAATCAAGTTTATGCTAAAATTAATTTCCTGATTCAGTCTGGTTGTGTGAATTCCAAATCCATGTTTAGTGGCAATTGTTGGCAATTGTTGGCACTACACAACCTTAAAATCAAAGCACTGACTTACAGTGAGGGAATACTTTGGTAATTACTCCAAAAATGAATGACCATAAAAACTTAGCACTGCAGCTGTTGATACAATTTTGAGAGATGATTCCTTCCTAAGGAATGTAATTTTAGAGAAAAGGATTCTAAAAATTGTCAATTTGAGAAACTTTTTGGCATGAAATGTTTCTCAGAATGTGCATTCCAATTATGGGGTTTTCTTCCTGCGTGAACATAACCACTCCAGATTTTCAGCAAAATCTCAAAAATACTATCACCTTTTGAATTGAAACTTTCACAGGATAGTTGCATTGTACATATATGTACATTTATAGAGGATTAAAACAATCAACCAGTTCCAAAAACAAAACGTAAACTTTGCATTTAAAGAGAAAGTAGACAACTGTTTTGGGAAGAGTAAAGTAAATCCCATTTTATAAGATGTCTATAAACACATTATACATACAACCACTGAAAATTCCATCGAATTCGGTGCCAATAATAAAAAAATACAAAAATCTGTTTTCGCCCATTTTGTGTGCATTCAATTTTATATTGGGTTGATTTGACTGTACAATCAAGATAAGCAATGGTGATTTTATTGGTCTTCAAATGACATTTCATTGACTTCAGAATAGTAATCCACTGTAATTCCGACATCAATTCCTCTCTGGAGGATTGAAACTGGTGTGATTCATAATTAGGGAATAACAGTGTGGGTAGCCGGTCTTCACTGCGTGGTAATGACCGGGTTGGTGGCTGGCCGCTGTTAATGGACCGAGCCAAAGGCGAGGTCCATTAACAGCGGCCAGCCACCAACCAAGGTCATTACCACGCAGTGAAGACCGGCTCCCCACACTGTTATTGCCATTAATAGATACCTTTAACGAAGAAAAAGGGTAGTAATCATCAGAATGTATGATTTTTCTTTCGCCGTTAATTTTGGAAATAATCCACTCATGTTCAAGGGCCATTCTTTTGGCTGTTCAACTTTCGCGTGGCTCCTAGTCCCCCGCACTTTATTAACTATATCAGAAATGGAGAGAAATGACTATAAATGTGCATATTTTGAAGAACCAGACTTTTAAAGTAACAGCACTATGAATAGAAACACTTTGGTTGGTGTACGGCTTTATGCTTTGCATTACCTTGGGTTCATGCACGTACCAGCTACCTTAAAATGATACATTGTCTGCGCGTTTCTGCATATACGCGTGGTATGCGCGTACACGCGGCACCATCCTGTCCTCGTAAAAATAACCAAAAGATTACGCGCAAAGAAGCAGATTTGATAGTTTCTGCACAGCAAGCACGGTGCAAATAGAACTTTTACACAACATTGTGCTTGTTTAGGGGCCATTTATTTGCTAGTTTACAGAGCCGGTCTTTATATCACATGTTAATACACCCCCACGTGACCAGTCTTTGACCAATCAGAATGCACAAACTCCCCGAGGTATTTATTAATGAGATTTAAGATGGAAATATTTCTTTGGAGGATTGGTACTGGTATGAACTTTAGAATCAGTGAGCTTTCAGATGGAAATATTTCTCTGGAGGATTGGTACTGGTATGAACTTTTGAATCAGTGAGCTTTCAGATGGAAATATTTCTCTGGAGGATTGGTACTGGTATAAACTTAAGAATCAGTGAGCTTTCAGATGGAAATATTTCTCTGGAGGATTGGTACTGGTATGAACTTAAGAATCAGTGAGCTTTCAGATGGAAATATTTCTCTGGAGGATTGGTACTGGTATGAACTTTAGAATCGGTGTGCTTCTAAATATCCATTTCAAATGTTTCATTTTTTCACATGATCACCCTTAAACCTGCATTCAGTAAGACATTTCACAAAATCAAAGAAATATGACAGGGGACCACTTGCTCTATGACTTGGAAGCTTTTTCAGGGGGCTGTGAATATTTTTATATAGGCCTATTGAGATATTTCAAAGTCGCACTTCCAGGTGTTATGATCGTGCAAGGCATTGTGGGAGAAAAAAATGGCAAGGCGAGATTGTGCACCACTGGCACTGAGGTTGGTACTGAACATGCATGAGGTCCATGGCTGTGACAGGTCATTATCTATTTCCTCTTTTTCAAATCTACCTTACCATGGACCCTCAAGATTACAGAAAGCATACTGAAGCCACTGTGCTCAAAGCATAGTCTTCATTTCCATCAGTTCAAAGTCCACAGTCAAGAGGCAAATAACGTGTTGGTTATGCCCCGACTTCCTTCACGCCCAATTTACCTCTACTCTTTATGAAAAAAACACCTCTCGTGATCCACATGCAAAAAGAGACAAGTGAGATTTTAAAAGTTGAAGACTGTAATACCTGGGAATGGTTTCAGCTGAACGAAACCACTATTGATTACTCCTTAAATAATCATTTTAGTGCTTTTGGTTTGTTGTACATAATCTTCAAGGGAAGACAAAATTCGTTTAAGTCTACATTTTTGGGGGACAATTTACCTTGGGAATTTACAGAACTCGGGAAAGTACCGAGTATAATTATAATGCTTAAACATAACGATGTAAGGAGTAATAAATAAATTAACATCCTTTATCCTCGATGCAAATTAACATCTATATTGTGGATCAGACATTATAATGATTTTTATAACTAATATTTGCCTTGATAATTTGTACCCTGTTCCCACTCTCTACTAAGTGTTTCGTTATTAATGAATATCAATCTTGTACAACTGTATTTAAGGACAAGGTAATCCATTAAGCTAAGATACAATGAGGGGGGACTCATTGCAGTCGAGCTTCAGTCAACTACTGATTCATGAGCCAACACACTCTGCCCATATATGCGTGACTGATACAGAGAAGATGGTACACCAATAACAGTACAAATCCTGACCAGAAGACTTTACTTAAGGCTCAAGACACATGTGCAGATTAGCTTTGATTCTGCCACATGACAAGCCACTCAATCTTTGAAACGAAGTTCCATCTGGTTGTTTGTATAAGTAGTTATCATCAGTCTTCAATGTATGTCTCATATGTGCTGAAGATGTTCTGTCAAATCACAACATAGTCTGGAAAATGTATACTGTAGATTGATCCATGGACAACATTTGAAAATATTTTATTCTCATACTGATGTAGATACAGATGTGTGTATAATGCAGAACACTCAGCAATGGTAAAAGTTCTGCAAAAATTAAAATTGTTCCTCAGATGCCTCTTGAAACCCAAATGGCTTTGAATTTAGAGTGAGCTCATTTTGTTTGAAGCTCTGAAATAAGAATTCCTCTTTATACTACACTTTTGTATGGTAGTTTTTTACCTCAGGAATACATTCACATGTAATTTACAGGCATTGCTAAAAGATGAATTTTCTGATAGAGAAAGAATAAAAAATAGCTATGGACAAAAAAGAATACCAAACAAAGTAACATGGATCTTCTGCATTTCTATTCAAATTGACTTATGACCAGTACTAAATGGTGATGGTGCCAACAATCCTAAAAAATAACTCTCTCTGACAAGTTGTCACTTATCAACAATGAGTTCCTAATGCTCACTTTGGTATGTTAAACCATCAGCTATTTACTGATTTAATGATATGAGAGTCACATAAATATGTCTTACATCTACACTGTACTGTGCAGGCTGAAAGATTTGACAGGTCAGCTTTGAACAAATTGTTTCTTACTTTCTCAGCTTAAGCCGTGTTCCCATTGGACTTTTTTTTGTTAGAGTACAGCGACTTTTCTGTAGAATGACAAAATTAAATCCAATGGGGACGCATGATAAACTGACCTCCCTGTCGACTTACCACGACCGTGATGTAAAACTAACAGGCCGAAAGAGGTCGCGGAAGACTTCCGCGCAGCCACGGTAACTTATCAGGGCCGCTAAAAAGTCCAATGAGAACACTCCGCTGTTTAATTGGGCTAGATGAACGTGAAATATCCTGCATAGGTCAAAGGTGACTGTGCACAGCGCCCGCGATGTTTGACATTCTGCCAGTTTCGAACAGCGAATTCACTGTTCAGTCGCGGAATTTAAGTCGCGGAATTTAAGTCGCGGAATTTAAGTCCAGGTGGGAACGCAAGGTAGAATTACACCAAAGCCAGTCACGGTAACTTTCCGCGTGGCCACGGAAGAAAAAGTCCAATGGGAACACGACTTTAGACATCAGACATACATGTACATGTTCATATCGTTGTGTCAGTGCAACACAGTCATACCTCAATTTTGTAACAGCATTACATTTCGCACAAATTTTATAATTCACATCATATTCTATTTTATCACAGATTTAACTTATCTTTGTTTATAAACAATTTTGAGTTGTAAGTAAACATGAAGATCACTTTGTTGAATTGTTTTGTTGTAATTAGTGTATGATGTGTGTTTAAATTAAACTATCTTACCCATATTGCTTGCTGAACATAAATATATTTCAGCTGGGTGTTTTAATGGCCAAACCCTTTTAAATCTAATACACTACAAGAAATCTTTTTCATCACATAAACATAAAATTACAGTTTGGTACTACTTGAAGATTTCACAGTTACATACATGGCTGGGATTGGCACTGCCCCCCCCCCCCCCCCCCCCCCCAGGAATTAAAGCAATTTTCAAAGAAATGGCTACCACTGTTTGAGAGAAGTGTCAAGCAAGAAGAAAAAAAGAAAAAAAATATTTCTTTTGAAATAAAATTGCATCAAATGTAAAAGAATATAGAGTGACGGTGGGGTTAAAAGTCCCAAGGAATGTCCCGGGGTTATATTTCCTGGAAATTGGCTCAGTCATGTGAAGTGTGTAAGGTATAGGATGTTATAACCATTCCACAACACAGACAGGTTGTTATTTGAATGTGATTTGTAGCTAAATTATTACATGAAGAGTAATATCCGTGAAGAGACTCATCAGGTCTGTAACACTAATGATGGTTTATCATTTGGCAAGACCATCAATTAAAAAGGGGTCAGAAAGCGCTAAGGTTTTACTGCTGACATCAGTTTCACTGGTCAAAATCCAGCTTGTTTAAAGAGACTGATGCTTTGCAGTTGATGAAATTTTGCCAGGAAACTGACCAGAAGCTGGATGTTGAAAAGCGAAACTATTAGCAGTCCCCCGATCCTCTTGACTTTGTGGTCTTGCCAAAAGAATTAACCATCATTAATGAAGAGTATTAAGTCAAAAACCAAAGACAAGCAGAGAGTCATCAAGATTTGTTATGTATGAAATGAAGACTACTTGCAGACACTACTGCATCAGTAGCCAGCCATGGAATTATCCACTTACTCTGTGTGTAAGATGTTAATTGCCTTCTTGTACTTACATATACCTTAGAAATTCACCATCTTATGGTTTACATGTTTCGGCCTACATGCTTGAAGTATACACTGTAGAGATGGTACCAAACATTGGTTGCCACTGAACAGTGAGTGTGATCATAGAGAAAGTCTGTGGTCCTTTCTCTATGGTGTGATCTGTACCTACATGTAAATGTACATGTACATGTACCTTATACATTTACCATCTTAAGGTTTAGATCCTGCATGCTTTAAGTATACACTGTAGGTGTATATCGTAAACTTGGGTGTGATTACTTGCTATACGACAGTTACGGGTTGAATTGCTTCTAATTGGCATTCCCGTACAAAGACATTGACAAAATAGGGAGATGCCAACATAAGGCTACAGATAGCTTGGTTGGTAGAGCGCTGGCAAATAAATCCAGAGGTCGCAGGTTCAAGTCCTGCTCCAGTCAATTTTCTTTGTTCAACCACAATAACATTTACCAAGTCAGCCTTCCTGGTGGTTTATTACTTCAAATTTCTGCTTGCAAAAATGGTACATGTGACATTGCATATTAACTGGTAACCTTATTCTGGTAAGAATAGTTTTGTCGTGTTTAGCAATTTTGCGTGCTTAAGCAGCTCTATTAAATTGGGCCAAGGAAATTAAGAAGAGAAAAAAATACATCACTTGGTTTTGGAAGAAAAAAAGTAATTGTCACCTTCTTTTTTTCTATAAACACACCATGCAATCAATCTGTGAAACCACCATATTCCGTTGTCACATTTTAGTGAAAACAACGACAAATTATTGATGTTTTGTGCACCTTTGTATTGGTATTTGTTTATTCACATTCCATTCGTGGCCCTCAGGCCAAATTACTAGAATGTTATAATATAAAAAACATTGAAATGGCACATTTAAAGATACATGTAAAACACCCAAACATTGCTAAAAATCCTTAAAATGAATAGGTGAAATAGGGTCCTGCCATAACAAATGACCATGTTAAACTAAATTAAAACAATAGGAGAAAGGTTCACACCAAAACTTGTAAAACATATGTATTAATATGTAAAGGGTTAATTAATTTGGTTGCAGTAATAGAAATTATTTTTTTTAGACAAAAAAAATGTTTACATATCCTGACTTCAATTACATTTTATTTGATATTCAGGATAGAGTTTGGACTTACACTGTACCACAACAAAAATTTGCATTACCACTACCACTTCCACAATAACACTATTAATTTTTTATAATGGTAAAATTCGTTGATAAATTAGACACTCATAAATAGGCATTTCTAAAGAACATCCTACATAGAGTGCCTGGCGTCTAGCTGCAGTCAACTTAATAGGGTTTACGTTCCATTCAACCTTACATCTTTGATTGAACACCGGGTTGTATATGCCATCCTTATGACTTTAGATTTAAGCTCAGACAAAAATAACCCTGACTTTTGTGTTTAGCCACAATGGCATCTCAAGTGCAATGCTACACAGAGAAACCAATTGAGTCTGGTCCCTAATAGAATCATAAATACCTAAACAAACATCCAATGGATCTATGGGCAAAGTTCCATGCCATAGGAAGAGCCATCCAATGAAATACAACACGCTCTCATGGATAAACACAGTATAAAGGTGTCACGGCTGGATTGGATTTCCAATATTTGTTTATTCAGTTTCTGGCATTTTCTTTTCTTTACAAAGAGATAAAAATCCACATAAGGACAGAATGGAATTGATCTGGTCTGTGTTATGCAAACAAAACCTTTAAGGTATTTACATCTGGGGGAAGATAACGGGAAATTATTATCCTGTAAGTAAGGAGGGACTATCTGCACGCTTGAACCTTCCCCGCGGTGGCCGGATGAAGATGGAGCTTATTTTAAGCCACATGTAAGAACATTGAGACCTATCTCATGAGAAATAAATTACAATATTGTTTAAGACTCTGGAATAAGGCTGAAATTAAGATGACTATGAATGGATGAAACAGCCTGACAATGTCATTAGTTTGTAACAACAAAAAAGACTTTTATTCAAATTCGGCAAAATTCTAATATTTATGAAAATATCCAAGACTCCTGGTGTTGTCTGATATAATTACATATCAAATAATAAACCACAAGGGAAACTGACTGGGTAAATTTTAAATGATTTTGGGTTTAACAAGGAAAAATTTACTAGAGCAGGATTTGAACCAACGACCTCCGGATTGACGTGCCGGCGCTCTACCAACTGAGCTATCTAGCCCTATGATGGCGGTCTCCCTATTTTGTCAATATCCTTGTTCGGTGGGTGCCCTTGTTCCTTGTTCGGTGGGAGACTGCCATCATAGGGCTAGATAGCTCAGTTGGTAGAGCGCCGGCACGTCAATCCGGAGGTCGTTGGTTCAAATCCCGCTCTAGTCAATTTTTCCTTGTTAAACCCAAAATCATAATTACATGAACGCATTTATGTACACAATTGTGTTTTGTTGTTAAATATCCAGCAGTTTCTTTAAACATAGACTTATATTCAGTATCTCTTTTCAAATTTGCATTTTAATCCTTCCTCTTTGATTATTTGCAATATGAATGCTTTTGTTTTAACTATTTTTGCCACATTTTTATCTGATTATTTCTGATCTTTATTATGCGTTTTGTGTCTGTAGCTGTTGCCATGTTCCCGGTTTGTCTGTCCTTTGTTGTGTTGGGGTATTTGTTTGTTTGTTTCTTTCTTTCTTTGTTTGGCTGGTTTCTACAATATTCTGCTAATCAAAGCAGTCTTAAGCTCTACTTATTCAGTTTGTTGAAAGGGAGGGTACACTTTTGGTAATTACTCCAAAAATTAATGACCATCAAAACTTACTTGGTAAAGAGCACTGGAGAGCTGTTGATACTATAACACATTGTTAGAAACAATACCCTTTGAATTAATGTAGTTTTAGAGAACAAAGTATTTTTTCACCACAAAATTTGAATCTGAGAAAGGCTTCAGGCAAGAAGCCTTTCTCAGGCATCTCAAAGCACACAACTCTATGCAACAAGGGTGGTTTTTCTTTCATTATTTTTTTGCAACTTTGATAACCAAATGAGAAAAAAAATATTCACAGGTTAGTTATTTTATGCATTTGTTGGGCTACACCAAGTGAGGATACTGTCTCTGACAATAGACTGTGCAAGTCTTGCGCGCATTCGAACTTCCGGGACCATAGTGGTCCCAACCATATGGAGTTTTACGTGGGCAAGATTTTGTTTCGTCAATTATTTTAGTTTAGCGTAGGTTATGACCTAGGTTATGACTATGTTGTTGGGAATGTAATACTTAGTGATAACAACATATGAAAGTAAAACCAATTCAACAATATAACGAAGAAAACCCAAGAATTAAACTTGACCTCAGCTTCCGGTTATTGCACAAAATTAAGAATTTTGTGCTCGCCTCCGATCATAAAACTTACGTAAACGCTTGTTTTGGATGCGCAATTATAATCGCCAGATGCTGTAATTGCAAAGCAAACCCTTTTCATTGCAGTCTATGGTTGTTGAGGTGTCAGCATCCTCTTTAAACTGCGATACGGGTCCATTTAAGACCCGTTTGACCTTCACGAATCCGCGTAAGGGGTTTCTAAAAAGTTAACATCAAATAGGCATCCTTGTCCCAGAGTTTTAAAAATGTTTTCAATAATAATATACACACTATTGTGATTTTTTTTTCAAAAGCTAAAACTTTTCATAAAATTGAAATGATTTATTTTTGTTGTTCAGATTTTGTCATGAGATATATTTTAAAACAAAGATTAAATTTCAGAAATAAAAATGTTCTTCGTTTGACGTGTTTCTCGTTCGGATACGCGCGAGACTTGCACAGTCTATTACCAAAAGTATGCCATGCATTTAATCTGTATGTACATTTTATTATTGTTATTTTCCAAAGGTATGAAAATACATGTATCTGAATTGATTTAAATTTAACACCTTGAAAAACAACGTTTTCCATTCAGCATAAAAATATTCCTTGACGAATCGAAGACAACAACATTTCATGGAAAAAAATAATTTTGGGGGTTTCCAAACTTTAAGTTCTTATGTTGATTTTGTCAAATCAGAAACAATCTAAACTTGTCATCAAAATCCCTAGATTTCTAGTCAACTGATTTCTGATGAAAACTTTCACAGGTTAGTTGTACACATTATAGTTTTTTAAATGAATGTACAATTAAAAAAACTACTGAATTTTTAATTCCTTTATCTAAAAATGGATTTCCAATCTGGTGAAAATAAGTAATTCTGATGAAACTGACACAAATCGACAAATAAAAATAGTGGAGTTTATTTCACATCATCACTTAATAAATCCAATCAAACCGGTATGCTGATGTCCTTCATCTTAAGGACAAGGCTAAAAACGAGACCAGATTGAGAGGCATTGCCATGGCAACGCATCAATGAAAGTCAGATTTCCACCCTAATGCATCTCAAGGTTGCCATGTTTACTAGATTTGACATTGCACTATACAATAGGCTATGGTTGTTGGCTTCTGTTAGGTGTACATAATTAACTGATGATTAAAACAGACTTCTTGGGGGCAATAAAACCTCCTCCATTACACAGTCACCACATGTTTCTAGTGTACGCCTGTTGAATATTTACATGTGATTTATTCTGCTGTGAATCAGAGCACACTAACATGTAGACAGTTAAAGAGAAAATGTTTCATTATATTTGGAAGAGTAAAGTAATTCAAATCCTCCAGTTTTCAATAAACCTACATGTACCATTCAATCAAACAAAAAGCGTGAACTCTCATTGAACAAAATAATCGCGGTTAAATGAGAAAATAAAAAAAAAATCTTTTGCTAGAAGTTTTATATCTGGCTTATTATGATTGCATTGGGGTTTTGAATTCAACACCTTTTCAATTGCATATATCTCAAAATCAGTTTTACATGCCTTTCAAAGGCTATGTTATTGACAAATATCTGAATATTCCATTGATGAAATGAATAAATGATATAGTTTTTACAATATTTATTTTCAACATATTGCTCTTATGCAACTAGCTAGCTTCACACTGAATCAGAGTCAAATCTGGGACTTGGGCTAGAGCTTGTCACACAGACTAAAAGACTCAGACCAGGACTTGACTTGGGCCATAGAGCAAGTCCTTACTTTATGCTTGGACTAGGTTACCACAACTCAGACTTGAGTTACATCAGTATAAAGACTTGACTTGTACTATAGCTTACCATAACTAAGACTTGAGTTACATCAGTATAAGACTCAGATTAGGACTTGACTTGTATTATAGCTTACCATAACTAAGACTCGAGTTACATTAGTAAAAGACTCCGATTAAGACTTGACTTGTATTATAGCTTACCATAACTAAGACTTGAGTTACATCAGTAAAAGACTCAGATTAAGACTTGACTTGTATTATAGCTTACCATAACTAAGACTTGAGTTACATTAGTAAAAGACTCCGATTAAGACTTGACTTGTATTATAGCTTACCATAACTAAGACTTGAGTTACATCAGTAAAAGACTCAGATTAAGACTTGACTTGTATTATAGCTTACCATAACTAAGACTTGAGTTACATTAGTATAAGACTCAGATTAAGACTTGACTTGTATTATAGCTCACCATAACTAAGACTTGAGTTACATCAGTAATAGACTCAGACTTGACTTGGACTAGGTTAGCACACCTCAGACTTGACAACAAAGAACCTTGTCTGACATATTCTTGGCAATACATCAAAAAAACATAGCTTAATATTTATTTGATTATTATCTTGAGCACTGCAGATAATGTAAACATATTTACTACTACTCTTTGTGACATTATGTACTCAAGATTAATGTTGGAATTGTGTGACGGTAAACCACCATACAGGAGCTATGACCAGTGCTTCATGCACATGATAACTCTTGAAAACTCTTCCCTAAGATCCCCATGTATTTGATTTTTTTTTTTTTAAATAAGACTTGGACTCCACTTTATGCACTTCATGACTACTGCTGCAGTGATGCACACATTTAAAAAAAAAAGAATCAGAATTTCCAGTGCATCACTATCATTCCCTTCAAGAAACTCTGCTATACATGTATGGAATAAATATTTGATAATTTTGGTATGGACCTACCTGAGTTGTAACACTTGGCTGAACCTTTGCAAAATGTAGAACCTTTATTTATCAAATGTGATGATTCATTTGCAAGAAACTCTGATCATTTTTTTTCTTCCTATATTACACATTTTTTTTCTAAGCAGGAGAAGTGATTTGTGTTTGTAATTCACAGGCCCTCTGAATCAAGAAGCAATTTTCAGCATTCGTATGTAGAGATGATATCTCCTTTAAGCCTTACCACTCGACAGCCAGGAACGAACCCTAACACTTATTCATCATTCTGGAGTGTGACAATACATAACACTTTCAGTGACTACAGTATAGAAGGAGAAAGCACATACATTATTATGGATGAAGTCTCCTTTATGACATCAGAGTAAACAGACGAAAGAGTAATATTTCTCAATTCACATGAAGAAAGGTGCATTTTTGTTAGGCTAGGGCAAGGTAATGCAGTGTTCATGGTGGATAAAATCATTTATCAACAATACATGCATGCCAGGGTCTCTTGGAGTTCTTTGCATTAAACCAATGCTCCTCTCCTCAAGTCATGTTTGAACAACCTCTACTTCAGTACAAACCTTTTTTCTACTTACTTTTAATGTCCCTTTCCCCTTTTAATAAGGCTACATCAAAGAAAATGTGTGACTAATATATCTGCTTTGTATTTTAACAATAAAACAAATTGCTATATTTTCTATTGTCTTCGTAGCCCCAGTTACTTTGACCTCTCTCTTGCAGTCAGACTTGTCAATGACTAAATAAGCTACATGTGATGTGCACTATCGAATAAACCACATGCAGTCACTTTCTAAAATGAGGATTTCAATGACTTACAGACTAGGCTTAAGTTTTATAAAAAAACCTCCACTGAACTGCAGGACTTGTAGCTCAGCACTCTCACTGGACCAGAAATTATTTATTACAAGACCCAGCATATTTCTTCCTTTCTTTTTTTCTATTTGTGAACTTACAGGAGAAGGTCGGGAGTTTACAAATTTAAGAATGTATTAGATCTTAATACATGATGTATTGTACATTAAAAACAAGCAGTAGGAAAGGCCCAGTGCAGCCACAAAACTAAACAAAACTGAAAAGTTATAACATAGAATTTGGCAAGTCCAACTAGCTGTTTTATTTCAATCTTGTATGTTCTTAAGCATTCATAAAAATGTTGTAAAAAACACCAAATACATCGTACCTGACCTGATATTTTCACTCATTTCAAGAGGGCAAGAATGTTTTTCCTTAGTAAAAAGCATCAAGGAACCAAGACAGTGACTAGGGGTATGGAGGCCATTACCTCTGTTGCCTCCATGAAGTATCGGGTCTGTATTCCTTACACGTACATGTAACTGCTTCTTGATATTAAATATTCCACTTTCTAAAAATACCATTGATTCAGTAAATTATTTTTTCTAAATGCTAAATACTATTTCTTTTACAATAGTATCCATAAATTGTTACGGTTCCCCAGTCAGCAGCTGGAAAACGTTGCATTATTCATCTGAAAGAAACATCTGCTTACATGGCTTAACAATAACTCCATCCACACAGCCTCAATATTTTGATTGATGGAGATATGTTAGAAGTACAATCAATTATATCAGTACAACAGCTATGGCTGACAGTTCTGTACAACACATTTATTAAGAGTACAATGATCGCCCCGCTGTGTTTCTTCCATACTCTCAACAATAAAACCTATGGTGTGAAGTACACATACCTAGTATTCCCAAATCATCTAGTAGAATAGATAGTTCCCAGTAGACGCCATCTTTACGGGCAAATCGCATTTTGGTTTGCAGGCGCGTCAAGCGCTCAAATTATTAACGCAGCCGCGTCATTCACTAACCAATCATGCAATGAGTTTGGTGAAATGTGCGCGTGCTGCACGCCGTTCTCACGCGTAACGCATGACTGTGTGTTCCAAACTGCCTGTAAAGATGGCCGACTTACGTCATATTGCAACCTATCTATTGGTAAAGTGAAGTATGTACATCTAATTACTGTTTTTTGTCTCTCTCTTTTATGTGTGTGGTGCATAAACTTCAATGCAGTCTGTTCTTCATTTCAGCTTAAAAATGGAAAAAAGTAAAGATCACCCTTTCAAAACTTTGTATTTATTTATTCATCATTTAACTAATCAAGCCTAATTTCAGGGGGGTGGGGTGGGAGGGCTGATAATTGGTAAAGGCCCCATCACACCGAACTTGTTCTCACTACGTTATGAAAAATGGAGCCGAACAGGCTTAAAGTGTGTAAACGGAGTGGACGTAGTAGCAACTTTTTACGATCTGTTTACGAACTTCATGGACGGGCTCGGACAGGCTTGATCGAGAATGGTGCTCCAGAACTTTGAGCCTGCTCAAAATTTTCGGGCGACCATCCCGTCCTGCAATTAGATGGAGTGGCAACGTACTTAAAACAAGATGGACGTACTACGAACGGAATTGCCGTACTTGGAACGAAGTAGAACTAGTTACGAACCGGTTTAAACTGACTACAGACGGGCTTGGACTGAGTTGAACGGGCAATTTTACCCGATCTGAAATTCGGGTCACATTATAGACAATCATTGTCCGGCCAAAGCTATACGTTCTAGCCAGACCGCAACCCATTTCATGATTTTTTTAGGACGGGTTCGGAGCTTCAGACGTTTTGAGAACTAGTTTGGTGTGACTGAGGCTTAAGATAGTTAGCTTAAAGGACATTGAACTTTTGTGATGAAGCCTAATGTGTTGGATTCAATCTGAGAGTGAATTACATTCAATGCCGGAAGAGTCCTATTCCGAGGCCGAATAAATAGGCAAGACTTTCGGACTGTATTGGCACTTGGCAGCTACTTGTGTTGGTTTAACAACACATCACCTGACTTTCAAATAATTTTTATGAAAGTTCAAGTTGTGACCAAAATAAAGCTTGGGAAAGTCAGCTTTAATTTCTTGTGTAGGCCTATACCTTGAACACAAATTGTGTAGAATTTGTATTCTCTAAAACTAATTTACTTCAGAGGATATCGTTTCTAACCATGTTTTGTAGTCTCAACAGATCTCCAGTGCTCCTTTACCAAGTCGGTTTTTATGGTAATTCATTTTTGGAATAATTACCAAAGGTATTGTCTCCCTTTTAACATAGTTTATGGCTATACAAAACTATATCATATTGTTGGGTAAGTAATATTTTGCCCTTACATACTTGAAAGTGAAATAACAGTAACAAATCAACAACGATAAGACTTGACCTCCGTTCAGGTTATACTTATAAACAATTATAAATTTTGCCCAAGATCATGTTATCATTAAATCTATGTATTGGTAACACAAATTTGGGCATGATTAGCAAATGGGGTAACTAAGAAATAAGCATCCGCGTCCCAGGTTTGATTTTTGTTTAATGTTAAATTTAGCAAATTAATTGTACTAGATGTATTTATAACAAATTGCAATGGACATTTTTATTTTCAAGAACTTTGTACAAGTAGTATTTAAAAAGGAATATTGGATTTCAAAACAAATATAGTCTTATTGTAATTTTTTTCTTGTTCTGGACATGTGTGAGATTTGCACAGTCTACTCCTACGTGTATTGTATAAAGGGTATCAAACAGACCTAGGGTCGATTCACAAAGAGCCAAGATTGATCTTAAGTGCGAACCACTCTTAATTGCTAAGCAAAGAGTGATGTCACAATACAAATCACTATGGTAATACTGACAACTCATCTCAAGATGAATCTTAGTGCTTTGTGAGATCGACCCGTGCATTCGCCCGGTTCACTATCTTTGTAAGAAACACTCTGTGCTCATTAATTTTTCACATACACTCACACACACACACACGCAAACTTGTATACGCCTGCAATCGTGGACCTCCTGTTGTCCCTCTTTTGTTTATACTCTAACTTTTTTGCAACAGCTCCCATTGGTTTTGTACACGTTTTCCAACCGTGGACCTTTCCCGAACCGTGGACCTATTGTCCTCTTTTGTTATAGGTCCCCAGTTTGAATGTGTATACCTACAGCCGTACAAATCCGGTTTGTGTGGTACTGCTATTGTTCTATTATTCCCTTTTCTGAAGAATTACCTTGTGGGGCCCAATTGTTCCTATTGAAATTACCTTGTGGGGTCCATTGTTCCATTGTTAAAAGTACCCCGTAAGTTGGCATGTGTAAGAACGCACTCTCTTGCTCTATCTCTCCTTCTTTGTTTCAGGTTTCTAAGCTGCTATTAGATCAATCTGTTAATAATAAATTATTAATGACACTATAGACTGAATAGTCTGCTGGGATAGAAAGAAGAATCTGGAATCATCTGTCCACTTCACTAATTGATCAACACAATTTGTTCCAGCTTATTAGGGCCAATTTTAGGCTAATTCTGTTAACGGTTAGCGGACTCACAGGGTGGGTGCATTCTTGTCTAGGGCATTGAACGCTGTTGAGACTAGGGCAATTTGCTTCCATAACCTAGTTCTTTGACTTGGTGCTCCTTGAAAGATTTCTGAGAACCTGCCTATGAAAAAAGGTGACCTAATAATTATGTCTTGTCAAGGTTGTTGATGTTTTGTTAACAACTATATGCCATATCTCTCTTTCATGGTACGTGCATCTACCTATTCTACCTCAATTCGCTACTCTCATCTGCTTACAGAAGGTTAATCAAATATTACACATTACTTCACTAAAATAAGGTATTTCACAAAGGAATATTTAATGGGGCTCTTCAACACACACGGTTCGAAGTATTCCTCTTGGATTATTTAAGGCATGGTTAGAAAATAGTAAGAAAACTTGGGTTAACAAAATATTCACATCATTTTAGACCAAAACATATACTCCTATCTCAAAATCATTGGGGGGAAAAAATCCAGGAATAGGAACACTCTATCTGAAGTGCTTTTGTCCTTCTAAACATATGGATGTTGTAATGGGAATTGTTTTTACTGCCTATAAACTTATGGTGCAACTAAAAATAAGGGAAATATGGTCTGCCACTCGAAATACAATACTGCGACAATGTAGGAAAAGCATAAATGGAACCTGCTGAACACAAATGGCAGTTGTCTCCACTTGTCTCTGCATACACCAATGGCGTTTATATCTTCTCTTCACAAGAATATCTTGGAAAGCAGGTTTTCCATTCAACACCGGTATAAATAGAATCAAAAGTGATTTCATTAAACGCCTCCTCACTGCCTCGATAAATCTGTTTAAATCTCTGTCTGCTAGTGCTCCCGCAGTCTATAACCCTGTCTCTTACACTTGACTCTCAAGCAAAATATGCTGACCCTGGGAGAAAACAGACTACGGTATCGATCCACCCTTCAGGGTAAAGTGACGGACTAGAAGCTTGGATGCCGCTTTGCATTCAAAAGCAGAAAAGGCTTGATCAAAAAATTCTATGCAAGCGTGGTTTGGAATGAGAATGAAATCTGCTGTGTCCATGAGTTGTATTGCGACCAACCTTGGCAAGGTGTAGCTTATTACTTAGTTGATTTATGACATATAGCTAAAGATACAATCATTCAACACACCTACACTTACCCAGTCTTCTTATCAGCTAGTGTGCATACTACTAATTACTAGACTCCAAATCTCAAAATTATGTGTTGATGGTTTTTCATATGCTCTTTCTAAAACTGTGGTGATTATAGAGACAGATAGGCAGCCTGAATAATATTTATGACGGAATAGTTTCTCCGTTATTTGGCGTGTTGTGGCCGAGTGGTCAAGCACATCGGGTTCCTCAAGCTCATAAGTTTCTGATCAGCAAAGTGCCGGTTCGAGTCCCGGTCTTGACACTTGTGTCCTTAAGCAAGACAATTAATTGCTCCGTCCTTCAGATGGGATGTAAAGAAGTAGGCCCCAGTGTTTTTGGCAGTGGCTGCAAAGTGTGCAACAGCACTTTGTAAGCACTTATAAGGTGCTACATAAATTCGGTCTCAAAATTCAAACAATTAAAAAACCTGTCCTAAAAGTTTCTCTTTGTTCAAGCACCTTGAGTAGGCCTACCTTATTATTATTATATTTTTAAAAATGATGCAGACGCTTATTGTCATGTGCGTGGAAGAAGGACGCAACGAAAAGTTAACGAAGAAAGGTTTTAAGCAATTAAAGTGCACAATTGTGTTTCAAGAAAACTGAGTGTGAAAATTTGGTCGGTTTTCTGCCATTCATTAGTCATCATAGGAAGGTTTAATTCTGCATGGGAATAAGAAAATATCTCTTTGGGGTAATTCTAGCATCAAAAATATAACAGTAATGCCACTATTTTTTATTTTGGGGGGGGGGGTCTGGGCCATGTTATTGATTTTGGTCATTTGTTACTGAAAACATTTATTTTGTGGGCCTGGAAGGAGCCTAACGCCCTTCTTCCGGGCGTAGAGCCTTACGCCCTTCTTCGGGCACACGGTATGTTCCTTCCACAACCCAGTGACTGGATGAACCAAAACAATGAACCAGTCCATTCACAAAATTCATCTAGTTCACTCCTACATTTATTGGTTTGAAGTTATACTTGCATAATCCATACATCTACATTTGCTCTTGTTTGCTGTTTTGAACCCTTTTGGTGCCTCCAATCAACTCTATTTGTCTTTAGACTGCACACTCATCTGATGGCAGTCCATGTGGGATGTTCAAAGACTTAAGGGTGAATCCCAATGTGATCTGTTATGTCAAGTATAAACTGAATTTGTTTTGATAAGAGGATGAACTAGATAAGGTTGCCAAACAGAACTACTTCAAAACTAAGAACTTTAGGTCATTTTGAGATAATAAACTTGATCTTGCAAATAACAATCACACTTTAAGATTTCTATTAAAAAGAAATTTTTAAAAACTTTCCAAAAAACCATTCAGCATTATTTTCTGAAGCACAAATTAATGATCTTTTCATTTGTTAGCTTCCAACAAAAGTGGGCAATGTGCTACTCACACTATACTAACCACATCATCAGAAATACAGTTTTGATAATGATTTTGAAATGTAATATTTTGAGACATCAAGTCATGAAATAATTATTTGTGATTATTTGGTCAAGTGGTGGATGTACCACAAGTGCGGGTAACCATAGAAATGCCCATCATGCCATTCATTCATGTCTCAAAATCTTACTTTCTATTCCCCTCTCGGTGTACATGCTGGGTGTATTTTATATATTTCTAGTTTCTTTTTAATTGTTTTCTTTTCCCTATTGTGTTGTGCTTTTTCTACGAGTTAATTTGTAATCTTGTTCATTACCCTATATTGCTCCTTTTGAAATTATTATTTCTTTATTTTATTTAGTTTTATTGATTTAACTGTTAACTAACTCACAAGCCTATAGGCTGTTTTTTATACCATCTAGGCCCCCCCCCCCTACAAAAATATTGAAATAATTTACATAAATAAACAAATCCACCTGTATTTCCAAGCCCATGTGATGTGCAGCCTCTTTATACTCAGTAGTAGCTTTTAGGGAGCCGAGTTACCAGAATTTGGGTTGAAATTCCACTCTATGCCTATCCTTGGCCAAGACTCAACATTCATAAAAAATCGGCAAAATATGAACCTATATGATCAATGGGTTTCTAATATGCATTTTGTATCTAACATGCATCAAACAGACCATATGGAGGGAAGGGGTAAATGAATCAAATTCCCACATGTATATTTATTTCCCTTCAGTATCTCCACTTGCTTAGACAGTATGTACGTTAACATTTCATAAAAATGCCAATAATTATGGGGTTTTTTTAAGGGTGGGTATACCTTTGGTAATTACTCCAAAAGTTAATTACTCCAAAAGTTAATGACCATAAAAACTTACTAATGGTAAAAAGCACTGCAGCTGTTGATAATGTATAACATTCTGAGAAACAATTTCCTTCAAAGGAATGTGGTTTTAGAGAGGGATTCAAAATCATTTCAATCTGAGTAACGTTTCTGAATGAAATTTTTCTCATAGTGCGTCTTCCAATTCGTCAGCAATTTCACGAAGGGCCAAAAACCTGAAAAATCGATAAAAAACTAATTTTGACTTTTTGGGTGGATTCGACTAAGGTGATTGGGATCTAACTATTTACGAAGTTATAGGTCTCAAAATCGTCTAGTTTCTTAATTACGCTAAGTTGATGAATGACAAAAACCTCAAGAACCTGGAATTATGTTTTCACGAAGAGCCAAAAACCTTTTTGTAAATTTTTTGTATACCTTACCACGTTGATTTACAGTTGGCACAGTGCCAATCATGAGCGCGCCGTCTTTTGCGTTTTCACGAAGAGCCAAAAAGTGTATTGCTCTAACGCGTGGAATCCCTTGGCACGGTGCCAAACGTGGGTGCTCCGGCTTTTGCGTTTTCACGAACAGCCAAAAAGTTTATACACGACGCGCTGCACACAGAGCACGGTTTGTAACGTTTTCACGAAGAGACAATTTTGTTAATTAAATAAATACTCATTAATTAAACACGTTATGGACAAAATTGAAACAGATTTGTATGATTTAGGATCTCTACTTTCCTGACATGTAAAAATGTCCAAGATAAGATTTCGAATAGTATACCAACCAGTAGTTTCAAAATAAGCTAAACTTCAAACGCGGTTTTCTCAGAACATATATTTTTGACTGCAGGGGACTTTTTTGCCCTTCGTGAAATTGCTGACGAATTATAGATTATTCTTCATGCGTGGACATAACTTCTCTACTTCTCCACATTTTTGCGATATTTCAAAAACGCTACCACCTTTTGAAATTAAATTTTTCACCAGTTCATTTTATTCTAAAAATCTTCGTTTATATAGGATTAAACAATCAAACAGTTAAAAAAAGCATAAGGCATACTTATCAAACATATAAATTTGTATTTCCATTGTGAAAGCTATTGGGAATCTCCTCCTCATTTAAACAAGTATTTCCATATGTGACGGATCAGAACACTCCCCTTACTTATTTTTCATTAATAGTTCCACTCCCTACACCCATCCACTGACCACCATTGTTACTTACCACTTTCTTTGTAATGCTAATTTAACAACCAAATCGTAGCGCCCTCACAGCCACGTACCACACTTTCACAGGACTCAACCTTCAGTAAACACGCCTTTATTCCTCTCCATGTTTCAGGATTGTCAGTGACGAAATAAAGTAATTACACGCAAATCAGAAAGTACAGAAAGTAAAAGCCGTGTCCTCGCCTGTACCCCGGGTCACACATATATAAAAGAAACCATCAAATAAAGAACCTTATCATTAAAGAACCAATGAACAATCCTTTTTTTACAAATAATTAGTGTTGGATTCTTGGATTTCTTGTGTACTTTATAAAGGAACAAAAAAAATCAAACAATTGATCTTCAACTTATAAAGTACACACTTATACTAGCTGGGACCATACAGCTGTTTCAGAGAAAACAAATTTCGCAACAATATTCCACTACGCACAATTAGCATTAAACCAGTCACAAATGGTACATGTGATGCAGCAATTGAGATGATAATTTTTAGTGGGAAGTTTTAAACTAAAACTTTCAAACAAAAAGTTCATTCAATCAATGGTGGTTCAAAATTATTCCGCATAAAAAAAGTGGTTTATTATTTGATAAAACAACCTGGTTAAGGATGACAAATGAAACAAGTTCAACCATTCAGCAAACAAACTCTTGAATAATGACATCTAGAATTCATGGAACTATTCCTCAGTGACCACATCTGGAAATCATTGAATAATTTTGGAGGACATTGGCACAGTGGTGCTATCAAATGAGGCATACATTCAACTTCATTATATAAAGATTGAAAAAACAGCATTTACATACAATGTGTAATTCAAGTATGCACTCAATCTGAACAATCAGCAGTTCAAACTTGATTTAACTTGATGGATTAAAAGGTAGAGCAAGGTGCATTTCAGCTTTTAAAAACACTCTGCTTACTTCATTTTACTTTGTATTAAAGGGTCTCTATACTTCTGGTAAAACACAAAACAGAAAAGCTCACAGATTTACATTAAACTTACATGGTTTAAAGATAATGATGATAGAAAGCTTCCCTTGAAATATTACTGGCTAAGGTGCTGTAGTTTTTGAGAAATTAGTAAAACAATTAGTTTTGATCTCATGAGTCGAAAACTCGATGTTTGAAAACAGTGAAAACACTTAAGGTTTTTCCCCACTTTTTTCTGGTGATTGCAATGACCGATTGAGCTTAAACTTTCACAGGTTTGTTGTTTCATGTTTATGTTGGGATACACCAAGTGAGGATACTGGTCTTTGAAATTTACCAAAAGTATAAACTCCCTTTAATGAGAAGAAAGATATGAAAAGGGCCTTACAGTTATTTCAATCTTTCTATCATCAAAGTGATAAGCACCTGTAACCCATACTAGGCCTTAAAAGATAAGCCTACCCTACCTGTCTAGAGAAGATGAAGAAGAAATTCTCAGCTCCAGATAGGGGAGGAAAAACTGAAATAAAGTAAGGCACAATCAGGTGGGGACTAAAAACCAAATCTACTTACTCCAATTCAAGGCAGGTTTCGACCTGGATACACAAGAGGTTAAAGGTTTATGTATGTTTTTTGATGAATTCTGTAACGTTTCCGGAATCTGACAGTTATAGAACTTTACCCCAAGGGATGGCTCTTTCTAGAAAATCTTTATCCGAATAAGTAGGGCCTATGCAGTTTCAACTAAGTTGGTACAAATCGTCGCGCGTACCACGAACCGACCTAACTGACAAAAATCACACACTTTTGCAATTTTTTTTTTTTACAAATTATTAATATACTCATTACTGTTAACATTTTCAGCAAGTTTCAGTACTAAATACGTAATAGTTTTGTAATTACACTAATTACTAAAAACGACGTATCACTAGATTTGCCGTTTTGTCTTTTCACAAAGTGACCTATCTAGATACGCCACTTTACCAATGATGTACTATGTGCTACAGCGCGCGCAGTTCGGGCGCGCGTGTAAAATTTGCGTACCACGAACTGACCTAACTCAAAGCGTGGTATTTTCACAAAGTGACCTAACTAGATACGTCTCTATTGTGCATTGGTTTGTACACGGCGCTCTGCGGGCAAAACTCGGATTTTAATTTTCACAAAGTGACCTATCTGTTTAGGTATTATTTACTAATTAAAATAGTTGCGGGGATTAAATGAAATTGACAGTTCTGTATTAATAAAGTAGTCGGCTTTATGTTTGTCTTAAAAAATTGTATACAAATAGTTAGCAGAACCCGAAACAGCAGTTTGAAAAATAGTGCAACTTCATTCGTGATTTTCTCCAAACATGTTTTTTTATACTGTGTACGAGTTAGGTCGGTTCGTGGTACGCGCGACGAAATGTATCATACATGTACCTACTACCTATCACCATGAAATTCATTTTTGTTGTAACACAACGACTTTATGCAAAATCAAAAAGTTGCCATTAAGACAAAAGAGCAAATTATGTAGGCCTTAATAATTAAATTGATGACTTTTTTGCAAATAAATGTTAATAAATTCAATTTTTTTGATTTTTTTTTTAATGACAGCAAGATGGAATTTAAACGTGGTTTGTAGTAACGAGTCACTCGTATTAATAATTTTTGTCAATAATTATAAAACACTTTAAATGTTGACAATTCAAGTCTGAACAGTTTAATGTTGTAAGTTTAGAAGTTGGAACATGTTACCAATTATGAATTTATTTGCAATGTCATCATAACATTCACCATACAATACATACTTTAAAAAACACACCATTTGGTCCACCTAGGGCAGGGCTCGAAATTGACACTGGGCCCAAGGCCTGAGACCAGTTGTTTAAGCATTGGGCCAGGAAACTCACAACTGGACACGTCCAGTTGTCTTGTGTTTTTCAAGTCAATCTTTTTTGTTTTAATTGAATGCTCAAATGTTGAGACTAATGAGATCAATCTTCACTTTGCAATTTTTTTGTTTTTTGTTAAAGGTTTACAGGCTGTTATTAAAGGGTGTGTACAACATTGGTAATTGCCAAAGACCTGTATCCACACTAGATGTGACCTAAAATATACATGGAATAACAAGCCTGTGAAATTTTAAGCTCAATCGGTCTACGGAGTCATGAGAAAACAGTGACAAACCCCATTTATATGTTTTAACTTTTTTTCAATAATAAAAATAGACTCAAACTAAAGAAGTACTCAAAATTAATGGCTTTCAATGCCATTTTGTACTGGTAAATACTAAATTTTACATTTCGTTGAAAACCTTTGAAAGGAAATTGCAAGTTTATTTAAACATTTGGAAAATGTGTGGTGGTTAGAAACAGAGAAAATTCTGCCGGTATTTGGGGAATCCTGTGCTGGACAAGTTTTCCCAGCACCGACCACTGTGGGCAGAACCCTGCATGTGTGGCAATGTCAGTTTATGTAAAGCTACTGAAAAGATACAGTGGTGAATAATTAGCAAAACTGATGCTGTATGGATAATGTATTTTTGTTTGAAATCAATGCAAAGAAAAAACTTAGAAAAAGATACATAGAAGCACATAGGGGCCTAATGTACATCATAGAGGAAATAATACTTTAGAAATGGTGGTTTTTTCATCACATAAACTTGAGATGTTGTCAATTTTCTTTCATAACTTAACAGCATTTCACACTTTATCATGGGTCGGCAATTTCACTTTTGAAGGGGCATTCAGGCAACCTTCCTAGTTCCATGTGAAAAGGGACACCATAAATTCACATCAAATTAATTTTCAGATTATTAAAGATTTGATAACTATATGAATAGAGGATTTCACTTTTTTCACACCAACTTTCACTTTATCTATATAATAATAAGTACTTTGAGTTCAATACAAAAGGGAAGTGCTTAATTTTTCGGTGTGAAAAAAGACTTATCGGAAGTGTTGCATGCATGATTTGAATTGCAAAATAACCTTACATCTACTTAGAAAAACAAAATAGGACTCATATTGAGTAAAGATCTTGTTATTCCGGAATTAGTACTCAACCCCCCCCCCCCCCCCCCCCCCCCACCTGTGCAGCCTTTAATTACATCATGTCCATTTCTCATCAGTCATGTGCAAGTTTTGTGCTTTAATCAAATATGTTGAGATTATTTGGTCCAATGCACATTGCTTGTGAAGTTGAAAGGGTGGTGATAAATACGCGAGAGGCTTGCAAACTGGATTGTCTTAATATTATCATTTAATAAACAATATAACAAATGTTAACAAGCATAATCAGGTTGGCTCAGTGGTTTCTATCCCTGCACCTTTGTGGACCTCTGTTTGAATCAGAGCCTTGCTTGTGGTTTTCAGTCCCAACCTGATTGCTGGAGTTTTTCCCCAGTTGGGGTTTTCCTCCCACATCTAAAACTGAACATTTCTTCTCCTTTCCTACTCATCTTGTTATTGGCCCCAACTGCACTGTTGGAAGTGTAATAAAATTAAAATAAAAACTCAACTGAACAGGGATCACCAAAATGCTTCCAAGAGGCTTTGATATCATCATGTGGAAGCAAGCTTTTCACTGTACTTGGCAAGATATTAATAAGACACACAAACATCTTTAGTATTTCTTGCACATCATTAATGTCACTAAAATGAATGCCACTAACATTCATAAAAACACAAGCCAATCATGCATGTTATAACAAGGCAGAAGGTCACATAGACAGAAGGCAGACTGCCTGACAAAGGTCGTACAATAGCTGGGCTTATGCTGCTCATGGTTGGAGAAATTTGAGTCCCTGCTGCACCACCAACCACAAAACAGGTCAAAGAAAAGATGCATCCGCTTGGCAGAATCTGGAGTGTTTCTTTTACACTTTTAGCAAAAATTCCTTGCAGAAAGCGAGGAATTTTTTCTTGAGAAAATAGGTACAATTTTTGCTCATATGGCTAGGCATAAATTGCCTCTCCTACTGTGTCAGATAAGGTCTGGGATTTGGTGTTTACAAAGGCAGCATTTCAGATTTCAGATCTTAATTTTGCATAAAATTATATGAGGTTAATTTTACCATGGCATTTGTCCATTGCCTCTGACTTTGTCTACAGTCTTTATGTAATTTTTTAAAAAAATACAAATTTTAGGATTGAATATTAAGATTAACTCCAATTGGATTCAACCTGTAAGCTTATGGTACTAAGTATCAATCAATCCCCAAAAGGCTGTAGTCTTCTTCTGTCAAAGTTGAGAAACTAGTGTTATGTTATGGGATTGACTAGAAGAAAAAAATAACACTCAGAAATGTATGGATGCATAACGTCCACACAGGTACTTTATTGGAGCCATCAGCTTTGTGGTCACACTCCTTAACTTCACTCTTACTTATTCTCTACTTGATCCTCAGTTTTAATAAGAAAACTTCAAGGGCAAAGACAATGGTAACTTTGTCTTGACTACCCACACATAAGTCAAGCTTTCTGTGAATCCAGGATCTGACCATGACAATGATTTGGTCCTTTTTGGAATTGGGATGACCATCAGACAACACGAGTAGTGTTTGAAATCCACACAGAAATCAACATTGTTTATGTAACGTTTGATTGCCGGAATCAAAACAATTCCCTTGATACAACAGGTTTAGTGTTGAATGAAAAATATGTGGAGAGGGTGGGTTCAAAGCCAGATGGTTTAATATTTGTACATAAAATTATTGTTTATTGGTTCTCAAAGTTCCAGTCACTAACATAACGATTTATCATTTGAGAATTAAATCACCAAAGCCTTAACCTAATTTATAATCATTAATCGGCTTAATCATTATATAGCTTGAAAACATAACATTTAAAATTATATAGCCTACCACAGACAATGAATACCACAGACACTGGACAGTCTGGTGGGCATGAGTGAGAGCAGCCCTGGGGGTAAACAAACTCCTCCATAATGCAACAGCCAACAGTCTACATTTTAATTGATCAACATTCCATTTGAATAATGTGCTGCAACAATGACAATAAGTTAAATAACAATTGCATATTTATTAATTGTCAAACGACTGCCTTGACAACCGACAATAGTCACCGCATTCAAAAGGTATTGAGCTGTAACGCCAGACTACTACTAGCCGACTACAAAACAAAACAGTTTTAGCAATATCTTGTCACTGTCAACGTCGCCAAACCTGTAACACAATTTGCTTTTGATTTTAAAATACTGAACACAGCATCAAAGTATATGCTAATCACATGAGTACTTACATCATTTACAGTTAGGGTCCTTTGAAGCTAAATCATGTGCGAGTGCCGACTGTGTTTACAATTTGTAGCCAACATTGTACTCTACCAAACGAGATATACATCCGTAACAACGAGGTCTAAATCGCACAATGCTCTAGCTATTGTTGTACACACACAATGGTGTTTATAATCAACCCCCATCAGCAGCTTGCGCGGTGTGACTAGTGTGGTCGCTCTCAACAAGAGAGGGCGACCTTTCCTTTCAATGAGTCGCTTTTGTCCAAAAATAATCCGCACTGGTCTCGTCCTTTGCTTGGAAGGAGAAAATCTTATTCAAAAGTTATTTAGTTCCTTAAACCTGCGCCTCAGTTTCAAAATCGATACTTTTCGACGAATTTTGTGTTTGATTAAAATTATTCGAACATACAATGTTCTGTCCGATCGATCCGAGCCTTCGGGAATTTTTTTTTTTTTTTTTTTAATGGTTTTTAATATAAATACCTTATGGTGAGGATTCATGAATGTAATTTTTACCGGACCTCTCTGTGAGCGGGAGCGGGACTAGTGACCTCCGGATTAACGTGCCGGCGCTCTACCAACTGAGCAACTAATAATGTTGGCGGTCTTCCTATCATTCATGTCAAATCTTTTTGTTCGGCGACGCATTCATCAGTTCATGGGGTTTAACCGATTATAAATGAAATTAACTCAAACAACCAACGGTTCACCTAATTAGTTGTAAAAGACTCATCGCTTAAAACAATTAGACGAAGTTGAAACCCATTGTCTTTTTACGAAACATGTCAAATGTTTGTATCTTGAGTTTTTTTTTTTAACAGTCCATAAATTAAATCATTTATTTAGGCCAACTTACCTTGTGTCGAATATTGTCACCAATTATTATGAACAGCAAGGGTAAAAAAC
This sequence comes from Leptasterias polaris, assembly GCA_037783415.1. Taxonomy (NCBI): domain Eukaryota; kingdom Metazoa; phylum Echinodermata; class Asteroidea; order Forcipulatida; family Asteriidae; genus Leptasterias; species Leptasterias polaris. The sequence continues at coordinate 1,416,524 of JAZGTN010000098.1, forward strand.
GATGTGAATTCCCTCATCCGACATGAGACAAGCGACAAATCTACACCAGTCCTTTGTAAATCCACAGAGTATAGATTGGTGAAATTTGACAATCATAAGAGGAACAAGATGACCGTCAACACAGATAGCTAACGTGTTGCGAAATGATGAGCGATCTACCCGCTACACCGATATATAAGACGATTAGATCATCCGCCGCGCGAAGCGCGGCATCCCGCTAGTCCTCATAATGTCACTGGACAATAAGGCATTGAGGGCGCTCTTCACTTTTACAGGATTTTGTCGTATGCTTGGAGGAATTGCTCAATTTGACTCTTCGAACTCACTGTCCCATAAAACGTACAGTTAATGGGCATGAGCAAGGGCATGAGAAGTATAAAATGGTATTTCTATTTCTCATGAAGCACTTTACCAACGATGCTTTCCCACATATGAAAAAAGGTCAGAGCAAAATGGTTGTTTGTTCGTTTAGACCCCCATTGCAAGCGCCGCAATCGAATTCATGCTCCAAGTTTTATTTTTTATTTTTTTTTTCGGTACAAACTATTGTTACTCATAAAAAGAGATGTAACTTTTCATCAAAAATACCAATCTCTAAAATTTAAATAACAGAGATTTTTTCCCTCTTATTAAAACGCTTTCTTTTTTGTTATTGAATTAGTTATAATAAACTTATCATCCCAGTCAGCAGTTGGTTGTATACATTATGACGGTTTCGAGTAGTGGCGCGGTGCGTCATCTCGACTTGAGACCTGTAGGTAGATTGGGATGAGTTTGAATCTCATCTGCGTCCAGATTCTAAAATTTTGCAAATTAATGAAACAATTAATTTGCCCGTATATTAATAGAAACAGTTAGGCCTATCATTCAATAACCATGCCGCACTGGTAGAAATATTGAACAAGAATACAAATGTCAGAGTTCAAATAATCTTTATATCCCCCTCGGCTATTGTTCCAAATCCACGATTTTGCCTTTCTCTTTGTGAAAATGAGTTTAAAAAGTATTTAATTGAATAACTCTCCAGCCCAGCGACTTAACAACAACCTCAAATTTTCTTATTACCAGTTGTTCAATTATTTGATGTCTTACGATTGAAACTTTCTCTTTTTTGTCAAATGAATGATGAAATTTAGCCTTCGAGAAAGACTCTGCATGCTAGGGTCGAAACGTCAGGCCACTAACTTATTTTTTGCATTTATACCACAGGTCCTTTTGGTTGGTAAGCAGTTTGCAACAGCTAATTCTATTTTCTGAATGATGAAATCGTCAGTTTAATTGTGACATGCTGGTTATTAATTTGTCATCGTGGCGGTGTGGCAGAAATCTGCTGGACCAGGGATCTCTATTTAATAACACATATACGGTGTGCTGGAATCCTCAAATCCTAGGAATCTTATAGGTGTCGCAAAAAAAAAAAAAAAAAATTTAAATGATAAAAATTCTCGAAAGATCTTTTGAAATCGCACAGGAAAAATTTGCAATTAGATTGAAAATGACTTGGGGCGTAAGGTAAAGCAAAGGTAGACTTGATTTCAAGTCTGAGATCGCGGTTATTTCTCTGCATCAGCAGCCACACAAAATTTCCCCCGCAGAATGGCTATCACGCGGTCTCAGCTCGCAATGGTTAAAGACGGAGGTTAATCCACAAGAGGGCGCCATTTCAGGCAATTATGTATTGGCTATCAGGTAGACTAAAAACCACGAGCACAGACTTGGAACCAAGTCTAAAGCAAAGGGAGCTCGACAACTTTGGGCAACAAGACGAGATTGCGGCAAAAAATGGATTTTTCGCGATGAACACTACTAGGCCTACTATACTGGACAAAAATAAAAAATAAAAATGCAATTATAAAAAGCGTTTGCCTTTTGGAATTTAAAACAAGCACACTTTCGAAAATTGATTTAGTTTTTAACTGTATCCCCTTCTTCTTCTTTCCGTATCTTCAAATAATCAATAATGTTCGTTTTCAATTTTGGCCGCGCAGGGTTTTTCTGCATGAGTGTACTTCGCGAGGTTGGTGGAGCTGCATGGTTGGGGTATAATAGGGATTCTATAATAGTATAAGTGGGCATTTGAGGCGCTGGTTCAAGGTGTGGTCTGCTTCTCTGCACTCACAGATGATAGGGCCGGTCTTTTAACCCCATCGGGCGATGTAGCTTTAGACCTACCAGTTTTTGGCTTCCTCGTGCGATTGAGAGTTTTCCACTCGATCCATTTTGCTTCGTCACTTATAACTACGGAGGTTTTCAGAAGGAGTGATTTCATGTCGGTTTGGAGGAGGGCAGTTTTCGAACCTCTCTTTGTCTTCTTGTTTCTTCCCAGGATGTTGTCTAATAAGGCTTCAACATGATTACGGCAGTTCCTCCTGTACTTCAGTCTTTGTATTGGAGGTTGGCTTCCATGAAGTAGGCAAGATGTGACCATCATGATTGACCCCATCAACGCCACCTTGTGATGATTCTCCACCTCTCCCCAGAGGGAGCACCCAATAAAATATAGGGAGAAAACAGAGCGTCGTCCTCATTAACATTTTGTAGGCCCTCAAAATATTCTCTATTAAAAAGATTTGAGAGCCCAATAAAAGGAATACAGCGAACACAATATGCCCAATAAATGACCTTGGGGTTGTTGACTTCCAACTTGATGTATTTTGGATGACATAGGCCCTGAAATAAATGGTCCTATTTGCCAAGAGGTGTAGGGACCTTTTTCAAGATTTATGCTCGGACGTTTGGAAAATTACACCGGAGTGCAGTTTTTATTAGAAGGGGGAATAACTCGACGAGCCCAGGGACTCCCCATATCATATTTAAAAGTCATTGGGTAATTTTCCCTTTACAGTAAAAAGCTGTAAGACTAAGTATTTTTTGTGTATTTTTGAATATTTTTAGCACTGTATGCTATGGGAGTTTATTTAGTGGGGTGCACCACAGAAATGCAGAGTTATTGGCCGAAATCTTGGGCAACGTTACAATATTAATATAACCTCCCCTGCCCCCCCCCCCCCCCGATTGTTCTAAGCTGGAGCCTGGAGAGCTAACGGTACATTAACTTACATATTGACCGGGGCCAGGAAGAGGGGGCGGGGCAATGAGTTAGGATAAACCAGTCAGTCTATCGGTTTAATTGAGATTCAGTGTTGACACTGTGAACGGTTACACGATTGCCTCGAAAAGAAGACGGCGTCAAAGATTCATCTATACCAATCAAAAACAAATTAAATAAAACATGAAAAATATGTATGCTTCGCCTACGTACTCACTCTGATTAATGTAATATTCCCTGATATGTAATATAATACGTATATACAGATTGTTGCACATAGCTTGTCAATCGACAGTTCGTGGAACCTTTGGTTTTTCACTTAAGAAAAGAATGAAGTTCAACAGAAAAGTGTCAACTGTCCTTGCTCTATGCAGAGACACACCGGTAATTTTTGAAGGGAAGTGTTAGATGAAGGCCCATCATGGAGACCTTCATGATCATATTGAACTTGTTATCATAATTTCACATATTTTCATTTTTGTCACGAAAGTATATCGAAATTCACGGTCGTAAAAAAAAAAAAAAACTTTGTTTTTCACACGAAACACGAAGAAAACAGACTCAAAGTCATACAAAAAAACCACAATGAGACCAACAGAGGGCAGCAAACCCCTTACGAAATAAAGCAAAGAAATTGATAGTTCGTGGGTTCCCGCTGTATTGTAAACAGGAACAGAGGGGGGATATAGCAGAACATACCAGCGATACTTGACTAATGTTGCATTATCGTGTGTATGATGATGTCGATGATGATCATTGTGTGTGCCGCCGTACCGTGATGTACATGTACTTGGATATTACATGCGACTGATGAGAGTCGAACCCGTACTATACTGTGTGGCAGCTTGGTTTTACCGTTGAAAAAAGACAAACCCAACTTTGGCATCTCTCTGTATCTTGAAGTTGTTGGCCTTCTATTTAAATTCGGTAAGTCACAATATTATAAAGTGATATTTGAGGACTTGTTTCATGTTACTGTAACTGTGAGTTGTGGTCGATGACATTGCTAGTTTTGGCATCTTTCCGTCCTGTTGACTATTTTTGCTGTGATGATGATCATGATGTGAACAACCGAAGGTTCTGAAAACATCATAATGCTAAATAATAACGTCATTGCATCTATTTCGTGATAAACTGTAAATGGCGCTATTTTGTACTCCATTAACTGTTGGGAATTTACTATAATGTTCTGTTAGCTTTTACATTAGTATTATGTCGGAGTACTTCTAGTTAGTTTTGAGACAATCGTAACCCTGCATCCTCTGCTGATGACGGTCGCAGACCGGAGGGTTACGAGACAGCTCATGTTTGTTATGATGTTTAAGTGTTACTATTTCATTTGTACAAAATATCCGTATTTGCAATTTCGAAAAATGTTTGCCTGACTAGTCACCAGATTTGCCAAATTTTCTTCACTGTCAAAAATCATGACACACATTCTAAGAACATGGATTTGATCTTCAATGTCTAACGAATCCATCATTTGGCATTAGCCATTAATTTTAAGAATGATTTCCAAACATACTTTTTTTTTATAATAAAAAGTTTCATGTACATGTAGGTATGTAATTTCTGATCTGACTGTAGGAATACTGAGTTTGTCGGGCTATTTGGATGCCTGACTGGTCTGCAAGTTGATCGAGCAAGTGCTCCTATTGAAACCCTAATGAGATGATACTTATTTCATACAAATTTTACCATTCAATTCCACCCGTGGTTTCCAAAGTGTTCAAAGCATTTAATAAAATCTAAGCTCATAAAAATCTACCAAAAATATGGAGTATGTCTAGGTTGCGCCATCTGAACTGACACTGGTTTCCTTATTACACTAGTTGCGATAATCATAGCCCACCATCCTCCCGACGGTTGAAGACCGGAGGGTTGCGAGACAACTCACGTAACAATTCTCCATACTCGCAATTTCGACCATTTTAGCCAGACTAGTCACCAGATTTGCCAAATTTTTACCACTTCCGAAAATCATGACACAAATTCTAAGAACACGGATTTGATCTTCAATGTCTATTAAATGAATCCATTCATAACACTCAAAATATCATTGAGAAAATATTTTGAAGAAAAAAGACAAAAACTTTAAACCAGAGACTGAGCGAAGCTCGTGAAGTGTAGACAGACGATGGTTGAGGTTTTAAACCCTGCACTTCATTACCTAGCAACTTCTCGACCAATCAGCGTAATTTCTTGACCAATCAGCTGTATAGGCGTGGCGTTTTTCTTTATACGCGCAGTTAATGTATTTATTGGACTTGCACAATCTGCAGGTTGCGCCACTGTTTGCAGAATGCGCGCTCAATCTCTGTAAATTGTTTTTTTAATATAAATAACCTGTGATTGTGCACCTCAATGAAATGTGCTCAGCTTGTGGCATTGAGTCTGCAAGCAGCGTGTGGTTTTATGCTGATTGGTCATGATGTTCCTACATAGTTGTATTCACGGTTGTTCACTTCTCCGGTAAGTTTTTGTATTTTTTCTTCAAAATATTTCCTCAATGATATTTTGAGTGTTAGGAATGAATTCATTAGACAAGATCAAATCCGTGCTTAGTTAAAGCACAAAAAGTAGCTGAGCACAACAAAATGATGCTTACCAGAACAAAGGTTACCAGCCAAAGTACCATGTCACATGTACAATTTGTGGCTGGTGTCCTGCTCATTTTTGCTTAACAGACAATTGTTCAGCACAATTTTCTGGGTAAGCAGCTCTATGAAATTGGGTCTAGGTACTTAGGTAGTGTTGCTGTAACTGTAAGCAGCTAGCTGCACTCTGCATAGCAATGCCCTTGGCAACACTACCCTAGTGAAAATGCACTGCAAATTTGTGATGGTACTGTAGTTCAGGGGTCGAAATTAAACTACAGTGCTCACTAGCCGGCAGGGACAGTGGAAATAAAAAGTTACTGGCCCGCCAGACAATCTGGTGGCCCAACACCATTTTGTATTTTAAAATCAGCAATGCGGGGGTTAGTGCACATGTACATAAGGGGGAAAACATTTTTGGGGTCCTGCCTTTTTGAAAAAAGGAAGGATTTTTTTTTTTTTTAATGTTCGCCCTACTTTTTTTTCAAGACGACCGTCCAGGCTTTTTTAAAAGATGGTTGCCAGCCTCTTTTCCTGTGTGCTTTTTCGGTGTGCTAAATTAAAAAAATACGATCCTAATTATTTTATATAAAAATAAAATAAAAAACCCAGAGATCGTCAAAATGGCGCCCTTTATATGACGACATCGGACGTGGAAGCAAAAACATTTGAGATAATCCTTTTCTTAAAAAAAAATGTTATTAACCCCTGGGCCCCGACACTATCTAAGGAGAATGATTGACATCCATTTCGGTCAAAACAACCTTACTGTAAAGCTAATTTAAAACCTACCATTTGTTATACATTTTGCTTTGTGCGCCGCGCCAAAAACATCAGAGAGATATGCCGCACAGTGTGGGGTTTTAGAAAGCAGGATATGCGTTGGTGATCGGACACGTGCACAAACTTTTCAAAACGCTAAAAAAAAAAGCTTTAAAAAGAATGCGTTTTTGGACGATCTTATCCCCTAATTTCTGCCCTAAATAGTACCTCTTCCATCAACAACCATTTTCATGGATTTGTGATTAGAGGATCCGTTGTTTAGAACTTCGTTTGCAATAAAATCATCGAGATTCAACGATCGGTCGACAACGCACATTGCAAATTCAATGAACAAATTCAATGAACTTTGCCCCGCCTCGCCCTCTATCGGCAAAAGTTGTCAATGTTTGAATATCCTTCATCCAAGGCTGTATATTGTACCAATCTGCAGGCGTGCGGCACCACTGTGCGGCAATTCTTTACTCGGCTCGAACGTGTACTGCGTTGGAGTCTAGCCAAACTCTCTTGCAGTCTTATAAATATGGTAATTATCAACGGCCATCAACGGCCAATCACAGCGTGCGGAATATTGATTAGCTTGGACTTTGGACCTCGCTGTTGTTACGTGCGTGTCATGCACTATGCATGGACTACCGGTCTGCTGGTGTGTGGTGGTGGATGGGCCACCGAAAGTTGTGGGGCCCGGGCCGATGCACGCGCAGCAGATACTCGGCAGTCAGAAACATGTGGTTGTGTGCATCATGTTTTGAAATGAACGATCGCTATTCCAATTTGCGGTTTGGAAGTCAGGCTTGGCTTGTCGGCTACTCGTTTGATTGTGTTTAGTGCAGGCTAAAAATAGTTTGTTTGTATTTTTGGGCGGGGCGGCCAATTATCTAATTTTTAGCAGGGCGGCATTAAACGGACTTTTCTCACTGTCCCACCGGGCTATCGTTTTTGGGGTAATCGGTGGCCCGGAGATAATTTCACTGGTCACGGGCCAGCGGGCCAGCGGTAATTTCGACCCCTGTAGTTCATCGTTGATATTTAATACACATATAGCCTAGCTGGTGTACACTATACTAGAGAGTCATTTTTTAAAAATCCATTGTGGAAAAAATACATCGCTGGTAGTCAGCATCACATGTAGCCTATATGTACGGTGCAAGCATAAATATGTCCATTGTCATCAGCGCACCAGTTCGGTGTGGTGTGAGTGCGTGCATGACAGATTTTACATATATGTACACAATTTCAAATTTTACTTATTCTATGATATACATGTTCTAAGCCTGATGTCAATCCAAAAAAATAAAGATACACAAGTCAAGGAATCAAAAAATAAAGATACACTTGAAGTCAAGGTTTGGCAATGTTGACACACTCAATTTGCTGATGTAAATTTTTCTAAATGCATACGGTCTCAATTGTCTGTTTTTGCCGGTTAAGTTTGGGCAAGCAATGTGCGAGTGACTGCGACCAAAGCTTGCCTGATCAGGCAATTAAGAAGAAGAAAAAATGTGTTGAGCCCAGGCTGTGTAAGGGCGTAAATAGTCTTTCCTATTTCCACACTCAGGCTGGCAACTTGACGTGTGTTCTTTTGCCAACTGAGTGACAGTATGCATGACGACCTCATAGGATGTAATCTAATTTGATACACTGTTCTCAAGTCAACAGCACAGTAAGACTTGTCCCCACACAGATGCACAATTGAATCATAGTGAATTTTGTCTTTTGAATAGCAGGAACATTGTATGTATATTTGGTTTCAGGTAACACCATGTGTATATCTACTTGCTAGGTAGATTTTGTTCTTTGAGAACTTGTCTTGCTATTTATTCTACTGTCGCAAAGTAGATTATTCAAAATTCGGGAGACTTCTAGGAACATTGTAGGCTTTGTAGCACTGGCTAGCAGTTAACATCAGGATTGCAAAACAAGTATACAACACTTTTAATTACTAAGGGAGGTACAGACAGAAAATGAAAAAAGGAAAACTCATTTTCCTCTCCTCCCTTTCTTCTTGATGTTGTGAACAGAAAGATTTTATTTTGGCCATGTTGGTTTACAGAATGAGGCCAGCATCTGCTGCTGTTTATGAATGAAAAACCATGGACATTTGCATATTATAGCGTTAACAAAGATGCAGGATGAGTGCTTTGTTCCTTTTCTTTTTTGTGACCTTGTGTCACAACAGTATTTTGTCCAATGAATAAGACTAGCAGCATTTTTAGTTTATTGTTCAGTCTCACTCAGACTTTGCCAGTTCAACTTCTGAACACATTTCTTGCTCACAAGCTAATACTTGACTTGTACGGGTCATTTGAGCTTTTTTATGCCTGACCCTCTAGCATGACTTGCTAATCATCTTGAAACTGAATTGAATAAACTTTGTAGGAAGAGAACAAAGACAAATGCTAGTACACTATTCAAATCAGATTCTGAGAAGTCAACTTAAATTAAGTTTGTTATATTGACCATTATGCTGTCATTCTTGTAAATTTTGTTTGTTTTGTTTTTTCAAAGTTTTGTTCCGGTCTGGCCACTGCCCATAAAGCACAGAAATATTCATACTCTGTATAGACCATGTTACCTTTGTTTACAGAGTAGTGACATTGTACATTATAATGCATTTCCTGACAGGCAAGATACTACACAGGCCATATGGGAAAACTTACATTTTGTGTCATAATTTTCACATAAATTCAAAATTTACAAAAGCAACTGCTGTACAGCTTTTGAGATGTCCCCCCTTTCTTCATATCAAAAGTTGAGAAAAATCAGACAGTGCAATCTCCATAAAACATAAGATTGATTGTATTCTTCCATTGAGCTGTGTACAAACTGTGCCTGCAGGAAGTCCAGGCTCTGTGGCTCTTTTGTAAACATGTGATGTCACATGGTCTATATACTATGGGTTTGAATTCTCTTGTGGTTTTCCTTTAAGTTACAGACCCTTCATATACAAATTACATTGAACATGATGCACATGGATCTTCATTTGAATACTTGAAATCCCTTCCTGTTATTGGCAGTTGTATAAACCACTGTGTAAGTGTTACATGCCGGGTTCATACTTCATGCGAAAGCTAGTGTGAAAGGAATTTCAGTTGCGCAATAATCGGTAAGCGCCGTTTTTCCCCCCAAATGTGATGCAGAAAATTGCTTCGCTTTGCGGGAATTATGAACCAGGCTTTAGTTGGCGAAATAAAATACAATAATTTACAAAGTGATTTGTGCATTGTCAATGTCATGCCTGGAATTTTTAATTTTTAAAAGGGCAAGTCCATTTTCATTTTTGCAGAAGGCACTTCCTTTGGAAAATTGTAAAGTCTATGGGAAACTTTTGAAGGGGCATCAGGCCAAGACCAGGGCAACAGTTGATGTCAAATTATACATAATGTCAAATCAATAATTACATTTATAAAAAAAATTAAATTGAAGGATGTACTTCTTTTAACTAAGCATTACTTTACGATAAATGTATAATTTTTTATCACTTCAGTTATCGATATTAATGTCTTCTACTTGTTTGCTTTTAAAACAGAAATGTAGGCTAATTAAAATGTTCAAGATTTAAGTTTAATAAACTGAATTAAAAATTTGGTGATTGTTTGTGATGTAAAGGTATAATAATGAAATGAAAAATACTGGGATGAAGTAGTTTCAAATATGAAGAGCTGACGGAGTTTGAAAGGAAGGCTAGGATAAGCTGCATTCATCGCCAGGGCTTAACCATTAATTGAAAGCTGCTAGCTCAAAATGCCGTCTCCTCCATCTCTCCATGATTGAAATTGCTGGACTGTCTTAAAGAGACAAGCTGGTTGAAGTGTTTGATAAAATTCAAATCACTATGAACAGACTACTTAAAAATTCTGTGTACACATTCATTGAAAGTGAAATTGTTTACCTAAGTCTTACCCCTGAATCTTCATTGGATTGGTAGATATTTTACAATGTGTGAAATACATGGATGTATAGATAGTCAATAAGAACCTTTACCATGGAGGAATCTGCCCTTGTCTGAAGACATCAAAATGAGAAAGGCTCTTTAAAGAGCAAGCTCTACTGACTCCAGGCACCAGAGCCCTGGCTTAACCCTCAAGCTCAGCATGTGCATTAACTGTGGATCCTTCATTATGTATTTTGATATTTAAGTATACTTCTTACTTGGAAGGGGGGAGTGAGGGGGTGGAAGGATTCAGTATCAAGTAACATGAACTCATGACAGATGAGCGATTGTTACACTAAATGGCTCTATTGCGACTGGCTTGGGGAACTTCTATGGAAGAAACTGCAATGTTTGTGGGTTGTGTAATCATTCGCACTTGATGTTTTGAGTTTTTGACAATTGGACATTTTCTTCATTTGATTAGTTACATTATGTGCTTTTAGCTTTAAAATCAAAACCAAGTCACAATTAATTACATAGTCATATAAAATACTAATTAACATAGGATCAAGTAAGAACTAAGTTTTTTGCGAACCTTCTTCGGGGAGTGTGTCATACTTATGACAAATAAAATGGGAAAAAGTGTTTTACAAAGTAATACCAAATGTAGTTAACTTGTTCCTATGCCAGGTTTTATTGTGTACCGCATTGCTTCATAATCAGCATGCGGCCATGATGGTTGCCAGTGTTGCTTGGACTCTGATTTCAACCAGGATCCTTTGCACACTGATCATGCGCATTGGACAAGGGCTAGTGTACATGATAAACACTATCCATTTGAGCTGCGCTCATTATTTTATATCAAACTCATTTCTCAAGTTTGACTAGATTGATGTTTTGTCTTTGTGTTGGAAACCGTATCACTCCAAATAGAATCACAATATTGATGTACACATAGGTAGCTCTTATTTGTTATCATGACAATAAGGTAAATTTTAAGCCCAGCATACAGTACAATTAGCCTATGGAGAGTAAACTGTAATTTGTTTTTCCATGCATGAATTTCAATATTTGTGGTGGGTGCTATTCAGTGTGTGAGCACAAAGCCCCAGGCATACATCAAGTGTCAGTATGAAATGATTGGTGAGGTTTTCTCAGTTTTGTAAGCCTATTAAGTTTTAAGCTTGAGTGGGCAGGGGTTGGGCTATGGCATAATGCTACAAGCCTTGAATGCTTTTTAAAAATGAATTTCACTTTTACTTTTAGTACCTCACCAGGCCAGACATGGTCTGTAAGATTGCATCTTGAACTGTACATGTTGGTTTAAATTATACATGGTCCATGAAAAGTGTTGATTTACACAGTTACACAATGTACCTTGTACAGTTGTAAGTCAACTGCTTTGTACACATTCTGTTATTTATACTACATACCAGCACATGTCCCAAGTAGTTACACCCTTATGGAATGTGTAGAACTAGAAATGTTACAACACTGTCCATGATCAAATTAGTATGTTCACCATCAGGGTTTTCCTCATGCACTGTAAAGTGTACATAGTGTACATGTACTTAATGCAAACTGTAGGCCAAAAAATGTATAAAAACACCATAAGACCATTTAAAATTCACCAGATTGCACATTAGAGCTTTTAAAACCAAACTTTAACATCAAGTAATATTAATAATAGTGGCTTCTTATATAGCGCTCATATCTGTCACTCAGTGAAGCTCAAGGCATTGTGTACATGTACATATATTGTAAAAGACTTTCCTAGTTTTAATTCAGCGTGCTTCAGCCAAACTTGCAAAATATAGTTACAGAATATTCCTTGAACAGGTTTGAAAAAATCTGGAAGATCCTGAACATGAACATAATAACCCATAGAAGGAAATGATTGAACACAGCTTGCAGTATGCAAATGATAGTCAAGCAGTGTGTGTGTGTGTGTGTGTGTAAAGTACATGCAGTATGCCATTATAAATCTTGAACAACATGCAATAATTGCCTTTGTATTAAAATGTAGGACAATGTGTGTTTTTAGTAAGCAAAAGGAGACTTATTATCCAGTGATTTCCAGCTAACAATGGTGCAGATTTCTTTGTTGTGACTGTTTACAGCTCAATGAACAGACCAACTTGTGAAGAAACATGTACAAGGTTCTTCTTTTATCAACCAACACAATCAGTGCGATTTAGTCGCATTGTGTGTGGACAGTCTTGGATAAGTATTATGGGATAGTGTTTGCATTCTTGGCATATCACCACTTCACTTTGAAAGGTCCAAAGAATAGTTGGTCATTCACTGAAGTGTAGAATGGCAAGTTTAATTGAGGCTGTCTGGGGAAGTTTTTTAATGCATTGCTTTACAGATAGAAATCAAGATCTGGGAGTGAGTATAATCAAGTACCTGTGTACAAGTCCACCCTGTAACTTATCAAGTCTAAATTATGAAATGAAAATAATAATAGTAATAATAATATTGGCTTCTTATAACACTAAATCTGTCACTCAGCTATGGCGCTCCAACATTTAGTATTCTTCCTGCAAGGTATGCGGAGCTATGCTTTTGAAAGTAGAGTTCCCTTACATACACACATGTTGCACCATGAAATGGTTTACAAGGTGCTGTGGCGCAATATGCAGCCAATCAAACCAGGAACACCGGGGCAAACCCCTTTCTTTACGATAAGTGCATTGGTTCTTTTACGTGCATTACACAACACACAGGACCAATGGCTTTACATCCCATCTGAAGGACACAGCAATAATGGTTTAGGGTCTTGCTTAAGGACACAAGTGTCACTACCGGGACTCGAACCCACACTCTGCTGATCAGAAACACCAGAGCTTGAGTACAGTGCTCTGATCATGACTTTCCTACATGTAGGAAAGTCATGATCAAAAGATTTGACATCAAATCCAAAAGAGCAATAAATACTGGACTTCCTGCTTGCTTTGAGTATATTTGTTCACTGTTCAATGGAAGGTCTGTCAACTCAATTTTTATTAAGAGTATGATTTTGATCAATTTTTTTTTCAATTCTGGATGTGGTAATAACCATGGAATTTAAAACTTCTTGACCAATGTTCTTATAATGTTTACTTATTTACACTGTATGCATAGAGCAAGGATTTGCCTTTAAAGTCAAAGTATACCTTTGGTTTTTGGAACCATTTGATTGTTTTAATCCTATCTAATAAATGCAGATATTATACAATAAAACTAACCTGTGAAAATTTCACTTCAAAAGGTGGTCGCGTCTTTGAGATATCGCCAAAATTCCAGAGCGAATATGCCACGCGGGAAGAATAATCCCCAAAGGTTCAACCCAATAAGAATACACAATCTGGGAATTGTTCCCGACAGAAACGTTTCTCAGATTCAAATTTCGGGTCATACAAACTGACATATTTTTTACATAACCACATTTCTTCGAGGTGAAATGTTTCTCAAAATGCTGTACTATTGAAAGCTGCTGTAGGCTTCTAACTAAATACGTTTTTATTGCCATTAATTTTAAGAGTGATTACCAAAGGTCCCCTTTAATGAGATGCTTGTCATACATACATCTTGATTGTCAGGAAATATTCTGGAATGCACAAGGTCATTCTAATTGTAAACAAGGTGACTAGTTTTTTTCTCAATCAATGTCTGGGTATATCAAAGTGCAATGGTATACCATGGGTTTACAGTGCGCTGTGTAATTTCATAGGATTTATAACTGAATTTATTGAACTCCTGCCTACTGTACATGTACAATGTACATTTTTGTACACTTTGCCAGTGACACATTTGTCATACTTGAAACTTCCACAGGTCAGACTCAGTTTTTATCAAGTACATGTGTTCGCATTAGTCCTATTGCCAAGCCTGCTGGCAGCATGTCAAGAGTCAAAGCAGGATGACAGGTTTATCCCCGTTGTCCATTTTGTTTTATGGTGTTTATGATTGAGGCTGACTGGTTATTTTTAGCCATAAATCATTTAAATACACCACCATTGAGCTATCTGTGTATAGCTCTATGTAATGTTCTTGTGAAGCTAGAGTGTGGTAGCTACACAGTAGGAGTAACTCAAGAGACAGACTGAAGAGACTGGAGTGGAATTGGAAAGTAAAATTCAGTCCTCTTTGTACCATGAAACATGATACAGTAGGGCCTACAGACCTGTCTACAATGATGTACTGACCAGATCTTGTTTACAGACCTGTCTACAACAATGAGATGTTTGATGAGACCTTACTGTACAAGTCTTGGGATATGCTGGGTTACTATCTATACATGTACATACTGTACATTTCTCTGATGTACATGTACATGTACATTTGTATGAAGTGAGCAAAACAATGTGCTAATCCAGTGAAAACTTATATGTGCACAACAATTTTGTGTTATCTTTTGTGCATTCAAGTTTGGAGTAATGGAGTGATAGTGATTTTCTCATTTATTTTATTGACCTTTATCTACTACATGTATAATGTTCTACTCATCTATGGGAAGAGTGCTACAAATTGCTGTTCTTTTGAAAAAAAAAAAAGAGCCAGTTCAATATGTTTAGGACATAATTTGATGGACTGACTTGTCTTGAAAAAACATTCTTTGCCAGGCAAACATCTGGAGGGAACCTGTATTACAAGCAGCACTACAAGTACAGTGTACATGTACATAATGGCATTTTTACCGGTAACCTACATCACCATGTACGTGTACATTACATTTATATCACACAACTTATGTACAGAGTAGATGTACATGTACTACAGGTATATTAGGAAGGTTTAGAATTTATAAAATTATAGTGCTAAGAAAATTGTTACATAAACAGCTCTCTGTGAAATTGGACCAAGTAATTGTGAAAGCACGCCTTGTAATTTGTAGGAGCTTCAGAAAGAAATTAATCATCTCAATATCTTGAGGTACATGTACCTTCAGCCCTAAACTGTCAACATATTAGTCTCAGCATGGAGGAAGCCAGCCAGTGTTTTAGCAGGTCACTAGTACTTTAGTAGGATCAAGTTATTCACACATGAACAGCTTCAGGCACAGTAATGAATATAGCTGAGCTGCCAACTCTCCCTGATTCTGCAGAAAGTTCCCTGAAATAAACCAATCTGTCCATGTTCTGATGAACAAGTTTGAAAATCTCCCTGATTATGGAAACTTGTTGGTTATTATGGTCAATGTAATTCTAAATACCACCTGGGCCCCAATTTCATAGAGCTGCTTAAGCAGAAAATATTGCTTAACAATTGTCTGCTAAGCAGAAACGAGCAGGATACCAGTCACGAATTTTACATGAGACATGGTACTTTGGCTGGTAACCCTTTTCTGGTAAGCAAAATTGTGTTGTGCTTAGCTACTTTTTGTGCTTAAGCAGCTCTATGAAATTGGGCCCAGGTTATTATGGTAAATGTAATATCCACCTGGGCCCAATTTCATGGCTCTGTTTACCGCCGAATTCTGCGCTTGCGATCACCATTCTCCGCTTACCGAGCAAGCGCCGAATTTCTGCGCTAACTGTAAGCAAAGAATGCCTAGTAACGTGGACTATGCACGCGCACAAGCAAACATTTCCTGCTAACCTGTGAAATACGCTTGACGTAAGCGCGAAATTCCCTGCTTCCGTAAGCGCCGATTCTTTGCTTACAGTAAGCAGAGCCATGAAATTGGGCCCTGATTGTTGTACAATATCTCCCTGTTTTTAATATTCAAATGTTGGCAGCTCTGATATTAGGTGTCCATGTAGTAATTACCCCGACATTCCATTTTCTGTTGCAATCATTGTGTTAGTGTCTTAGATTAGTGACCTGGATTATACATTAATCTGGGTATTAGGCCAAATAAAAAAATAAAAACAGTTGATCGTCCTGATTTTTCCAAAAAGAGGAGGATGAGGGCCTTTTTATTTTTTATTATTTTTTTCCCAAGATGGCCGCCAAGTATTTCAATTCAAACAGGCCACCAATTCTTCAGTTTGAAATCATCGCTAACTTTCTTTATATCTATTTGTTGCATGGGGTAAGTTTACATCAAAAATGTAAATATATATGTCAAGGGTGGATTAAAAATACAAACAATTTTTTATTTTTTATTTTTTTAAGGGGAAAAAAAAAGAAAAAAAGGATGCTGGCGGGGACGATCAACTGGTATTTTGTTTTTACTTGGCCTTAAGTAATCTGATCTCTTTCTCTCATCCGCTCAATATTTTAAGCTCATTAATAAAATGATCAAGGATGGCATTTTTCAGGGAGATGCAAATCAATATTTCGGTAATAGACCATGTGTGACTTGTGCTGTGGCATCACATGGTTACAAAAGAGCCACATGGCCTGGAGTTCCTGCAGGCATAATTTGTACACAGCTGAATGGAAGAAAACATAAAATATTACATTTTGTGAAGATTGTACCGTCGTGATTTTTATCAACTTTTGATATGAAGATTCAGCTGTTATTTTTATAACTCTTGAATTGATGTGGAAATTATGACAAATAATGTAAAATTCCACAAAAGTCCAGTGTACATAGTAGTATTCTTGTCACCCTGAAATGTGCAAGGTCACTCTTTTTGTAAACAAAGATTACATGGTCTCTATCTACAGTATGTATGACCATCACTACTTATCAAGGTCACAGACTTCTTGAATGTTTAGGTACATGTACATCAGACACAGAGGCAAGAAAGGCAATACAAGTGATACACAATAACACAATACAGTGTGCCCTCTATAGTTTACCCTGTAAAGGCAATTTTCTCCAAAAGCGGTCAACTAAAAAAAAAATCACACTTACAACTCGGCACTGCATCTAGGCAGTTTTGAACCTCGAAACATGAAAAACATGAAAAACATTCACCGGTCTCACAAATACATGTAACACCATGTCCTAAACACGAACAAAATACGATCTTCCTGCTTTGCAAACATCAAACGATCTTTTCCTAAACTACGGAAATGTGAAAATGACCTCTCCTGGGCAAATTTGAGAGGGCGCACTGTATTGTGAATCGCACATCCATTTACATGTGCCGCCATGCCCTTGGTGCCCCTTGAAATGTACTGAAAGAACAAAATTACACAAATTTCCCTTAATTGACACAATGGCTTTTACTAAGGAAAGTCTGCATTGACCTTACAAGAACAAAGTGTCAGGCAAGAAGTATTCAACGAAAAATTATTAGTATAATCGTTCAGAAAATAATGTGGTGTTCTTCAAGTATAATTCTTTTTCATTCAAGATTTGATCCCCTTATTCAAACTATTTGTTCCAATATGAGCATTCTCATGGGCGAAACCCCTGAACATTTGTAGATTTTACTGTCATTGTAACCTTCTAAGAATGTAGAATTAAATTTAGACTGTTCATTCATATTTAATGCTCAGCTTAGCAGGCCTGGAATTACAATTTTTTTAGGGCAAGGCCACTTTGGCCTTGGAGCAGGCCAAATTTTGAAGGGCACCAAGGCCAGTAGGTAGGGCACCAAGGCCAAAAATGTAAAACTAGAAAAGGCACGAGGCCATTTTGTGATCCAAAGTAAAACCATAGTGCATGCCTTTTCTTATTATTGATTAAAACTATACTATCTTTATTGAACAAGTTATGATACCCTTAAAAAAAATTAAAAAAATTGTAACAATTTGAAAATTGGCCAGAGGTTCCCCTATGGGTGGTAAACTCAATGAAACAGTTTGCATGAATAAGATATTGATAAATCATATCTTATTCATAAACAAACTGTAAAAGTATAATTCTACCTCCATGCTGTATAAGCCAGCACATGTCAACACACTTTCTAGGTTTAATAGAACACAATACCCACTCCTAAAGGTCAAAAAACAGGTCATAAAACCACAAAGACACCACACATGGGGCTTGTCTTTTGAGTGAAGCAAGAGTATTACAAACTAAAACAATGTATAACAATCTGTAGAGGATTAAGATAAGATGTAATTGGATCACAATAGGAGTGTCAATCATTCTCCCAGGAGTGTCTGGAGAGTGTCTGAGGTAAAGAAAAGGATGACAGTTTTGTTTTTTAGGCTTCGTTTGGGTAAAAAAGTTAGGGTTTTTAAAATCATTGTCAACTGGGTAAAACAAGTTTTTAGTGAAATTGCCGGCAGCCTGCGCTTCTGGACAACACTGAAAAAAGTAGATTTTTTATTAAAAAGGGCACGACGGCCAACTGGGAAAAAGAGCCGGAAATTATGGCCGTGAAAAGGGTAATTTTATGAAGGGCACCACGGCCAGTTACAAGGGCATCGCCGGCACTGGCCGTCTGGCCGCAGTGTAATTTGAGGCCTGGCTTACATGTAGGTATCCATGTGTCCTCTGAAATAAGTAATCAGGATTCATGGCTAAAGTCTCGGCCATTATTTTCGCTCAGGTAAAAAAAAAACGAACTGTGTTAGTACTCTTCTACATGTATTAAATGATATAGTATTTGCAAAAACATGCCTTTTGAATAAAAACTTTGTCTGCTGTTGCTGCTTTCAGTGATTTAATAGTACTATATGTCTGAAAGAAAACTCAGGTTGCTACCTGTACTTGTACAATAAACATGGATTAAAAGTGACATATTCAGTATATTGCTGACAGTAATTATTACCAAGTCATTTAACACACATTGTATATGTACCTAGTTGTGATTCACTTTCCTTATTAATACCGAAGTTAGGATTGTTGCAGCCCTATGCCATGGAATGAATGCCCATCTGTATCAGGGCAACCTAATTTACATCCACTGACAGTTTTTGTCAACACCTCCCAATTGCATCTACATGTACAGCAGGGTGAATACTAAATACATGTAGAAGGAATATATACATCCTTCCTCTGAGTGACCGTCCTTGCTCTGTGCTCGGAGCTTGTGGGTAAGCGGAATCGCTGTGGGTCACTCAGTTCAATGTTCTTCAAGTTTAGACCATGCTTTAGATCATTGAGGTAGACCGCCATGTTTAGATCAGACCTTTCATGCACTTTAGCTCCATCTGCAATAATGCTGCGGTACATACAATGTACATGTACATGTATGCTCTGACATGCAGTGTCTTTGCACAACTCTAGTGTACATTTACATACATGTTAGAGCTGTACAAAGAAGGTTGCTGATGAAGAAATTAAATGTACTACATGTATGTATTTGTACTTGTGTGAATGGTCACCAGAACACATTAGTACATGTACGTTGTACATGTGGTATGTGCAGTGTGATTCGGATGTATGTCTCGAGTGTGCTAATCTTTTGAGGGGAACAATGTATGTCAGTGAAAATACATGCACAGCACGTTATTTTTGTAAATCGTGCTGTGTAACATACACATTGATACTAGATACATGAACTACATACATGTACATATTTGTAATATAGGCTAACTGTACAAGTTCATCAAATTTATTTTACACAAATACAGATTTACGTACTTGTACGCTCATGTACAATGTACATGTACATCAGGGTTCTGCCCACGGTGGTCGGTGCCGGAAAACCCGACCGGCGCCGGAAAACCCGACCGGCACTCATGATTCCCCAACCGGCACTCGCAGAATTTTTTCGTTTTCCGACCACCACACATTTTCCCTTTTTTTTGCCCATTTCCTTCAAAATATTTTGAACAACGTGTAAAACAAATTATTTACCAGTAAACAGTTTTATCCAAAGTTTCGAGTAGCCTACTTCTTTGGTTTGAGCATGGAGGATGGTTTGAGTCTATTTTAATGATCCAGGATCGAGCATTCCTCCCACCTGTACGATGTACAATATATCCAATGCACGAAACCCACATTGTTTTTGCAATGGTTTCCAGTCACGCTGATTATAGCTTTACACTTGGAATAACATGATACCAGTTTCATCATGTTGCGAACCCTATTCTACAGCGTTTAATACAACGGAAATGAACTGCAGAGTAAGCACCATGCTATAGATGCTGTAAATTGTTTTCCCATGGCGGTAAAGGCGTGCGCGCACTGAGGGCCTACATTCAAGGCACAGCTAGCTGCAGGGCGCACGTGTGTAACCACTCCGTGCACGATCGAAAGGAAATTGACTTGACTGTACTAGGGAAAAAAAATTTCCGGCACTAAACAAATCCTGGGCAGAACCCTGGTACATGTACATACTTTGTGTTCATGTGTTGTTGAATCTATCAATGTGATAAGTGCAGCTGTACCGTACTCTATGGTCATATTGAATGAACGTTTACACCATGTGAACATGTACAAACAGTGTACAAAATAGTACTTGAGCCCTTTTCACACGAGAATCGGAAACTTACGTCCATCGTTTTGGGCGCCAGTTGTCTGTCCCAAAGGTTGCGTGCGATATCATGACAAACATTCACACGATGACACTTCGCGTTCCCAACGTCCCTCGTTTTCGTGAGTTCGCTACGTATTGGGTCAAAGGTCATCATTGGTTATTTATTAGTTCGCTGGTTCTCTGTCGGTGTCCCGTTTAATGTTACGTAAATGCGTGTAGGGTACCATCGATCGTTTTCTCGGCGCGACATTTCTGCTTTTTCGTGCGAATTCTCAGTTTCCTGACGAACTCCGAAGATGAATGTAGCGGAAAGTGTTTTGTCAGAGATGGAAAGTGGAAATGCCAAATCCAAAAACAAAGGTAACTTAACATAATTTGCGACACGAACATTTCTTCCACCGACGCCATTTTAACGGAGGAAGGAATACTTGAACAAACGACATTTCTCCCGCTGCGCATGCGTGATCGTTGTGTGATCGCATGGGACCTTGGTATCATAAACGTGCGTCGTTTCACACGACCGATCTTGGCGATTCTAAACAGGGATGCGATTTTTGGAGGAGGTCTTGATCCCGGTTGTTTATAACGCGGGTTCCAGGTAATTTCATCACACGGATTCCTTTCACACGACGCAAATTTGCGATTTCATGACACCGATGCGATTTCGTTCCCAACGACCATGGTTTAGAAAGCTCGTGTGAAACGGGCTTTAGGGAAGCTTATTTTGTAATGTTTTGGAGACATCCATGCCAGTACCGCATACATTGATGGTCATATTTCATCTTGAGGCCAAGATGATCAGGGCGCATCTCCTAGTATGTATGTTTAGATGGCCCATTTGAAAGATCATTGACCTACGCTACAATGTTCAGTATCAGGAATGTTCCTGAAGCCTTTCCTTCCGAGAAGCTTGTTCAGGAAAATCCTGCTGCCATACCATGTCAACACAGACTTTCTGCCGATGTCACAGGGACAGGAAGAAAAACAAGGTTGATTTTTCCTGAAGTGTCCTTAGTCATGTGTCCTTAGGTGGGTGGTGCTGAGCTGTGGAGTCAAGAGGTCATCACACTACCGTAATTTCCTGCGTAAGACACGTCTTATCTGACTTTCAAAGGTCTGACTTTCAAAGGTAAACAAAAATCACTTGTCTTATCTTCCAGTGCGCCTTACCATGTAAAATTTCACATTTATACTGCAAAATAGTTCTTTTATTTCGTCCAGGGTCACATGTCACATTTTTCTTAAAATAAAACCCACTACGTTCACATTTTTGACGAAACTTACCGAAGAATGAAGTCACTGGCCATGCTGCTGCCCACAATAATAACAATACCGTCGCAAATGAGCGACGATCAATGCTGACACTGCTAAAGCGTATGACAGGTACTAGTCTTTATTAGACAAGTCGTTTTTGCGTGTTATCGTGAAATGCTTTTGCCAACAGAGGGCGTACGTTCTTATTGTGAAAGCATTATTAAGAAAGCGCTCTCTAGCGTTCGTTGTTCTTGCATGTATTGTAGCATTAAAAAAAGCGAGATAGTAAAGACTTGCAGCCCATTCATTAGAAAAAATTGGGAAAACGTGTGTCTGCGCGCGCTCGTTGTGTAAAAAGAAAAACTGTAAAGCTATGGTTCTAGAAAAAATCTTTAAAACGAAAATGGAAAAAAAATTATAATACAAAAATAGAAGAGAAGTTTTACTTGTCTTAAGCCGTGTTCCCATTGGACTTATTTTTGCTAAAGTACCGCGACTTTTCTGTAGAATGACAAAATTAAATCCAATGGGAACGCATGGTAAACTGACCTCCCTGTCAACTTACCGCGGCCGTGATGTAAAACTAACAGGCCGAAGGAGGTCGCGGAAGACTTCCGCTCATCCACGGTAACTTAACAGGGCCGCTAAAAAGTCCAATGGGAACGCTCCACGCTGTAAACCTACCGCGACCACGGTGTAAAACGCTATACAAACAACACCACTTCCTGTTTACGACACAACTATACACAGAGGGCGCGCGAAAATGGTATGGTTCCCTGTTTCATTTGCACTGATGGCCGTGTGTACATGCAATACAAAAATAACGCCTTTTCTATCTCGTCCAGCGGCAGCAAGTTTTTGCTTTACTGTGGTTAGAAACATGGCAGATTTGATCAATTTTGTGAGGAGTTTAATTGGGCTAGATAAACGTGAAAATGTGGATGAATTCAGTGCGAGAAAACTACGTCACAGTCACGTCATATCCTGCATAGGTCAAAGGTGACTGTGCACAGCGCCCGCAATGTGTACATTCTGCCAGTTTCGAACAGCGAGTTAACTGTTCCATCGCGGAATTTAAGTCCAGGTGGGAACGCACGGTAGAATTACATCTAATCCAGTCACGGTAAGTTTCCGCGTGGCCGCGGAAGAAAAAGTCCAATGGGAACACGGCTTTTGTGATAAAAAAATTACGATCCCTTTGCACTATAGTAAGTGTGCTTATACCATCACAATGACACCTGTATAGTGTTGATATTCCAGCAGTATGGGACTTAGCGAGCTTGTATAATTTGAAAGATGTATGTTGCGCCTTATGCGGGGGTGCGCCTTATCTGTTAACCCTTAAATATTATTTTGGTAATTTGAGGGTACTGCGCCTTATACGCCGATCGCCTCATACGCAGGAAATTACGGTAAAACTTTTCAATACACAGCTGAATCAGGTACCTTTTAATTTTGTATTATAGATACACATGTGTGTAGAACTGTACATATTAGTCACAGATTTCCTCATATGGCTAGTTCAGCGTTGAAAAGCATCCCTATTTCATTTGAAGTATGTACTAGTGAGAAAGCTGACAGACTAGTGAAATAACTTAAGCTAATGTGGTCCTGCTGTCCAGTCACTAAAACAGGTAAGGGCAATCCCTGGAAACGTTATGCGGAAAGAAACAGAAAGGTAAAAATGAAGATTCAAAATATAATACAAAGTAAATAAAATAAAGAGATTGTCAAAGAAGACTGGCTGGGGGATTGGAGAGGTACATTTATGTTTAAAAACAGTGTGATTGAGAAAAGTGCTGTTGTAAACAGTGATTGTACTAGACCTGAAATTCTGTAGACATTGAAGCTTGTACTACATGTACACTACATACATGTAGGGCATACATGTTTTACATGTACATTATGTGAAGTACAAACTTATAATTGTATGCAAAACCTGGACAACGGTACATTATGTATAGATATAGAATTTGTAAACGATGAGCCACAAATAAACTGAAGCTTCCAGAAACAATTCTCTTCAAAACCCATGAGACATTACCAATAGACCTTATGCATATGACGTCATTTGAGTAGGGCGCCCTCACCTAGAGGTCAAAAGGAAGATGCTCATTGGCCAGTCTTGTGCGCCGCGCGTACAAATCAGCGCGTTTCCATTGTTTCATCATCAGTTTACCTCTAAGATGGCGGCTTGGTGACGTCAATGCATAAGGTCTATACCATCACAGAGAGAATCCACCTACACATGTAGTGCATATATTGACCAAGTTCACCAAGTTCACCAGGTGCCAACACCCATGGTAAATCTTGCAACAGTGAAGCGCCATTTTGAGCTCCAGAATAAACCTATGTGTTAATGTGCAGTGGGCATTTTACAAGATGTGTGGTAAGATGAATGCCATATCTTTATTTTGCACATGTAACTTGACTCTAAAAATGGCAGCCCATGGGCAGACAGTAACCACGACGACGTGTGATGTCAGTGGAAGGGGTCTTTGTACTATGTATCACACTTGACGACATTTCATATAAGAAAAACAAGTATCCTCATCGTAATACATACATTACATTCATGAATATGTTCATGGGCTGGTTGAAGCCCACAATTGAAACAAATCAACAAACAACTTGTGTTGTGGGAAAGAATGGGATGCTGAACAAAAACTATGTTTGTTTGTATTGTTTTTCAAACTTGTACAGATTGTACATGTAGGGTGTGGTTATATAGTGCATTTTTCATTTGTACACTCGGATCCTTTCTGTGGTTGCAAATATAGACTGAGGAATGTATGTAATGTAAGTGATAAAATGGATTAGTTCCTGCATACTACAATACAATCCACTGCTTGTTGCATGTTCTAAATTAACAGTGAAGTAAAGTGTAATCATACAGCAAGGGTATCACACATGTTAGAAATATAATTATAATTCATTAGTGCTGAAATTGAACAGGGAAGGACAGAATAAGAATTGTGAATTAAATCCTGATTGAATCAAAGCTCTCAGACTACTCTCAGACTACTCTCAGACCATCCACACAAGTAAGCCACTTAGTCTTAATTTGCTGACCTAATTTAAATTCCAGATGTGCTCATTTGTTTACAGTTTATAGCGGAGGTGTACATGTCTACAGTATAGTACATAAATGGCCTCAGCAGTAGCCTGTGCATTTAATATCACATTCGTGGTTATAAAAAACACAATACGTGTACAAAGTGTCATGTGTCATTAATGTAATTTATGTATCTATGTCAATGTTATTCTTTGGAGTGGCTTTGTGAATATTATCAAATTTGTAAGCAGCTGTACATTAATACTGGTGAATAATTTGCATCATGTGTTTATAAATGTAAGGTACATCACATTGTACAGCAAAGTGTACATTAGGCTAGTGTACATGCATGTTCAGTGTACAATCATGTAGTCTATCATGTATGTACACTGTATGTGTGTCAGGGTGTAAATTTACATCATGTCCATGTTTTATTTTACATTTGTAATGAAAATATGCAAACATCAGGCTATGAGGTTTTGCATGAGACACCATGCGTGAAATCTCTTTTGAATTGAAGTACATGGTAGTGATGGTTCGGAGAAGTCCCTGACTATACTCCCACCATGCAAAGTTTTAAATCCTACAAATGGGCACACATAGATGAACCGGATCTTAACACAGTACATGTACATACATGTACCTTGTATTTGAACTTTGGTTAGTTTTCACCTGTACCTTCGGTAAACCATACAAAATGGTCCTCTATGAGTTGACTTGGTCCTTTCTCTATGATCATGTGTACTATGTATTACATCACTTTGGCTGACCATAAGTGAGTTATGTAATTTAAAGCAACGGCTTGAAATAGTGTTTGTTGAATGAACATGTATTTGAGTTATAAGTAACAACAGCGTTATATCTAGATCCCTTAAATTTAATATCTTCATTACAAACAATTCTTCAACCCAAGCCGCCCGATCAGAGACTTTTTGTAGTAATCTGTACTGCTGTGTATAGAAACAATACAAGATTGTAAATGAAGTGTCGCCCCAAGTGTAAAACCAGACTAGACAATGACCAGGAATACATGTAGAAGTAATGAGAGCACGGTTGGCACATCATGCAGGTATAAATTACAAAATGATATGTAAGAAGCAGTCTTCTCTATCAATCATGGTAATAATAATAATAATAATACGCAGTTCTTATATAGCGCTTTATACTCCCGATGGGTGTCTCAAAGCGCTCAGTATTTTTCCTACAAGGTATGTGGAGTCACTTCAGTATGAGACCTATTCCTTTGCATAGCACCATGTAATGGTTTACAAGGTGCTGTGGTGCAATATGCAGCCAATCAAACCAGGAACACCGGGGCGAACCCCTTCTCTTTACGATAAGTGCACTGGGTTCTTTTACGTGCATTGGGTGTTTCCAGTAATCAAGGGTCCAATAGTGTGACATGAGTCCAAAATTTCAAAATCCTTTTTTTCCTATTATAGTTGTGTTTTCTTTTCATGTTATAAATGCATTTTATAAAAATAAACCGATGCTTGTGTTACAATGTAAATACATCAGAAAAAATTTTTAAGCGTGTGCGCTACCCACCTACTGCATAAAATGACCATTGCAACAGGGACACCAAAGTCATAATTCAGTATCATGTTACAGTTCTGTACAGGTAGGTACTGTTTTGTTTTTACTACATTTCAATGTGCTTTTAGATGATATTGAACCATGACAAAGACCGGAGGAAAAAATATTAATCTTCTTGGGGAAAATCATACAATCTCCAAAATTTCACAATTTGTGCACTATTTTCACGAAAGTTTTTATTTCAAAACACAGAACACCAAACATGCTTTCAAACACTCAAAAACATCATATATGTTAATCCTGGTTTTTTTATACCTGAGACTTATTATCGTAACACAACAATTTTGTTTCATGGAGGCTGAAACATATGATGTCGCGTGTAACTGGGACACCAACAAGTCATTGGACCCCTGATTAATGGACATACCCCATTACACAACACACGGGACCTACGGCTTAACGTCCCATCCGAAGGACGAAGCATGTGGTTAAGTGTCTTGCTTAGGGACACAAGTGTCACGACTGGGATTCGAACCCACACTCTGCTGATCAGAAACACCAGAGCTTGAGTTCGGTGCTCTTATCCGCTCGGCCACGACACGCCACAGTGGATGAATCTGGTTTTGATGTCATTCCTTGCTTTCAACTGAGATACATGGAGTTTCTACATGTCTACACATGTTTGTGAATCCTGTAAATCGAGGATTTCTCTTTGTTCTCCCATTGCTTGTTTCAGCGATGTCCCATTGGTTTTGTACGAGAAAGCAAAGCGAGGATGCCCTCGCTCTGTCAAGCACCTAGAACTCCTTTGTTACAGTCGTCAGTTTCTCAAAGGGTAGACAAGCTCAATATGAACTTTTGTGTTTTTTGTTGCTCTATTCTCAAAGGTTAATAGTTAGTTTAACTTTTCTTCCCTCTCTTTACAGAAACAAGAAATCAGATGAAGAGAGAAGCTGACTCCATGACAGGGGCTGCAAAAACCTAGTGATGACTCCACATGATGTACACATCACTGGCTGATGTGCTCCACTGACAACACAAATTTTTCTTAAGGGTTGTGAAGACCCATGCACTGCACTCAGCTTTGAAGAAAGAGAAACATTCAAAAATGGCACACTATAGCCTGAACATAGTCCAAACTTTCACCAGCTGTCTGTTGTTGTGTCAATTGCTTGTATCATTCGCTGCATCTCAGCATCAGTATTTATTTTTTGAGGAAACTTACCAACCAGAAAACAATGTCATTAAGTTAAAGAACATGGTTCTAGATCCCAGCACTGGTGCACTGTATGTTGGGTCTGTTAACCGATTGTACAAACTTTCACGGGATCTTGTCATCGAGGCAACAATTGCTACTGGTCCCCGACAGGACAATACAGCATGTATAGCACCACCTGTACCATGTGCCAGTGAAAGGACAACAACAGATAATATCAATAAGCTCTTGGTGATTGACCAGGATCGTTTGTTTGTCTGTGGCAGTATTTACCAGGGAAGCTGTGTCATCAGACGATTGGTTGATTTAGGTCTTCTTGGAAACAATAGTTATGAAGAGATTGCCGCAAATACAGCTGATGGAACTTCAGTTGCATTTGTAGCTCCAGGACCATTCAAGGAGAATGTACTCTATATCGCTACTTCAATTGCAGACTGGATTGACAAGGCAGTACCGACTGTGTCAAGCAGAGTACTACCACCAGAGAACCTAGACACCGATTCATTGTTTGAAGTACTGAGTGATGAAAATAACTTCAAAGGATTAGAAATAAACATTCCAGCTGAAGTCATCTCGGGTCGTTCCTTCAACATTTATTACATTTATGGATTTTCCAACACCAACTTCAGTTACTTTGTTGCTGTACAGCCGAAGGACCACACCGCAATGAAAGGTCCTTACCACACGAAAATAGCCCAGATCTGTCAGCAAGATCCGGACTATTTCTCCTACGTTGAGTTACCCTTAGCATGTAAGAAAGGTGAAAAAGATTACAATGTTGCACAGTCTGCCACTGTGGCAACCATCGGGTCCAGATTGGCAGCGACAAATGGCTTTCAAGTTGGGGAGAGAGTTTTGATTGTCACGTTTTCGGAATCAGTAGAAAACCAGCTGGAACCTGTGGAAGCATCGGCGGTTTGTATGTATTCTATCAAAAATATCAACCAGCATTATGTCAATCGCAGGAAAGAATGCGCTCAAGGAATAACACCTACAACAGATACCTCTTGGCTACGCAGCTCTAAATGTGCAGAAAAGCCCTTGGTAGATCTTGTGAGTATTTTATTTCTCTAAGAAAGTCTTTAAATTAGCTTATGTATTCATTTTATACAGTAGTTGTTGTGTGTTACATGTACATGTGCATGTAGCTTTTGGATAAAGAGAGAAATATCATAAAAGTGCTTTAACATTTTGTCTAAAACGAAAGAAGAATCACCAAAACCCAGATCAATTCAGTTGGACAGTTTCCTAATTTTGACCTGCAATGTTTTGGTAAAGTTAGGATCAGTTTAAGTAAAGCTTTCCTCATTTCTAATACCGTTCTGCATTTGTTACAAAAACATTGTTTTGATAAGATATATTGTGCTTCTTCTACAATGTATGTCCTCATGTCAGAAGGCACAGATTTGTTAAAGCCAATTTAGAAACAAAGTGGCCCGCTCATTGAAGGGGTTAGAATAATGATATGACACTGACTATTTAGAATACATTGTACACTCCTCATCCCTTGCTGACTATACAATAATTGCTGTTCTGTTTTGTTTGTGATTTTTGATGCTGCATTATAGGTAGAACAGATTGATAGTGCTGGAACAGAATACTGCCACATATCGGATCAGTTTAATCCTCTAGGTGGTAAAGTTCCCATTGAAGCCCAGGCCATCTACACAGATAACTCTATTCTCTCAGCGATTGCAACCACAGCACACCTTGAAGAGACTGTTATATTCCTTGGAGATCATCATGGCCATCTGAAAAAAGTAAAATTAGCTAGCAAGGGAAATTGATGCGGGTTCATTTGGGGGACCTTATTACAAGATTATTGTCATACATATTTTCATCAGTTTCATGAAGTCTCTTTTTTGTATTTTGTTTGGAAAGGGTAAACCTTGGACTGGAGAAGTGTAGTTCTTCCATTGGGAAAGGGTAAACCTTGGGTTGGGAAATGGTAGACCTTGGATTAAAGAAGGGTAAACATTGGATTGTGGAAGGGTAAAAAGGTAAAAGGATAAACATGGGTTTGGGAAATGGTAAACCTTGGATTAGAGAAGGGTAAACATTGAATTGGGAAATGATAAACCTTAGATTAGAGAAGGGTAAACCTTAGATTAGAGAAGGGTAAACATTGAATTGGGAAATGGTAAACCTTACATTAGAGAAGGGTAAACCTTAGATTAGAGAAGGGTAAACCTTGGATTGGGAAATGGTTAACCTTGGATCAGAGAAGGGTAAACCTTAGATTAGAGAAGGGTAAACCTTGGATTGGGAAATGGTAAACCTTGGATCAGAGAAGGGTAAACCTTAGATCTGATAATGGTAAACATTGGATTGGGGAAGGGTAAACCTTAGATTAGAGAATGGTAAACATTGGAATGGAGAAGGGTAAACCTTGGATTAGAGAATGGTAAACATTGGAATGGAGAAGGGTAAACCTTGGATTAGAGAATGGTAAACATTGGATTGGGGAAGGGTAAACTTTGGATTCGAGAATGGTAAACATTGGATTGGGGAAGGGTAAACCTTGGATTAGAGAATGGTAAACCTTGGATTGGAGAAGGGTAAACCTTGGATTGGAGAAGGGTAAACCTTGGATTAGAGAATGGTAAACATTGGAATGGAGAAGGGTAAACCTTGGATTAGAGAATGGTAAACATTGGAATGGAGAAGGGTAAACCTTGGATTAGAGAATGGTAAACATTGGATTGGGGAAGGGTAAACCTTGGATTAGAGAATGGTAAACCTTGGATTGGGGAAGGGTAAACCTTGGATTAGAGAATGGTAAACATTGGATTGGGGAAGGGTAAACCTTGGATTGGAGAAGGGTAAACCTTGGATTAGAGAATGGTAAACATTGGAATGGAGAAGGGTAAACCTTGGATTAGAGAATGGTAAACATTGGATTGGGGAAGGGTAAACCTTGGATTAGAGAATGGTAAACCTTGGATTGGGGAAGGGTAAACCTTGGATTAGAGAATGGTAAACATTGGAATGGAGAAGGGTAAACCTTGGATTAGAGAATGGTAAACATTGGAATGGAGAAGGGTAAACCTTGGATTAGAGAATGGTAAACATTGGATTGGGGAAGGGTAAACCTTTGATTAGAGATGGGTAAACCTTGGATAAGAGAAAAATCCTACTTGTATTAGAAAAGGGTAAACCTTTGATTGGGTTAGGATAAACCTTGGATTGGAGAAGGGTAAACCTTGGATTGGAGAAAAGCAATACTTGGATTAGAGAAGGATAAACCTTGAATCAAAGAAGTGAGAATCTGGTATTTGAGAAGGGTAAACATTAAATTCGGAAAGGGTAGCTGAATGTGAGATCGAACTATATTCCAACTTCCCACTGTTGGCATGCAGTTTTTCTGTTGTGTGTATTCATGAAGGCCCTCTTAATAGTAGTGTCTTATTGAGGTTTTTGGAACAGATCTGTAACCATCCCCAAATACAAAGACGCCAACTCTAAGAAATTCACTTAAATTCCATAGACCTGTATTTGATTCTTAGTTGACCAACATGCTTGGCATCGGTGCTCATAGGTTTTGTGTTTATGGATTCAGGAATGTTAAAATGCCTGTATTGCACCAGTGCACTTGCCCCATATTTTGGGGGTAATGTATGACAATAAAAGTAAGCCATGAAAGGTTCTCAGTTTTGTAAACATTACAATCGTTATCATTAAGTTTGAACAGAGACAACCAGTATATTCTCCAGGCCTTTTGTGTCACTTGAAATCATGGCATACATGTACTTTGAAGGAACACACATTCTCTGCAGATTACTTTTATCCAGGCTGTTACGGTACATTTGGTTTTACCAGGCACCTTCAAAGAAAAAGTCAAAATCACACATTTGAGAACAACCCAGAAGCCTTATTCTGTTGGATTCCCTTTTTCCCCCTTTTTTTTTTCAAAAACAAAACCCCACAAGCAAACCCAAATTGCTGAAGCAGGCATTAAACCTGTAACCCGTTATAGTTTTTATAATTCTTAGTCTTTCAAAAAGAAGGCAAATGAATTTTGTTAAGAACAACTTGTTTATTCAGAGAAAATGATGATTTCAATCAATCAACGTTTACTGAGTAAAGTTTAAGAATCACCTTTATTTTTTGTTTTCACTGAATTTGTTAATGATTTGTATTGTTTACATAATGATGTATCTTTATATATAAAAGGAATCCATCTTAAAATGATTGATTTTTATTATATTTTTGTCTTTTAGCTTCGTGTAGTTTCACCCTCCACAGCTGAGTTGTACGAAGATGAAGCGATTCTTGTGGACCAGAACCCAGTTGTACAGAATGGAATTACATTCAGCCAGGATAAGAATTTTATCTACTTCATGACTGTTAGGAAGGTAAGTTGACAAAATCATTGAAAGAAAAAAAACAAAGAAGTTGAGCAGAACAAGCCCTTAAATATTCTTGTAACAATGGGTGTGGACCTACGTGAGTAGTAATCCATGAAACTAAAATGTACAATGTGAAACTTAAATGTATAATGTACTTTTTTCTATTATAGTGTTCAAGCAGGTGATGTAAATTTTTCACAGAGTTTGTTTATGTCACTTTCAAGCTTTACTCTTGGTTTCAAAGGTGTATTTATATACACATACTGTACATGTACCTCTTTTCATTCATTCACATTTATTTCAATGCTGCCATGCATTAAGTTACATTTGTGTATATCGTTAAAGTTACATGATAATGAGTATATAATGACAAACCAGAGATAAAATAAAAACAATAACAATTTACACGGAAGTTGAATAAATAATCACAGACAGGACAACATTTAGGCATAGGGTGAAGCAAAAGCTTTTGTTCCCGTACCTACGGACAGACAAGAAACAAACAAACAAACACACCAACAGACTATCACAACACTGACTTACATAAAAACATGTACATGTAGGTACATGTACCTCTTCTGAGTATTCATGCTGTAAACCGAAACTAATTGAGTGAGCAAACAAAATGAAGGGGAAAACCATGTATTTGTGAGAACAACTATTGTATAGTTTTTACAAAATTACAGAGATACAACTTATACTTGTCTCTTTGTCTGAATTGCATACATAGAATTCAATCATTGTCCTAGCAGAAGTTTCATTCTAGTTGATTTTCTTTCCGTAAGTGATGAGGTAAATTTGGAGGTTGAAGCTGCTTTGTAGATAGATGAATGCAATAATTTCTTCTTGTAGTAGTTATTTGAAAAAGAAAATTTCTCGATTAATCAAGAAGTGATTATGGTCGGCAACAAATTTTTTTAATATTTCTGTGCAGTTTTATTAAAGCATATGCAACATTGGTAATTGTCAAAGACCGGTATCCACACTTGATGTGACTCAACATATACATGAAATAACAAACCTGTGAAAGTTTAAGCTAAATCAGTCTTCGGAGTCAAGTGAAAACAGTGTTAAAATTTTTTATATTTTCACTGTTTTCAATATCGGGTTTCATCGCGCGTGATAAAGACTAATTGTTTTACTCATTTCCTAAAAACTAAAGCATTTCAAGGGAAGTTTTCCACCATGACCATCTTTATACCATGTAAGTTACGTGCAAATCTGTGAACATTTATATTTTCAATCTTACCAATGTTGTACACACCCTTTTAGCATATTTCAAATACTGATGGTCAGCATATTTATGTCATGTGGGTAAAGTTGAAGATCCCAATTGTACACTCAAGGCTTGTCCCGAAATTCCATATATATTTTTTTTTTTACACTGATGGATTGATTCACAATGGAGTCAATCCCTGGATTTTTTTTTTTAGAGGGTTGGGGGTTGCTGTTTGTTCAAGTTAAGGTATAAGGTATGAATTGCATACATAGAATTCAATCATTGTCCTAGCAGAAGTTTCATTCTAGTTGATTTTCTTTCCGTAAGTGATGAGGTAAATTTGGAGGTTGAAGCTGCTTTGTAGATAGATGAATGCAATAATTTCTTCTTGTAGTAGTCTAGCGTCCAGCATCTGATCCTTCGTTACTGTTGGTGCAAGCAGGCTTGTTGTTTTTGTTTTTTGTCTGTTTCTTTTTGGGGGAATTGGCGATTTGTGCACAATGACATATTTTGTTAAGTAATAACTACGAAGCTGGTTACAGCAGTCATTGACCACAAGATATCTTCAGGGAGTGGAATAGTGAGGCTATGTGATCTCTGCTAATTCTCCCTCCTTCCACATGTAGGTCAATCAGATTGCTCAAGTGGGTCCCTCTGAACCATATAGCCTTGTCTTTCCCATGTTGTAATTGTACTGGTACATTTATCATGGGAGTTTTGTAGCCCAGTTGTATTGAAGCTTACAATTACAACAATGTCAAAGTTTTGCCTGCTCTGACGAGGTGATTCATGGTGACTGCTATTATACATAGTACATGTGTAGGCCTACATGTACATTAACGTTATAAATGCCCAGTTGTCAACCTTGGTCCAACATTTACGTAGGCCTGCCAACAGGTATGTAGTAGTAGTACCAGCGAACAATTTCCCTCGTAGGCTATAGCAGAGCAAAATGCTACACAAAATGTATCAGTTGCTACTCAAAAATTCTGATTTAATTGCTACTCAATATTAGCATTCGCTGTGCAAAGTAAGTTAAATTGTTTGCTACGCAAAATTACTGGATGAAATCATTCCATACAGTACATGTTGTAGATCATGAAACTACATAATACACTTAATGTAAGTACATTGTGCATTGTTACCTGACCAATGTGTGCATTTATTTACATTGTACTCATCCATGTTATACATGTGGTTGGATATCATCTACACATCTACACGTCTACACTTCAACTTGTCATGTCTACATTAGATTTTAAAAGAATGACCCGTTCAAAAGGAATTCTTGCTCTTCTTGCCAATAAAGTCATGCTTGATATGTGAGATTATGGCACGAGTAGAGTTTTTATAGTTGAAACCAGCAAAACTGATTGGAATTTTTGAGCACGTAATGTACTTTATGCAGACTTGATTAACTGGTTGTAGATGTACTGAGTTTATTAGACGATCCCTTGTCTGGCTGTATGTGGTAGCAGAGTCCACATGGGAAACAGCAGTTAAAACACCCTTGGGATGTACAGAGATGTGCTTCAAAACATACATTATTCTTTCAATATGTAACTGTAGCATCTGCTGAGTTTGAATAAAAAGCTTTTTGCGTATGTGTATACTGCCACAAACATCGTTATATTTTTGCCCGTGTTTTGATACATGTCGGTCTACATGTAGTTGTAACCCCTCCAGAACTACCGTATATTATGTAAATGTGCATGCAGCTGCAAGAATATTGAATCAGGATTGCAAATGATCATGTGTCCTCATCATCTTTGGTACAGTTAAATGTTCATAATGTTACACAGGGTACCAGACCTACGTACATGTATGTACAATTGCATTGTATGTAAAAGTACCTATCAACACTGCAAGGAAATTGACATCTACTTTCTGCTATAGTCTAGAGACCTTTTCCGTTTGAAATGCTTTTGTCATTTTGGAGAGAAGGTACTTTCAATCAATTAGTGTCCGCTTAAGACATGCTTTAAAATTTCATGATATTAAAACAATTAAATACATGTGGTTCAGATGTTCAATAAATAAAGCAGGCATGCAACTTTTCAACAGAACAGCTGATATCAACCGCCCCCCCCCCCTTTTGTACCATTGAAAACTGTTAAAGAGAGGGTGTACGTTTGGTAATTACTCCAAAAGTTGATGACCATAAAAACTTACATTGGTAAGAAGCACTGCAGCTGTTGACGATGTGTAACATTTGGAGAATCGATTCCCTTCCAAGGAATTGGGTTTTAGAGAGGGAGATTCAAAAACATTTCAGTTTGAGAAACTTTCTGCATGAAAAGTTTCTCAGATTTTGCATTCCAGATTTACGGATTATTCTTCCTGCGTGGACATAACCGAGCTCCAGATTTTCGGCAATATCTCGAAAATGGTACTTTTGAAATGAAATATTCTCAGGTTAGTTATATTGCATATACATTTCATAGGTTGAAAACAATCGAACAGTTCCAAAAACCAAAAGTATTAGTTGCCTTTAAACACATAACAAATGTTACTGTCCAAGGCAGATTCCCCTCTTGTTTCACATCAAGTTGTGTGTATGAAATTCAACCCATATTTGATCTTTAAAACAATTTTTCTTTCTACCATAACTGTTACTTTGATCTACCATAAGACATACAATCTATTAATTGTGCAATTTTGTTAATTCAAAGCACATTTTCCCGAACTGCTATCCTGCTAATAAAATAAAGTCGCCCAATCTTCTAAGTACATGGCCAAACTAGTTGTTCGTGTAGGCTCTATTGCATTGTACTGAAGAATGCATTTGAACATTCCCCTTTATAATACTTTAACATTTCATGTAGGCCCCTTATTATTCAACTATGTAGCATGACTGCTCTAGTAGAGTTTTGATATTTAGAGACCCTACACATATGAAAATGCCATTCAACTCCTTGGTGTTGACGTACATAGAGAGCACAGAAATAGCAATGCTACCTGACCTTGCTGGGCAAGTTCACATGCTTGCCACGCTCCCTCTTGTACACATTTTAATTTCCCAGTGGCTTGAGCTAGTAGGGTCTGATGGTAGTGGGTACGCTGCTGTATTGTTCCAGCAGTTTGTAAGCCGCTTTGCCATTGCCTAGAAGGGTAAGTTTTTAATGAATGAGTTGAAATGCTGTCCCCGCTGGGCAGACAGGTACATATACACACTGTTTATTGAAGCTTAGTATGACAGAATGGGAAGGTAGGGTAACCAAGGCAACTTGGCTCCAAAAAGACATCCCAACACAAACATGATCATCGTTCCACATTAAGACCAGATCTGTTAATACCATACAAATACAATGTTTAGTGAAAAGTTCAAATCATCGACCTAGATCAGGATCACTAAAAAATGAACACTTGACCAGGTGTATCCAAGGCCAAGCTAAATAAGTATATTAGTACAGAGCTGCCACCTCTTCCTGACTCCGCAGAAAGTTCCCTGAAAATAATCCAATCTTTCCAAGTTCTGATGATTTAAAAGGATTACTCGCCTGGGTGCATCCAAGCTTTAAAAGTACAGGGCTGCCAACTCTCCCTGATTCTGCAGAAAGTTTCTAAAAATAAACTATTCTTTCCATGTTCTGATGAGTTTATATTTCAGTTGGTAGAACGCCTGGATGTTAATCCGGAGGTCGCAGGTTCAAGTCTCGCTCTAGACAGTTATTCTTTGTTTTACCCACATTTTTTTAATACTGTGTACATTTTAAATGAGAGTGCTTAGTAATTGTTTAACGATAAATTTATGGAACAAACTAATATTTAAAAAAGTGTTTTTGTACACCCTTTTGGAAAACTGCCATTTTCGACATATAGTTGTTTTCCTTCATTCGTAATTCATGTGTAATGATGTATTTTCAATAGTTTGCACATTGTATGATGCACAAGAGTTGTTTTCCCCAACAAGTTTGAAATGATTGGATACATTTTGCCACCATTGTCTGAGGTGTGTTAGAATAAAGTCCAGAAGTGAAAGCTTCGCAGTGTTCATGTGAATAATAAGAAACAGAATTAATTTACAGTTTACTTGCATCCAAATTGATCATGTACAGGTATGTATGATATCACATTGCTAAGTGTGTAAACATACCTTCAACAAAGACACCATGGGTGACCTGTTTTCCTGGATCACAATGCAAACCTTCCACTTGAATAGGAAACCTGCGATCACACCACAGAGATCTGGTCATGTTTCTTTATTATTGACTGTTTTTTGTCACTTTTGTTTAGCCGAGGATTTCCGTTGTTGTTTGTTTTATTATAAATTTGTGCTTAAAGTTATGGTCATGGATCGTTTATTCGTCAACGTAATGCTAAATTTATAGGCAAACTGATAAAGACAGAGACTTTGAAAGTCGCAAGTGAAAGTTTCAGCGGAATACAGTGTCTACTTGCTGAGAAAACAGCGAAAAACTGTCATGGTATTTTCACAAGAGTGTTAAATCCATCCATGTTTTAGCATGGTTTTAGCAAGGTGACAGCGGGTACCAATGGACTACAACCCTCAGAAATCTGAGAAACGATTCGTGCATGAAGATACTTTGACAGATTCAAGTGTTTTGGGGTCAACAAATTATCCAAACCATATCACTTCGAAGGGGAATCCTTACCCAAAATAGTTTATACTATCAACAGCTGCAGTGCTTCTCACCAAGTAAGTTTTTTTGGTCATTATTTGTTGGGGTGTTTGTTGATCTATGGACCCTATCTTTTAATAGGTCACATCAAAAATATGATATTTCAATATCCTAGGAATGTCAAAAGATATGATGATCCGAGAACCTTTCTCTGCAAGGCAAACATTGGTTTCTAAGTAAATAACCAGAAAAACCCATTCGAAGTCCACTTCCATTTGAGCATTTGCAAAGCTCATCAGTTGTAATTTGACTGATTAAGCTCTTCCAACATGTCATGGTGAAGAGCTTACTGAGATGATAAAGTAAAGTTTGGTTAAATACCTCATCAGCACTCCCAGTGGCTGTACATCTCATAATCCTGTACCAAGAGAAATCAACAGTTGATTAGAAAACCAGTTCTGTTTATGTATAACTGTTGTCCGCAACAGGTGGATTAGTGGACATTTCAGACAAGCATTTTCTGATGTCTGTGCATTATTTTGAAGTATTCAATCCACAGATAAAGGACCGTCCTCATTTGAATGTTACATATTCTTGTTAAATGTTAATCGCAACCATGGCAACACATTTGATGTTAAATTGATTGTTTTGATAGTATTTGATGGGCAATATTGCACAAACATTTGGAATCTTTGTGTAGAAAAAGTGTTTTGCAGTTGGATGGAAACCTTGAACTGTATGACATGTGCATGTGGTGCTCTGCTTTTATAACCTACATGTGTAATACTAATAGATCTTCATATGATCCTGCAGTAGGTATTTTATAAACAAGTAAGGTTTTTTAGATTATTTCTCTTTGTTTATAAAATTTAATGATTATTATTTTTAACTGCATCTCATTCTGGAGACCTTTTCTAAATTAATTGTTTTGACTGTCGTGTTCAATCAAGTGTTTGTCTTTAATTGTAACATGACAAGATTTTGTATGGTAAATTTATTATGTCAGTTTTGCAGTGCACCGCATGGGGGAGTGTCTATAGCCATTATTAAGTGTGATTTATCTGGTAAAGATCTTACTGGTAATTCACTGGTTTTGGAAATGTTTTAAAGACGTTTTTTAATGTTATATTTATACGTCAAACAATTTGATGGTGATCCACAGGCTGCCGCTTTCCAGGTTGTATCTTAAACTTGGGTGTGATCCCTGGATATTTGGCAGTTAACATTTGTATTGCTTCTGACTGGCACCCCGAGAACAAAGACATTGACAAAATCGGAGAGTGCCAACATAGGGCTAGATAGCTCAGTTGGTAGAGCACCCGAGGTTGTTAATGTTAGTTCAAATCCAGCTCTTTATTCAACCCCAAATCATCAAACAATTTGTTCACAAAACTTTGTTTTCTTTCTTTTTTTTCCCCCCCCCAGCGGAGGACAAAAAACATAGATCAATGAATCAATTACCAGGACAGCTATATAACATATGAAGCGTATTGTTCAGTGTCTGACCATCAAATCAGTCCGGGCACGTTTTCCAACTGACTTTGTTTGTCAATGTCAAATGCAGTCAGAGTTAAATGTTTACCAAGTCCCCAGACTGGGCAGGAAGCGCAAACATTGAACCACAGAAAACATCTGCCAAAACTTTCCAGAAAAAGATAATTAGAAAGTCACAATCTGAAGTGACTGAAGTGAATATTCCGTTTTAAAGGGAAAGTTTATAAAATACATTTACCTTGTTTTTGCAAGTACAGTTAGTAATAATCAATGGTCAAGTATCAAGAAAATCCCAATTAGACCACATATCTTGTAGCTCTCAACTTCCACTGGATTGGAAATATCTTTGTTAATTTCCTGCTTTTAATTAACTCTTGTCGTTTGTTTTGCTGAAGTTTTGGATGAGATTTAGTGTAGAAAATCTAACCAATATTCAAGGTAAATAGTTTTTTTTTTTTTAATGACATCAAAGAGTGCAAAACATTGTGCTGCCTGACATGCCCTCAGTTTACAAAAAATACATCTGACTTTCCAATTAAACATACAAACAAACACCCCAACAAACAGACATGCATTTATTGATTGAATAGGTCTAGGTGTGCCAGTCATCTTCTACATGTAGCCTACGGTATGTAATTGTTTTATGTAATCATTTCTCTCTCAAACATCCCTAAATCGTTGACAGGAAAGAATTCCTCCGAACAAGTGGACGGAAATTCTTCAACCCCAAGTTTTCAAACTTGCACATGTCCTGCCCTTTAAGCTAGGCCTGCCGTGCAAATATCAAACCAGACTCCAACCACAGTCTCCCCTGCCTAAGGTCAGACAAGATTTTAAGCTCTGCAACCTGTGTAGTATTATCAACGCATCATTAGCTTTTCCTTCAGAGGGGGCCCTGAACAAAAATTTGCACTGGGGCAATTATTGACAATCATCCAAGCATGGGTTCCCTTGAAATTGTATATAAGACCAGTGGAATAAATATGATTGTCATGCCAGATGTGTCTGGTGGTAATGATAAACGTTTAGAAGAACCATCAGGATGTCTCAGATGGTTCTAATGTAGAGAGACAACAGAGAAAAGTGACATTTGAATATAATGTTATTGCATTGTAATGAAAGATGTCTACAGTCAGCAGAGAGTGTAACCTACGCAGACAAACAAGATTATTCAATAACAACTTGAGGACTTGATGTTACGTAATAATAATGTTACAATGTACTTGTAACCCTCTTCCCTGATTACTACTAAGTTGATGCATAGGATTAAAAAGGACTCATTTTTACCTCAATTCAGTTTGTACTAGTAGTAGCCTACCAGTACAATTAGCATCACTAGGTGTATTTTTTCAATTTGTGATTATCACTCAGTGAAAATGATACCAGGATTTCAGATACATATATTAAACAGACAAACAAAATTGCTTGTTGTTTCGGTGCAAAGTCTATTCCGACACAGTTTCCATATTGTGATGAGATACAACATTATTTACACTGTTAGTCTTCCTGAAGATAGTAGTAGTACTGTTTCTCTGGACAATCAGTATGAAAAAGACCTTCTTTACAAGTATGCTTTCAAATACAAATGTATTGGTTAAAAACCTAAATGTTAATCACACCAAAAAGACTGTGAATTCTTTCAATTCTTGGTTTTTAAAATAGAAAAATCTCAAAATCGCAGACAACAATGTAAAGAAAAATAGGCCAATCTGTTGTTGTTTTTCCTTCTACAAAAATGCACAGTGGGTGGTCAAAGAATGACTGTTTTTTTTCATATATGACAAACAGAACTACAGCTGGAGGGTTATGATGTCCAGGCTTCAATGTGGTCTGGGCGCTACAGTAGTCCCCTACTGTGGCTGATACAGGATTGCTTTTGATTATGTTGTGTCACCATTGGATTTGTGAATGGCCAGAGTGACCAGTCAGCACTGAGTAAATACTTGACCACATTGTCTGGAAACACACAAAAAACACACACACAAAAATGCTTGTAAAGGTAAAACAAATAAACTTGTATGATGGTCTGTTGTTGGAATGAGAGAATGGTTCTTCAACA
This sequence comes from Leptasterias polaris, assembly GCA_037783415.1. Classification (NCBI taxonomy): domain Eukaryota; kingdom Metazoa; phylum Echinodermata; class Asteroidea; order Forcipulatida; family Asteriidae; genus Leptasterias; species Leptasterias polaris. The sequence continues at coordinate 1,457,845 of JAZGTN010000098.1, forward strand.
TTACATAACGGGGAAAATCAGCATTTTGTTTTCCATGGAAAGAAAGTGTAAGGAAGATATTTGCATCACTTTCGGTTTATTATACATGTATGTAGGGCCTACATACACTATAGCTTATAGGCTTATTCAGATTTGGTATTTGGTGTTCTTTTGTGATGTGTGGAACATATTTCTCCTTACATACTAAAGCCTGGTTCATACTTGCTGCAATTGCTTCAGGCGAAACAAATTTAACGTTACAGCTCTGCGCTGTGAATGTTTCACAACTCTTGCAAATAGTTCATTGTGACGTAAAATTTGCTTTGCATTCCCATTTGCAGGATGTATGAACCAGGCTTAAAACATGATTTGAAAAGTAATTTTTTCGATTGACAATTTCAATTTCAATCCAAAAAATTACTTTTCAATATCAACAAAGCTTTCAGAGAAATCAGAATGGATACATAAGTCTCAACTACTGAATGTTTCCATGTTTGATAATATCGTGCCTTGGTTTTGCTCTAAATCTACTTTTGCATATTTTCCACTTCAATGAAAGGCTTATGGTCAAAGTTGGTATGTCTCTTAATGGATCTTGGATTAAGTGATATGAGATCTAATAACCCATTGGACATGTGTCAAAACACCATAATTGCCATATTGACCACCAGCCAGCACAGTAAATAAATGAACATGCAGTGCCTAGATTGTCAACACACTAGTATCTAGAGCCTGTTCCTGTCCCCCATAATTCATTTATGGGCCTAGCCAAGATGAGTAATCCATGCTCATTTGCATACATCATTACCTTTAAAGGTTTCGTGTTCAAAAGAGCATGAAAATAATAACTATTTCCTTCCTGATTTTCATACGGTATATGTGTGTATTGGATGTACGGGTATATATACATTCATGTTTTTATAATACGTACAATTCTTGTGCACTTTGTCATGATAAAATGTATTCAGTTTGATGACAAATAACTGCATTAAGATTCAAGGATAATTACTGCTCTAGATCTTGTTTTCTCATCAGCAGTCTGTATGCATATTTTATAACATGCCATTTGAGCGTTCTGGATCACGGTTTATACCATTACTCATTATACAATCCTCATGAAGAAAACTAAACTATATGACATGGGGGGAAGCTCTTGATCGAGGGAAAGTGCAACTATGCCAGCCAGCAGTGTCTGCTTTTAAAATTATCGGATTATTCTCTGCAAATGCAACCTTACTCGATATAGAGTGGAATTGATGCGAGTGTTAATCATCACTTCTAATTATTCTGTCAGAATATGGCTTGCAGTTTCCAGAAGAAAAACCATTGTCGAGTAAATTGAAAATGTTTTTAATTGACTTTTAGAAACAGATCTTTGCTGTCTGACGATATATTAACTATCTGTCTGACATTATAATTTCTTATATTACATGTATTGCACTTCTAGTTACAAAGACTCCAAGACTGATACTTTGTTTTTGTAAGAGCAATTCTGGGTTTTCTTTGATGGAAGGGCACCCCAGCCCCAAATGACAGAAAAGTAAATTTTCCTTGGAACATCAACAGGGGTCGAATTTTACACTGGACCACAGGCCCGAGGCCAGTGATTTTAGCATCGGGCCGGTAATCTTGGGACTGGCTGGACAAGTCCGACTATCTTGTGTTCAATTGAATAATAGCATGGAGGTAGAAATACCTCCATGATAAGTTAGTGGCCTGACTTTTGGACCCTAACAGAGTCTTTCTCAAAGGTTCAAAATAAATAACCATAATCTGAAAGCAGTACACTGTATACTAAAAGATGTTTATGTTGCACTGAATGGAAGAATCCATTGGGTCAAAGACTTTGTTGTCCTTTTATGACCAATGGATGCAGGCTTGAAGGCCAGTTGATCTCACCATGGAGAAAGGGCCTTCATCCTTGATTTGGGCATCTGAGGTGGAAATTAGAAAGGACAAAAATGGCAAGGCCACTTGATGTTTGTTTGGTTTCAAGTCAATATAACCAGGGGATGTCCATGTGGTAACAACATTTTACAATAACCTTCAAATGGTTGTAATTATTCACATTGAATGATCCTTCCAAAAGGATATAATAAGACAGGATGAACCTTTTCATTGAAATCATATGAAAAGCATTATATATGAACTGATCTCTTCAACACATTATTGTCAGCTATGTGGTATGTTGTTTCATTAGCCTTGATCCAAGCACGATCCACAGGCATGTCTGTGAGGATAGTCAGGCTTAAATCACTGGAATGGGGGGTTCTGGTACACATTGTTTACATTACAGGTTTGAAGTCATTTACAGAGTAAATCCATGAATTCATGCTGAAACAAAGCTATACACGTGATACATGATAGGTGCAGCCATGCAGTTTTGAAGAAGGCACATTTTACTAAATGAACATTCAATAGAGCTGTCTGGGCTCTATCCTCCAGGTTCTGGCTCTTGTTAGGATTTTGTAAATGAGATGTGTCAACTTCAGATAGTCAGCTGGATGACTACCTCACACTTCCTATCCTAAAGAATAACACAAAAAGAACAGAAAACATTCAAAAGAGAAAGTCTATTGTTGTATACAATGTAGTGGTCTTCTCAGAGGGTTGTGTGGCAGATAAGCTGGCAAACCATTCTTGTTACCCTACAAAGCCTATTTTCACTGGTCAGGCGAATCCACTCAAAAATACCATTCTCGGGTTAGATTTGAAATTCCACAAAACAAGAAATAACATTGGAAATGGCTTTGGATCTGTAAAATCTCTTGGGGGGAGTTATATAGAGAGAAGGATGTTGTGAAATGAGAAAAGGAAGGGTGGCAACCAAGCGATACCCTAATGGGTTAAAGGGAGGGTATAATAATACGAGAAATTTATATAGCGCATAATGCAGAAGCCTCTATGCGCAACACAAAAAACAAAAACATAGAAAAGAATATAATTTTAAAAAGCAAGTTACACAAATAAAGATTCAAACAAATGAGTTTTTAAAAGTCCCTTGAAAATCTGAAGAGAGCCAGCTTGGCGAATATTAAGAGGTAAGTCATTCCATAATGAAGGTGCAATGAAGTTGAAGGCTCTTTGACCATAAAATTTTGTGGAAAAAGTAGTTTGCGTGAGTAGGGATTGGCCAGCAGATCGGAGAGGACGAACAGGAATATATTTATGGAGAAGGTCAGATATATAGTCAGGGGATAAGCCATGAAGAGCTTTGAAAGTGAGAAGATTTAACTTAAAAACGATACGCAGTTTGATTGGGAGCCAGTGGAGTTCTTGTAAGATGGGAGTAATATGTTGGGAACGAGGGGTGCGAGAGACGAGGCGAGCAGCGGTGTTCTGAACTCGTTGAATTTTAGAAAGTTCTCTATCTGACAGACCAATTAGAAGAGAATTGCAAGAGTCGAGTCTGGAAGTGACAAAGGCATGAACCAGTAAAAGAGTAGAATCATCATCAAGATGGCGCCGGATTCGACCTATTTTTTGAATTTGTAGAAGAGCAGATTTGCATATATTGGTTACCTGGTCGGTCATACTCATTGTAGAATCCATTAGAATACCGAGGTTTCTAACTACACGAGATGGTTGAATAAGAGATTGTCCAATGTTAATTTCTGTAGGAGAAACGTTTTTAGAAAAACGTGAGTTGAAAATGATGATTTCGGTTTTAGCATCGTTAAGAGCAAGCTTGTTAGATAAAGACCAAGATTTAATGTCGTCAATACAAGCCTCAATTTTTGCAAGGGCTAAGTCACGATTCGCCGGATTATAGGTGATATAAAGCTGTGTATCATCTGCATAAACAATACTCTTTATTCCATGAGCAGCTATGATTATCTTGCAGCGGTGCACTAAACAATATAAATAATAGGGGTTCGGCTGCAGAACCTTGTGGCACACCGCACCACAGGCAATGACAATCAGATTTCACACTATCAATGAGTACTGATTGATTACGGTTCTCCAAATACGAAGAGACCCATTTCAAAACTGTGTGACGTAACCCATAACGAGAAGAAAGACGCTTGCAAAGATGAGTATGGACAAGAGTGTCAAAGGCGGAGGAGAAATCCAGGAGTACCAAGACTGCTTCTTGGTGATTATCTAGCGCGAGCAGGATGTCATTTTGCACGCTGAGGAGAGCAGTCTCGGTACTGTGAAATGGTCTATAAGCAGACTGCATTTTTGCATAAAGATTGTTATCACATAAATGAGCTTGAAGTTGATCCACAGCAATTCTTTCAATTAATTTAGAAATATATCTCAGGTTAGAAATTGGGCGGTAGCTGGCAAGGCTTTCGGGATCTAAGTTCGGCTTCTTTAAAAGAGGAAGTACACATGCTTCCTTCAAATGATCAGGAAAAAGTCCGGAGGAAAGCGAAAGATTAATCACTTTCGTTAAAACAGGAAGCAATACAGGAACACAATCCTTAAAATACAGTAACATTGCTAAGAAAACAATGATGACCACCTCGTACATATGGACCTGAGTTTTTACTGTAGTCTTATCAAATATAAGCAGCTCAGCCTTCACTTTACAGGCATGGTATACTTTTGGTAATTGTCAAAAAAACAGTATCCTCACTTGGTGTATCCCAACATATTATGCATAAAAATAACCCTCAATTCTTGGCTCAATTGGTCATTGAAGTTGCACAAAAATAATGAAAGAACTAGACATTAGGTGTTTGTGAACAAACACAAAGCTGTTCCGTGTATTATTGTTTCGCTCAAAGGTTTTATAACTGAAAAGAAAATGAAAATCAGGTGTTTAGTTCTTGAGATATGGTCCCAATTCTGGTTGACCCATAGGTAAAGGTCAGAATGGGGTCACGGTTACCCAAGGATAATCTCCAATGCCCAATGAGTCTATAACTGAAAAACGGTTTGAAAAACGGTTGTGTAGTTCCTGAGATATGGTCCCACTTCCGCTTGACCCGGAAGTAAATGTGAACATGGGGTCACGGTTAGCCCAGGCTAATCTCCCATGCCCAAGGAGTCTATAACTGAAAACAGTTTGAAAAACGGTTGTGTAGTTCTTGAGATATGGTCTAACTTCTGGTTGACCCGGAAGCAAAGGTCAACATGAGGTCACGGTAACCCAAGGCTAATCTTCAATGCCCAAGGAGTCTATAACTGAAAAAAGTTTGGAAATCGGTTGTGTAGTTATTGAGATTTGGTCTCACTTCCGGTTGACCCGGAAGTAAAGATCAACATGGGATCACGGTTACATAAAGATAATCTCTAATGCCCAAGGAGTCTATAAATGGAAACAGTTTGAAAAACGGTTGTGTAGTTCTTGAGATATGGTTTAACTTCTGGTTGACCCGGAAGCAAAGGTCAACATGAGGTCACGGTAACCCAAGGCTAATCTTCAATGCCCAAGGAGTCTATAACTGAAAAAAGTTTGAAAAATGGTTGTGTAGTTCTTTAGATTTGGCCCCACTTCCGGTTGACCTGGAAGTAAAGGTCAACATGGGGTCACGGTTACCCAAGGCTAATCTCCAATGCCCAATGCCCAAGGAGGCTATAACTGAAAACAGTTTGGAAATCGGTTGTGTAGTTCTTGAGATTTGGTCTCACTTCCGGTTGACCCGGAAGTAAAGATCAACATGGGATCACGGTTACATAAAGCTAATCTCTAATGCCCAAGGAGTCTAGATAACTGAAAAAAGTTTGGAAATCGGTTGTGTAGTTCTTGAGATGGTCCCACTTCCGTTTGACCCGTTAGTAAAGGTCAACATGGGGTCACGCTTGCCCAGGGCTAATCTCAAATGCCCAAGGAGTCTATAACTGAAAACAGTTTGACGATCGGTTGTATATATTTCGAGATATAGTGGTCTCAAGATTGGCTAATTAAATATTCACCTCGCTGTAAATGGGCTAATTAATTAAGAATTTAAAAAAAAATTACATTGAGAGTTAAGTTCATGTACTACTAAGCTTCAATTTAATGTAGGATCTAACTCTTTCATACTTTTACGCTTAGGATATTAGGTCACATGCATGGTTGTGTAAACATTTTTTTTTTTACTTGAAATTTTGTTTATGAAACTGCTGTTACATGGGTCACCAACTGTTTCAGAAACGGTATGTTGACAAAAAATTACCGTGAATGCTCAGGCTTATACATAAGCCTGTGACAGTTACACAGTTAAGTGACAGATGTTACGGTTAAACGTTCACATTTGTACGGTTCGGATAAACGTTGAAAATTTCACTTAAAAAGTGCCGTGTTATGCTGACCATAATAACTGCGATCACGATTTTCACAGCACAATATCCCATAAAACACACACACATCATTCCCAATTTACAGACTCGTAGTCTTTGTTATTTCAATACAACTGTGCGTGCAGCAATTTGTGAGAAACATTAAACGCTAGGGGGCGTTCCACAACAATTCGATTGCGCAACATGCTCGCTTTTGCAGGTGCGCAAAGTCAAAATTCTGCAATAAAGAAGGAAGACACAATGTTTTTGATCACATGCTGGTTGTGTAAACAGTTTTTTTTACATGAAATGTTGTTTATGAAACTGCTGTTACACAGGTCATCAACTGCTTCAGAATTACAGTTACACGTTTACAAAAAAATAACCGTGAATGCGCAGGCTTATACGTAAGCCTGTGACGGTTACACGGTTAAGTGACGGATCTTACGGTTAAACGTTCACATTTGTACGGTTCGGATAAACGTTGAAAAATTCACTTGAAGAGTGCTGCGAAATGCTGACCATAATAATTATTGCCACACCTATATCGTTTCCAATTTACAGGCTTAATTCTTCGTTATTTCATTACTTTGCGTGCGGCATTAGTTGAAAGAAACATTGAACGATAGAGGGCGTTCCAAAACAAATCGATTGCACGGTTACCCGGTTAACCAAACGATAATCTTGTTAATCGTTCAAATGTTAACGATTGGGATCAGCGTAAACAAATTCACTTGAAAAGTGCTGCGAAAATTGTGACTATTTAGTGTCAGAAAACGGTTACACGTTTAAAAAAAATATATGAGTGTGCGGGCTTATACGTAAGCCTGTGACAGTTACACGGTTAAGTGACAGATCATCCGGTTAATCGTTTACATTTGTACGGTTCGGATAAACGTTGAAAAGTGTTTTGTTAGTATAATATAGTCCCTAGGAAGAAAAAAACGCAGGGCCCAAATTTATGGCCAGCCTAATGCTGAATTCTGCGCTATGGGGTCACCATTCTCTGCTTAACGAGCAAGCAGCACAGAATTTCTGCACTAGCTGTGTAAGCGTAGAATGCCTAATGTTAACTACGCAAGCACACAAAATGCCATGCTAACCCTGTGTAATACGCTTGACATAAGCACAGAATAACCTGCTTCGTCAGTAAGCGCCGATCCTAAGCTTACGGTAAGCAGAGCCATAAAATTGGGCCCTGATGTATTTAGATTGATGACATTTTTGTTGTTGTAAATATTGGTTGTTTCAGAAACTGTTTACCTTGTTTGCAGTTTTCTATAATATAAAAACTTTATTGTTGTGTCTTTGTAACGATTAGTATGTTCTTGCTGGGCTATTGTTAATTTTTGTTCTTCACCCCCAAATCTAGCACAGACCGTTTAGCAAGGTAATTTCTCTGTTGTACACCTTTCCTCAATCAGCTCTTTTTATTATTTATTGCAACCGCCATCAAGCTTTGTAACTGATTCATCGCGGTTTACTGAAGTCATTCCTTTGCACAAGAAACTTTAAACATATCGTTTTCCGGCGAACGAGACCCAAGCGCAGACAAGTTTGCCAGGCAAGAAAAATCGCCAAGAACGCGGCGCTCTATTCTTTACGTCCACGCTGAAAATTATCTGAATAACTATTTGATTACACGACTGCGCTGATAGCAAGACAAATTCCTTTCGATTTTTGTGAATGAACGTTGACTTGTGTCAGTCGGCGACAGGAATGATGACTCTGTATATTCTACATAAACGTCAACATACAGGTCATAAATGGGTTTAGGGCTTGAACGAATCTAGGAAACCCTAGAAAGATTGAGGGCGCTATACGAGTTTAACGGTGCGATTTTTTTACTTAAAAAAAAAAGGAATAATAAACACATATCAAATTGAAGTCAGAGTACCCATGGCGTTCAATTTGCCTGAGAATTTTGGGTTTTTTTTCTACTGACAATGTTTTAATACGTTTTGATGCTTTTAAACTGATTGTCTATAAAACCTTTCTTGTTTTAAGAAACATTTGTGTAATCTAGGACGTTAAATTTGAGCCTAATTGAAAAATTATGTTTTTAGAAGTCTGATTTGTTTTCCCTATCTCCATGTGTTTTGTACACGGGCGAAAACGCGCAATAAATGACGTCATTGTGACGTCGTCCGTAATTTTAGGCCAAAAAGCACATCTACAGGATCCCAGAAGTCTAAAACTGAAAAAAGTTTGACGATCGGGGCTATACTTTTTGAGATATGGTGCTTACGAGGTTGGCTAATTAAATATTCAATTCGCTGTTAATTGGCTAATTAATTAAGAATTTTAAAAATTTTCACAATACATGTTAAGTTTATTTACTAAGCTTCAATTTGATATAATGATCTCACTCTTTCGTATTACGCTCTATGATATTAGCTGTATACAAAAAACGTGTGCAAATGCTATGGGATTTAGGCGGAAACAAAGAATAATAATAATAAAAATAATAAAAATCTCGACGAAAACAATAGCTGTTCCGACAGCTAGGTCGGAACAGCTAAAAAGCACCCTTGTTGCATAGAGTTGTGTGCTTTGAGATGCCTGAGAACGGCTTCATATCTGAAGCCTTGTCTCAGATTCAAATTTGTGTGTGAAAAATTACCTCTTTCTCTAAAACTATATTACTTCAAAGGGAGTCGTTTCTAACAATGTTTATAATATCAACAGCTCTCCAGTGCTCTTTCCTAAGTAAGTTTTTATGGTCATTAATTTTTGGAGTAATTTACCAAACGTGTACCCTCCATTTAAGTGAGGAATGTTGAACAGTTAAAAACATGACACTACAATAGAATTGCACTTACTTTAATGTATTTCAACAAGTAAATGCAACCATGTAATAGGTTACAGAAGTTAAAGCAACCCTGTTCTACAGTGACGTACCACATGTGAATGGTGGTCCATGTAACTTATCGTGACAGTGAACTCTCATTATCAAGCAGAAAGTCCTTGGAGTTAAAAAGACTTGTGACTAGTGTACACACTGTCTGAAGAGGCCAGCAATGGTTGCACAATTTAGGCCAACATTTATTTTTCTGCAATACACTAGAAAATTTAATCGAATGCAACTATGCTATCTAAACCTGTGCCAGTTACATGGTTACAAGATAAACAGATGGATCGTCTACTTACACAATGATGTTTTTATGGTTCGGACAACCGTAAAAAATACACTCGGAAGTGCCGCGAAACGCAGACCACATTGCAATCATGACATTGGTGAAATATACCTACTTGTATACAAAAACCAGTTACAAATGCCTTGACCAAAGACTAAATGTGTCTGCATGCTCAGGAAAAATGTTTTTCCCCTTAAATTGCAACAAGTATCATCGCTGGTGCGTGAAGCCGTGGACAGCATGGTTGGTGTAGCACAGTTCCTCAGAAATTTTAGATTGTTCTATAAAAAAAACTACACAAAGTGTAGACTAAATTTTACTAAAATTATACCATTTAGAACTCCCTGGATGAACAAAAAGGTTAATTTATAGTATAATGTTAGATTGGTTTCTTCTTGATTTTATGTTTGGTTTTGGGGGTTTTGGGGGGTGTTTTTGCGGGGTGATCGCTCAAGTCAAAATGCTGTGATGAAGACACAATTTTGTTTGTTACATGCCCGGTCCATGTAAATGATTTGGAACTCAAAATTTTGTTTCTGGAATAGAGGACGATTAACTGACCATTTCAGAAACGGTAACACAATGACAAAAATAAATGCACATGCATAATGCTGTCCCAATTCATTGTTCTTCAACTTCAAAAATAATTACCACATTAAAACAGTGAGAACAATTCAACATAAATGAAGTTGCTCTTTGTTGGAAAACAAATTGTAAAATAAAGTTGTTATTGCCGTTTTAAAATAAATGAGTTCAGCATCCTTTCTGCCACATGTTTTTTTTTATATGGATAGTCACCAATTTACTTTTCTTGGTTGCCTAGAGACCCGAGGAAATGCAATAAATTTAAGGGGGAAAAATGGGGGCATTTTGAAATGTCAGAAGGATATCCTAAATCTAGGGACCTACGTTGCCTGGAAAAAAAATGGTGTGGGTAAAGGTATCCTGTGTCAAACATCAGGGGAGCATGGGACCATCATCTGGGTCACTACCTCATTACAGCAACAAAAACAAAAGGAATATCACAACAATCTATGTCATGATTGCTCCTTGGCATTCACTGGGTTGAGACTCTAGGGAGAGGAGTGAAAGTTGGTGGGGGGGGGGGGGGGGGGGGTTCAATTACACTGACCCCAGAGAGAACAAATTAGGGAAGTGAGGTTGTGAGGGGGTGGGATCTCATTATGGACAAAGGATGCACAGTATCTGTTTGTGACTTGGTTTTTAAAGCCTGTCAGTTTTTGGCAGCCATTGTGGTTGGTTTCAACACAGGAAATATTTGGATACGTAGCGCCTGCCAGTCATCACCGTTCATGTCTGGAATAATTTAAAGGGGAATCTTGGTACCGTAACACACCGCATGGTTCTCCCCAGGATTTTTCAAAACTGTAGGGCATTCTGGACCCCAAATTAGCCGAAGTGCACTGAATTAAAACAAGGTCTTCGGAAAGTTTTAAACTCGGTGTTTATCTTGGTTTTTAAAAACACAACTGTGTAATGTGGAGCACTCTGTATGGTTTATTTCTATGTTTTTTGTGAATATATTTATTTATATATTTGCGTATCTGCCAAAATGTGCGCTTATCGGCAAGCAATTTGTGCGTATCGGCTCGGTACGCTAGCTTGTGCATGGGGAGAACCATGATACCAAGTGTCAAAGGGAAAGTATATCAACCTGTGAACATTGTATCACCTCTGTTGGTTAACAAAAACATTTTATGTTTGGTCAGAGATTGTACGTTTATGTCGGGTATTTCAATTGTGGCAATCGATAGAAATCAGTGAATTAGGGGATTCGTCAAATGTTGTTCTTCAATTTTGACATTTGAAATGAAAATATTGGTACTGCTGCAAATGTATTGTATGGGCCTTGAAAATGAGTAAGCATCCCAAAAACAAATGAATGCAGCCTCCTCCCCTGCCCCTTGGCCAGGGATGTGGTTGGTTCCCGCTGTCACCTTGCTGAATATTGATGGTTTCGACGTTCTTGTGAAATTACCAGGACAGTTGTTTGCTGGGGGGTTTTCAACAAGTAGACAATGTATTCAGCTGAAACTTTCAAATGTGGTCTTTATTGTATCTTTCTTTATATTTTTGCCTGTAACTAAAACAAGCATTACCTTGACATTAATGAAATTTGTATTTTTTGTTTGTTTTTGCCTCACGCAGATCCATAAGATACCAGTGGAGAACTGTTCCCAATACACCACATGTGAGAGCTGTTTGGGTGTGGGAAACGGCACTGGAGATCCTTACTGTGGTTGGTGCTCCCTACAAAAGAGGTATACTTTATCAACTTTGGGAAATTGTTAGTTATCTCAGTCACAAAGTGGGTTCCTGGTACATGATGGATGAGTCTGGCTGACTTTTATGGGCTGTCATTACTGGGTAGGCGCCATAATCATCTGGGCATGCCACTTTTCAGCTCATCAACTGACTTCCTTGTTTTTACTTTCTCAACTGTGCCAGTTGGAAATTAAAAAACTCACTTCAAAGTATTGCTGTGCCTGGCACTTTTATCTTCCAAAGTGACTGGCTCTTCAGGATTATCTCAAAATTGACTGCAGGTTTTTTTCTGCGTTATGTTCAAATGCATTTTTTTATATCACACTATAAAGTGTTACGCAAACAGGTGGCAAAAAACCAGTGTTTTGTAAATAAGAAACTGTAAGTGTATTTTTACATTTAGGCTATAGATCTCAATGTATGAATTGACATCTGATTTCCTCTTTTGTAGACAAAGCGTACACCTTGATTTGTCCAATTTAATTTTAAAAGAATAGTTACATAGATAATATTCAAGAAAAAAGAACTGATTTACTCTGAAAGCAAAATTATTAAAAAGTAAATTGACCCAATTCACCCGATGTCATGGGAGTCGGTTTACCAGTGTGTTTTACTGTAGGCCTATAATGCGCAGTTTATGCGACGCATGAGCGTTAACACTAAACCATATCTTTTCAAACAATTTTGAGTCCCAAAATGGGAAAAAAAACATAGGCAGAGAGTAGCAAGGGGTGACCAGTCAAAGTCTGTCAGAGAAATGTTATGTGCGCTACTACATGTAGGCTGTACCATACCACATACCAGTCAATGCCAATTTGTCCCACCCTCTTAATGTGATGTGTTAAGATAATTCCCAGATATTAAACATATCTATCAATCAAAATGTGAAAGATAGAATTTTATTTGATTCAAATTTCAGTAATCACAGCCCAATATCAACTGAAACTGAATGTAAGAACTGGTTCAAAAATAGTTACTTACCTGTTTAAAAAGAATAAAAAGCATCCATTAGTAATCAGAATTTTTTTTAGTCACATTTGAGGAATCACAGCCTAATAACTACTGTTCAAAAATAGTTATTTATCTATTTGAAAAAGGAATTTGAAGTGTTGTTTGGTGATATGTGGTTTTGAATGGGTTCACATTTCCTTTGTATATTTGGTTTTGAATGGGTTCACATTTCCTTTGTTTGGATTATTGTACGGTATGTTTGCAAAAGATATGAATTAAAGTAGCTCTAAAACTGTTTTGAGGAAAAATACACATTATCCTCACAAACATTCGGTTTAGTCTTTATGGCATCAATTTTAAAGAGTTTCTGATTTTGTTATCCTCATAGTGTAGATTTCCTACACATACTGCACACACGTTACCTTGAGAAGTAAACATTCCTACCCTACAGGAGACAAAGTAATCTAGCTGTCATTCATCAGAACTCTAATACAGTAGCAGAAGGAGAATGCTCCTGCAGGAGGCTGCAAGTGAAATAAACCCAACACCCAGTCCTCTATGATCATGAATATGGGAAACAATTCTTAACTTCCTGGAAATGTTAATATAGAAATGGGAAACGCTTGCCCCCCAGGCCTGTTGGGGGTAGTTGCTAGGTACTGACTGGTTTTGTAATACAGTCCAGACTGTTACTAGTCATTGACAACATCCCTGAGTCTGGCAGGTCAGGGGTCGGATCTTGGCTTGGTTGCTGACATACATGTAGGGGGATATATGCATTAGAAATACATACCTGGAGGCCTAGAGGGGTTGGTAACCATATGAAACAGACTACCGACTGCATTTCATATGACAGTATGTGTACATTGAGAAATGTATGTTGGAATGTGGAGGATTTTATAGGGCAAATAATTTCTGAGGAATTCTGGGCTATGTGCCAAGTGAAGACAGTACAAATGAGAACTAGAATTGGACGGCTGGTTTTGATACTGTGTATGTTTTAGGGTTTCAAAACTGTACATTCATGTACATTATTTAATAACTAAGCAGTGATCATTTTCACACTGCTATTTATTTATCATTTAATTTTACTTTATGATTGTAGGTTATCGGAAGTGCTTTACCCAAGTTTAAATGTTGACCGGCTATCAACCGTACCTTTTGTATTACAGCATTATTTAATATCAAAACTGCCTATATAAACTCAGTCAAAATGCAAATCTGATTTTGTAACAGTAACTTATGATCAATGACAGCATTGAAATAAATGTGAGTTTAGAGAAATATTTTTTTTAAAATCATAAACCTGTACAGTTAAACGTGACTGGGATATATTGTTTTGATTGCAATAATCTGCTGAATTGTCCAGAAATAACAACTTTGTTGTCAAATTAAACGAGTTTGGTTGTACAGGGTGATCACTAGCAGAGCATTTGTGCTTTATCCAGTGTGATTGAAAATGCCATTATTGTGATGTACGTGCTGTCAGAGATACATGCGCATGAATGTTTACATTAATAACATTCATATTATTAGAAGGAATTTCTTGTCTATTCATGCGCATGTAACATCTGCATGATCACACGTGAATAGAATCGTAAATCCCCTTATTGTGTCTGGGTTGATTTAAGGTTCCCTCTTTTTTCACCAGACTTTTTCTTTTCTTCCTTTCCCCCCCCCCCCCCCCCCCCCCCTGTATTTCTTTGATTTTAGTTCTAACTGAGATGAACAATTTATTGCATGTGGTTTGAAGAAACACTTGTCATGGAAAATGATAAGCATTCATTCTTTAACTTGACTATTTTTCATGCACAGAAAGAAATAAATAGTCATCATTTCCTTTCTTGAGACTGCTTCACAGATCCCAAATACATTGAACTTGCATTTTGTTTTACCTCAATGTGCACTTTTTACAAAAACCAAAACGAAATTTATAAGCTGCTGCCAATTTTGGTATTAAATTGGAAAGTTCAGCTGTTAAATATAACAATATTTGTAATACTGGACTAATTGGGTTTTTTTTTCTTTGAATTTTCTTTTGATGTTGTAGCTGTACAAGACGCAATGAGACTTCGTGTACAGGCTCTGAAGATATGACCAATCTGAGATGGTTAGGCAAACTGGACCAGTGTATTGCCATCCTATCTGTGGATCCACCCAACACACCCAGACACACAACACAGGAGGTAATATTCAAGCAATATCTTACTCTTTTACCCTTGTTGCATTCATTCTTTAACATAAGTGGCCATTCATAATGACCTTGTACATTCTAAAGCGTTTCCCGCTGGGCAAGATACTACACAGGCTTTATGGGAAAATTTACATTTTGTGTCATAATTTTCACATAAATTCAAAATTTACAAAAGCAACAGCTGTACAGCTTTTGAGATGTCCCCCCTTTCTTCATATCAAAAGTTGAGAAAAATCAGACAGTGCAATCTCCATAAAACATAAGATTTGTTGTTTTCTTCCATTGATCTGTGTACAAATGTGCCTGCCGGAAGTCCAGGTTCTGTGGCTCTTTTGTAAACATGTGATGTCACAGGTCACATGGTCTATACACTGAAGAACAAAGTAATACGTCAAATGATGCAGATATTTTAGGTCAAAGGTCTCCAACATCAGTTGTTTTCAGTGGCTGTTCCTGGCTTAAACAAACAACTTCGTAGTAATTAATCTGAATGGCTTCTGACTGGCACCCCGCCCCGAACAAAGATATTGACAAAATAGGGAGACCGCCAACATAGGGCTAGATAGCTCAGTTGGTAGAGCGCCGGCACGTTAAACCGGAGGTCGTTGGTTCAAATCCCGCTCTAGTCAATTTTTCTTTGTTCAACCCAAAATTAATTAATCTGGGCAGCGTGGTATTTTATTTTCTTCTTTATATTTATCATTTGTTTATTTTTTTCCAATTATTTATAATTACACATTTTTAAAACATTGACTATTATGAATGGCCCCTAACAAGGAACTTTTGTTTGGCCATGCTTGACCGCTTCCCTTACTAAGTTTAATGTATGATTTACGATGCATGAAGGACGGTCCAAGCTTTGGGAGAATGGAATGGATAAGCAGAAGACGGTACAAAATAGTTTCCTCTATTTCAAACTGTCATTTGAGATGGAAGATTTCCATTTGAAGTGGACAACTTGGCTCACGATTCAGGCTCAATAATGGTTTGATTTTTTTCTTTTCTAAAACAAACATCTGAATGTAGATACTTTGCAGTGAACTGGAACGACTTGACCTGAAAAAAATTTCAGTTCCAACAGAATGTTTGTTAATGTGCAAATGGAATGCACAAGTACGAAGGACACTTTCTGATAGTTTTGGGGGTGGATGGTCCAAGAAATGCACAAGTGCAGGTCTCTTATGACGTTAACAATGTCTGTGAATTGTCAAATATTTTGATTTTTTGTTTGGTTTAAAACCATTCTTTATCTGAACTTGGTTGAAATACAGTTTAGGAAAGAAAGGCGTAGCCTGGTTGTATCAAAACCTCAAATTCCTCAAACTTTAAAATGTGACATCCTTGAATGTCAGGTTTCCGTCTTCAAACTAGGGGAGACTGTTATCCATGTCTAGATTTGCTCATTTCTGTACAATCGCACCCCTTAAATAACATGTGGTCATCTGGTAAGTCTATGAACTCTCCTAATAATCACATGATGTAGCTATCATCCTTAAAAATATTCACCAACGCAGCGAGAGTGTCATGTACTTTTAATAATTGATCGCTTATGTCTGTGGCAAACATCCCAGTCTTATTAGTCAGTTTGGTTATAATAAAACATGGCATGAAGGACTTGTAGTCCTTGATCACATGAAGCTATTAGAGTTTACACACACATGCACAATTTCATCTGCAATGTGGAGAGCAGTACAAACAACATGTCTGGATGCTCTTTGGTTAAGATTCATCAGAAGGGCGTTGTAGGTAGTTGGCATTTTTGATGGCAACAATATCATTGAAGTTAGCCTCTACGTAGACATCCATATAATACTCAGCCCTGTATGTACAAACAATGATGTACGGATCAATTTACATGCAATCACTGCTGTTGTTAACATATTATGTATGCCCAGATGTTTCTTGTGTCTTTGACTGTTTAGAAACCCTGCATACATGTACATAAACCTTCTTTACATATATGGTGCCTCTGGGTGTACATGTAATGTATTTGAAATTCAACATGTAGAACTTGTTTTACGTTTTGAGGTAGATGATTGGTAAAAGGCATGGTATACTTTTGGTAATTGTCAAAGACCAGTATCCTCACTTGGTGTACCCCAACACATGCATAAAATAACAAACCTGTGAAAATTTTGTCATTGAAGTTGCGAGAAAGCAATGAAAGAAGAAAACACACCCTAGCTTATTATAAAGAATTTTGCGCTTTCAGATGCCAGAAGCCTTTCTCAGATTCATATTTGTTGGTGAAAAACTATTTTTTGCATTAGAAACATCAGCTAAAAGATGATTAAATAACATAAAAAGTATACAAAAGCCTATACCATACATGTAGGTCAGCCCTTGTACTACTTTGTCCCATATTTTTCCCAAGGGCCAACTTTCATGCCTTAATTTGACTCCCATAATGGTAGAAAGTGGACAGACAGTAGCTGCGTTTGATTCCAATGTCTATCTAGATCGGTGCTCTTCTCTTGTACAAGCTTGCTTAATCAGGTTCAGCAGAATTCGTCAATATTTAATTACTTGTATCCTTTAATCCTTTAAAAAAATTAACTCTAGCAGTGTTTAAAAAAGTTGTGATAACACGGTTTTTTGTCCCATTTGGAATGGTCTGTAAAAGCATCTTGATGGGGGAAATGGCCAGTCATCATTTTTTTAAATGGTTGTTTCTTTGATAGACATCAATACTTGACATCCAAGATTCTTAATTCAATAAAGAGAGCTAATTTTTCTTCACTTTCAATTTACTGCCTTTTACTTTTGTAGCAACAAGATTTTCCCTGTGAATTTTGTAAATGTGATTACAGGAAAGAAAAGTTGATAGTTACAATGTGATAAAGAAAGAACAACATTGAAGGTGTATTTTTAAGAATAGAAACCACAGCAAACTGAGTGAAGGTAGTGTAGGAGGAAAGTACTAGTCCCTCTGCTCAGAAAATAAAAGGAAACTTTATTGTTCTGAGATAAGATTGACTATCACTTCATAATGAGATTCTCAAGATTCAGTACGACTTCCTGTACATGTAGCTGATAAAGAAACATGCTGTGTCATTAACCCTGCAGTTGAGACCAATAGCATTAAACAAATTTGTATTGGAAAGTTTTGTTGTTGCCCTTTGAAATTCTCATGACCCTGAAGTGTGACAAAAAGAAATATTTTGCCAGACAACTGAGTCCTGAAAGGCTGTGATTGTTGTGGATGATCTATAGTTGCAGGTTCTATTGAAGCATGTATACATGTAATATTTATACCTTTGGTGTGGAAAAAACAACATGTGTGTTTCCGGTTGCCTAGTCAAGCATGGATGAAGGAACTGATACATGGCCTAATGATAACCTGACTCCATAAAGATGATGGTTTCTCTAAATTCTATACTTTGCTGTATTTGTTTCCATGCTATAAATATTTTGATGCGTTTTCTGATGGTCTAGATTATTGGATTAAATACTGAAAGTACACCCTGTATTTTTCCTAATAGTGTGTTGATCAGTTGAATAAACAAATGTTTATCAATCAATAGCATTCTGCACTAATGCTAAATATAAAAGCTCATATTATTAGCTCAGTACCCTGATCTCAGATTCACTAACATACGCGCGCACATGTCCAAGCTTTGTTTGCTCGCATGTACTGACTGTGCTACTGCGGTCTGGCGCGCTGATGCGGCGATCACGTGAGACATACAGGCAGTGTCATGAATTTGGGCCATGATCTATTTAATGGAAGCTTTTAAAATTGACAAAGTTCTATAGACGATGTGACCTCTGACGTCATTTGAAAATCATAACATGATGCGCACGCACGTCGCCGGGCAAAACCTTTGTGTACTTGACAGCCAGCTAGAAAGTACACGCAATATTACCATGACTACGCGTCTTTTTGCCCGGCGGAACATGACTTGGTCAACAGACTTGTCAACAGAGGGCGGTTTGAATGTAAACAGAGGTCACATCGTCTATAAACCACATACTTTGCACATTGCATGTAGGCCCATTCATTTTGTAAACTAGTCCAACGTTTTTAAAATTTACCCATTTTCAAACCAACCTACAGGCCTGAGAATGTTTAGAACATCCTATTTGGTTCAACTCCTCTTCAACTAAACTGAGGTGACATGGGCATAATGTTGGCATAACTTGTTGATTTGGGGGAAAATCGAGGTCAAACATTGTCAAATGTTTAGTGCAAACTAAATGCAGCTGCAAAATTGTTTTGTGAAAAGAGGGCTGATCTGTGTGCACATTTCTCCTGACATTGATTGATTGATAAAACTGCTAGCTGCCAATAAATAGCTTACAGGAAATACCCTGGTACTGCTTCCAGGATTTATTCCTCATGCCTGGAATACCCTAGTTCTGTACTGAGGTCATGCTGCATGGTGTAAACACTCTTACTTTTCACTGTCCCCCCCTCCCCCCCTCTGTTTTCTAAAGGAACAACTGTATTAAACATTACCTAATTACAAAAGTGCATGATGCTGTTGAACTGATTATCAAAATTTTGAAATTTAAAACAGTCTACCATGTAAACAAATCTACCTGTAAAAATAAATATTATACACGTAGCTACATTAAAGAAAAGTGGAAATCTAATTTATGATAGTCACTTAATGCAACCCGAACTAAGTTTCCTGTTTTTCTTGATATCATTTCAGCTGACACTAACCACTCGAGGTCTACCCAAACTGGATGATGGCAGTGACTTTGGTTACCAGTGTAAATTTGGTGACTTTGCTAGGGCAGATGCTACAGTGGGGACCATGAACGATACCTCCAAGGTCCAGTGCTTAACACCTTCAAGTGATGTGTTACCTCCTATTGGTTTAGGTAAAAGACACTTTCTTCTTTCGTGTGCTGCAAATTTATTTTATTTTATTTTATTTTATTCAACATCCAACAGCGCAAGCGCCAATTACAGGACGGATAAAAATATAAATATTAAACATTAAAAAAACAGAAAATTGTAACAAAAAATTAAGGAAGTAAACAAAACAAAAATACACACATGGCAAGAGGGGAAAACCCCTTAAAGAACAGACAGAAAACATGAAAGACCCAAAATGTGAGTATAGACTTCGATCTGCATCTCCCTTATCAGTGGTCCGCTGGCCAAATGCCAGTTAAAACACCAGAGGACCAGTCTTCAATATGAAATATGGACCAGTCGAAAAAGTGATGGACCAGTGAAATTACAAGCTAACTGGTCCTGCTCACTAGTCACTAAAAAGTTAAGGGCAAACCCTGTTGGTTTTGAGCAGCCATTCCTTTTTTTGGAACATCATCATCAGGCAAACCTCGGGCTCCACTGGGTGGTTGATGGAGAAAGAACTCTCTGATGATGTGGTCCACTGTTTGGTACTTGCATGACTTAAGACAAAGGGATACATGCACATCATAAGGTTTTAGAACAGTAAATTTATTCCCACCCCTCTAATGTTCAAAAGACACTACAATACAACTAACCTGTGAATATTTCGATACATTTTTTGTTGGACACGTTATAATGAAAACAATGGAAGATTGTTTCATGTTTTGTCATGTATTTTATGCACGATGTACTAGAACCTTAAACCCTGATGGAAGTGTTTCTCTTGAGGATTGATACTGAAATTAATTTGATATTTCGTGAGATTTCAATGTCTTTGTTTTCCCGATATTATTCACCAATCATTTACCATTGTCTTGAATAGCTCTTAATTCTGGTGCCATTTGGCTGCCAAGAATTACCGCGCAGTGTTAAGGCTTGTGGTTGGTCTTTGATTTCATTATTGGTTTTTTGGGGTGTGTTTACACGGTCTATAAATGTTACAAGGATATAGATTACCAGTTCCTCTTTTTATGAAAACAATGCAGGCGGTGTTTTTTTTGATTTTGTTTTGTTTTGGTAGGTTTGTTTTTTTGTCTTGGTTCTTTCCCTGGTCAGTTATTCATAACAGCCTTGTAAATTGAAAATATTTGTATAGGTCTTTGGCTTCTTTGAGTATAATGTAAGGGATTTGTTGTGATATGGTCTACAAATTTGATTCACAGCGTAGTTAAAGGACAGTTGGCGTTGGTCTATTGTATGAAGTAATATACTCAGTGGTACAATGAGAACTTAACAAGGGCTGACCTCAGAACGACTTCCTTTGTGAATCTGTGTTTCAGTGAATTCAGTCAACATGCAAATATTAACTGGAGTTGTAACTGGAGTTAACTAGTCCTGTATGTGACATAGCTTTCTCTTATTCCACAAAATGCAGGAAAAATGGCTGGAAATTTTAAAGTTTTTTTCAAGGAATTTGTTGCACCTGCAGACATTTTAATATCACATGCTCATTCATGTATAAAAACCTTTTCAGTTAACTTACGACCTGATTAATCTTTCAGATAATACTGTGATGATTTAGTCACGGTAACGTTACTACCGGTTACGTTGAATGGTTTTGGTAAATAGAAAATGTCCATGCACCAAGTGGTGTATAAAGCTTGTTTCAGGAACTAGTTTGCATTTTCCAGACTCGTATAGCAGAAGAGCTGGCCTGACTAATTTGATACGGATGGGTTAATGTGGGGGAGGGGGGAGGGAGGAGGGAGGAGGAATACACTGCCTCAACATTACAATTTACATGTCCAGCTGAAAATACTCCGTCATGATATTATCGGAAGTAAACATCTTGTCATTGTTACTTCTCCCAAATTTCATTTTTATATATTTTTTCATAACACCTGGGCCCAATTTCATAGAGTTGCTTTAGCACAAAATTATGCTCACCAGAATAAGGTTACCAGCCAAAGTACCATGCCACATGTACAACCTGTGACTGGTATCCTGCTTATTTTTGCTTAGCAGGACACTTTTCAGCACTATTTTAAGCAGCTATATGAAACTGGGCCCCGATGAAGTGTCTGCCATCGTATTCTCCTAGAGAAGTATGAACCTAAACAAATCACTCAACCCACAGTGTAAATGATCTGCACATTGAGCTATATTTATTGAATGATCAAGATGCACGCTGCTAAATGCCTGCACAGTACATGTACATGTGTTATGTTGAACAAGTTTGTGTAAAAGTCATTTGTGTTCAAACCTTACACTGTATTTTTTCTTGAGTCAGGCTATTCGATTAGCCCGCATAAATGTTAACTAGACTGGGTGACCAGCTCCATAGACATGTAGTGTGGCGGAATGCTAAAGTTTGACCAGCCCCAAGGGCTACATAAGAAGCAAATTTCCCGATTCCCTCTTGACCAGTTATTGCAGGATGGAATAGTGACTGAATCAAGTGGGGTGTATGTGTGCATGTAAATTTACTTAATTAACTATTTATTTCATTTCTCATGCCAGTATGAAAGTACAGGCACTTAAAAGTAAACGTAAAATTGACAAAGGAATGAGTTGAATCAACTAGAGTCAGACAGAGACTTGGTGTGGGATTATTTAAAACACACTGGATAAAAATGTAAAATATTAGTTGAGAAAAGTTAAAGACCCCTTGCATAGGCCGCTATCGCTGAGGTCAAACAAAACCGCACCATGCACAACTCTTAGCCAATGAAAGGTCTCCCTCTGACCTCAGTGGGGACGCTGTTTGAGCCGGTGACATCATACCCAAGAAACTTTACATAAAAAGACTGCAGGACTAAATTACTGCCTTGTGGTTTACGTTCTCAGTGTGTTGAATGCTTCATGCATCATGAGCGATTAGATACATGCAAGTTACATTCATGCACTGTTAATAACGGCAGTGTTTGTGATGAGGGTACCATGTGGAACATCACGTCATGTACGTCACAACATCAAGGTGGCTTGAGATGATTGAATATACCACTCAGGCAATAAAAGACAGAACACTTCTAGAATAGGCAAAGATGTGGGAATGTTGTCAAATGAAAGACTTCCGTGGTGTGTTCAGGGGAATTTCATATCTCGATGGCTCCTTGAGTCATCAATATGTAAAACATGAAATATACTTCCCATTTTGAAATTACTTTTACCTGTAGAGACACCAGGGAGAATATAAGTGGGATGTACACGGATACATGAAGTAGTGTTACAAAAGTGGTTCATTGTGTTACAACATAGATGTATGAGAAAGTAGAATTAGCTGTTGCAAACTGCTTGCCAACCAAAATGACCTATGGTATAAATGTCAACAAGATTTAGTGGCCTGACGCTTCGACCCTAGCGAAGTCTTTCTTGAAGGGTGGCTAAATAACAACACAAAACACACGTATACTGGTGTAGAAGAAGCAGTCAAGTGCAAAGATATGAAAAGAAAGAGAGAACGAGAGACAGATAGCACAGCAAAAAGTAAGGGATGAACAATGAACAAGGAGACAAAGTGGGGGGGGGGGGGTCAATGGAAGGGGCTAGATTATATGGAAACACAAAAAGACAAGTGTTGAGCGATTAACTTAGGAAAATATATGTTCCTAACAAAGACTGTAAATGTAATTATTCGCTCCCTGAAGCAGGAGTTGTTATTTATGTTATTAGAATGTGGGTTACATTCTTGGCCAATATCTTGTGTTCTTTCAAAGAAAAGGCAGGCCGTTTAACCATAATTAGCTTTGGCCAAGGAGTAGGAATGGGAAACAATAAGAAGTTGACCAACTGATTTTAGTCATTTAGTGTGACTTTGTTGTATGAAGACACTTTTAACACTAACCCATGTTGTGTTTACCAAGAATCTTTTTCAATCTTTTTCAATCTTTAAAACTCCATTAACAACACCATCAGTGCACTGTGGAGAATTCATCCGATGTTTTAAATATACCTGGTGTGAAAAGTCTTTGAATTTAAGCATCTGTGAGAAATTAAACCAAGTTGCAGGAGTTCAGATGGAATTTCACATTAATCATCAATTGTTTTATTTGACCAGGTTTCTTGAGAGTTGAGCTGGCCATCCGTTCCACCGAAACAACCCTTGACATCGTGAGCACACAGTTTGATTTCTACGACTGTGGGGCATTCACAAGTTGCATGCAATGTATTGACAACAAGTACAAGTGTGACTGGTGTATTTTCGAGAATAAATGTGTTGGGAACTCAACATCCTGTGATGCCAATGGGATTATAACCAAACAGGAGGTTAGTCTAGTCTAGGGGATATTGTAGGTTGGTTTAAACTCGATGTTACCCCCACCATTGGTAGGCAAGTAGATCTAATGCTATCAAGACCTAATGATGGCAATATCCATAGGCAGGACAGTTAATTTCAGAACTAAGAAGTCTCCCGAATTCCGAAATCTACTCCGCGGCAGTAGAATAAATAGCAAGACAAGTTCTCAAAGAACAAAATCTACACAGCAAAGTAGATACACATGGTGTTACTGCGAACTGAATATACATTGATACCTCACCATGCAATGCCTCAAAACCCAAATATCCTAGGACATAGAAAACCAAGGCTTTGTACATGTGCACAGCCACAATCATGGGTACACTTTTTGTTACAAAGACACCAAATGAACAACATATAAATATTGAGTAACTACTTGCAGATCTTGTATTTGACAAACTCAAGCACTTTTTATTCATCATTGACAAACTGTTGTTCATAAAATGGACACGGAAAAAATGTGTACCCATGATCGTGGCTGTGCACACATGTAATGGATATTGAAATAACATTGATGTACTTGTATTTTGTCAGGACACACACTTTGGTGAGCTACTCTGCCCACGTATCTTGAATGATGGTGTTGCTATCCTACTCGCAGCAGATGTCAGAAGTGGCTTCCTTGTATCCACTGCTAATCTACCCATACCAAAGGTAAGACCCCCCTCTCTCTCTCTCTCTCTAGTGCTGTTGATATCACATACATGATTTAATTTATATGAAAGCCGAGTTGATGCTTCATGTGACTTGCTATGACGAAGCACATTTTACTGTGCCAAAATGGGACAACAGCACATAATGATTGTATGTGTAACTCAAATTTACTTCTGATTTGCTGTCATGTAAAGTATGAAATGGGCTTAATTTGCTTGGTACTCTAGCCAGAAACTGGTCTACATCAATCACAGTTTACCAGTTTAAGGTCCAAACATTGCACTCTAATAATCTGTTTAGTAGTCCGTGCTCGATTTCACAAAGCACTAAGATTCATCTTAAGATGAGTTGCCAGTATTACCATAGTGAAGTGTATTGTGACATCACACTTTGCTTAGCCCATTCATTCAGTGTCATAGCTAAGCAGTCCAGTACTTCTGAGTTTGGGTTCTGGTCCCAGTGATGACACCTGTTTCCTTGAGCAGGACACTAAAGAATAATTGCTCCATTCTTTGGATGGGACATTAAGCTGTACATGTAGGTTCTGTGGGTTTGTTGTGTGCACATAAAACAAAAACACACTTATGAGCCCTTTACACTCTGTATCTCTTATCCCCATGGAAAACAGCCCTTGGGAGGCCCAGGAGTTTTTTTACCCCACACTTACCCTGGTGCACTTTTACACTGTCCCCTCCTAGGTCCCTATTCCACAGGGTTTCGGATGCACGTTTCAAGAATACCCCAGGGTTTTACCGCTTACCCCTACTCCGGAGCAGGGGTGGCTATCCCCTGGGGTATGCCTGATTGCTGGGGTACATGTAGATCAGGGGTAAAGCGATCCAAGTGTGAAAGAGTCGGCCAGTATTCCCTGTGATTGCCGCTGGGGAATAGACTCCTGGGGAATAGACTCGTGTGAAAGGGGTTGGCCCCAGTGTTCCTGGCATGGCTGGCAGCAGATTGCGCTGTTCAAACATAGTAGTGTGTACCTATCATAAGAATAATGAACACCATAATTGACCAGAAACCAAATAGATACATGAAATGTGCATGAATGATTTCAGATTGTGAGAGTTTGTGAGTCATTTAAATAGACCATTTATAAACAAACCTGCAAATCTTCTTTCAGCGGCATTTTTTAATCAAAATGTTTGGATGGAATTATATTTTTCTGGGCCCAATTTCATAGAGCTGCTTAAGCAGAAAACATTGCTTAAGAATTTGTTGTGCACCAAAAATAAACAGGGTACCAGTTACAATTTATACATGTAACATGGTATTTTGGCTGGTAACCTTATTCTGGTAAGTATAATTTTGTTTTGCTTAGTCACTTTTTGTCCTTGAGCAGCTCTATGAAATCGGGCCGTGGGCCTACCAAGTTTCTGGTTGGAAAAAAGAGTACATCAAGCAAAGCCCACTAGTACTATTACAATGGGTCAACACATCAATGATGTTGTTAATGTGTGGCATTGCCTGGAATGTAGATAACATTGTAGTCTTTTGTTTGATTAATGTAGGCTGGAGAAGCTGGGTACAAATGTGTCCTGCAATATGAAGACAGGAATGAAGAGGTCAGGGCAGACAGAGTCAGTGAATCTAGCCTGCAGTGCAATCCAAGAACAGTAAGTGTACCAAAATGTTTGAGCTTGGTAGGAGTTATGGACTGGTTGATTCTGATTCAGTCTGACTGACAGGCTACATTCCCTGAATTAATGTTTCCCAATACCTCGTGTGTTACACCCAAGACCCTACCTATGTCAACACATGTGGAGGATGTGACCACAATCCTATTGAAAACTAACCAAAGTAAATAGCAACATAAATAGAGAACTGGAACAAACTTAACAGTGTGAAAAACAAAGTTGTTTTAGAATCAAACTCGATTGGAATTAGAAAGTCATTGTTAGTGTACATCCATGTTGGTGGTAACGCTTGAATGTAATTGTTTTACCACGCAAACTGTAAAAACATGATTACATGATCTGTTTGATTTATGGTTTGGTGTAGTCCGTGACATGAGTGTGTGGTCAGATCAGGAAAAATCCAACCCCAAATAACATGTATTAACATCCTTCCTGAACTAACCCCCCAACCTTTCCTTTTCTTTAATTCCATCCATTACTTGAGGTCTAGTGGTTTAGGATGTGAGGATTAGTGTCAGAATGTCAAAGGTTCAGTCACATCTATTCATGTCAATATTATCATCACAAAGCCTGAAATAAATTTGGTTTTGTTGTCCAGTTTCCGATCACTCAGTTAACCACTTCATGTCATTTTAGAATTCTTTACCGTGCCTCTGCAGAGTATTATTTTTCTGAACTTTTGAAGTATTTTTTTATTTATATTTGATTTTGTTGAGAATATCTTTTTCACAATGAAACCCTGACTATTCTCTGTTATGGATTGTCTTACTGTGATTTGGCCTGAACCTTTGCCAGAAGCCATGGCCAGTAACCGGACATGGCAAGCTGGAATCTGATAAATATTGTTGGCAGCCTTTCATCTCTCATTATCCTTGTTTGTACAACAATCAGGAATTACACTATAACCCCCTGAAAAAGGGAGATTTCCAGCATGAGGTCTAGTACCCTTTGTCCCTCTTTGTATGAGGGAACGAAGCATAGCACAACCGGTGCATGCCTGTGCACGCTACACAGTTGTTCTGTGTGTTCATAAACTTCCACCGTTATTCAGTTTGAAAAAGTCGCCATCTGACGGGAAGTGGTTAATAAATATGAACCGATTGCCAAATAATTATTTAATTGATCCATCAATCTATCAATACACTTTTTATGGTACAGCTGACACTTGTTTTAATAAATAAAATTGTACTACTTGTGTTGTGTATTCATGTTTGTACCTTACAAAATAATAAAGTACATTTCAAAGTGGTCTCTGTATACCATGTTACCTTTGTTTACAGAGTGGTGACCTTGTACATTCTAATGCGTTTCCTGATGTGTTACAATTTTCACATAAATTCAAGACTTAACAAAAGCAACAGCTGTACAGCTTTTGAGATGTCCCCCCTTTCTTCATATCAAAAACTGAGAAAAACATAGGATTTATTGTATTCTTCCATTGAGCTGTGTACAAGCTGTGCCTGTAGGAAGTCCAGGCTCTGTGGCTCTTTTGTAAACATGTGATGTCACAGGTCACATGGTCTATAAAGATCTTTATTCATTCTGTTTGCCTACAATTACTCCTTCTAGAGGGTTCTATTTTCACAGATCAATGTCAAAGTTCAGTCATCTTGTTTGTGTGGGGGTTGTGGGTGTTTGGTTTTTTTAATAAATAGAACTATTGCCCTTTTTAGAACCACACTTTTGGGGGGTTTGAGTTTGGTTTTGGCTTTGGCTTTGGGTTCAGTTATTTTCAAAACATGTGCTTTTGGTACAAGGCTTCAAACAGGCAGACTTGAAAATGGGGAAAATTGTCTGGTCCTTGTTAATTCTGAGAAGAAAACTTGAACAATATGTTGTCATTGTGTATACATCGAGAACATATTTATTGTGTAACCTAGAACATGAAAAGGCTGATAGCAGTGTGTGTTCAAGAGTAACATTCAAAGTTTCTTTGAAAAAGTTAGAACGAATGTTGTCATTGTGTATCAGCCCAGAACATACATAGTCACTGTGTAACCTAGAACATGAGACAGCTGATAACAATGTGTGTTCAAGAGTAACATTCAAAGTTTCTTTGAAAAAGTTAGAATGAATGTTGTCATTGTGTATAAGCCCAGAACATACATAGTCACTGTGTAACCTAGAACATGAGACAGCTGATAACAATGTGTGTTCAAGAGTAACATTCAAAGTTTCTGAGAAGAAAATTAGAACAAATGTTTCCATTGTGTATAAGCCCAGAACATACATAGTTACTGTGTAACCTAGAACATGAGACAGCTGATAGCAGTGTGTGTTCAAGAGTAACATTCAAAGTTTCTGAGAAGAAAATTAGAACAAATGTTTCCATTGTGTATAAATCTAGAATATAGTCATCGTGTAACCTAGAACATGAAACAGCTGATAGCAGTGTGTGTTTAAGAGTGATATTCAAAGCTTTTCCTAGTGTTGGAGCTGGGGTTGAAATCATCCTAAGATTCAATGTGTCCTAAGATTTGTGGGTTCGAATTCCACCCGAGTGATTTGCCTGTGGATTTTTTTCACAGAGCTCGGGAAAGAACCGAGTATACAGTGCTTAATACACATCGGTGTAAGGGTAAAACCAATTTTTAGAAAGAAGATAAGCAGAGTATCCTCTTCAGAATGTCAAGACCCAACATTATAAAGTTGGGAAGGTAGTGCATTCTACTCTACCAGCCAGGCTCCTAGTGGATGATACCCATGCCTACATCCTTATGGACTGTGAAGGGGGTAACCCTGTTTCAGCCCCAGGAGTAGGAGGCAATGTGCCCCTGGTGTCAATTGATTTGGGTCGATAGCCCAAATCAGTTATGTGTAGCCCTCACCTTGAAGTGGCCTTGTGAGTAAGGCGATATCTCATTTAAAAAAAATAAATAAAAAATTATCTCATCACCCATTTCTTCTCACCCCCAACCTTTCTTACAAGAGGATATTAATTTCACATGGTTGTCACCTCCTGATTAGTTGTTGTCGTGATGTGTTAATGATCTGTCACGTTTGTTGCAATCAGTGAGTGTGGTAATAATGTGGTTTCTACACTATTGCACCATGCAAATAGTGCTCAATATCTGCATGGTACCTGATCTTGGATCTCAGTGCCGCTCCTTGATTGTGGACGAATTTACTGCAGCATGTTAAACTTTCCCCATCGCTGGCTTCATGGAAAACTTTCCTTAAGTCTCATTCAGTGACTGCTTCATAAACACTTCCCTTTATTAGAACCTTTCTCTACAATGTAAAATGTACATGATGCGTCTTGACAGATACCGGCACATTATAAATCTTCATCTTGTTATCATTGTTTTTAGTCATTATTCTCGCGATACCACCCTACTGCAATGCAAAGTCACTGTCACTGGATTAGATAAAAAGCAATTGATGTATCATAGTGTTTTTGAATATAATGGTTGTTGGATTGCTTTCATTTCAAAAGCAACAAACACAGAAACATGTTTGGAATATGGCATATAATTTGTTCTACACTTCGATTTGTTTTGTTTTCCCCTCAGTATGATTATTCTGCTGACGTGAACAACCTACCAGTCTCTCTAACTGTGGTTTGGAACAAGAACTTTGAAATAGATAATCCAGACAACCTTTTTGGTAAGTGGTAGTGACCTCTGAACTATGGTAGTTGTAGTAATAGTTTAATAATGGTACACTCAGTAGAACAAAATATCTATCGCAGCCAACGTATGTATGCATAAAACACTAACAACCTTGTAGCTCCTGATTGTACACAGCAGAAAATCTTCAGTGCTGTATGGACAGTTTCCACATTTTTTTAAGAACCAGCCTGTCATCACCTGCATGTTGGAAAGTGATTATTCCACATCAAATCATTACACATTATAAAGGATGGAAGTACTTAAGGCAAGACCACTTCCAGCCCATGTTCCTGAACTTCACATTGCCAGACGTCAACCGTGAGAAATACCCATCCCTTGACAGTTGACAGCCAAGGTGTGAATTGATACATTCGGTCTGATTGTAACTGAGGCAATTTGAGCCTCTGTAGACACTAAGGCTGTTGAAATATTACGGATATATCTAACGGCCTCAAAATGTCACGCAGTTGGTTCCCATTTATGAGGGAAGCACTCTGTATGCTCAAAGGTATTTTTCTTTAGAGTTTTTCAGGGCAGCTCAAGGAAGGGTGTTCTCCTTTTGAGATGGGACGGGGGAAATTGTTTGCTGTATCGAGGATGCGACGCCTGTGTTATGGGCCGTAGTTAATTACTGTATTAAGGAGAGAGGTCAAGCTTACCAAGGTCTCTAGAGCAATGTCCTTTGTGAAGGAAGGTGGGGGTATTTTGTTTGCTTGACCTAGTTTCACAAGCTGGTTGAAAACCACGTGTATTCTTGTCTCTGATCTTCCACATCATTTAGCAGTGTTCCAGAAAACCAAGTTTTTGAAAAATGTACACAAATGCTGAATCAAGTTTATACTGGTTTTACTTTAGAAACAGGTAAAATAAAACATTTACTTTCACTCCAATTGTAGGTGAAATTTGGACAAATGAATGCCTTCAAATAATGTGGCCAAATTGACCAGCACTTGACCGAAGGTGTGCATCACCTTGTTAGCTTTCAATTCGATCTGACCTGATTTTTTTGGGACAGATTTGCCTTGGTTTCTGTTTCAGTTTTGAAACAAGGTTCAAATTGGCAATTTCCTTTGCTACCTCATATCTACATGTATTTGCGTGGGATTGAGACAAGAGTTGTTCGCAAGCAGCACATTACTGACTGGAAGCATCCTGTGCATGAAGGAAGTTCAAGTGTGAAGTTTGAGAGAACCCTAACTCCCTGCAATTTTTTTGTTTTTTAGAAAAGGGTTTATTCCGGCTAGACTACTGCAACTCTTTTCTAAATGGTATAGCTGAAGGTTAAAAAACATAGACTTCAAAAACTCCAAAACCGTGCTGCTTGACTCATTTTTGCAGCCAATTGCTCTGTTGATAGCATTTCTCTAATCACAAATGTTCACTAGTTACCCTTCCAGCAGCCTTTCATTCAAAGTCCTATTAATGGTATACGAGTGCATACATGGTATCGCTCCTCGGTACTTATGTGATCTTCTCACTTTGTATCAACACAAGGCCTTTTAAAGACAATCAAGTTCCAAATCCCTCTGTGATTTCCTCGGCCCAAAACTGTGAGAAATAAAGTCTTAAGATTAAAAATAGTTTTCATGGTTAACCCATGACAGACAGTGGAATAATAGGCTATCTGTGTCTTGGTGACAGTAAAAGCACTGAGTGACATTTCAGGAAGTTAGTTTATTCTATTATTTTATGAATACAGATGTTATCCAATTTACTTGAAAGTCATTTCACTAATTGGGTATATCCTGTAAAGTAATCGGGTCAAATATTAAAATCTCATTTTCCGTTGGTCCAAGTTCCTGAGAGTTCATCAAACTGTCAAGTTTACAGTCTGCAAATGTTTCTAGTTCATTGAAATTGAAATGTTACAATGCAGTCATTATCAAAGACACATAGGTACAGATCAAAGATATTTTCACTTGATTTTCAAAAAGTTCTGGAAAAGAAACATCCTTCATACAAGAAGAGACTAGTTTAAGAGACACAAACGAGGCGTATAGGAAGAGACACGAACAAGGCGTATACTCGGATTTACTAAATAGGAAATGACATTTGATTAAAACAACGGGTCATTGTATGATGACTTCCTTTTGGGTTGGGAATAGCCACAGCAGATGTGTTCTCAATATCAGTGAATCATGACCAATGAGTGCTTGTTATTACCCAATGACAGTGCTGTACTTTTCCTTATATTGGATTTACAAACTCCCATATAAACTAGGTCAATGCCATCTGGTTATTGCTAACTCAAGATAGCTGATGAGTGCTGCAGTATAGATGAGTGCTGCAGTATGCATGTAATAGTTGGAGTTAGTTTTTTAAAGTCCCCCTTTTCACTTCTTATTATTGTATTTGTTTACTTCTGAAGACAATCAGATCATACTGATGGACATGAGTTGTTGTCAGAATCACCATAACTCATGAAATAGATTGTTGTATAGACTGTGCAAGTCTCACGCGAATCCGTTCGAACATTGGGACACGTTAAAGTGCCCAAGTTTGTTTCCTTCATCAATTAGCCTTTTGTCAAGGCCATCGTGGCTTGGACAGCTTTGTAAACAGTGGAGCGACTTGAACGGGAGACCACGCGCGCGAGCCGAGTGGCGAAGCCACGAGGGCCTTTTCCAACTTGTTTGCGGTTTTGTTAATGAATTATTCATGAAGTATGAAACGTGCGTTATGCACTTCTGATTGGTTTGGACTTTTGCTACCGTTTCGGGTAGCAAAAGTCGAGATTATAAAGAAACACATTAGAAACTGCAAACAAGTTGGAAAAGGCCCTCGTGGCTTCGCCACTCGCGTGCGTGGTCTCCCATTTCAGTCGCTTGGGATCGCGGCTCCAAGCCACGAAGGCCTTGACAAAAGGCTATTCATCAATGTACGTGGAACCAAAGTGGTCCCAAATGTTTTTGAATACGTGCAAAACTTGCATGATCTATTGTGTCAGTGCAAACCTCAGTTACTACTTAGAGCACTAACATGATTGCTTCCACACAGCTTCACAATTTATAACTCAATAGTTTCTACATTCATTTAGTTGCAGTTCTTCGAGTTCAAGCTCTAAATTAAGCTATCGGACTCGGGGCACAAGTCCACTTTTACTTTTCTTAAATTAATAAACAATTATAAGTCTGTGATGAAAATCGTTCATTATACAGCAAGAGAAGCGTGTGTTAGCAGCAACATTGAAAGCGAAGACAAAAAAGAGATTGAAATTCACATTAGCGCTCGCATGCCATCCCTGACATCCATGACATTTTTACATCATGTTTAAAAAATTAGTGCTCAACTGAAAGTACATGCATGCGTCCTAATACCAACTCTAACATCGAGCATATAAACAGAATGTACAGTATAGCACTCTGAGGTCATGGCTAAACTGAAGAAATCATCAAAGACACAGAAGAAATCCTGATAGTTCAATGATTTATCCAGTGCAGTTACCATCAAAGTGATTGAAACTAGAAATAACATAACAGATGTATAAAACCACGATCAAACTTGCAGTATCCATTATCTGGATATCTATTTCTGGATGACTCATCAGCCGGGCACGATACCATTAATTTTTGTCTTGCAAGTGGCTATTAAATCATTTGTCGGAAGTTATTTTTAACATTCCCACACAGTTCTCGTCTGTAGTTTATGCGTGACGCAAACACATATTTTAGTTGTGTATATAAGTTTTTTTTTTTTTCCAGGGGAGGACATAGTGGTTTTTTTTACAAGAGATTACTGTGGAGTATGCCACATGTATAACCAGTCGATCGTTTGCAATGATTGTTTTACAAACTTGACAATTTGTTTCTCTTTCATGGTTTATTTTTTTCCTCCCTTTAAATTTGGCTCCTTGCACAAAGTGTTAGAAACTGATTAATGTGGTGTAACTTAAAGCTAAGCAACAAGTTTAGAAGGAAATTCCAGATTAGGAATTGGGGGAATTGAAGCGGGGACAGCTGGATGTAAAGTGCATATTGGGCTGATAGGATAATTGACTGCTAAGAAGGCCTAATTAGATATATTTGACTGTTGATGTTTGGGCTTAAGAAGCTTGCTTCCTTGGATATGACCTTTAATCTTGCGCTGTCCATCCTCTTTTATTTTATTTATTTCTTGTTCACTGACCTTTACTCTCTGGCTCTCTGACCTTTACTCTCAGACTCTCTGACCATTGCTCTCAGACTTTCTGACCTTTACTCTCTGACTCTCTGACCTTTACTCTCTGGCTCTCCACCCTCTTTTAATTTCTTCATTTCTGCATTAACCTTTACTCTCCGACTCTCTGACCTTTACTCAGACTTTCTGACCTATTCTCAGACTTTCTGACCTTTACTCTCTGACTCTCTGACCTTTACTCTCTGGCTCTCCACCCTCTTTTAATTTCTT
Source organism: Leptasterias polaris (assembly GCA_037783415.1). NCBI lineage: Eukaryota > Metazoa > Echinodermata > Asteroidea > Forcipulatida > Asteriidae > Leptasterias > Leptasterias polaris. Next base: position 1,492,003 of record JAZGTN010000098.1, read on the forward strand.
CATTTCTGCATTGACCTTGACTCTCTGACTCTCTGACCTATATTCAGACTTTCTGACCTTTACTCTCAGACTATTTGACCTTTACTCTCTGGCTGTGAATTTTCGTTCATTGATCCCTCTTCCACTGGCTGGCAAGAGGTCTCTTCAAAAATAAACATTGAGGATTTTGTTGTTTAGGGTTTTTTTAAACGGTAAATGTAAGTATTTCGGTTCCAAACTAAATCTTGGCAATACAAAGTATTTATTGATAACCCCTCATTTGTGATCAATATTTTAACACTATTCTTCAAACCATAGAGCGAGGTCCAAACTAACTTCAAGCTTTGTTTATACTTTGATAGCACAATGTTGTTCAAGTTTTAATTGGTACACATTATTAATTCAAATTGTTCTCCTAAACTGTGAAAGGTTTTAAGTATACATGGTTACGATGATAGAATACTTACTGATGAACACCAACAACTGGTTCAAAAGAATAAAAGTTAAGTCAGTTTGACCCCTTGCTCTATGGTCTGGCTGGCTTGTTTCATGACAGGGATCCCCTCCCAAGAAGGGGGATTTGTTTCATCAACAGAAAGAAAGAAATTCAATTCAATGACAATTGAAATTAGATCAAGTATGAACGTTAGTGTTAAGTTTGACAGGTTTTCTGCAGTGGCTTGGTGTATAATAAATGCAGTCAAGTCAGAAACTCCTGATCCAAGTTGCACTTATCCTTGTAATAGCCGACGTTTCTGGTTGCAGATTTGAAGACAGTATATTTTTATATTGAAGCAGCTCTTAAATCACTGCTATTCAAACCTCCTATTGACAGTCTTATTCTAAATTTCAAATCTACTCTCACTTGTCTATTCTAGATATTTATTTTGTGTATTGTCCACAGCGGATATTTCTTCAATGTAGCTATTCTATAGGCAATGATTGATGGATCACTAGTAGATAGCCACTGACTAATTCTGGTTATTTCTGTCGACAGTTAATTTGTACAAGTGCAATGTGAAACGCCCCAACTGTGGCATTTGCCTGGCAGGGAATGATAAGTACCAGTGTGGATGGTGCAGTACTGGTGTGTGTACCTTGCAGACGCAGTGTGGTGATAACTGGCTCAATGGAGATGCACTCTGTACAGATGCCAGCATTACCAAAGTAAGAATCATTAATGGGGTATGATATGGTGTTGAAATGGTTGGTTAGTTTGATCCATAATCTTTGAGTATTTTGTGCTTGGTTGTGCCTGTGTCCTTTACTGGGTTACCTCTAAGCCAGCTTTGGACAAATACAGTTAATATCACATGATGAGTCCGTATGGACATACTTATCAAAGTAACAATAGACCTTATGCATATGACGTCATTTGAGTAGGACGCCCTCACCTAGAGGTCAAAAGGAAGATGTTCATTGGCCAGTCCTGTGCGCCGCGCGTACTAATCAGCGCGTTTCCATTGTTTCATCATCAGTTTACCTCTAAGATGGCGGCTTGGTGACGTCAATGCATAAGGTCTATTAGGAAATCTGCACCCATGAATTGGTTCACATCCAATCAATTCACTTGGCATTCTACATGCTTTAACCTAAATTGCCATTTACTACTGAAAGGTTCGTATCTCCAGACAGATATATTGTGTTGTAAAACCAGATGGGGAAAAAAAAAATAAGTGTTGGATGTTTTCATCGATAACAAAGAAACCTCGGGAACAAATTAGCATTTTGGGTAACGGAGTAAGAAGTACATGCATCATTAGTGCTGAAAAACAAATGAGAAGAAGTGAAGGATTTCCTTAGAGAAAATCAAGAGGATTTGAACTTATCAACAAATACACCGTATTTACTTAATCGACCTAATACACGTATTGTTGGTATCTTGGCATCATTTGGTTTGTTTGCGGTCACATAGTTTTAATGAGATACAGAATTTTTGCAGTTTGAAAAACTTGTGCAGTGTCAAATTGTTATTATTATTAACGGCCATTTGTGGTGATACAGCGTTTGGGCATTGACATACAGATTTTGCCTTGACTGTATTTAAGCAAAGAAAGTTGCCCCTATCTAGCAGCATCTGGTTTCCTAGGATTACTGAACACTTAAACTACTTCACTGATAAGATTTGGTTTTGCCAGAGCTGTGCAGAACTTAATCAATCAAACTTGTTGGGGAGGGAAGGGGGCAGCCACGTTATAGTTTAATCCTTTGCCGACGTTTGTGTTGTCTTATGGTATATTATTAATAGATGGAAACCTTTGAAGAAAACATTAGAGAATCTAAATGCAGAATCCTGGAATGTTGAGGAGGTACCAGGAAATACTGGTACCCATTGATGACAACTGCTTTTTATTTAATTGATGTCAGGGTTCTCCTCATGCACAAGCTAGCGTATTGGGCCGATACGCGGTAATGGCATGCCGATACCTGCAAATCTCAACCGACAACAAATGAAAAGAAAACCATAAAGAATGCGCCAGATTGCATAGTAGGGCTTTTAAAACCAAGATAAAAACCAGGTAGAAAACATTCCAAAGGGTCCAGAATGCCCCACAGCTTTGAAAAAATCCCCGGGAGAACCCTGGGCGCGATATGACGTCGAGGATGAACAACAGTGTTAGTTTCACCCTTACACCAATGTGTGATATGCACTGTATACTCGGGACTTCTACCCTGAATGGATTTTGTTAGCCAGTATTTACACCACAGTACAGATGTTCACATGTATACATGTTTGATATCTTTTTTGATGTAGTTTGAGCCGATGAGTGGGTACATCGAAGGGGATACAGAACTAACTATTACAGGTATCAACCTGGGCCTGAGAGTTGAGAATATAGTCAGTGTCACGGTGGCAGGTATTGAATGTTCAGCACAAGCGAGAGACTACATAATAGCGACACAGTAAGTAGGACACTATTCCCTTCAAATATATCTTGGTTGACCTCTTGTCGCCGAATTAGTTTTCAGAAAAAAATATATATATATAACATTGTTACAACGAAACCATGACTTAACCATTTAAAGACAACAAGCGCTCTCCGTAAAATGAACCTTGATGAACCAGTATGTTGAGAAATACTTACCGTTTAGGCCCAAAGAGGTGTTACTTAAAACCTTTTCTCATCTATTTGATGAGTGGGTTTTGAGGTTTGGCGGGAATTGCTTTGGGTTTGGCATGTACATGTAGAGTCACATTTTTTTTTTATTTTTTTTTTCCAATTTTCTTTTTTAACATATATATTTTTGACCGAGGTTCACAAGCCTGTGCACAGAAGAAGGCAGTCACTTAGTGCTCAGTACCATTGACATCTTCTCTCTGATTCTTAGAACTTATGATGAATGATAATTAGATAATGGTAACCTTGCACCTATTTCAACATTGGAACCTGTTAAGTTGCACATTTTGTTTCCCCTTCACACATTAAACCCAAGGTTCTCCTAATGTTTGAACACACACATGACTCAATCAAGTAGGGTTTGCGGTGACACCATGTGCCTTGTGGTGGTTCTGAGAAGAACCGGGGGTTTGACAACTCAAAGTTTCGATCTGTATACTCTGAAGAATGCTGGACTCTGTTGCTGCATGCTGCCTAAGTGCCACCCAAGAGATTAAGTGTAGGTGGGCTTGGCTCTATGGTGCAATAAGGCGGGAACCGAAACAGGATAAGCTGGGCTTAGCTCAGTGAAAACAGTATTTTCTGTTGCTGTACCTTCCCTTAAAGAATTTTTTCACCAAAGTTGAGGAGAATTTTCTGATTTTGCCCATGGCAGAGTGATATGTTACACTCGTCGGACTGAGAAGGCAGCTAAGGGACCGATTAAGGTTGTTATCAGAGGGGGTAATGGAACAGACACAGTCACTGCAGAATCTACTACAGACTTCAGATATGTGGTAAGTACATCAAACACGTACACAGGGTTTTCCCCTCACTGTTTTAGTGATTGGCCTGCTGGTAACTAACCAGTAAGCTAATTCTTACTCAAGTCATTTTTTTTTTTTCATACAAAATCTGGATGTTTTCAACACTGAGCTAGCTAGCCGGACCACTAGGAGTGATATTGGCTGGTCCTCGGGTGTTTGTTAACTGGCATTTGGCCAACAGACCACTGTTAACGGAGAACTGATATATAATCTGGTACAGATTCATGTCATGTCAAATGTTCAGCTGAAGCTAGGCACAGAAAGTGTCCATCTGAAACCTCCACAATGGAGAATGTTTGATAACGAATGACACTTGCAACAATCATCAGTCATTGCTGGTTACTTGGTGTGAGGATGCCCATCCTAGACACCCACTTTGCCACGCCCTTCCAGGTGTTTGATAGCTTGTCTACCCATTGACACGGAGGACGGTAATGAAAGGGATCAAGGTAAACTGACAAACTGAGAAAAACCTTGGTTTGATTTAATGTGCAAAGTCAGGCATATTGCTTATATACATGTTAGTTCAAAAAAATGGTAGTGCAAATCGCCACTGTTTTTACGAAGAGGCACTTTAAAAAAAATCATACATTTTGGCAAATCGGTGTTTCTGCACATTTTTGATGTTATCATTATTGACATCAACAAAGAGTAGTCCTTGATTTATTGGGTCAACAGCGTGTGTCTTTGAGTTATATATTGACCCTTATTTTCAATATCACTCAAGAAAGACAGAATGGATTGTCCTAAAACTTTATTTGTAGCTTAAAGATCGGGTTATAGTTTGGTTTTTGTCAGCGTAATGATGATTTATTGGCATTTTATCAAGAAAGATACAATGAAAGTCACCTGTGGAAGAAAACCTGTGTTGAAAAAAAGAAGCAAAAGACTGTGACAGTATTTTCACATGAACAGAATCCATCCACAGTTTAGCGAGGTGACAACGAGTACCAGCAGCAGCATCTCTAGCCACAGCATTCGGCAAACGGACACATGCATGAATCTCCTCTCAGATTCAAATGGTTTTTATTGATTTTTAAATCAACGTGGGCATGTCAGATGAAATAACCATTACCATCTTTATAACAAGTAAGCTTTTGGATAGAGATTACACGATTTTTTCCTTCGGGGTCATTACCAAATGATGGCCTCACCTTTAAAAGTTCAAATAAGCGTGTCATGTAATTACTACCAGAAGCCCATAGGAATTGTTTTGAGCTCTTTGAAAAATGAATTTATTTGCTCTTGCCTTTCTTATGACTCGCAAAGACTCGTGGTCTTGGTACAATTATTTTTAACCGTCTTAAGAAATGCCTTTAAGTATTGAAATAAGCGATCTTTGTTAAAATTACACACTTGTGGATGCCGTCAGCTTTGGAGCTGAAAATCTTGCGTAAGCTGGAGAAGCGTGTGTGTGGGGGGGGGGAGAGGAAGGGATCTCCCCATGCACTAGTGAGCGTATCTGCCCGATACGCGCAAATTTCAAGCGATATGCAAAACAAAAATTAACTTATTTTATTATTTGTTGTTGTATAATTTCACAAAAAACATCAAGCGAAAAACATATACAGGGATATGATTTCTCTGTTTTTTCCTGGAGATACTTTTTTTGCCACCCCCACCCCCCCCAAAAAATAGAGATTGTAGAGTAGGGCTTTTAAAACCAAAGATAAATGTTTATTAGTGGGCTTCGCGCTCGCAAGCTTTTGCGCTTTGCGCTTTTTCGCTTTGCGCTCACAGTTCAGTTTTTTGTTTTTTTCTAACAGCCTATCACATCCCTGCATATAGAACACTCCCCTGCATATAGAACACTCCAGGTTGCACAGTAAGGTTTTGAAAACCAAGTAGAAAACATTCCAAAGATGTTTTTTTATTTTTTTTATTCAGTTTTGAAAATACCTGGGGAGAACCCAGTATGATGTAATGACTTACCAATAGGTGATGTGTTTTTCCCCCTCCACAATCAGATACCCGAGTTGACTGGAGTGGAGCCTAAATTGGGACCACAGTCAGGGGGCACCAACATCACTATTGCTGGCCAAAACCTTGATGCTGGTAAGAGGGTTGTCACAGTCATTGAGGGACTTCCTTGTCAACAAATAAGGTGAGCTGAGCTTGGATTGCCAGATGAAGATGCATTAACTTTGCAGTCTATCGTCATGCTGGCCTAAATAGTATTTATTTATTTAATTATACAAAAATTTCTTATTTCAACTGGGTTGCCCATTCGGTGGTAACCACTGGTCTCCTATGGGTCCCAGCATGTACAGAGACAGAACAAAAATTAAACAGTAAATAAAGAACACAAACTGTTGACAATGTTATTTAAAAAATGCTTAGTAAAAATATAGATATCAAATCTAGGAAATACTAATCTGGTTTTTCCAGAGTATGACCCTGCTAACCTTGGAGTTCTTTTAGACTACCACACATTTATTGTTCTAGTAAGCACATAATTCTGGTAAGCAGAACCTCAGGTTTTGGAGTTTAAGCCTGTGTAGAGCAGGGCTCAATTTCGTAGAGCTGCTTAAGCACAAAAAGTACCTAACAGGCCTGTGAGATCTCCGCTTTAATTGTTTTTTGGGGTTTTTTTTCTCTTTTTTTCCCCCCCCCCCCTTTTTTTTTAAAATAACTTTTTGGCCTTATATCATGTATATATGCTTGGCAACAATAATGTACAACTACAATAATGTGAAATAAGCCTAGTTACTGGATCAATGGGGTGCCCCAATTAGACCAGCGTAAATGCGTTACGCGCGCTCACTTGACGTTCCACGATCATTCTTACATCATGTAGTGTTTCAGCTCTTTTTTTAGGGTCCACTCACAGGCCTGACCTAAGCATAACAAAATTATGCTTACCAGAATAAGGTTGCCAGCTAAACTACCATTTCACATGTACAATTTGTGACTGGTACCCTGCTCATTTCTGCTTAGCAGACAATTGCTAAGCTATATTTTCTGCTTAAGCAGCTCTGTGAAATTGGGCCCTGGCCATAATAACTATTTGTTTTTGTTTGTTGGGTCTGTCCACACTAATGGGTACAAGAGTTCTATATTTGAAGATCATGATATAATAATGACATGAGTGTAGTATTTTATTGAGTCAAAAACACTAGAGGATTGCTCTTAAACAAAAATTCTGAATCTGTTTTTTGAGAAATTGCAGGTGATCATCTTGAAGATTGTAGCGTTCATTAGAGTGAATTTTTTTTTAAAACAAATCTGTAGGAATCACTGAAATGATTGGTTCACCCTGACTGTTGTCCCTTTACAATGTAACAGACCCTAAATAATAATAATAATACGCAGTTGTTATATAGCGCTTTATACTCCCGATGGGTGTCTCAAAGCGCTCAGTATTTTTCCTACAAGGTATGTGGAGTTACGTGTTTGAAGTATAAGACCTATTCCTTTGCATAGCACCATATAATGGTTTACAAGGTGCTGTGGCGCAATATGCATCCAATCAAACCAGGAACACCGGGGCAAACCCTTTCTCTTTACGATAAGTGCACTGGGTTCTTTTACGTGCATTACACAACACACGGGACCTACGGCTTTACGTCCCATCTGAAGGACGAAGATAATCCTTTGATTAATTCAGAAATTAAGGTTGTAAAAAATCAGGATGTAATGTTCATAACAGGGACAGGTTTTTTAAAACAATTTTCTGTCCTGTTATTTTCTGTCCCATTCTCCTGAAGATGATCAGAGCATACTGATCGAAACGTTGAGTCGTTAACCACCGGTTCTTTTCAGAACCAACAGTACTCAAAAGAGATTTTAACATGGTGTTTCTGCAAACCTCTCTTAGCTGTCCTGTTATGAACACAACCGTTTTGCACACTCTAATTTCCTTTATTTGTGGGTGAATTGACCAACCATTCAAAACAGGTTGCGTGCATTCACCACATGATGTCATATTGCAGGCTTACATACATGTACATGTAGTGTATTAGTGTATCTATGAAATATTCAGTCATTAGAGGGGGTAATTGATTTAATCTAATTATGAATGAGTTGCATGGGGCAAGACAATACCTTTTTTCCTTCTGTACATAGTCGTTCTTCGAATGAGTTATTCTGTACTACGCCACCTGGCCTTGTGATTGGGAACAGTTCAGTTGCAATGGCATTTGATGAAAAGGCTCTGGAAGTCTCTACTGTACGATATGAATACACGAAAGATCCTGTCATTACCAGCCTTAATCGCTTTGACAGCATCATAAGGTACGTATACATTCACCTGTCATAAATCGCTGACACCATTAACCCTTTGGTGCACATGGCGGTCGCTAGCGACCACCAAAAACACGTTTAATTTGGACTTTGAAAATTTTTCATAACTCAAAAACTACGGTCCCCATACATACCGCCCTCATTCGGTTGTTTAGAGAAATGGTTGGGCTTTCATTTGATGTGTCATTCAATAGGGGGCGCTATTGAAAAAAATCGAGAAAAACATGGCCGAACGTTTCGTGTTTTTTGGTGTGATTTTGCGATAAAAAGCGACTATTATCTCAACATGGCGTCTCGTTTTGGGCCTGATCAAGCACTGGAATTCCTTGAAAATATATCAGATGATGAGATTCAAGATGATTCTGATTTGGAAGACAAAATAAATGATGAAAACAATGACATGGTGAATGATGATTATGACACGGTGAATGATGATTATGACACATACGTGAATCCCAATGGAGGCAATTGAGTCCGGCGAGAACCTGCAACTATTATCTCAACGTGTTTACATAAACATGCCGTATAATCTGTTGCCATGGTAAAAACATTGTTTTTTTCATTGTTTTTTTTCACATTCTGAAAGATTATCCCCTCGGCTAAAAATAATTCCACAGGTTCATATCTGTAGCTCAATCAAGTAAAGCACCAAGCACCATTTTTAAATGAATTGCATTATTCATTTTATTTTACACTAAAAACAATAAAATTAATCTGTGCACCAAAGGGTTAAAAGATATAAATTCATAAATCAATCATAAAGTCGTAATTCTGTGCAATTTTACTGAAATGTGTAACAGTTAAGCTCCTACATCCCCCCTTTTATCTTCTCCTTCATTGTTCATCCCTTGCTGTTTCTGTGTGCTTTGTGCCTCTCTATCTCTCTATCTTCATTTCGTTCCAGTTGACTGCTTCTGTACACCAGTATACTTGTTTATGTGTGTTGTGTTGTCATTTAGCCTTCAAGAAAGACTCTGCTAGGGTCGAAACGTCAGACCATGAACTATTTTTTGCATTTTTACCAAAGCTCATTTTGGTTGGAAAGCAGCTAATTTTATTTTCTCATAAAATATAAAGCCTATTTACTTGAACTTTGAAGGGCAAGACATTTCTTCCCGAGTGAGGAAAAAGTTCTTTGTTTTTGCTAAAGAAAAAAACCCAAAATTTTAAATGAAAACACATGGCTAATCACACCACATGTTGAAGGTCCTTAGACTAGGATTCGATTGATCTTCCCAGCATTCGGTTATCAAATTATCTTTTTTCCATTGAAATTTTCAAGTTACTTCAACTTGACACTTGAACTCCATCTTAAAACTTAGAATTTGACCGAGAGCTAAACAGCAATAACAATTACAAATCCAAGTAAACAAACGTGCTGTAGCAGAGATAAAGTACTGTTATGATTGTCTCATGTTTACCAGTGGTGGCTTGATGATTGAAGTCAGCGGGAACAACTTGGATGTGATTCAAAGCCCTAAGATACAGTTCACCGTGGGTGGTACAAAGCTAATACAGGTGAGTCTTAGAACTTTTACATGTTAGACCATACTACGAATTGTACACAGCAGTACAAAATAAATGCCCTTGCACAACGTGGAATGCATAATGCGCTACTACCATATTTATCATTTTCGGATTTACACCATTCCTTAGTGTACATTTTGACTGCGGACAAAATGGCAGACAGTCTAAGTGCGCTGTGCGTTGTGAAACGGATCAACGGTTTTATAAAAGATGTTTTTCTGTCCCCAAGAAACAATGTGAACATTTATAGGTGAAGGTTTTGTCTTCTCTTTGATGGTCTAGAACTAGTTGCCTATAAACTGCTTGTGGACCTCAGGAGTACTTCTGTTTTAATAAATTATGTATTCAGATGTCTTAAAATGACTTGATTTATTTTCGTTTTCTTCTTCAGGAATGTAATCCACCCAAGCCAAATACCATGTCCTGTCCCACCCCAGACATAGGGCAATTCATGGCAGCCAGCACTTCTCCCCAGAGCGAACCAGACACAAATCAGAGGCGATTTGTGCGGGAGACTGGGCAAGATGGCATCTTCAGCCTGTCACAGTCACAGTATGGATTCATCTTGGATGGGGTCAAGAATTTTACTTCCTTGGATGGCATAGCTGGCATACATGCGTTCAAGTTCTACCCTGACCCAGTGTACCTTAAATTCAAGGAGGAGAACCACATTCGCAAAATGAAGTTTGATCAGAATAACATCTTGGAAATTGCGGTAGGAAAACATTGCTTAGTCATTCAACTATTTTTTAAAGTAATCAGTTTTTGATTGAGCTCGTTATTTAGAGCCTTGATTTATTTAATGAATCTGTGCTGTTGTTAATGCACAAAGTGGTTTTGAACCAATTGTAGAGTTGAGATTTTGCTACCAACAGAAGATTATGTGACCATAGCTCAAGGGGGAAAAATTTGAAACAGTTTGATTCCAATTTTTTACATAATATATAAAAATCCACTTGATTGCATCTCTAGTCATTTGCTTGCATATTTATGTTATTGTATTTATGTATTTATGTATTTATTGCATTACTTTACAGAGGGCTTGTTCAAACAGTTAAAACTTTGCCATATTCATTGTGTCAGTGAAAAAATATTTCCATTTAATGTTGGATTCCTAATTTGTTTGTTGTGCACAGGGTCAGAATCTAACCCCAGCTTACAAGGAAGGTGATGTACGAGTTGCAATTGGGGATGCTTTCTGTGATGAAGTGACATTGATAAATACACTGTTGACATGTTCACCACCAGATGTTCAGCCTACAAGCATCACAGGAACGAAATTCCCTGAAGTTGTGGTATGTCATTCTGCCATCTAAAGGTGGCATTACATTGGTGTATATGACAAACTTTTGCATTTGATTTCCATAGAAACCCAGTTGACCTGATGTCATTTTCACAATATTTATTGGTTGTGCAAGTTTGGCAGTCAGTTTACCCTTGTGTTAGTGAGTACTTTACACTGTAGTTTACACTTCACCGTGTCTTTAATACGTGCAATTGGACTCTCAAAATGGTACACCATGGGTAGACTGTAGCCCTGCATAATGACAGTGCCAAGGCATCTAAGGCAAACAGAAGCCATATGAAACGTCAGTGAAAGGGGTATGAGGCAAACAGTAGCTGTGTGTGATGACAGTGGAAGGGGTATGAGGCAAACAGTAGCTGTGTGTGATGACAGTGGAAGGGGTATGAGTGAAACAGTAGCTGTGTGTGATGACAGTGGAAGGGGTATGAGTGAAACAGTAGCTGTGTGTGATGACAGTGGAAGGGGTATGAGTGAAACAGTAGCTGTGTGTGATGACAGTGGAAGGGGTATGAGTGAAACAGTAGCTGTGTGTGATGACAGTGGAAGGGGTATGAGTGAAACAGTAGCTGTGTGTGATGACAGTGGAAGGGGTATGAGTGAAACAGTAGCTGTGTGTGATGACAGTGGAAGGGGTATGAGTGAAACAGTAGCTGTGTGTGATGACAGTGGAAGGGGTATGAGTGAAACAGTAGCTGTGTGTGATGACAGTGGAAGGGGTATGAGTGAAACAGTAGCTGTGTGTGATGACAGTGGAAGGGGTATGAGTGAAACAGTAGCTGTGTGATGACAGTGGAAGGGGTATGAGTGAAACAGTAGCTGTGTGTGATGACAGTGGAAGGGGTATGACTGAGTGAAAGAGTAGATGTGTGTGATGACAGTGGAAGGGGTATGAGTGAAACAGTAGCTGTGTGTGATGACAGTGGAAGGGGTATGAGTGAAACGGTAGCTGTGTGTGATGACAGTGGAAGGGGTATGAGTGAAACAGTAGATGTGTGTGATGACAGTGGAAGGGGTATGGGTGAAACAGTAGATGTGTGTGATGACAGTGGAAGGGGTATGAGTGAAACAGTAGATGTGTGTGATGACAGTGGAAGGGGTATGAGTGAAACAGTAGATGTGTGTGATGACAGTGGAAGGGGTATGGGTGAAACAGTAGATGTGTGTGATGACAGTGGAAGGGGTATGAGTGAAACAGTAGCTGTGTGTGATGACAGTGGAAGGGGTATGAGTGAAACGGTAGCTGTGTGTGATGACAGTGGAAGGGGTATGAGTGAAACAGTAGATGTGTGTGATCTAAGCCTGTGACCCTACGTTTAATTTACTATCCGTTTAAACGAAACTTTTCTAAACGGTTAACCGTTTAACCGTTAGTCGGCAGCAAGTGAATTTGTTCTAAAATACACGAACAACAAAGACGATGTATAAGGAAGCCCAAATGTTTTGACAATTAACATCGAGACTGTACCTTTGTCAGTATATTTTGTAAATCCTTGTTGTTTCATGTTGTTTCCAAAAATTTACCGACCGAGAGATAATCCTTCACGATCTTTATAAGCACAACATCCCGCAGAGTCAAAGTCGTGTGAATATCCCCCATCACTTCCGTGTGTATTTGAGTTTGACAAACGAAAACTGTGAAGTATTGCTCACGCACGTGTAAAAACGTTCCTCTGACGTTTCCCGACCACGCAGTGATTTCTCACCAAGGGAATTTCCCTTGCCTTATCGCACCCACAGCTACACGCCATTCCTTCGCCCCCTAACTATAAAGTTTACCACGTTAGGAGCAAGCACATGCGCGGGATCGAGGTGATGAATACAGCGCTGTGAGAAGCACTACGTCATAAATAATTATTCACACGATCGGCCAATCGGAAAGCGGCCAGTCAGGAATCAGCCAACCAGCCTGTGTCAATTGCGTGTCAATATTCGGTGATACCATGATGAAGAAAGAAAACCATGACTAGAATGGGAAGTCTTACAGGTCGTACCAAATTTCCTTCAACGACATAACAGGTCGCGACACACTTCGGTTTTAAAGCTATCACATAATTTTATGACTGTGAAAAGCTTAACAAAACAGAAATTGTACGGCAATTTCCCTTGTGGTTTTTTATTTGCAATTTCAACTAAACTAAATTTCAAACTAAACGCAGTAAAATACTGCAAAGACGGCAGTGAATGAAACGAAAAGCTTACATTTTGAATTTGTTTCGTTTAAACGGTCCGTAATTTAGTGATTTTGTAAACGGTTAACCGTGTAAACGTTTAACCGTCACAGGCACAGTGGAAGGGGTATGAGGCAAACAGTAGATGTCTGTGATGACAGTGGAGGGGGTATGAGGCAAACAGTAGCTGTGTGTGATGACAGTGGAAGGGGTATGAGGCAAACAGTAGCTGTGTGTGATGACAGTGGAAGGGGTATGAGGCAAACAGTAGATGTGTGTGATGACAGTGGAAGGGGTATGAGGCAAACAGTAGATGTGTGTGATGACAGTGGAGGGGGTATGAGGCAAACAGTAGCTGTGTGTGATGACAGTGGAAGGGGTATAAGTGAAACAGTAGCTGTGTGTGATGACGTGGAAGGGGTATGAGGCAAACAGTAGATGTGTGTGATGACAGTGGAGGGGGTATGAGGCAAACAGTAGCTGTGTGTGATGACAGTGGAAGGGGTGTAAGTGAAACAGTAGCTGTGTGTGATGACAGTGGAAGGGGTATGAGGCAAACAGTAGATGTGTGTGATGACAGTGGAAGGGGTATGAGGCAAACAGTAGATGTGTGTGATGACAGTGGAAGGGGTATGAGGCAAACAGTAGATGTGTGTGATGACAGTGGAGGGGGTATGAGGCAAACAGTAGCTGTGTGTGATGACAGTGGAAGGGGTATAAGTGAAACAGTAGCTGTGTGTGATGACGTGGAAGGGGTATGAGGCAAACAGTAGATGTGTGTGATGACAGTGGAGGGGGTATGAGGCAAACAGTAGCTGTGTGTGATGACAGTGGAGGGGGTATGAGGCAAACAGTAGCTGTGTGTGATGACAGTGGAAGGGGTATGAGGCAAACAGTAGCTGTGTGTGATGACAGTGGAAGGGGTATGAGTGAAACAGTAGATGTGTGTGATGACAGTGGAAGGGGTGTAAGTGAAACAGTAGCTGTGTGTGATGACAGTGGAAGGGGTATGAGGCAAACAGTAGATGTGTGTGATGACGTGGAAGGGGTATGAGGCAAACAGTAGATGTGTGTGATGACAGTGGAGGGGGTATGAGGCAAACAGTAGCTGTGTGTGATGACAGTGGAGGGGGTATGAGGCAAACAGTAGCTGTGTGTGATGACAGTGGAAGGGGTATGAGGCAAACAGTAGATGTGTGTGATGACAGTGGAGGGGGTATGAGGCAAACAGTAGCTGTGTGTGATGACAGTGGAAGGGGTATAAGTGAAACAGTAGCTGTGTGTGATGACGTGGAAGGGGTATGAGGCAAACAGTAGATGTGTGTGATGACAGTGGAGGGGGTATGAGGCAAACAGTAGCTGTGTGTGATGACAGTGGAGGGGGTATGAGGCAAACAGTAGCTGTGTGTGATGACAGTGGAAGGGGTATGAGGCAAACAGTAGCTGTGTGTGATGACAGTGGAAGGGGTATGAGTGAAACAGTAGATGTGTGTGATGACAGTGGAAGGGGTGTAAGTGAAACAGTAGCTGTGTGTGATGACAGTGGAAGGGGTATGAGGCAAACAGTAGATGTGTGTGATGACAGTGGAAGGGGTATGAGGCAAACAGTAGATGTGTGTGATGACAGTGGAGGGGGTATGAGGCAAACAGTAGCTGTGTGTGATGACAGTGGAAGGGGTATAAGTGAAACAGTAGATGTGTGTGATGACAGTGGAGGGGGTATGAGGCAAACAGTAGATGTGTGTGATGACAGTGGAAGGGGTATGAGTGAAACAGTAGCTGTGTGTGATGACAGTGGAAGGGGTATGAGTGAAACAGTAGCTGTGTGTGATGACAGTGGAGGGGGTATGAGGCAAACAGTAGATGTGTGTGATGACAGTGGAAGGGGTGTAAGTGAAACAGTAGCTGTGTGTGATGACAGTGGAAGGGGTATGAGTGAAACAGTAG
Source organism: Leptasterias polaris (assembly GCA_037783415.1). NCBI lineage: Eukaryota > Metazoa > Echinodermata > Asteroidea > Forcipulatida > Asteriidae > Leptasterias > Leptasterias polaris. Next base: position 1,507,097 of record JAZGTN010000098.1, read on the forward strand.
ATGTGTGTGATGACAGTGGAAGGGGTATGAGTGAAACAGTAGCTGTGTGTGATGACAGTGGAGGGGGTATGAGGCAAACAGTAGATGTGTGTGATGACAGTGGAAGGGGTGTAAGTGAAACAGTAGATGTGTGTGATGACAGTGGAAGGGGATGAGGCAAACAGTAGATGTGTGTGATGACAGTGGAAGGGGTATGAGGCAAACAGTAGATGTGTGTGATGACAGTGGAGGGGGTATGAGGCAAACAGTAGCTGTGTGTGATGACAGTGGAAGGGGTATAAGTGAAACAGTAGATGTGTGTGATGACAGTGGAAGGGGTATGAGTGAAAGAGTAGATGTGTGTGATGACAGTGGAAGGGGTATGAGTGAAAGAGTAGATGTGTGTGATGACAGTGGAAGGGGTATGAGTGAAAGAGTAGATGTGTGTGATGACAGTGGAAGGGGTATGAGTGAAAGAGTAGATGTGTGTGATGACAGTGGAAGGGGTATGAGTGAAAGAGTAGATGTGTGTGATGACAGTGGAAGGGGTATGAGTGAAAGAGTAGATGTGTGTGATGACAGTGGAAGGGGTATGAGTGAAACAGTAGATGTGTGTGATGACAGTGGAAGGCAGGCTTCGAAATAACCCGGCGCTATTAGCGCTTGGTCCCCAATAAAAAGCCCCTTGACCCTCTATTTCTACAACGCTTCCGGCGCTTAAAAAACCCCTTGGTCCCATTCTTACATGAACAGTTATAAAAGAAACTTTACACCCACACGGTGTGACAAGAAAAATTGTTTGACAAGTCTTGATAATTGCTAGATTTAATGTGGCCGCGATCGTGATCGTTTATTTCCAGTAAAACATGAATGCATTATTATTAGTCTGGCTCTCTCCTCCATGTTCCATACAATAATAGGAAGGCGAGAAGGGAAACACACAACTCGAATTTCCAGGGGCGGAAGATGTGCGGTGGAGTCCAATTTTAACCTCGTTCCTGTTATATTTCATGCAAAATTTTAACCTCGTACTCATAAACACATCGCTGTCGCCACACAATTTTCCCAATGTGCGTTGTCGACCGATCTTAAATCACGAAGATTTCAGTGCAAAAAAGTTCTATAAAACCGATCCTCAAATTACGAATCCATGAAAATTGCTGTTGATGAAAACAGTATTATTAAGGGCAGAAACTAAGGAAAAAGATCGTCCAAAAAAAGATCGTTACAAACTTCACTTCCGTGTTTTTTTTTGTTTTTTTTACACTTCGAAAATTGGGTGTCGTAGGACGACCTGTATTCAAGGCAACCCTGAAATCGATGCAAATTTGTTTACCTCTTTGCGCGCGATGTTAACAGTCCCTAGATACAATTTTTGTGGTTTGACTTGCCAAGCAAAGAGTCTCCTCTCATTTGACCAAAACTTAGAAACATGTAAAGGCTCCACTGGTTAGTTGCACTTGTAAATGCAAAAAGTTGTGGTATTTTAGGCATTTCTGCAAGGTACAAAAATATGTCGTACTGTCGGGGCCCAAATAAAAAATTTGCCCACCGAAAAAGTTTCATCAAACACTTTTTCAAAACGTTGGTTGTTTCGTACATGCTGGTAGTTTTCGTTATTTTTGTGGGGGCCGGGCCGTGCAATATTGATTTATAAAATTAGTTTGGGAACAGCCCCTAGTCCCAGGAGGACAGCCCCTGGGCCGGTCCTTTTTTTGCTCACCCAGGGGCTAAATTTGGCCCCGGTATGTCGGATGTCTATTTCTACCCCTGGGAAGGGGTATGAGGCAAACGGTAGATGTGTGTGATGACAGTGGAAGGGGTATGAGGCAAACGGTAGATGTGTGTGATGACAGTGGAAGGGGTATGAGGCAAACGGTAGATGTGTGTGATGACAGTGGAAGGGGTTCTGTGTTGAGTTTTTATCTCTATTTCAAGACCTCGTTTTAGCATCCTGTAATCAACTATTTTATTATTTCAATGCAGACATAACGAATTTGAAAATTATTTTATGTGGTTTTAACCCTGACCTATAATTTTTTTTTTTTTTGTCCCAGGTGTACCAAGGTAACCTGAATTTTACCGTTGGTCAGCTGCAGTACACGGGAGATGTTTACATCTGGTATATCATCATTGCCTGTATTGTGTTCATCATTATCATCATCATTGGCGCCGGTGTGTACCGGAAAACATTTCCAAGTGATACAACCGACAGACGCATCAGAGATCAAATTGCCCTGTATGAAATACAAGTCGCCCAAGAATGTAAAGAAGGTAAACAAGGTTTTAAAACTCTGGTTGGTCGGAAATCCAAAGTGTCTGTCAGCATTTTCAATGATTCGTTATCCATTTCAATCGCTCCATTGAGCATATCCATAAATACTGAAAGTTGCAAGTATGCCTGATGCCTGACATGCGCTACACTTAGTGCATGTAAGGTAGGGTCATAGATTGGTTTTTGTCATTGTCATTGGTTTTTGTAATGTAAGGCTGATTTATAGACACAACTACATGTATCTGGAAAAATACAATAACAGTTTGTTGAATAAACAGCAGAAAGCTGTCTCGGTGTTTTCACAAGAACGCCAAATTCATCCATGTTTAGTGAAGTGACAGTGGGTTTGATTTGACTACGATTGACAATGTCCATGTTTGATTTGACTAAGATTGACAATGTCCATGTTTGATTGGACTACGATTGACAATGTCCATATTTGATTTGACTACGATTGACAATGTCCATGTTTGATTTGACTACCATTGACAATGTCCATGTTTGATTGGACTACGATTGACAATGTCCATGTTTGATTTGACTACCATTGACAATGTCCATGTTTGATTTGACTACCATTGACAATGTCCATGTTTGATTTGACTACCATTGACAATGTCCATGTTTGATTTGACTACCATTGACAATGTCCATGTTTGATTTGACTACCATTGACAATGTCCATGTTTGATTTGACCAGCGTTTTAGCTAGCGAGCCGTGCAGCCGTGTACCACATTTATATAAAATATGGGCTGAATTGAATGTTTTTCCCTTCAAAAAACATGACAAAAATATTTCTAAAATTGAATAATGTTGTAGAAAGACATCGTTGACTCCGATGCAATTAATATTAATATATCCCCAAAAGACGCAAGTTGCAGCATGTGTTAGTCGGATACCCCGTGTTTTGATAAATGTTTTTGTGTGTAATTCTTAACACCGAAAGGCGAAATAAACTCTAGGAACCATACCACTCCCTTCGTTATCGCATGGATGCCCCCATTGACGATTAGCCGTGTTGGATCTGTAAACTTGCAAGCTGTTTCAATCAGAGGAACATAAAAGAAACGAAAATTACCGTAACAGATTTTGTCAAGAAGGTAAAGGTTGACTCAAATTTCTTTATTCTGTTTTTCGTAATTAGACAGTCGTCAAATGCGATTCAAAACATCAGCGGGCAAGTCAAAACGTTATTATTACCAACAATTCCGCTCTGGTCCTGAGAAAACATGATTTTCCTTGTCACAATTTATAGAAGTGGGAATGCCTACGGTGGTCAAGTCTCCGTTTTTTAAGCTCGTGAAATGGTTCGAAATGTCCGAACTTTTTTTCTGCCATCACGACTGCGATCGTTGTTGATGCTCACTTGCTCACTGTCTACCACCATGCATCACACGCACCGTGCTCGCGGCACAGTACAGACCGATACATACGACCACGTGTTTGTATGGTGCATGCAGCCACATACATGGTGCAAACATCTATCAGCACGCTGTGATTGGCTGTAGATAATATCCATATTCATGAAGAAAGCTTGGCTAGACTCCAACTCGGTACACGTTCACAGTGTATGTAGTGGAGGCTGTGGATTTCTGTACTATTATACACGCCCTTGTACCATTTCTCTATGCTTGTACTAAGGCTACTAAAAAACATCGAGAACGTTCGCTGGGGGACCTTGTTTTGACGTTGCCTCTGCGATGCCACCGAAGTGCGTTATCATCGGACGTGGCACTTCGTTAATTTTCTGTCCTTTCTCTATGAATGAACATTTACTGCTTATAAAAAAGGTTCTGATGTAATAGATCTTCAAATTAGAAATCTAATTTAAAAATAAAATAAAATTAAGCTTAAATTGTTCAGCTCCCATGATACAAAACAGTATCAATTATCATTTAACATCAGTCAATATGTTTTGGGAATCATTAGGCGAAAAAGGTGGTGGCAAAACAATTAAAACAATTTGACAATAATAAATTTTATTCAATCAAAAAATTCACAATGACAGCCAATCATTATAAGGTAATCTGAAATTTGCCAAAAGGTTAAACAAATAATTGTGAAATTTTAAAGATTCTTTGGCCTATATAAATACATTCTTTCTTTAAAATCTTTAACTTGTAATTCTTGTGTTATTGAATTTTGTGGTCTAAACAAAGTTTCATCCTAAAAGGACAAACAAGTTAATTTCTTAGAATGAACCCAAATTCAGGGCATCGAATACATCTGTGAAAGAGCGTATACAACTAGTAAATTAAGCTTCCCGCTGGGCCTTAAGACAATTGATAAACAAAGTTATGTTTTCAAGGTTATTTGAGAGAGTTTGTGCACTCTGTGTGGATTTTCAGTGAAAAAAGTTGCACACCCTGTTTTTCAATTTGCACACCCACTTTTCAAATCCTAGCTAAAACACTGGATTTGACTAAGATTGACTATGCCCATGTTTGATTTGACCACGATTGACAATGTCCATGTTTGATTTGACTAAGATTGACAATGTCCATGTTTGATTTGACTACCATTGAAAATGTCCTTGTTTGATTTGACTACGATTAACAATGTCCATGTTTGACTTGACTACGATTGACAATGTCCATGTTTGATTTGACTACGATTGACAATGTCCATGTTTGATTTGACTACCATTGACAATGTCCATGTTTGATTTGACTGCGATTGACAATGTCCATGTTTGACTTGACTACCATTGACAGTGGCTGTGTTTGATTTGACTACGATTGACAATGTCCATGTTTGATTTGACTACCATTGAAAATGTCCTTGTTTGATTTGACTACGATTAACAATGTCCATGTTTGACTTGACTACGATTGACAATGTCCATGTTTGATTTGACTACGATTGACAATGTCCATGTTTGATTTGACTACCATTGACAATGTCCATGTTTGATTTGACTGCGATTGACAATGTCCATGTTTGACTTGACTACCATTGACAGTGGCTGTGTTTGATTTGACTACCATTGACAATGTCCATGTTTGATTTGACTACGATTGACAATGTCCATGTTTGATTTGACTACCATTGACAATGTCCATGTTTGATTTGACTACCATTGACAATGTCCATGTTTGATTTGACTACCATTGACAATGTCCATGTTTGATTTGACTACGATTGACAATGTCCATGTTTGATTTGACTACCATTGACAATGTCCATGTTTGATTTGACTACGATTGACAATGTCCATGTTTGATTTGACTACCATTGACAATGTCCATGTTTGATTTGACTGCGATTGACAATGTCCATGTTTGACTTGACTACCATTGACAGTGGCTGTGTTTGATTGGACTACAATTGATAATGTCCATACTTGATTTCTGCAGCATTTGCCGAACTGCAAACAGCTGTGACCGTGTTGACCAGGGATTTAGTTGCGATCCCATTTCGAGAGTATCATATGTACTGCATCAAAACGTTATTCCCAGACCAGCCTAACCATAGTGTACTCAAGGAGTTATCGGTAAGTCATTTCAGTGATTGCATTCAAAGGCTTGCATTGTCTCAATCTGCTGAGCATTAATCTAGGTATTAATCAGTATGTCATAATGGTGCATGATTTGGGTTTTATTACTTCTGTCTCCAAAGCTTGCATACTTGTGTGTATTTTTAAATTAATTTAACTTAATTGCTCTTTCCACATTACAAGGTTATTATTTACCTATCCGAAGAGTCTTTGCAAAACCTTTGTAAAAAAGATGTAGTCTGTTAGATATAGTCCCTAACTTTGAATCAATGAGCCAGCTTACGTTGTCATACTGTTAGATGTAGTCCCTAACTTTGAATCAATGAGCCAGCTTACGTTGTCATACTGTTAGATGTAGTCCCTAACTTTGAATCAATGAGCCAGCTTACATTGTCATTCTGTTTGATGTAGTCCCTAACTTTGAATCAATGAGCCAGCTTACTGTGTCATTCTGTTAGATGTAGTCCCTAACTTTGAATCAATGAGCCAGCTTACTGTGTCATTCTGTTAGATGTAGTCCCTAACTTTGAATCAATGAGCCAGCTTACTGTGTCATTCTGTTAGATGTAGTCCCTAACTTTGAATCAATGAGCCAGCTTACATTGTCATACTGTTAGATGTAGTCCCTAACTTTGAATCAATGAGCCAGCTTACGGTGTCATTCTGTTAGATGTAGTCCCTAACTTTGAATCAATGAGCCAGCTTACATTGTCATACTGTTTGATGTAGTCCCTAACTTTGAATCAATGAGCCAGCTTACGGTTTCATTCTGTTTGATATAGTCCCTAACTTTGAATCAATGAGCCAGCTTACATTGTCATTCTGTTAGATGTAGTCCCTAACTTTGAATCAATGAGCCAGCTTACATTGTCATACTGTTAGATGTAGTCCCTAACTTTGAATCAATGAGCCAGCTTACATTGTCATTCTGTTAGATGTAGTCCCTAACTTTGAATCAATGAGCCAGCTTACATTGTCATTCTGTTAGATGTAGTCCCTAACTTTGAATCAATGAGCCAGCTTACATTGTCATACTGTTTGATGTAGTCCCTAACTTTGAATCAATGAGCCAGCTTACGGTTTCATTCTGTTAGATGTAGTCCCTAACTTTGAATCAATGAGCCAGCTTACATTGTCATACTGTTAGATGTAGTCCCTAACTTTGAATCAATGAGCCAGCTTACAGTGTCATTCTGTTTGATGTAGTCCCTAACTTTGAATCAATGAGCCAGCTTACATTGTCATACTGTTAGATGTAGTCCCTAACTTTGAATCAATGAGCCAGCTTACATTGTCATACTGTTAGATGTAGTCCCTAACTTTGAATCAATGAGCCAGCTTACATTGTCATACTGTTAGATGTAGTCCCTAACTTTGAATCAATGAGCCAGCTTACATTGTCATACTGTTAGATGTAGTCCCTAACTTTGAATCAATGAGCCAGCTTACGGTGTCATTCTGTTAGATGTAGTCCCTAACTTTGAATCAATGAGCCAGCTTACATTGTCATACTGTTAGATGTAGTCCCTAACTTTGAATCAATGAGCCAGCTTACATTGTCATACTGTTAGATGTAGTCCCTAACTTTGAATCAATGAGCCAGCTTACGGTGTCATTCTGTTAGATGTAGTCCCTAACTTTGAATCAATGAGCCAGCTTACGGTGTCATTCTGTTAGATGTAGTCCCTAACTTTGAATCAATGAGCCAGCTTACGGTGTCATTCTGTTAGATGTAGTCCCTAACTTTGAATCAATGAGCCAGCTTACATTGTCATACTGTTAGATGTAGTCCCTAACTTTGAATCAATGAGCCAGCTTACGGTTTCATTCTGTTAGATGTAGTCCCTAACTTTGAATCAATGAGCCAGCTTACATTGTCATACTGTTAGATGTAGTCCCTAACTTTGAATCAATGAGCCAGCTTACAGTTTCATTCTGTTAGATGTAGTCCCTAACTTTGAATCAATGAGCCAGCTTACGGTGTCATTCTGTTAGATGTAGTCCCTAACTTTGAATCAATGAGCCAGCTTACATTGTCATACTGTTAGATGTAGTCCCTAACTTTGAATCAATGAGCCAGCTTACGGTTTCATTCTGTTAGATGTAGTCCCTAACTTTGAATCAATGAGCCAGCTTACATTGTCATACTGTTAGATGTAGTCCCTAACTTTGAATCAATGAGCCAGCTTACAGTTTCATTCTGTTAGATGTAGTCCCTAACTTTGAATCAATGAGCCAGCTTACATTGTCATACTGTTAGATATAGTCCCTAACTTTGAATCAATGAGCCAGCTTACATTGTCATACTGTTAGATGTAGTCCCTAACTTTGAATCAATGAGCCAGCTTACTGTGTCATTCTGTTAGATGTAGTCCCTAACTTTGAATCAATGAGCCAGCTTACTGTGTCATTCTGTTAGATGTAGTCCCTAACTTTGAATCAATGAGCCAGCTTACGTTGTCATACTGTTAGATGTAGTCCCTAACTTTGAATCAATGAGCCAGCTTACAGTTTCATTCTGTTAGATGTAGTCCCTAACTTTGAATCAATGAGCCAGCTTACTGTGTCATTCTGTTAGATGTAGTCCCTAACTTTGAATCAATGAGCCAGCTTACAGTGTCATTCTGTTAGATGTAGTCCCTAACTTTGAATCAATGAGCCAGCTTACATTGTCATACTGTTAGATGTAGTCCCTAACTTTGAATCAATGAGCCAGCTTACGGTGTCATTCTGTTAGATGTAGTCCCTAACTTTGAATCAATGAGCCAGCTTACGGTGTCATTCTGTTAGATGTAGTCCCTAACTTTGAATCAATGAGCCAGCTTACATTGTCATACTGTTAGATATAGTCCCTAACTTTGAATCAATGAGCCAGCTTACATTGTCATTCTGTTAGATGTAGTCCCTAACTTTGAATCAATGAGCCAGCTTACATTGTCATACTGTTAGATGTAGTCCCTAACTTTGAATCAATGAGCCAGCTTACATTGTCATACTGTTTGATGTAGTCCCTAACTTTGAATCAATGAGCCAGCTTACGGTTTCATTCTGTTAGATGTAGTCCCTAACTTTGAATCAATGAGCCAGCTTACAGTGTCATTCTGTTTGATGTAGTCCCTAACTTTGAATCAATGAGCCAGCTTACATTGTCATACTGTTAGATATAGTCCCTAACTTTGAATCAATGAGCCAGCTTACATTGTCATTCTGTTAGATGTAGTCCCTAACTTTGAATCAATGAGCCAGCTTACATTGTCATACTGTTAGATGTAGTCCCTAACTTTGAATCAATGAGCCAGCTTACATTGTCATACTGTTTGATGTAGTCCCTAACTTTGAATCAATGAGCCAGCTTACGGTTTCATTCTGTTAGATGTAGTCCCTAACTTTGAATCAATGAGCCAGCTTACAGTGTCATTCTGTTTGATATAGTCCCTAACTTTGAATCAATGAGCCAGCTTACGGTTTCATACTGTTAGATGTAGTCCCTAACTTTGAATCAATGAGCCAGCTTACATTGTCATTCTGTTAGATGTAGTCCCTAACTTTGAATCAATGAGCCAGCTTACATTGTCATACTGTTAGATGTAGTCCCTAACTTTGAATCAATGAGCCAGCTTACATTGTCATTCTGTTAGATGTAGTCCCTAACTTTGAATCAATGAGCCAGCTTACATTGTCATACTGTTAGATGTAGTCCCTAACTTTGAATCAATGAGCCAGCTTACATTGTCATACTGTTTGATGTAGTCCCTAACTTTGAATCAATGAGCCAGCTTACGGTTTCATTCTGTTAGATGTAGTCCCTAACTTTGAATCAATGAGCCAGCTTACATTGTCATTCTGTTAGATGTAGTCCCTAACTTTGAATCAATGAGCCAGCTTACATTGTCATTCTGTTAGATGTAGTCCCTAACTTTGAATCAATGAGCCAGCTTACATTGTCATTCTGTTAGATGTAGTCCCTAACTTTGAATCAATGAGCCAGCTTACAGTGTCATTCTGTTTGATATAGTCCCTAACTTTGAATCAATGAGCCAGCTTACGGTTTCATACTGTTAGATGTAGTCCCTAACTTTGAATCAATGAGCCAGCTTACATTGTCATTCTGTTAGATGTAGTCCCTAACTTTGAATCAATGAGCCAGCTTACAGTTTCATTCTGTTAGATGTAGTCCCTAACTTTGAATCAATGAGCCAGCTTACTGTGTCATTCTGTTAGATGTAGTCCCTAACTTTGAATCAATGAGCCAGCTTACTGTGTCATTCTGTTAGATGTAGTCCCTAACTTTGAATCAATGAGCCAGCTTACATTGTCATACTGTTAGATATAGTCCCTAACTTTGAATCAATGAGCCAGCTTACAGTTTCATTCTGTTAGATGTAGTCCCTAACTTTGAATCAATGAGCCAGCTTACATTGTCATACTGTTAGATATAGTCCCTAACTTTGAATCAATGAGCCAGCTTACATTGTCATACTGTTAGATGTAGTCCCTAACTTTGAATCAATGAGCCAGCTTACAGTTTCATTCTGTTAGATGTAGTCCCTAACTTTGAATCAATGAGCCAGCTTACATTGTCATACTGTTAGATATAGTCCCTAACTTTGAATCAATGAGCCAGCTTACATTGTCATTCTGTTTGATGTAGTCCCTAACTTTGAATCAATGAGCCAGCTTACGGTGTCATTCTGTTAGATGTAGTCCCTAACTTTGAATCAATGAGCCAGCTTACATTGTCATACTGTTAGATGTAGTCCCTAACTTTGAATCAATGAGCCAGCTTACGGTTTCATTCTGTTAGATGTAGTCCCTAACTTTGAATCAATGAGCCAGCTTACATTGTCATACTGTTAGATATAGTCCCTAACTTTGAATCAATGAGCCAGCTTACATTGTCATACTGTTAGATGTAGTCCCTAACTTTGAATCAATGAGCCAGCTTACATTGTCATTCTGTTAGATGTAGTCCCTAACTTTGAATCAATGAGCCAGCTTACATTGTCATACTGTTAGATGTAGTCCCTAACTTTGAATCAATGAGCCAGCTTACATTGTCATACTGTTAGATGTAGTCCCTAACTTTGAATCAATGAGCCAGCTTACATTGTCATACTGTTAGATGTAGTCCCTAACTTTGAATCAATGAGCCAGCTTACGGTTTCATACTGTTAGATGTAGTCCCTAACTTTGAATCAATGAGCCAGCTTACATTGTCATACTGTTAGATGTAGTCCCTAACTTTGAATCAATGAGCCAGCTTACAGTGTCATTCTGTTTGATGTAGTCTCTAACTTTGAATCAATGAGCCAGCTTACGGTTTCATTCTGTTAGATGTAGTCCCTAACTTTGAATCAATGAGCCAGCTTACATTGTCATACTGTTAGATGTAGTCCCTAACTTTGAATCAATGAGCCAGCTTACATTGTCATACTGTTAGATGTAGTCCCTAACTTTGAATCAATGAGCCAGCTTACATTGTCATACTGTTTGATATAGTCCCTAACTTTGAATCAATGAGCCAGCTTACGGTGTCATTCTGTTAGATGTAGTCCCTAACTTTGAATCAATGAGCCAGCTTACATTGTCATACTGTTAGATGTAGTCCCTAACTTTGAATCAATGAGCCAGCTTACGGTTTCATTCTGTTTGATGTAGTCCCTAACTTTGAATCAATGAGCCAGCTTACATTGTCATTCTGTTTGATGTAGTCCCTAACTTTGAATCAATGAGCCAGCTTACGGTGTCATTCTGTTAGATGTAGTCCCTAACTTTGAATCAATGAGCCAGCTTACATTGTCATACTGTTAGATGTAGTCCCTAACTTTGAATCAATGAGCCAGCTTACATTGTCATTCTGTTTGATGTAGTCCCTAACTTTGAATCAATGAGCCAGCTTACATTGTCATACTGTTAGATATAGTCCCTAACTTTGAATCAATGAGCCAGCTTACGGTGTCATTCTGTTAGATGTAGTCCCTAACTTTGAATCAATGAGCGAGCTTACTGTGTCATACTGTTAGATGTAGTCCCTAACTTTGAATCAATGAGCCAGCTTACAGTTTCATTCTGTTAGATGTAGTCCCTAACTTTGAATCAATGAGCCAGCTTACGGTGTCATTCTGTTAGATGTAGTCCCTAACTTTGAATCAATGAGCCAGCTTACATTGTCATACTGTTAGATGTAGTCCCTAACTTTGAATCAATGAGCCAGCTTACAGTGTCATTCTGTTTGATGTAGTCCCTAACTTTGAATCAATGAGCCAGCTTACATTGTCATACTGTTTGATGTAGTCCCTAACTTTGAATCAATGAGCCAGCTTACATTGTCATACTGTTAGATGTAGTCCCTAACTTTGAATCAATGAGCCAGCTTACATTGTCATTCTGTTAGATGTAGTCCCTAACTTTGAATCAATGAGCCAGCTTACGGTTTCATTCTGTTTGATGTAGTCCCTAACTTTGAATCAATGAGCCAGCTTACATTGTCATTCTGTTAGATGTAGTCCCTAACTTTGAATCAATGAGCCAGCTTACATTGTCATACTGTTAGATATAGTCCCTAACTTTGAATCAATGAGCCAGCTTACATTGTCATACTGTTAGATGTAGTCCCTAACTTTGAATCAATGAGCCAGCTTACATTGTCATACTGTTAGATGTAGTCCCTAACTTTGAATCAATGAGCCAGCTTACATTGTCATACTGTTAGATATAGTCCCTAACTTTGAATCAATGAGCCAGCTTACATTGTCATACTGTTAGATGTAGTCCCTAACTTTGAATCAATGAGCCAGCTTACATTGTCATACTGTTAGATGTAGTCCCTAACTTTGAATCAATGAGCCAGCTTACATTGTCATTCTGTTAGATGTAGTCCCTAACTTTGAATCAATGAGCCAGCTTACGGTGTCATTCTGTTTGATGTAGTCCCTAACTTTGAATCAATGAGCCAGCTTACTGTGTCATTCTGTTTGATGTAGTCCCTAACTTTGAATCAATGAGCCAGCTTACATTGTCATACTGTTAGATGTAGTCCCTAACTTTGAATCAATGAGCCAGCTTACATTGTCATTCTGTTTGATGTAGTCCCTAACTTTGAATCAATGAGCCAGCTTACATTGTCATACTGTTAGATGTAGTCCCTAACTTTGAATCAATGAGCCAGCTTACATTGTCATACTGTTAGATGTAGTCCCTAACTTTGAATCAATGAGCCAGCTTACATTGTCATTCTGTTAGATGTAGTCCCTAACTTTGAATCAATGAGCCAGCTTACTGTGTCATTCTGTTAGATGTAGTCCCTAACTTTGAATCAATGAGCCAGCTTACAGTTTCATTCTGTTAGATGTAGTCCCTAACTTTGAATCTATGAGCCAGCTTACATTGTCATACTGTTTGATATAGTCCCTAACTTTGAATCAATGAGCCAGCTTACATTGTCATACTGTTAGATGTAGTCCCTAACTTTGAATCAATGAGCCAGCTTACATTGTCATACTGTTAGATGTAGTCCCTAACTTTGAATCAATGAGCCAGCTTACGGTTTCATTCTGTTAGATGTAGTCCCTAACTTTGAATCAATGAGCCAGCTTACATTGTCATACTGTTAGATGTAGTCCCTAACTTTGAATCAATGAGCCAGCTTACATTGTCATACTGTTAGATGTAGTCCCTAACTTTGAATCAATGAGCCAGCTTACATTGTCATACTGTTAGATGTAGTCCCTAACTTTGAATCAATGAGCCAGCTTACATTGTCATACTGTTAGATGTAGTCCCTAACTTTGAATCAATGAGCCAGCTTACATTGTCATACTGTTAGATGTAGTCCCTAACTTTGAATCAATGAGCCAGCTTACATTGTCATACTGTTAGATGTAGTCCCTAACTTTGAATCAATGAGCCAGCTTACATTGTCATTCTGTTTGATGTAGTCCCTAACTTTGAATCAATGAGCCAGCTTACATTGTCATACTGTTAGATGTAGTCCCTAACTTTGAATCAATGAGCCAGCTTACATTGTCATACTGTTAGATGTAGTCCCTAACTTTGAATCAATGAGCCAGCTTACATTGTCATTCTGTTTGATGTAGTCCCTAACTTTGAATCAATGAGCCAGCTTACATTGTCATACTGTTAGATGTAGTCCCTAACTTTGAATCAATGAGCCAGCTTACATTGTCATACTGTTAGATGTAGTCCCTAACTTTGAATCAATGAGCCAGCTTACATTGTCATACTGTTTGATATAGTCCCTAACTTTGAATCAATGAGCCAGCTTACATTGTCATACTGTTAGATGTAGTCCCTAACTTTGAATCAATGAGCCAGCTTACAGTTTCATTCTGTTAGATGTAGTCCCTAACTTTGAATCAATGAGCCAGCTTACATTGTCATACTGTTAGATGTAGTCCCTAACTTTGAATCAATGAGCCAGCTTACGGTGTCATACTGTTAGATGTAGTCCCTAACTTTGAATCAATGAGCCAGCTTACATTGTCATTCTGTTAGATATAGTCCCTAACTTTGAATCAATGAGCCAGCTTACTGTGTCATTCTGTTAGATGTAGTCCCTAACTTTGAATCAATGAGCCAGCTTACGGTTTCATTCTGTTAGATGTAGTCCCTAACTTTGAATCAATGAGCCAGCTTACATTGTCATACTGTTAGATGTAGTCCCTAACTTTGAATCAATGAGCCAGCTTACTGTGTCATACTGTTAGATGTAGTCCCTAACTTTGAATCAATGAGCCAGCTTACGGTTTCATTCTGTTAGATGTAGTCCCTAACTTTGAATCAATGAGCCAGCTTACATTGTCATACTGTTAGATGTAGTCCCTAACTTTGAATCAATGAGCCAGCTTACTGTGTCATTCTGTTAGATGTAGTCCCTAACTTTGAATCAATGAGCCAGCTTACATTGTCATACTGTTAGATATAGTCCCTAACTTTGAATCAATGAGCCAGCTTACGGTGTCATTCTGTTAGATGTAGTCCCTAACTTTGAATCAATGAGCCAGCTTACATTGTCATACTGTTAGATGTAGTCCCTAACTTTGAATCAATGAGCCAGCTTACATTGTCATACTGTTAGATGTAGTCCCTAACTTTGAATCAATGAGCCAGCTTACATTGTCATTCTGTTAGATGTAGTCCCTAACTTTGAATCAATGAGCCAGCTTACATTGTCATACTGTTAGATGTAGTCCCTAACTTTGAATCAATGAGCCAGCTTACATTGTCATACTGTTAGATGTAGTCCCTAACTTTGAATCAATGAGCCAGCTTACATTGTCATACTGTTAGATGTAGTCCCTAACTTTGAATCAATGAGCCAGCTTACATTGTCATACTGTTAGATGTAGTCCCTAACTTTGAATCAATGAGCCAGCTTACAGTGTCATTCTGTTTGATGTAGTCCCTAACTTTGAATCAATGAGCCAGCTTACAGTGTCATTCTGTTTGATATAGTCCCTAACTTTGAATCAATGAGCCAGCTTACAGTGTCATTCTGTTTGATGTAGTCCCTAACTTTGAATCAATGAGCCAGCTTACATTGTCATACTGTTAGATATAGTCCCTAACTTTGAATCAATGAGCCAGCTTACATTGTCATACTGTTAGATGTAGTCCCTAACTTTGAATCAATGAGCCAGCTTACATTGTCATACTGTTAGATGTAGTCCCTAACTTTGAATCAATGAGCCAGCTTACGGTTTCATTCTGTTAGATGTAGTCCCTAACTTTGAATCAATGAGCCAGCTTACATTGTCATACTGTTAGATGTAGTCCCTAACTTTGAATCAATGAGCCAGCTTACAGTGTCATTCTGTTTGATGTAGTCCCTAACTTTGAATCAATGAGCCAGCTTACGGTGTCATTCTGTTAGATGTAGTCCCTAACTTTGAATCAATGAGCCAGCTTACATTGTCATACTGTTAGATGTAGTCCCTAACTTTGAATCAATGAGCCAGCTTACAGTGTCATTCTGTTTGATGTAGTCCCTAACTTTGAATCAATGAGCCAGCTTACGGTGTCATTCTGTTAGATGTAGTCCCTAACTTTGAATCAATGAGCCAGCTTACATTGTCATACTGTTAGATGTAGTCCCTAACTTTGAATCAATGAGCCAGCTTACAGTTTCATTCTGTTAGATGTAGTCCCTAACTTTGAATCAATGAGCCAGCTTACATTGTCATACTGTTAGATGTAGTCCCTAACTTTGAATCAATGAGCCAGCTTACAGTGTCATTCTGTTTGATGTAGTCCCTAACTTTGAATCAATGAGCCAGCTTACATTGTCATACTGTTAGATATAGTCCCTAACTTTGAATCAATGAGCCAGCTTACATTGTCATACTGTTAGATGTAGTCCCTAACTTTGAATCAATGAGCCAGCTTACATTGTCATACTGTTAGATGTAGTCCCTAACTTTGAATCAATGAGCCAGCTTACATTGTCATACTGTTAGATGTAGTCCCTAACTTTGAATCAATGAGCCAGCTTACATTGTCATACTGTTAGATGTAGTCCCTAACTTTGAATCAATGAGCCAGCTTACATTGTCATACTGTTAGATGTAGTCCCTAACTTTGAATCAATGAGCCAGCTTACATTGTCATACTGTTAGATGTAGTCCCTAACTTTGAATCAATGAGCCAGCTTACAGTGTCATTCTGTTTGATGTAGTCCCTAACTTTGAATCAATGAGCCAGCTTACGGTGTCATTCTGTTAGATGTAGTCCCTAACTTTGAATCAATGAGCCAGCTTACATTGTCATACTGTTAGATGTAGTCCCTAACTTTGAATCAATGAGCCAGCTTACAGTGTCATTCTGTTTGATGTAGTCCCTAACTTTGAATCAATGAGCCAGCTTACGGTGTCATTCTGTTAGATGTAGTCCCTAACTTTGAATCAATGAGCCAGCTTACATTGTCATACTGTTAGATGTAGTCCCTAACTTTGAATCAATGAGCCAGCTTACAGTTTCATTCTGTTAGATGTAGTCCCTAACTTTGAATCAATGAGCCAGCTTACATTGTCATACTGTTAGATGTAGTCCCTAACTTTGAATCAATGAGCCAGCTTACAGTGTCATTCTGTTTGATGTAGTCCCTAACTTTGAATCAATGAGCCAGCTTACATTGTCATACTGTTAGATATAGTCCCTAACTTTGAATCAATGAGCCAGCTTACATTGTCATACTGTTAGATGTAGTCCCTAACTTTGAATCAATGAGCCAGCTTACATTGTCATACTGTTAGATGTAGTCCCTAACTTTGAATCAATGAGCCAGCTTACATTGTCATACTGTTAGATGTAGTCCCTAACTTTGAATCAATGAGCCAGCTTACATTGTCATACTGTTAGATGTAGTCCCTAACTTTGAATCAATGAGCCAGCTTACAGTTTCATTCTGTTAGATGTAGTCCCTAACTTTGAATCAATGAGCCAGCTTACATTGTCATTCTGTTAGATGTAGTCCCTAACTTTGAATCAATGAGCCAGCTTACAGTTTCATTCTGTTAGATGTAGTCCCTAACTTTGAATCAATGAGCCAGCTTACAGTTTCATTCTGTTAGATGTAGTCCCTAACTTTGAATCAATGAGCCAGCTTACATTGTCATACTGTTAGATATAGTCCCTAACTTTGAATCAATGAGCCAGCTTACATTGTCATACTGTTAGATGTAGTCCCTAACTTTGAATCAATGAGCCAGCTTACATTGTCATACTGTTAAGATGTAGTCCCTAACTTTGAATCAATGAGCCAGCTTACAGTGTCATTCTGTTTGATGTAGTCCCTAACTTTGAATCAATGAGCCAGCTTACAGTGTCATTCTGTTAGATGTAGTCCCTAACTTTGAATCAATGAGCCAGCTTACATTGTCATACTGTTAGATGTAGTCCCTAACTTTGAATCAATGAGCCAGCTTACATTGTCATTCTGTTAGATGTAGTCCCTAACTTTGAATCAATGAGCCAGCTTACATTGTCATACTGTTAGATGTAGTCCCTAACTTTGAATCAATGAGCCAGCTTACAGTGTCATTCTGTTTGATGTAGTCCCTAACTTTGAATCAATGAGCCAGCTTACATTGTCATACTGTTAGATATAGTCCCTAACTTTGAATCAATGAGCCAGCTTACATTGTCATACTGTTAGATGTAGTCCCTAACTTTGAATCAATGAGCCAGCTTACATTGTCATACTGTTAGATGTAGTCCCTAACTTTGAATCAATGAGCCAGCTTACATTGTCATACTGTTAGATGTAGTCCCTAACTTTGAATCAATGAGCCAGCTTACATTGTCATACTGTTAGATGTAGTCCCTAACTTTGAATCAATGAGCCAGCTTACAGTTTCATTCTGTTAGATGTAGTCCCTAACTTTGAATCAATGAGCCAGCTTACATTGTCATACTGTTAGATGTAGTCCCTAACTTTGAATCAATGAGCCAGCTTACATTGTCATACTGTTAAGATGTAGTCCCTAACTTTGAATCAATGAGCCAGCTTACAGTGTCATTCTGTTTGATGTAGTCCCTAACTTTGAATCAATGAGCCAGCTTACAGTGTCATTCTGTTAGATGTAGTCCCTAACTTTGAATCAATGAGCCAGCTTACATTGTCATACTGTTAGATGTAGTCCCTAACTTTGAATCAATGAGCCAGCTTACATTGTCATTCTGTTAGATGTAGTCCCTAACTTTGAATCAATGAGCCAGCTTACATTGTCATACTGTTAGATGTAGTCCCTAACTTTGAATCAATGAGCCAGCTTACATTGTCATACTGTTAGATGTAGTCCCTAACTTTGAATCAATGAGCCAGCTTACATTGTCATACTGTTAGATGTAGTCCCTAACTTTGAATCAATGAGCCAGCTTACATTGTCATACTGTTAGATATAGTCCCTAACTTTGAATCAATGAGCCAGCTTACATTGTCATACTGTTAGATGTAGTCCCTAACTTTGAATCAATGAGCCAGCTTACATTGTCATACTGTTAGATGTAGTCCCTAACTTTGAATCAATGAGCCAGCTTACATTGTCATTCTGTTAGATGTAGTCCCTAACTTTGAATCAATGAGCCAGCTTACAGTTTCATTCTGTTAGATGTAGTCCCTAACTTTGAATCAATGAGCCAGCTTACATTGTCATACTGTTAGATATAGTCCCTAACTTTGAATCAATGAGCCAGCTTACATTGTCATACTGTTAGATGTAGTCCCTAACTTTGAATCAATGAGCCAGCTTACATTGTCATACTGTTAGATGTAGTCCCTAACTTTGAATCAATGAGCCAGCTTACGGTTTCATTCTGTTAGATGTAGTCCCTAACTTTGAATCAATGAGCCAGCTTACATTGTCATTCTGTTTGATGTAGTCCCTAACTTTGAATCAATGAGCCAGCTTACGGTGTCATTCTGTTAGATGTAGTCCCTAACTTTGAATCAATGAGCCAGCTTACATTGTCATACTGTTAGATGTAGTCCCTAACTTTGAATCAATGAGCCAGCTTACATTGTCATACTGTTAGATGTAGTCCCTAACTTTGAATCAATGAGCCAGCTTACATTGTCATTCTGTTAGATGTAGTCCCTAACTTTGAATCAATGAGCCAGCTTACATTGTCATACTGTTTGATGTAGTCCCTAACTTTGAATCAATGAGCCAGCTTACATTGTCATACTGTTAGATGTAGTCCCTAACTTTGAATCAATGAGCCAGCTTACGGTTTCATTCTGTTAGATGTAGTCCCTAACTTTGAATCAATGAGCCAGCTTACATTGTCATACTGTTAGATGTAGTCCCTAACTTTGAATCAATGAGCCAGCTTACATTGTCATACTGTTAGATGTAGTCCCTAACTTTGAATCAATGAGCCAGCTTACATTGTCATACTGTTAGATGTAGTCCCTAACTTTGAATCAATGAGCCAGCTTACATTGTCATACTGTTAGATGTAGTCCCTAACTTTGAATCAATGAGCCAGCTTACATTGTCATACTGTTAGATGTAGTCCCTAACTTTGAATCAATGAGCCAGCTTACATTGTCATTCTGTTTGATGTAGTCCCAAACTTTGAATCAATGAGCCAGCTTACGGTGTCATTCTGTTAGATGTAGTCCCTAACTTTGAATCAATGAGCCAGCTTACATTGTCATACTGTTAGATGTAGTCCCTAACTTTGAATCAATGAGCCAGCTTACATTGTCATTCTGTTAGATGTAGTCCCTAACTTTGAATCAATGAGCCAGCTTACATTGTCATACTGTTTGATGTAGTCCCTAACTTTGAATCAATGAGCCAGCTTACAGTGTCATTCTGTTTGATGTAGTCCCTAACTTTGAATCAATGAGCCAGCTTACTGTGTCATACTGTTAGATGTAGTCCCTAACTTTGAATCAATGAGCCAGCTTACTGTGTCATTCTGTTAGATGTAGTCCCTAACTTTGAATCAATGAGCCAGCTTACTGTGTCATTCTGTTTGATGTAGTCCCTAACTTTGAAACAATGAGCCAGCTTACTGTGTCATTCTGTTTGATATAGTCCCTAACTTTGAATCAATGAGCCAGCTTACAGTGTCATTCTGTTAGATGTAGTCCCTAACTTTGAATCAATGAGCCAGCTTACATTGTCATACTGTTAGATGTAGTCCCTAACTTTGAATCAATGAGCCAGCTTACATTGTCATACTGTTAGATGTAGTCCCTAACTTTGAATCAATGAGCCAGCTTACATTGTCATACTGTTAGATGTAGTCCCTAACTTTGAATCAATGAGCCAGCTTACGGTTTCATTCTGTTTGATGTAGTCCCTAACTTTGAATCAATGAGCCAGCTTACTGTGTCATTCTGTTTGATGTAGTCCCTAACTTTGAATCAATGAGCCAGCTTACTGTGTCATTCTGTTAGATGTAGTCCCTAACTTTGAATCAATGAGCCAGCTTACAGTGTCATTCTGTTTGATGTAGTCCCTAACTTTGAATCAATGAGCCAGCTTACTGTGTCATTCTGTTAGATGTAGTCCCTAACTTTGAATCAATGAGCCAGCTTACATTGTCATACTGTTAGATGTAGTCCCTAACTTTGAATCAATGAGCCAGCTTACGGTTTCATTCTGTTTGATGTAGTCCCTAACTTTGAATCAATGAGCCAGCTTACATTGTCATTCTGTTAGATGTAGTCCCTAACTTTGAATCAATGAGCCAGCTTACATTGTCATACTGTTAGATGTAGTCCCTAACTTTGAATCAATGAGCCAGCTTACATTGTCATTCTGTTAGATGTAGTCCCTAACTTTGAATCAATGAGCCAGCTTACATTGTCATACTGTTAGATGTAGTCCCTAACTTTGAATCAATGAGCCAGCTTACATTGTCATACTGTTAGATGTAGTCCCTAACTTTGAATCAATGAGCCAGCTTACATTGTCATACTGTTAGATGTAGTCCCTAACTTTGAATCAATGAGCCAGCTTACATTGTCATACTGTTAGATATAGTCCCTAACTTTGAATCAATGAGCCAGCTTACATTGTCATACTGTTAGATGTAGTCCCTAACTTTGAATCAATGAGCCAGCTTACATTGTCATACTGTTAGATGTAGTCCCTAACTTTGAATCAATGAGCCAGCTTACATTGTCATTCTGTTAGATGTAGTCCCTAACTTTGAATCAATGAGCCAGCTTACAGTTTCATTCTGTTAGATGTAGTCCCTAACTTTGAATCAATGAGCCAGCTTACATTGTCATACTGTTAGATGTAGTCCCTAACTTTGAATCAATGAGCCAGCTTACGGTTTCATTCTGTTAGATATAGTCCCTAACTTTGAATCAATGAGCCAGCTTACATTGTCATACTGTTAGATATAGTCCCTAACTTTGAATCAATGAGCCAGCTTACATTGTCATACTGTTAGATGTAGTCCCTAACTTTGAATCAATGAGCCAGCTTACAGTGTCATTCTGTTTGATGTAGTCCCTAACTTTGAATCAATGAGCCAGCTTACTGTGTCATTCTGTTAGATGTAGTCCCTAACTTTGAATCAATGAGCCAGCTTACATTGTCATACTGTTAGATGTAGTCCCTAACTTTGAATCAATGAGCCAGCTTACGGTTTCATTCTGTTTGATGTAGTCCCTAACTTTGAATCAATGAGCCAGCTTACATTGTCATTCTGTTAGATGTAGTCCCTAACTTTGAATCAATGAGCCAGCTTACATTGTCATACTGTTAGATGTAGTCCCTAACTTTGAATCAATGAGCCAGCTTACATTGTCATTCTGTTAGATGTAGTCCCTAACTTTGAATCAATGAGCCAGCTTACATTGTCATACTGTTAGATGTAGTCCCTAACTTTGAATCAATGAGCCAGCTTACATTGTCATACTGTTAGATGTAGTCCCTAACTTTGAATCAATGAGCCAGCTTACATTGTCATACTGTTAGATGTAGTCCCTAACTTTGAATCAATGAGCCAGCTTACATTGTCATACTGTTAGATATAGTCCCTAACTTTGAATCAATGAGCCAGCTTACATTGTCATACTGTTAGATGTAGTCCCTAACTTTGAATCAATGAGCCAGCTTACATTGTCATACTGTTAGATGTAGTCCCTAACTTTGAATCAATGAGCCAGCTTACATTGTCATACTGTTAGATGTAGTCCCTAACTTTGAATCAATGAGCCAGCTTACTGTGTCATTCTGTTAGATGTAGTCCCTAACTTTGAATCAATGAGCCAGCTTACGGTTTCATTCTGTTAGATGTAGTCCCTAACTTTGAATCAATGAGCCAGCTTACATTGTCATACTGTTAGATATAGTCCCTAACTTTGAATCAATGAGCCAGCTTACATTGTCATACTGTTAGATGTAGTCCCTAACTTTGAATCAATGAGCCAGCTTACGGTTTCATTCTGTTAGATGTAGTCCCTAACTTTGAATCAATGAGCCAGCTTACATTGTCATTCTGTTTGATGTAGTCCCTAACTTTGAATCAATGAGCCAGCTTACGGTGTCATTCTGTTAGATGTAGTCCCTAACTTTGAATCAATGAGCCAGCTTACATTGTCATACTGTTAGATGTAGTCCCTAACTTTGAATCAATGAGCCAGCTTACATTGTCATACTGTTAGATGTAGTCCCTAACTTTGAATCAATGAGCCAGCTTACGGTTTCATTCTGTTAGATGTAGTCCCTAACTTTGAATCAATGAGCCAGCTTACATTGTCATTCTGTTTGATGTAGTCCCAAACTTTGAATCAATGAGCCAGCTTACGGTGTCATTCTGTTAGATGTAGTCCCTAACTTTGAATCAATGAGCCAGCTTACATTGTCATACTGTTAGATGTAGTCCCTAACTTTGAATCAATGAGCCAGCTTACATTGTCATTCTGTTAGATGTAGTCCCTAACTTTGAATCAATGAGCCAGCTTACATTGTCATACTGTTTGATGTAGTCCCTAACTTTGAATCAATGAGCCAGCTTACAGTGTCATTCTGTTTGATGTAGTCCCTAACTTTGAATCAATGAGCCAGCTTACTGTGTCATACTGTTAGATGTAGTCCCTAACTTTGAATCAATGAGCCAGCTTACTGTGTCATTCTGTTAGATGTAGTCCCTAACTTTGAATCAATGAGCCAGCTTACTGTGTCATTCTGTTTGATGTAGTCCCTAACTTTGAAACAATGAGCCAGCTTACTGTGTCATTCTGTTTGATATAGTCCCTAACTTTGAATCAATGAGCCAGCTTACAGTGTCATTCTGTTAGATGTAGTCCCTAACTTTGAATCAATGAGCCAGCTTACAGTGTCATTCTGTTAGATGTAGTCCCTAACTTTGAATCAATGAGCCAGCTTACATTGTCATACTGTTAGATGTAGTCCCTAACTTTGAATCAATGAGCCAGCTTACATTGTCATACTGTTAGATGTAGTCCCTAACTTTGAATCAATGAGCCAGCTTACATTGTCATACTGTTAGATGTAGTCCCTAACTTTGAATCAATGAGCCAGCTTACGGTTTCATTCTGTTTGATGTAGTCCCTAACTTTGAATCAATGAGCCAGCTTACTGTGTCATTCTGTTTGATGTAGTCCCTAACTTTGAATCAATGAGCCAGCTTACTGTGTCATTCTGTTAGATGTAGTCCCTAACTTTGAATCAATGAGCCAGCTTACAGTGTCATTCTGTTTGATGTAGTCCCTAACTTTGAATCAATGAGCCAGCTTACAGTGTCATTCTGTTAGATATAGTCCCTAACTTTGAATCAATGAGCCAGCTTACATTGTCATTCTGTTAGATGTAGTCCCTAACTTTGAATCAATGAGCCAGCTTACATTGTCATACTGTTAGATGTAGTCCCTAACTTTGAATCAATGAGCCAGCTTACATTGTCATACTGTTAGATGTAGTCCCTAACTTTGAATCAATGAGCCAGCTTACATTGTCATACTGTTTGATGTAGTCCCTAACTTTGAATCAATGAGCCAGCTTACATTGTCATACTGTTAGATGTAGTCCCTAACTTTGAATCAATGAGCCAGCTTACATTGTCATACTGTTAGATGTAGTCCCTAACTTTGAATCAATGAGCCAGCTTACATTGTCATACTGTTAGATGTAGTCCCTAACTTTGAATCAATGAGCCAGCTTACATTGTCATTCTGTTAGATGTAGTCCCTAACTTTGAATCAATGAGCCAGCTTACATTGTCATTCTGTTTGATGTAGTCCCTAACTTTGAATCAATGAGCCAGCTTACAGTGTCATTCTGTTAGATGTAGTCCCTAACTTTGAATCAATGAGCCAGCTTACAGTTTCATTCTGTTAGATGTAGTCCCTAACTTTGAATCAATGAGCCAGCTTACATTGTCATTCTGTTTGATGTAGTCCCTAACTTTGAATCAATGAGCCAGCTTACATTGTCATACTGTTAGATGTAGTCCCTAACTTTGAATCAATGAGCCAGCTTACGGTTTCATTCTGTTAGATGTAGTCCCTAACTTTGAATCAATGAGCCAGCTTACATTGTCATTCTGTTAGATGTAGTCCCTAACTTTGAATCAATGAGCCAGCTTACGGTTTCATTCTGTTTGATATAGTCCCTAACTTTGAATCAATGAGCCAGCTTACATTGTCATTCTGTTAGATGTAGTCCCTAACTTTGAATCAATGAGCCAGCTTACATTGTCATTCTGTTAGATGTAGTCCCTAACTTTGAATCAATGAGCCAGCTTACATTGTCATTCTGTTAGATGTAGTCCCTAACTTTGAATCAATGAGCCAGCTTACAGTGTCATTCTGTTTGATATAGTCCCTAACTTTGAATCAATGAGCCAGCTTACATTGTCATTCTGTTAGATGTAGTCCCTAACTTTGAATCAATGAGCCAGCTTACATTGTCATTCTGTTAGATGTAGTCCCTAACTTTGAATCAATGAGCCAGCTTACATTGTCATACTGTTAGATGTAGTCCCTAACTTTGAATCAATGAGCCAGCTTACAGTTTCATTCTGTTAGATGTAGTCCCTAACTTTGAATCAATGAGCCAGCTTACAGTGTCATTCTGTTAGATGTAGTCCCTAACTTTGAATCAATGAGCCAGCTTACAGTGTCATTCTGTTAGATGTAGTCCCTAACTTTGAATCAATGAGCCAGCTTACATTGTCATACTGTTAGATGTAGTCCCTAACTTTGAATCAATGAGCCAGCTTACGGTGTCATTCTGTTAGATGTAGTCCCTAACTTTGAATCAATGAGCCAGCTTACATTGTCATTCTGTTAGATGTAGTCCCTAACTTTGAATCAATGAGCCAGCTTACATTGTCATACTGTTAGATGTAGTCCCTAACTTTGAATCAATGAGCCAGCTTACGGTTTCATTCTGTTAGATGTAGTCCCTAACTTTGAATCAATGAGCCAGCTTACATTGTCATTCTGTTAGATGTAGTCCCTAACTTTGAATCAATGAGCCAGCTTACTGTGTCATTCTGTTAGATGTAGTCCCTAACTTTGAATCAATGAGCCAGCTTACTGTGTCATTCTGTTAGATGTAGTCCCTAACTTTGAATCAATGAGCCAGCTTACAGTGTCATTCTGTTTGATGTAGTCCCTAACTTTGAATCAATGAGCCAGCTTACGGTTTCATTCTGTTAGATGTAGTCCCTAACTTTGAATCAATGAGCCAGCTTACATTGTCATACTGTTAGATGTAGTCCCTAACTTTGAATCAATGAGCCAGCTTACATTGTCATTCTGTTAGATGTAGTCCCTAACTTTGAATCAATGAGCCAGCTTACATTGTCATTCTGTTAGATGTAGTCCCTAACTTTGAATCAATGAGCCAGCTTACAGTGTCATTCTGTTTGATGTAGTCCCTAACTTTGAATCAATGAGCCAGCTTACGGTTTCATTCTGTTTGATGTAGTCCCTAACTTTGAATCAATGAGCCAGCTTACAGTGTCATTCTGTTAGATGTAGTCCCTAACTTTGAATCAATGAGCCAGCTTACATTGTCATTCTGTTAGATGTAGTCCCTAACTTTGAATCAATGAGCCAGCTTACGGTGTCATTCTGTTAGATGTAGTCCCTAACTTTGAATCAATGAGCCAGCTTACATTGTCATTCTGTTAGATGTAGTCCCTAACTTTGAATCAATGAGCCAGCTTACGGTTTCATTCTGTTTGATGTAGTCCCTAACTTTGAATCAATGAGCCAGCTTACATTGTCATACTGTTAGATATAGTCCCTAACTTTGAATCAATGAGCCAGCTTACATTGTCATACTGTTTGATGTAGTCCCTAACTTTGAATCAATGAGCTAGCTTACAGTGTCATTCTGTTAGATGTAGTCCCTAACTTTGAATCAATGAGCCAGCTTACATTGTCATACTGTTAGATGTAGTCCCTAACTTTGAATCAATGAGCCAGCTTACATTGTCATACTGTTAGATGTAGTCCCTAACTTTGAATCAATGAGCCAGCTTACATTGTCATTCTGTTAGATGTAGTCCCTAACTTTGAATCAATGAGCCAGCTTACATTGTCATACTGTTAGATGTAGTCCCTAACTTTGAATCAATGAGCCAGCTTACATTGTCATACTGTTAGATATAGTCCCTAACTTTGAATCAATGAGCCAGCTTACATTGTCATACTGTTTGATGTAGTCCCTAACTTTGAATCAATGAGCCAGCTTACAGTGTCATTCTGTTAGATGTAGTCCCTAACTTTGAATCAATGAGCCAGCTTACAGTGTCATTCTGTTTGATGTAGTCCCTAACTTTGAATCAATGAGCCAGCTTACATTGTCATTCTGTTAGATATAGTCCCTAACTTTGAATCAATGAGCCAGCTTACATTGTCATACTGTTAGATGTAGTCCCTAACTTTGAATCAATGAGCCAGCTTACAGTGTCATTCTGTTAGATGTAGTCCCTAACTTTGAATCAATGAGCCAGCTTACAGTGTCATTCTGTTTGATGTAGTCCCTAACTTTGAATCAATGAGCCAGCTTACATTGTCATTCTGTTAGATGTAGTCCCTAACTTTGAATCAATGAGCCAGCTTACATTGTCATTCTGTTAGATGTAGTCCCTAACTTTGAATCAATGAGCCAGCTTACATTGTCATACTGTTAGATGTAGTCCCTAACTTTGAATCAATGAGCCAGCTTACATTGTCATACTGTTAGATATAGTCCCTAACTTTGAATCAATGAGCCAGCTTACATTGTCATACTGTTTGATGTAGTCCCTAACTTTGAATCAATGAGCCAGCTTACAGTGTCATTCTGTTAGATGTAGTCCCTAACTTTGAATCAATGAGCCAGCTTACAGTGTCATTCTGTTTGATGTAGTCCCTAACTTTGAATCAATGAGCCAGCTTACATTGTCATTCTGTTAGATATAGTCCCTAACTTTGAATCAATGAGCCAGCTTACATTGTCATACTGTTAGATGTAGTCCCTAACTTTGAATCAATGAGCCAGCTTACATTGTCATTCTGTTAGATGTAGTCCCTAACTTTGAATCAATGAGCCAGCTTACAGTGTCATTCTGTTTGATGTAGTCCCTAACTTTGAATCAATGAGCCAGCTTACATTGTCATTCTGTTAGATATAGTCCCTAACTTTGAATCAATGAGCCAGCTTACATTGTCATACTGTTAGATGTAGTCCCTAACTTTGAATCAATGAGCCAGCTTACATTGTCATTCTGTTTGATGTAGTCCCTAACTTTGAATCAATGAGCCAGCTTACATTGTCATACTGTTAGATGTAGTCCCTAACTTTGAATCAATGAGCCAGCTTACGGTTTCATTCTGTTAGATGTAGTCCCTAACTTTGAATCAATGAGCCAGCTTACAGTGTCATTCTGTTAGATGTAGTCCCTAACTTTGAATCATTTACCTATCCAAAGAGTCTTTGCAAAACCTTTGTAAAAAAGATGTAGTCTGTTAGATATAGTTCCTAACTTTGAA
The DNA here is from genome assembly GCA_037783415.1 of Leptasterias polaris. Taxonomy (NCBI): domain Eukaryota; kingdom Metazoa; phylum Echinodermata; class Asteroidea; order Forcipulatida; family Asteriidae; genus Leptasterias; species Leptasterias polaris. The sequence goes on from JAZGTN010000098.1 coordinate 1,535,349, forward strand.
TCAATGAGCCAGCTTAGCTGTCATTCTGTTAGATGTAGTCCCTAACTTTGAGCTAGAACTCCTCTTGACAATTGATTGAACATTTTGTATTTGTGATTGTATGAATGTGCAGCTTGCAGGCACCAGCCAGACGAACATTGAAAAGGGCCTTGTACAGTTTGAACAGCTGGTCAACAACAAGCAGTTCTTGTTGACATTCATTCGCACCCTTGAAGAGCAGAAGGGTTTCACCCAGAAAGATAAGAGTAACGTGGCATCTCTGATGATGGTGGCACTGCAGGGCAAGATGGACTACTGCACCACCATTCTCAAGGTCCTATTGGCTGATCTGATTGAGAGACATGTGCAGAAAGGAAGAGAGAGATTGCTCATGAGGAGGTACTGTCATTGCTTGCCATTTTGTTAACATCGTATTTTACAAGATAAATCCCTGGCTCCCATCCTAAACCTGTTCGTAAGAATAGCGATATCATTATGGCAGTATTGCACCAGGCGTATTGTGTTTCCAAGAGAAGTAGTAAATAGAGTTTTACTGACAGAGAGATGGTTCGTGAATATTGGACATTATTTCCTTTCTATTTTAATCAAATTTCTGGGGTTTAGGAGATTTTTTTTCTTCCTCAGTCAGGTTGTTATTAAATAGCCCCAAAAAGTTCATAAAAGAATATAGCATTTGTAGGTCAGCCCTTGTACTCTACAAAATGTGCCTTTTGTTTTGTCAAGGGTCAAATATCATGCATTGAATATATGTGTACATGCTTTCAAAATACAATTACACATGTAAAATGCTATGATTGGCTCTCAATTGACTTCAGTGAGCAAGACACCCATGTGTGTGTGTCAGTGTTCCGTTGGTTGATTCTCAATTGACTTGTGTGAGCAAGACACCAATGTGTGTAAGTGTTCCGTTAATTGACTCTCAATTGACATGTATGAGCAAGACACCCATGCGTGTCAGTGTACATTCCCACTCTGCCAAACAGTACACTGCACCACATACAACATCCTCATCGGTAACTTGCCCAGCGTGTACATTCCCACTCCGCCAAACAGCACACTGCACCACATACAACATCCTCATCGGTAACTTGCCCAGCGTGTACATTCCCACTCTGCCAAACAGTACACTGCACCACATACAACATCCTCATCGGTAACTTGCCCAGCGTGTACATTCCCACTCTGCCAAACTGCACACTGCACCACATAAAACATGCTCAAAGGTAACACGCCTAGCATGTACATTCCCACTCTGCCAAACAGCACACTGCGCCACATCAACATCCTCATCGGTAACTCACCCAGCGTGTACATTCCCACTCTGCCAAACAGCACACTGCACCACATACAACATCCTCATCGGTAACTTGCCCAGCGTGTACATTCCCACTCTATCAAACTGCACACTGCACCACATACAACATCCTCATCGGTAACTTGCCCAGCGTGTACATTCCCACTCTGCCAAACAGTACACTGCACCACATACAACATCCTCATCGGTAACTCGCCCAGCGTGTACATTCCCACTCTATCAAACTGCACACTGCACCACATACAACATCCTCATCGGTAACTCGCCTAGCGTGTACATTCCCACTCTGCCAAACGGCACACTGCACCACATACAACATCCTCATCGGTAATTTGCCCAGCGTGTACATTCCCACTCTGCCAAACTGCACACTGCACCACATACAACATGCTCAAAGGTAACGCGCCTAGCGTGTACATTCCCACTCTGCCAAACAGCACACTGCACCACATACAACATCCTCATCGGTAACTCGCGTAGCGTGTACATTCCCACTCTGCCAAACAGCACACTGCACCACATACAACATGCTCAAAGGTAACGCGCCTAGCGTGTACATTCCCACTCTGCCAAACGGCACACTGCACCACATACAACATCCTCATCGATAACTCGCCCAGCGTGTACATTCCCACTCTGCCAAATAGCACACTCCTAGTAAAGCACTTGATGGATTTATGGTTCAAGACCCAACCACTCATCATGAAATGGAGCATGTTTGTCGCAATGCTCCTGAATTAGCAGCAGTTTACCTCATGTGCATTAATCTGTAAGAAAATGTGCTATAAATTGCCTATCACGGTAGTGAATGAACAAATGATGAAAGGTGATTGATTTTAACCATTTTGTTAATATGGATTGTTTTTTTTTATAATAATAAAACATTTAAAAAAAACATTCTCAAACCCAAACAAACAACACAAATAATGTCTTCAATTTGGCAGGATAGATAACAGGTATGCTGTAGATTCATGCATATCTCTTGGTATGCGTAGATTCTTGCCGTCAGAGCATAAACCTTGTCAAAACTGCTCTTAGTTTTAAATAATCCAAGAAAAACCAAAATTCACTTTGAAGTTGTGTGATCATGCTGGCTATATTACAAAAATCTACAGTGGTTATGAATGGCATAAGCACAGTGGTTTGGTGGTCGAAGGAGAAAGACTACAGGGCTGTTTGAAATATCCATGGTAAGTATTGCCAGCCTTAAAATCTAATTCCATCAGCGCCACCTCTGACTTGATCTGCAATGTTCTGTTTCAAACTCTCTCTTTTTATGCTGGACAGGCTGATGGACATGCCTTCTTTTTATTCTATTCTCATGGACACTTTGTTTTCAATGAGTATTGGTTTGCTTTTTTTCAATCCATTAAAACATGAGAAACAGAAACAGCTTTTTATATTAAAACAACTGGAATATAAATAGAGTGTGATGTTAACTAATTTCGCCTGCTCAGGACTATAGAGTCATTAGCGTAATTTGTATGAGTTTGATAACATTGCATTTGCATAATTTGCAATTGGTAAATGGAGTTTATTGATCAAATGTGGTCTTCAAAGTATTTGTTTGGCAAAAAGAAAACAATACTTTTCTAAGTAAAACATTTACTTGTTGATTTTGATTGACTTTGTTCAAATTTATATGCATTTTTAATTTCATGACCTTTTGATCATTACAAGTTTGAAATTGCAATTAATGACCTTATAGTACTGAGCCGACGATTTGATGGTTTATTAACTGAAATCGTAAGGATGAAGATCGTTGTGTTTGTGTTCAAGATCAAAGCTTTATAGAAACATACTCTTTGGATACAAATGTCATAGTTGATTTGTACTTGACAGGCCTCAAACTTCAACATTTTTAGGGCAAGGCCACTTTGGCCTTGGAGCAAGCCAAATTTTGGAGGGCACCAAGGCCAATAGATTGGGCACCAAGGCCAAAAATGCAATTTAAAAAAAGGCACGAAGGCCATCAATAAATAATTAGTTGTAAATCAAAATAACACTGTAATGCATTAGTTACCCTAAAAAGTTTTTCACACAAAATTAAAAAAATATAAATTGGAAAATTGGCCAGAGGTTCCCCTATGGGTGGTTAACCCAATGAAACAATTTGCATGAATAAAATATTGATAAATCACATCTTATTCATAAACAAACTGTAAGCCACCAGATGTCAACACACTTTCCAGGTTAAAAAGAACACAACATCCACTCCTATGAGTCACAAAACCAGGTCACAAAACCACAAATAACAACATGCAAGTGGCTAGTCTTTTGAGTGAAGCAAGAGTATTACAAACTAAAACAATTGTATAACAATCTGTAGAGGATTAACCACAAAGATACGGCACAGCCAGCTTGTCTTTTGAGTGAAACAAGAGTGCCAATTGTATAACAAACTGTAGAGGATTAAGATAAGAGTAATTAGGTCTCAATAGGAGTGTCAATCATTCTCCCAGGAATAGGCCTGGATAGTGTCTGGGGCAAACATTAAATAAAGAAAAGGATCTCCAACTGTCGGCTTCGTCTGTGTAGACTAGAAAAGTTTGTTTTTTCGTAATCATTGACAACTGTGTAAAAAATATTCCGAAAAATCGCGGCATCGCGGTGGCGGCTGGTGCTTCTGAACAATACTGATTTGTATTTAACTTCTATTAAAAAGGGCACCACAGCCAAAGGAAATTAAGGGCACGGCAATTATGGCTTTGAAGGAGGTGATTTTTGGAGGGGCACCACGGCCAGTAACAAGAGCACCGACGGCCATCGCCGTCGTGGCCGCCGGGAAGTTTGAGGCCTGACTTGACATTGTCGTTGCAAGTTGTTTGTTGTTGTCACATTTGGATGTCAGTACATGTAGCACATATTTACAAATCTCCTCAATGCATGCCTTTACTGTATCATTCAAACATGATTGTTGATTCTTCAGTATGTGACTCCATACTATTATGATTTGGTCTTCTGTTCCTTCTGAAACTTTGGAAATCAATCAACCTTGTCCCAAATTTAAATGAAAATGCTGTAGATTGGGGTTGATCAAAGAAAATTTACTGTAGCGGGATTTGATCTCTGGTTTAACATGCCGGCGCTCTACCAACTGAGCCATCTAGCCCTAAGTTGACAAAATATGGAGATTGCCAACTTAGAGCTAGAAAGCTCAGTCAGTAGAGCGCGGGCACGTTAAACCGGAGATCGTTGGTTCAAATTCCGCTCCAGTCAATTTTCCTTTTTCAACCTTTTATTTAAAATTTACCCAGTCAGTTTCCCTTGTGGTTTATAACTTGATATTTTAAAATACTGTAAGGAAGACATGGATAAAATAGAAATGTTTCCTGGTGGTTCATGTTGGGAAAATGGTGAAAGATACAGATGATCCTTTGAAAGGAAATAAAGAGTTCAAAAGAAAAGCCGCCCACAGGCTGGAGGTTGGTGGTTTTAGCCCCGGGCCAGCAAACTCATGATTTGACAAGTCTGGCGTTCAGATGAACAATAACACCTCATTATGTAATATTTTCAGCAAAACATTTATGTTGACTTTGAGTCTGGTAAATAGCTTTCAATACACCGATCCATTAAGCCACGCCCATTTCTCATTGACCAATCACAACCGCGTAATCTGATCACCATTTGAGCCGTTTGGTGATCTTTGCACTAATGGTGATCGGGTTTCGTGGCTGTGATTGGCAGACATGCCAACTAGTACGTTTTTCCCGTATTTCGTACGGGTTTTCGTAAAAAATACGGGTGTACAGGTTTTGCAAAAAAAATACGGTTTTGACCACCACCACCGCAAAAATAATTCCATTCCCCCAAAACGGCTGCGAGAAATACTCTACTAACTAAAGCTAGCGCTATTAAGCCATGTGGTACAACCTCGTTTCCAATGGTGTACAATCTCGCCGCGCAATTATTTTCTTTCCCAGAATGATCGATACGGCGCACGCGCTACCCATGTTAGCGCGTCAGTTATTGGTGCATGGTATGTAAACAAACCTGTATTAACCAATCGGAACACTGCATGCAAAAGGTTACGATTGTTCGCCTTTCGAGAGCTGTCGGTGTCAGTTCACGCTGTTTTGGGGAATTTTTTTAGCACTCCTGCATGAAATTGTAATATAAATATCTGATTATGGCTTCGACCTCGTCGAATAAAAGGAAGCAGTTCATTTAAAGGAGAATATTCAGCGAAGTGGGACTTCATAAAAGCGTCCAAAAAAGGGAGAAAATAATTAATTTATCAATAATGTTATTTTGTTATGTAATTTGTAAGCAGCATCCCTCACAATATGGAATGGATGGAGGTACGCAGGAGATGTTTTTTTGTTAATATGGAGGTATGATTGTGTCAGATATTTTTCACAAAATATAAATTTTCGGCTAAAAGGTTGCCCCAAATCGTCCGCTTGCGACTTCTCTTGTCCACTCTCGTTCAGCTGCACAACGAATTGGACAAACTCTTGCGCAATCTGCAGTTTGCGCCATGCAGAATCGGCAGCTCCCATTGCCTATCGAGTAAAGGTTTGCGCAATTTTCAGATTGCGCATTGTCTTGTACACCATGCGCGCTGTGTACTTCCACGAAACACGACGCGACGACCGTGGATCACAAAATCAGTCGAATAAAAAGTTTAGGGTCGTGGCAGACATGACAGAACACCCTTTTGGGGGCCTAAACTCTTTTATGCATTTTTTTTCAAAAATACAGGTTTTTAAGGAAAAATACAGGTTTTGGGGTTTCAGAATACAGTTTTGTGATCCCAGAGGTTGGCATGTCTGGATTGGTCAACTCGTAAGGAGGCGGGGCTTAATGGATCGATCTATTCTGTTGAGTATCAAAGTACACTTGCCCAATAATACAAATGAGATCAATCTTCTCTTAGTGCTTGTTCAAATAAAAAATGTTTTCATGTTCAACTTGAAAGTTAGAAAATAGAAAGTTCTCTCTCATTTATGATTCGGGTCTTGTAAAAAATAAATTCAGGTCTGGCAAAGATTTTGAGCTACAAGCCCTGCAGTCTTGTGGAGTTTTACCCCAATTTTGAGCACTGCTTTTGTATTCCTATGCTTGACATTGCAAAATTATATGACAGTACAATGCGCATACTAAAGCCCCTTTCACACTACATGAATTTCCAGGGAAATTCCTGGAAAAATATATTTGCCACTTGAATTTCTAACCCTTGCATCCTCCCAAGAAATATTTACCTCAGCTTGAGAGTAGGGTGAAGCGTGACAATCCAGGGGCTAGCATCTTGAGTGTGCATTTTTTCCCAGGAGAATCACATCAAGTGTAAAATGAACATGGGGTGGCAGTGGGGTTAAAAAAAGTCTCCAGGAATTCCCTTGGGTATTTGCTTGGTAGTGTGAAAAGGGCTTAGTTGTCAACAAAAACCTGTATGCAGATCAGTTTTAATAACACAGTCTTGCAAATCTAAAAAGTGATCATCTAGTTTACTATTGAATACATTTTATTTATTACTCAATATTCATTAAGTTTTGTGTTATGTAAACATTTTGGTTATATTTACTAACCAAAAAACACAAAGCTTCTTAACTCTTTATTTTTTAAAACTTTATTATAGCATTTAATGAAATAACCAACATCATCAAATCATAGCATGTAAATGTATTAACTTTACTTCTCATTTTTATTGCATTCATTCAGCCCAGTTTTGTCCTTCTAGTGAAGTGCAAAAGCAAAGTAAATTGTCTTGTATCACAATGAGGGGAAAAGCGTGTAGTAATTGTTTGTGTCTCAAAGGTTTGCCTTGTTTTTGTGTGAGTTGGAACTAATGCAAAGGTTTAATGGGTTTATGAATTCTTTTGGCCGATTTGTGACATTACATTCAATATATCAAACAAAAACTCCTGGTTAAATTGTGACTGAGTAGACTGGTGCACACTCGGCTTATACTAGAACAGCCAGGACCCAATTTCATAGAGCTGCTTAAGCTCATAAAGTAGCTAAGCACAACAAAATTAGGCTCACCAGAATAAGGTTACCAGCCAAAATAGCCAAAGTAAGAAGAATGCCTCTTGATTTTAATTTGCTGAATCAATGCTCTAATAACTCTTTTATTAATACTAATAATCATAATGCAACCAAACCATACGCACTTATAGACCAATGACTTTCCAACGTAGGTTAGAGTCTGTGCGTGCAACCAAAGCGCATGCGCTTCATAACAAAACATTGTGCATGAGAAGCGCTCAAATAATGATGCGCTGTGTGCGTGCACACAGTATGCACACACACCGCGTATTCTGATCTGACCTCTAACGTATAACACATGCTATGAAACAGTCTTTTTCATATATGATTTTATGTCCTGTACAATGGCAACTGGTTCCAATTAACCAATCATCTTTCATGTTACATGAATCGATAAAGAAATTATTCAGCTTGAAGAGGCAGCGCGATCCAGATGAATGCGTTGCGTTATGTGCGAGTTATGGGAAGTTATGCTGCGAGAGCACGGCCATTTTCTATGTTTTTTCACCTTCTGCCATAGGCGTGTGAAAGAAAGTCAATTTGTTTAAATCAAAAGGGCAATTTGTTCCTATTAACAAACAGTAAATTAATTATATGAATTGAAAGAGTATACTTTTTTCTTATTAAAAGTGAATGATCCATGAAATTTGCTTTTCGCGATCTCGAGATATTATGGATTTTCTAAGAAATTCTGTGTTTTAAAAGTTAGTTTTATGCGTATTTTGGCACATGCAAAAAACACACAACGCAAATGATCGCTATGTTCCGTTATGTGGCATAATGACTTTCCAACGTAGTGTTACAGTCTGCGCGTGCAACCAAAACGCATGTGCTTATAGTCTGCGCGTGCAACCAAAACGCATGTGACATTCCAGCTCACTCAGTCAGTTAACCAGTTTTGTCTGTTCGGAGTTGGACAACCTTGCTTTCAAGACGGCTTCTATTTTGTTACATAAAACAAAAAGGTTGCGACTAGTTTTTGAATTTCGATGTCAGGAATGATTGGAAACCATCGGACCATCGGTAATTTTCACCAATTAAAGCATCATTTTAATTAGGGTTTGTATATAGCAGCCTCACTTTCAAATCAATAGTGACTAAGAGGAATGACCACACAGTACGAAGAATATCTGGAAAAGTTTGAAATCAGATGCAGAAGTATTCCAAGCTGACCATATCATTATGAAAAATAATTAAATGGTTATATTCCTACATTTCGAAATGGTTCTCTCGATCAATGGTCTGTCATGAATGCTTTTTCATTGTAATTAACTTCTTCTTTTTCAAAGGACTATTTAAACCTATTGCTTTTCTATCTGAGACCATAATGGAAGAGCCGGAGTTATCTTTCAATCCACTTACCATAAAATAACTGATTGTTGCTTTGATTTTAGGAACGAGTCCGTGGCCGAGAAGATGGTGAGCAACTGGTTGACGTTCCTTCTGTACAACTTCATTAAGGATACAGCAGGCGAGCCACTCTTCAAACTCTTCATCGCTCTCAAACAGCAGATGGAGAAGGGACCAGTAGATGCTATTACCGGTGAAGCTCGGTATGGTTTGAGTGAAGTCAAGGTCATCAGACAACAGATCTGTTACTCTGTTATGGTGAGTCGCATTGTATACCATCTCATCCTCCCTCGTTCCTGACCTGGGCCCAATTTCATAAAGCTAACATTTTTCTGCTAAGCTGAAAGGAACAGGATACCAGTTAAAAACTGTACACGTGACAAGGTAGTTTGGCTGGTAACCTTATTCTGGTAAGCATAATTTTGTTGGGCTTTGCCACTTTTTGTGCTAAAGCAGCTCTATGAAATTGGGTCCTGTTGGTATCAAGTGTGATGTAGGCCACACCTACTTTATACAGTTTGCGCGTTTCCATAGAAATTATGCTGGGGAGGGCGTGCATGCGCAGTATCCGGGTGAGAGGTCATAATTATATGTACAGCCAAAGGCCTTCTTTGATCATGACAAGTTTTCTTGCAGGATTTACGGAAGAAATTGTTGAGATCTAGACTTCTGTTTGATATCAGTTTTAGAGAGTCTTAAGATATCTTTAAAAGTGTCAATTGGTGTCATACAAAAAATAGCTCTTTAAAGGCCAATTACACAAGGTAATTTACAGGCAACCATTTTGAGGCAATCTCCAGAAAAGAAAATTCATTCATATTTCAGTTTTCTAATAATTATTTTCTTGGGGATGATAGTAAGTTACAGCTTGAAGAATGTCTCTTGTGATGTGGAAGTGTTCCTTCTGCATTCAATGCAAGTGGTTGCCTCCAAGTTGCCTGAAAAATTACCCTGTGTGACATGTCCTTAAGGTTGAAACAAGGGAAATTAGGTCAAAATACACATGGTGCTAGCTTTGGAGTCGGAAGTGGCAGGAAACCTACTAGTAGTGTAAGCAGCTGTGCTGTGTTGGCTCACCAACTTCAGGATAAACAAGTCTCAAGATACCCTCTGACTACTTGTCTTAGTTGTGGGGGAGGGGTTGATGGTAGGGGGGGTTGATGGTAGGGGGGGGGACATTTTGTGAGTTTGTCGTATGCAAAATGGTGTGATAATTCAATTGTTGCGTCAAGGCACCAGTCAATATCTTTGTCACTGCAAAGCAATCAAGAATTAAGAATACATTTATTTTATCGTTAACTTGTCACTTTTAACCATGTGCATAACATCGCATACACTTGTTGGTATTCTTTATTTGAGTGGAGTATTTATGTTTGAATCTTAGATGATCAACGCCATCGGTCTAGGGAAGGATCCTCAGCCGGTACAGGTGAAAGTGCTGGACTATGACACAATCTTCCAAGTCAAAGAGAAGATTCTAGATGCATTGTGCAAGACAACACCCTACAGTCTTCGACCTCCTAAGGATGAATTAGATCTAGGTAGGTTCTCGATTCCAGTTCTTGAGGACGTGTCATTTCTGGCAAAACCCAAACTTGGCCTAGACCTTAACCAAACAGGTTGTTGCTTCAGAAATGAAGTTTGTTGACATAAACTAGACAGGAATTGCGTCCAGGAACAAATATGCAATTACATGATATGTTGTTTGGTAAGCATGTCGGAGCTGCCAGTTCTTCCTGATTCTGCAGAAAGTTTCCCGAAAATAAACCAATCTTTCCATGTTCTGGTGAACAAATAAAAAAATCTCCCTGATTATGGAAACTGTTTCCCTATTGCGTTGAATGGACTTCTAACTATCTCCCTGATTGCAAGATTCAAATTTTGGCAGCTCTGACATGTTTAACCCTTTCAGTACCGCATTTTTTATAGGGGTCACACTGCTGTGTACCGCATTTTTTCACACACACACCCAAGTGTGTAACAGCCTGCAATCGTGGACCCTCCTTTGTTCAACTCTTTGTGATAGCAACCGTGGACCACAAAGCTTTCCTTTGTGATAGCAACCGTGGACCTATTGTCCTCTTTTGTTATAGGTCCCCGGTTTGAATGTGGTTACCTACTCACACACACACACACACAAAAAGCAACGTGCAGTGTTCACACAGACGGAAAAATGCATCCTTGTGGAGCACTCTTTTGTTCTTTCCTTTGTCCCTGCACTTAACAGTTTTCCATAGACTTTGTACACAAATTTCCTTGTGGAGCACCCCGGTCTTTAGAAATTCCATGTGGAGTCCTTTTGTTTTCCCTTTTTTGTTTTGTCCTTGGTCTCCAGAAGGTACCGAAAGTGAGAGCACATTTTTTCAATCTTGATTTTCTGTGTGAAGACATATTTTTGTGGAAAAACTTTATGCATACAATTTGTAGCTTATGAAATTACCTTTTATATGATGTCAAATTTGTATACATTATCTTTATGTCCTTTGTCACCTCGATCGGCACGAATGGGTCGAGGCCCGCCGGGTCCACGCCCACGCCCAAGCCCACGGCGTTGAACGGGTGCCGTGCTCGGTCCAGCTACCGGTATATCGTCAGGATAGTTGTCATAATTGAACGTGCCTGGCGACGAAACATCACGAGTTTCATCTGAATCTTCACTAGGTTCTTCTTCAGATATTTCCAAGTCCAATTCGGAGTCCCTTACGACAAATATTTCAACCAAAACCTCCAGGTCACGAACAGCCATGATGGTGATTTTTTGTCGGGAAAACGGAAGCGTGAAATCTGGAAGTACTGCTGCATGCAATGTAATTTTTCTCGGAATATCGTAATGGCGACCCCCTATACAATACACACCATTGTGAAGCTCGATAAACAAGCTACCCGTCTATATAAAGGTCAACAGCAGAGGGCGCCAAACAAAATAATTACAGGCTCTCAAACGCCGCTGCTTTTTGTGTCGAGTAAACTCAACATTGGTACGGAAGCACTACACGGCGCACTGTCGAGTAAACTCGACAATGGTATTGAAAGGGTTAACTTTGTAAAGTTTTCTTTGATGAGTGAAATTGTGTGGTTAGATGACGCTGCCGATGTTTGGATAAATGAAAAAGATATATATATTTTTTTGAACAGAGTGGAGAAATGGACATGAGGGTCGTATGTTACTTCAAGATGATGACAACAAGACGGAAGGAGAATGGAAGAGGCTCAGGATGCTTCGCGATTACTCAGAGGTAAGTTGTACTCTCACATTAGTAAGATGAACGCAAAGATAAAGACATGACCAGCCATTCAAGAGAAGGTTCCATCACTCAGTTTATTGCCTCTTTCAATTATTACAAGCGTAACATTTTGTGACCTTAAATTTTTACATAACAAATTTGTGTAATGCTAATAAGCAGGATTTCTGTGTTCTTTTGACAGATTAAAGATGGTGCAACAATAGCATTGGTTCCAAAACAGGGCTTCACCATGTCAGCGTTCTCAAACTCTAAATGCAGTAAGTTGTAAGCCCCCCCCCCCCCCCTCCCCAACTAACACACAAACAAGTGTGTAATGGCTTCCAATCGTGGTTTGGTACACACTTTCCAACTGGGGACCTTTACCTAAACCAGGGACTCTATTGTCCTCTTTTGTTATAGGTCCCCGGTTTGAATGTGTATACCTACCCATGCGCACACAAAGTGTAGACACACGCAAAATCAGAATCCTCCTATTGTCCCTCTTTTGTTTCTTTTTAGCAACAGCTCCTGTTGGTTTTGTACATACACATGTTTTTAGAAACATCCCCATTGGTTTTCTAAACATGGAGTGAAGCGAGGACGTCCTCACTCCGTCAAAACAGCCAGATCCCTTTTGTAAAAGTCCTCAGTCTAAACGGGTAGACATCCCAACATACACATTTTGTAGACCTGGCAAATCAAGGACTTCTCTTTGTTCCCCCATTGTTTGGACTTTTTTATTTAACCATGAATGTCCCTGGTTTTTAAATTCACCCATATCCTGTTTGGTGTAGTCCTCAGTGTCACAAACACCCAGTTGAGAATGAATAACAAGTTTTACTTTTCATGTTCTGATGAATTTTTATAACATTGCATTATATGTATTTGTTAAGGATGGTTTCAAAATACATAGGCCCTTATTAATATTATTATTGTTAACTTTTCATCTGTAGTGAGCTTGCCTACAGCCAATAGCCCCGCCCGATCAATGACCACACCCATGCTGGCAGCAGACACGGATATAAATGGCGCTAAACTCTGGCATCTAGTCAAACCTTCAGATTCGGAATATCACAAATCTGGTGACAAAGATCATAAGATGTTGGCTGAGATCTATCTGCCCCGATTATTAACCACCAAGGTTAGTCCAGCATTTGAGTGTATTTGTTCTGTTTTGTTTGTTGTTTTATAAAATTATCTCAATGAGCAAAAATTACAGGGACTGTAAAATAGTTGGTTTAACAATAAAAATGTTTGCCAAAAATGTTTAAAAGTCAAGGAGATAGTACAACTCGAATTACAAAAACACTAAAAGAACAAAAGTTACTGTAAGAACTGCTATTGAGGTTTTTGCTATATTGTTGAGTGGAAGTACATGTAGTTCAAATCTGGCAGCCGTATTGGTTGAGTGGAAGTACATGTAGTTCAAATCTGGCAGCCGTATTGGTTGAGTGGAAGTACATGTAGTTCAAATCTGGCAGCCGTATTGGTTGAGTGGAAGTACATGTAGTTCAAATCTGGCAGCCGTATTGGTTGAGTGGAAGTACATGTAGTTCAAATCTGGCAGCCGTATTGGTTGAGTGGAAGTACATGTAGTTCAAATCTGGCAGCCGTATTGGTTGAGTGGAAGTACATGTAGTTGGCAGCCGTATTGGTTGAGTGGAAGTACATGTAGTTCAAATCTGGCAGCCGTATTGGTTGAGTGGAAGTACATGTAGTTCAAATCTGGCAGCCGTATTGGTTGAGTGGAAGTACATGTAGTTCAAATCTGGCAGCCGTATTGGTTGAGTGGAAGTACATGTAGTTGGCAGCCGTATTGGTTGAGTGGAAGTACATGTAGTTCAAATCTGGCAGCCGTATTGGTTGAGTGGAAGTACATGTAGTTCAAATCTGGCAGCCGTATTGGTTGAGTGGAAGTACATGTAGTTCAAATCTGGCAGCCGTATTGGGCCGCTACGGACATTTTGGTACAAGTCACTTGTGGCCTATATGGTCTGGGCTCGATTTCACAAAGAGTTAAAATTAATCTATAGTGCAAATCCATCTTAATTGCTAAGCACAATACAAATCACTATGGTAATACTGACAGCTTATCTTAAGATGAATCTTAGTGCTTTGTGAAATCCAGCCCTGATTTGATTGATGTATTGCTTCGTATTCTTTGAATGGTATAAATACTTGTTGGAAATTTGTGAAATCGAGCACGGACTACCAAACAGATTATTAGAGTACAAGTTTTGGACCTTAAACTGGTAAACTGTGATTGATGTAGACCAGTTTCTGGCTAGAGTACCAAGCAAATTAAGCCCTTTCATACTTTACATGACAGCAAATCAGAAGTAAATTTGAGTTACACATACGTTGAGTATGTGCTGTTGTCCCATTTTGGCACAGTAAAATTTGCTTTGTCATAGCAAGTCACGTGAAGTATCAACCAGGCTCTCAGATAAATGGAATCATCTATGTGATATCGACAGCACTGCTATTGAATGTTATTTCCAAACCTTTGAGCATGCCATGTTGTGTCTCTGTTTCTCATCAGGGTGTGTTGCAGTCCTATATAGATGAGTTATTTGAGATGATCTTCAGTGTGAACCACCGCAGTAACACACTCCCTCTCTGCATCAAGTACTTATTTGATTTCCTAGATGACCAAGCAAGACATCATTGCATCCCAAACCAAGAAGAAGTTGTGCATTCATGGAAGAGTAACAGGTAACAATGATTGGAATAATCGCCACCCACCCCCCCCCCCCTAAAGGAAATTCATATCAATAGATGACAACATTGTCAGTCCAGTTAAGCAATTGAATAAGGATAATGCACATTTATACAGAGCCGCCAACTCTCCCTGATTCTGCAGAAAGTTCCCTGAAAATAAACCAATCTTTCCAAGTTCTGACGAACAGATTTTGAAAATCACACTGATTATGGAAACTGTTTCCCTGCTATGTTGAATGATTGTTGTACAAAGTCTCCCTGAGTGCAAGATGCAAATATTGGCAGCTCTGATTTATAATGTGCCAGTGTCTATCCTTTTTTTTTATTATCATTTTTAATGAACCTCTGTATTGTGCAATTTTATAATGTTTATATTCATGCATATTTATTTTTGTTTGGTTATGTTTATATAATATTATATTTTGTACTTTATTCCATTGTTTATTACCCTTGTTTATGTATCACTGTAAAGTGCAATTCAACCTATCGGTTGCCATACTGTACAATTTTTCACATTTTTGTTTGTATGAAATAATCCAATAATAACAATAATTATAATTGACACTCCTGGCGCTGAGATATCAAACCAGGTGGAGATTGTTAAAAAATTATTTTTTGAGGTGAAGCAACTATAAGATGCTCCCCTCTTAAAACTGATTGTTCACATAGACATTTGAGAGAAAATACAATGACAGGGTTAGTTTCATCGCTCTGCCGAACTGACAGATTTGGAAATCCACTATTCCAGCGTTGTTCAGGATTTTACGAATTTGTACAAATGTCTGTTCTTTTACCAGATTTTGTATCATGTATTTCTTTGTCTTTGTGATAGCTTTTCATCTAAATCAATTACAGCTTTCCATGTTTTTATTAATTTGTATGAATGTATGCTCTGTTTTTTGAAACCCTTTTTATGTACAGGTGTAACTTGTAATTCGTCTTTGTGATAACTTTTACTTGTGCTAGTTTGTATTTTTATCAGATACTTTTGCTTGTTTATATTTGAGAGTATCAGAGTAATATTGGGTTATTTCTTATATATCTTATATATCTTATATATCATTGAAGTATTGCAAGCACTATTGTATTATATATTGTACTGTGCTACTAATTTGTTCTTATTGTGATTGTTTTCTCTTGTAGTCTTCCCTTGCGTTTCTGGGTGAATCTCATCAAGAATCCAGATATCATCTTTGATGTCTACAAGTCTGAGACAGTAGATGCATGCCTGTCAATCATTGGTCAGACCCTGATGGACTCATGTTCAGTCTCAGATCACCCTTTGACTAAGGATTCTCCATCCAGTAGGCTGCTGTATGCCAAGGACATACCTCGATACAAGAAATGGGTTGCTAGGTAATTACATCATCCATTGTAATTAGTACTATCACAAAGTATCAGTGTTAAGGACAGGTGTCACCGGGCAATTAACTGGCTACTAGCTGCAGGCAATCTCCAACAAGAAACTTCATTCACATTTCAATATTCTCATTATTTTCTTGATGATGGTAATTTAAAGTTGCAAGACTTCCTCTTGTGCTGCCGAAATGTTCCTTTTGCATACAGTGTAAAGTTGTTTTCTCCAAGTTGCCACCAAAGTCGCCCAGTGTGACAAGGCCTTGTGTGTAATTAATATCCATGGGTCTTTAAGGCAAATGGCATGACCAGACCAAAAAATAGAATTATGTTCCAATTGTCTGACAATGTTCAGGATGCAAATACTTAATAGCGGCCAGACGGTTTTGACCCAAGCAGAGTCTCTCTCAAGGGCTAAATGACCGCACAACAAACATAAGACTCTGCTAGGGTCCAAACGCTGGGTCACTATAGGTCCTTTTGGTTGGTAAGCAGTTTGCAACAGTTAATTCTATTTTCTCAATGTTCAAAAATGGTCTGACATGTGAAGTAAACTGTCAAGGCTCTAGCTCAAACCCTTTTCGTCTGACTTTCCAACGCACCCACAACAAGGCCGGTGACAGAACCTTCACAGTCACTGCGGCAAGGGAGTGGAACAGTTTACCCTTTTTCATTCAAAATGCCAACTCAACCGACCAATTCAAGAAGATGATAAAAACATATCTCTTTCAACATTAATCAATTTATTGCAGTCGATTTGACTATCAATTAATTAATTTATTTTCTTTACTTGTTGATTATTGTAAGCGCTGTGATTTAGTTTACTGAGTAGAGCGTCTTTAAATGCCGATTATTATTTTACTTGTTGATTATTGTAAGCGCTGTGATTTAGTTTACTAAGTAGAGCGTCTTTAAATGCCGATTATTATTTTACTTGTTGATTATTGTAAGTGCTGTGATTTAGTTTACTAAGTAGAGCGTCTTTAAATGCCGATTATTATTTTACTTGTTGATTATTGTAAGCGCTGTGATTTAGTTTACTAAGTAGAGCGTCTTTAAATGCAGATTATTATTTTACTTGTTGATTATTGTAAGCGCTGTGATTTAGTTTACTAAGTAGAGCGTCTTTAAATGCCGATTATTATTATTAAGGCTCAGTTCTTGAAACTGATATTTTCCTTTTTTGTTTTGTGACAGCTATTACAGTGACATAAAGAACTACCCTGCCGTCAGTGATCAAGACATGAGTGCAATGCTAGCTGAACATTCCGTTAGGCATCAGTACGACTTCCACTCCAAGAGCGCCCTCAACGAGTTATACTTTAACTATGCACAACCGTACAAGAGATCGGTAAAGTTCCATTGAATGCTAACAAAAGAACTAATGAGTAACCAGTCAGTGCTGATGGGAAATCTGAACATCTTGAAATTGTAGCGATTCTAACATAACAGTTGTCAGGGAGTTAGACCAACCCTCTACATTAAATTGCATTTAAAATATCCCATGTTAATCGTGTTAGTTTGATACAGAGGTTTTTGATAATAAATAATAATACCAACACTTATAAAGCGCCCTAACAATGCAGGCAAGCTCGAAGGTGCTGAACATAGTTATATGAAGACAATGACACTAGTCAAAGGCTAAACAGGTACAATTGTTTTGGCAAATTAAAATAAATTAACAAAATTAATTATATCAAGTAGTAGTACCAATTAAAATATACATTAAACCTGCAGTACTAAGAGGATAAAATTAATCACAGAAGAGTACAAATGTTTAAATTTATCTAAAGATGAAATACAAAACATTATCAAACATTAAAATGCAGTATAGTTTTGAATTGACTATGATTGATTTTCTTGGTGTTTATTATCTTAGATTGTGGAGGCCCTAGAGGAGAATGAGTACAACAATCTCGCCAACAAGTTTGTCAAGCTGTGTGACGACCTCAACAACACCTTATAGGAAATGGGTATGCTTTTTATAGTATGTATCAGTGAATGAAGCAGGGGTAAATATGCTTAGCAGACCAGCTGCTGTTTTTAGGAAATTTAAGAAATCTTGTGTAAGTGGACTTTGGCAGTTGAAAACAGTTTGGTGAAGGGCTCTACATCCCTGATGCAATTATTACCTAGACAGTAGACGTCGCTATAACAAACACCGCAGGATCCATAAATTTTGATCGGTATAGTGATCGATCGGCATAGTGATTCTGGGTGCCCTGAACAAAGATGAATTCCAAGATGGTACCATGAGCAGGGAGCCATCAAGTGCACCCTCTTTTGACTGCCTAATTTCACCCAGTGCCCTCTTTGACCGCTCTGTGTGTCATCACATTATTATTATTTTTTCGCCATAATATTTTTTTGTTTATTGCGTATGTTTCTAAACATTTCATATAATAATATATTTACGTATTTAAACTTGTGGGGAAAAAAAATTAATGTCCATGCTTTTAATGCTAAGTTTTAAAAAATCACAAGAATCAGCAAGTTTAGTATTGTATAGTCTGTTTTATTGTCCCACATATATTTTTTATATACATATACATTGAAATGCACTTGCCTTTTGCGAGTCTAAAAACATTAAAATACAAAACTAAAATATGCACTACAAACCACAAGACTACACAATTACAAATAAACATTACACATAAAGCCCCATTCACACGAGCGCTGCAAACGAGGGTCCCGTGCGATTTCATAACATCGATGTTATGAAATCGCAAATCCACATCGTGTGAATGCTATCCATGTTACGAAATTACCTGGGTCCCGTGTTGTTCATAACACAGATCGAGACCTCCTCCAAAAAATCGCATCGATGTTATAATCACGGGGAGCCGTCGTCTGAACCGATGCCTGCGGTCGTAACACGGGACCGCTGCGTTGATTGAAGAAATTCGCATGCGCAGAGCGCGTCATCAGCCCGGTGTTGAGCGTGACCATGGTGATTCATCTACAAGATGGCGACTTCCGAAGAATTGATTTTGGTGGTACTTACCGCGCTCCTGGGTCCGTCTTCACGTGCGCGATCGACAGCGCTCCTCGATCATTATGGTGTATTTTATTTATAATTCTACCGTAACAAGGCAGATAAATAACATTGGTTATGTAAACGTTGGCACAGCCCACACATAAGCAAACGTTTTTTGTTTTGGGTTTATTTTTTACGTCCGTGAAAAACACGAAACGCTGTTGCCTCCATGTACACAACGCACTGGCCCATTTGAACATAACTCATGACGACTGGACTCTAGCAAGACGACTGTGATGTAGGAATACTTTGCTTGTCACTAGTGTTGAGAATTTTGTAACAAAAACATGTTGCGCACAGTGCGATTGTGGTCAAATTCTCCCTACCCCTTGACACTTATTTTCGGGATCGCAGAATGCACGTGTGCACCTCGGTGGCCGAGCGCCTAGGATTTAATGTCGCCCATAAGTTATTGCGGAAATTTGGCCAGCGGTTAAAAAATGTCGCGTGCGATATGCGCAAAGGACTATGGGGCGATTTTATGCACAAAATAATGTGTGTACATCACACACACGTTGACTTCATGTAAACACAGTCACATCGTCATAACGTGCGTGAAGTAGGGCATGATTCAACTCACGAATGCATCGACTCATTGAGGGATTATAGGAAGTTACGTAGGTGGAAACTGTCATTAATTGTGGGCTGCTTTTAGAGTTATCCTTTGTTTTTTATCTATTCTCTTGACAAAATGATTGTATATTTTAGTAATCATAAACTGAATAATTATAATATGCTGTTACAAAATGAGCTCCTGGACAATCTAAGAAGAGTGATTCTGAGTTATTCTCAGGAAAGCGATTAAAAGAGCTCCTTATTGTATTTCTATAAATGAAGGTCTGGTTTAATGAGTGAAAAACTAGGTCAAAAATAAAAGACGTAGATTCAATGGGAAGAAGCTACAAAAGGCGTGCGATGCGTGACCGGAAAACGATGCAATCTCGGCGTAGAATTCGTAGCAGAATGTTCGTGAAGACAGCACTCCTGATTCTGACAACTATCAGCCGTAAGTTACAAACATGACAAATGGAATATCGAACTCCAATAATGACGCAGTTACGTTTTGCTTTTCATATCCATTGGTCGGTTAATAATTATTTATTGTACAGATACAAAATGCGGAACTGCATGCCACGCGCGGGAAAATCATTGGTATCCTGAGTGTGAGCGCGCAATTTATTGGCGTTGCGCGTGGTACCAGTGAAACATCAGTAAACAAGCATGACCCTTGACCCTGCAGTACCGAAACGAGGGACGTACGTTTACGTGTGTGTGCGTGTCGTGTGAATGCTCGCTCAAAAATCGCACGCGGTTAAGGTGACAGACGGCCGGCGCCCATAACCAGGGACCCGCGTTTGCAGCGCTCGTGTGAATGGGGCTTTAGTCTACAACAGTAAAAAATTTAAAAAAGTAGCAGTCCCCCTTGTAAATCACATTTAACTATTGAGACTGCCTGGACGAGTCAATTTTATCTGAGGGTGGTGATATCTTCCATTGTTGTAAATTCACCAATTCACTCTAGAGAATATATGTTTTTTTTTAAATTGGTTGTTAACTGCTTCAGTAATTTAATAATTTAATAAACAACATACGTTTAACATAAACAATATTTGTTATATATCTGTTGAGTATGTGTAAGTTTTGCCTCAGAATTAATATTACTTACGGCAAATGTTCCTGCCATATCAACAGACGGAAACTATTTTGATTGAAGTCAATTGTTAACATTTTGATTATTCCATATCTGATAGATATTGTGACCCTAAGCATCTGTCAATGGAGGGATGAATCATGATGGATCAAAATGAAACTAAATGGAAACAGTCTTCAAGTCCGCGTATCTCCATTCAGCTTACAACAGGTTGCCTCTCCAATCAACTAAGATGGAGTCAGTTTGAAGCTATCATTGGACTCTTGTTGGATCAGGAAGGCCGATGTGCAGGCATTTGTATAGAATGGCAGCTTGGATAAGGACGACCACATTCTGCTCGGAAACATTCTACAGTTGAGATGGACAGAGTGTGAATACGACTGAAGTCCAAGTAGTTTTGCTGTATTTTTATCAATAATCAAACATCCACGTGTAAGTCTAGTCACCTACTGTGTCAGAGCCATTTAATGACTTATTAGGGTTGGTGACAGTGTCACTTATTGGAATTATCATTCAGTGACTCTGTTATTCAGTGTCGTGTATTTCTGTTTAGTGACAGTGTTAGTTGGTGACAGTGTCACTTATTGGAATTGTCATTCATAGTCTGTCTCATTGTATTTAATCCGGTCAATTTCTCTCTGTGTTTTTGTGACCTGATGGTTTATTTGGTGAACAAATTCATAATAACAACTTGTAATACTTTTATGTTAAAAATGGTGACAGCATCAGTTCAATCAAGGCAGTGCAGAAGTAAGTAGTCTGTCTTGATGGTGCTGGTTTGGATTAGAAATCTACAATTTGTAAAATTGAGTGACTGTGTAAATTCAGTTTCATGTCAGAATTACATCTCACGGTGTTTGCTCAGAGTGTTACATAATTTTTTATATTCAAGAATTCAATCTGAAATGTTTATTGATTGCGTTTTGTAAATGGTGGTCTATTCTGTAGATTTTTAAGTGAAGCATTAACACTAGAAGACTTGTAATGTGATTGAAGGCTCAACGATGGAAACATCACGTTACATTTTGACTTGTATGTTTAGAACCTTTAGTAACAAACGACAACATAGGGCAAATTAGCTCAGTCGGTAGAGCACCAGACCAAAAAACCTGGGAGTCTCGGGTTCAAATCCAGTTTTGATCAATATTTCTTTATAAACCCCCCAAATTTGTGTGAATCTTTTTAAAGACAATACAATATCTCTCCTTTCTGAGACTTTGTTGTTTTTCCTTCTGATTTTGCTTGTATGTTTCATCCCTATGGTTAGGGTTAACGTTAGAGCTAGTACACAGATATCTGCGTAATCTCTGCCATAGCAGTATCAACAAAATTAGAACTGTAGAAGTTATAACAAAATTTTAAGCATGACAAGGGATGTTGTATTGATGATACACTTCTAACCGTAGTTATAATAAAAAATATAAACCTGAGAAAAAAGAATTAGCTGATTGCAAACTGCTAACCAATCGGAAGGACCTGTGGTATAAATGCAAAAATTAGTTAATGGCTTGACAATTCGACCCCAGCAGAGTCTTTCTTCTGCTGGGGTCCACTCTGATAGCATCAAAACGTCTGTCCATTAAGTATTTTTTACACTGTAAACCAATGTGAATACCTAGTTGAATTCTAATACCTAGTTGAATTCTTAGACTATGTCATAGCGTAATGAACCGACAGAAATACTTATCCTTCAAAGTTTGTCCATCAAACCACCCTCAGGGCTCGAGAATTTGGATTTAGGACGATTAGCACAGTCTCTCAGTCATCTTATCAGTTCTTTGACATTCTTATTTATCTCTCTCAATTGATATATTTTTTTGCTCGTGCACACATTTTTTTTTTACAAATCTCATGCAAAATTTTCTATCCAAGAATTTGTTTTGCCTTTATTTTTGAGAACATGAACATTTTCAGAGGTAAATTTTGCTGAATTTATTTTTGGAATATTTGAATGTGCTTATGGAGTGAAATTTAAGTCAAAGTTGTATCTTGTGGTATAAAGAGAAGAGAGATTTTAAACGTGGTTTTTATAGTAGCATAGTTACTCAGCTTTCAGTGTGTAGACATTCCCTGGTTCATTGTATTGTATTAAAATGTAATAGCTGCATATCAAACGTGCAGAATTTTAAAATCTTATAAAATAAATAAAATAGGCCTTAACTTTACGAAATAGACATCTATGAAATGAAATCATTATTGTATCATTAGAGTAAGATAATTATAATATGTACTTGATATATTGGGACATTGTACAGAGTTATTTGTGTGATTTGAGGGGTGGGGGGGGGGGGGGGGGGGGTTCAGGAGGTGTCTTGAAGATGTTGGCGTTTTCTGAAAGTTCTACAGAGATGATGCAATTGTTATATACTAATATGAACAGTGTTTTATGCCGTATTATATACTAGAGTAGATTGCCTAATAGCTAATTGGGCACAAGCTGTGATTTCAGTAGTCAGCTCAATAACATGGTTGTGGTTGATGTTTAATGAATGATAGAATAAGCTTTAGTGTTTGGTCTCAACCTTCATGTCACACTAATAAGCCTGTATACATGAGTGGTATTCTACAATTCAAACTAACACTGTGTAATCATCTCTATGGATGTACACATGGTGTCAGATTCACACAACAGGCTGCAATGTTCAGCTTTTTGAAACCAAAGTGCTATTTCTTGAATCAATGTACTTTCAAAGCTGTTACAGTCACAACTAAATGAACTGAAACAATTCCTGGGGGCTATTTTACAAAGAGCCAAGATTGATCTTAAGTGCGAACCACAAAGTGTGATGTCACAATACAAATCATTATGGTGATATTGACAAGTCATCTTAAAAGATAAATCTGTGTTTGTGAAATCCAGCCCTGATTTGATTAATGTATTGCTTCGTATTCTTTGAATGGTATAAATACTTGTTGGGAATTTGCCCTTGGTGTATACAGGCTTTGTAATGAGTGTATATTGAAGAGTATTAGAATATGTTGCAACAGTTTAGCTTGTAGTCTTGTAGCAACCACCGATTGTTCAAAACCAACAATAATTTTTACTAATTTGGCTGTATATTCTCCAAAAAGATGTAAATGTCTTGTTTTTGTCACTTATGTTGCATACACAGACCAAGTCTGACTTCGCTCCTTGTTTTGTTTTTGGTTTTTTAAATACTTTTTATCTCCTTTTTCTGTTTGCGAGATCACTTGTTGTAATGTAGAGATAGCATCAAGAGTTAATTGTCTTTCAGTTGTGTGTTTTCTTGTTACAAAGATATCAGTAAGCAATAATATTAATTTTAGTAAACAATAAATGTGAAGCTGTAACTTGAAAGTTGGCCCAATCAATGTATATGCTTTTTTTTTAAAGATATAATACCTAATTATGTTCATATAATAGGGAAGGTGTTCTTATACTGATGAAGCTGAATAAACACGCCATGGTAGGAATAACTTTTACCAAAGACATTGGTGTCGGGTTAGTTTGTGCTTTATGTAAGGGCAAAAATAAAATTATTTTGAGATCATATAGTTTGTGACGTAAGATTTTATCATGTGGGTTTTGGCGTACCTTGTCGCACCATGATTGAATTTAAGAGTAATATTCACAAAGCCTTTAATCTTAATATGAAACAATTATTGCACTTTTCAATGATGCATTGGATTTGAACTCAAACGCTTTCTGGTGGCATCTTTTGGTTCAAACTTAACATGTTTTCAAGAAATAAAGAAAAGAGGAAATCAAGTAATAAATCAAAACACACAATTTGGAACTTTAGGAGCACAGATCTTGGAAAGAAGATCTGTTAAGTAATAAACCACAAGGGAAACTGACTGGGTATATTTTTAATAGTTTGGGTTTGAACAAAGATAAATTTACTTTTGTCATTTTTTCTTTGTTCAAACCCAAACTATTTTAAAAAGACCTGTGAAGATGGTTTTCAATAAAAGCAGAGAATTAGGTGGCGTAGATTGATCCAAATACTGATGTAGATCTTTCCAGCCTCGTCCTTTATGCTGTGTAACAATATTGGATGCTTAGTTGCACCCAAAGGAATTCACTATTGGCAATGATTAAAGCCATTGTAAATATCATCCAATAATTGTCATTGCACATTATTTTTTCTCCTTACTGGGCTTCCACATTTATTTCTTAAATTTATTTCTCATTTAATGGGACTTTCAGGTTTTACAGAAGCTTGGCGTGACCATCAGCGTTTCTCTGTTTATGACCTAAATAAATAGGACATAAGATTTGTATACTTAATGTGTCTTTCTTAGTTTTGATACCAGAAAAAGAAATTTTTCCGATTTACTGTTGCCACTTTCCACAACCCATGACCACATAGGGAATCCAGATACAGCTAATCAGAAAGATGGCTTTTTATGGTGTGAGAATTCAGAAGATTTTGGTTATCAGTTTGATGTCATTCTACAATCTGATGGTGTGAGTTGTCGCTTAGGACAAATCTCTACCCACTGTGGGTTGCTCATCTTACTGGGGTCTGTGTGTCCTGCAATGACTGTATAGGCCAATCTGAGAATAATGTAGCTTGGAAACATGAAGATGCAGCTGGTTACGTTGAACTTCCGGCGGGGAAGTTTGATTCTTTGTAAAAAAAAGCATTGTGTGTTTGAAATTGGTAAACATTAACAGTTTTCACTCATAATGCATGATACTTGAATTGAAGAATTAACAAGAAGCAACTAAATGTACTTTTATGTTTGCTCAAGTCTGTGCTGTAAAGAGTTTATAAACATTGGGTTGTCTAGACTCCGTCAACCTTAAAAATCTTGATTATGAATAACTATTAGTTGACTTATTCCTATTTTATTCGGGAGATAATATTGGCTGAACTTGTTGAGAGCCTTGTTTAATTTATTATTGGGGGTTTTATTTGTGGGGGGGGGTGATAAATGTATGTGTTGGTGATTACTACTGGGTACTGTTACATGCAATGACAACACAGACAGTTAACCAGTTAAACTGGTATACTGGGCAGTTCAAGGAAGAAACGACTTCACCTTCTTAATACTAGGCTTGTCTGAAAGATATTGTTTTGTAAGGAATTTGTTCTCCTGGTCAGCTAGCTTTACACAACATTGTGGGCCTCCAGGGGCATTGTTGTAAATCTGTGTGCTGCTGTATTGGGCTTTATAAATACTGCTAACCGAAGATTGAGCTGGAACCAAAGTTTGCTGGAAACCACAGATTGAAACATGTTTGATTGTAATCAAATGTACCAATGCTGTGCGTTGTCTTGAATTACAAAACAACAACAGCAGCAACAACAAGAGGAAAACATTTAATAAGAAAGTGATTAATTTGGATATCTCCTATGTATATAAATGACATACCACTAATTAAAAGTAAATGTTATGAAGCATTACATTAATGTGCATTTTACCCCCATTTGATCCACCAAATAATTTCTAAAGATCTAATGCTGTGCTTTAAAAGTTTGTCAACTGTTAGTGTGCCTGTTGCCCATTCTGTCAAGGCCTTGTCACACTGGGAAATTTGTACAGGCAACTTAATGGTAAACCAACTGCACTGTAATTGTATGCAACAGGAACATTCTGGTAGCACAAGATAAATTTGGCTACTGGTGTTTTACTAGCTCCCCATAAATTGTGTGAAAATTTAAATGATTTTTTTTCTTTTTTCTTTGACCTTGTTGCCTGTAAATGATCTCGTGTGACATGACATATGTGTTATATCTTACTTAATAACTTTGTAGTGGCGGTAACATAAAGTGTAAATTGTGACTGATTTCTTAAAATTCATCTTTGAATGCCAAACTTACTTGAACTCTATTTTGTATATACAAATCAATAATATAGAGTTTTGTTGATATGCATGTGTTTTTTTTATTTGACTGGCTTTGTAGTTAGGTTGCCAGGGTGGTTTGTTATAATCGGGGTGTGTGTTGCCAGGGAAATGAAATAATATGAATGGTCACCATGAATTATTTTGTATATGTTAAAAATGTTATGATTTTTATGTAAACAAAAAACAAAAAACAAAGAAAGTTAAATGAGTCATAATTTGGGTGACTAATAAAGTGTAAGCTTCTATATGCAGCTATGTAGTGTGCTTGAATCTGGTTATTGATAGGAGTTATGAAGGGTAGTGTAGACACCTGGGGCTAATTTGCATATGATGGTGCTTGACTAGACTACCCTCTCTTTGTTTGCTCATCATTTCAGTGGCGCAACTACAGGGCATGTGCCCCCACCCCATTGATGTATTGATGTCCATCCCCCCCACCTTCCCCTCTGGTGTCCCAATTTGAAATCTGGACTTTTGTGATTAAAATTAGATCTCAAGGGTCTTTCTCAGGATCCTTGCTGTTCCCAAAAGCGCCGCCTTCTTTAACAGATCTACCCTCACATGAGTTTCCCCAATGCTTTTGGAATGGTGCCCAGTGCTCCAACCTCCACAGGGACTACTTTCACTTTCAGCTGCCAAATCTTACGAAGTTCCCTGACCAGGTCTTGGTACTTTCGGATCTTTTCTACCTCCTTCGAAGCTACCCTTATATCACCTGGCACTGCTATGTCAATGAGATGACACATCTTCGTCGTCTTATCTAAGACTACAACATCCGGGCGCCTATGTACTATAACATGATCAGTCTGAATGTTAAAGTCCCAGAGGATCTTGACCTGGTCGGTCTCCACAACTTTCTCCGGAACATGTTCGTACCATTTCGCAGTCACTTGGACACCGTACTTTTTACACAGATCTCAGTGATCACCTTGGCCAACTTGTCATGTCTTCCTTTGTACTCATACTAAAATGGCTGACAATATGAAGTACAGTTTACTCTGCTTTATTACACATTCTACACATAGGAGAGACGTTTGCTTTCTCTATCCTTCCCTTCATTACATTTGTCCTTAGCGACTGGTCTTGCGCTGCAGTAATCAAGCCCTCTGTTTCCTTCTTCACCTCTCCTCTCCTTAACCAATTCCAGGACTCGCCACTTCTGTACATTTCATGAATCGGCCATGAAGCGGTTTGTTCCTCCAATTTTGTTGCCTTTCCTCTTTCATTACCATTTTGTACTCCTTCGGTCCAACTTCGCCTGCCCTTGCATACTTTTGCGCAGCTTTCAACAAGCTCTCCTCGGTCCTCCTGATATGGCAATGCAAACTCCTGCGCACTATGTTAACACTGTCCGCCACTTTTATTATAATTCATATTTCTGGTAATAAAACCAAGGATGCCTCACAGTTGAACTTAATCACTGTAGCTCGCAAGCCTGAGGAAACATGTAAACAAGGGTGCTTGCTATGTAAACCAGAACACCAGGGTTAACCCCTACTTTTCCAAGATAGGTGTTCTGAGTTCTTTTACCTGCACTACCAATCCTAGTACACAAGACCTATGTCTTAATGTCCCATTCGACAGTCAAAGTGTCTTTCTCAAGGACACAAGTGCCAAGACCCAGGACTGGAAGCCACACTCTGCTGATCAGAAACAGCAGAGCTCAAGTACAGTGCTCTTAACTGCTTGGCCACGACACATTATTTTCAGTGTTTTTTTAACTATTTTTTTTATTTACACACAGACAATGTATTTGTTTTTACCTCCATAGCAGTTTATCTCACATTAAACTACAAATGACAGAAAGAAAGTGCTGAAAAGGGGGCTTAAACGCAAACAGACACTACAGTAGTAAATCGGCAAAAGTGCACCCCCCTTTCCCCCCCCCCAACATTTTACCTTAGTTTTGATGCTGCATCATTTTCTCAATGGTGGGGCAGTCTTGTATGCAGCCTGGGGAAAGAAATCATTTTAACAAGACATCAATAGACACCTTTAGTATCGATTCACAAGCTTAAATGGAAGTTAGAACAAGACCTATGATTTAAGAGTTGTGCGTGTCACTCATACATGTTTGCATTGTTTGACCTCAGCGATTGGCAGCCTACACCTTGGTGTATTTTATCAGTTCACTGGCTCGATGGAGCTGCTCCTTTTAATTTAACTAGCAGGTTTAAAGGGTGTAGATACAATTGGTAAGAGGAAAAATATAAAGGTTCACAGATTTGCATGCAACTTGCATAGTATAAAGAGGGTCGTGGTGGCAAACTTTCCTTGAAATATTTTTGCTTGGAATGCTGTAGTTTTTTAGAAATGCGTATCACAATTAGTTTTGATCTTGCAAGTCCAAAACCCGAGTTTTTTGCTTCACTATTTTCTTGTGACTCAAATGACCGATAGAGCTAGAACTTTCACAGGTTTGTTAATGTTGGGTCACATAAGTGTTGATACTGGTCTTCAACAGTTACCAACTGTTATCCTTGTGCTTTAATGTTGTCAACATGAATATTGATCGTTTTGAGCTCACTTATTCTACCACAATACAATAACACTGTAAGTTAAGAACTAATGAAAACACAATCACTAATACATTGTTGATCTCATTAAATAGGAATTATTTATTACAACAGAAATACAACACTTGCATATATTCAGTTATTTAAATAACACAAAACTGATACCAGTTCTGTTCCAAGCAGAATCAAGTCAATTAAAAGTGAAAAGTTACATGGTTTAGGCCTACCGAATATAATTCTTTGGAAACCAGCCAAAGATTTAAAAAAAAATTAAAATTGATAACATTTAAAGGAGCGACTGTACTTGATATTAAAATGGATCTAAGTGATGTCTACATTAATTATGCTACAGGGAGGATAACAAAAAAAGGTTTAACCAAGATTTCTTTAAAATAAATACTTTACATTTTGATTTGTTTTCAATGATACGAATCGTGCCATTTACTCAAGTAGTCATTACCTCCAGAGGTCAGACAAAGTTCACACATAAAGGACAAGAAAACTAGAGTATGCTGTGCATTAAGCTGTCACACAGAAACTTGCCTCCAAATTAAAGTTGAGTCATTAAATGGACTTATGAAATATGTATGCAATTAAACATTTTGCCACATAGACTAAATGATGCCATGTGATGGATACAACATTTTCCTTTTTGTACAGATGGCAAGAAAATAAATAACTTTTGTTACAATTAGTTGAGTTTGCATTCCCTAAACTGGAAGTCTTTGAATGTTACAGAAATAGTTGCACTCTACACAGTTCAGTAACAGCTGTTGTGTGCTATACAGATCTGCTCTTCCACACCCAGTGCAATAATGTACACTAACCTTGGTTCATGACATTCTACAGAGTCAATGCAAATAGTTAATATCCATAACTATCCATGACTTTTTTGTGCCCTTGCACACTTTCCCATCTTCACATCTTCACATGATCAACACACGGTTACACTGCACTGTATACTTTACAAATGTCACTTAGGTAGCATGACGTCTTCATGATACCAATGGATACATTGTTATGCCAACTGGCATACAGCAGTTTATTATTCCAACTCTGCATTACGTATTTCAAACTCCAGACGTGGATGGTTTGCAATATTTGATCATGCATCTTACAGAGTTGTTATCTTGAAGTATGTTCTGGAATTTAGAAAGATTGTGTCATACAAGACATTGGAGACACTAGAGTCCCAGTTACTGTGTTTCTCATTGCAAGTAAAGCAAACAGTTCACCACTAACCTAAGAAAGTTGTACAGTAAATGCCAAACAACACAATGATTTTTTTGCAGCTTTTGACAAAAAATGTGGAACTAAAGAAAAAGGGCTTTCATAACTCTCTTGAAAAATAAGAGTTTTGATTCCTCTCTTTCGAAAAAAAAAAAAGAGATTTGTCCTTAAAAAGTAAACCGCATACTTTATTTAAACTGAGATGTTTGGTTATGTTTATATACATGCGTAGAGGTAATTCAAAGAGTTGCAACATTTGTAGCTTTAGCGTTCAATTGGTAGTTAAACACTTACTATCTGAAAATTGAGTCTGAAATATTAAAGAAAAAACAAATACTAAAAAAAAAAAAAGAGTAACTAACACAATTTTTAAAGTATTAATTGCAGAGAGACCAGTGGGAATTAATTGTTCTGTGGCGGGAAAAAACAAAACAAAAACAATTACAATGATCAACTTGGACTGTGTGTTATTTTGTCCGATTTGTCTAATATTGCAGAGAAGTTAATTATGGATGATCAATAATTAGCAATGACATACATGTGGTCATCCACATCTAGGAACTTGAAAAAGGTAATTAAAAAAAAAAATTTGGGTAAAGCAAGTTGCACAGATACACTTTGTTATACATAATTATTTTATGTAAACAACATGAAAATATTTTATCTACAACTATTAAAAATACAAAAAAATACATTTTACCTTGAAAGAAAAACAAATATGCCAGGACCGTTTTGGTACATCAACCATACACTAATTCCATTTCAGGCATTGGTTAATAATCAACTAGAATTGCACAGAAGGTTTTGTCATCAAAGAGTTCATTTGGGAAGTAGAGATAAAATGAACTAGTACTAATAATGAATTAAACCTGGCAGATACCCAACCATCGTACTCATGCTCTGTAAAAACCATCGTACTCATGCTCTGTAAAAACCTATGGAAGTCTCTTCAAATTTGACTCAAAACAGTTGATAACAAGCCTGACCAAGTGGGACTATTAACCAAATTAATATTACTTTCTAACCAGTGAAACAAGCTTGTAAAGTAATCACTGCTTTTTCACCCACTGTAAACAACACCTGAAGTTTGCCCCCCCCCCCCCCCCCCCCCCATAGCATGGTTGTCTTGGCTACAAATATGTCTGCACTCCCAATCTACTCATCTGCTAGACTAGACTGATTGACATGGAAAAATAATTCCTGACAAGGTTAAAACCTACTCACAACGTCACACCACAAGCCTGCCAAGAACCATGGTCAGATCCATGGAATCTTTACAGCACCTTAAAGAGAGAATTCCCTTCTTATTATGCCATCCTTGACTGCGGATGACAATTAACCTTTTGGACTTCAGATTAAAGGGGACAATATTACATTATTTACGTTATTATATTGCTGATTTAAGTATGGGTGGGGAATATAGGATATTTCTTATACTAGTATTTAATCACTCAGAGTTGGCATTATATTACACCATATGAGAATGTGTTTCTAATCGCTGTGTCGCCTTTTAAAAACTATAGCCCTTCGAAACTGAAATGATACACCTTTTTTATTAGTAATGTTTACCCGAGCACCTAGTGTTTGTAATTCTACAAACAATTATAATGCTGTACAATACAAGCACATCAGCGGATTCAGCGGTTCATACTTTATTTGGAGGGAAGGAAATTAATGTGGCAGGAACAGCACCTTCACATGTAATTCGTTGTTTAAAATAAGTACATCACAAACATATTTTTAAAGCTACAATGAAGCTAGCTGACATTAGTATGCCACTAGGTGAAATAGTATGAAGTTTGGTATAATGCTGGATGCATACCTTGTCTTTAAATAACCGCAATAATAATAAGGAATGTTGTTATGCGTTTACCTGACTCCCCTATGGATGAGCGATTGATGGCCCTTTGATGATGGCTGACATTATATTCATCTAGTCTTTCCTTGGTTCAACTGAATGATTTATGTGTCTACAGTGCTGATTTTTTTTCAAACTGATTGTTGATATCTGACTTCCTACAATCCATTGTTTTCCAAATTAAATACATTACTCCATCACACTGTATATAGTTTCAATATTTTATCCCGTGATTCGTCTTTCTTATTTTCAACACAAAATCTGTCCTTTATAAGTCAAAACAAATTGGGGCAGTGAAGGTGTTGTTAATTAAATATCTTTTAAAAAGCTTTTCTCAGAACCTTTCTTCTGAAGTTTTTTAATTTCATATCAAAATAATTTGCTGGGAAAAACAGTCCAAGATTAATGTTTGGTTAAATCCTGGTTCTTAGTAATCCACTGGTAGCTTCCCAACACCTAGATTTGAATTGCAAACTACATTTTCCCAGAAAATTTCTAAAATTATCTTAGAAAATTTCTTTCAATTTTCCCAGAAAACTTCAATAAATTTTCCCAGACAAGTTTTGAACTGCTACAGTTTCCAGTTGGATTATCACTTCATGTTTCACAAAAGTCAAATAGTTTATTTTTCAGACACAAATATTTGCTTGTACACAAACATGTCTGAATACAAAATAAGTTTCTTAGCAGCACAAATTGAGATAATTCTAGGGAAATGTGTAGTTTATTCGGCGGGCGTGAACTTAAAAATGGGTTATCTTAGATCACTTGAAAGCCTGTGATATTTTAAGAGCTTTTTGATAAACTTCCAAGAGCTCCTCATCCATTGCACTCACGAGTTCATCCCTTGTATAGCTGTCATCTTCAGCTAGATCAACACTTGGGGAATGTTCAACATCCACCGTCAAGGACTCAGTCTCCTCCACATGATATTGAAACTGTTGCTTAATTGTGGGTGTCCTGAGAGAAGGGGAGTCTAAAATTTCTAAAATATCCTCATTGCTTGAGCTGGAGTTGTCATGTTTGAGAGTTGCCAGTTCGGTGCCATTTAGAGGGGGTATTTGCATGGCCAGTTCTTGTGCCTGAGAGGTGGTGTAGATAGATTCCCATAGCTGTGTGACCCTAGAGTACTTCCCCCGAGAGTGGCGTTTGCTAATATTGCTGAAATGGAGTCTAGGTTGAACTCTGAGTTTGCAGGTTTCATACCGAGTGGATGAGCTTTCGGTGATGTTGCAGCAAGCCAAGTCCTGATCAATTCCTGAATCTCGTTTATTCTTCTCCCTTAATATCACATCTTTATCATGATCCCCAATGGCTGAATCTAAACTGCCACCACTCTTATTCTGTCCAGACTCATTGATCTCCAAGCCACTGTCTCCTCCACTATCCTTTGCCCGCCTCTTCAAGATCCCCTTTTTAACTGGCTCAGCTGTTTCATTCTGGTCTTTCTGTGGTCTACTGGTTGCTTTCTTTTCATCCAATAGACAAGTGGAATCAGAAGATGTGTTTTCTCTACCCGGACTATGTGAAGATCTTCTCTGTGTTTTCTTAAGGATGCTAGCAAGAGGCTTCTTAGCTGTTTCTTGTGGTGTGGTTGAGACCATAGGGTGGGTAGATTCCCACGATGACTTCACAGAATTTGAAAGGATCTCTGTTCGTCTAAGGCGGACGACATCTTGGCTTTTCCTGCGTGGATGTGAGCCTCTGTCCCTGACCCAGGGGTGGTTTATGATCCCCTCAATTGGGATTCGCTTCTTCGGGTCAACGGTCAGCATGCGATGAATTAAATCAGATGCATCTAAGAAAAACAAAACAAATCAATGTCCATCAATCAACAGGAGGAAGAGGAGGCCTGTTTGGGAGGATAGGGGGTGATGATGCTTTATCAATACTGAAACAGGAAATCATCGTTACAGGAATGCAGATAATTTTTGTTCCAAGTTTCTTCTTCCAATATCATTAAAGCATATATGTCACATTGGCAATTAATAAGACCTGTATCCATACTTGATGTGACCCAACATATACATGAAATAACAAACCTGTGAAAGTTTAAGCTCAATCGGTCATTGGAGTCACAAGAACTAAAAATGCTTTCACTGTTTTCAAACATTGAGATTTTATATGGAAATGAAATGTTTCCGTTTTTTTACCTGATAATTCTGGAGGTTCAACAAAGTCACCCTTAGCAATATGTGTCTTGAGTTGATTGAAATCAGCTCCATGGAATGGCATTGTCTTGTAAACCATGGCGTATAGAATCACACCAAGACTCCAGCAATCAATCTGGTTGGAAAGAAGACAAATACATTTAAACATTACACATGACAAAAACAGAATTACCCCCCCCACCTCTAGCATATAGACTGCCATCTCTAAGGTTAAACTCTCAGCCTGTGATAGATCTTCCTTTGACCTCAGTGAGGGCGCTGTTTGTAATAACGAGTCTCTTATCGTCTTGTGAGTAATCAAACCTTGGGTTGAATGGGTGCCCAGTTTTAGTTCATTGGTGTAGACAAGATGGCACGCTGTAACAATTCTCAACATAGCAGTATGCACAAGACTTGTACAGTCTGTACCAATTTCATTAACGCTTTTCATGATGCAACAGTATAGATTTTCCTGGTAATTTTCAGCAAAAAACCCGAGCCTATTTAACTTTTATACATTCATATTAAAGCAATTTTGCCTCTTCAGCTGAAACCATCATTCAATTTCCCTTTAAGGCAAGCAAATCTAGGTAGTGTCTATTCAATTAAACTTTTAAGGCGTTCCTTTTAGCCATGCAAAATTAGCATTCAGTTAGTAGAATAGGTGCAACTGGATGGAGATTTTTGTGAAAAGCTGCTGCGAATTTGAATGCTGTTGGAGTGGATTGATTATCTTTGTTACTCAAACAAAACAATTGCTTACACATAAAGTGAAATTGAATTACTATTTTGAGAAGCTTTCAATATCGCGCGAAACAGAATAACGCGGCGTTTAAATTAGCAAACAGTTCATGCATCAATCAGAATAGTGGTTCGGGGAAAGAATAATTTGTGCATTAACAGGGATTGTTGTCCTTGTGATGCTTATTCTTGGAATGAAATACTGGACTTCTGAGGTGACAAGTGGCCCACACTAGCCTGTTTATACAGCTACAGGTTGTGTTAAGGTAAAGTGACAGAGTGACGGACAGATTGCATTGTTCTGCTTGGAGCTGTGGTGTACGTGCTTAGATTGAATGACCACACAAACACAGAGATGATCTGCCAAGTCACTCTACTGGACACGAATCAATTCTTTGACAACACTATGCATACTTTCATTGCAAAAGAAACCATTTCAATATTCACAAAATGGTTACAAAAACTGTCAATGGGTGGGTAATAATTCTGAAGGCATGATTAGCAAATGTCTCACATATTTTACAGTATGGTTTTGACTCTTGATTTCTCTGCTAATGCCCAGTTTGCAAAATAACTTTTAAGAATAAAACACACTGTATCTTGTTGGGACAGAGTAAACAGCACCCAGAGTTAACACTCCCCGCAAAACAGGGCAACATTGTGGGTTTTTTTTATATTAGGTATGCTTGATAGTAATCCTACAGAAATGTAGAGGCAATTAACTGTTATAAAGGTGACTATCCCTACCTCTGGTCCATGGTAAGGGGAACCATTGATGATCTCTGGTGATGCGTAGAGTGGACTTCCACAGAAGGTGTCCAGCAACCTGCTGTGGTCAAACTTACTGGACAGGCCAAAGTCAGCAATCTGAAATGACATAAAGATTGGGTCGAATAAGTTTCAATCTGAAAGCTCAGTGATTTTACCAATCATCCAACGAAATATTTCCATCTAAAAGCTCACTGTTCATACCAGAACCAACTTTCCAAAGAAATATTTCTGTCTGAAGACTCTACTCTCAAAATTGGAAAAATATAATTTTGACATTTTGAAAATCACCGTTGCTTATTCTGATTGCAATAAAAATAAACCTGAATATGAATTGTGCACAAAATCTCTGACAAAGCATAAACCACTTTAATTTTTTAAAATTATAATTGGACCAACAAACTTTCACAGGTTTGGGTGTGTGACGTGGTCTACAACTTAAGGACAAGAACTTACTCTTCTAAAAACAAATGCTGTAGTTTCAGTTTAAACATCTACACCCCATGTTTATGTGAATTGTCTGTCATTTTGTTTGAGGTTTGAGGTTTGACATTCTGAAGTTGATAACAACATTTGACACTCATGGCAAGGATGCAGTTATTACTATCACTGCTACTGCCAGGAAAGCCACAACAGGAAGGACACCACCAAGAATGAGTGTGTGACTTCCGATGGTACCAGGGGATCAAAGAGGAAACTGACTCAAGTTGTCCTCATCCCAAGTAATTGAAGTTCCAACAGTCCAAGAAAAACCAGTCCAAGAAAAACCAGACCAAGAAAAACCAGACCAAGAAACTAAAGACCAATGCAAACCATATTTCCTTCTCAAGCCCAACTCAAGAATTTAGACATGAGTAAATATGAAGAACTAATACAGCGCATCCACAAGATGGTGATATAAAGTCACATGACTCACAAGTGCAGCTTTTGTGAATAGGCCAATGCATTTTCAAGAAAGACACAGAACTGAAAAATAAATTCTACTCAGCAAAAGTAGATACAGCACATGATGTTACCACAAGCCGGAAACCACATGATTTTTGAAATTGTTTATGTAGTTAAAACGTTTAATTCCATAAATTCTCCTGACGCACAGAACAAAAATTGGATTAAAAACACAATTTTCTTAAAGATGCATTTACAACCAACACCACACTTTTTAAAGATTGAAAACTGTTAATTTATCCCCCCCCCCCCACACCAACAGTCACAATACCACAACTATGGCATGTCTCTGAGCCCAGAACAGATCTAGAAACCAGAGAATATTTTTCATTTGAAAGTTGGTGGGAGGGGACATTCACAATGTAACTTAATACAACACTAAAAGACCTGCGAACCCCCCAGTGTAACCACAATACCTCTCCCTCCTATAGTGTCATTACCACTGAACTTCTGGGGAGAGATATTTTTGACTATTTTATGAGCCAGACGGACCCCCTGGGGGGGGTTTTGTGTGCCACTCACACCATCCAAGAATGCACAGCTATTGATGACTGTTCAGTAACTGATATCACATCCAGGTTTAACCCTTATTGTCACATTTCATCTTGTTAACTGCAACATAATAGGATTTGACATGACTGGAGGAGCCCCACAGGATGAGGTGAACAATTCATGCAATTTATTATACTTCATGATGATCAACAGCCATAGTGAAGACAGGACTCAGTTTCATCATAAAGAACTTTCTCTATGGTTTCATAGAGCTGCTTAAGCACAAAACAACTCTGCTTACCAGAAATGGTTACCAGACAAGGCATTTACTGTCTGTAACTGGTAACTCGTTTTTTTTTGTTTTTTTCCCAGCAGACATTTTGTAAAGCTGTTTGGAATTGGGTTCTGGTCACAAAATCAACAGAAAACTGCTTCAGGTTCAGAAATATATGTACCATAGAGATGGATCCAAACACTGTAAGCTCAGATGTTGAGTTTGCTTTGGTTGCGACATCTATCAGATATTCCAGAATGCTTTTATACCACCTGACCATCAGCTTTGTCCTGGTTAATATCTACACTTTCCAATCTTGAGACCCTGGCCTTATTTTCTTGAAGATTAATTTGATTGTAAGGATGACCAAATGCGAACTTTTGTCAACTTACATCCAGTAAGCAAATAGTAAATATCATCATCATCATCATTTAGCGGTCGCAACCGAGATCCCATTCACAATGTCATGCCAGAAGTTTTTATCAATCATCATGTTCGGAAAGTCCTCAATTTCAGACTCTGAAAAAGTAATACTACAGTCAACTTGATAAAGTTGCTACCAATGGCATACAATGTACATGTACCATGCTTCACATTAGACAGCATGTTGGCTTATGTCTACCTTGTGGTTTCTCAAAACAGTTCAAGGCTTTATGTTCACACAGGGTGGTTGCTCTTTCTCTATGCTCCGACACATTTCTCATTTAACCTTAATCCAGTCTGGTCCCTCTAAGCTGACTGTCTTAACATACAGCTGGTCACCTGCAGGTGCAAATGAGTATTGGATTGCAGACGTTCACAGTCAGGGTCAACAGCCCCATGCTGGTGTCAAAACACAGTGGTAACAGCGCCATGCTGGTGTCAAAACACAGAGTTACAATTCAAGATACAGTCAGGTTTGAGGACTCCAACTCCAATGGCATACCAGCCCCAGGAGTTGTGGCTATGGAGGTCTGACGCAAATACCAGCAGATGTGTCAAAAATCAAATGAAAACAGAACCTGATGAAAAATATTGTTCAATCTGGTGTGGTATAACTTGATATACATCCCCTCAGTTGTGATTTGTGGTTGAATTACACACAGCAGGTTCATCATACCTGGCAGATGTTTTATGATTGTTACTTGGAAATACCAACACTGCTATGAAAGACAAACACGTAGCGCTAAAAACTGACATAATTTTTTTCGGCTTGTAATGTTGTTTGTTTTATCAGTTTTGTTGTTGTTGTTTACAACAAAAGACTGCAGCTTTTAGAACTACCAACATCAGATTGGACCTACGATCAGGCCTACCTGTATCATATGTAGGCCCTTCATAGAGTACTAAACATGCAACTTTGTCACTGCAAACAAAGAAGTCTCTCCCAATTTTTGTACAGAGTTAATTTTTCTGTGGTATTAAAAATTACTCAGGATTGAGGGATACATGGATGTAATCATCACTGGACAATAGAGAAGCATGTACATGTACACGACTCAAGAGAGTTGGCTCAACACCAAATTAACCCTTTGATTTAGTAAAATATTTTATAATCTTAACAAAAAATATATTTTCAGTAAACCCCCCCGCCCCCCCCCCCCCCCCACCTTACCAGACATTCTAATAAATTGAATAATGTCCTTCAAGCAAGGTATTTGTATTCCTCAAAACCATAAACCAATCAGAACTGCTGACATCACACATTCCAGGCTGATAAAACTTGACAGAAGTTAAAAGACCTCTTCCATTCAAAGATAATGTGAAATGACAGGCTTGAGTAGACTATGAAGTGGGTCATTATTTTGATAATTGGGTAACAATCTTATATAAAATACCAGATCTGTCTGCAGGAGACCCTTACTCTAGGGGAAGATGACTTGAATGGAGACTATGAAGTTATGAACTGTGTCCTTCATAGGGTAACAACCCTGATATACAAGCTCTGTCTGTAGTGTAGGAGACCCTTACTGAGGGGGGGGGGGGGCAGGCTTGAAATGAGACTATGAAATGGGTCCACGGATAATAGAGAAATATTACATGTACTTTCCAATTCATGAAAAAGTATTCTAGCTGAACGAACCAATAATGACGAGTGGCGAAATAGTTATGAAACAGAATTTTCAGTAAAATGAACATCATGGTTGACTGGTTGTGATATGCCAACATAAATTTTTTGCATTTTGGGTTTTTTTTTATGGAGAGGTGTCAGCAGAAAGTTATAAAAGTAAAGACCATCAAGTGAATTACACAAGTTACGCAAGAAGAAATGTTTCACATGTAATAACAGGAAAAAAAGAAAAACCAAACTGAGTTCCCACCCTGCATGTTTTGTCAGGAAGTACGGGTGTCAGTACAATGTAAATACAACATCTATCTATCGGGCAGCCATAAAATATCCACAGGAACTGGCTGCACTTCCTGATTTCAATGACAAAGCTTGAGACATTGTGGTTGACTTCCAACCATAGAGAGACCCTCAACCTAAAGAGTTTCCTGACATGGTCCATGACCTGGCATATTGAGTCAATATGTGTCTGCAGTAGATGCTGGAATGTGTGTCCAATTAAAGAGGTTAATTTGTATGAAATACAACTGGGGAAAGAGCAACACTGGTTCAATCTCACAGTCCCTTGTGAAATAATGTCAACCAATTCAGGAAACACCATGTGTACGAACTAGCTGCTTCCTGCTCTTTTGACTCACTCTAGGATTTGACTATGGAAGACTTTCAGTGGGTACACTGAAAGTGTTTGAAACTTGTGTCAATAATCCAGTATTCTTTAATTCAGTCTCATACTTGAACAAGTTGGCACTGCATGCATGAGTGTATAAGATGATATCATATTGAAGTGTGGAATATCCATTAATGCATTCTTCATTGCACACAGTATAGAATACAGAGAACACCAAGTACATCAGTATCTGCACCAGTCAGCCGTAAGGCAATTTTTAGTTTCAGCT
The DNA here is from genome assembly GCA_037783415.1 of Leptasterias polaris. Classification (NCBI taxonomy): domain Eukaryota; kingdom Metazoa; phylum Echinodermata; class Asteroidea; order Forcipulatida; family Asteriidae; genus Leptasterias; species Leptasterias polaris. The sequence goes on from JAZGTN010000098.1 coordinate 1,575,729, forward strand.
TCGCCATCTGTCACTCCGATCAATTTTCCGTACTCCCATGTTAAATAGTATTGATATTCTTTGTGTATTGCTTCAATTCAATAGAGGGTGTGCATTGCATTACGATTGACGATTGAGCTATGCACTGTCGCAGTTCTTTTCGTCTGAACAGTGCCCCCCAATTATTGATACTCGGAGATTAGGCTGAACATCTGACACAGTCTGTCTACATTTCATAAATGATGCCAGACACCAGCCATCCAAATCGTCACACAACTACCATTGGTTAATAATAGACACGTACCTTTGTCATTACTGAAATACCAGCTATCCACCCCTTGCACAATCAGCCATTTGCGTGTAGAGTCTCAAATCGGGGACAGCAGTGAATAGAAGCATTATATAACTCTGTATTGTCACAGTAATGTAACAACACTTTCATCCAAACAGATACATGAATACAATGCAAATGAAGCATGAAGTTGAGGCTCCACACGCGGATGGCGGATCCGTGCAAGTAGCAAATACCCAAAATGAATGTGCAAACAGCATTACTTGCCCCCATGAAACCACTCAATTTTAACACCAATGCGTCTCTTTATTCAAAGAAAAAGAAACACAGGGAAACAGTCTACATGTAATAGTAATACCATGGTATTTACTGACCTTGACTTTGAAGTCCCTATCTAGTAAGATATTCTCCAACTTCAAGTCTCTGTGCACAATGTTGTTCTGTAAAATAAACCACGGATAAACAAGCACAACATTACATTTTGAGCATTTTCTGTATACTATAATAGACCATGTTACCTTTGTTTACAGAGTGGTGATCTTGTACATTCTAAAGCGTTTCCTGCCGGGCAAAATACTACACAGGCTATATGGGAAAATTTACATGTTGTGTCATAATTTTCACATAAATTCAAAATTTACAAAAGCAACAGCTGTACAGCTTTTGAGATGTCCCCCCTTTCTTCATATCAAAAGTTGAGAAAAATCAGACAGTGCAATCACCATAAAACATAAGATTTGTTGTTTTCTTCCATTGAGCTGTGTACAAACTGTGCCTGCAGGAAGTCCAGGCTCTGTGGCTCTTTTGTAAACATGTGATGTCACAGGTCACATCGTCTATAGAGGTTGTTGTTTGAGTTGACACCATCAAGAAAGAGTAGCTATTCATAAATGCTTCTTTTATGGCAATTTCATATCAACAAGATTCGTTTTCTTAACTTTTAATCATTTCCTATGTTTCTCAATTTGACTCAGAAGCCACAGTATAAGTTCAGGAAGAACATTTGACATTGTCCTCACCTTATGTATGTAATGTACAGCTGATACAATCTGTTGGAATAGCTCTTTAGTTTGCTGTACTGTCAGTTTGGAATCGTTGATGACATCATAGAGTTCTCCACCGCTAGCATGTTCCATCACCATCACTATCTTATCTCTGCTCTCAAAAACTGTCAACAAGAAGAAATAAAATAACATTTACTGCAATGACAACATCTTTATGTATTAAAGAGTGCCCCAAACTTTAAGCTAATGAACCAAACTTTCTAGCTGTCAGACAGTATTTACAGGTTGAAATTTAATAATCTGTTTATGTCAGGTAAATGTTTTCAAAACAAACTGAACTGTTGAATGTGTTTCTTTATATTACATTATGTCCACAGTACAGGTATGTTGTAGAAACTTGTCAGATTCCTACCATGGTTAATTTTGTCTGATCAAGAATTGGTTTCAAAAGATAAGACTATTTTGTACTGGAACTGGAATTTAACAAATCTCTGGAAATAACAGACCAATACAAATTGACATTCCTATAGTTCTTGCTCTTTATAGAAACACTAGGTAGTAACATAGCAACAGACCAGACAGTTCAATTGCAGGGTTATAAATGACCAAATCAGATGGATGGTTAACCATGAGATAAACAACACAGTGTGTACACAGCAATTATTTGAATATCAATCCAGGGGTTGTTGTTTTGATCTACAGGTTTCTAAAAAGAATGCCTTAAGATTATATATAAGATGTCCTTGTAGGAATACACAACATTTGTTATTCTCAGAAAGTCATGACGTTGGTGTAGACTCAATCTGCAGTGGGTCCATGTGGCGTGTCGTGGCCGAGCGGTCTAGGTCACCGGACCTAAGCTCTGGTGTTTTCAGCAGCAGAGTGTGGGTTCGATACCCGGTCATGACACTTGTGCCCCTGAGCAAGGCACTTAACCATAATTGCTTCGAAAAAGTTGGGAAGGTAGTGCATTCTGCTCTACCAGACAGGCATCCTAGTGGATGATACCCATGCCTACATCCTTAAGGACTGTGAAGGGGGTAACCCTGTTTCAGCCCCAGGAGTAGGAGGCAACGTGCCCCTGGTGTCAATTGATTTGGGTCGATGGCCCAAATCAGTTATGTGTAGCCCTCACCTTGAGTGGCCGTCCGTGGCCTTGTGAGTTGGGCGACATCTCATAAAAAAAAAAAAAAAAAATGATCCCTCCCCATGCCATAAACTACCAGGGTCCCCACAATGACGCCAACCCACACATGGCACAATTCCTTGTAATGTAAGCATTGCGTGTTAATAATGTGTACACAGACTCGCAGTTCAAATATTATTGTGTACATAGTCCATTAGGACTAGGAGCATGTACTGCGAACAATTGTTAATAAATAACCCAGCAGAGTATACATGTCCTTCAACTTTATTTGAAACTTTATTTCTTTGGTAACTTAAGGGCAGAAACGTGTTTTGTGCTGTCACAGGAATAATCTTATAAAATTGATTATAACTTCACCATCTTTTTACAATTTTTGAAAAAGGGTACTGACTGGAAGTTAAACCTTTCAAACTCTTTATGACCAAATTTATAGATGTTTTGATCAATATGTTTGAAGATGCCACATTTTTTCACACAAAAGTCAAAGTCCACTTCTCTCAAAGACTAAATTCGCAATTTTATTAAATCAGTGCAGTTACGAGTCTCAGTTACTGTGCAGTTACTTCGGGGTTAATACTCCTTTATCACACAGCCCAGCTGGTCTCAAACAGCCGTTTAAAACATTGATACCACTGTTATATTCCGTTATTACATTCCTGTTAACATCCCCCTTTGACTTTTGTAACAATGCAGTATGGTTGGGTTGGCTAAACTACCAACAATAGTCAACCAGCCTTGGTCTCTGAAGAAAAGCCAATAATACACGATTGAAGCATAAACTGTATGAAACAAAGCTTTTACCAATAAGATGTACTGTCAATTTACTAAGAAAAATAGTGTCCCCTTAGATGTGTGCAGAATGTGCATTATAATTAGTATCAATGTCTGTATTCTGTACATTCAGCTTGATAGTGAAACAGATTAGAACAGATTAAATCTCATACACTATTGATCATAGTCAGGCCATAAGCCAAGAATGTATTGTATTTAACCAGGGTTTAAAAGTAAATGACATGACTGACTGGGCTTAACTCCTTTCCAATGAATTGACACAATTATGGACCCCCCTTATTAAAGTACTTCATGGAAAGCACATTACACACACACACACAACAAGTGTGTAACAGCCTGCAATCATGGACCCTCCTTTGTTCAACTCTTTGTGATAGCAATGGTGGACCACAATGCTTTCCTTTGTGACTGATAGCAACCGTGGACCTATTGTCCTCTTTTGTTATAGGTCCCTGGTTTGAATGTGGATACCTACCCACCCACACACCCACCCTCTCGTGTTTATGGTGTCAACCGAGGACTTCTCTTTGTTCTCCCATTGTTTGGACATAGTTTTTTTTTTGAGACGTCCCCATTGGTTTTGTACACGAAATCGAATCGAGGACGTCCTCGGTGTGACTTTTTCCCGGATCCCTTTTGTTAAAACCTTCTCCAAGTCCTCAGTTTGAATGCGTGGACATGTTCATACACACCCACACCCACACCCACACACAAGGATTCTGTAATGTGTTGATGTTTATTGTTCATGTTTACTGCACTCATTACGAAAACAAACAAACAAACAAACAATTCTTAGTAACGCATTCATTCTTCTGATCCCATTGGCATCCAGTAAGGTTGACAAGATCCCAGCAACTGTTTTAATCTTTTTGTAACTTTAAAATCAACCCAACTATTTTAATCCTAATTCCAAAAGAAAATCAACCAACCAAAATTGATAGCTTATAATGATTAAATTTATAAATAGGGGATATATCTGTTTGTGGACACAGGAATTTGTCTAAAGATGAATACATATCATAAACAGGGGGGGGGGGGGGGGTTAATTTATAAATTATTTAACTGAAGAATACATTCAAACAATTTTTCTAATTCCAATAACATCTTAATTCATCTACTAACTCAAGAATTACAAACGATTTAACACAATCCACATGCATTGCATTTTTATCCATAAGAATGATTTTCCTTGTATATAGCAGAGCAAAATACTACACAAAATGTCTCATTTGCTCCTCAAAAACCATAAGTTTCTACACAATAACTAGCATTCAGTGTGCACAATAAAATGTTTAGTCTAAAATATTTTGCTATACAAAATTGCTGGATGTCATGTTTCCCTGCTTCCTGTAAAACTGTAGTAGGGCCTATGCACACTTTTATGGGGCATGACCTAGATATTTATTAATTTGTTACATTAGCATTTTATATCATGCTGCTTGATCACTGGTTGCTAAGAATTGGTCAAAGAACAGATATTCAATCATCTTCAAAACAGATGCAGAATGGTCCATAGCATAGTTAAAGGAATAAACTACAACTCTTTCCGAGACACGGTGTGCGTAAGTTATAGTGCAGTCACATCTGTGACTCTTCCAAGAAAAGATTCTTCCCATACATGTAGAGCTATAAATAGTCATGGTATCATCATGATGACAAGATATGCCTCCACCAGGTTTATCTTCCAAGTGAATTCTTTTACGCAGACTAAAAATACATTTCTCAGATTCACGAGTACCTGTATTTTTAGACAAGGTATTGGGATTTGTTTGTTGCTTTGGGTTTTTTCCATGTGGGTTTGAACCCAGATGCTTTTCATTGGCTACCGATTAGAGAACGAATTCATTTTAAGATTGCTCTTCTTGTTTTTAAAGGCTTGAACAAAACTACTCCACGATATATTTCCACTTATACTGTCACATTACACTCTACCATGATTTCTTCGGTCCACACTTGACAATGACATCACTCACTTGAATGTTCCCCAAGCAAACAAAGTTCTAGGTAAAAAAGCTTTCAGTGTAGCTGGGCCAATGATTTGGAACAATCTTCCTACTGTCATTAGGGAATCTGTTACTTTATCTACATTTCGTAAAGTTCTAAAGACTCACCTTTTTCCATGTTAATTGCTTTTATGTGCGCTATGATCTTGATGGAATAGCGCCTTTTATAAATGTTAATTGTTATGTTATGTTAAAGGTTTCTTATTAATCCTTGATAATATAAACAGCGTATCCATATAGGAATACTGAGTAACAAGAACACAGACTGGTGAGTGCTAACTGCTAAGAAGTTCTGTAAAATATGTTCCCTGACATTTGAAAACTATTTCTACCATCCGTATAGTGGCTTATTGGTTTGTTTTACTTAGAATTGTAGTTAGCTTTTTCAAGTAAATGCAAATTTAAGTAATGCGTCTTAAATGATCTCGGTTGTTCACCAGGAAACAATTGGAGTACATAAGAATTTTCCTATGCTTTGCAAAAAACCTAAGTATTAGTTATATAAATAACCTCATAGTCACTGTATATTGCAAATGAAACAATTATTGTAAGTTTACTCCAAGTCTGCCTGTCCTTGCAAACAAATTTGTGCTTCAGATATTTCAAAATAAGAAAAAACTAATTTGCAAATTCCAAACAGTAAAGAATTTCTGAAATCAGTAGAAATAGAGATTTCCAGTGTTCAATCCTTTTTCAACACTTAACAATGCAAGTTTTAGGGTTGTGTGTTAATGCTTCCATTCTATTGTTATTACTCTTGGTTTATTCACACCATTGCAGCCCAGAGGCTGAATTGCACAGTGGTTTAACCTTACAGTAAGTAAAAAGCTACAATACACAGAAGGTAATTAAAAAGTTACATCTAGTCAATAACAACTTTTAAACGCAAAAGAGAGCTGGCGATGTAAATCAAGCGCCATGAGCGCCTGCATTGGCGGATACCGGCGCTATATAAGACTTCGATTATTATTATTATTATTATTATTATTTATAACAAAAATAATAATGTGTTACTTTGTTGGGCTGTGGCTCCTTTATTATTCCTGACCTTGTTTTTCACTCTCTGGTTCATTGACGACAACTCATTCCACACCAGAATAACTCTAATCATTTCCATCAAAGCAAGCCCCCAAAGCTATTGATAGAAACTTCCGGTACCCGCTATTGATATCTATGAAACTATGTACAACAACATGAATCCTATGTGCATAGATTCTAAGTGTGTCATACTTAGTCGGAGGATAATTTAAAATGGGAGACAAAGGAAAGTCATACCTAAACGTGTATGCGTTTAAACTGGAACTTTTACTTCGTTGGACGATATCTGCCCCAGCCAATTCAACCAAAATGATCACATCAGTTCACTCCAAACTAACAACTCGTGCTGATGAAAGGCACCTGATGCAACGCCCAAAAGCCCATGATTCTTCTCGGTTTGACCTTTTTTGTTAGCTAAGTCTTTTTTTAACAATGGAGGGAGTCGTTTGTTTGTGTCTGCATGTACTGATTTAGATAATGTCAAGGTTGATGTGGTTTCTCATTTCCGAAGTTATTGTCAAGTAAACAATACTTGGTTATAAGCATGAAGAAAATTGCATGAGATGTTGTCTTTTGAGATTGAGTATCACATGATGCTGTTTACAGTTGGTGTATTTGTTGTGACATCAAATCACAAAACAGGGAGTATCCAGGTGTTATTCCAAGATGATTTTGAAATGAATGGGTTATGTTGGGTAATTTTTCAAACTTGATGTGGTCCAGTGGACAAGATTCAATGACTGGGCAGACTCAACAAATGGATTTATACACATGACAACAGCAAAACCGGAAATCTCTTCTCTTTGTATGATTTTCCTGACAGGAAATGCATGCCTTTAAGAATTTATAGCAATTGCTTTTACAATTTAGAATAGCGCATGTCAATGTGTTAAAATCTGTCTCAACTCCACAAGTCCTCTAGTGCTCAGAGTAGATCCAAATCTTTGTCTTGTATAAAATATGGCATTTCCAGAGTTCTTTGAGTTCTGGATCTTTAGGGAAAGTGACACCATGGTGATACACTTGTGAATGTGACGTGAGCACTTAAATATTTGTGACGTTATATGACGTTAATTCTTTTATGGTGTTACAGACAGGTACCTACTAGAAGCCACAAAGGACATCATCTTAAGATATTCTTGAAAACAACTTTATTGTTCGTGTACATTCCCCAAGTATAAAGAAAGTTCCAGTTGTAAAGCTGTTTAAATCAGCTAAACAATACAGGATCCGGTTCAAAGCTTTTGATTAGGACAGTTACAAATACCATATGTCCTGCTCACTCTTTACAAGACACACTGCTTTATGTCAGACTGGTGGAGACTAGCATACCTCTGTACAACCAGAGCCTCAATGATAAAGCAGGATCTTGTTGGTGAAATCACTGTGCCTTGACATCACATGTTTCCTAACTGCAAAGGTAGCCTATACTTTGACTATGTTCAGTCAGTGAGTAAAGATGGACCCAAAACAGATCAACTTTTAGAATAGACGCTCAACCGCAAACCTCTTTGTTTGTGGGGAGTGGTTGGATCCAGCTCTTTTAAAAGTAATGATTGCATGGTATGTGTCAGCTGGGTGGACTGGGGTTGATCTTCCTTCCTCCATGGGTGATGGAACAATGAGAAGTAAATCAGGTGATCTTCTCTCAGTCGTTTCAAAGCATGATGCACGATGTATACAAAATTGTCTAACAACAGTCATCTGAGTGTAAGTTCACCATGTATCTAGGCCTAAATAAATAGGACCACCGTGGTAAACTCCCAAACCTACCAGGTTGGTGCCAATAGTTCCAACTGTCAGCTTGGATAGCATGATATGCATACCAATCTGTACTATTGTTTTGTATGCACAATTAAGAAACAATGAAAGGTCATAAAAGTGTTGCCCATAGCTGGGCCTTTGGTAAGGCATTGTGGACAAGCAAAGACACTGGATATCTGTAATTGGATGTAAAAACTACGATGATTTTCTTCATATTGTACTGCCTAAATGCATCCCTCATTAAAAGAGTAGTGATGAAAGTTTGTGTCTGTTCTGTTGCAATGGTTTTTATCAGCAGCAGCCATTCCTGTTTAATAAATAAAACTACCACCTTCCCATTCTTGCAGACTCTGGGAGTGCCAGTCCAGTTCAACTGTAATAAATTAATGGGCCCCTGTGGGCAAGAAACCTGCTGGCATTTTATTAGCTGTAGATTTATTATCAAGACATTCCCATTTCCACCTTCATCCCATGATAAATCCTCCCAACAAAGAACCAGTGTGACCAAAAAAATCCCCCCAAATTTCCACTGAGTGGAAACCACTGTTCTGGTAGACTCTGCATAACTTCCCTGAGTGGGACCAAAAAACCACAAGAACAACAAATGAGGATATCAAGAAAGGAAGTAAGAACTGTCAGGGGAGTACACATTGCTCCAGGGAAGAGCCATAAATTTGGTTAAATGCCAAGCAGCAATATTGGCAAATAATCCAGTGGATAGAAATGGCCTCGAAAAATCCAGTGGCTATAGAAATGGCCTTGTATTTCCATATAATATTGAAAGTTTCAATCTGGCAGTTCAATGGTAAATAGGCCTTCTGATTTTCTTTATAATATCGAGTCAGATTTAGAATAAAGTTAAGGTCATGCTTAGGGATGCTGCCATGAGTGCAACATCATACAACACCAGTTTACAACAGCGAATTATATTTTCTCAACATAGGCCTATTATCGGACATTCTTTGTTTTAAACAGTCAAAGACTACTGTTCAGTATCTGTGCAAAAACATTTTGACAAGCACTTCTTCCCTGATGCTGGTCAAGTTTACACAAAGAGCCTCTGATTTTTGATAAATATATAAAACACCTGATTTCAAAGAAACACTTTTCATTTATTATCACCAAATTTACAATTTACATCAGATATGGAGATCCCAATGATTACAATGTTAGCCAGAGCGATGTCTGGGCATCTTTTGGTCACCTTTTGGTCACCATGTTTCCAATGTGGACACCCTTCTAAATTCTTACTCTGTCATTTTTTGTAAGAGAATTGAAAGCTTTTTATCAGCAAATTTATGATCCTGGCTGATGATACAAGTATATGAACATTGCCAATAATGCTAGAACTTATTATACATGCCTTTATATTTGTTAATAAAAATACACATTTTGTTTGTACATCATTATTATTTAATGTGGTAATTGTCCTTGGCGGCCTCTTGCCACAACTACAACCAGTCCTTGATGAGGATAAAACTTCCCTCACTTGAGATCAAATAAATGTGTTTCTCAGAGCAACAGCTGGCACAAATTTTGGCCACCACAGGTGAAATAAAAACTGCATGACTGGCTTCATTATCACAAGAACCACATGTGCAATAAAAGCTGGAACTGCTTGGGAAGTCTTGCAGTAGGTGGTATATTGTTTTGATTAATAATGACGCAAAGTTATTATTGAAGCATAATGGTAAAAATGAAACCCTAATTCTACCATCTGTTCACACAATATCAAGTTTTAAAAGAAATGATTCTGAAATAATAATTTCCTATTAAAATTTTATGAACATCTCCATTGCTAAAATAGCTTACTTTTGCAAAACTTGATGTGACACAAAAGTCATCAATCTCCAACCCCAATAATAAATAATTTAATAGCTTCCTAAGGACCACCTAAACACTAAACATTCATTTCCTCTATATTTTGGGGTCCCCGCTATAATAACAACATTCCTGTGCTATGATTAGATGAACCCAATGTCACCCCAAAGTACTAGCAGGGTAGTCAAGAGGCAAAACCACCAACAGGGTACATGTCCCTGAGGAATGATGTTGCCAACCAAAACTGTGGGTTCCTCAAAGGTGATTCATCATTCAAGACAAGGGACCTCAAGCCTCCTTGCAAGTACTGTACATGTACATGTAACAGTGTAATGCCTTGAGGTTTCAAAAAGAAACCATCAAATTCTTGAAATTTTACCAAGACTTGCTTGGTTTTACTTCTTCTGCTTATGGGAATTCCTTCCTCTATGATCTGATTAAAATTGGTTAAAATCCCGCTCTAGTAAATTTATCTTTGTTCAACCCAAAATCATCTGATCCAAGTTGGAAATTCAAAAATATTATCATGATGAATAACTTAATCTACATGCAAAATGCAAAGGTTTTTAAAGTCATCAACATTTCAGCAAATGCAGCCTGTAGGCCTGTGGGAGAGTAAAGTTCTTTCCTGTTTAAACAATGGTTGTGTACATAAGGTGTATGTATGTCTGTCGGTAACATGGTGCAAGGACCAATGCATGACTTCAAACAATTCATTCTTACCTTCCTACCCGATAGAGTATATTTACACATGATTTTTTAATGATACCACCATCATTTATAGGGTACCATTTTTCATTTAGCTAATATTTGCAGACGTGACAGCACAATGTGCCACTTCGATCCAGTGCAGTATGCTGGCATTGTTGGAATGTTTGTCAAGTTTAGATTTTGTTAACATAAAAGGTGTTGTTATTTTCATTTCAAAGTCCAGTGTCATTTATTATTATTAAGGTTTCTGGGCCGCGTTTCACAATAACGGCCAGGGTATTGTTAAGGTGTATAGAGGCCTGCTGTGTACCATACTATTTGCATGATACAATACTAGGGGAACACCCTTTTATTGTACACACACATTGCTGTATTCACAGCTCAAGAATGTTAGTGTGTCTATTGAAATTTCACATTTTTGCCATTATGTATCCTGCCACTAAAAATTACTACTTTCATTTTGATATTGCTAACCGCAGGAAACTTATACAATTCAAAAATAAACACTGTTAAATTCAACTCATAACCTTTAGGCCCTATTCTGGTGCAGAATTACAAAACCATACATTTATTGTCAATCATTGCACTATGTGTCAATTCACACACCATTCATGTTGCATGATAATAAAACAAAATGTACATGACACAGAAAAAGCATGAACAATTATCAAAAACTTTAAAAAATCAGAATATATTTTACTCTTAAAAAAAATGTTTGTTATAAAATATCTGGGAGGAGATGTTAACCTTGTATGAACATTATCTGTCATTTCACCTGGATTAGGGGGGGGGGGGGGGGGGGGGTAATGCATGATTAGGATCTATTGATAGGGATTAACAAAAGGATGCAAGTAACAGTTAAACCCCCAAGTCTTCCAGTGGGAAACCCCCCTATTAAATCATTGCTTAAATGTACATGGAAATACCCAATACTGATTTAGGTTATAATTATATGGAGAAATGTATTAAGCCCTGATGTCTACAGACTGATTGTGAATATTAGGGAATTTTCAGGGGGAATTTTCAGTGGGGATATGCAGCATTACCAAATGTTGATAAAAATTTCATGACCTATCAATTATGTTTTAACTTTGATTTTTATATATTTAAGTTACACGATTCAGTACAGATATGCAGAAACTGAAGGCAAGAAAAGAAACCTTCTCTGCACATAAGCCATGTCAAAACTGAACACTACAATAATATAGCAAAGCCCATTGGGTACAAAAATGTACACAATGATTTCTTTAAATGCAGTTTATTTTTACTTTGGTAACACACACTTCCACTCCTGGCATACTTCATCCCAAAAACACAAAATAAGCCTTTTCTATTGACACACCAGGTTGTAGGAATTCCCCCTACCAATCTGGTTAAAAAGTCCTATTTTATTCTTGAAAATAAAGTGTTGAATCAAATCCCAATGAACCATAAAGCCTTGAGGCAATTGTACAGTGTCCCGGGTCAGGAACATGCGTCACGCACATTGTCTGATTTGTCAACAGCTTTCAAAATAGTTCACTTCAGCTAGCAATAGTGGCTTTCATCAGAAAAAAAAAATCTAATTAAAGAAATTTGATCACTCTCAAAAGAAGATTCTTATTATGGGAACTGCTGATCCATAGAAATTGAAATATTTACTAAAAACAAATTTAACTTGATCCAAGTGATAACTACTTCATCAAGTTCCACAATGTGTTACATAACTCTAAGGACATGCTTGGAACCTCCCCCCCCCCCCCCTTCCTTAAATGCCGGGGGGGGGGGGGGGCCTAATGATTGGGAAGGTTTTGTAAGTCTCACCTTCTGTCACTTTGATGATATGAGGATGTTGCAACAGTGACATGACTTCAATCTCATGTCTTAGACGTCTCAGATCAGCTGCATTGTCAACCTTACTCTTGGGTATGCACTTGACAGCAACCTGATAGAAATAGACAATCAAGACTTCAAAATCTGTGCCTCGGATTTCCTTTTTATTTTATTTAGTTTACATTACGCTCCAGTGCCAGCCATTTCGAGGGTGATACAATAAAACATACCAGTAAGAAAATTACTCAAGAAAAAGTTAAAGCAAAAATACACCAGGAAAAATACACCAGGAAAAATAAGAACAATTTGAATCAACAAAAGCCTGAAGACAAAAAAGGGTGCATGAAATGAACACCACAATACTGTCCAAAAATATAGGCCCTACAAACTTACAGACAATAGCAAAAGTACACACTAAAATTTAAACCATGCTAAAACCAAAAGATTTAAAACTCAATGCATCACCAAATGCTTTCCTAAAAAGGAATGTTTTAAGATGGGATTTTAAAAATACTTGCGAGTGCAGTTTACGAATTTAAGGCACATACTGTGATTCGCAAAAATGTTCCTCAAGTATTCTGTGGAAAGTGAATTTTTGGTTTTTATAGTTTAAACTTGATAAATTTCACTCAAACCGAATTTTCCCCATTTGAAAATGAGATAAAAAATATCCGAATAATCATACCAATTGACAAACCCTCAAAAATATAAATACATGAAAATTCAACCCTAACATTGAGCAATAACTTTGATAGTGAAAACACAGGATTATTTCGTCACAGTGAGTTGTTAATTCAAGGGAGCCTTTTCTGTTTAAATTATGGATCTGTGATAATTCACACAGTATCAATTTCAAACTGACCACAGAATACTGGACTGATTTACAAAAGAACATTGATTTTATCTCAGTACTTCTGAATGAAAGTAATCAATTCAGCTTGTACACAGAATAACCTTCAATCAGTGCTATGTTTGCTATGGGAGTGCATGTGGTTTAGTTAGGCTCCCATTGTTCTGTTGAGGCCATTTGGAAGGACAGTGTTGTGTGTTAAATCCCATTGGCACCTGTGTCTTAATAAATGCAAAGGTCTCTTAGCACAGGTGTGGCTGTCTGGAGTCTTGGTCCTCCCATAGAGAAAGGACCACGGATACTGGAATGACTGGAATGTCTGAAGTAGGACAGTAATTGACAGGTGAGGGGCAGACACCAATAAAGCTTTCTTCACATCCTGTTTATTGTTGGAAATGAAGGAGGTTTGAATAAGGAGGACTTTTTCGTGTAGGGCCATCACAGATGATTTATCACACTTGATGAATTTACAAACACTTGGGAAGGGGCATTACAAAATTATTAGTTGTTTGTTTTGCCTGTGCAAAATGCTTAGTAATGTCTTTCCTGCATTACTTGATAAATTAACAAACAGTTGGCAAGGGGCATTACATAATTAGTTGTATGCTTTGACTCATCTATGGGTAGTGCAAAATGCTTAATAATGTCTTTCTTGCATCATGCTCGCATCAACAACATCTCCATGGTTCCCAAGATGCAGAAGGGCATAGCAGAAGAAAAAGTCACGAGTATGAGAACATTTTGAAGAGATAGGATGGATGCCTGAAGTCAAATAATATTTAGCACAGTCATTATGTCAGAATACAATTGATCTTAGTAATTCTTAAATGAGGAATGAAGTTGCCAACATCGACAAAAACCCTAGCGACTAGCGTTAACTTTAATACAATAAAAAAAAAATCTTTTAAATTTGCATTGAGTTAGTCGCAATGAATTTTCTGTCGCAATCATCCATCCAGTGTTTATGATCAATTCAACTTAATGTTGCTTGAAATTTCAGTGCAACAGTTATACAGAAAGATCAATATCTATACAAAAAATAATTTCCTAATGAAGAAAAATGAAAAGTAAATGTGATAAATTACCTCTTCCCTTGTGTCCAGCTGGACAGCCAGCTTCACTTTCCCGTAAGTGCCACTTCCAAGTGTTCTTACAAACTCAAACCGGTGGCTGAGTTTGTGTCTATGGCGATGCCTGACTGCTGCTGATGAGGCACTTTTCTTAGAGTGAGTTGTTGAGGATGCAGGAGATGAGATGGATGATGCAGTTCTTGGGGATGAATGCTCTCCATCAGACCCCGAGGATATGTCAGAAGATGCACATCCATCTGACCCAGCCATTTTTATGGAGTGGAATGTAAGCTTCAATTTAAAGCTGGATCAACTAAGACAAAGAATGATTCTGATATTCTGACAATTGTTCTCCAACCAATCGTGCACATTCAGAAAATAGTTCTAACTGGTCCTCCAATCACATGTGTAGCTGTTGTGTCCACCACCACACGAAGTGATACAATTAACCGTATTTCTATTATTGTTAAGGTAGGCCTATAGAATTATTCAAAATTAAATTCATTGCTGTGAATCACTCAGGGTTTTTTTTAGTGGTTGACCAGGATCTAGTAGAATTGTAGCGTCTGGTCATCAGGCTTGTCGTAGACGTAACTGTTGAATTCAGTAGCAGGCAGAGCAATCATTTGAACATCACAGCTTATAATCCGTCTCTCTTGTTAGTTGTGGTGTCTGCTGAACGGCCCCGCCTCGACGTCGACAATAAATAGTAAACAAAGATTTACAGCGTGCGGGTGTTGAGATGCCAGTCAGTACGAGTCAGTACTTCCGGTATATAGTGATTGGTCGCTGCGGCGGCCGCATACACCAACAGTGTCGGTGACGAGCTACAAAATGTTGAATAAATATGGAACGCCAAAGAGGCATTTAATAATCGGTGATGGTATTTTACAACCGGTGATCAAATTTTTAATCGGTGATGGTCTAACGCGATCGGTGATCAACTTTAGCAATCGGTGATGTATCACGATCGGTGATGGTCTTTCGTGATCGGTGATGGTCTTTCGTGATCGGTGATCAGCTTTAGCAATCGGTGATGGTCTTCTATTCATGACCGGTAATAAATGCATTTGATTCCACATTATCAAAATGACAAGTTGACAAGGTTAACATAGAAATGTTAAGTTCACGTTTGAGGCAACTCATGCCATTTTCAACAGCGAGACCATTACCAACAAAATACATTTACGAAAGTTGGCCATATTAATCATTTATAAACAAATTACTAAATGTAGATACTGGGATGAGAAAAACCAAGATACTTGCCTTTAACAATTATTGGTGTTAATTTGGGGGTATTCAACTTTAAAGTACGCGGGTGGTGCACAATAGAAACCAAGTAAAGAAAAATCACAGATTTTCAAACTTTCAATTAATGAAGTGAAGTAAAACATTAATAGCGAAATAATACCGATATTGCAGAACTATTCAACAGCTGTGAAAGTCTACACCAATCAAAACATTGATTTCTTTTTAATGAGGGGTGTCTGACCACATTTTATGTGTATTATTTTGCGCACTTCACCAGTGACCTTTTAAAAAAACAATATTATGTATTATCGGTGTTAATGTTAGTTTGAAATTATGAAATCATATTAATAAAAATTTTAAAAGCTTTCAAATAGGCCAGTCAATTTATGAATTTAGGTTTTTTTTTATTATCAAACTTTAGCGAAACGAAAGAAAAACAAGCAGAGCCTATACATAAAATGTTAGACTGTCCGTCTGAGTAGGGAACAACTTTGGATAAGGCGCATAAAGACCACTCAGCCCCATGGTTTGAACATCCAAGAAGGAAATGACTAATAACCTTTTGTCTTTACCTTCTCCTTTTCCCACACAGATATCCACTTTTTAGGCTGCCCTACATTGTATTAACTAATTATTTACCATTCTTCCCACCTTCCATTTTGTCCTTTGTGTTACCAACTTTTTGTGGTCAAGCTATCCCCTTCCCTTCATAACCCATATTATTGGTTTATTAAAAAATTCAAACATCGCAGCCCAAGGGCTGAATTGAGTTTAAAAGACATACAACAAGAAATAATAAAATATAAACATTAAAAAGGGAAGTGTTTACAGAAACAATATACAAAAATACTTGGATTCCAGCTCCATTAAAAAAAACAAGTAGTAAAAAATTCAACTGTTGAGAAGTGTGGTTAGAGGAGGAAGCGGGCTGTTTTTATACCTGTTGGTTCTACACTTGATTGAGCAAAGTTTGTTAGCATTTCTGAGATTATTATTTCTGTTGGGTGGGAGCAAGTGTCTATAGTTGTTAGAACTTAACAGTGATTTACCAAACTTAGAAAAAAGTTGTTGGAGTCTGACAGAAACGGGTGACAAACCAACCTGGGCATAAATTTCACTGAAAGACTTTGCACTACAAAAGCCCTTTGTTAGGATAATGCGGAGGGCCTTTCTCTGTAATTTCTCCAGACAATCCAATTGTGTTTTACTAAGACTGGAGAACCAAACTGGACAGGCGTATTTTACATGGTATATCATCAATAGGTCTTTAACAGGAGTACAACACCGCTTGAGTTGTCGTAGGAAAAAAAGCTTGCGGTTAAAGGACTTGCACATCTGATCAATTTGGGTGTCCCATTTAAGGTTACTTTGAACATGTACGCCTAGAATTTTCAGACAGTCAGTTTGATTAATGAATGAGCCATCAATATTAAAAGAAGGTGCTGCAGGTGGAGAACGCTGAAAACAAAAATTCATTGATTGACACTTGGAAGGATTTAGTCTCATATTTAGTGTTAACAGTAGTCCATTGTTGGAGATGATCTAGTTCGTTTTGCATGCTACTAGTTTGATCAGAGTTCTTAAAAGGTTGAGTAATAAGTGTCATATCATCAACATATTTAAAATGCGAGACCTCAGGCAAGTTAGTGACACAATCGTTAATCATAACTAAGAAAGCGATTGTCCAATTTTGGTGCCCTGAGCAACACCTGCATCAACAGTTTCCAGGATGATAAGACACCATTAAATCGAACTGATTGTAACTTGTATGTGTGTTGTTTTGTCATTTAGCCTTCGAGAAAGACTCTGCTAGGGTCGAAACGTCAGGCCACTAACTTATTTTTTGCATTTATACCTCAGGTCCTTTTGGTTGGTAAGCAGTTTGCAACAGCTAATTCTATTTTCTCATCGTTTTTAACAGTCACGGTGTATGCGGTTTTGGTTTATTTTTATCACATTGACCCCAAATATCTGATTGCACATAACAAATACAGTACATGACTAAAGCTATGGCCATGGACATGTATAAAACTATAACAAAAACAAAAAATGTAAATTTAACAAGCAAAATTTAATGATGAATAAAAAATACACATAATAAGCAGTATGGTGGTGATCGAATGCGGCGTTAAAAAGTTACGGGCAAAGCTAATTATACGTGTCGGACCCTGTCGCATTGCAGTCGTCCTCTGTGTGCGTTGCGCCCGTGCGCTCTTCAGCACGCGATTATCGCAGCGCGCAAATTGTTGTTTTTATTTTACTTTCTTGTTCTTTATAATTAGAAGCGTTAATGATCTAGAGGTGATCACATCGAAACAATTACTCTCCGGTGTTCTTTCTTATAATTGTATATCACCTCTCGTTGATCTACCCTGTCCCTTACAGGTAGGCTTCTTACTTTGTTATCTTAATGAATTGTATAAACGATGATTGTATTATTTAATATATTGACGATAATTTTAGAGGAAATATCCCACTCCGTTTTATGTTAAATAAATCCTAAGTTTATTTGACGTTAGAAAGATTTGTTGACTTTTTGAAGAATGTGTGAGATTGCAATTCTTTCCATTATACATTTTCGTAAAGTAAATTGTTGTTTATATAAAAATTACTTCATTGCTGTTTACTTAAGTAACGTCGATCATTTTTGTTGTTGCAATGATTAGAAGCGTTAATGATCTAGAGGTGATCACATCGAAACAATTACTCTCCGGTGTTCTTTCTTATAATTGTATATCACCTCTCGTTGATCTACCCTGTCCCTTACAGATCACGCTTTGGGGAGCCGGCCCGGTCCGCCTCTTCGCAATTTCCATCCCATTGTTTTGATGATAACAACCTCTGACGTTTTCCATCCCTTTGTGCTGATGATACACCAACCTCTGAGAATATCCTTGAAGCTCTGCTCATCGAAGCCTATTTCTCATAATTAATTACACAAGCCGATTGTACTTAAATCACAACATTATTGTAAATCATTGTATATGTTTTGATGATTGATTTGAATAATAATATAAGAAGAAGCAATGCATATATAGGCTTATCTCTGTCTGATCTTTATTTTTTTACTAATAGACGAACCGACCAGGTCCTTCAAAATTACTTAGCCAAAAGTTAGAAAGACCTGTGACAAAATGGAGGCACCACCCGGAGATATTTAAATTAGTAAAATTGACCTTTGTTATTGCCGATATCTACTCTATTTTTAGGGAAGCTTAATTACGGAGTTATTTTCATGTATGCATTACATTCCATTCTTGTTTTCTCTTCAATGTTGTGTTGATTATTCATCATCACGCTCTATTATTCGATTTGTTTGTCAGAACTGATTGATAGCGTTATATATATTTAAATTGATGATAATATTGCATTGATGTCTATTTATGTTATTTTATAACTAGATAGATAAATATAAAGACTTATACACTGCATCTCTCTTGAAAATTAAGCATTTTTATCGATTTGGTGTAGGTTCAGTTGTTCAAAACAAAACAATTTGCGATCTGCAAAATGGCCAGTGAATCTGATTTTAGTGAAGCGCTCAAAGAATTTTTGTCTGCGCATGGGAAGACATTGGATGATCTAAAGTCCGTCGATACTAGCACAGGTGGAGATGCTACCGGTACCAGTACAAGTTCTTCTTCTGAACCTAAGGTTATCCACGTCGTAGACAAGAGCTCGAATCGATCATACCGGCGACTGAGGATATTTTCCGGAAGAACACCTACACCTCCTGGAGAACTCGACTTTGATAATTGGCGACGTCTTGTCAGGCAGCTCGTTAAAGATGACACCATATCAGACGTAGGAAAGAGAAGCAGAATAACCGAATCCTTGGTACCCCCCGCACTCAATATTGTGTGGGCAGTTGGAGATGGTTCCGCAGAGCAATATTTGAATTGTTTGACCAGGGCTTATGGTTCTACCGCTGACGGTGATGAGCTTTTGACGTCCTTCCGTTGCTCATATCAAAAAGAAGATGAACAAGCCTCAGCTTATTTAATCAGGATCCACACACTTCTAACTCAAGTAGCTGAAAAGGACGGAATTGAGGAAGACCAGATTGACAAGGTACTCTGCAACCAATTCCAGAGAGGTTGTTTATTTAATGATCCTCTCTTAAACCTGCTTCAACTGAAGACAAGACCAGATGGTCCACCGATATTCATGGAGCTACTTCGTGAAGTGAGAACAACCGAGTTTCAGCTAGAAGAGAAGTTAGATAGAAAGAAGGCTATTACCAAACGCCCTCAAAAGGCTACTAGCTTCCAAATGAAGCAAGAAGAAATCCACAAGCAGCCGAAGAACGAAGTCGAAATGTTGAGAGAAGCAGTGGATAGACTACAAAAGCGAATGGATGGACTGTTCAAGAGTGAACAAAGACAGACATTCAGGCACAACCAACGACCAGCCACGGCTCCAGAAAATCACTGGCCCCGCTCAACAATCTTCTGTTACAATTGTGGAGAAGACGGCCATAGAATGAATGAGTGCAAGTCTCAGAAGAATGCAATGTTAGTACAAGAGAAAATGATTTCTCGACAACAGACCAGACCCCAAACAAACCGTAGTTCGGGAAAAGGCAACGGGCAGCTGTAGAGAGGCAAACAGTTGCCCCAAAATCAAAGAGTCTCACAAGTACGAAGACTGCGAAAACGTGTCAAGGAAACGTTTCAGATGAAACATCAGAATGCATTGCCCCCAAAGGTGTCGTCGGTAATCAGGCAACTACCCCGGTTTATATAGACGGCCATTTAAGCAAATGCTTACTTGACACAGGGTCGCAGGTAACTTGCGTGACTGAAGCATTTCACTGCCAATACCTTCCTCACCGCCAGATACATCCTTTGTCGAATCTACTGGTTACAGGTGCTGCTGGGCAACCCGTTCCTTACAAAGGCTACATTGAGTTGAATCTCAACTTTCCGGCCCACACCGCTGGTCTGCAACAAGAGACTACAACTCTAGCTCTCGTATGTACTGCTAGCCAGAAAGAAAATGATGTTCCCCTGATTGTTGGCACTAACACCAACGTCATTCGAGCCATGCTTAAAGCGTATGATCAAGCAGGTGAAAAGAAAATCATCGATAATCTTTCAATTGACACTGTTTGGGCAACGTTTTACAGAATGAACTTGAATAATAATGGCGACCTGGGCAAGGTGAAATCGTCTAGCAAAAGACCCATCACAATTGCGCCAGGACAGGAGATTGAAGTGACAGGACGGATAACCAACCGCAAAAGAATCAAGCAAGAAGTTCTCATCGAACATGGAAGTTCATCCCAACTTCCTAGTGAAATAATGGTGAGAAACACCTTGGTTGAATTGCCAGCACATCGGACGGCGAAAACGAGGGTAGTCCTCGCCAATAAGTCCCACCAATATGTGGTCATCCCTGCTCACTGCAACATTGCCTCTGTATCAAGTATATCCCAGAAGTCAATTTTTCCTGCAGAATCACCTATCGAATTAGAAAATTCGATTGAAGATTCGACTGACTGCGTCAAATTTGACTTCGATGGTTCATCCCTTCCTGAAAGAGAAATACGTAGAATTAAAGATATTCTGCATAACTACAGTGATGTCTTCTCGAAAGATGATCTTGACATTGGGTGCACAACCACCGTAAAACACAAAATTGACTTGTCGGATGAGACCCCGTTCCGCGAGAACTGTCGACGTATTCCCCCTGCTGACTACGCTGATGCACGACAGCACCTCAAGGATCTCCAGGACAAAGGAATAATAAAGAACTCAGAGAGCCAGTTTGCGTCTCCAATAGTTCTTGTACGAAAGAAGAACGGTGATCTGCGTATGTGCATTGACTACAGAAAACTGAACACCCGTACCATCCGAGATCAATATTCCATCCCGAAGATTGAAGACATGTTGCATGCCATGTGTGGAGCGAAGTGGTTCTCGTGTTTGGATTTGAAGTCAGGATACTACCAAATCGAGCTCGCTGAAGAAGATAAACACAAAACAGCTTTTTGGTGTCCTCTTGGTTTCTACGAATTTAACCGAATGCCACAAGGGATAACAAATGCACCTGCCACTTTCCAGCGACTGATGGAAAAATGTATGGGCGACCTCAACCAAACTGAAGTCTTCGTCTACTTGGATGACATTATAGTATTCGGTAAAACTGCAGAAGAACATGAAGAAAGACTAATGAAAGTTTTAGAGCGCCTTCGGCAGTTTGGTTTGAAACTTGGACCCAACAAATGCAAGTTCTTCCAATCATCAGTTAAGTGTCTTGGTCACGTTGTTTCCAGTGAAGGAGTCAGTACAGATCCCAGTAAGATAGACGCTGTCAAGACATGGCCCGTTCCGACCACTGCGAAAGAACTGAAATCCTTTCTAGGATTCGCTGGGTACTACCGTCGTTTCGTTGAAGGTTTCTCATCCATTGCCAAACGATTGAATGAGCTGACTAATGGCTGTGATCTGACAAAGAAGCGTTTCCGGAAGACAACCACGAAGAGAAAGAGCAAAACGACACTTCGAAGTCCAAATGAACCATTCGGCGATTTATGGTCTAAAGAGTGCCAACAATCCTTTGACACAATAATAGAGAAACTCACGACTGCTCCTGTGTTAGGATTTGTCGACTACAAAAAGCCCTTCGTGATACACACAGATGCAAGTGGGATCGGCTTGGGGGCAGCCCTGTACCAAGAACAAGAAGACAGTAAACTCAGAGTGATAGCCTATGCAAGTCGAGGGCTTTCCAAGAGTGAACTAAACTACCCGGCTCACAAATGGGAGTTTTTAGCTCTAAAATGGGCTATTACTGATAAGTTCCACGACTACCTATATGGTACCAAATTCACTGTCCTGACTGACAACAATCCGCTGACCTATGTACTCACCACGGCCAAGTTGGATGCCACTGGTCATAGGTGGCTAGCAGCCCTTGCCAACTACAACTTTGATATCAAGTATCGTCCTGGTTGTAAGAATACCGACGCAGATGGGTTATCCAGAAGACCACAACAACCACCAAGAGACGACGACGAATCAATCCAAATTGAAGACCGTATCAGTCTACTACGAAACAAAATAAACCAAGGCAGTCAAAATGAAGACGTCAGCACCTGCACACGTGAGGTTTTCCAGGCAATCTGTCAAAATCGCAGAATTGATGTTCTGGCGAATAACTCTACAAACAGTCAAGAAGACGAGAATCCCCCTCTGGTCGAAAGTTTGACTGATTCTACACAAGCCGTTCCATCGGAATTCATTGAGTTAGAACCAACGACATTGCCAAAAATGGATTCCATTGATTGGCAATCTTTTCAACGGGAAGATGAGGTCTTGCGACAAATAATTCACTTCTTTGAAGAAGAGTATAAGCCTACAAAAGAAGAGCGAGCATCATTACAAAATGAAGCCAAAATACTCTTACGCCAGTGGGACAAGTTATTCCTCAGAGATGGAGTGTTGTATAGAAAGAGTACTAGTCATGATGGTCGCAAAATCCTACAATTGGTTTTGCCTAAAAGCCAACGACGACAAGCTCTTCACGGTTTGCATGACGATGTTGGACATCTTGGAGAAGACAGGACGTTAGACTTGGTTCGTTCCCGATTTTACTGGCCACTTATGGCAGCAGATGTCGAGGAGAAATGTCGGACATGTGAGAGGTGTGTAAGACGGAAAAGGCGAGCTGTGAAGGCTGCACCATTAGTTTCCATCCGAACCACCTCTCCAATGGAATTGGTCTGCATCGATTTCCTCACCTTAGAACCCGACGACAGAAACACCAAAAACATACTTGTTGTAACAGATCATTACACAAGATATGCCCAAGCTTTCCCAACCAAAGATCAGACGTCCCGCACCGTTGCTAAAATCTTGTGGGAATCCTACTTCGTACACTATGGATTTCCAGAAAGGTTACATTCTGACCAAGGTCGTGATTTTGAAGCAAAAATCATCAAGGAGCTCTGCTCAATCTCTGGGACTAAGAAGACTCGAACAACGCCATACCATCCTCAAGGAAACGGCCAATGTGAGCGGTTTAATCAAACCTTGCTGATGATGTTAGGCACGCTGGAGGATGAGAAAAAGACTAAATGGCGACTCCATGTTGGCCCCCTGGTGCATGCTTATAACTGTACCAAGCATACCTCAACAGGAGTGTCTCCATACTTTTTGATGTTCGGCAGAGAACCACGCCTTCCCATTGATCTTCTGTTTGGTTTACCCACCCTGACTGGGAACACCTTGCATCGGAACTATGTAGCTGACTTAAAAGAAAGACTACAAAGAGCCCATAAACTTGCCTCTGCCACCATGGAGAAGACTGCATCTGCCTATAGGAAGAAATACAATAAGTCAGTCCGCGAGAATAATCTCAAAGAAGGAGATCATGTTCTTATCAGGAATGTCGGCTTGAAGGGACAACACAAACTTGCTGATCGCTGGAGTAAAAACGTGTACAAAGTCATCCGCAAGATGAGTCCTGAAATACCTGTGTACTTGGTTGGTCCGATAAATGATGACGGCCCAAACAAAACTCTCCATCGAAATATGCTGCTTCCATGCGGTTTCTTTGGAAATGAGCCATCTGAAGATGATACACCGAGACCACCACAACCAAAACCCCGCCAGCGGAAATCATTAAGACAATCACTTAAAGAGCATCTAGATGATTCAAATGATGCATTGGACTCTGACTCCTCAGACAAGAGTCAAACATACATCCTCCGTCCAATACCTACTCCAAGGATTTCACTTAATCCAAATGCCCAAAGCTTCATGCCAAAAGAAACTCCTGCAGAAGTCTACACTTGTCAGAATGACAATGATGTTCCAGTCCCTGTGGCAAATGAACCTGGAACAAGTCTAATTAACTCCAACTTTGATGAGAAGAAATCTCCTTCAGAATCAATGTCTTCCTCAGAGTCGGAAACAACTCCAAAGAGTACTTATGCATCTTACAGACCAGTACGTCGGAGAAGACCAAAAGACATTCCTGCAGAAGTCTACACTTGTCAGAATGACAATGATGTTCCAGTCCCTGTGGCGAATGAACCTGGAACAAGTCTAAATAACTCCAACCTTGATGAGAAGAAATCTCCTTCAGAATCAATGTCTTCATCAGAGTCAGAAACAACTCCCAAGAGTACTTATGCATCTCGCAGACCAGTGCGTCGGAGAAGACCCCCTCAGTATTATGGATTCGAAACTCCTGAGGCTAAGCTTCTTGCACAACATTTTGCTACTCAACAGGAAGCACTGAAGGCTACCAATAACCTGATTAAGGCCATTTATTCCAAGGCCAATTAATTAGTCAAGAAGACACATGTCGAGGACGCCATGATTCAAAGAGGGGAGAATGTCGGACCCTGTCGCATTGCAGTCGTCCTCTGTGTGCGTTGCGCCCGTGCGCTCTTCAGCACGCGATTATCGCAGCGCGCAAATTGTTGTTTTTATTTTACTTTCTTGTTCTTTATAATTAGAAGCGTTAATGATCTAGAGGTGATCACATCGAAACAATTACTCTCCGGTGTTCTTTCTTATAATTGTATATCACCTCTCGTTGATCTACCCTGTCCCTTACAGGTAGGCTTCTTACTTTGTTATCTTAATGAATTGTATAAACGATGATTGTATTATTTAATATATTGACGATAATTTTAGAGGAAATATCCCACTCCGTTTTATGTTAAATAAATCCTAAGTTTATTTGACGTTAGAAAGATTTGTTGACTTTTTGAAGAATGTGTGAGATTGCAATTCTTTCCATTATACATTTTCGTAAAGTAAATTGTTGTTTATATAAAAATTACTTCATTGCTGTTTACTTAAGTAACGTCGATCATTTTTGTTGTTGCAATGATTAGAAGCGTTAATGATCTAGAGGTGATCACATCGAAACAATTACTCTCCGGTGTTCTTTCTTATAATTGTATATCACCTCTCGTTGATCTACCCTGTCCCTTACAGATCACGCTTTGGGGAGCCGGCCCGGTCCGCCTCTTCGCAATTTCCATCCCATTGTTTTGATGATAACAACCTCTGACGTTTTCCATCCCTTTGTGCTGATGATACACCAACCTCTGAGAATATCCTTGAAGCTCTGCTCATCGAAGCCTATTTCTCATAATTAATTACACAAGCCGATTGTACTTAAATCACAACATTATTGTAAATCATTGTATATGTTTTGATGATTGATTTGAATAATAATATAAGAAGAAGCAATGCATATATAGGCTTATCTCTGTCTGATCTTTATTTTTTTTACTAATAGACGAACCGACCAGGTCCTTCAAAATTACTTAGCCAAAAGTTAGAAAGACCTGTGACATACGGTTGGGGCACATTGTGCCCCCCCCCCCCCCCAATGCCCGTCCTGATGGGGCTAAGGTTAAACGAAAGCAAGGGTATAAATGGAGGAAAACCCACAAACAGTACATCCGAGCTTGGCCCTGCTCAGATTGTATCAAAGAAATGACGAAATAGAGCCAAATAAATCACAGTCTAATCCCGCCATTGGAGTCAACAGAAGGCATGTCCGCGATTGTTTGATGATTTTTATTTGTGGATTTTTTATAAAAGATAGGGCCTAATACAAACAGATTCCATTCAGGAAGCATTCTACTCAATTTTCATTTACAGCGTTTCTTTTGACCTCTTTTGCACCGGCTAACGGATCCCAATAATAACCTTGCGTGAGGGGGGGGGGGGCTCTAATTATACTTTCACTGAATGACGACGTTTTTCCTTTTCATAACAAAGGAAAACATATGGGATTATTCTAAAACTTTACACTTAAATTTTGGTGAAAAAGATAACACGAAAAGCTCAGGATGCAACAAGGGAAATATATTTTCTTTTTAATACGGGGGGCGGCGCTGCCAACTCTGTTCGCGCATGAGTATCCTCCCCTAGGGTTTTACAATACCTGCCCTTACATTGCAGACATCCAAAAAAAAAATCATTAAGAAATCACTAGGCCTATGAGTAGTTTCTGCTGAAGACGAGCAGAGTATACTGTTCGAAACGTCGAGACCAAACCGGCTCTTTTCAGAGCCAACACTCCTCCCAAAAGAGATTTTCACCTGGTTGTACCCGCAAGTTTATTATTATTTTCCACACCATGCAAAGCTTTTGCATTCCCTTTCACGATGTACCAAAAGTTCAGAATCATTCCCCGCACTTTTCAACACGAGTTAACCCCACTGGCACGATAATAAACGTTCGTGTTTATTGCATGTTTATGTTTATTTCTGATAGTAGTTACTCCAGTCCCAGTCTCAATCTACGCGGTCCCTTTATATTAGTAATATTCATGTTTATTTAAAGGCACTGAACACGTTTGGTAATTACACAAAATATATATTAGCATAAAAACTTACTTGGTAACGAGCAATGGAGAGCTGTTGATAGTATAAAACATTGTGAGAAACGACTCTCTCTGAAGTAACGTAGTTTTTGAGAAAGAGGTAATTTCTCACTAAAATAATAAAATACTTCATGCATGAAGTCTTTTATTATTTTTTCAGACATCTGAAAGCACACAAATTTGTGCAACTAGGATGGTTTTTTCCCCCATTATTTTCTTGCAACTTCGATGACCAAATCAGCCCAAATTTTCACAGGTTTGTTATTTTATGCATATGTTGGGATACTACACCAAGTGAGAATACTGGGGACTCAACTCCCTGCAATGTTAGAAAGTGTACGCCAAATACTAGGCCTTCTGGTTTTTCAAAACCTTGAGGTTTGGTGTAAAAACATATTTATAGAACACATTTAAATGATAAACAAATACATTATACAAACAAGTTTAAATAGCATTCCCGCAAAAAAAGTTCTGCTCAAGTACTTTGTTTGACGCAAGTAGAACCCTAGACCCAGAAACTGTACTCGGTTTTTTTCGTAATGTTGACATTCACAATTTTGACATCTGCCAGATGTCAAAATTTCGGGGGGAAAAACGTTTACAGCGCCCCCATTTACTGGGTCTAGTAGAACACACACACCCAAAAGTGTGTAACAGCCTGCAATCGTGGACCCTCCTTTGTTCAACTCTTTGTGATAGCAACCGTGGACCACAATGCTTTTCTTTGTGATATCAACCGTGGACCTATTGTCCTCTTTAATATAGGTCCCCGGTTTGAATGTGGTTACCTACTCAGATCACACACACATAAGAAACGAAGTTTGGTGCACACATGGACCAATATAAGGCGTGTATTTCACTCTAATGAATATTGCTCAATCTTGCTTATTTGTTTGTTATGAATTTGCCTTTTTTTTTACGGCCAATATATTTTGTTTACTGCATGGGGAAATCCCGGATGATCTTGCTATGGCGGTCTACAGGCGGCAGGGCAGACTCGTTCGGGCTTGTCATGCTAGGAAAACGGCTGTTTTGATTCGCTGAGCATCCAGACAGCAAATCGCCGTTGAGTCGGTAGACTTGTTTGCACAGGATTTTATGGGCTCCATGACTTTTTATTTCACACTGTTGATGACGTCAATGCTTTAGGTTCATGAGATGGAAAGTGGATTATCATGGAGCTAGTATGCTGAAGGATGTGAACTAACCTGTCCCAGCATGTTGGAAAAGTTGGTTGTAACACTGAAAACCGAGTATAAAAACGAAATTATGTCAAGGATCCCGTCTGTTGCTCATCTAGATTGTGGATTGCGGTTGTGGGTATAGACCGCCTGGACGTACCTTGACGTTGAGGGCAACGACTTTGTAAACACATTTTTCCATAGTTGTTGATCCGATCATCCGTCCGCGCTTCGATCCGTAATATCAGCTGAGTGTAATCTGCTGTAAAGTTGAACAAGGAACGTGGGCGTGGCTGTATTTGGAGTGGTTTTGCTGTTTCACAGCGAAATAAAAGGTATTCATTCTTATTTCATCGAAAGGTTGATTTCGCACAAACTGTGAACATGAACGCTTTTTTGCACGTGCATCCTCCCTGGTGTTCCTTCCCAAACGTCTCAGTGCGTGCGTGATCGCCGATACTCGATACATATCGTAGGACGCCCTGTATTCAGGGCGTCCCTGAAATCGAGGCAAATCTTTTACCTCTCTGCGCGCGATGTAAACAGTCCCTAGATACAATTTTTGTGGTTTGACTTGCCAAGCAAAGAGTCTCCTCTCATTTGACCAAAACTTAGAAACATGTAAGGCTCCACTGGTTAGTTGCACTTGTAAATGCAAAAAGTTGTGGTATTTTAGACATTTCTACAAGGTACAAAAATATGTCATACTGTCGGGGCCATAAAAAAATTTCCCCACCGAAAAAGTTTCATCAAACACTTTTTCAATTAACAATTCACGATGATCAAATCATGTGACTGAACATTCTGCTGAGCTTTCTTGGGAAAAAAATACAGAGGCTTAAAGAAGCCACGTGCCTTATATCATTTTCTAATAGTCTGGATAATTTTTTTTTGTAACACTCTATCATTATATTGTTATTAATATTAAAATTTAAACATCGGCTTTGTGATTCAATTATCACTGTTTATTTATATGCTTTATTATAAATGTTAAGAAACATAAAAAGACACAAAACTAAATAAAAATAAGATTTGAAAGCCAAGAATTATTTACATTTATTTTTTATTTTTATTTTTTTTTAGTTTTTGCAAATTACCATGTTAATTTTTAAAATTCAATTAAAAATATGTTGAATAAAATGAAGACAACTGCTGGCTATAGAGTCATACACAAAGTCTCACAGAACACTTGTAGTCACTGCAGATGTTTCTTTTACGTATGGCTAATTCACCCGGACACCATACTTTCTTGTTTGCATCGAAAACAGGTCAAACTCAAAACAAATGGGACGCTATTGAAGTCATCGAAGATTGGTGCGTGGTGTGAAAGTTTCAATGTCCATCACGTTCTAATAATGTTTGCATAGGCCTACTTCTTATAAACAAAGGAAGGTAATTAGGGCATCAGTTGATTATGGAAAAGTTTTATTTTGTTTCAATTCAAAGAACAAGGCATAGTACATCGAAAACCGGACGGGGAGGATATAGACCTCTTGAGTTCCAATGTCCTCCCCTTGCCTTGGTTGGCCACACGGCCTACCATAGAATTAATCCAAGCATAGCATGGAGGTCCAAGTTACTGGACCCAACAATGCTTTTAAAACATTGTATCTGGCGTATGTTATAAAAGTTTAGCCTGCAGTAACTGGGGCGCTGCCTCAGTGCCTGTACTCTTTTTTTTTTCTTCGAAATGTTGACCGAAGATGTCAAAATTTCAAAGAAAAAGAGTACTGACTGTCACTGTCAGTACTCTTTTTTTCGATACTACTGTCTACTTAGTTGCAATAATCGTAACCCTCCATCCTCCCGACGGTTAAGACCGGAGGGTAACGAGACTACAGGCACTAGCCCCATTTATAGTGCCAATACTCTGGACTTCCTCCGATCCTTGGCCCTACGCCCATTTACCTCCAGGAGGTGAAATCATTTTTCGAATAGAAACTCACGTTTTTATGCCGAGTTTTTTTCCCCAGTTGTCACTTATTATAGCTCATTTGTGGACAGCACATTAAAACGAAAATGTGCGCGCTCGTTTTGGTGTAATTATGAAGAAAATCTGAGGCATTACTGACACCGATTTGACTGCCCGGCATCCATGATGTTTGCTAATGCTCATGCGCGCTGATATACAGCGCTATAACCTGCGTAGTCTTTTTCGCGCCGGCTGGCCACAGAGAGATACACGTAAGTAGCTGTCTATCCTGCAGTAGTGTACATGTACTACGCAGTACCGGTACATGTATTTGTGCCTACACATGTAAATGTACAGTGTATGTCGTTTGTACAGCTTGTGTTTTCAGCATGCACTGTTCGGAAGCCTGACAGAATCATTTCCAAGTAAACCACATCGCAAGAAAACTGCTGAAGCAGCGACTAGCTAGTAGTACAGACAGGTCACACACATATCGCTGTATGTCAGCGCGCATGCGCATTAGCAAACATCATGGATGCCGGGCAGTCAAATCGGTGTCAGTAACGCCTCAGATTTTCTTCATAATTACACCGAAACGAGTGCGCACATTTTCGTTTTAATGTGCTGTCCACAAATGAGCTACAATAAGTGACAACTGGGGAAAAAATCTCGGCATAAAAACGTGAGTTTCTATTCGAAAAATGATTTCACCTCCTGGAGGTACATGGGCGTACATGTAGGGCCAAGGATCGGAGGAAGTCCGGAGTATTGGCACTATAAGTGGGCCTATACAAGCACAAGATTCGACCAAGTGCAATTTCGACCAATGTTTACAGACTAGTCACCAGACATGATTTGCCCAATTTTTACCACTTTTGAAAATCATGACACAAATTCTAAGAACACAGATTTGATCATCAATGTATAATGAATCCATCAGTCAAAACATCATTTAGGTTCATTTTAGGTTCATTTTATTTACCACAGTATCAACAACTAAAAAAATACATTATCACTCAAGAGCGATCAGTTTAAAGAATACAATACAGTAAAGATATATCAAGATGAAAATAAATATGATACCGCAGAGGGATCCATTTTAGAAGCAGAGCTTGTAGGCAATGGTCCCTAAAGACATGCATTTGCATTGAGACACACATTAATTACACTTCGGCGAACCAAAAGGTCCGAGGGCGAGGCGAGTTCAAAAAATAGTAAAAATATATCTCAATGCACATGCATGTAAAATCATTGACAAAATATTTGAAGAAAAAAAGATAAGCAGTAGCAGGCAGGATTCACAACCTCCAAACAGGGACCTCTGTTAAAATACTAGCCCCACTTTTGTGGCCAAGCTGAATCCTTGGCCACCCGTCCCGCCCATTTCTTTTTATAAGCTAAGCATACCCAATGCAAGGCGCATTTCCTACGGGTACTGTATTTGTACTCGAATCACTTCGAGTACTGCAACTGCAAGTACTCACTTATCACACCACCATGACCACGAGTGTAGCAAGGTTTTTGACAATCTGTCTAAGGCTTAGGTTCAGCCAGATTGTCTCAAAACACACTGTAGTGGTACTGGTAGTAGGTCTATACCTCAAAGAACCCCCGATCATTAAAACTTGCCAATGGAGTGGTATACTTTCGGTTAATCTGCCCACCCTGCTATAGCCCTTCTCACACTGCATCTCTTAACCTCGTGGAATACAACCCTTGGGAGGCCCCGGGATTTGTTTTTACCTCACAATTGCCCCGGCGCACTTTCACACTATTCCCGCACACTTATTCCCTGGGTTCTCATTCCACAGGGTTCCTTTCGCTGTCCGCCACAAAAAAGGGGTGAGCAAAACCCGCTTTCGTTTCCCACCAGCAGTTATTCCCACAGGGATTTTAAAAAACAAAACAGGGTTTTACTGCTTATACCTATACTCTGGAGCAGGGGTGGCTATTCCCCAGGGTATGTCCAATTGCTGGGGTAGATCAGGGGTAAAGCGATCCAAGCGGGAAAGGGCTGGCCGTTATTCCCCGTAGTTATTCCCCGTAGTTCCCCCAAGGAATAGACGAGTCTGAAAGGGGTTTATGAGTTTATGGGTATATGACTATGACACATGTATTGGATGCATATCAGGTGCATTGCCGCAGTTTATATTCACTCTGTGAAATCTGGACAAGTCCATTTCACAAGGCGAAGCATAAAAACAAAAAATCAATAAAGCTTCACAAAGATCCTTCTCATTTGAAATTTGTGTCACAATAAACAAATAAACAAATAGGGAGACTGCCAACATAGGGCTAGATAGCTCAGTTGGTAGAGCGCCGGCACGTTAAACCGGAGGTCGTTGGTTCAAATCCCGCTCTAGTCAATTTTTCTTTGTTCAACCCAAAATCATTTAAACATTTACCCAGTCAGTTTCCCTTGTGGTTTATTATTTGATATCTGATATAAAAACAAGTCGCATCCCCTTAAGGTGATCCCTGGCTGTCGCTTCCCAGGTTGTATCGTATAATTGGGTGTGATCCCTGGCTACACGGCAGTTTGCGGTTGTATGGCTTCTGACTGGCACCCCCCGAACAAAGATATTGACAAAATAGGGAGACCGCCAACATAGGGCTAGATAGCTCAGTTGGTAGAGCGCCGGCACGTTAAACCGGAGGTCGTTGGTTCAAATCCCGCTCTAGTCAATTTTTCTTTGTTCAACCCAAAATCAATAAACAAATTAGGCGTGGAAACTTGTCCACCTCACACTCTGAAAATTCAAAAATTTCCTTCTAAATAAGTAGGATGACTCCATGTATACATACATGTACAATGTCATGAACCTTGTTTGCCGTGACACGACCTTGCTTGCCTCGTTTGGACAAACGGGCGGGGAATGATTATTTAAGAAACAGTGCTCCGTATGTAAAATGGTTTTGACTCAAGTGACTTTGGCTATGACTTTGGCCATTGGCTGCAATGATAACATTGAATGAAAAGCAGTCTTTGGAGTGCCAGCCATAGCCACTGTTGACACAGCCTAACCCTGCCTGTTAGGTACCTTTTTTCTTTGCATTTCTGAAATATAGTCTCTGCTAAAGCAAAGGTAGAAAAACATTTGCTTTAATAGCCATAGATGGTTATGTAGGCTTTATATGAAATTGGCCCAATTGGATTGATTTGACTGGAAAGGGGGTTTGATGGTCTGGGAGTACTATTATTGGCTCCACTAATGGGAAGGCACTAAAAACTAACGCTTGCAGCGGTTCGGTGCCTTTCAGATCCGACGGGTGAAGGAAACACGCACACGCGCGCACACACAGAGCATTGGCCGTTGGCTGTGTGCGCATGGATGGCCTTGCATATTTTGTGCAAATTTGGATGAACTGTGTGGCCTTGATCGTGTGTTCTGTAGTACGGTGCCTGCAGCCTGCATGGATGCAGCAGGGCAGCGCGGTTTTGATTGGAGGTAGGATGGACGGTAGAGGGGAGGGAGGGGAAAGTGAATCAATCGAGGACGACAATATTGTCCGTTGTGATGTGCTATTCATTTTTGGCAGATCTTTCGTTGGTAGTGGATTATACAGAGGGTCTTCCTAAATTGAAAATAGGCCTAACTCATAACTGCCTAAGGGAAATTCACACCTCTGAATTTTTAGTTACCCCAATGGGTATAGGGTAGCTCTAAGCCCTCGGCCCTAGATTCAAACTGTGTGTATTGTTCACCATAATTTTTTAAACAAATGTAGAAGGGTGTTAACAGTCACAGAAGAAATAACAAGTACACAAATATTCCAGAACATGTCATCGTTTATTTTTGTTAACTTCAGCTTAAACACGAAAACTAGAAGATGCAAGTGCTGTTTTCAAATCTCTATTCCTCTTAACAAGTACACAAGTACACAAATATTCCAGAATATGTCAACGTTTATTTTTTTAAAGTTCAGCTTGAACACGAAAACTAGTATTATTAGTAGATGCACGTGCTGATTTCAAATCTCTTTATCCATCCTCATATCAAGGAACAGGTCTCAAACGTTAGTGCATGAAGCAAACTAACCTCTGTGACCTGGTAATTAATAAATCCCATGACTAAATACATGTGCTGTTTTTAAATCCCTACCATCCTCATATCAAGGAACAGGTCTCAAACGTTAGTACATGAAGCAAACTAACCTCTGTGATGTCTCCTACACTCTGCGCGGGAAACCTGTGTGTCCGCGTGTTGTGTGTACTGCTGCTAGCTAGCTGTCGCGTCGCAGGAACCGAGTGTACCCGAAAACGAAAAATTCCGAGCGCACTGGGAATTTTCCGAACCGCTGGAAGCGTTAGTTTTTAGTGCCTTCCCCACTAATGGGTAAAGTCTACCTCAATACATGTAGCTGTTGCAGTAAGTTGGGGGGGGGGGGGGGTAGTTCAGCACTAAAGTTATGATTACCATAAATCCTGATGGGATATTTTTCTAAATCTTTGTAGACTTAACACATCATGCCACCTAAGAGGAAAGCTGCTGCCAAGACTGCAGCCAAGACTGCAGCCAAAGGAAAAAAAGTCAAGGTAGAGGAGGAGCCAGTAGACCAAAAGGAGGCAGACATCAAGAAAGCGGTAGAGGCGCTGAAGACGGTAGAGAAGGGCAAGAGTAAGAAATACGTTGTGGACTCGAGCTATGGTGGAGGTGGTGAGGTAAGCTGGAGAGTTTGAACATTTATTAGGTCACAGTTCATTGTTTTTTTTTTTGAATGCCAACATATCCAAATGAAAGTAACATTCATGTACATGTACATAAACTGAGCTGGACGGTTTCTCTTTTTCTAACCATTAGAGACAGTTTTAAACGAAAGAAAACAATGTAGGGAGCTATAGTGGAATGTGCAAGGAAGAATATTGTTAGTGGGGTGGTTTAGGGGATGTTCAAAACTTACGTTGACTCTCTCGCTGTCTAACAAAATCCAACACTAAAAATTGTAACCTGACACCCAACTTTTTTTGTCTCTGAACATGCAGTTGGATTTTGAAGGGCTGGAGATGGTTAGGGTTAAATAAGTCAAACTCTTTCTGGAGCTCACAAACAGAGTTATTTTTGTGTGGCCCAGTAATGAGAAGTAAACCATTAATAAGGGAATAAAAAGATGATGAGATCTTAAACAGCTGTTTAAAACCAGATGGGATCATGGCCTAGGACCGATCTGAAGTCAAGGTCCTTTATCGCATGGCCATGACCCTGCAAGGTTTTGAATGGTTGTTTTAAAGAGGGAGTCACTACTTTTTGGCCGAGTAATTATGATTAATTGTACACAGCAGACTGTATTCACTCACTCACTCCATGGCCCTGCTCCAAGTGGAGCATACCAACATCAAGGGCCTCTTTCACTTGTTAAAGGGGCTGTTTGATGTCAGTAAAAAGGACTGTGATTGTATTAAAGGACCTTTAGTGCAACCTTTCCCATCATGATCAGCTAGTGACACAATGTTATGTTGTAAATCCTATTTCTCGCAGGTTTATGAGGACTATGACTGTATGTTAAATCAAACCAACATCTCTCAGAACAACAACAAATTCTACGTGATTCAACTGATTCAGGATGGAGGTAAATACACACTGTGGACCAGATGGGGACGTGTGGTAAGTTACCCTCTGCATTAATTGGGGCCAATTATCTTAAAGGCAGGTTATACTTTTGGTAATTGTCAAAGACCAGTATCCTCATTTCGTGTATCCCAACATATGCATAAAATAACAGACAGGCTGTCATGAAAGTTGCAAGAAAATAATGAAAGAAACAGACACCCTTGTTGCATAGAATTGTGTGCTTTCAGTTGCCTGAGAAAGACTTCATGCCTGAAGCCTTTCTCAGATTCAAATGTTTGGTTGAAAAATTACCTCTTTCTCTAAAACTACATTACTTCAAAGGACGCTGTTTCTATCAATGTTTTACAGTTCCAACAGCTCTCTAGTGCTCTTTATACCAAGTAAGTTTTTATAGTAATTAATTTTTTGAGTAATTACCAAAAGTATACCCTCCCTTTAAACCAAATCAATCATTGGTTTGGGGGAGAAACTCCTTTTCCTTTTTTTTTTATCTTGTTTGGACAAATTGTGGTTTCATAGTTTTGTCCACCATGTTCATACAACTCAGTGTGTGCATTGCAAGTTTGGTTAACATAAGTACATAGGGTGCGTTCGATTAGCTTCCCCGGGTCGACCCAGGTCTGACCCCAGTGCGTTCGAATAGCTCTGACGTCATTGCTGTGGCTCACCCGGGTGAGACCCAAGTGCCCTGCTCGTGGAGCGGGTTACTTGGGGCTGACCCTAGTTCATGACGTCACGGCGAAAAACTTTCTCAATGGCCACCATTTTGTTTGTAATTCAGCGGGACATTTTAGGAAGTTTGACACACATTTTCGCCATTACAACAGCGTTTTTGTGAGCAATAAGTATTTTTTATTCGAAGCCGGGTACCTTTGTATCACTGTGGGGTTGTACAAATTGTTTAACGTTGCAGTTTTACCTTGAGAATAATTATTTTACGAAGTTTTCGTGAATCCACGGAAAGTATCGGACATACGGCACAAAATGGAAGTAGTTCCGGTCGGCTGTCCCAAGATGCATCGGTGTGAATGCTGGGGGAAGTTGGCGTTTGATTAGCTCATGGTTAGGGGCTCACCCGGATGAGCAGACCAGGGTCGACCCGGGGAAGCTAATCGAACGCACCCATACTATTTAATGAGGTAGTGAGAGTGATGGTTTGAAGGTTGAGTAGGCTCCAGCTTATCTGATCTGAGTGTAATACTCATGAGGTTCTTAGACCAAGTAATAAACCTCAAGAGAAAACTGACAGGATAAATTTTGAATAATTTGGGCGCTCTTACACTCATCATCAGAATACTCACTTTATAGTGAGAGTAACATGCTTGAACCCATGTTTTGAAAATGAGAACATTAATGTAATTTTTGTAATTTTTGTAATTTTGAGGGAATGATTTGGGTTAAAAAAAAAAAAGTTCTTATTTATGTTCTGAGGAAAGCATCATACTTCAAAATTGTATTGTCCCTGATATATCTCAAGATAGTTGGATATCACTGCATCATCAGAGGAATATAAACAATGCAAGGTTTTGTAATAAATCCTACCTAGTGTACTCTCTATGTGAAGCAGAGCTACAATGCCACAAGCTTTGTTGAGTTAAGTGCCTCAAGTTCGGAGCAACATCCAAGTTATTTTACTCATTCCTTCTAAATTTGTTGTAGCTCCCGTTTTGAAGAAATGGACAGCCACCTGGCTATATATGCCTAATATCAATTGTATTTATCAATTTACAGGGAGAGCCAGGTGCTAATCAGAGTATTAACATCACTGATGTCACCCAGGCCATCAAAACCTTCGAGAAGAAATACCAAGATAAGACTCGCAACAAGTGGGCAGATCGAGCTAACTTCAATCCAGTACCCGGCAAGTACACCTTGATTGAGGTAGATCAGAGTGCAGACGTTGAAGAGGATGTGAAGAAGGTAAATAAAGTGGGATGATGGGGTAGGTGTAGGTATAGTTGTAATTGGTATAAGTTACTTGTTTCAGGGGGCAGCTTCTTCATAATTTCTTTACTTGTTTGTGATACTGTGAGACGTTTGAGCAGGACTCACAGCCCAACATATTACATGCATTGTGTTACATTCCGTTTCTGCACACAATCTAGTAGTCTAGTTATTGCCGATTATACCTCAATGCAATCTTCTGTTCACTCAGATCAGACAATGTAAAAACCTTTAAAAACCTGTTCAACACCAGAGCTAAATAAGTAAGGTCCTTGACAATTAATCACATTCATGATAAGAAACATTAAACATTTATTTGACGGGGCTTCCTTGGAAAGAATTACCAATTAACTGTCATAGTTTGATATCACTACCTGTTGAGCTAATGTCCACGACCTTAGTAATGGTCCCTGTGCTTTTTGACTACTGACATATCCAGTATGTACAGTTAACAAAACACATGAAACAGGTCAAATTTCAGTATCAAAGTTTCGCCATCTCTTAGTCAAGACAGCACAATTTTATATAAAGTAGATGTTTTGCAACCTAAATCGACAGCACAAAGTCACTAAATATGCCTGTATCTCAAACAGTTTTGTTTCCTTGGAACTCTTCCCCTCCCCCTTGCCTGCATGGGTATCTCAGCGCGACATTTGAATTATGAGAGCATGATGTTTAACCTTAAGATCTTCACATTTACCATCTAAGAAGTGTGATCAGTCTAAAACAAGATGCTAAAGAAAGACACTAAAAACAGTTCACATGGCTGGTGTTTTGATTCAAAAGCCCTTTTCACACGACAAAAAAATTACCATGGTCCCTTGCTACGAATTTTACGAGCGCTGATTGTTTATTTGTTATCATCGTGTGTGACCAATTTAGCAAGCTTTCACACGGATAAAGTAAAAAACTAACAACCATCGTGCGCTATGACGGTGCACACATCACTGGTAACCAGCCAACGACTGGTAAATCTGTGAAATAGATAATACTACCAGTAGTATTAAGTCGTTGCAAGTTTTCTGGGGGCAAAACCAGGCGCCGAAAAGCAAGGAAAAGGTTTAAGATTTTTCGCCGAGAAAGGTTTTTGGTATTTAAGAAGCATGACTTACCGATTGCAGTGTTGATAAAACAACGTGCAAGCTGAATTCCTACATGTACATGTAGCTCAAAACGAATGTTTCTATTGGCTGAATCGCTACATTATGTAGGAATTCAGCCAATAGTAAAAAGTTATGCAGCCCCTTGACATGCGATGCAAAAGGTCACACAAAAGGTTGCCACGCATGCGCAGTGTGGGAGACTTCGCACAGGACGTCGCCCAATAAACAAAGGTTCCCTTCACACGATGATTTAGCGCACGTCCTTGGTCAAAACTTCCGCTAGTGTAAGATTTTGTCGTAGGTCCGGACCTCCGACAAAATGTAGCAATGTTGGACAACATTTTACAAGGGACCCTGGTCAATGTAAAAATTGCTGTCCTTTCACACGAGGTACATTTTGTAAAATTTTACAACCATGCTACAATTAAGCAAGGGACCCTTGCTAAATTGCTCTCGTGTGAAAGGGGCTAAAGACTGTCTTATGAACATGCTGTTAAATCACAAGTAGGTCAAATGTCCAAAGTCTCAAATAGGGTTATATCCAGGGTTCTGCCCACGGTGGTCGGTGCCGGAAAACCCGACCGGCACTCGCAGAATTTTTTCTTTTTCCGACCACCACACATTTTCCCTTTTTTTTGCCCATTTCCTTCAAAATATTTTGAACAACGTGTAAAACAAATTATTTACCAGTAAACAGTTTTATCCAAAGTTTCGAGTAGCCTACTTCTTTGGTTTGAGTCTATTTTAATGATCCAGGATCGAGCATTCCTCCCGCCTGTACGATGTACGATGTACAATATATCCAACGCACGAAACCCGCATTGATTTTGCAATGGTTTCCAGTCACACTGATTATAGCTTTACGCTTGGAATAACATGATACCAGTTTCATCATGTTGCGAACCCTATTCTACAGCGTTTAATACAACGGAAATGAACTGCAGAGTAAGCACCATGCTATAGATGCTGTAAATTGTTTTCCCATGGCGGTAAAGGCGTGCGCGCACTGAGGGCCTACATTCAAGGCACAGCTGCAGGGCGCACGTGTGTAACCACTCCGTGCACGATCGAAAGGAAATTGACTTGACTGTACTAGGAAACAAAAATTTCCGGCACTAAACAAATCCTGGGCAGAACCCTGTATATCAAATGGCAAAATGTATTTACTTCTCTCTGGACGACAAAGACAAAGTTCTCTTCATTGCAAAGTGCATGAATTTAGATATTTTCAGCTGTCTGTTTGAAGATTTATTTTTGTATTTTGTTTTTTTTAGTTAAGTGCACTTGAGGGTACGAGCAAGAAATCTTCATCAAGTGTTGCTCCATGTAAACTGGATAAACCTACCCAGAGTCTGATGAACCTCATCTTCGATAACAACATGTTCCAAGAGCAGATGGAAAACTTTGAGCTTGGTTAG
Organism: Leptasterias polaris; assembly: GCA_037783415.1. Taxonomy (NCBI): domain Eukaryota; kingdom Metazoa; phylum Echinodermata; class Asteroidea; order Forcipulatida; family Asteriidae; genus Leptasterias; species Leptasterias polaris. Next base: position 1,615,749 of record JAZGTN010000098.1, read on the forward strand.
TTTGGGATCAATTTGACATTGTCTTTTATTCTCAATACCTCTTACTGGGTACTTTAGTCTGTGAGACAGTCAGTAAAAGCAATCTTGATAATGAACACTGTATCCCTTTCATGATGTTGTATCATGGTTGTTTAATCTTATTCTTAACAGTCTACACCTGATTTGATAATTCAGCGCAAAGGAGTGTCATTGATGACAGTCACAAGGGCACTATAAATGTACACTATTATTGTTAACCATTTCACGTCGTATTGAAAAAAGAAATCGGTGCCCACCTGCGGTATTATTTTTCTGAACTTTTTGGAGCTTGTTGAGGTATCGTTTTCCTTTGAAAATATTGTTGCCACAATGAAACCCTGACTTGACAAAGGAAAGACAACAAAGCGTCTCATAATTAGTTCTGTGATTTGATGCTGTCGAGTTAGGAAATTGTGTAGGCACTCACCGCCGTGATTCGCAGAACCTTGGCCGTGAACCATGGCGGAGAATCTGCCATTGTATGCTGGAATCTCAGAATGCTCGGACTTACCACCCATTGAGCCCAACATAATGACAAACAATGATGGCGGCTTATCTATTCTTGTAAGCCACATTTGCTTAACAGCAGCACAAAGGTCTGGAATAACACAATACTAACCCCAGAGAGGGATTTTTCAATGCAAGTTTTCCAGAACCTGTTGTGGCTCTTGGGTGAAACGAAGCTTGACATAGTAGGTGCATGCTTCAACACAGTGAAAAGTCCGGGTGGATAAAAACATTAGCCGCCAGCAAGACAGCAAATAATGAAGGAAAATCCAAAGTTGTTCCGGACATTAAAAAACGTCTGCAGTAAATCTGTAAAGATTTTGTGTCTAACGACGCCATCTGATGTGGAGTGGTTAGCATACATGACTCATCTTGTACAAGTAAAAAAAAAAAAGTCTTTGTGCTCTTCAAATTATCGCCATAATTCTATGAAGTTTTTAAAGGTATTTTTTGTATTTCATTTGCTTTTTGAAATGTTTCCAGATGTAAAGAAGATGCCCCTTGGAAAGCTCAGCAAAGCCCAGCTCGCTAAGGGGTTTGATGCCCTTGAAGAGATAGAAGCTGGCATCAATAACAAGGCTTCAAGACCGAAACTACAGGAGCTTTCCTCTAAATTCTACACTCTTATTCCACATTCCTTTGGACGAAAACTTCCTCCAACCATCAGCCAGGCTGAGACAGTACAGATGAAGAAAGATATGCTGCTGGTAAGGATATTTGAAGTTACCGTACCGTGTTAGTGTAGACCAATCCTAGCAACTGTTATATCGTGCCATCACTGGGTAGGCATTATTTTTAGCATCACAGGCAATGTGGCATGTCGTGGCTGAGTGATCTATTTCACCGGACCCAAGTTCTGGTGTTGTCAGCAGCAGAGTGTGGGTACGAATCCCTGTCACGACATTTGTGCAAGGCACTATAACCATAATTGCTTCCTAAAAAGTTGGAAGGTAGTGCATTCTGCTCTACCAGCCAGGCTCCTAGTGGATGATACCCATGCCTACATCCTTATGGACTGTAAAGGGGGTAACCCTGTTTCAGCCCCAGAAGTAGGTGGCAACATGTCCCTGGTGGCAGTTGATTTGGGTTGACAGCCCAAATCACGTAAGTGTAGCCCTCACCTTGAAGTGGCTGTTCTGCCTCGTGATGTTAGGCGATTTCTCATTTAAAAAAGGAAAAAAAAAAAAAGTTTATTGCAAATTAAAAGCCTTTGTGAAAGGTGTACGTAAGTTCCATTCTATCGGTAGTGGAGAACTTTGGTACAAGTCACAAGTTATGTTTAATAATGGATCTATTTCTGTTTGTTTATTCAGGTTCTTGGTGATATTGTCATTGCTCAGGATATTAAGAGGGAACAAGACGAGACAATGGTGAGTTTTAAACTATCCTGATTGTTCTTTTGCGGTTGATAGCACCATGACTTTGTTAAACCACTACCACTAATATGCTATGCATGTATGTTGCTATTTAAGAATGTTACACATTTTCTGATGCTTGGCTAGTGGTTAGAAAACTGCCTTCTAATTTAACTTTTGAAGTTGAAGATGATGATTAAACTAGGTACGCAGTCTCCATTTGTTTTGTTATTTTGTCTGACCACATTGTAACTCTTTTGATTGGCTTTTTTATCCATCAATACAGTCTCAGTCCCAGGCTGATGTTGCACCGAATCCTCTGGATGTGAACTATGACCTTATGAAATGCAAGCTGGAACATGTGGATTCCAAGTCTAAAGAGCACAAGGTAGATAAACATCGCACAACATTCATATCTGGCTCACTGTCATGAGTTTGAACAATTTTTTTAAAATAAATTAAAAGCATTTTTTTTTATGAGAGATTACCTAACATCACAAGCCACAGACGGCCACTTCAAGGTGAGGGGTAAACTTAACTAATTTGGGCCATCGACCCAAATCAACTGCCATCAGGGGCATGTTGCCACCTACTCCTATGGCTGAAACAGGGTTACCCCCTTCACAGTTTGTATGGGTATCATCCACTAGGAGCCTGGCTGGTAGAGCAGAATGCACTACCTTCCCATTTTTTTACGAAGCAATAATGGTTATGTACCTTGCTCAAGGGCACAAGTGTCATGACCGGTTACAAACCCACACTCTGGGGCTAACAACCCCAGAGCTTGGGTCCGGTGAACTAGACCGCTCGGCCGCGACACCCTGAAGTCTGCAATGCATAACTTTCATATCTCACTCACTGTCATGACCTTGAACCAAACATTTACACTTGGCATAGCTTAAGCTTAATGACTAGTTGTGTGAATCGAGATGAGAGAGGGCATCTGTTTTCATCTGCCAATAATTTATTGCAAACTTGTGCATCAATTGTTTTGCAGTACCCGCTGCTAATTACATGATTTACACTGGTCACCAGGCAGACTCTATGGTCTAGGGGTTAACACATCTGCCCCGAGAATGAAGGGTTTGTGGGTTCGAATCCCACCTTGTGTAGCCTTTGAATTGTTTTCCACAGGACTCGGGGGAAACTGGAGAGGTTCATATTAGGGAGTGAAACCCCACCCCTAAAACATCAGTTTGAGGGTAAAAGGCAAATAGTAACGTAGGAATTGATCTTCTGTATGTTTTCTGACACTTGGGTGTGAGTGAAAATAAATCAACATTCTTTCCAAATCGCATTCATGGCAAAGTTTTTATTCTTTTTAAATTGAATGTACATTGTACAAATATTTTAAAGATACTTCCAGCAGTATCTTCGATAATTTATAATGATGTTTCTTTCTTCAGATTATCTCCACTTACATAGAGAATACGAAGAGTAGCTGGCGTAATGAGAAGTTACTTAATGTATGGACTGTGTCTCGATATGGAGAGGTAATTATTCACACCATCAGATCACCAGTTTGTTTTATCAACAAACCAACTGTCAAATTAAAAAAAAAAAAATCTGCAGATCAAGTTATGAGACAAAGCAGATTTGTTTAAAACCGAAACCAGATTTGAGGCAGAGTTACCATTTCTTAATGTTGTTTTTATGACATGGAAGTCTGAGACGTAGCCCAACATCTGGAGATGGAAACTTTAAGGTCTTACTCGTGGCCTTTGATTGTTGGTTATTGAGATTGTAGATGTTGAGACTAAGAACACGATTAGTGTTAAAAATTGTTGTCAAAGTGGCAGTTTGAATAGTCGTTATTGCTTAAAGACATGGAAAAGTATGAAAACTTTCACAACCATGCAATTTATTTGAGAAAATAGAATTAGTTGTTGCTTACCAACAAAAAGGACCTATGGCATAAATGCAAAAATTAGTTAGTGGCCTGACGTTTCGACCCCAGCATAGCAGAGTCTTACACTTTGTCGTTTAGCCTTCGAGAAAGACTCTGCTAGGGTCGAGACGTCAGGCCACTAACAAATTTTTGCACCATGGAATTTTACTTTGAAATCCAGTCGGATAAAGTAGGCTTTTTAGAGCCATGAAGATTGCTCAACTAACTTCTCTATGGCAGTATTGCTATGAAGAGATCATGTTTCTATGTATTTGTTTGACTCGTTTGTTCCAGAGCGATCGATTTGCTGAGCATGACGATCTTGATAACCGTCGTCTGCTGTGGCATGGCACCAATGTTGCTGTAGTGGCAGCCATTTTGAAGACTGGCCTTCGTATCATGCCTCATTCTGGTGGTCGTGTTGGCCGTGGGATCTACTTCGCATCTGAGCATGGCAAATCATCGGGATATGGTGAGAATGCATCAAACTCTGTCTTTTTAAACATTTGTTCTTGAACATCAGACAAATACAAATACCTCAAATTAAGTTTATTTGTGATAAATAATTTGATTTTAGGGTTTTGGATTGACTTAAAAACACAAAAAAATGGTAAGTTTCATGAAATAGGAATGACAGAAAAAACAAAACCAAACAAAATGACCCAAGATTTCAGCACTTTTGTGTCGGTCGTTGGAGGGCAACCTAACAATTTATTAACTGTTATGAAGCCGTCACACTTCAAACCCATACTACTACCCATACTATATTAATTTTGATAGTATCTGTTGTACAAATGTTTGTATTTTTTGCAATGAAAGCGGCACCACACTTTTTACTCCGTATAACCAGTGATCTCACCCAAGCTCACGATAAGTGGCCGTCACGGGATCACCTTAAGAGGATGAATTTCAAACATCAATAATCCTCTTCTTGACCAAAGTAAGCCCAAGACTACAAAGACTACACAAGTAGTCTTGATTCCAGATGTTGGTTCTTCTGCAGAACAGACTACCCAAGAATCAATGTTGTCCCAATGCGTATCACTGATTGTAACTAATAAGCAACTGCACTTATAACTAAAGGCAGTGGTGTACTAAAACCACAGTGGAATTATCAGTGATAAGGGTAAATTAATTTTGACCTAAGAAAACAAGAACATAAAAAACCAAAGAAAAAAACCCTCAAAACAGCAACAAGAACAGCAGCAATAACCCGTGAGACAAAGATGACACAAATGCAAAAGAAAAAGATAAAAGACAACACAGTTGTAACAAAAGCCTCAAAGACCAGCAAGAGAAGTTAACATGTCAACATTTAATACAAGTTAAATGTCAACCTGTGTTGTTTATTTCAGTATCGAGCACACACAGTGGAATTGGCATTATGTTCCTGAATGAAGTAGCTTTGGGTAAGGAGCATCATATTACCATGGACGATGGGAGTCTCAGGAATGCTCCTTCTGGCTACGATTGCGTCATTGCTAAAGGACGTACTGAACCAGGTGAGGATATATAATTAAGACAAACTCAACAATAGAAAGCCTACTAGCAGGGAGATCAAACACTAACATCACTTTGATAAAACAGTTAGCTAGATAAACACCAACTTAACAAAATCTAAATCTATAGTACCTTTACCTAAACCAGCCATGAAGCATTAGGATGTAAACTGCTTGGAATTAACAAACCTCTTTGAAACACAGCCTCTTAACCTCAACCTAAACCAGCCTACTTATGACACTACAAACCAAAAATGTCAAGGTTCTAACTTTTCCTTGGAAAACACATGCAAGTGATCCTTTTTAACTATTTAGACAAAAGTTTGTAAACAGAAGATGCCCTTATGTTGGACAAATTTAATTTTATTTACCAATACAGACCGTCTTGAGATGAATGAATTTCCTCAATGCTAAGTTATAAATTACTTCTTGTTCATCCCTTCCATTTCTCTTCAGATCCCAAAGTTGATGCGCACCTTACGCTGGACGGCAAGAAGGTGGTTGTGCCACAAGGCAAGCCAATCAACCAACCCAAATTCAACTGCAGCAGCTTCTCGCAGAGTGAGTATCTAGTGTATAAAGAGAGTCAGAACCGAATTCGCTACCTGCTGGAGTTTAAGTTTCATTAAAGAGGAGAACTTCTGAAGAACTTGTCAAATGGAAGATTACAACGGTCTCCCTATTTTGTCAGTATCTTTGTTCGGGAGTGCCAGTTTGCTGTGTAGCCAGGGATTTTAGCAAATGTCACACCTTTCAATTGAAGATGTTAATCTTGTTAGTAATGTAGTTCAGTTTAAAATGTTTTATCTTGTTTTTGTAATGACATCAACTTGTACAATAGAGGCTCCATACAGTTGCATCTTGGCACCCCATTAGGTTTAGTTTCAATCATGTCTACTGTGTGATGGTACAACATGTTGCAAGGACACAATGGGTTTTTTTAAAGGTAAATTCTATGTTTATGAGAAATCTGAATAATACAGTGAGATATGACTGTTCTGAGTATTATGTTGTGTCATACACTACATGCCTAAACTTACCTTTGTCTAGATATGTGGCCAACTTGTTCCCAGTTTAAATCAAAGACATAGTTCAGCATTATCAAATCAAATTTCAGAAGTTTCAAATTTTTTTAAATTCTACTCTGAAAAGGTGATGTTATTACAAAATATTTACCGAGATTATAGCACAGTGGGTTTGTGGAGGGGGTTTCCTCCATGCCCTTTATTCTTATGCTGGTGCCATTACATAAAGGGGCTATCTGGCCTAATGGTGCCCTCACCAGAAGAGGCTGTCAGGCCTGTTGGTGCCCTCACCAGAAGGGGCTATCTGGCCTAATGGTGCCCTCACCAGAAGGGGCTATCTGGCCTATTGGTGCCCTCACCAGAAGGGGCTATCTGGCCTAATGGTGCCCTCACCAGAAGGGGCTATCTGGCCTATTGGTGCCCTCACCAGAAGGGGCTATCTGGCCTAATGGTGCCCTCACCAGAAGGGGCTATCTGGCCTAATGGTGCCCTCACCAGAAGGGGCTATCTGGCCTAATGGTGCCCTCACCAGAAGGGGCTATCTGGCCTAATGGTGCCCTCACCAGAAGGGGCTATCTGGCCAATTGGTGCCCTCACCAGAAGGGGCTATCTGGCCTAATGGTGCCCTCACCAGAAGGGGCTATCTGGCCTAATGGTGCCCTCACCAGAAGGGGCTATCTGGCCTAGCGGTGCCTTCACAAGAAAGGGCTATTTGGTCTGTTGGTGCCCAAACAAGAAGGGGCTGTCAGGCTTTAAAAAAAATGTTTTTAACAGCATTTCTTCAAACTTGGAGGTCCTGTTTTCAAAATATCAAAACAAGCAACAATGATTGTTGAAGTATTCGAATAAGAGCATTGGTAGTTTTCAGATTTCAGATTGAAAGTAACATTTTCTTATTTGTTGTCGGTCCTGTAATGTCTTTAAGACACCAGTGTTAATAAAGAAAAGAAAACAAAATTATATAAACATGTTGTTTAAACATGTTAAAGGCGTATTCATACATTTTATTTTTTAAAGTGATAGTATTCTTCAAGAACATTGAAAAAAATGTTACCTTTTTTTGACCATACAGTAACATTTTACCACTAATCTGTACCATTTTCAATCAACCCAGAGTTGGGTGATTTTTGTAATCATCTAATCATGCAGCTATATTTCAGAAAGCCTTATTGTATTTTACATATTTGTCAATTCTAGTGTTGTGCAAATTGGTATTTAATTTGTTTAACAATTTGAGTGTTTAAGTTTTAAGCAGATATCTATGAGATAGAGATGATTTTGAACAATCTATTTGCAATGTACTTTTATTGCGCTCTTCGTCTAAAGTAATTGCAACACAGAATATGCACTTATTCGTTTGTGTATTATACTACGGAGATCTGGAAGTGCCATTCAAAGATCTAGAGATAATTTATTGCGAAATGGTGACACCGTAAACGCGAGATGCTGACATCCCTAGATAATTTATCTCAGGGTGACACCATCTTGAAAGTAGAATGTTGTCTTCCAGATATATTTATTAACAAGATGATAACATCCTGAAAGTAATAATAATAATAATAGTGGCTTCTTATATAGTGCTCACATCCGTCACTCAGTGACGCTCAAGGCGCTTCAACAGTCATTTCTTTCCTACAAGGTATGTGGAGCTACGTTTTGAAGTATGAGACCTATTCCTTTACATAGCTCCATGCAGTCTGGCTCCATGTAATGGTTTACAAGGTGCTGTGGCGCAATATGCAGCCAATCAAACCAGGAACACCGGGGCGAACCCCTTCTCTTTACGATAAGTGCACTGGGTTCTTTTATGTGCATTACACACAGGACCATCCGAAGGACGAAGCAATAATGGTTAAGTGTCTTGCTTTTAAGGACACAAGTGTCACGACCGGGACTGGAACCCACACTCTGCTGAACAGAAACACCAGAGCTTGAGTCCGGTGCTCTTATCCGCTCGGCCACGACACTCCATGTTGTGTTTCAAAGACAATTTATCTTGTGGGTTCTCGAAATTTTCAGATTGTTATTGTCCCATGATGAATTATCTCTAGAAGACGACATCTTCCTTTCAGGATTTCGTCATCCCGAGATAAATCATCTCAAGATGTCGTCATCTTACGTTATGATGTCATCATCATGCAGTAAATTATCTCAGGATCTCAACATGTCAGATGGCACTTCCAGAGCTCCGTATTTTTTCCAATTTGTGCATGATGTAAAGATGGACATGTTTTAGGTTTAGAATTTGAAAGTAGTTAACTCACGTGATACTCCTAAAAATATAATTATACCTTATATAAATTTTAATGCACATTTGCGAGGTAGGCCTTTAAAATTAGTTTACCTTCTGAAATATTTTAAAGGGTGGGTGTACCTTTTGTACTTACTCCAAAAATTAATGACCATACAAACTTACTTGGTAAGAAGCACTGCAGCTGATGATTAATGTATAACATTGTGAGAAACAATTCCCTTCAAAGGAATGAGGTTTTCGAGAAAGGTATTTTTTTTTAAATCAACCTGAGAAAAGTTTTTGCATTAAAGGTTTCAGATTGCGTTTTGCAATTACGGAGTTATCCTTTATGCGTGGACATAACTACTGAAGATTTTCGGCAATATCTCAAAAACGGTACCACCTCATTGAAATGAAATTTTCAGAGGTATTGTATATTATCTCCATTTACATAGGATTAACACATTTAAACGGTTCCAAATACCCAAAGATATACTTTGCCTTTAAAATAACAAAACATAGTTTGGAGATTGCCATTAAATTAGATTTTGTTGATTTTATAAAATATTACTAGTGCCAATGCTTGTAAAATAGTTTCTTTCATTGACTAATGAAGCCAGGTGAGAGCTCTTAAATGTAGCAGATATTACCAGTGGATTTACAATAAATTTAAATTATATGATATTTTAATTTTACAGATTATTTGTCTTGTTTAATTGCCAGATCTAAATGTAAAGTTATTTCAACGCACCGAGACGCGACATTCATACAAATAAAAATGTAGTATACCCGAAAACTTCATACATCCGATTATAATGTGAACTGTGTTTTATAATATTTCTGATCAATCTATTTCTTATGAAACATGGGGTATATGGGATTTGAAGCATTGCATGGTGAGGTATCAATATATATTTGGTTTGCGGTAACACCATGTGTATATCTACTTGCTGGGTAGATTTTGTTCTTTGAGAACTTGTTTTCTTTTATATATGCATCTCTTGTAATGTGTTAAAGCTTGTGAGAGTCTAACAGTCCCGCCTTTTTTTTATTGTTAATTATATTACACAAAATAGTTAATGGCTTGGAGTTTTGACCTAAGCAGAGTCTTTCTCTAAGGACTTGCAGGGTCTTTTTAGCCTTCGAGAAAGACTGTGCTAGGGTCGAAACGGCAGGCCTTTAACTAATTTTTTGCATTTATATACCGAAGGTCCTTTTGGTTGGTAAGCAGTTTGCAACAGCTAATTCTATTTTCGCAAAAAATATATTCCGTTCAATTCAAGAGAAACGTTGTGATCGTTTAAATAAGTTTATATGGGGAATGTTAATGATTAAAAGTAGGAAGAAAACTATCAAGAAAGAAGATAACATTTTCAAATTATCCTGGGAAATACTTATGTCTGAAATTCTACAAGTCTGTTGTTTTTCTCGATCCAATGATCGTCGGACGGTCCACCTCAAACAATATTGACTTATCAAACAGTACCCAGGCCTGGTTGGTTGTTAAATAAATATGGCAATCGATAAACTTAGAGATCCAATCCTTTACGACACGTCGTCGTCCCCACCCCAAACTGGGGACCAGGTTAGCCTTTTTGTGGCTTCTTTCACCCTCCATGGATCCCCGGTTCGAATCCCGCCTTGGACTACAGCTACTTGTTTATTGGGTTTCATTTCCTATTGAGTTTTCTTTATACCATTTGCAATTTTCCTCTCTATCTGAACCAATTTGTTCTCGTCACACGGGTTTCTTCGGGCCTATTAGGGGTCACGGTGTGGGGCTCTTTGGTGGTTCCTTTGCAGCATTACAAGGAAGATATAAAATAAAAATTCAATAAAAGTAAATGCCCCAGTGAGGGTAAAGGGAAAGTTTGCAATTATAGTTTGGTTTCTAAGTTGTTAAAATTCCTAATGAAGCCATTTCTTATTCATTTGCAAGGACTAGAAAATGGCTACTCATGTGATGCTGTTTGCAATTATTTCCACTTTGAATGAGAGGTAACTAATGAATGAGAAAACCATTTTAATTGTAGAAAATTGCTCAGCGTAAAATATTATCAAATTGGAAGAAAAGTCATGAATATTCACATCAAAGTCATGAATACTCGCATTAATAATGACGTCAGTTGCATCTCGGTCCGTTAAAACGTCCGAAAGCAATATGCAACGTTTTGTCAAGCGAGGTCTTTCGGAGGAGTTTATTGGAATCTGCAAAAAGAATGGCGGTCGATAGTTGACATGAGTTTTTCCAATGAAACTTTTGTTGAGCCACTGTACAAACAAAAGTGGGAACGAGGTTGTAATACCACCAGTGCTTTGGGAGTGTTATAATTTCCAGCTTTTGAATTTCAATGAGTCCAGTATGAAAAAGAAAAAAAAATAATAGGCCTACTTGACTTGAAAATTGGTTGCGAACACGACAAATGGAGATCCTTATTTCAACATTTCAAGTTTGCATAAGAGTTTAACTTGTGCAAAGGGCTTAGTCACAATGTGACCACGCATGCGCAGCGGATATAACGGGGATGACTTCGATACCGACTAATCACCCATTTAGTGTATTTTCTCCATGGTTGGCCAGCTAACTACAATTAAATACCGATGCCTATTGTCCACCTTGACAAAGGAATCTGCCTAAGCTTCTACCTTTGGTGACATTTTGGTTTTCAGACATTTTCCCTGACGTTATCTGTTCCTGAAACTTATACTTATAAGTTATATGTCTACCCTACGAAACGGTAACCTAGCTCTGATTATTATGATCGTATTATTTCACTAATCCCCCACCATCGATCATTATCGGTGTTTCGACTGTTACAACATTGTGATGAACTCATGAGTTATGTACCACATCTAACAGTATGGTAAACACCATGGAGGTATCGTAACACAAAGAGCAGCAGAACGGCCCACAACAGTCAGCAACACCCACTGAATTCATTAACGAGTGGACAACTTTGTGGAGGCAGAGAATCTTCAGGGGAAAACGTGTCCGAGAAATCCAATTTTGTTTGACCATGGGATGTTACAAACGTTGTTATCTGAAGGAATGGGCCCGCGATACCGCTGATATACACGGGTGGAAGCACATTGCAGGTGACGGTGGGAACTTACGGCGTTTAATCTGGACTATAGCAACCCTCGGCTCTTTAGGATACATCTACATCTACATCTACGCTGGTACTCAGCAAAGTACACTTGTAAAAGCTGAGGATACTTCCTCTACCTGTCCATACTTACCTTAATTTCCTTCATTAAAGCCAATCACGTCACCAAAGTGGACGTGGAGTATAAAAGTGAGATAAAGTTCCCGCCTTTTACCGTCTGCAATTTCAACAAATATCGTGAGTCAGCTGTAACTGAACATGACATCAAGAATGTTGGAACTCATCTGGGTGAGTCTTTTAAAAATGTTGTTTTTGTTCGTTGTCTTTGAGTCAAAAGCTAAGTTTGTTTCTCGACCGGTCGGTAGGCCCGGCCCGGCACCAAAACTAGGGTAACATTTTAGGGGAAATAAGGCTGTGCATAGTTTTTTCTTCTAGGGGGGTACTTTGGCCAATTAAAACTGTGTACTTTCCGTTCGCATTATCTTAAACAAACCCCTTTTCAGCGCTGTTATGCCATTAATATTTTTATAAGGTTTTCTGACGTGAGTGTAATAACAAACAAACACACTGTCTGCGTGAAAAATGGAAATATGATTTTCAACACAATTGAAATTATCACATGAAAGCTTATAAACTGTAACATCTTACTCCCATGTAAATTGTAATAAAAAAAACCTCATAGTTCATAGGGGGCAAGGGGAGGGCACGCGGTAGGCCTTTGTCAGAAGAAGGAATAATTTCTTTGAACTTTTGTTGTACTAAAATTGTTCACAATCAGAATCTTTCGGATAAAATATCATTTTAGGAAACTAACTTGTGAGGCCATTACGGGAAATGAAAGCGTTTAAGTCTGGCCTATTTACCGAAGACATTTTATGTGAGTGGACTGGGAAAATTAGCCATAGTTTGAGATTTACTGAGAATTTTGGTTTCTTGGTCAAAAAACAACAAAATCCACTGTGCATGGTCAAAAATTCAGTTTTGGGGTCAATTTTTTGTTTTACTATGGTTTCAAATGATAGAAAATGGACTATCGAAGACATTTTATGTGAGCGGACTGCGAAAATTAGCCATAGTTTGAGATTTATGCAGAACTTTGGTTTCTTTCTAAAACAAAAACCCCCAAATCCACTATGCTGGGGCATGGTCAAAAATTCAGACTTTGGGTCAAATTTGTTTGTGTTAATTTTATGGTTTCAAGGACGAAAATTCAGTTTTTGGGTCAAATGTTTTATTTTTTTATTTTATGTTTTCAAATGATAGAGAACGGACTACCGAAGACATTTTGTGTGAGCAGACGGAAAATTAGCCAGAGTTTGAGATTTATGCAGAATTTTGTTAAAACCCCCAAATCCACTGTGCTGGACCATGGTCAAAAATTCAGTTTTGGGGTCAATTCTTTTTTGATTTTTATGGTTTCAAATGACAGAGAACGGACTTCCGAAGACATTTTAGATGGATATTTTATTTGTCCGCATCATAAAAAATAAATAAATTTTGCTTCCATTGGCTATAATTACATAAAAAGTAAAAACTAGGTAGACAATGAAAAACACTAATATTTACATTGTTGAATACAATTACATTTACAATACAAAAAGAGACAACTGTCAATGTGGAGTATTAAAGCCTAGGTTGGATAAAACATACAGATTAACGTTTAGCTGGGGAATTTAGCATGTGAATAGACATCGGAACAAAAGATTGCCGAAACCGGGTGTGGTTTGTTCGTGGCACATGAAACCTGATACCAGAACGGTTTATAATAAAGCAGTTGAAGAGGGGATGGGTTGGATCACTTAACATTGCAGTAACTTTGGATTTTAACCCCTGTCCATATATCGTGTCATAGGCAAGGGCGTCGATGGGTGGGGGAGGGGGGGACATGTCCCCCCCCCCCCCCCCCCCACTTTTTAGACTGGGGGGGACAGCATATCAGATGTCCCCCCCACTTTTTGATTGACTGTTCATTAGAAATATGCAACAACATTTTCTTAATTTAATATTTCATTACAATTTTTTTTCAAGTAAAAGAATAGCGAACAAACGATGAATGTTTTCTTCATTTTCATATTTTTTCTGATGGACCACGCGCAGAATGGTATTTTGGGCCCATTTCCGCTTATATAATACAGACAATAGACCTTATGCATATGACGTCATTTGTGTAGGGCGCCCTCACCTAGAGGTCAAAAGGAAGATGTTCATTGGTCAGTCCTGTGCGCCGCGCGTCCGTACAAATCAGCGCGTTTCCATTGTTTCATCATCAGTTTACCTCTAAGATGGCGGCTTGGTGACGTCAATGCATAAGGTCTATAGATGACACGTATCGTCCAAGACAAGAACGCCAAAATCCCGCTTACATACCTTGTTAGCATTCAAGTTATGCGTCGTTTGTGTATGCTATAATGTACATGTACTATACACGATCCCTCCACAAAGGAAGTCTGTGTGTGTGCGCTTACGTGCAAATGTGTTACATTTTGTTACAATCGCACAACGCACAAAATGTAGTAAAATCCATTCAAATAAATAGGAGCAGTTTGAGCCATGACAAGATTTGTTGAAGAAGCAGTATTTTGTTTTTTCGAAGAACTACAAGCTGACACACGATAAACGCCGGACTCCCGAAGCATATTAAAAATGTGGGGTGCAAATAATGTAAGATGTATTTTTTCAAGACTTGCTCGACCGTCCCCCCTACTTTTCAGTAGCGATCGACGCCCTTGGTCATAGGTTGGTAGCGTGACACCAGTTGAGCGTTGGGCCATTTTTCTTACTCATTCAAATTTACCTTTATTACGTTGTGATAGTGATCCAAAGTTGCATACTATACAAAAGGTTAAAATACTTTGTACCTGAATTATAAAACAAGGTTAACATATTTCTGTCCACTTTAAATTTCCTGAGTTTCCTGAGGAAGAACAGCCTCTGGTTGACTTTACCGTAAAGTAGGCCTACTTTACAGTTTTCATTCCAGTTTAGTTTGTCGTCGATGACTGTACCTAAATATTTGTATTTGCTGACCCCCTCTTGGCCACTAATACACAGAGGATCATGAGCCATAATATTTTGGCGAAAGTCCACAATCAACTCTTTAGTCTTTTGGACGTTTATGAGCAAAATTGTTTGTTCACACCAGTCAGTGAATTCCGTCACAGCATTACGATATGAAGTTGTATCATTTTTTAAATACCCCGTTATGACTGTGCCATCTGCATATTTAATGATGGTGCAGTCTGGGCTAGAACACAAACAGTCACTAGTATAAAAAGAAAAGAGAACTGTCAATGCAATGGGTCGGTAGTCGTTCAAAACTGAAACTGTTTTCCCCTTTAGGAACCGGAATGAAGTTTTCCACATTTGGGGAATTGTACCTCTATCTAAGGTCATTTGAAAAAATGATTTTGAAAACATTTGACAGTTGATAACTACATTTTCTTTAAAACAATGTTTGCAATACCACCTGACCCTGAGGCCTTATTCACATCTAGGCGTGAAAACACTTTCTGAACATCAAGTTCATTATTGTTAATAATGTCACAACTAGAGCTATTCTTGAGAGTTATTTGTATATAGAGAGTTGTTTTCTCGGGTAAAAACATGTGTATCAAATCTACAGTAAAAATTGTTCAGTTCATTTGCAAGATCCATGTTACATTCAACCTGCTTTTTCTTTGGTTTATAACCTGTAATGTTTTGCATAGCTTGCCAGGCAGCTCGTGAGTTGTTTTGTTCGACGTTCCGTTCTAGTTGTTTTCTGTATGAATTCAGCCTCACATAAGCTTTATTTGCAGATGAATTTCTTTTTGTAGTTCCTTCACCCGATCCGATCGTCCAGCTGTGAATGCTTTCCTCTTCTCTCCAAGAAGTGATTTCAATTTGTGCGAAACCCATGGTTTGTTATTGGGGTACACTCGTTTATTGGAAAGTGGCACTATTGTGTCGACACAGAAGTTGATGTAATCGGTGACTACTGTGACAATTGAATCAAGAGTGTAGGCCGGGTCCACGAATACGCTCCAATCGGTGCACTCCATTAACCTCGTATATCTTGTTGATAGACTCGCAGGCCCGATATACTTTTGAAGTTGGCTTTGATTTCTTGAGTTGTTGTTTATAAGTTGGCTGTAGTAGAATATTGTTGTGGTCAGAGTTTCCAAGTTGTGGACATACATTTGCTTTGTAAGCTAAAGGTACATTTCCACAACAAAGATCAAGGATTGCGTCATTTCTTGTAGGCTTGTTGACATACTGATGGTATGATGGTAAAACCAGGTCGAGTTTGCAGTGATTGAAATCCCCCATCACGAATTTAGCTGAGTCTGGTGAAACTGTTTCTAGCTTTTGTATTCTTGAGGCAATTGCACCACACGCTGTTTGAAAGTTAGCCCTTGGTTGAATATAAGAAGCCATCATGATGATCTGATTGAACTCTCGGGGTAGATAGTAGGGTCGAATGATGTTAGCAACTCATAATCTTATGTGAGCGGACTGGGAAAATTAGCCATATTTTGAGATTTAATGAGAATTTTTGTTTCTTGTTCAAAAAAACAAAAAAATCCATAGGCCTATGCTGCAGGAAAAAATTCAGACTTTGGGGCAAATTTTTTATTTTTATTGTATGGTTAATGATAGAGAACGGACTAACGAAGACATTGTATGTGAGCAGACTGTGAAAATTAGCAATAGTTTAAAGATTTATTGAGAATTTTTTGTTTCTTGGTCAACAAAAAATCAAAATCCACTTTGCTGGATGGACCATGGTCAAAAATTCAGTTTTGGGGTCACTTTTTATTTTTTATTTTATGGTTTCAAATGATAGAGAACGGACTACCGAAGACATTTTATGTGAGCGGACTGGGAAAATTAGCCAGAGTTTGAGATTTACTGAGAATTTGTGTATCTTGGTAAAACAACAAAATCCATACGCTTCAGGAAAAAATTCAGACATTAGGTCAAATTTTATATTTTTATTGTATGGTTTCAAATGATAGAGAACGGAGTAACGAAGACATTTTTTTGTGAGCAGACTGCAAAAAATAGCCATAGTTTGAGATTTACTGAGAATTTTGGTTTCTTGGTCAAAAAACAGCAAAATGAGCGGACTGGGAAAATTAGCCGTTGGTTCGATCATTACTCTATGGCAATGCTTTATCCACCAATGTTCTGTTGGTTCGATCCTTACTCTAAGGCAATGCTTGATCCACCAATGTTCCGTTGGTTCGATCCTTACTCTATGGCAATGCTTTATCCACCAATGTTCCGTTGGTTCGATCCTTACTCTATGGCAATGCTTTATCCACCAATGTTCCGTTGGTTCGATCCTTACTCTATGGCAATGCTTTATCCACCAATGTTCTGTTGGTTCGATCCTTACTCTATGGCAATGCTTCACCCACCAATGTTCCGTTGGTTCGATCCTTACTCTATGGCAATGCTTTATCCACCAAGGTTCCGTTGGTTCGATCCTTACTCTATGGCAATGCTTCACCCACCAATGTTCCGTTGGTTCGATCATTACTCTATGGCAATGCTTTATCCACCAATGTTCCGTTGGTTCGATCCTTACTCTATGGCAATGCTTTATCCACCAATGTTCCGTTGATTCGATCCTTACTCTATGGCAATGCTTTATCCACCAATGTTCCGTTGGTTCGATCCTTACTCTATGGCAATGCTTTATCCACCAAGGTTCCGTTGGTTCGATCCTTACTCTATGGCAATGCTTCACCCACCAATGTTCCGTTGGTTCGATCCTTACTCTATGGCAATGCTTTATCCACCAATGTTCCGTTGGTTCGATCCTTACTCTATGGCAATGCTTTATCCACCAATGTTCCGTTGGTTCGATCCTTACTCTATGGCAATGCTTTATCCACCAATGTTCTGTTGGTTCGATCCTTACTCTATGGCAATGCTTCACCCACCAATGTTCCGTTGGTTCGATCCTTACTCTATGGCAATGCTTTATCCACCAATGTTCCGTTGGTTCGATCCTTACTCTAAGGCAATGCTTGATCCACCAATGTTCCGTTGGTTCGATCCTTACTCTATGGCAATGCTTGATCCACCAATGTTCCGTTGGTTCGATCCTTACTCTATGGCAATGCTTTATCCACCAATGTTCCGTTGGTTCGATCCTTACTCTATGGCAATGCTTCACCCACCAATGTTCCGTTGGTTCGATCCTTACTCTATGGCAATGCTTTATCCACCAATGTTCCGTTGGTTCGATCCTTACTCTATGGCAATGCTTTATCCACCAATGTTCCGTTGGTTCGATCCTTACTCTATGGCAATGCTTTATCCACCAATGTTCTGTTGGTTCGATCCTTACTCTGAGGCAATGCTTCACCCACCAATGTTCCGTTGGTTCGATCCTTACTCTATGGCAATGCTTCATCCACCAATGTTCCGTTGGTTCGATCCTTACTCTATGGCAATGCTTTATCCACCAATGTTCCGTTGGTTCGATCCTTACTCTATGGCAATGCTTTATCCACCAATGTTCCGTTGGTTCGATCCTTACTCTATGGCAATGCTTTATCCACCAATGTTCCGTTGGTTCGATCCTTACTCTATGGCAATGCTTTATCCACCAATGTTCTGTTGGTTCGATCCTTACTCTGAGGCAATGCTTCACCCACCAATGTTCCGTTGGTTCGATCCTTACTCTATGGCAATGCTTTATCCACCAATGTTCCGTTGGTTCGATCCTTACTCTAAGGCAATGCTTGATCCACCAATGTTCCGTTGGTTCGATCCTTACTCTATGGCAATGCTTTATCCACCAATGTTCCGTTGGTTCGATCCTTACTCTATGGCAATGCTTGATCCACCAATGTTCCGTTGGTTCGATCCTTACTCTATGGCAATGCTTTATCCACCAATGTTCCGTTGGTTCGATCCTTACTCTATGGCAATGCTTTATCCACCAATGTTCCGTTGGTTCGATCCTTACTCTATGGCAATGCTTTGAATATCCACCAATGTTCCGTTGGTTCGATCCTTACTCTATGGCAATGCTTTATCCACCAATGTTCCGTTGGTTCGATCCTATACTCTATGGCAATGCTTCATCCACCAATGTTCCGTTGGTTCGATCCTTGCTCTATGGCAATGCTTTATCCACCAATGTTCCGTTGGTTCGATCCTTAGCCTAGGTAAAATGAACCATTTTGTATAAACTATAAATAGAGACAAATATGTGCTAATTTTAAAGGAAATTTTGCTATATTTTATTTTATTTAGTCACAAGGGTCTATATCTAATGGTTTGGGCGATTTAAAAGTGATTGTGTTCTCCAAAACTATGTATTACATGCAAATATCGAACAGACACTTAAAAAGTGCTGGTTGGTGTAGCTATGGGGCGCCGTTTGTCAATTAATTGTTTAGCGTATTTTTGACGTGTTTTTACCATGGTTTGTAATAATTAGATGTAAACCATAGAAAGTGCTGTCAATTTATTTTGTGGTTTACATACCATAAATTTACAATCAAAGCTTATAAATTATGGTTTATAAACCATGAAAATTGAATCATCATAAAACATGGTTTATAAACCATGGTTTATAAACCATGAAAATTGAATCATCTTAAAACATGGTTTATAAACCATGGTTTATAAACCATGAAAATTGAAGCGTCATAAAACATGGTTTATAAACCATGAAAATTTAAGCACCTTCAAAACATGGTTTATAAACCATAACAATTTAAGCATCATAAAACATGGTTTACAAATCATGGTTTATAAACCATGAAAATTTAAGCACCTTCAAAACATGGTTTATAAACCATGAAAATTTAAGCACATTCAAAACTAGTTGCGATAATCGTAACCCTCCTTTCCCGACGCCGGGCTTAATTAGCCCGGAGGGTTACGAGACAATGAGCACGAGATTTGACCATTCGTGCCAAAACGTGCAATTTCGACCAATGTTGACAGACTAGTCACCAGATTTGCCCAATTTTTACCACTTTCAAAAATCATGAAACAAATTCTAAGAACATGGGCTTAATCTTCAATGTCTAACAAATCCAACCATAATACTCAAAACATCATTGAGAAAATTATTTTGAAGAAAAAAAGATAAAAACTTACCGGAGACGGAGCGAAATGCTCGTGAAGTGTAGACAGACGATGGTTGAGGTTTTAAACCCCGCACTTCGTTACCATGCAACTTCTCGACCAATCAGTGTAAATTCCCGACCAATCAGCACAAACCAAGGAAAAACAGACCGGCCTGCCGCGGCTGTAGCCCTCGAACCGGCTATGCCCGCTCGCGGACTCACTGCACGGGTGTGTGTTTGTGTGTGCTTGCGCTGGGCTGTACATACATGTACATGTACATGTATGTATATTCCAACGTCAACCTCGTCCCCGGGGTGTGTCGAGCAGTACCATGTTGACCGCTCTCTCATGGTAAACAATGGTTGGAAAAAAAGTAAAACATGGGGACGAGGTTGATGCCAATGTATGATTGTGTGTGTATAATGTATTGGGGTTACATACATGTACATACTATATAGCTCCATGCAAGTACACATGCATAGAGCCGCGCAGTGCAGTGAGTCCACAAGCGAGAACAGCCGGTTAGCGGGCTACAGCCGAAGCTCCGCCCAGTCTGTTTTTCCTCAACCTCAACCATCGTCTGTGTCCGATTCACGGGCATTTCGCTCCGTCTCCGGCAAGTTTTTGTCTTTTTTTCTTCAAAATATTTTCTCAATTATGTTTTAAGTGTTATGGTTGGATTTGTTAGACATTGAAGATTAAGCCCATGTTCTTAGAATTTGTTTCATGATTTTTGAAAGTGGTAAAAATTGGGCAAATCTGGTGACTAGACTAGTCACCAGATTTGCCCAATTATTTTTTTTAATTCTTATTCTTATTCTTTATTTGGCCATTAAACAATTACAAACAGACAGTATGTAAAATGGATATATAAAAACAAAAGTAAACAAAAGTAAAAACAAAGCAAGACCAACCGTAAGGGCAAAACTAAATTACAAAACAACCGTAATGTGATGGCCAGGATCAACAAAAGTATAATAAAACACTGTAGCTCGAAAGCCTGTTAATCCAGTCACATAGGGAGGCACAAACACTAAATAAAATACTCTCTTTGGAAAAATAAAAATAATTTAGAATAAATATATATAATCTGCATACACAAAGCACAACTTAAAATAACAAAAACAAATTTGATACAAAAAGAGGTTAACCTTTACAACAAGAGCATGGCAAAAACACTTGAAATAAGACAAGCAACGTATTTGTGAACACACGATTTTTATGGTTTATAAACCATGATTTGTGACACACGATTTTCATGGTTTATAAACCATGATTTGTGAGCACACGTTTTTTATGGTTTATAAACCATGATTTGTGAACACACGATTTTCATGGTTTATAAACCATGATTTGTGAACACACGATTTTCATGGTTTATAAACCATGATTTGTGAACACACGATTTTTATGGTTTATAAACCATGATTTGTGACACACGATTTTCATGGTTTATAAACCATGATTTGTGAGCACACGTTTTTTATGGTTTATAAACCATGATTTGTGAACACACGATTTTCATGGTTTATAAACCATGATTTGTGAACACACGATTTTCGTGGTTTCTAAACCATGTTTTATGATGCTTCACTTTTCATGGTTTATAAACCATGATTTATAAACCATGTTTTGAGGATGCCTAAATTTTCATGGTTTATAAACCATGAATCATGATTTGTAAACCATGTTTACATTTTTATGAATTATAAACCATGTTTTGAAGATGCTTAAATTTTCATGGTTTATAAACCATGATTTGTAAACCATGTTTTGATGCTTAAATTGTTATGGTTTATAAACCATGTTTTGAAGGTGCTTAAATTTTAATGGTTTATAAACCATGTTTTATGACGCTTCAATTTTCATGGTTTATAAACCATGTTTTTTGATGATTCAATTTTCATGGTTTATAAACCATGGTTTATAAACCATGTTTTATGATGATTCAATTTTCATGGTTTATAAACCATAATTTATAAGCTTTGATTGTAAATTTATGGTATGTAAACCACAAAATAAATTGACAGCACTTTCTATGGTTTACATCTAATTATTACAAACCATGGTAAAAACACGTCAAAAATACGCTAAACAATTAATTGACAAACGGCGCCCCATATGTAGCCGTGTGATTTTTTTTAATGGTGTCATGGAGTGTTGATTGATGATTTATTGGCGGTTCAAAATATCGGTATGACAAAGGTTTGGCGATTCGATTTTTTAAAGTGTTTGACTCTTGTTCGTGATAATGCCTGGCCTGTACAGTGGTACCATGCATGTTTGTCTATGAAATGTCAGTGTCATCTTTCAGAAACACTTAGTTTGAATCTTAGATCTTTTGGTTGTTATTTGCATGTTGCAAATATGATTTACTTGAGAAAGCACTGTTGGTGCGGAACCAAACTATCGTTTCTCACGGTAAAATTACAAATCCCAAGAAACTGTCACCCCTGCGCATTTTTACTGCCATTTCGGCTTTATAACAGCCATTTCGGCTTTATAACAGCCATTTCGGCTTTATAACAGCAAAATGAATTGGCCGCATAAGGTGTGTATTTTAAAACACATTACTATGCACTATTTAAAACAATTTGCAAAGTTGTGTAGTGTTGAGAAGGACAACATTGGTTCCAGTGACAGCCAGACCGAGATTGGCAACAGATAGAGGGGGGGTGGGGGGGGGGGGGGGGGGTATAAACTAATAGCTATAAAAGAAAACAAATTTCTCTGCTCCAAAACACAAATGACACCGCCATTAAGAGAAGTGAAATTGACTAGAAGAGTTTGGTCAAAGCAAAAACTCCTCATTTCCCTCGTCAACGTTGCTCTGTCTTTTAAGTTTAAGTCATTGCCAACATTAACGTAATCCGTCCATAATGATGAAATAAACAGTGATCATTAACCCCCAGAGCAGATTCCTGTTATTTAACAAATATAACATGATTTGAGGGTGGACATGACAGTCGATATTATTAGTTCCCTGAGGTATTGGAAGTTTAAATTTACAAATTATATTAACTTTTTCCTGAGGTGAAGCCGAGGGAAGCTAGTTTGTCAACTTTAATTACCGAGGGCAGCTAATATCGGCTGTCCATCCGAAATGAAAACCAATATACAATATTGTTTACTTCTCCAGCTCGGCACCATTTGATCTCGAAAAAGCACTGGTTCATTACGCATGAACATCTTTCCATGCGTACTATTAGCATCGATGTTCGTGCGTTACTGCTCTCAGGACTGGTCACATACTTGTGAAACCCGCTGGCGGTTTGTGCACGGCATATGGCCTTATGGGCACTTCAGCCGATTTCGTACGGACGCATCTGATTGGTCAATTTCGTTTTATCTATGAATATTCAAACTGTAGATGAATATTAAACATCAAATCCTGTACTGGATGGAGTTTTATGTTGCTTTGATCATGCACGATCAAAACCAAACACAGTGATTGTGTTCATGAATATTTTGACACAAGAAAATACGTATTCAAATTATGGGTACAACTTGTAAATAATTACAAAAAATCGAACGTAAGATTTTATTTCAGAGAGTCCGAGCAACGGAAGCGTGTTTGACAGTGTACAAACACACGGGCAAATCGTGTAGCTGCATGCCATGGCGCGCAGAGTTTCTCTCGGCGGGGCTAGGCTCAGCACGACGGAAACCCCCTACCCTAGCCATGCCAAGAGATAGCTGTACCTGGAAAGCTCATGAACATGTGGGAGGGGTAGGGAGCCAGACCACCAACTACCTTGTCATTGCGGGTTTGTTAGTCGGTAAACCTCGCTGATCGAATCCGCTGTTTTAAAATCGTTACGTTTCAATGTTCGGTGTACGTTCCTTCCCCCGATTTGGAAATTAAATAAGATTTATGTCAATAAATAGGAATACCACTTTTATATTGACGGTGCAATTAAGTTAAACAATTTGTGAGACACAAAAAACCAGAGCCCCTGAAGGAACAGGTGAAAAATAAATTACAAATTAAAATGTGAAAACAAAATTCTCACTCTGAATTTCTTTTTCCATCTCTCGACACACAAAATTCCAACTTTCGTTTCCTCAAAATATTATTTAATTCAATCAAAATATAATGTTGTCACATAAAAATATATTTTTTTTAAATTTGTAAACAAACTTGTGTTTTTCTAGGTAGCAAAATAGATTTTTCCTAGAAAAAACGTTTTTGTTCCCTCGAACACGCCTTCTTTCCCCCGAAATACGATTTTGTTACCCAGAAATACGCGTTTGTTCCCTGAAAGATACGCATTCGTTTCCTCGAAATATGATTTTGTTCGAACAAAATTATATTTTTTTCACTCTAAATATGCTTTCGTTCAATAAAATGAGTTTTTTCCCACCAAAAGGAGATTTCTTTCCCTGAAAACAAGCTTTCGATTCATGAAAATACGACTTTGAATTAGTTGCCCGAAATATACTTTCATTCGTCCGAAATATGCTTTCGTTCCCTAAATATACGCTCGTGTTCCTTCGCAATGAGATTTTGTTTCCCAAAATTCCTCTTTCGTTCCCTTAAGATAGCTAGCTTTTGTTCCCTTAAGATAGCTTTCGTAGCCTTAAGATAGCTTTCGTAGCCCTGAAGTCCAATCACACAAATTTGTTAAATTCCCTTGTGAGGGGCGACTATGAGAGGGGACGAGTTTGTATGTCATGGGGCGACTTTGCTAGGGGGCGACTTTGTAGTTGGTGACTTTGTACATGTGTTTTTTGAAATTGGCAACTTTGCTTAGGGGGCGAGTTGACTGGTTTCCGTGTCCATTGTTTATACACACAATCACTGTAGAACACATCGGGTTAAATGACTGGAGCGTATCAGTAACTATTCACGGTAGGCAATATTTATTTTTATGAGGCAAAACACACATCTTAAACAATTATATAATAATGCATTTTAAGATAAGTTTACTTTATGTCTTTAGTTACTAAATTAATGAAGGAGTTAACACAGAAAACACACTCACAGATGTCTGAAGTGCAAGCATTTATCGCATTTACAGTAACTAAAATTAATACTACCCTCAGATAAAATGGACTCGTCTCAATGATCGTCTCTACAGCAACCGTAATGTATACTGCGACCGTACTGAATAAATGAATACGTACAGTATTCGGGTTTCACAAGTCGTTAATGACGAAGAGTCGGCAGCCAGCAACTTCGCGCGAGAGCAGTGATCTCGCGAGAGCATTCTTTATTACGCTACAGCACCACACGCGGCTCGACCCACCGCGACCATCATTAACGACTTGTCAACAAGTCTAGTAAAGCGCGGGCGTAAACGACTATTAGTATTAGACATGCAATAGTCTACCCATGGAGGAAGGAACTCCACACACGCGTATTTACCTAGACTTGTTGACAAGTCGTTAATGATGGTCGCGGTGAGTCGAGTCGCATCTGGTGCTGTCGCGTAAAAGAATGCTCTCGCGAGATCACTGCTCTCGCGCGAAGTTGCTGGCTGCCAACTCTTCTTCGTCATTAACGACTTGTGAAACCCGCCGGCGGTTCATATTCATTTATTCATGTACGGACGCAGTGTACATTACGGTTGCTGTAGGAACGATCATGAAGACGAGTCCATTTTATCTAAGGGTAGTAGTAATTTTAGTTACTGTAAATGTACTGAATGCTTGCGCTTGAGACATCTGTGGGTGTGTTTTGTGGGTGTTAACTCCTTCATTAATTTAGTAACTAAAGAAATAAAGTAAACTTATCTTAAAATTCATTATTATAATAATTGTTTAAGATGTGTGTTTTGCCTCATAAAAATAAATAATGCCTTCCGTGAATAGTTACTGATCGCTCCAATCATTTAACCCGATGTGTTCTACAGTGATTGTGTGTATTAAGTGTGTATAAACAACAGACACGGAAACCAGTCAACTCGCCCCCCTAGCAAAGTCGCCAATTTCAAAAAACACATGTACAAAGTCACCAACTACAAAGTCGCCCCTAGCAAAGTCGCCCCCTGACAACAAACTCGTCCCCTCTCATAGTCGCCCCTCACAAGGGAATTTAACAAATTTGTGTGATTGGACTACAGGGCTTCGAAAGCTATCTTAAGGGAACAAAAGCTAGCTATCTTAAGGGAACGAAAGAGGAATTTTGGGGAACAAAATCTCATTGCGAAGGAACGAGAGCGTATATTAAGGGAACGAAAGCATATTTCGGACGAATGAACGTATATTTCTGGCAACTAATTCAAAGTCGTATTTTGATGAAACAAACGCTTGTTTTTAGGGAAAGAAATCTCCTTTCGGTGGAAAAAATTCATATTTTTATAGAACGAAAGCATATTTCGGACGAATGAAAGTATGTTTCGGGCAACTAATTCAAAGTCGTATTTTGATGAATCGAAAGCTTGTTTTCAGGGAAAGAAATCTCCTTTCGGTGGAAAAAATTATTTTTATTGAACGAAAGCATATTTAGAGCGAACAAAATTATATTTTGTGCGAACAAAATCATATTTCGAGGAAACGAATGCGTATCTTTCAGGGAACAAACGCGTATTTCTGGGTAACAAAATCGTATTTCGGGTGGAGAAGGCGTGTTCGAGGGAACAAAAACGTATTTTCTAGGAAAAATCTATTTTGCTACCTAGAAAAACACAACTTTGTTTACAAATTTAAAAAAATATAATTTTATGTGACAAAATTATATTTTGATTGAATTATATAATATTTTGAGGAAACGAAATGACTTTGTTGGAATTTTGTGTGTCGAGAGTGGAAAAAGAAATTCAGAGTGAGAATTTTTTTTCCACATTTTAATTTGTAATTTATTTTTCACCTGTTCCTTCAGGGGCTCTGGTTTTGTGTGTTGTTTTTTTTTTGGGGGGGGGCTCGTTTTTGTCTCACAAATTGTTTAACTTAATTGCACCGTCAATATAAGAGTGGTTTTCCTATTTATTGACATAAATCTTATTTAATTTCCAAATCGGGGGAAAGGAACGTACACCGAACATTGAAACGTAACGATTTTAAAACAGCGGATTCGATCAGCGAGGTTTACCGACTAACAAACCCGCAATGACAAGGTAGTTGGTGGTCTGGCTCCCTAACCCCTCCCACATGTTCATGAGCTTCCAGGTACAGCTATCTCTTGGCATGCTAGGGTAGGGGTTTCGTCATGCTGAGCCCCACCGAGAGAAACTCTGCGCGCCATGGCATGCAGCTACACGATTTGCCCGTGTGTTTTACGTCATGTCCCCACACGCTGTGCACTGTCAAACACTGAAATAAAATCTTACGTTCGATTTTTTGTAATTATTTACAAGTTGTACCCATAATTTGAATACGTATTTTCTTGTGTCAAAATATTCATGAAAACAATCACTCTCACCACTCAGTGTTTGGTTTTGATCGTGCATGATCAAAGCATGGAGGAAGGAAAGCAACATAAAACTCCATCCAGTACAGGATTTGATGTTTAATATTCATCTACAGTTTGAATATTCATAGATATAACGAAATTGACCAATCAGATGCGTCCGTACGAATTCGGCTGAAGTGGCCATAGGCCGTGCACAAACCGCCAGCGGGTTTCACAAGTCGGTAAATGCGACCAGTCGTGAGAGCAATAATCTCGCAAAGAGCAGCCCTCTCGCGGGATATTGCGAGAAAGCCGTTCCGCTATCACCGCGACAGACATTTAACGACTTGTCCACAAGTCTAGTATTTACCCCGCCCATGGTACTCTTACTACGCATGCGTATTTTTACTCTGCCCGTGAATACTCGCGCGAGCAATTCGTAAATAGCACATTTGCACGTGATGGACCAGTGAGAATTTGAATCTCAATCATTAATGTGTACGCGGATAGTAATAACATAGAGAAAGGACAGTTTTATAGTATTATAAATTGTGTATAAATGTTCTCAAATATGCCTGTATTTATGTTTTGTCTGCCCTGCAACGTACCATGGTCAGCTTTGTTGACCATGATAAATGACCTGATGGGCTTAAGTGTGCAATCTTTATTTTTTGCCTATTGATATTATGTATGTATTGATTTTGCTAAATAAAGATTGATTGAACAACAACAACATGCTATTTTGTGCTAGACAGTACAAGTACGCCCAGTCTGTTCCTTTAATTTTAAATGATACAAATCTTGATCAGGTTAAGTGTACTAAATTTGGGGGAATACATATTGATGAGAATCTGGAAGAAACATATTGACGTTATAACAGCCAAAATATCAAAAAATGTTGGTATACTGAACTGTCTAAAATATTTTCTACCAAGTAGCGTTTTACTAACCATGTACAACTCTTTTGTTTTACCGTATTTAAATTACTCAATTTTGACCTGGGGTATAGTCCAACTCCTAAATGTATCAATTTGAAACTGCTTACTCTCCAGAAACGTGCAGTTCGAGTAATATCTAAAACTATGGCTATTGTGAACACTATGGGCCTCTATTTGCAGATTTAAAACTGTTAAAATTCACTGACCTTTATCATCTTAGACTTAACTTAGGAAAATGTATGTATAAATATATGAATAATGTATATTACCTGCTTGTTTAATTACTTTTCTTGTGATTTATGGCATCATTGAAATAAATGTAAAGGTTGTTATTGATAACAATTAAACAATCTGCACTGAGCAATACAAGATGGCCGTCTCTATTGTCCTGATAGTCTTGCTCAGAACGAACGTCTTGGTGTAAACGTGGTTTCAAGAGCCCCCTGTTTTCACCGCTTGCCAGGCTTGAGCAAGGTCGGATTGTTTTGGGCGGTAACTATATGGTTGCGAATTTTGTGCTTCCCTTTAATTATGGTGGTGTTGCTGGCATCGATGGCCTTGATTTTCCATTTGGTTAACATTGTATAATGTGGCGTGGTTTTATTTTGCCAACCTTGTTCCCCCGGGTTTTCTAATTGAAAGTGGGGGTGGTGGATAAACAACAATTTTTCATTAGCGTTCATTATGACTTCGTCCGTCTTTCCGCATGAAACCATCGACTCTGAGCCACACTCATGCAATTAGCGATATATCACACATGAAACTGCCACGACATCATAAACTGACAATCGGAAACAGGCAACGCCACCTTGGCCCCTGGCAGCCCAAAGCCACTCCGTACTTTTCGGTCTCAATCCTTTCTACGCTTCGCTTGAGATACCAGATATTATTATAACAAGTGAAAAAGCAAAAGAATGGGCTGCTACAAACGTTGTTACTTTCGGCAATGGGCGCGGAAGGTTTCTGATCTCCACGGCGTGAAACACATAGCGGGTGACGGTGGGATTGTTCGCCGTTTGATATGGTCAGTGGCTACCCTAGCTGCAATCACAATATTTCTAGTCCAAGTAACCCTTACATTAATTTCATATTTCAACTGGAACTACATCGTGAGGGTTGATATCAATTTTACAACTCGGCTCGATTTCCCGGCGTTCACGGTGTGTAACTTCAACAAATACCGCAAGTCGGCCCTAACCATAAGCGACCTCAAAAGTGTTGGATACCATTTGGGTAAGTTTTAGGCCACGGGATCTCAAAATCAAAATACTTCTAAGAACTCTATCTCTTTTTACTAATATTTTTATTGATTGTTGTTGTTGTTTTTTTTTTTTGACTGAACGTTATTATTATGTGGTTTATTAAAAACATTCAATTTGGTTGCCAAAGGCAAAATTACACTGAATCTGTACAATTTTAAGAAAAGCAGCAAAATCTTAGATAGGATTTCTTCGTTAAAGGTATTTATTAATGGCAATAACAGTGTGGGTAGCCGGTCTTCACTGCGTGGTAATGACTTTGGTTGGTGGCTGGCCGCTGTTAATGGACCTCGCCTTCGGCTCGGTCCATTAACAGCGGCCAGCCACCAGCCACCAGCCACCACCCGGTCATTACCACGCAGTGAAGACCGGCTACCCGGCCACACTGTTATTCCCTAATTATATACCATTCATTGAGTAAAAGCACACAGTGGAGAAGTAAAAACCCACAATCACAATAACATTGCAAAAACACCATAAAAGTGTAAAGACAACAGTTTAAAAACATTATTTAAAAATACAATTATTTATTTATTTATTACATAGAATTAAATTAACTACCTCTTAAAAAGGAATGTCTTTAGTTGCTTTTTAAACAGTCCTAATTCTCTAATGGCCCTCAAGTAAACATGCAGTTTGTTCATGTCAAACAGTAAACAATAAATTACGTTTCCACGCAAGACAGACAGGGGAAGGCTGATTGGAGTGATCCAACGAATAAATTAATACCTTTTTTTTAAACACACTATTTTGATAGTTTCAAATTTAGTTTTGTTCTCATTGTTGAACGAATGCGAGCATTTTCTTTACTGTTTCTAAATTATGGAGTGAATAGACATGCATTTTTCCACCTATAAGACTACCACAGAATTAAACAGGATTAATGCAGAAAGAATTTTTGGTAGATCGGAATAGTATGACTATGAGTCCAAAAGAATAAACATGGTCCAATGAACCACGTCTGTAACTGGCTACAAAACGAGATACGTCAGATATATTCCAATAAATTCATAATCAGAATTCAGAATGCAACAAATGGCTTCTTAACTATATAAAGGAGATGGTAATGGGCCTATACTATTCACTATACTCATAATGTTCCTACTAAAAAGGCATGTTTATAGCGTAGCTCCTTACACGGGTTAAACTACTCAATGAAAACTGCTTCACCATCGCTGCATATATGTACTGTCATGTACTTGGGGAATATACTTGTTTACTTTTTTTCCCTTCATTGTTTTTTGTTGTGTATCAATGTACCTCTTTGTCATGTGGGCATACACATAATTATGCTGCACACCGTTGCTACCTGTATAATCTAAACGTTCATCTTCATATTACACTCGGTTCCTTCTGAGATCTTATATCACAAGGGGACAGTCTTTTTTTTTTTCACTGAAAGATGAATAAAGTTTTAGATCATCATAGTAGGCCTATATTCAATTCAAAAATTAAACAATTTGTAGTAATTCATGGCACAATACAGAAA
This sequence comes from Leptasterias polaris, assembly GCA_037783415.1. NCBI lineage: Eukaryota > Metazoa > Echinodermata > Asteroidea > Forcipulatida > Asteriidae > Leptasterias > Leptasterias polaris. Next base: position 1,646,479 of record JAZGTN010000098.1, read on the forward strand.
AAAGAAAAAATTATGGTAGATTACCATTTAAATTACCATTTGAAATATTATCATTGGAGATATACATTCTCTATTGTAAAGTACTTTCTGCGTATTAACGGGGTTGGACCTCTCTCATTCATTTTTATGTTGTACACATGAAATCGACCAGTTAAAAGCATAAGATTAACAATCTTCCACCTAGACTTTGTTTGACCAAATAGGCTAGAATGGCTTCCTTGCCCAAAGTATTTATGTTAGTTTTATCCTTAATCCAAGCAACTACTGAGTTCCAGAAATTGTCTACTCCATTAGCGCGAACGCCGAACTTACTCTTTAAATTAACAAGTGAAAGAAAATGGCCATCATTGTATAAAAGACCACAAATGACATTGGCACCATGCAGACTCCCATTGCGTATAATAATACACTTTATCAACTTGAATATTACCATTGTTCATATACATGTAAAATGCACTCCAGAACATCGTTTTTATTGATTGGAGAATGTAACTGTGTGAACGTAGACCATGCATCGTTTGATTTTTTTAAAGTTAAGATCAAAGCATTAAGTAAAATACAGTTAGGAGGGTTAAGAATAGTTCAAATGAGATAAGTAGGCCTATAAAGAAAACGATTTAACCCCCTTGTCCCTGCACCGCCCGAGTTTGCTGAAACGATGTTTAGATTTCAAGACACAAGCAGTACATTACTTGAATCGTGGTTCAAATTTTCAAAAGACACCCACGGCTAATTATTTAGGCCCTTTGTACACTGTTTTCGTGAATATTGTCATTGAATAACTAAGTCCCATGGAACAATAAGTGCCTCTCGTTAACGGCTGCCGGTAATTTTTATGGCTGTTATTTTTCATAAGGTTAAAATGAACACAATAGTTTTTGAAGCCTTTTATCTGGCATCAAATGCTCATACTGATTACATGTAATTGCTAAGCCAATAGTAGTTTTTGATAGTATCATCATAATGAAGGAAAATTACTCCTTTTGTTTATTACAAATGAGCATGGTTTTGGTGAAAGCTACAAAATGTCATCATCATTAGCATTAAAATTGTTACAAGTCATGTGTGAAGGGGAAAATTAAAATTTATTTATATCAACGATTGCCATTGACTTGACTAATGCGTACTACAGACTATATAATGTTACTTTGATGTTACTTTTTATTGTTAGTGTTTCCTCATACCGCATCACTTTTGGCGGCAGGGCGGTCCAGTGGCTAAAAGGTTAACTACAGTCACTGCGAATAAGTACACTTTCATATAAAATCTTATTACGTATAAGATAATGTAATCTTATCTAAATTTGAAGCAAAATCATAAAGTCTGGGTTGGTAGAACAGCCAATACCAAGTATCTGAAAAGCATGGGTAGCCTACCTACCCAATGAAGAACATTCATAATTGTTTTCAGAAAATTCGTTTTCAGAACATTCATAAACAAAACAGTGTCATCGGCTGGAATTCTTTGTTGTCAATTCAAATTCCCTTAATGCCCATAAACAAGCTCATTTCCTTCCCTAAAATAACATTAGGCTAATTCAATACGGTGGTAAGGAAGCCACGAACTAAAAAGACCGGCCATGATGATGTTCTGCAGTACTAAAAAGCACTAGTTTAAACGTAAGTCACTGTGCGCGTTCAAACTGTTTACCTTGTTCACGTGACCAATGGCCGCACTCATGCCAGAACCTGCGTATGTATAAGCGCGTCCGATCTATAGGTATTATATATTCTATATCTATGCTTCGGCCTTGTTACGTTGGATATGGGACGCAGAAGCGCTATATTTTTCCGTATACCACTCGCGCTTGTGTGATAACTTATAGATGGGTTGCAGTATGACGTAAGTCGGCCATCTTTACGGGCAATTTGGAACACACAGTCATGCGTTACGCGTGAGAACGGCGTGCAGCACGCGCACATTTCACCAAACTCATTGCATGATTGGTTAGTGAATGACGCGGCTGCGTTAATCATTTGAGCGCTTGACGCGCCTGCCAGCCAAAATGCGATTTGCCCGTAAAGATGGCGTCTACTGGGAACTATCTATAGTAGGGCCTATGTTAACGATCCCGACCAGTGAATAGACTTTATCGATCCCTACAGAACCCTAGGATATGACTTAAACTAGTTCAAGGTGTTTCGTCAAATCTGGAATATCAGAAACAGGGTCATCGATGGTTCTAAAACCGACTTTTATTTACTTATAACTCAGTTGCTTTATTTTTGACAATAGTCACTTTAATTTGTATAAATTAATTTAGTTTAATTTAATTTATTTTGCTTTTAACGAATTTCTTTATTGGTCGTGGTCGTTCTGTCAAAGGTTAGGTTTATTCTTCCTTTTTTTTAATGACAGTTGTTGATGATTTGGAAGAATAACGAGAGAGAAAGAAAACATTTATGATAAATATTTTGCTGCCAACAAAGTAGAGGTTCGTCACCATGGTTATACTAAAATGACACATTAACTCAACATTACAGTACATGACTTTTATTTGTTGGTACACAACTTGTCCAACAGCGGTTTGTCCAAACAAAACCTCTCTACGAACCTTGTCTTCAATTTGTCTAAAGTAAAAAGGCACTACCATGATGAATGAAATGATCGACATGACATTAATAAATACACAACTAACTCAAGGTGATAGAATGATGAATGAAATGATCGACATGACATTAATAAATACACAACTAACTCAAGGTGATAGAATGATGAATGAAATGATCGACATGACATTAATAAATACACAACTAACTCAAGGTGATAGAATGATGAATGAAATGATCGACATGACATTAATAAATACACAACTAACTCAAGGTGATAGAATGATGAATGAAATGATCGACATGACATTAATAAATACACAACTAACTCAAGGTGATAGAATGATGAATGAAATGATCGACATGACATTAATAAATACACAACTAACTCAAGGTGATAGAATGATGAATGAAATGATCGACATGACATTAATAAATACACAACTAACTCAAGGTGATAGAATGATGAATGAAATGATCGACATGACATTAATAAATACACAACTAACTCAAGGTGATAGAATGATGAATGAAATGATCGACATGACATTAATAAATACACAACTAACTCAAGGTGATAGAATGATGAATGAAATGATCGACATGACATTAATAAATACACAACTAACTCAAGGTGATAGAATGATGAATGAAATGATCGACATGACATTAATAAATACACAACTAACTCAAGGTGATAGAATGATTAATGAAATGATCGACATGACATTAATAAATACACAACTAACTCAAGGTGATAGAATGATGAATGAAATGATCGACATGACATTAATAAATACACAACTAACTCAAGGTGATAGAATGATGAATGAAATGATCGACATGACATTAATAAATACACAACTAACTCAAGGTGATAGAATGATGAATGAAATGATCGACATGACATTAATAAATACACAACTAACTCAAGGTGATAGAATGATGAATGAAATGATCGACATGACATTAATAAATACACAACTAACTCAAGGTGATAGAATGATGAATGAAATGATCGACATGACATTAATAAATACACAACTAACTCAAGGTGATAGAATGATGAATGAAATGATCGACATGACATTAATAAATACACAACTAACTCAAGGTGATAGAATGATGAATGAAATGATCGACATGACATTAATAAATACACAACTAACTCAAGGTGATAGAATGATGAATGAAATGATCGACATGACATTAATAAATACACAACTAACTCAAGGTGATAGAATGATGAATGAAATGATCGACATGACATTAATAAATACACAACTAACTCAAGGTGATAGAATGATGAATGAAATGATCGACATGACATTAATAAATACACAACTAACTCAAGGTGATAGAATGATGAATGAAATGATCGACATGACATTAATAAATACACAACTAACTCAAGGTGATAGAATGATGAATGAAATGATCGACATGACATTAATAAATACACAACTAACTCAAGGTGATAGAATGATGAATGAAATGATCGACATGACATTAATAAATACACAACTAACTCAAGGTGATAGAATGATGAATGAAATGATCGACATGACATTAATAAATACACAACTAACTCAAGGTGATAGAATGATGAATGAAATGATCGACATGACATTAATAAATACACAACTAACTCAAGGTGATAGAATGATGAATGAAATGATCGACATGACATTAATAAATACACAACTAACTCAAGGTGATAGAATGATTTCAGTTTTTATAACGTTTTGAAACATCGGTCAAAAATTCGTCCAGGGAAAAAGTTTTCAAAAACATTTCTCTCAGCGAAAATCGGACCATGCAACTGTGTCCGAAAAAAAACAAATTTAAAGATAAGTATTCGAAGCATTTACTAAAAAATATGCAATATCATGATATTAATGGTTTCGGCACTGTCCGTCGGGTGAGTGACAGTTTTTTGTATGGTTTGTAGTTTTGAAAAGAGTTCAGAAAGTGAAATATTTTCGTTCAGGAAAAATGAATGATTTCGATTAATTTCGGGTTGAACAAAGAAAAATTTACTAAAGCTGGACGTGAACCAGTGACATCGGACTAACGTGTCGTTACTTCCACTAAGCTATACAGCCCTATTATGTTGGCGTTTTATCTCTATGTTGTCAATATCTTTATTCGGGGGTGCCAGTCAGAAGCCATAGGGCCTACAGCCGTTAACTGCCGTGTGGCCAGGAATCACGTCTAAGTTTACGATACAACCTGGGAAGCGGCAGCAAAGAGGTCAACTTGAAGAGATGCAACCTTTTATTTCAAATATCGAGTAATAAACCAGAAGGGCTTATTTCCCTTGTGGTTTTATTATATTTTCAAGATAACACCAAAGAGTCACGTGACCCGTTCACAGTGTTAGTGCATTTTTGCCATTACTCCCCTTTTTGGCCACAGGGCCTAAGAATCATAATTTAATTGAAATTGCCTTTTAAAAATGTCTGTTGAACCCGGCATATCGCCCATAAAACGAAAGGTTCATAAAAGGATAATCAACGTGTTTGTCAAAGCTTTTAGCTAAGTGGGTCTTTAATTAGTGGACATTAAGGCACTATACTGTGAGCATATTTGCGTTCGTAGTAGCCATAATCGTTGCATAATAACATCCATAGTAGGTTGGATTTAGGAAAGAAAGTGGACTGGAATGATATCAATTTAGTTTTGGTTTAATTTTAAACAAACCTTGCGAATTATGCATGCAAAGCAGGTGCGTTTTCACACTATGCAGTTTGTATCCATCAGGGTTCATGTGGCTCCGGTGGGTCGTGGTATTTTATAAACTAATCATACACGTACTTGATCATGCGTAAGACTTCATGCTAAAGCAGCGTGTAATGAAAGATCATCAATCAATTCCCGTTCGGCCAAAGCAAATGACATTGATGGGTTTTATTTATTTGGCGTATTCAACTTGTCATCAATTAAGCCAGTTGGGAGTGAGAGACCAACTCACTGATTAGAAATTTCGCCGAGAAGTACTGCGCTGTCAAGAGCTGACTCACTTTGATATTTATGAACTGTACTCGTGCGAAAGAGCGGGGGGCCATCATTATGAACTATCAACGTCTTAGGGAAGATCAGATTTGGGAACACCGACGATGAGTTGTTACAAACGTTGTTATCTCCGGCAATGGGCACGGGATGTGTCCGATGTTCACGGTGTGAAACACATCGCTGGTGATGGTGGGATACTTCGTCGACTTATATGGTTAGTGGCTACCGTAACTGCGACAACGCTGTTTCTGCAACAAGCTGTACTCACTCTAATTCGCTATTGTGAATGGCACCACGTTAATAAAGTCGACATCAAATTCACCAACGAGTTACCATTTCCAGGTTTCACTCTCTGCAACTTCAACAAATATCGCGAGTCCTTCCTTACTGCTCGTGATATCAAAAATGTGGGAAAACATTTGGGTGAGTTTGTATGTCTTTCGGTTACAAGTACTTAAAGAATGCTGACCCAGGCAGGATGAGAAATTAATTGGAAAACAATCAAATTGTTTTCCTTTTTAGTTTTAATAAATGTACCATACAACCAAACGGTGATAATAGGCCTATAATGTGGTCTTCAAGATTAGGTGAAGACACTGGAAAAAAACGATGTTGTGTGTACGCAAATCGTACGGCTTAGCCTATACGTGCTTTTTCGACTGCTTTGACCAAATTAAATAACTGATATATTTGAGGTCTTCAGAGATGATTTTGTTTCTTGTTTTTGGCAGTATAGTTCTGAAATATCTTTGTGGAATTTGTACTGGTATAAATTTAACAAGGGAGTGAGCTCCTTAGAACGTCAGTTTTAATTTCCCCAGACGATAACTAATCATGTATTCTTGTCATTGACCATTTGCAATGTTTTAAACTCAATCAGTTGGAAACGATCTTGGTAGTTTTAACTTTGCCCAAATTCTGAGTTGTTATGTCACTACTCACTAATACTAATTTCAAAACAAATATATATTTAAGTATAGGAGACCGCAACATATAGGGGTATAGCTCTGTTGGTGGAGCGCCGGCACGTTAATCACGAACGAGTTCATTTGTTCAAATCCCGCTCGGTCAGTCTTTCTTTGTTAAACACCAAATTAATGATAACATCATCAGTCATTATATAAGTTCTTTACCACTCCTTTTGTATCCGCAGTTACGAATAGGTGTCACAGTAATGTTGAGAACATTATTTTTGTCGGTAGTCCTTAAAAGTTATGTGCATATGGCCCTATGAGTAACTCACTTTTTTCCCCCTGAAAAAAGGTATAAACTGCAGTTTACCCGCATGCGTTAACCTGTTGTCAGCAGTCTACTGACTAGTTGGCCTCTATTTCATACGATACACATTACTTGCCTATATATCCTTTATTTTCTCCCAACATTATAATACTGGCTTTGTTTATTGATTTATAGTTTGCCATTAAATTGAAGCGTGAATTTCTGGTTTTTTAAAAGTGGATTCTGGCATCTGCAAAACTGAAATACAACATTTAAGTCCAGCGACGATTTTTTCCCCCCGTTCTATTTTGATGGTGATAAAGTGGCTATTTAATATCTCAAACAATTCTCACCAATTAAAAAAGATGATTTGATGGTTGATGGTAACGCCAATGGAAGGCAGGCAACTTGAAGTTGGTGTCTTGGAAGTACATTGTGTTTAAGAAGAGAAAAAAAAATCACTTATTTTATACTATACTCTGTCATATTCTGGTTGAAGACAGAATTATTCATTAAAACCCTGCGAGTAGCGAATGGCCTCAAGCGGTAGGACAATTAACCTAATTTTGTTAATTAAAACACTTTAATTATTTTTTTTTCGCTGAACTTAATTTTCATCCAACCCTGAACACCCCTTAACAAAGTGGCTGAACCGATTTTGCCCTAGAGGTCGTTCACCGGGTAGGCCAGCTGTCACAACGTGGGTATGCGCCAAGGGACCAATTCCCTCGTGTACAAAATTTGCCCGACAGTACCAATACATGCTCTCTGTCATTTGTCTGTGAATGGAAACCAGAGCTGTTTGTTTACAATCCTGACCCAGAAATACCCTCAGGGTATATCTAGGTGACCTGGTTACTGTTTTTTTCACCCTGTGGCTGTTTCATGTGTCAATTTCACTAATTACATAATATGCCTACCGCGTGAGCACCTTCGTTCCACGGAGCAAATCACAAACTATTCGCTTCTTACAGGGTTAACAAGAGAACATATTTTATTTGGATTTGCTTCGATTGTTAGTTCAGAGCAGAAACTACACCCTTCCTCTGTTGACATGTGTTTAAAGAAAAAAGCAAAAGGTTTTGATCTCGTAAGTTTGAAATCCGATGTTTGTAAACAATGAAGACCGTCACATCGTAAAGGTGTGATTTTAGTTTGTATCGGTGAATTATAAGACCATCATTTTGAGATGGTTGGGGTAGTTTTTATTGTCATTTATTAGCAAACAGTTTTAACAGCTATTAGTAAAATGTTTGACGTCACAAGCAATGTTAGTCCTCAATTTAATTGTCTATGTCGGTTTTCATAAATAAAATAACAACTCAAGGAGCGTTGCCATCACATGGGTGATTAATGATCAATCATTTATAGGCTTATTGTGTCAAACAGCAGTGCGTTGTGTGAACGGGAAGAGATTCTAACCCCCCCCCCCCCCCCTTCCCCGCAGCGTTCCATGCCGTGGACAGAATCTTCTTGGGGAAACATTTTACCCTGGTGGGATTTTCTTTCATCGCTTAGGCAATTTTGTCTCCCTCTAAAATCTGATTTCTCTTTAAAATTAAAATTATTTCGTTGCATAGGCCTATATACGTTCTACAAGGACGTAGGGGAGTCGACAAAGTTTCTTTGCTACAACGTTTTACTTGGATTACGTTATAACAACCAAACCAAACAAACAGTTTATATAAGTTGTCATAACGTCACTGGAAGCGTGTCCTAAACGTGCCAACAACGTGGTGGTGATTGTTACATTGCGTCCTTACGTTCGGAAGACGTAAAGGGGATCAAGTCGACAAAAATTATTAGTGATGTCCGGCCTGCAGAAAAACTTATAAGCTCCACGTTAATTTTGACTGTAATTTGGCGGCAATTTTAGAGCCACATGCAACAGTAATAAAAACCGTTCACTTTGTTCTACGGAGTGAAAAAAATAAAATCAATTTCTATAATGAATTTATATGACTTCGAGAGCTGTTTTGATGGCACTTATCGATTTTTAAAAAGTTGTAATTAAACTGCAATTATTGCGAAGGTCGGGTCATTACCCTCGAGTCTGCAGTACTCGAGCGAACGTATCTTACACAATTAAGACTCGGTGTCTTTTGAAATGGTTCCGTTTACATTTAAATCATTCACCCCTCCATCTAGTCATTACGTTATTTAGAGATACTTGTAACCAATTCAGTACAATTTACTTGTCTCCTGTGTACCATTTAAAAATATCAATAAAATCCATAGTTGGGTATGAGAGATTCCAAAGAGAAAGACATTTGAAGCGTCATAAATCAAACCACCTTCGCTGTAGTTTAAAATACCATTAAACAGACAGAATGGTTGTAAACAAATCTCGAAAGCTAATCAACAATCTTGAACAATTTTGCGACTTTTAGTTGTTCCGGAGAGAATTACTTTCACATTATTATTTGTTAATTTGCCCTATAGGCATAAACAAGCTCGCCGTTGGTTGTAAAAATCTCGCCCCCTGTTGACCACAGCATGCTCGCGCCCCCAGATAAATGTTGATGTGAACTAATTAATTGAAAGAAAACAAACACAAATGTTTGTATTTGTTTGCAATGAAAACACAGAAAGTTGATAACATTTATTCTGGGAATGGGGTTACAGTGGAACTATACAGATTATTGAATGGTTAAATAAATAATGATGTAGGCCTACCAAATGTTTGCTTCTGTTATACTATACAGCTGGTTTGTTTGCTTTTGCCGTTTTCTTAATAATTGACTCAAAACAAGACTTATAAAAGTGGTCAACATTTTTAGTTATTGTCTGATTTTATAAAAATGGTCAGCATTTAATTGCCAGAGATTTGTTACATTTTATTTTTCGTTGACTTTGGAATCGTTGCATATTGATAAGCTATATTATCAAATACAAGTAGGCCTTAATCATTTGTCATTGATTGAGGATCTCTAGATATTTATGTGGGGCGACTTTGCTTGGCGACATTGTCCGGGACGAGATTGTTGCTATAAGTGTGAGCTTTTTGGGGGCGGCATCGTGCCGCGACTTTGTTGGGGGCGAGGTTGCTAGGGAATGAGGTTGCTAGGGAGCGAGAGTTTTGCATTTGTCAACATTCAACGAGCTTACGGCCTTGGCCAGTTCAAAAGAGCTTACATAAAATTACCACTGAGTTTAACAATTTGTATCCGTTTATATCCCCTCAGGGATTATTGATGAGGATCATAATCTCCTTAATCCTCACTTGTACAACGAAGAATTCAAGAACAGATTGGCTGCCGTTGATTGGTCAGTTCTTGAGATCGACGATGATTACAACATGACCGATTTCACCAATCGAACAGGACACCAGTTGGAAGACATGATAGTAGAGGTAAGGTTAGCAATCACATTTCACCTCTTAAAGGGAGTGTACAACATTGGTAAGATTGAAAATATAAATGTTCACAGATTTGCACAACTTACATGGTATAAAGATGGTCATGGTGAAAAACTTCCCTTGAAATACTTTTGCTTGAAATGCCATAGTTTTTAGAAAATGAGTAAAATAATAGTCTTATACTGCAGGATAATTTCCGATGTTTGAAAAGAAGTTAAAACATGTAAAGGTTTTTTTTCACCGTTTTCTCATGACTCCGAAGACCGATCAAGCTTAAACTTTCACAGGTTTGTTATTTCATGTATAGGCCTATATGTTGGGTCACATCAAGTGTGGATACAGCTGGGCTCGATTTCACAAAGAGTTAAGATTGATCTTAAGTGTAAATCCATCGTAGTTGCTTAGCAAAGAGTGATGTCACAATACAAATCACTATGGTAATACTGACAACTCACCTTAAGATGAATCATATTAGTGCTTTGTGAAATCGACCCCTGACAGGTCTTTGGGAATAGACTGTGCAAGTCTCGCGCGTATCCGAACGAGAAAACACGTCAAACGAAGAACATTTTTATTTCTGAAATCAAGTCTTTGTTTTTAAATTATATCTCATGACAAAATCTGAACAACAAAAATAAATCATTACAATTTTATGAAATTAGTTTTAGCTTTTTAAAAAAATACGCCAAAGTGTGTTAATTATTATTAAAAACAAATTAAAACTCTGGGACAAGGATGCTTTTTTGATGTTAACTTTTTAGAAACCCCTTACGCAGATTCGTAAAGGTCAAACGGGTTTTAAATTGACCCGTATTGCAGTTTAAAGAGGAATGCCGACGCCTCAACACCATAGACTGCAATGAAAAGGGTTCGCTTTGCAATTACAGCATCTGGCGATTATAATCGCGCATCCAAAACAAGCTTTTACATAAGTTTTATGATCGGAGGTGAGCACAAAATTCCGTAACCGTAACTGGAAGCTGAGGTCAAGTTTAATTCTCGGGTTTTCTTCGTTATATTGTTGAATTGGTTTTACTTTCATATTTTGTTATCACTTAGTATTACATTCCCAACAACATGTATAATTTTCTAGGTCATAACCTATGTTAAACTAAAATAATTGACGAAACAAAATCTCGCCCACGTAAAACTCCATATGGTTGGGACCACTATGGTCCCGGAAGTTCGAATGCGCGCGAGACTTGCACAGTCTATTACCAATGTTGTACACACCCTTTAAGGATTATTTACTGTAGACCTTTATCACGGTTCAAACATCTTGAAATGGCCAATCGAACCGAAGTTTGTTGACTCTTCTCGTTGCCGTTTTCACGAAGGGCTTGGCTCGTCAAACCCCTGTTAAAAGAAAACTTTGAGATTTATAATGATTTAAATATCTGTTAGCCTCTTTTTAATGTTAGCACTCAATCAAATTTTCAAGAAGTCCAGTTTCGTTTACGTTTAGCTTACAGTCATTCCGTTTTCAAGAAGAGTAAATTTCATTTTACGTATGGGCTGGTATCACTATTTTGCCACTCATCACATAGGAGGAATTGACTTCATCCAGGAATAAAACAACCAAGTTATTCATCCACAACTAGGCCTAGTAGTACTAGTAGTATTATTGAATTTATTGGGTTAAACAAAAAAATTCATCGGCCTACGCATTCGTGCTTAATGAAATATTGACATTGAAATCTCATTAATATTTCACGTTATGGATCGAACGTTTTAACCGTCCATCTGAAGTGGCCTCTCTGTGTCTTGTCTAATTTCTGATAAATTGAAAAGTCAATTAATATCACAAGAACTTGGCAACTTGGAAAGAAAGGGACAAAACAATACTCGATTTTTATTACGTATTTAATAAATTTGCGTTGCCCCAGTTTTCGTGAACGAGTCAGTGATGCCGTCGATCGCGAAATTACGAACCAGACGTAAGGTTGACGTAAAGTAAAACGTATTTGCTTAGGTCGCAGATATAAACATTTACAAATAAGGCCAAAAGAGATTGGAATTGACATTAACGTAAAACTTTACTACTTGGCCCTCTTCAAAAATATTGAAGTTCTGAAAAAATTTCTTCAAAATTACTTATTCGAAACCACACAATTATTTTATTCTGTAACCATTCCGTGAACCAAAGAATATAAAAAACGAATTCTGAAAATTTGGTTGCCAGAATTTCTCAAACAGACAAAAAACGAGGAACAGGGAACAGAAACAAAGAGGTTGACGCTAAAAGTGCGGCTTAATCGGAAAAGTAGTTTGAAAAACAATGTCACTTCAGGCATGGATAAAAATATAGCAAATTAATGTTTTATGTAATAAATTATAATCACAATTGGACAGTTAATTTACAGATTGAAATGCTCTGTGTTGTTCTTGAGTAAAAACTAATAAGCCAAGTCAGAATCAATCGAATTTGAAATACTGGTGGTGCAGAACATGACCCGTTTACACAGAGCTTCAAGGTAAAGCAAGTTTCCGTTCATGCAATAATTATGAACTGTGATGTTCATAATTATTTTAACTATTTTAACTTGGCAAGCGTTTTTGTTTTTTGTTTTTTTCGCTCCTCCTTTAAATATTTACATCCATGCATTATCTTAATTGTTTTCTCTGATAATAATCTGCAAAGCATGCACAATATAAGCTGAACGTTTGACTGATTATGTCATACGATTGTTCGTATAAACACAGGGATACTGTTCATATTATAGTTGTTGCCAGACTTCTTTCTAATAGGATTATATTGTGTGTGTTTATGTGTGATGACAGTGTTACTGGCAGGGACAGAATTGCTCTGCATCCGATTTCCATCATGTGTTCTCCCACCTTGGTAACTGCTACTCATTCAACCACGTTGATCTGAACACGACAGCTCATTCAACAATATCGGCTGGTGCAGGTAAACCTCATAAAAATTCAAGTTAATTCAAACGCATTTCTAACAATGAGAGAATTGAAAATACTCTGAATATTAATTATTGAACTCAACACTAAACCATAGAGACAGGGCACAGCAGAGCTGGGGCTTGTGGTGACGTCATCACGGTGACGGCATCACCACAATAAACCTTGGTTGCGAAGTCGGTTTCCTGTGCGTTATAATACCTGGTAATGCGCATAATAATGAGCGCTCTTACACGCCTACCATTGGCCATTTCATAGAGCTGCTTCAGCAGAAAACATTGCTTAACAAATTTCTGCGAAGCAAAGGTAGGCACTAAACCAGTCACAACTAGTACCTATGCCAGGGCGTTTTGATTGGTACCTTGTTGTGGTACGTTTGTGCTTATGCAGCTCTGTGAAATTTGACCCTTTATCTTTAAACACAAGTTGAGTTACAAAATGGCAGACCATGGGTCAACAGTATAGCCAAGTGTGACGTCAGAACAGGGGGGGGGGGGGTCAATAAAATTTTTGGTTTAAAGTTTTCATACCACAATCCTCCCCGTGCCTCACTGTGTAAAACTGGGACGATCCATATATTTTTGTCACATAAAAAGTACCAACATGGCAGGAGATTCTAATCTACCCCGGAGATTCTGTGTCCTTCCCCTCCCCCGCAACCCCTGTTAATTTACGGTGGGAGACACACACAACGGAGGACAAAATCCCCCGTTACATCAGTACACAATAGTTAATACTCGTCCCAATGGTTCAATTATTGAGATTTTTTTTCTGCAGCCAATGGTTTAAAGTTAACCTTGAATATTGAAGAGCACGAATATACGCCAACCAATGACCTTGACGGAGCAGCCGAAGATGCAGGAATTAAGTGGATGTTGCATCATCCAAATGTCCCTCCATATATTAAGGAGTTAGGACATGGTGCTGGACCTGGTCATCACACATTCGTAGCAGTACGCCATGAGACGGTAGGTTGGTGTTTGGTTAGACTTGTGGACAAGCCGTTAAAATTTCTGTCACGATATGATAGCGAAACGGCTTTCTCGCTATACTGTCTCCCGATGGGTCTGCTCTGCGCGAAACTACAGTAGTTTCGCGCAGAGCAGCAGTCTCGTCGCGTCTCGGGAGATAGTTACGAAAGAGCTGTTAGGCTACCACCGCGATAGACATGTAACTTCAAGTCTAGTGTATGGGTGGTGTAGGGTGCACGGTTACGACTGGAGTCCGAGACACAGAATATGGCTAGGTGAGCCAGTCGCTTCATTCATGACGCCACAACGTTCCAAAGTATATAGTAAGGGGGACCCGGATACGAACACGTACTAAGCGCGGATAACAGGTGAACAAATTAATTAAAATTGAATGAAGGCTATCGGGCTAGATTTTGTATTTACCTGACGGTCAAACTCTTCCGGTAACAGCAATTAAATATTTATCAGTATGGTGACCTTTTTGTTCTAACGAAATTGGCTTTTCCGTAAACGGGCACTTCTGACCTCGAGTTATATTATTTTATGTAAGTAGTTCCCGACATTGAGCACATCTGAGTTGTGCGTTTATTCAAAATGATCTTCTGCAATTTTCTCCCGGACCAGGGTCCAATTCCATAGAGCTGCTTAAGCACAACTAAGTACAAAATACTGGTACCAGAATTCCAAAATAAGGTTACCAGATAAAATACCATGTCACCTGCACAATTCTTGACTGGTTTCCTGCTCATTATTGTTTTAAAAGTTGTTAAAGAAATTCCTGCTTAAAGGCACTGGACACGTTTTGTAATTGTCAAAGACCAGTATTCTCACTTGGTGTATCCCAACATATGCATAAAATAACAAATCTGTGAAAATTTGGACTCAATTGGTCATCGCAGTTGCAAGAAAATAATGAAAGAAAAACACCCTCGTTGCACAAATTTGTGTGCTTTCAGATGCATAATAAAAGGCTTCAGCTGAAGTCTTTTAATATTTGAGTGAGAAATTACATCTTTCCTAAAAACTACATTACTTCAGAGGGAGCCGTTTCTCACAATGTTTTATACTATCAACAGCTCTCCATTGCTCGTTACCAAGTAAGTTTTTATGCTAACAATTATTTTGAGTAATTACCAATAGTGTCCAGTGCCTTTAAGCATCTCTATGAAATTATAGGCCCTGAATATTTCCTTGCTCCTCTAATCAGAAACATTCAATTCGTTTTAATCTATTTTTTTCTCTTGTTTTGCTTTGTTAGTAGCTGTATTTGTCCTTTCTATTCTGTCTCCTAAAATTTACGTTATAGTTTCAGATTTTGTATTTTGTATTTATTTATTTGTTCTATCTTGGTAGTAGAAAGGGTTTTATATTAGTGAGCCTGACACCCATGATTAAACTTGTTGCTTTTTCTTCACTTTTTATCTTGACCCGGAAAATGTGTTCCGAAGATTTAAACAAAAGAAATAACAAAATAATAACGCATAACACAAGGGTTTCATAATAACAAATTAGTAATTTGTAACTACAATTGAGTCATTCCTATGATAATTTGAGAAAATAGAGTTAGCTTTTGCAAACTGCTTACCAAAAATACCTAGGGTATGAATGCAAAAATTAGTAAATGGCCTGACGTTCCAACCCTAGCAGAGTCTTTCTCGAAGGCTAACAATTTCCTTCGAGAAAGACTCTGCTAGGGTCGAAACGTCAAGTCATCAATTATTTGTTGCAGGTAATAATTATCTTGACATGTTTTCAATGTTATTTTAGATTACAAGCCTTCCTTCGCCTTATACCGAATGCAAAGAAGACGGAATGGGGAAGCTATCCTACTACGATCACTACTCACTCCAGGCATGTCGTATCGAATGCGAGACTGAATTTATCTTTGCACAGTGTGGCTGCAAGCTGGTGGAACAACCAGGGCCCTATCCGGTGTGCAACCCAGCAGAGACACATACATGTGGCCACCCCTTCCTAGGTTGGAGTATATTCTTTCCATCCTTGTATAAATAGACCATTGTTATACCTTTGTTTACAGAAATGGTGACCTTGTACATTCTAATGCATTTCCTGACGGGCAAGATACTACACAGGCCATAAGGAAAATGTCATAATTTTCACATAAATTCAAGAGTTACAAAAGCAACTGCTGTACAGCTTTTGAGATGTCCCCCTTTTCTTTATATCAAAAGTTGAGAAAAATCAGACAGTGTGGGCAATCTCCGTAAAACATAAGATTTATTTACTGCGCCTGCAGGAAGTCAAGGCTCTGTGGCTCTTTTGTAAACATGATTGTGATGTCACAGGTCACATGGTCTGTAGCTTTACGCTTGGCAAAATTGAAAGTTATTATGCTGTTAGAATTAGTTACTTGTTACTGCGACTTAAACCTCCATATATTTCGACATCAGTTTCTGTGTTCTTATGATAAAACGTGGTACGAGTAATCGTTTTTATATCTGTCAGGTGCAGGGTACACTTTTGGTCATTTTCAAAGACCAGTATCCTCACTTGTTGAGTCACAACATATAAAATAACAAACCAGTGAGAATTTGGGCTGAAGTGGTCATCGAAATTGCAAGAAAATAATGAACAAAAAACACCCTTGTTGCGTGAAAATTACCTCTTTCTCAAAAATTATTCAAAGGAGTCGATTCTCACAAAGTTTTATAATATCAACAGCTCTTCAGTGCTCCTTACTAAGTAAGTTTTTATGGTCATTAACTTGTAGATTAACTATCAAAAGTATACCCTCTGCCTTTAAACATCGGCCCAATGATAGGGCTCTGCTTCCCGCAAGACATTAAAATGATACTTACATTTAGCAACAAATCCACAGATCATCAATGAATTGTTTTGTGCGCGTGTGTATAAACATTATTTCCTTCAAAACTAGCGCAGAAATGTTGTGCTAACTATGTAATCAGCAGAACTGAGCAGAAATAAGAGCATAATTCCGTGCTAAGGTAAGAGCCATAACATTGGGCCGATGATCTAACGTCCGTCGATATATCGATATTACTAAAAAAAAACGATACAATTTTGACATCGATATCGCCGATGTCACTTTTTTAATCATATCGAAATATCGACAATTTCGATATATCGAAAATGTTGATGAATCAAAAATGTCGATGTTCCTAAATGATATCGAAAACACCGAAAGAGTGTCAGATTATCCAGAAAACCTCCGGGTTTTAGTATTAGAAAAACCGCCGTCTTTATTTGCAGCTTACAACATTTGAGTAGCCATATTAAATAAAATAGTTTGGCGACCAAGTCCGCTTGTTCCTCTGTGTTTCACACGCGGCCCGCCGCTATAGTTCACGACTGCTTGCGCAGTAAAATCTAAAAAGAAACCGGTCTTGCCGCCCAGCCTATCAGTTGTTTGGGACGTAACCCTCCATTGATCTGATTGGTTAACATTAAATGTTGCGAGATTTTTTCTCTTGCTGGTATCTCCCGATGTTTTTGATTGTTTAAAATGTTGGGGCGATGCGCTTGTGTGAGAGTAAGCCGAAGGGTTGAATTTGCATGACGCTGCGCTGTACTATGGAGGTCGAAAAGTGGACATCTGCTTTCAAGCTTTCTAAATTATAAAAAAAATAGATTGAACGTTTTTTTCTGGTGCATTTTTCAACTTTACTGCTTTTCGTCGCTCTGAAATGTTTTGTAAATTAAACATTTATTGTAGGCTAGTAGGGCCTATTCATTTTCAACTTTTATACTTCTTAGTTTCGAGAAAAGCAGGTTTTACTACACTTAGGCCCCCCTACGGTCGAAAAGTGGACATTGTCTTTTGGGTTTCCTAGAAGCAGAAAAGCAGGTTGAACGTTTTAGATAAATCTATTTTTCTACTTTTCTGCTAGCCACAAAGCAGATTGTACGTTTTGTCACACAGTAGCACAAAAGCGGACATCTGCTTTTACTGGTTTCCAACAACCCGAAAAGCCGATCGTACGTTCTGGACCATTTCACTTTTCTGCTTTCCTGCTTCCCGGAAAGTGGACCGAACGTTTTTTAACAGAGGTTTGAAAGTGGACATCTGTTTTACGCACCAACAGAAAAAATGCATTACTTATTAGCAGTTAAATTTACTCCCTATTAGCAATAAATATTTTGTGTTTGAACTTAATACTTTAATATCAAAGAGTTTATATTCCCAAATACAATACCCAAATAAAAAACGACTGTAAATTTAACTGCTAATACGTAATGCATTGTTTCTGTTTGTGCGTAAAACACAGATGTCCACTTTCAAACCTCTGTTAAAAAAACGCTCAATCAGAAAAGTGAAATGGTCCAGAACGTACGATCGGCTTTTCGGGTTGTACGAAACCAGTAAAAGCAGATGTCCGCTTTTGTGCCACTGTGTGACATTAAACGTACAATCTGCTTTGTGGCTAGCAGAAAAGTAGAAAATAGATTTATCTAAAACGTTTAACCTGCTTTTCTGCTTCGATCTAGTAAACCCAAAAGACAAATGTCCACTTTTCGAACGTAAGTGTGTAGGTGAATAAGTAAAACCTGCTTTCCTCGAAACTGAAAAGTAAAAAAGTAGAAAAATTGATAGGCCTACTACGAAAATGTTTAATCTATACTTTCAGGGGGACGAAAAGCAGAAGTTGAAAAATGTACCAGAAAAATACGTTCAATCTGTTTTTTCATAATGTAGAAAGCTGGAAAGCAGATGTCCACTTTTCGACCTCCATAGCTGTACCTCATTTATGGAGGTCGAAAAAGTGGACACCTGCTTTCCAGCTTTCCAATTATGAAAAAACGGATTGAACGTTTTATTCTGGAGCATTTTTCTACTTTTCTGCTGTTTGTCCCCCTGAAAAGTAGATTGAACATTTTCGTATAGTTTCCATTTTTCTCCTTTTTAACTTTTCAGTTTCGATGAAAGCAGGTTTTACTTATTCGCCGACACTTACGGTCGAAAAGTGGACATTTTGTCTTTTGGGTTTCCTAGAAGCAGAAAAGCAGGTTGAACGTTTTAGATAAATCTATTTTTCTACTTTTCTGCTAGCCAGAAAGCAGATTGGACGTTTTGTCACACAGTGGCACAAAAGCGGACATCTACTTTACTGGTTTCCAACAACCTGAAAAGCCGATCGTACGCTAGGGACCATTTCACTTTTCTGCTTTTCTGCTTCCCAGAAAGTGGATCGAACGTTTTTTCCAACAGATGCTTCGGACTATAAAGAGAAAGGACCGCGGGAAGAAAATTGTAGAACACCCCCTCCTCTAGTGGACGAGCCCTACAAATAAGCGAATGGCGGCGCGAACCGGCTAGAGCTAGAGACGAAGCGCCCACAGTTAGTTCAGCAAGGCCGGCCGCCAATCAACAGGAATAGGAAAGTTCACGAAACTAAAATAATTTTCTTCTGAAGCCGCCAAGCTTTTCGGGAGTCGCAGGTCGCTAGCACCGTGCGTTTGGATGACTAAATTCATTCTCATTCTCTGCGTTTCAACAATAGCACAATATGAAAGAAATAAACTAGACCTATAGCGGCAAATTCTGTGTTCCCGGCGTTTTAATGAAACGACAACAACTCATTCATGTTTTGCCAGGGATTTGTTTTTGGACCTTTACGGACAGAGCACTGTTTCGTTTGCAGTCAAAATACACATGGATCCAGGCGGGCTGCTTAATGAAATAGCAAGAACTTTGACGTCCTCAAAATACTACTATCGACATTGACGATATGTCTGATGACAATAAGTGTCTCAAGGTTGTACTTACTTTTCAAATCAGTGAGCATGAGGCCGAAGCCCCCCACCCCACCCAAAAATCAAATGTAGAAAAGCCGTGTAAAAAAAACGTCAACCAGTAGATAATTGACATCAACAAGTCCACCATGTTTGTTTGTCATCGTCCGACGATTTTCTTTTTTGGGGGGGTCACCATTTTCATAAAAAAATTACTCAAAATATTGGTCGAAAAATGTCGAAACATGAAGAAACATTATTGATTATAAAGCAGTTTACCAACGGTTCCCACGGCGTTTCTAAATGTTTTGTGTTTGGACTTAATGTTTGAATATCAAAGAGTTTATAATTATTCCCAAATACCATACCCATAAAGCCATAATAAAAATTGTAAAACATAATCGACCTTAATTCCGACTATCCTCCGTGCTTTGAGGATCAATTGACAAAAAAACAATTTGTGTACATAAATATGTGCCTTTGACACGTCCGTACGTGTCAGTGACACGTCCGTACGTGTCAGTGACACGCATTGGCCGTGGAGTCGTGCATTCTTATAACAGGGGAGTACATTACAATGTATTTTATGTGTTGGTGCGTTAAACAGATGTCCACTTTCAAACCTCTGTTAAAAAAACGTTCGATCCACTTTCTGGGAAGCAGGAAAGCAGAAAAGTGAAATGGTCCCGAGCGTACGGTCGGCTTTTCAGGTTGTAGGAAACCAGTAAAAGTAGATGTCGCGCAGTGGATATTACTCGGCAGTCAGCACCATGTGCGTCGTGTTTTAAAGTTTGTATACTGAAATGAACGATAGCAATTCTGATTGCGGCCACATTAAATCTAGCAAATATCCAGACTTATTGTCAAACTATTTTAAAAACTTTATAATAAACTTTCTTTGGGATTTTACCACCATACCCTCATTATTGTGAATTTTTTTGTTTGACTCGCCCGACGGACTAGTAAAGGAAGGGTTGATTCGCCCGCCGCTGTTTTCACTCGGTATTTGGCGAAAGGGCGACCGCTAATTTCGAACCCTGATGTATGTCGAGTCATGACTCTGCCAACTCCTTGCGTCGGCGACTGACTCCTTATGTCGGCTACTCACAAAGGCTGTGTGTTATTTTGGCGCGGCCAATCACGAGTCGGTAATTGCGGGGACCGTTCTGTGCACCCTTGCTATTCGCCAAGCCAGCGGAAGCGGCAACGGTAATCATGTCTTATCTTCGTTGTAAAATCATGGAGGTAGGAATACCAAAAGCACGGAGGATCAATCCAAAACCGCAACCCCATTAAACTGTCTGACTTCAGTATTTAAGTTGCTGTTTTTAGGCTTCATCTTACGCACGGGAAATACTCGATATATCGAGTATACTCGACGGACGTTACGATGATCACAGTCATGTTTACAAAACTCCGCTCACCAATGGTCCTGTGATTCAGTCTGATTACACAAATTTTGCACAGCTCATTAAAGGTAGGGTCATGCTTTGGAAAATAATGAACATAACAACTTACTTGGTGAGAAGCACTGCAGATTTTGATAGTATAAAGTATTTTCTGAAATGATTCTCTTAGCAGTAATAATTATGGTTTGGATAATTTTTCACTCCAAATCATTTGAATCTCCTGATAAACGATTCATGAATAAAATCGTTTTTCAGATGTTTGAGGAATGTTGTCCGTTCGCGAATGTTGCGGCCAGAGATGCGGTTGGTACCCGCTGTGATTAAACGTGGATGATTCGACGTTCGTGTATTCAGCTGAAATCGGCATTACGTTGACAAAAACCAATCCATGACCGTACCGATAAAGCAACTGGGCATAAGATAATGTACCTGCTTCATCTACTAATAGGCCCTACTATACCAGAGCAGTAATGAGCGTGTCATAATGTTGGCATACATCTCAAATATTCACATGAAATTTCAATGACGTGTATGTTTGCAGATGGGACTAGTGATTACGTCAATATATAAGTATGGGGTGTCCCTGTATTTTTTTTCTTTTAGCAATAGCTGCCTGTGAATAATTCCTTTAAGTGGTTGTATTATTCATTAGTGAGGAGCTCTTATTTAAATGATCCAAACTCACAGTATCCAGGCATTATCACAAATATGACATTCTGACCGAACATAAAATGAGTTTATTTTTTCTTTCACAGTACAAGCGGTGACAGGTGACATAGAACAGATTTGTGATTGTGATTCCCCTTGTAATGTGGAGAATTACCCATTCACTGCCACCAACGTCAAACTCCGAGCTAAATACATGCAGCAGATATACAGTCAGACAGAACACAACTTTACTGTTGACTACATCGAGTAAGTATAGTTTTAATGGCGGAAGGAGTAATGCCCATTGATCTCCACTATAATGGAGATCAATGGTAATGCCATAAACGCGCCACCTACGTTGAAAATAATCGCATTCGACTCTCGCGACGCGGACACTTTGAACTTTTGAAGCACCACGTACAAAACCAATGATCATTGCGCAAATATATTGTATACAATGTCACCTGCGATTTTTGTTACAGGGTTGAAATCGGTTTCGCCGTTCCGTCCAATGGACTAGTTGTCCATTTTGTTTCGTAACAAGTACCTTTTGAAAAATAAAAGTCCACTCAACATGGCATGGAAATAAAACGAGAGGGCAATGGAGCAACCGAACACGATGGCGTGGGCCCCAAATGGAAATCGTCCTTACAGAAATTCCTTTATGTTTAAGATTCGGATTCCCCGACAAAGTGACACAATGTGAGCTCATCATGGCTGATCAATCAAAGCTTTATCATATACGATATACGTAACCACCGAGTAATTTATCAAGTTCTTTATCAAGTCTATTGCATTTTTCTTGTTAACGTTTACACATGCGTACTTTGACAACTTGTGCTGATGCTTGATTTGTATTTTGACTTATATGTCAGTGGAACATTTTGATATTGCGAATTTGTATTGCTGAGAATTGCATCGCACACTGATTTAACTTGTATCCACTGAGGTGTTGGATCATTGAATTGTGATACTGTTGTACTTACATACATGCCATGTTATTCAAAAATCATAATCACCAATGGGTGAATCAAGAGTATCAAATTTGCTGTCCGTTGTGTTTTTGTTAGAAGAGCAAAGTTCCGTTTATCAAGTATCGAACCGAATCGCAGGCTCCAAGGAATTATAGGTAAAAACCTGTGACATTAATTTAAGTCCAATCAATA
This sequence comes from Leptasterias polaris, assembly GCA_037783415.1. NCBI lineage: Eukaryota > Metazoa > Echinodermata > Asteroidea > Forcipulatida > Asteriidae > Leptasterias > Leptasterias polaris. The sequence continues at coordinate 1,669,441 of JAZGTN010000098.1, forward strand.
GAAATGCCGATTTATTTCCTCTTCCACTTCAAGGAACAATCTGGTTCTCTTGTCTGTTTACTACGAAGCCTTGAACTCCGAGGTGGTCGAACAACTACCAGAGATGACTGTACCTTCTCTACTGGGTAAGATTGAGTTGAAACAAGAAGTTTTTTTTATAAGTCATGCAAAACATTCAATTATTGGCTAAAATTAAGACCATGGTGGTCGCCATGGTGCACTACCCTCTTCTACAGTAATCGTGGGGCATTTTGTCTTGTTTACAAAAAACTCGTGTCCTGTTCATCATCGTGTATAGAAAACAGTCATTTTTACAAGTTACGCAGTCGTTATCGTAGTGGGTTTGGGGAACATTTCCCAAGCACATAGCGATACCTGAACTCAGTCGCTTTAAGAATTACAAATGCATAACTTATAATTTCGTGCATTCTGGCCTGTGATCTGGCTGATTCTTTTCTTAGCCATGTCTTAAATAAAACAAGTTCTACATTGAATCCCTCCAAACAGGAAAAACACACATTGCTTCCATGTCAGTCAGATCGATTCAGAAAGAGCCCAATTCAAATGTGTGCATTTGCAATATTTTTGTGTATTTTGTTGTGGTAATTTATATATTTATTTGTATATTTTTCATGGTGACTAAACCATCTCTTTCTAAGCATAAATATTTTCTTTTTACAACTTTGTTGTGTCAACCTTTTTTCCTATTGTTTTAATTTATTTTAATGTGGTCATTTGTTATTGCAGAACCATTACTTTCTAACCATCTCATTTAAAGGTTTTTAGCAGTGTTTTAGTGCTTTGCATTTATATTCCAATATACAAGTTCAATGTTTTTGTATTATAATATTCTAGTAATTTGGCCAGAGTGTTTTGCATTTATCTTTTAATGTACAATTTCAATGTTTTTTTAAATTATTTTATAACACTCTAGTAATATGGCCTAAGTGTTTTACATGTATCTTGTAATGTACATTTTCAATGTTTTTATATTATAACATTCTATATATTAATTTGGCCTGAGGGCCACTGAGTGGAATGCGACTAAACCAATACCAATATTTGATTCCTTTTTGCACTCCCAACAGCAACCCTTGGAGGTAACTTTGGACTGTTCCTTGGAGCTAGTGTCCTCACCATCTTGCAACTTCTTGAGTACATATTCGATGAAGTAACAGCTTCATGTTCCTGTAAATCCGCTAACCGCATTGGAAATTCTCGGAGCAAACTGACGGTTAAGGAAGAGGTCACCAAGACTACCGATGATGACATATCAATTATCGAAATGAAAAAAGATTCTTGGAACGGAAATGGTACAGAAAGGTAGCCTGGTATATTAACATACAGGAATATTGTACATACTTTCATGGAGAATACGAGGATATTTTACGGTTTGCTTTAAGAAACCGGTTTTTGTGACGCGGTTATTTTATTCAATTAATGTAAACAAAATTATCATAGAAAATTATGTGAGTGTTTATACATCATGTACATTGACCTTGACATAGCCCCGATGGTCGTGAGTACGCCCTCTTTAGTACGATACTTGAAAAGCTAGTACTGTTTTGTATCATAGGGAAATCCGTCCCCCGGAGATTCTGTCCCCCATAATGGGAAATTAACATGGGCTGGAGGAGGTAAATTCAAAAAAGGGCGCTATCAGAAGAAGTTTTTACACAGTTTGCCGTATGGGGACAGAATCTCCTGCCACACTGGCTTCGTCTGTTTTTGTGCCATTGTGGTGGAAGGTTATGTCCCCCGGAGATTATGTCCCGATACGGCGAATTGTGTAGAAATTTCGTCTGAAAGTGATAGCGCCCTCTTTTGAATCAACTTCCTTCAGCCCATGTACCGTATGGGGGACAAACACACCGGTGGACGACGTTTGAGTCAAGTGCAATAGTACATGTAAGTGTTTAGATTATACCATGGAGGAAGAATTTCCTCCATGATTATACTTAAAAGGAATTTATCTGTATAATGTTTGAAGAAAGGATTTTAATTTATGTTATACATATATTTTGTGATATTAGGCCCCCCTATATATAAATATACGATGTTTGAGAAAAACCTTTTGAAAATGTGTCAAATTGGATAGTTTCATGTTACTAAAACAAAATTTGACATTTGATGACATGCAATGTATTAGATTAACAAAAAACTGTACAATTTAAATTTATATGAACAATTAATTTAACTCCTATTTTAAACTATACTTTTAAGGGCTATAGTTTCTTTTAAAATGACCCAATGTCTTTTCATGTAGAATTCGCTTGTCCCTGGAAAATGTGTTTAACCTTACAAATGTTTTGCACATGTTTTAACTGTCTGATACAAGTATTGGTTAAGTAAGAAAAAAAGAAAAAAAACAACAACAAAAACCAAACACACATCGTTTGGTAACACGCGGAGTAAACATGGTAACACGCGGTGTAAAACTGCCTTTCGGTTTGGTAACGTATAGGTGATGTCTTACAATCATCATCATTTATTTTACACACACTTTGTAATCAAGTGAACGATTGACTTCAAGTAGAAAATGAAATAAATTAAAAGACCACTGAGGTCTACTTGCATACACAATACCAACTTTGCATCGAGCAAACAACACAATTTATATGCAAGTTGTGAATCAAATTAAAGAAATCAAAGTAGACTTGTAACATAATTTCTCACACTAACCCACCCGAGAAAACGAGTAACAGGTCCCAGAAAAACAGAAACAGTCATCCCATAATAGTACCCCCACCCAAACCCATAAAAGAATATATTTACAACGATTACTTTACAAAGAGTAATTACACAAATCATGCTGAAATGATACAATTATTTAGAATGCGCACCGTGAGCTATGAACCACTTTAACACGTTTGATGTAAATATCTATACAATCATGTACAAATTGAATTGTTATCTATATTAAACAATGCGAAATTTTGCCTTTTGTTGTGTATGTGTATAAAATTTGTTCAAGGAGAATCATTTTGTCGAAATTTGTGACGATTAAATCAGAATAATTGTGAATAAAAGTATTTTAATAGTGTTTTTGTTGTCAGTATTTTTGGTAGTGGTCCATAAATTTGAATTATCAATGTTTGAAACTCATTTTTAAGTTACCTTTGTATTAAAGTAAGTTTTGTTTAAATTATAGGAGGCGACTTTGGCCAATTGTGGTGAACATACAAAACCTGGTTTTGTAAGCGTGAGCGCCATGGTCTGTTTGTTATCTACAAATTAGGCTTTAAACTGTCCTATTAATTTCTCCCCTGTTATTTATTTACTTACTTATGAGGTTGAAAATAAATGAATATTTGTAGATGCAAATATTATTTATACAATTTATGTTTTAAAAAAAGTTGAGAACGTCGTGGACCAAGACCGAGGCCGTGCGGCTAACTACAGCTGGATGGCTGTGACTGTTATTTCAACGCATGATGACGCGGCGATCCAGCCATATAGCTGTACCTGTAGCCGTCATAGAAATCTATGATATCTATGGACACCTGACACTCCATAGACATCATATGAAATGAAATCTATGAAATGAATCATTATTGGACTAATTCCTTCTTCCTAATCGGACACGGTCCAATATTGAAGTTAAAAACAGAGGAGTGAAAAGGTGAGATCCAAAAGTAAAACTTTACGGGTATACTGTCAGTATGTAATTTTAAAAAAAAATTGTTCTAATATGGTGTTATTTTTCGGTAAACATATTTTACATTTTTTCCTATTGCACTGTATATTATTTTGTGTAATTATTGTTCAATGCTTCTCTCAAAATTCATAGACTGTTACAAATACCCACGTGAGTGCAAGTTTTCAAACTAGTTCAAACTGTGATTTGATTCCAACACAGCACAATTTGAGGCACAATTTGGTCTTTAGAACGCCCTCCCCCACCACCACCACCATGTTAGGTTCATAGCATTGTGAACTTAGGGAAGCAAATCAATCATTAATAGCTTCAAAGCCAACCATTAATAAAGAATTCAGAGTGGAATGAGAACAATAATAAGAAGAGGGAAACGGAGAAGGAAGCTTGAATGAACACAATCGTCCTCCTTGTTGTCTTGACCCATGGTGGCGTAGCTGTGGTTTACCCCTTCAGAAACTTAGTGGATTTATTGGGGATTATGATATGAGTTTGTCAGTGGTTTGGGATAATCAACCAAATCGGAAACCTCTCATAAAGCCACTGGTTGCCCGGCCAGCTGGCACGTACATCAGTGGAATATCGGTCAGCCTAATTGTCTCCAACATTATAAATCATGTAGGGGGGGGAAAAATGAAAAATATACTCATAATGTGCATCCGAAGCTTCCAGAGACTTCCCACAGTCCGCACACTTGGCGTTCCGTTTTGTGGAGAGTATTCAATGATTTTTTTTATTCATTATTTTGGTGGTCATGATTTGAGTTGATTTCGATAAATTGTTTGTATGGGAGAGACTGGCTATTGCCAGCTTGGTATTTATATCCCCCTGTGGGAGCTTTGCCGAGTTCCCTTGTTGGGAAGATCATGCTTAGGCCTATTGTCGAATCAGCTGATCAAGTTCAGTCCGAGTTCTTGGTGATTTTTTTTTCGCACATGGCAGCATTTTAGTCGGGACAATTCTCACTATTGGTAGAAGAACATAAAAGTAACTTAAGCCAAACTCGATTAAACATTGTAACTTTAAACGACTGACAGTAATTGTGTCTTTGTTACATATTGAAAAGGGGAATGCCAAACAAAAAGGCCGACCTTTCTGTCCCCACAATTTTGGAGCTACTTTGTTGGTCAAAGTAGACTGTCTGATCGAGTTAACACTTTGTTTACTTCACAATTGCTTTGAGAACGATCGTTTTATTTTTAACGTCTTAAATGAACTCTAAATTCACCTCCACGACGAATGCTTTCTTAATTTTTTTGATCAGTCAAACCAATTAACTTTTTTTGGCGGGCACTGACCTTATGGGTTATGGCCTTCCATACAAACCTACAAACTATCCGCCTACGGCTCTTTCAGTTATTCCATTCAGTTAAACGACATTCAGTAAAATGGAGGAAAAATTAACTTCTATAATGTGCTCCCTCAGCTTCAAAACGCACTCAACAGATATTTCGTCAAACGTGACCTTTGACCTCGATGTAAGTTTCCGTGAACTGTTTGCTTACAAGTGGTTTTAATACCGACTGGTGCCTTGAAGTTGATACAGTCATGTTCCATTTTTTATAAGAAACCCTCAAGTCTACTCTCGGCAGAAGATTCAAAATGACTGAAGAGAGGAAAAGGTTTTCAACTTGCTATTCCCCCCCCCCGGAATATCCAGAGAAAACAGTCCCCCTTCTCCACACAGTAAACGAATCAAAGATGTCATCGTAAAGAGAAGGGCATGTGACCCGACCTTTTACAATACTGGTATGTTAATAAGGGTGGTGAGTGTGAAAATGTAGTAACCTTGCATATTTAGACTATTCTTTCTATTATTTCATGTTAACTCTGAAGGGGGTCCGGCATCCATACCCCACCCCAATCCTAACACGACATGCGTGAGACTGTAGCTCACCCCCACCCCCCCCCCCCCACCTCCATCATGCGTGTGGTCAGCTCATACCCCCAATCTCTAGTTCCCTTTTCATCTGACCGTAACCCCAAAAAGAGAACGACATGCGTGTGACCAGCTATATCATCTAATTCCCTCTTCATCTATAACCACCAACTTAACACGGCATGCGTGTGACCAGTCTCTTGTGGTGAGGTTATTAACGTTGGTTGAAGATTGATGACCAAACCACCATCCAATTATTCGCTTCCTTGAAAGTGACACATTTACACCACAAGTCTTACCTTAGTTAAGGCTATGTATCACATGTACCCTCGCTTATAATATTGATATAGCATATCAGCCATTGGTACTTGAAAAAAAACAGTGCTCCTTAAAGACTGACAAGTCTTGACATCTCACCCCTACTCCAGTGCTTTAAAACGCTCCACGAGGGAAACCCTTTATACCCACTGAAACTTCACCCAAAACATAGCCCTCGTTGGCAAACATTTCCTATGCACATATTTAATTTTTTGTTTGCAGATGTTTTGTATTCATGGCATTACACCATTTTAATGTGTAGCTTATACCCTTTGATCGTGTTCAATACTGAAAGAACACTGTAATTTATCACTTGTGACTTAATACAATCCAAAACCCATCATTATGGATGCAATATATAAATCGACTAATTACAATGAGTCATTTCAAGATATGGTGGACACATCATGACAGTCTATTCCTACCTCCATGGTATTAGGTTTTTGTAAATTTGTCTGCAATATACACCCATCCTAACAGTTCACTCCTACGGTGTACACCATTATCTCAAAAGGCTAATGGAACACTTTCAACATAATTTATGAATCTGAGAAGACATTAACAAACTACATGGTGAAGTACATTACTGAGCTCCGGATAAATTATCTCGCCAAAAAGACTAAAATGAAACGAAATTAACTTGCCGTTATAATTTATAATTAACTGAAACTAAAGATTCTGAGACAACTTCTTAATTTCAGTTATCGTCTTGGCGAGTCAAATGATCTCGTTATGTGGATACGCTCCACAGGGTGGAGCTCCGTACGTCGCATCGTCGATGCGAACATCGTGAGGTATCTTTGGTCATGCAGACGGCTTCCTTTAGACGCTGATTTACGGCGCGGCAACGCTCTAAGTTCATTACACTGTGTTTATTGCAGTTATTCACAGAATGCTGTAATTGCGTCAAAATATAGTCCGGGTTGATACGCATGCCAAAAACTGATGTCAATAAATGGGCAAATTTGTCATTCACTACTATTAGTAACATTCCCAAGAAGTAGGTCTGTGGGTACAGTCACAGTTCCAGTTAATGAGAGAACGTGACTTCAAAACCGGGGGCCAGCAAGACTGGGATGAATGTAATAAATGGGGTTTACATTATTTGTGTAGCTGACATGTCTACGTTTACGTTTTTTATTATACAGTCATTGCATCGTCGGTATATTTGAGTGCAGGGACGGTCAATGGTACAATTACAACAAGGCTTGTCATTGTAGGCCTATATGTTAATTAATGTGTCACTGAGTGTATGCCTACATGTTAATTAATGTTGACACATTAATTAACATGTAGGCAATTAGTGTGTAAGAGACAACCCCAGAGAAGCCACTGAGGAGGGGATTTTAGAAAATCGGTTTGAAGTGATATACCTTGCTATTACTTTATACATGTTTCATTCATTTGCTAAAATTTAAACTTTTTGAAAATACACAACATTAGAATCTTGTATAAACAATTGTATAACCCATTAGTATAGGGAAAACAAACTAAGGTAATTGCGGAAATGTGAACTTGGTTTGTATTTTTCCTATATGGATTCTGAATTTGCTTCAAAAAGACTATTACTTCTGGATTAAATTACGTAACAGTACTTTCAATTAATTTATATTTTAAAGATGGTTTAATATTGTTGTTTTGTTGTACGTGTGGTGTAGAACGTTTTTACTCCACATGTAATTGAACCTTCAGGTCTCCAATCATGTTGTTTTTGTTTTGGGGGCTTTTTTCAAACACCATTTAATACAACAAGTGTTCCATTAATTACTTTCACTTTCTGATTGTTACAAATTAATGTCAAACAAGAAATTAACAGGCTTCGGACGATGTTGTTGCCCTGGCATAAAATATTCTGACATTCTAGATCCAATGTTATGATCGGCTGTAAATCCGTGCTCTTATCCGTGTCGTGGCCGAGCGGATAAGAGCACCGGACTCAAGCTCTGGTGTTTCTGTTCAGCAGAGTGTGGGTTCGAGTCCCGGTCGTGACACTTGTGTCCTTAAGCAAGACACTTAACCATTATTGCTTCGTCCTTCGGATGGGACGTAAAGCCGTTGGTCCCGTGTGTTGTGTAATGCACGTAAAAGAACCCAGTGCACTTATCGAAAAGAGAATGGGTTCGCCCCGGTGTTCCTGGTTTGATTGGCTGCATATTGCGCCACAGCATCTTGTAAAACCATTACATGGTGCTATGTAAAGGAATAGGTCTCATACTTCATAGCTCCACATACCTTGCAGGAAAATACTGACTGTTGAAGCGCCTTGAGCGTCACTGAGTGACGGATATGAGCGCTATATAAGAAGCCACTATTATTATTATTAAAAGCAAATAGGCCTACCACCAGCTACAATTTTATCACATAATATAATTTAAAGAAAAAATATAATCATAGGGAATAGTTTGTAAAAGATTTACATTTTATATGTATTGCACCTCTGGCTGATGTGTAATTTGAACTTCTGATTACGATACTCACAATTTCAATAAAATTCGAAAAATATGTAAGTCACTCCTTTTCTGTGTAGTTTCCAACAACCAACATGAAGGTAAAAACCGGTTACTACATTCAGGGATGTTGTAAAGGTTCATGACATGGTGCTTATTAAGATTGCAATCATCGATCGAAATAAGCAAACAGTTAGCGGCCTTCAAATGTTATTCTGTAGATACCTCTGGATGACACCCCACATTATGCATTGTGAATAACTGCAATGAAAGCAAGTGTCATTGTGGCTTACAAACATTACGCCTTCTCTTGTTTACTGTCCGTCTTTACCAATTATGCATACAATCTGTTTAATCCGGGTTGTTTATAAACATCTAGCACGTTGGCCTTTTGATGTGACACTCAGTAAAGGCGATATAATTTAGGGTGAAATGTGAATGCTCGAAAGGTAGACTACTAATACATGCAACAGGAGTCAACGGCCGAAAATATAGGCGTAGACTTTAGTCCAAACATCAACAACATGGCAAATAAATCGCACAGCAAATTATACTAAGATCATCTATGTATAGTGAATACCGTCCGCTGACATCACATAGGCCTTCTATCGGCAGTTCCTTGCGGTATTTTGGATAAGAAATGTGTAATTTACGTGACCTAACAACTGCTTATAACTTTGCAAAATGCTGGTTGAAAAAACGGAAACAAAACAAAACCGGATTCGAAAGTGTATCCGAATAATATATCACATCGTCTGCCAGCATATAAGCTGTAATCAAAACCACAAGGTCTTGCACCGAGACTATATATATACACATGCCGTAATCAAAACGAGAAGGTCTTGCACCAAGACTACAGGCAGTCTCTGGTGTGGTGTAGCCTGAATTCCGGTCAACGCACTGTCATATTTATTGTCACCGTAATGATTAATGTGATTGATAACAATTTTGTTCACACCAAAGGTATGTTACTCCATAGAGAGGCCAGTGTCAGTGACTGTTGATTATAGAACACTTAATCATACAATCTTTGTTGATCAATTCGTATAAACTGTATTTGACTATGGCATACAAACATATCCAGAAAACCCGTTGATGATTATACGTGGCGGGGAACTTCAAACCAAACTTCATCATGACTGACTATTGAAAACGTCTTTATTTCGTTATCCGTGTACCCCCTCAGAAAACTACCCGTCCCCTTCGCCTGCTGTGCATACTCTAACTATCCAATAACAAGACAAGTAAACAGTGACATCCATAACAGAAACAGTTGCAGTGCTGTGAATTAGCACCACGCGAAGACACTGATTGGTAAAATTAGTCGCTACAACGGGGGTCGCTAAGAATCATGTTCACCTAAAATACTTCAGTTGGTGGTGCGTTGTGGATGGATCACATATCAATGATCCGTCTCGAGCCATAAAACCAGAATATGCAGGGTTTTTTTAATAAGAAGTTACCGAATGTGTGCATTTCAATCTTATCAAACTATTTTGTTTCTTACACAAGACGCCATTTTGAATTCAAAATTGACACGTCATTTCTAATTTCTACAATGACATTATTTCACCCAAATGGCATTGACAACGCCAGTGACATAACAGATTTTCAAGCATCAAGTTTGTAAATAAGAAAAAAAAATGAAAGCTTTCACATTTGAAATCGCATACAGGTTTTCTAAATACTAGTACCACCCCTGTCTCACACCTATAGGTCTATTATGTAAAAGAAGGTGTTGAAGAAAGAAGCAATTGCGTGGTCAGAATTCAATTCATGGGGAGGATGAAGTAATGGGAACATTAGCCCACTGCATGTGAAATCATCATTTCCCGTTGTTTTACACTGAAACGTCACCACAAAAATTTGTAAAACATTTCACAAGTTGGATGTTGGTTTATGGAGTGTTTTGAAAACCAGAGGATAAGAATAATACACCATATCAAAAACCAATATTACTGGGGTCCTCTCCAAATGAATACTAGACTGGCACTATAGTCTTCAAATCAAGGGTCGCGGTTTATTAGCGATAGATTCGAGCAACCTCGGTGTAGAAGTTGATCTTCATTGATAAGTATTGATCGACATGTAGTTGGTTCTTCCTGTTGGTAGGGATTGCCTCATATTTGTCTTGGGTTCACGATGGGGTACTTTGGCAGAGGTGGTAGGCTCTAGCCAGTTAGGTCATTATAGACCGAGATTTAATCTTTGCCGACGATAATATTGTCATAATTCATCAATCTAGCGACTACGATGGGAATGGAAACCCTTGAAATGGGACCATGTACAGGTTGGCATACAACAAAATTAAGATAATAAAATGGTCAGCTATGCCTGTAATAACGACAACGTACGGGATCGCTAGGCTGCCTGAAAAGAACAGTTAAAGATTAATATTCCGAAAGCTCAATGCTGCATAACAAGTTCAGATTAAAATTTCCAATATTTCCATCTGAAATATATACTGTCAAGTCGATATGAAAAAAAAACATCTGAAGAAACTAAATGTAGCTTATTTTGATTGTCTCAATTAAAATAAGAACATACTTCACTGACAAAACATAAACAATTATCGTTGACTAAAACATGATCACTTAGTTTGATGAAACCATGCATGGGATGAATGGTTGGATAGATGATTTGTTTAGGATGAACATTAATTTACTTTTACAAAAACCAACGACGTATAGACGATAAGTTTAGGCTATTGTAGAGACTGCGAACATTTTTTCATTGTCGTATTTGAATTGTAGCCATTAGGTATACACTATAAGAAAAATCTTTTGCCTTCCAAATTCTTTTTATTTTATCCTTTTTACTTTTTGTTAATTCGTTATGTATCAGCCCTCGAGCTGTCTTGTATCGAATTTGATTTCAATTCAATTCAATTCAAGTTGAAATAAGTATTGAATTGGTTCTCAGACCAATCGAATTGGAACAAGTAGAAACTTTTAGTTTGTTGTTATTAAACCCATCAGGAAAAATTTCAGCCGTTTGGCGCCCTCTATTGATAACCTGTCACAATCCATGCTGGCATTATGCCATGCGCTCTATTATCGTCGAATCGTTGGTAGTGTCAAATAGATTTTCAATCATATTTTGTATAATGTGCACACACAAATTGGAAAGTAACACTGACCATTTTTTATAAGGAATTTACATTTTAGCGCCACTACAGCGTCTTTATTTTCCAGGAAAGGCCCATGTGTTTGATTGCGCCTTACGGATGGCAAATGAGTTGAACATTTTCTCAACGTCCGGGAAGCAATTTTGATACAGTATTTGGTTTCATACCATTGTTAATGGATCGTTAGGTCGATACCACCCATGAGGTTTCTGAATCCGCATTAATACCGATTTATCCCATTGAATTGAAGTGAACACATATAATGTACAGGGGTTCCGTAACCTGCATTTTCACTGACTTTATTATAAGATACCGTAGGTCCCTAAACTGATGAATGATTGCCATTTCCGCCACTGCTTATACAAGCCCTAAAAAGGTCGTGGACAATGTGTACAATTTGAACTTAAATTTTACTCGGGAATAAGTAAGTGTGCCCCCCCCCCCTCCCCGAAACGGCTAACATTATCCGAAGTTTAATTGATTGTGACACAAAGGACCCCTTGAGGGCGTCTTCTGATTCTAAAGACCGCATGTGATACACTTACAACCGCTATCTTGATCCTCCCTGAAAAAGGATGAAGTTAAAAAAAAAGTTAACGTTACTACAAGACGGTCACCCGAGAGACCGCTTGAGGTGAACACATGTCGCTGTCAACTAGAGTGATTGTACCGGGTGAATAAAGCATTATCCCCGCCTCCACTGCAGCCTGGACCCGGACTGAGACCCACATTCATATAATTCTTGCAGATCGTTTGTTCTTTTGCCTGGAGCTGTATTATGATTTTGTCAATTACACCATCAGTGTGGCGTACAGCGGCAGATTTATATTGCGGTGAGGTTTTGAATAAACAATTAGGGTCAATGATCACATATCAATTTATCATAACTTGCAATTTGGACAAAAAATGCACTATACTGTTTTAGACTTGGGAGTCTGGGCACATGAGTGTTGGGTTTCCATGTACATTGCTTTAACGTGAAGTTTTGGTGTTAACAAAAAAGCCACCATGCACTTCACAGGGTCCCAGTGTTGAGTACGCGCGAGCCTTAGGCCTATACATTGCTTGAAAAGTCTACGATTTCCTCCACTGTTTTACCCTCATAATAACTCTTAAGTTTTTTTCACCGTTGATAAACTGTAGACATTCATAATATTAAAGTGAATTACTACTCATCCACTTGTTTTCAATCACACCACCCAATCAGCTCTTAAATATGTCATCAAACTTCGGTGTTCTATTTTATGAAAATAACAACGAATAGTTTTGGTCAGGCGTTTCTACACGTTCATATTGGGATTATTTTTATTAGGAATTGAAATTAATAATGGTGATTTCATGGGGCCTTGTGTTTGTGTTATTTCCTCGACTTTAACTGTATTTAAGACAACCGTAAATATTTTTCGGAAGGATTGGTTGATACTGGTATGAATATTTGACTGAGTGAGAATCAATTTCCTGTTCTTTATTGACTACCATAGTTAAGTGAACTCATCATCACCAGTGTCATACCCCCCCCCCCCTCCCCCGCCCCGGTCACATTTATTTCGTCATCACCCTTGCCATCGCCATCGTTATCGGGCGTCTTCGTCACCATTATTGTCGCCGTCACCATAAGCTTGATTGATACCCTAATCATCATCATCTTCTTCTTCATCGGCTACCCCTCCCCTTTGTCTTCACTGTGGTTGGGAAGGAAATAGACCCTTCACTTGAGATTGAAGCGTTTCTACTTCATTAAGACACAAAATAAAGTTGACAGTTCTCAAAGTTATGGAAACATTAAAGCTTCTCTTTTAAGCGACCTTATCAGTAAGAAAAGAAGATTACAATTAACTTTTGATGTTTTCCTCTAAAAGCGATCACAGTCGGTGTCCGCATTGCAAACAAACTCGTTACTTGAGCGCAAAGGCGGAATGTCTTTTCTACTTGAGCTTGGCTCCACCCTCTCAAAGCGAACCGCATTGATTGACAGCCCGTGTTCAGAAGGCGCTGCCACTGATTGGCTGCTAAGTCAGCGGCTACGTTTCATCTCAACCAATCAGATGGGTAAATCAAAGGGTCACCGCCTACCGGTGTCTTGATGAGTTTGTTCAATGGTGTGGAACGACAGCACGCATGCATTCTTGCCATGCAAAGAATTCTATCACACTCTTTACATGTATATACAAATTTGAGTTCATGCAAGGAGGTTGTTGATGGAGAAAATTCTTCAACAGATGCATGTACTCGGGGATTATACTGATAACTGTAATTTTCTTCCATTACTCGAGGACACTTTGAAGTCAGATTTAAAACTAAAAGTGATTTTTTTAAGTTATTGAGGACAAGGTTTGTGGATCTGTAGTGGAATGGATTCCAACAACTTAGCGGTGTGTAAATTGTGGAGATTTACGTTTTCGTGTCTGGTGTTTCTGTGTGTTCTCCCCGCTACGTCTAAAGCATCATGGATGTGAGTATACTGTTCATTTGTATTACTGTTACTTTTAGTATCTTACGAAGGAAGAAATACAATAGTTAAAACACATGTCCATCTGATTTTATAACTCGTCGACCGATTAAACTGTTCTTGCGTGGGGCAAACGGTGTAATGACATTTTAATGGCAGGGGGTTGACTCGTCGTTTGTTGGGGAGGATCCGGGCGAACATAGACCGACAGTTGTTGTTATGACCATCTGACTCATAATGTGTTTTTTTGTGCAATATTTTGAGCAATACCTGAAACTTGGGTGAGATTTGTTATATTTGGTGATCGAAGGGTAGGCCTAGGCCTACTGACAGTGAAATAACTCTCTACGACTATGATAGGCCTAGTATATACCAAATATTCAGCAGAGGAGCAATTTATGCTTTAAAGTTTAAGTTGTGTAGGCCTACTTTAGAAATGTAAACCTCAACTTGATGTAAAATATTGAATCGAAATCCACAAATAGCTCAATATTCATCAGCAAACGAATTGCGCATAAAACAAATAAAATGTTTTCATGAAACTTTACTCGAAGCCACAAACACGGGACTTTAAGATATTAACTACGACTGTTTCTTTTAAAGGCAATATAATTGCTGCAACATATTGCAACTGACACAAAATACATGCACCCGCCTGTGAATTGTCTACCACTAGTCTCTTCGACCGATTAAACATTTTGTGTACTGTTCTTGTGTGGGGCAAACGGTGTATAAATGACATTTTAATGGCAGGGGGTTGACTTGTTTGTTGGGTAGGTAGGATCCGGGCGAACATAGACCGACAGTTGTTGTTTATGACCATCTGACTTTTATGTGTTTTTTGCAATATTTTGAGCAATACCTAAAACTTGGGTGAGATTTGTTATATTTGGTGATCGAAGGGTAGGCCTACTGACAGTGAAATAACCCTCTACGACTATGATATACCAAATATTCAGCAGAGGAGCAATTTATGCTTTAAGTTGTGTAGGCCTACTTATTAAGAAATGTAAACTTCAACTTGATGTAAAATATTGAATCGAAATCCACAAATAGCTCAATATTCATCAGCAAACGAATTGCGCATAAAACAAATAAAATGTTTTCATGAAACTTTACTCGAAGCCACAAACACGGGACTTTAAGATATTAACTACGACTGTTTCTTTTAGTTTTAAAGGCAATATAATTGCTGCAACATATTGCAACTGACACAAAATACATTATGCATCCGCCTGTGAATTGTCTACCACATATAGTCTGGTGTCACGTCCCCTAAAGGCAAAGATGATCATGTATTTGTTGTCTCATAATAGTAAATCCGTGCCCTGGGGTGACTCCGTACAACAACCCCCTTCAATCTAGGTCTTGTTGTGGGTGAACTCATACACCACGACCGGGCCATGGTTAACCCGCAACACATCGCCCGCAGTGCGGCTTTCTCTAAACCCTCTTCCAGGCATCCGACGTCTTGTACTGCGCGTCACTTCCAATTACATTGGACTATACACAGTTACTGATTGTAGCTTTTTCTTTGACCGAGTGTTCAACATCTTTGGCTTTATTTGTCATATTTTATCCACGACATAAACTGAATTTTCTCCAGGGAATTTGACTTTCCGGATTCCAAATTTCTGTAAATTTGACTAAATTTGCTAAAATTAAGCCCGAACTTTGAATACTTGAATACATAATGAAAAAAAACACGGTGTGGACGTGTGTAAGTCCACATAGTGTTTCAAGTCCCTACTGTGTGGACCTCTTTTGTTCTCATGTAACACTTAAAAAACGAAAAACATGTATCCACAAGTAAAATGCAGTTCATTAACCCACTCTGGACTGGAAATTGTTCTGTAAACAGTGTGGGACTGGAAACTGACACATGGCTTAGCATTAAGTTTCCAACCAAAATCATCTGTCACACGTGACCTACAGTTAAGTTGGAGCACTTCGCTCAGTAATGTGCACATGAAACCGCATCAAGTGCACTGCAGATCACATGGATGTGATTTACATTGAACGTGAATCATACGTGTTTATTTTAATTTAAACCTTCATCTCCGTTACTTAGCAAGGATCTTGCACTACATTTTAGGTTAACCCATAGCGGATCCAGGTAATGAAATTTGTATATACCCGGTCTGTGAGACATTATTTCGGTAAAACAATGTTGTTGGGCATATAAATCAACTTATAAATGCTGATAAGAAGCGGATAAGTTGCACCCAAAGTTCTTCCCAAGTTAAGTCCAGCCCATCAGTGAATCACCATCAGGTTGGAGATACCATGTTACTGAGTGAACCATTACATAGGCCTAGCAGTTGGTAGTGGTCCTATTAAAGCTAACCCATGCAGAACTCACACTTACATATATTGGACCTGTCTGTGTAGACCGCACAAGTCTTGCACCGTGTTCCCCATTTTTTGGTTGGTTTCCCACGTTTATTGCTTTAATATGCAAAGGAAAACAAATCGCGCTCTTCCGAACATCCGAACGCATGGGGGACTTGGCCAGTCTGTAATGACACAGGAAAGATTCTGTCCACATTTAGTTTAAAACATTTGACACATTTAATACCACATGATGCGTTTCTCATTTTGTAAATTTGAAATGTGAAAAGCAAATTAATTGTAAGCAACAGTGTCCAATATTACATTACACCATAGGTTAAATTATCACACAGTGTTCGGTAGTCACGCATTAGGAGGAAAATCTAATTGGATTAATTAAGAAATTTGTAATGTAAGGATGGTGTTGCTAATGAATGGAAGTTAACGATTCTTCTGAAAGCAAGTAGAGTGAATCCTATAGAGTGAAGGTTTTACAATTCCTTAAGGGACGACATTTTATAAACTTTGGATTTAAAAATTAACCAAAATAACAAGGGGCAGTACAAAGGATGTGACTGTGAGGCTATACAGAATTGTCCACCCATATTTGTTTTTTCCTTTTGTATGTTTTGTATGCCTTGACTTGTCGTATGTTATTTCTAGGTGGCTTGGAATAGCATCCCTTGGTACCGTCAACCAACCAAATGACATACCTGCAAGCATGAATCCAGACCCAGTTCAACCTCCCACCGGCCAATCCGTTTGTTCCCTCGTACCGGACTTGGCCAACGAGCAGCGGGTCGTCTGCGAGCAGAGACCAGACACAATACCGGTGATCGGAGCAGGGGCACGGCTTGGCATCGTGGAGTGTCAGAGGCAATTTCGTGAGGAGAGATGGAACTGTACAATCCATGATCAGGAGCAAAATGCCTTTGGAAAAGTGTTGAAAACAGGTAAATATGTTGAACTCGCACCTCTTTGATGATTCAAAAACAACCATTACCTAAGCTCTGTTTTTTAACTGATATTACTGAACTATATCTACTGCCCTGAACTGAAGTTCAGTATAATTTCACTGAAACATTGGTGCATAGAGCCGCTACCCCAATGAGTTTTGATACACAATGATTACCAAGTTTGAGTCGAGTCTGCCGATGGTAGAGTTTTTTAATAAATGGTTTTTGACTTCATACTTGCTTGTTGCTGATGAAGCCGATGATATGGCGAATATGGCCATCATCCATTGAAGTTCTATAATTAAGTCGTCAATTTTACAGGCTAATGGCTAAACTGTGTAACCATTATTCATCTTGCTTTAATAGTTTTCTTGTACTATTAATTATGTCCCACCCCGGTGTACACGTGCCTGTCTAGTCAGGGAATTACCAGGGAAGACTCACACAAGGACACTCGTGGTGTCACTGGCATTTCAAAGGCCCGCCGCAACACCCGATCTTTTGGTATCGACACCGCAATCCGCTCGCCCCTTTAAACCCTTCATAAAAAGACTGTGTGCGGTCATGATGTCTTTTTCTTCCATTGGCTTAATGCTGTATTGGTTTTGAAGCCTTGCTTCCGGATGTGTAGAAGTTCAGCAAAAATTATCCGAAAGGTATCACCCTCCCTTGATCAGTGCATACAGAGTGGGACCAGGCAGACCGACTGAGTCGATGATTGCCGGAGGGGAAATCAATTTGGGGGAGGAGGGCACGTGCCCCCCACCCTAGTTACGTCACTGAGCAATATTAATATGACACACGCCAACCTATGAATGATGGGAAAATGAGGATATCAGTTTAGTACACCAGTCAGCATTGTGTGTAACAACCACACCCTCCGTTTTTTTTCGAACCACACCCCGTCGCTTATTCGAACGTTAATAGATTATTTCCTGCATCTGCATTGTATACGCGTAAAGGTATCTGAGGTAATCAAATAACGTTCAAATACACGCTCCACGTAAAAGCAAATACATGTACATATGTACATGTACTATTTTTATCACTGTCATCGTTTTTTTAACTCTACCGAAGAGTCTTTCGAACATACGCTCTATGTGCCACCAATGGCGCTCTATGTGCCACCAATGGCGCCGATTCACTAACCGATCATGCATTTATGTCCTACGCTGCCCTCCATGTTGTAAACGCAAGTAACCCTATTCGTCTACATGAGCTATTGTACACATTACGGATAATCTCAGCTAGAGAGCCATGGGAATCATAGTGCTTTTGACCGCCTGGAACCCTGTCGACTCAGTTGATACTGGAACCCTTTCGACTCAGTTGATCCTTGCTCTATAATACAAAAATAGCACATCAACTTACCTCCCCTTATCAATGTGACATGTGAGCTCATTTGTCAATTGTATTTGAATACTTCTTGTTGGTCGTCAAATACTTGTGTTGTTTCGTTGTTCTATCTAATTCAACGTATGGTTGTCCCAATATTTGGAAAACAGCACCACTTAAAAATGTTTTAACATTTTTTTATTAATTTGTTAAATTTAACAACCGGTATTCTACCAAATGCACATAGTATTAATTCATTAATTTGATGTAAGCATGACTGTGCATGATAGAATTTACAGACGATATCACAAACTCGAAGGCATTCGTAAAAACTGTTACCCAAAACTATGTAAAGGAAAAATCTGATGGTCTGTGCGGTAGATTAGAAAACACAGACAAACAAACACAAAGAAAAGTAGATATGGTAGCAGGACACCAAAATACCAATTAAGTTGAAATTTGTGAGTGTGGGGTACACTATAGTTTGTTATGGTAAAAGGTGACATGGAATGCATGGACTTCGAAGGAATGATGTAGAATTCAATGTGTCTGACATCCAGACCAGTATTACAATGAGGATTTCAAAACAATTAGACACGTGTAGGATTTTAGTAGGAAGGTTGGTAACAACAAATCCTATACACACATCAACACAAATGCTTAAGCATTTATTTTTACATGCATGTAAAGAACGAAAACACAAACAACAACATTTTCAGTGAAGCCTTATATAAGATTAAGAAGCTGATTAATTTTAACAATGCAAAACGTTGAATGAATATTATGTTTTAATCCTATATTAATGTAGATATAAACTAACCTGTGAAAAAGGTGGTAGTGTTTTTGAGATACCGCCAAAAATCTGGAGCAGTTATGTCCACGCGGGACCCGTAATTGGAATACACAATCTGAGAAACGTTTCATGCAGAAAGATTTCTCAGATTGATAACCACATTCTTTTGAAAGGTGTAATTTCTCAAAATGTGATGCATTACCAACAGCTGCACTGCTTCTCACCAAGTTAATTTTTATGGTCATTAATTTTTGTTGGAGTAATCACCAGTTCCCTTTAAAGCATGTGCCCTAAACTAAAAGCGTTCGGCCGCTGTTTGATATTGTTTGTCACAAATCGCTGCAAATTTCTCAAAACTCTCCAGTTCAGCACCGTCTCCTCGTTAGAAATTGAAACAAAAACAACATGCTGAACGATTGCTTTCAATCACAACCCCCACTAGGTATGAAAACATGCCGCGGGTCACACTTGGCGTCTAGTGACGAGCTAATCGAACACGTTTTCGGTTCACACAATCCTACCCTCTCTAGATTTACCCGGTTATGTTCTTTTTGATGTAATCTGGACTAAATCTCACGGAAGTATGCCCATCAGTCCGTCAGCAACATAACACGGGTGTAATGCTACCAATTAGTAGTGTAATTACATCTTGTTTGAGGCCAAATGGTAGTTGCCTTTTTGAGGGCCACTGCTATGTTTGCTGCAACACGAACGCGTTTCAAATTCCAAGGAGATTCTGATTTCTATGTGAATATCTGGGAACACGTTTATATAGTCAATGAAAGTTCACGGGCTCCGTCCATCAGACAAAATAAGCTTTAAATGAATTGGACACTTTCTGACCTATTATGCCATCTTGTTATTGTTACCATCAATGGCCGGAGTATAAACATCTCAATAAAATAAACACTACAGGATTGGATTGAAACTTTCATCATCCGTGGTTTTGTTCTCTTCCGTTTTCTTTAACCTGATCCCATGTTCATCAGATGGGTTGCTTAGAGCATGCTCAGAGAACCTGTTCTCATGTCCATGAGATGGCTGGCTCAGAGCATGCTCAGAGAACCTGTTCCCATGTCCATGAGATGGTTTGCCCAGAGAACCTGTTCCCATGTCCATTAGATGTCTGACTCAGAACATGCTCAGAGAACTTGCTCCCATGTCCATCAGATGGCTGGCTTAGAGAACCTGTTCCCATGTACATCAGATGGCTTGTTCAGAGCATGCTCAGAGAACCTGTTCCTATATCCATCAGATGGCTGGCTCAGAGGCACAGCCTAAGATCAAGAAGGAGATGTTGACCAATACGTAAAATGCCAACATAACTTACCGGCGCCCTCTATTGGATTTAGTAGATGCATCACTTTAGTAGAAAGAGCATCATGGAGGAAGAAAGTATCACTTTTTTCCTCCAATTGTAGATTGCCATTACAATTTATTTTCTTATTACGAAATTGTTGTAAACCCACCTTTGGAATTAAATTCATGACATGAACATTTCATTTAATGTTCAGGCAAACTTTCTAACCCTGTATTTTTTATTCTATCACTACAGCTAGCAGGGAAACAGCCTTTGTGTATGCCATTACCAGTGCTGGAGTAGTTCATGCCGTGACGAAGACCTGCAGCATGGGTAACTTGACAGACTGCTCGTGTGATGTGTCCCGTAACGGCATCTTCAATGAAGAGGGTTGGCAGTGGGGAGGATGCAGCGATAATGTAGCCTATGGGGTGAAAATTGGCAAGCAGTTTGTCGACGCAGCAGAGGATACCGACAGCAAGGTCCGCAATGCCATGAACTTACACAACAACGAGGTTGGAAGACAGGTAAATATTTTGTCACTTTTTGGTATAAGTATTACAGGGGTCTTTTCGAAAGCATGACTTTCGCTTTGGCTCCAGCTTCGGATCAGTGTGCAAATTAGAAATGCCTGAATATCGAATTCGATATTTCTAAAAGGCTAAAGGTAACTGTGGTTGTTTCCATTTAGGTTTCCATTTAGGTTTCCATTTAGGTTTCCATTTAGGTTTCCATTTAGGTTTCCATTTAGGTTTCCATTTAGGTTTCCATTTAGGTTTCCATTTAGGTTTCCATTTAGGTTTCCATTTAGGTTTCCATTTAGGTTTCCATTTAGGTTGGTTGCTTCTCATCACCCAGTCGTTGTATTTTCTCTTTTAGACTGTCATGAAAGATCGAGGCAGTGACTTTCATTGTGGTTTGACTTTCAAAATTGTTTTGTTTGTATACGGTGTATCGTATGACTGTGATGTAGGCCTAGGTCTTGTCGTTTACAAATGGATTCTTGGTTTTTATGTTCGTTTCAAAGTAATACTTACCAGAACGGGAGTTTTCGGCAATTAGTTACATGTTTATTGAAAACATTGGGATTGAAATTAAATTACTCATCCCTATAAACCAATGATTTAACAATATGGAACTCAATTGGTTTAGAAAATTAAACAACTTTTCTCAAACAAAACATTGTCAAAAAGGCACTGTACACGTTTGGTAATTACTCAAAATATATTCTAGCATAAACACTTTCTTGGTAACGAGCAACGGAGAGCTGTTGATAGTATAAAACATTGTGAGAAACGACTCCCTCTGAAGTAACGTAGTTTTTGAGAAAGAGGTAATTTCTCACTAAAATAATAAAAGACTTCTGGCCAGAAGCCTTTTATTCCTATCTGAAAGCACACTAATTTGTACAACAAGGGTGTTTTTTCTTTCATCATTTTCTTGCAACTTCAATGACCAATTGAGTCCAAATGTTCACAGGCTTGTTATTTTATGCATATGTTGGGATACACCAAGTGAGAATACTGGTCTTTGACAATTACCAAACGTGTTCCGTGCCTTTAACGTCTCATCTTCAGTCGGATTATTCTTGTTTTCTTGCACCTTTCAGTTCCATGGCCTTCAAAGTGGTCCACATTGTAAACGTAAACCATAATGACTTAATGCGTGGTAAATGAAGAATGAGTGTTGTATTCCAAATCGTTGGATCTTATGACCCATTCATTCAGGTTTAATTGGTTACGGGATAATGGATCCGACAGCCACAAAAAACTGGATATAAAAATCCAACAACTTATCAACAAACAGATATGGACGTTATGTGTCGGTAAACTATAGTGTCATAAAATCTTAAACCTTGAATTCCTATAGTTCGTTGGTTACGGTGATGCCAACCCACGTGGTTTTATATCATGTCATGACATATTGAAGCTGGACGGTTCAGCTTGTTTGTTGGAAGTTATATCCAATATTGTTCATTCAAACCACACTTCATTAAACATATCTTTAAAACTAATCAAATGAAATAGGTGAGGAACATTGTGGGAGAAAGCAACATTTACCAAGAACTGTTTCGTACGTTTTTGTTTTGGGTTTTTTTTTTTTTTTTTTTTTTTTTTGGTGGGGGGGGGGGTGATATAATTCCCATCGTCGTTTCAATATACACACAATAAACGCCCATATAAATATACACAAAATAGGCCTACACAATTTCGCCATACGCAATGGGCATGTTTGAAAATAAAAACAATAAATTGTTGAAAGATGTTTCTGAGAAGGTTTTGTGTATGTCTGCATCGGGCATATGTCGACTGCAACAATCGTTCACTTGGATTTGGCTCTCGCTTTGAATTGACTGTTCAAGCCTACACGAAAAACATCGGCAATTTGCCTGTATGCTTAAGAACATGTAGGCATTTAGTGGACTGGAAATTGATACCAACGAATAGATTGTGTACCTCTCACTTGTATTTGCAAATATTCTTACATTATTATTCTGACTTGTATCTCTAATGGCCGTGGATTCTGGGTCTGAGCTGTGAATAGTTTCTGCGCCATTGACAACGTTTACGTTTTACGATTCGGCAATTTTTTATGATTCGTGTCAACATTGTAAAGCCCTCATTAAGGGTTCGTCCATGTTTGCTAATCATTGCTGCCACATTTTGGGATGAGTGACTAGACTGTTACCGGTAATCACTCCAATTTGCATACCTGTTTAAGCTGAATAGAATGGATGGAAAGACGGAGGGGATGGACAGGTGGATTTTAACTTGGTGTTTACATTTTGTGTGTGCGTTGAATTTGAGTCAACTCTGTGCTTTCTTTTGTCTTTTCTGATGGAAATTCTTTGCGACTTTATCACTGCAATAAAAGGGAGCTTTACAGCTGCAAATTAGCAATATACTTTGATTGTGTGTTTTTGTTTTTTTTGTTTTTTTACAATGGCACAGTGTTTAATATCAATAGCAATGAAATTGTTGTTTCATCATTTCCGGATGACTTTCTGATTAAATTCCAAAATGGCGGACGAAGGAATACATTTTATATGGGGATCTATTTTCAGATCAATTTGGGGAATATTTACAAAGTTTTACTATTGTTTTTGGTACGATTGGCCTTTTTTAGATTTCTGAGTTGGTTGTCGATGTTTGCTTTTCTCGTTTCAAGGAATTACACCGAAACGTCTCTCCCTGTGTCTTATGATGATGTTCAAATACTTCAAGGAACTACACTATAAACTATGAAGCCACTATGTGTGTTTCTCACGGACATTCATCCAATCTGAAATCAATTTGATAGTGCTTCTGCAAACCATACTTCCCTGGAACAAGTATAGATTTCATTGTATTGAACGGCCGTGTGAATACATTCCCCTTATTCTTCGGGGTATGTGACCACATGAGAGAAATCACACCTTGTTGTGAGATATCTTCATCGGTTTAATCCCGCAGGAATCTCAAGATAACTGTATGTATTCGCCGGATTAACACTTACTTAACACGGGATTAAAAGTGTTGAGGTACGGTAACGCTTTGGCAAACAGTATGGTCTCACCTCAGGGGAAGATGAAGAAAATAAGGTTATTTTTATGTCATTGGTTTATTTCTATTCTCTGGTTTACAAATAACACACCACGACTAACCTGTGAAAATTTCATCAACTCGAAAATAAAATAAATGTGTTCTCGGGGAGTTTTGTGCACGTTCGTGCAAGTTCTTAATTGAATTGCGGCAACCGAATCAAACAGTGCTGATTTGGGGGTTTTCATATGTTATTTTCTTAACATCGACTTTAATTCAGAAGAACTTATTTCTCTTTACTGGAGGGTTATTCCTTGTTTTAATTCTGTTAATAATGAGCTTTCAAATAGAATTAATAGCCATTCCTCCCAATAGTTTCCAGTCTAAGAGATTCTTGCTTATGCACCAAGGACATTTTACTTTTAAACCCTATTTTGTCAGGTACCCCCTTCAAGAATGCCATCTTAAAAAGTAAGATGATGGATTGGGCTTGAATTGAACATGCCTCGGGACAAACAGATGTTCATTGACTTGTCATTCAGAGATGTCGTACTTTGTGTACCACTATGCACTGAAACGTCCAAAACGTTTTGAAATTGATATGATGTTGGTTTCTTTGTTACGACGGGGTTTTCCGAAAACGAAAAGGAAAAATGGTTGAGTTCTGTCAAATTTGCCAGAGCAAAATGAACAAAATTAAAGGCAATGTATGCTTTTGTTAATTACTCCACACTGCCATATAAAACCCTACTTGGTAAAAAGCACTGGGGAGCTGTGGATATTATCAAAGACTGTTAGAAACGACCCCATTTGAAGTAATGTAGTTTTAGAGAAGGGGGTAATTTTCATCCACAAATTTGAATCTGAGAAAGGCTTCACGTAAATAAAAAGCACACAATTCTATGCAACGATTGTGTTTTTCTTTCATTACTTTCTTGCAAGATTGATGACCAATCTTGAGCCAATTTTGTTCACAGGTTTGTTATTTTTAATGCATATGTTGGGATACACAAACTGAGAATACTGGTCTATTTGACAATTACCAAAAGTATGCATTAGAGCCACTTCTGAAAGAGACTTGTATACCTTGGATTATTCCATTTAATTGTTTATCATTCTCATTATTACAATCTCAAAAACAATATTTCAAAAGAAGTTTAGGCTGAAAATTTACATCGTTTTGCATTTTGCATAAATATTTCCCTCCGCGTTGAAACGTTCTCATATAGTTTCTTCCAATCAAAGTACGCACACTGTTCCTTGCCCTATGTCTTGACTGACGCAATGGAAATAAACGCGTAAAAACAACGAATCATGAACAAGAAATCAGTGACACATCAACTGTGTTTTCTTTGTTTTCACTCTTCATGTCCACATCATAATGTTGATGCAGTTTTCACAGATTAGTTATATCTTGGAGAAAGACTCCTACCTCCATGGTTGTCTGGATGAAGTGTTCACTGGATGAAAATGAATATACTCTTTCAAGAACCAACACCTTTGTTGTCTGATGTGCTAATTAGAAAATGATGACTCACACACTATCTTCACCATCGGCTCAAGATAATTAGTCAGTTAATTAGAGAATGGTCACACCCAATATGGCAAAAGCATGTCTTCAACAATGTCATTTACTGATAGTTCTTGTTATTCAGGTTACGCTGTGCATGGTGAACTGTGTGAACTATAGCTGTGAATAACCTGTGTATGACCTATGACCTATGTCAACACACACATACCAGTATCTTTATTACTAGCAATAACTGTTAAAACAGCTTTAATGCGAAGCCTTTTATTGGTTTCGTCAACTGTGATTCTATTGTGTAGATACTCCACAAAATACCAGTCGGCAAACCAAAAGCACACCCGTTGCACCGCCGCACATGTGCGTTTTTGTCAAATTGTTTATTTTTATGTGACATCACGATAACGACGGTGGTTTTATCTGACCAAACTGTTAAAGAAAATATTGTGAAAAAAATCTCGCCATTTTCAAAATGGATTTTGTTTAACAATTTCACGTAAAGTTACGAAACTGATATCCTGTCTCTATACGCACAACTTATCTCGAGAGAGAAAAAACCAATCTGGTCATAAATTATCCGACGAGCACAAGAAGGTCATACAATGGTTGTTTTCTTGTTGTTCTCAACCATAAAACGTCCGCCGTTGTTCAGGAAAGGACAACGCTGTTTGTGTGTGCCCGACATCTCATTGTTGCAAATATACCGGCTTATAGAGATAATGATTTGGAGACCTGGCCTTTGTTCCAATGTAAAGAGTAGGTGTTTGATGGCATAATTCCAATAAAATGGGGATGAGCCACTCTGAAGAGGGTCGGCTCTAGTCAGTGTAATTATCTAGAGAATGGGGGTAGACTAGACATGAAGGGGATTTTAACTACAAGGGCAAACCCCAAATATCAGGCAAATCAATCTGACAATAAAGCGATCTGTAGCCGTGTGGGGAGTATGGATGGGGCTGTCCTCAGTACAGTAAGCTCTCCTAGATTTTGAACTGATACTTCAAAGGACAGTACCGCGACAATGTGACTGTTGAAACTTTCATGCATGGATAGGCACGTCAAAAATACAGCATTCCTGACTATTTCCAAGCAGTTAAAAGTGCACGAACACCTCTTGTTTTAGTATTTGGATTAGATTTAGAAAATTATTCCACTCTTCTCGTTTTCAATAAACACGTCATTTCATCTGAGAAAGTGGTCAAGAATTGAAGAAAACGTATGATTGTCTGTACGGTTTTGACAATTGCAAATAAGAAATCTATTCCTGATAGGGACCTAATTGCAGAATTTCAGACGGAAACGTTGCTCAATAGAATGTCCTAAACGTTTGCTTTGAGATCAAAAATTGTCACTTTTATGTTGCTTCTTTATCTTTGTTAGAATCATCTTCTTCTTCGCTTTTCTATTAAATTTGTCCAGGCATTTATTACGTAAAGGAAACTTTCAGCATGCGTCAAAAGTTTGCAAACGCTGACCCTGCTTTTCCTGCCATAATTATGTCGAAACAAACCTATCATTGAAAGTAGGTTTGCAGCTTTGACTGGAGACTACATTTAAAGGAGTCATTTTTATTAATTTAATAATATACTCAATATGCTGAAGTTATCGAGTGACCTGAATACGTCTCGGAATAGTCTCTTTATCTATCGTTTGTCAGCAACGGGGCCCAAAGTAACTTTTCAGCTTGAATACTATTTCCAACCGGCACGTGTAAAAACGTCTTGAATTCGAGGCTACTATAAAGTGACCTATAGATCGATGAACCTGCTTTTACAGATCGACGAACCCTGAATATTGATCAAGTGCAAATTGAATCTTAATCTCAGGAATATTAACTTTCATGGTGCATGCTTTGGACGTCAGATTAAGTCTGGAAAAGTGGAGCAAACCCAATTAAATTAATTCATTATGTCGTTATATTTTCTTCCTGGCGTGAAATCTAAGTAACATTGGCAAGGAGGCAGGTGTCTTAAAGTGAGCTTTTCAGACCTCCTGATCAATAATGAAGGCACTTCCATTATTAATTCCTTAAAAAGTCATTCACTAATTGTACTTTTGTTTTTTACGAAAAAGAGTGGTCTTTGTATTTTGCATTCGTTCCATGGTATTTCCTGAGTGGTAAGGTACGACCAGATTAAGAGTAATGTTTTCTTGAGTCTCGAAGATTCACGTAGACCAACATTAATTCCTATCCGTTAGTCGGTTCTTTTGATGTTAGTTCCGATAATTAACTCGCAATGATGTTTTTTAATTAATGGTAGACCAAAACGAATAATCAGTTTCAGGCAATAAATAACAAATAAGCATAAATAAAGTATTAACTAAATAAAGACATTAATAATTGAAGTAATAATACAAATACAAGGGTGTTTATTTGCTGTGTGGTAGTTTGCCGTGGTTTGTCCACGGAGAGGAGAAAACGACTTTCCTAATTATTAGCCTTTAAGCGTTCAAATGGTCTGCATTTACACACATTTCTGCTAAATTAGATCGACCCCGTACTTGATAACTTATCCGGTACTTACCAATGCCCGCGATGTTCGGCCAATTTTCTCCCAGCGTGATGTCCCCACATTGGACACCGAGGCAGGCCGGGTCATCAAGGGTGCTGAAACAACACCTTGAAATTGAAATATTGCAACATGGCTGGGTCCCTAGTACGGTGCAACTGTTCTAACTCTCGGCTTTCAAGCTGTCAAAACGGCTTACATTTTACAGTGAAAGATTGCGACGACAAGTGTTTTATTTTTCTGATATTATTTTCATTCATCTAACTGTGAGAAAAAGAAGCTGAAAAGGATCATGAGTCCACCATAGTGGATTATCCCCTGTGTGGTTTATCATACGTGATTCGTATGGATTATCCCTTTATTCCCTGGTTTATTACTTGATACTGGATTATTCTTAAATTAGTTATCCGGTTTGTTTAAATTAATACTAATAGGAACACAGTAAGTATAGGCTAAATGACTAATGCGAAAGACGGACGTGAAGACAACATGTTAAAAACAACGTCTGTCATTCATGTATGTTCGGCTATTTAAAAAGATAAATGGGCACGCTGAAATGGATTCCTATTGAAGGGGAATGCATTGTTGGATGTTACACATTAATCTTCAAACTGAAATAAGTCTAACACATCTTAGATATTCAGTTGAAGGAGTGAAACACATCTTCAGCCGACATTAAAGACAATTTTATGTTACCTTGGCTAACTGTATTACTGTATTGGAGACATTTCCTCCATATCTGAACCAAAGGCTGTGGTGACGGATTATTAATGATATATAAGAATTTTTCTCTTTTCAACCCAAAACTAGTACAGAACGTACGGTTTTCGGGCTTGGCACCCCATTTTCCAATGCCCTAAATGCTCCTCTCTTTGAAAAAAGCCTATCGTGTTACTTTTTAAAATCGGCCTGCCCTTGGAGGGTCTGGAGCCCCCGAGCCTCCTCCTTGGGTGCGCCACTGCGATATGAGACCTTAAATAAACAATGCTGTATCCTGTACTGATTAATCACCCCAAGAAAAAAAAAATGTACTTCTTCTCTTTTAGTAATTCCACCTCAGGGATGAGTTTCCTGCTTCTTAAATTGAAGCCATCTTTAACATGTCTGCACGGTACAACCTAATCTGCGACACAAGCAATGTCTGAACTTGCAACAGTGTATTGCCTTTCCCTGTTGGCTTTTAATCACCTTTCCTTGGTTGAAATCACGTTCGGTTTTGGGAACAAAATCTTTGTTCGCTAATTGATTTAATATCCGTGTTATTTGTCGAATTAATGGGTAGATTTACTGTCGGTACTGGAGTGTTAATAAGTAAAGTGATACCATATACACGCTTTGGGGCTAGCTTTTCGGTGGCGGGCCATTTTATGGTCCGACTGTAAGAGTGTGAGGTCGCAGTGTTTCCAGCCAGAGGCTTGGTGTTGTATATTCAGTATGAACCTTTGACATTAAGGACATCTGTGTGTCTGCTAGTCAACCAATCACAACCAGATGTGGGTTAAGCTGTGTGATTGGTCAATATTTTCAGCTGTCAATGCCAACTTGAAAATGACAGATCAACCTTTTACAACTTCTCTGTATTTCTTAGAGTTGGCCACAGTTGCAAAACTACTGCAGTTACTTCCTGTGTAATACAGAAAAGCTGACGTTTTTAAAGGCAGGGTATATATCTTTCGTAATTAAAAAATACTTGGTAGAGAGCACGGGAGAGCTGTTGATATTGTAAAACATTGTTAGAAACGACACCCTTTTTGAGGTAGTTTTAGAGAAAGAGAAAATCTTTCACCCCAAAATTTGAATCTGAAAACACACAATTCTATGCGACAAGGGTGTTTTTTCTTACATTATTTTCTTTCAACTTCGATGACCAATTGAGCCCAAATTTTCACTTTATGCATACGTTGGAATACACCAAGTGAGGATAATGGCCTTATTTGACAATTACAAAAGTACTAAGTACAGACATAGTACAGTATTGGCAACTAACTGGAGAGTATAAGTTTCAATCTAAAAGCAAGCAACAGCCGACAGGTTTTTATTCACTTTTGTAGTCAATAGTTATTGTTTGGAAATCATCATTCAGAAAAAACACCATACCAACCTCAACCTGCGACACTCTGAGAATTCGACACGACACAGGGGGGTGTACCCCACTAAAATAGGGATATAATAGAGCGTCAACTTCGTTAATACCGATTTGAGCGCCCAATAAAAGGGGTAGAGTGTGAAATATGTGTACCCAATTGTAACCTGGGGTTGTTGACTTCCAACTTGAGGTATTTTGGATGACATAGACCCTGAAATAAATTGTCATATTTGCCGAGAGGTGTAGGGCATTTTTCAAGATTAATGCTCGGACGTTTGGAAAATTACACCGGTGTAGGGGTGTTGTTGTTTGGAAGGGGAATAACTTGAAGAGTCCAGTGACTCACCATATCAAATTGAACAGAGGATAACATTTCAAGAGTCAATTAATAATTGCCCCTTTATAGTAAAAAGCTGTGAGACTTCTAAGTATTTTTTTTAATATTATTTTTGAATATTCAGCATTTTGCACTGTATGGGAGTTGTGGGGTGGCCCCACAGTCGTTTCGGCGTTGAAACCCATTCTGGCAAGGGTGGGCGCATGATCTCCAGTGACTAATGGAAGTCATGTTGGAGAAGGCCTATCTGCTGATCTAATCGGACATGGGCTTAGCATTACCTTTCAGCCGAACTTCTTGATTTTGGCGCCATTTGTTGGCACAATGGCAAGATTTGGGTCTTTGCATTTGACAGACGCAAATTAAAGAGGTCTCATAGCGTGCCGTCCTCCCATGCAGATATGATTCAAAATGGCGTACGTGGATAAGGGATCAACTCGATCCAAACTTCCCCGGTACAACGATGCCACCAAGTTTTCAATAATTGATTTGAATGGGAAGAGTTGTGGATAAGTTGACCCTCTGAGTTTGGTGTCCGGACGTGTAGTCTAGAATGGTTGACGAAATGTCTTGACAGGTAGTACCATTATAGTACAAAGGGACTGGTTTGGTAATTGCCACAACACGTCATAAAGTCATTGGTGTGGTCCATCTTTGTCAATCCAAAACTACTCCTATAATTGGCATTAATTGGCTGCCAAACACACAGACAAATGCATTTACAATTGCCTTGTCAATTGAATATACTGGTGACAGAAAGAACAGTCAGAAGGCTTAGTGGTCATAATTTATGGACTTTTTGTATTTTATCAGAGATACACAATAATTTATGAGGCCATGTCCGAATGGATGGCTTCGGCAGCTGTAGCCAAAGTCGCTTAATTCGGACACGGTCTATAAACCTGTTTACAACAAACTGACACTCGTTAGCGTATTACCTACATGGTGTTCTTCTTGGTCTATTCACCGGGAGTGCCCGATTGAACAAACTACTGCAAATTACCGAAATCTTTTGATTATTGACGAATTCATTATTTAATCAAACCAATTATTGTAATAGGTAAAGTTTGGATGGTCACAAGCTTTCAAGACATTATTCTAGTGCCGTCACTATTTCTTTAGGAAACTCTAAATGCTACTGCTGATAAATACACTGTGTCGTTTGGTAGGTTATTGAAAAAGAGGGACATGTTGAAATGACTGCTTATTGCTGTATAAGTAATTTTGTTTTCGTGAGCATTCTTTATTGCGCTAAAAAATCAACCCCTCCTTTTCAAACCATCAGCATCAGTAGACGATTCACTTTTACACAATGTAAGATCGAATGGTAAACAAAAGGTGGGGAGTTTTTCACAAGGTTTTTCACAAGGTTATTTTTTTTTTTTAACTGCCAGGAAATAATAATAAATTGCCTGTTGGGACGGTTTTAATAGAGAAGCAGTTTGGCATTCTGTTTTGTAAAAGGATACCAGTACACTGTCTGTAGGCCTATGCTATGGAATGGAACCATAAATTAAGCTTCACCATAGATACCGGCGTCGATATGTTATTAGATTTGGTCAGATCGACAGGACAGTCACCAAGAGGTCAGGAATCCTCAGGTCTGGAGTTAATGTATAGCCTCAGTTTATGACGGCTTCTCAAATTATGTATAACATGACTCGACGACTGGGCTGATGTTCTTGGTCATTGTCAATCGATTTTGAATGATCACTACCGCTTTGTTAATGGAGTGACTCATGAGATGGGTGCTTTTATATAGCGCCCTCTTGTGTAGTCTTTTTATGAGTCCGCAGTTGCTGTGTGTTTTGCAGTCATGACTCCATAGTTCAATGATTTAATTCAAACAACTCAATATTATGTTATTGTGACTTACTCCTCGGGCAGTCTCACCAATACGGGAGAGAAATCATCAAGTATAGTTCAGTATTCGTGAAACTGAACATAGAGAATCTAAAACTATTTCCATTGGTTTGTGAGATGGCCTCGAATAAACGAGTAGAGGAATTCCCGTTGACCATCAAAATTAAGCTCGTTTCATCAAACCCTTTCGGGGCGTCTTTTTCTTTTGGCTTCATAATTTATGTGAGACCTCAGCAATAATAGTTAAACTCTGATGTCGCGGCCGTTAGGACTTGAGCCCGTCACGCAAGAAATGATCGACCGTGACGACAAGTTAACCAATCTCAAATTAGTGTTTGCCACCGCAGCATAGTCTTGATCAAATCGTAAATTTAATAATGTTTCTTCCTCTTTGCAGATCATCCAGCAATTCATGACCAGGCAATGCCGCTGCCATGGCGTGTCTGGATCTTGCACCGTTAAATCTTGCTGGACCACCGTACCAGACTTTCTTGTTGTTGGAGACTACCTCAAGAGGAAATACATTCAGTCGGTAGAGATCCTCAACCGCCCCACGAAAAGTAGACTACGAAGGAAAGACAAGAGCATGCGCAAAGTACCAGTCAACAAGGAAGAATTGGTTCATCTGGAGAGGTCGCCAAATTATTGCATTCGTGACCTTTCCAAAGGCATTATGGGAACTTCCGGTAGAGAGTGCAACCGGACTTCGAGTGGTGGAGATAGTTGCGATCTGCTGTGTTGTGGGAGAGGTTACAACACACAAGAGGTGAGACTCGTTGAGAGATGCGATTGCAAATTCATTTGGTGTTGTGAAGTCAAATGTAGGGTTTGTGAAACGGTTACGGACGTATTCACGTGTAAGTGAGAATTGAGATTTCACCAACGCTCTAAAGATGACGCCCAATGTAGACACGTGTAAATGAGAAATGAGATTCCACAAAGACTTCCTGCAATACCTTGCCCAAGGGAAGAGACAAAAATGACAGAGACATTTTCTATGTGAGGAAGGTTTACCACGAGGAGTGCTATTCCTGGGTTAGGTTGCGGCAACACGTTTAATCGAAATATGATGAGGATTAATGTATAAAAAGGTGATGATTTATTGATTATAACTTTTCTATTATAGCAATGTATATTCAAATGTTTCATTGACAATAATACAGTAATGAGGATGTAGGATGACGTAGTGCCTATAACAACTAGCAACGGCAATAAGTCTATTCTATTTTGCTGCCCAAGCACATTTATATTGCAAGGGTCTTCCAAATATAAAATAGCTATTGTCATTTATAGCGCAAAACAAATATGAAACACAACTTAAGTCAATCGGGTCCTTCCTGCGTTTATTGCTTCTAGTTCCTATGTCCCTTGCCTGAACGTACTTTCCTATACACATTGAATCCAAATTGGTTCTACTCCGTAGTGACTTTGAAGGGCGCCCTCACTAATACAGACGAACGGTTTCTTAAAAAACAAATTTAAACCTGAGAAACGCTTCACATTTCAGAGGGTTGGTGTCAGTTCGCAAATGCTGCAGCCAGCAATGCGGGTGGTACCCGCTGTCACCTCGCTAGACGTGAATGGATTCTACGTTCTTGTGAAAATATAACATTTTTTGTTCGCTGTTTTCTCAACAAATAGACACTGTATTCAGCTGAAACTTTCACAGGTGACTTTTATTGTATCTTTCTTTATTTTAAATGTTGCCATTAAACCAGCATTACGTTGACAAATACCAGTCTATAACCTAAGCCTTTAAGTTTGCCACTTCATTCTGCTTGGGCTCCGGCTTTGATGTAAGTGACCATTCATGTATAAAATACTGCACAAAGGAAACATAATAATAATAATTATGGCAGCATGATAAATATTTATAACCAGTGTGGATGGGACGGGGCTCAATTTCTCACAGACCCTGTGTCTGGTGATTTTGTTGTTACAAATAAAGTGTTATTTTGTAGTAGAATATTTTCGTTATGAATGCCCTTCAGCGGTTTTATTGTTTTTCATCTCGAGAACGCTGGAAAAACTCACCGAGCATAGATTGAGGTCGGTATGAGTGGTAACATTCACCTATGAACTTAACTACATGGTGCTGTCATGTAACATTCACCTATGAACTTAACTACATGGTGCTGTCATGCCCTCAACTTAGTATCAGATATTTTTTTTAAATATTTTTGTTAAATTAATTGCCAAAATATTAAGAAGGATCAATGCAAATATTGAGCTGTGTCACGTCCAGAACAATTTTCCTAACATATTTCCCCATGGACTATTATTTATAATTAAAACATGTAAATAGTATTATGCTGTATTATTTTATTCTATAAAATAAAAACAACTTCTAACTTGGACTTGACTCTTCTGTGCAAATTAGACTTGGTCAGTATAAAAACGCTGTAGGCCTAGCCCTATACAGTCCTGATTCTTCCTCTATGCTGTGCACAGATACTGTAGTATAATACGAAAGTGAAATGCTGACATGTTCAAGTTTTCTCCGTGCAACAATACAAAATGAATAAAGCATAAATGCTGTTTTGTGAAGACGTACCCGTTGGAATTAAGGCTAATCATGTGCTCATGAAACAAGACTGATCTCCGGGTCAGCATGATTCAATGTCAAGGTGTAACTGACCAGGAAATTTGGTCAGAGATAATGTATTGTTCCAGCTCATCTCGGTCCGGATATTGGGAGATGGCTATTCCCCCCCCCCCCCCAACCCGGACGCAGATGGACTGGTTTAAGTCTCACTATAAGTAAATTGAGACATTGACGATAGTTTTGGACAACATGGGCTGGGGGCGGGAGCTGGGGAGGGGGAGGGGTCATGGGTTGTTTGGATCATACAGTCACACTGCAAAAACCGGGGTGTTAATATTGACACCATGGGTTTTGTCATAATATATAGATATCCCAAGAGAGAAACACAATTAATATCATAGGGTGTTGAAATAACACCAAGGTAAATGCGTTGGCAGAAATTAGTGTTGATATATATTTTCTTCTATCTATATGTGACAGCACCTGGCACATGGTGTCAATTTTAATACCACATATTTTGCAGTGCAGGCTTTTCGTGTAGTTTGTATTGGAAACATAATTGGAGGAAGTTATTGTATACAAAAGAAACGTGTAAATGATTCTTTTTATTTTACGAATTAACTGTATTGAAATTTTAGATGCTTAATAAAATGGACTGCTTAAATATATATGAACAGCGATCTTTGTGTATTTTTTGCTTCCGAATTGTAAAGACATAACTACTAACTAGCACAATTCAAAAACCACTATTTAATGTACATAGTGGGTGTTGGCCTGGAGAGAAACTCGTGCGCGGAGTGTCCTTAATAAAATGTAAACCAACAACTTTTTGTCAAAGATTTGAAGGTCATTGCTTTTATGGATTGTTGAAAATGGTCCAATATCGTGCTCCTGGGTTGTTGACTTTCAAACTGGAGCATTTCAGGTACACTGGCCCTCTGTAAATGACCATATTTGTCTAAAAGATGTAGGGTAATTTTCCCCAAGATGGAGTATGGCCAGTTTTGCTGTTCATGGATGTTTTTATTTTGGATGAGCCTAGCTCAAAAGCCAAACGGCTACTTTTGAAAAGAAAAATTGTGATGTCAGAAAATATATTTGTTTCTTTTTTTTCCCAGGAGGCTGCGAGACTTTTAACTATTTTTGAATATTTAGCATTAGCATTGATTGCTTTTGAGAGCTTTAGTATGGTGCACCCTGATGGTTACTCAACCAGAACCGCAATGAGTAAGATAGCGTCCTCTAGCACCCTGGATAAGGCACACGATTGAAGCGCTTGTGAATCACCAATTCTACCTCGTTATCACATAACACTTCGGCCTTACGTGAGATTGCACCATTCACCGGAATGTATCGTCACAGTTGAGAGAATCTTTTGTAAAAACAAAGGATTCACCAGTTATAACCACGCACGAGGTACCAGGCCCTCAGTGCATTTTTTGTGACCGGAGGTGTATCGTTACTTTACTTCTACAGCGCGTGTATCAATCATGACTGAACAACAAGATCTCCTTGATTTGTTAGGCGTTCCTTCCGACGATGAATTCCTGAAGAAAACTATTACCCAGCCAGACGAGCCGGGGCCGTCGAACGCCAGCAGCCTGACCAGTGGCAATCCTCTGGTCAGACCATCAGGGAAAGTCAAGAGGAAATCAACGGGAACAACCGTTACCAGGAGTGAGTTTTCAACTCTTCAAAACCAAATGACAGCTATGGCAAATGCCGTGGAACAGATTCAAACGGCAATTTTATCAGAGCCACGCCCTAAGCGGCGTCAAGTTGACCCCGAGTCGGACGAGTCCGACAGTATTCTTGGCGTCAACAAGGCCTTGGACGCAATCCTTGAAGATGGACAACAAGATGCTGGTGTCCTACAGGACTTTGAACAGCAATATGATGGCGAAAGCGCCACTGGTGTCGCCCTGAGCGGGAAACTGGCCGGACTTGTCACAAAGATGATGCGTCAAAAATTGCCAGAGGAAAAGGTGTCAGAGAAACTTAAAAGTTTCCAGAGACCGAATAATGTGGAAGCATTAGGATGCACCCGGGTGAACCCCGAGGTATGGAACACCTTGCAAGCTAAGACTCGCTAAACGGATATCAAGCTGCAAAAAGTTCAGCAGGCCCTTCTGACAGGTGTTGTCCCGATAGTGCGCACCGTAGAATCCCTGCTGGGTATGGCGAGTGCCGCCCCGGGCCAATCAGCGACTGATCTTAAAGTCGAAGAAGTCACCAAACTTCTTGATGCTGTGTCCATTTTGGGACATGCAAATTATGAACTCAACCTCGGAAGGAGAGAGATCATAAAGCCGGATCTCAACCAACAATTTGGTGGAATTTGTGCAACACAAGTTCCAATAACCGGACTTCTCTTTGGTGACAATCTTACATTCAAGAGACGAACAAGCTTGGCCACAGACTTCGGGGTTCTACAAAGAACACATCAGGGTATGGGCAACCCCAAAGACGCAGGGACTCAAGGCCCTACACCAGCCAACTCGCGGATACTACCGCCAGAGCGCTTTAAACTCGAAGCGTCGTCCCAACAACTGGCGGAGGAAAAATACCCAAACAGACAGCCAGTCGAATGCGAGAAGCAAGTGAAAGGGTGCAATTTGGTGAGTAAACACAATTGTGGAGATATTCAAAATGTTATGCCTCAATCTATTAAGAGTAAGCACAAATGTGAGAATACTCGTAATGTTTTGCAAAAATACAAGAGTAAACACCAATGTGGCAATGCTCAATTTGTAACGGCAGGCAGACTCGCACAATTTATAACCAAATGGCGCGAGTTAACATCAGACAATTGGGTTCTAAATACAGTTCAACATTATTTTATTGAATTTGTTAGACGCCCTTCACAATATTATGCTCCACGAGAAATTTCTTTCTCACAGAATGAGATTAACTTAGTTTCTCTAGAAATAGATAAAATGCTACAAAAGAAAGCAATCATTGAAAAAACCCACGAAGATGGGGAATTTCTTTCTAACCTATTTCTCCGTCCAAAGAAAGACGGTACTTATCGCCCCATAATCAACCTTTGTTTTGTACTCGCATTTTAAGATGGAGACAATACATTACGCTTTGCAGTTGGTCACCCCAAACTGCTTAATGGCGTCCATTGACTTGCAAGACGCATATTACGCAATACCAATTGCGCAAGAACACCGAAAATATTTGCGGTTTCTATGGCAAAATAAAGTGTACGAGTACACATGCCTGCCATTTGGGCTTTCTTGTGCCCCTCGTGTCTTTACAAAGGTAATGAAGCCTTTAGTAGCTTCACTCAGACGCATGGGCCATGTGTCATGTGACTATATTGATGACTCACTACTAATACTATAGGTAGTACAAATGATGAATGCATGAATAACATCATAGCACGAACAAAACTTACTGATGATTTGGGATTTACTGTTAATAAGCAGAAATCTGTGCTGGAACCCTCTCACGAAATTGATTTCTTGGGTTTTCATTTAAATTCAGTTCAAATGACTGTGTCAATCCCTCCATCTAAAGCTGGTAAAATTGTTATGGCTATCAGTAAGCTAATTAACACAAGTTATCCCAAAATACGGGACGTACTAGCTCGAATAACAGGCCTTTTAGTCTCCTGTGAATTGGCAGTCCCATATGGGACCATTTTCAGACGAACTATCGAAGCAGAGAAAAATACTGCATTAACCGCAAATGATGAAAATTTTGATGCAACGATGGTTTTATCCGAACATGTCATTTCTGATTTGAATTGGTGGATATCAAACGTGCCGCCAATTTCGGCAGCCCCAATACACAGGAAAATGCCTGACTGTACAGTCGAAACTGATGCTTCGAAATCGGGCTGGGGAGCCCATCATGAAAACCAGGCTATAGGTGGACAATGGTCCAATGCCGAATCACTGAACCACATCAATTTTCTTGAGCTCAAAGCTTGTTTTTTGGCCTTACAGTCGTTCTTCCCGAGAATTCGGGACATTCACGTCCATATAAAATCGGACAATACAACTGCAGTAGCATATCTGCAACACTCTGGGGGTACTCACTCCCCTTTGTTGAATGACTTAACCAGGGAAATCTGGAAATGGTGTATGACACGTAATATTTGGTTGTCAAGTTCACACTTACCGGGCAGCAAAAACACAATTGCTGACTTTGCTTCCAGGAATTTTCACGAAGATTTGGAATGGAAACTGGATCCAAACATTTTTTGGAACAATTACTAAGATTTTTCTCGAACCAGAGGTCGACCTGTTTGCCTCTCGGCTGAATTTTCAACTAAAACAATATGTTTCTTGGCGTCCAGAGCCCGGTGCATCCCATGTAGATGCGTTCACTTTAAACTGGTCACGCTTAAAATGTTATGCCTTTCCACCATTTTGTCTTATAGACAAAGTTCTAACAAAAATTTGTTATGACAAAGCAGTTGGTATATTAATTGTTCTTTTGTGGCATACACAAACGTGGTTTCCCAGACTGCTCAAGTTGCTAATCAGGGAACCTGTCATATTACCAATCAAACCTGATCTGCTTACACTTCCCTCCTCAGACAGACTACATCCGTTGAGGTATCGTCTGAGGCTTACGGCTTGTCTCTTGTCAGGAAGGCACTGCGAATGCAAGGCATTTCAAGACAGTCTGCCAAGATCATCATTGCATCCTGGCGAGATTCTACCAGGAAATGTTACTGGTCCTCGCTCAAGAAGTGGGTTTTGTACTGCATTAGGACAAAAACTGATCCAATTCGAGCAACTATACCGGCTGTGATCAATTGCCTGACTGAGGCATTTCACGACGGCAACGGTTACAGCAGTTTGAATACTCTGCGAAGTGCCATATATGCTGTGTTATCACCAACAGAGGGCGTGACTGTTGGAGCACATCCCCCTCGTCAAGAGATTTATGACAGGCGTATTTAACTTAACGACCAACAGTGCCTAGATATTCCTCCACATGGGATGTCACTGTAGTCTTAGAGTACCTCAAAAGGTTGGGCTCAAATGATAAACTGTCGTTGAAAGACATTACAATGAAAATTGCAGTACTTTTTGCTCTTGTTTCTGGGCAACGTTGCCAAACACTGTCTTTGTTAAACTTAGATAATGTTCAAGTCACTATGACTGGTATTACTTTCATAGTTGATAAGCAAACTAAAACTTGCAAAGTTGGGAAACCCAACGTTAACGTAGTGATAGATAACTACCCCCATGATCACTTACTCCTTCAACAATTTTATGCCACAAAGTATCTTACCTAAAACACGTGTCATTCGAGGCATTAAGTTATGTAGCCCCTCATAAAGAAGTGGGGACTCGAACAATTTCCAGATGGATTAAGACTGTTTTAAAAACAGCAGGTATTGACACAAATACCTGCTGGGTGGACTGTTCCACATTTGCGAAGTATTATAACAAACCAATCCAGACATTGAACTTTACCAAGGCAGTTCTAGATAACGCCAAGAACGCCAGAGTCTGGGAAAGAAAGGAGGCGTGTTAGCCAACATTGCCCGCCAACATTATGTGTTGTTCATTTTAAGCAAACCTTTTGTTTTGTTTTGGACCGTCTTGGCAGATGCAGCGCAGACATTTCTCACCGTGCGTAAATGTTGGCATGTTAAGGTTTAAACCAAACCGTTATACTTTTCATTTGTCTCTGATGAAATAAAGACATCTCTACTGTGCAAAGCTTTTTGGCACCTAAAGTTTGGAAAATTATGTATTATTGTTATTGTTATTGTTATGCAAAAGAAACAATAAACGTACTGGTTGATTTTGAAAACAAAATTTTGCCTACTCTTGTCCGTCAGCTTTGCTCTAAATTTCTCACGTAAGGCCGAAGTGTTATGTGATAACGAGGTAGAATTTAAAAATTAAACGAATAAATGAAGTGAATGAATTTTAATTAGAATTCTACCGAGTTATCACTAACACTGAAGGACTTACGTCCCCACCCGGTTCTTTGTTATCGAGATCTACCTTTAAAGGTCTTAGACCCACCCATTTTATTCTGACGGACAAACTTGGATAACTTCACAATGCACTGAGGGCCTCGTACCTCGTGCGTGGTTATATACTGGTGAATCCTTTGTTTTTACAAAAGATTCTCTCAAACTGTGACGATATGATCCGGTGAATGGTGCAATCTCACGTCCTTCAGTGTTAGTGATAACTCGGTAGAATTCTAATTAAACTTCATTCACTTCATTTATTCGTTTAATTTTTAAATTAACTTTAAAAGCAAATTCTTAAATGAGAACATTTCATTTTCACCTAATTAATGTTGCCAACTAAATCCGTGAGGCCAACGAAATGTCAACTGCCTTTGGGAAAATTCTTGGAACTTTTCACTGGTCAATGTTTGCAACTTGTAGGCAGAAGTTAAGTTGACGTGACAATATTAGTGATAACATTTTAAGTTTACCCGCAGCAGAAAGGTCAAGGTCACTTAGCTTTCTTGTGCGGTACAAAAGAAAATTGTGCGATTGAAAATTAGCAGGGGCGGATACAGGGGGGGCGTGGGGGGCGCACGCCCCCCCCCCCCCCTTTTGCTTGAGAAAAAAAAAAAAAAAAAAAAAAACATGAGGAAAAATGAGGGAGAGACAAAGTTAATGACATAGGCCCTACCTATTTTTTTTATATAAAAAAGTTACTAATAATCATTACCTCGTACACTTTGTTTCATTTGTGGACCACTATTAATTCACCGACTTATGAGGAATTACACGTGAATCTGTGTGTGTGGACATCTTGTTTTCTCACACACTGAACATAAGCGCGAAACACCTGCACATGCCTGGCGCGGGGTCCGGGGGGCGTGAAGATCATACCGCAGCATGAGTCGACCATGCCACCTGTGTGTGTACATTGTGCAGAAGTTTCTGGCTGGAGGT
Source organism: Leptasterias polaris (assembly GCA_037783415.1). NCBI lineage: Eukaryota > Metazoa > Echinodermata > Asteroidea > Forcipulatida > Asteriidae > Leptasterias > Leptasterias polaris. The sequence continues at coordinate 1,711,313 of JAZGTN010000098.1, forward strand.
CAGCACGCGCGCGCGCTAAATACAATGTGACTTTTACAATACGAAGTGAAGACATAGCCCCATGAATAGGGCCAATCCACTTCGTATCCTTGGCTCTAGCACCATTGCATTCCTATTTTTGTGCCCGATTTAATTTTTAATCCGGGAAATGAAACTTACTGATCGAATGCTACTGTACTTGTAGAAAGCCCTAATGCTTAGTTGGTTTTTAAAAACATCACAGATCTTTTGGGGAAATTGTTTGCTTTTCGAATCGCGAGTGTGATTTTTTCCCCACATATTATTAACTTGCTCGAAAACCATTGTCAGGTTCCCTTAACAATCCACAACAGTTATACGATCAACTGCTGATATTTAATGGGGACCAGACTGATTCACTCAGCGCGCCATCAAGGTTTTGTGAAATACGTGTAATGAGGTGCGCATCTTAAGCCCGTCTGCGCAAAAGATATTATGTTCAGCGCGTTATGTAAATCAGCCTGGTCCCCATAGATCGTATAAATGTTGTGAAATTGTTCAGGGAACCCAACTAGCTAGTATGGTTCTCGGGCAAGTTGTTAATACGTGATCAAAAAATTCACTCTCGCGACTCGAAAGGCATCCAATTTTCCCCCATATCGGTGATGCTAAAAAAGAAAAAGTTTAGCATTAGGGCTTTCTACAAGTAGGCCTACAGTAGCATTCGATCGGTAAGTTTTATAACCCGGATTAAAAATTACATCGGGCACAAAAATAGGATTGCAATGGTGCAAGACCTAATTGGCAAGGATACGAACGAAGTGGATTGGCCCTACATGTACAGGTATATGGGGCTAGTGAAGACATAGCATCGTATAATCATGGTGTCTCACTCTGTTCAGAAAATCACAGATTGTTTTTGTATTCAAGAAAGAGGGTTAATATCTGTTGTGTTTCTTTCAAACTAGTAATTATCAATTGTGCAGATAATACACCGATGCAGGGCTGGGGGAGGAGGCCTCTAATAGGCCTACCCTCACATTTTCGTACATTAATGTTATTGTTGCTCGATCGCGCTGTCACTGAAGACAAGCACAACTTGTTCTTATCAGTATATAGTAACATATTTTGTGTCACATTCTAATCCTCAAGTATATGTGAACAATTATAGACAAAGAGACCCTATTTGGTTAATTATATTAAAAATTGCACTATCGTTTGTCTCACCCAACAGTTTTTCCCCCCTGAATATTGTAGGCCCCCTATTAATTGTAGCCTGCATTTTGATTTTTATAACTCAGGATGGCTGATTCAAATCAATGACTCCCAACTCGAAAATAAAGTTTTAACAATGATCTTGCTAAAACAAAAGTGGTCAGATATTTTTAAAGATCGCACCACAGAGCATCTAGAATCCTAACTGTTTCGGAGCATTTAAGCGGGCCCTGGAACCGGCCCATGCCGTAAGGGCTTCGTGTTACGCGCTCGAAGGAGCCGCAAATTTCATTCACCATTTGCTGCTTGGTAAATTTTCACGCCCCCCCATTTGGAAAATCCTGGATCCGCCCCTGATTAGATTTGTAAAAGTTGCATATTGCACGTTTTTAATGTTAAGTGATGCTGCAGCTGTTATGGTGGAACTATTTGGTGGAGTTTGTGTCGAGGTTAGAGTGCTAGATGATGCAGCAGATGTAACAGTTTGGGAGCATGCGAATTCTGTGGTAAAGACCTACAACGAAAACAAAAATACATGACGCCAAATAAAACCAGCAACAAAGGAATAACAACTCATTTCACAGCAATGAAAAATGTAATCACATAACTATTCACTTTTTGGAACACTGAAAAACGAATGCAGTGTTTTATGCTGGCTGGTCACTTTTCTTGCTTACTTACCTGGGTTTACATATAGTTTGCTTGAAAACCTGTACAAATTCAAAATAAGCATTTGATCAATAACATGGAATAGTGAGAAATTAAATTGACACTGTTGATGTTGCTACTAAAACTGTTGTAAAAAGGATAATGGTTATTTTAACTGACATAAAACCGGCTACACACACACAATTTCGTCTAATTTTTACGGCTTAAGGGATGATTAATATGTGGGAGTAAAATTTTATTTAAGCCTGTTGGTGCTACAGGAACATTTCCAGTTAAATTAAAAGATCGATAGGCGTGGGGGTTGAAAACAACAACAGCAAACAGAAAAACGCCAATGCTCAGAGCTTCAGAGCTCCCTGGACCCCAACGCGGGGCTTCGCCCCTGGACCCAACCCGTGACATTGTTTTGACCCCCCCCCCCCCCTATAACACATAACAATGTGCGCCCCCATTGCTGTTGACGATGCAAATCTAACAAATAATTCAAATAATTCAAATAATTCAGGGAGTTTGTTAAAGTTTTAAGATTCATCGATAACAAAGAAGAGAGGTTGAGGAATTCCCGTGCAAGGGAGGAAGGGAGATTGTCGACGAAGTAAAGTTTGTGTGATTAAAGTATTTAGCCTTCGAGAAAGACTCTGCTAGGGTAGAAACGTCAGGCCACTAACTTATTTTTTGCATTTATACCACATGTCCTTTTGGTTGGTAAGCAGTTTGCAACAGCTAATTCTATTTTATCATTAAAGTATAAGATTAACAATATTATATGTTGGCTTTTATTACCAAGTCGAAGTTTGTATTAATGTTGCGCAAATAAATATAGCACGGAGAACTTTTCTAGGCCATCCAGACATGCTAAAACCCCAAAGCTTCAGGGGGTGGTGCTTTTTGAGGGATTGCCGGATAAACTTTTGTTACCCACGGTATGCATCGACTAGATCAAAACACTCAACTCGTGTTACTTCATTTCATCTCGTGTTGCTTCATTTCAAGGGAGTGGCTTTTTACTTTTAAATTTGAAACATATTTTGCAATAAGCTGAAAAAACATTGTTTAAGTTTGTAACAATTCATTTTTTTAAATATTTTTTTAAATGTTAAACACTTAAACTTCGAATTATTTTATGCACAGGATTATTATTGTATAAAACAATTTTACAAAGCCAATAAGATGACCCCAACTCTAGAAAAATATAAGAAAACAATTGTATCGAGAAAAAAAACTTTAATCCTGTATAATTATAAATACTGTTATTTTTATTTATTCGACCAAGACTACCAAACAAAAATTACAAAGAAACTAGTACATGGAGATGAATAAAGAAGTAATCCAAGAAAGAAAAATAAATAAAAAGAAAAAAACCTTTAAATCATAATGTACAACATTGGTAATTGTCACCTCTCTCCCCACATCTGCCACCATTACCCCTTGCAAGGCAAATCAACAAGGTATAAACTATAATGTCGCCTCTTCATGTCCTGTCGGGTAATTACAGAGAAAACGGGGAAATGGAGCTTTATTATTTATTTGGCTTGGCTTGTTTTCTTTTTCTTTTCTGTGTATATTTATCTTGTGCAAGTGGGCCTTGCTTAATGTCATGATTACACCTTACGCTTTGCTAATAGACGAATGGGCAAACGCAAACACGACCACCCCCCCCCCCCCCCCCCCAACTTCCTTTGGAAACGAGTTGTAATCCGGGGGATTTTCTTCACACCCACTGGCATAAAACACAATCACCCCTGGAAAACGAACAGCAATATTAGGTCTTACACCCAGACGCACTGTTACAACTAATTGATACGTTTCTCCAAAAGTGTGTGTGCACCATACGCGATTCGTAACCTTTCCAAAAATGCCTGACAACGATGATGTCAAGTACAGACGCTGCAATGTTATGAAAATGTCATATTTCCGACAGAAAGAAGATTATTATTGCCAAGAGTTTCTCTCAGAAGTATGAACAGTGGGTAAGATAAACAGAGACAATATATAGACATCAGATAGTCAATACAATTGGGTTAAATTCCTGTTAAATTCTGCCTTTTGGTCGCGTAAATTGTGGTTCAGTGAGTTATGTTGATTCTCATTCTGATTCTTTAACTCTCGTCGTCTGAATAATATGGTTACTTTAGTCGATTATCATTGATTGATTGTCAACTGTCGTAAAATGGCAATTAACCTTAGGCCCATTTTACTGGGTTTTTGCTTTAGTGGTTTAGTTTGGCGGCTTACTTTGGCTTACTTACACTACAGTTCTGTTATATATCCTCCCCTGTCCGGTTTTCAATGTATGCCTTTTTCTTTGAATTGAAAAAAAATAAAAATATTCCATAATCAACTGATGCCCTAATTACCTTCCTTTGTTTATAAGAAATATGCAAACATATATTAAAACGTGGTGGACATTGAAACTTTCACACCACGCACCGATCTTCGATGACTTCAATAGCGTCCCATTTATTTTGAGTTTGACCTGTTTTCGATGCAAACAAAAAAGTATGGTGTCCGGGTGAAGCCATACGTGGAAGAAACATCTGCAGTGACTACAAGTGTTCTGTGAGACTTAGTGTATGACTCTATAGCCAGCAGTTTTCTTCATTTTATTCAACATATTTTTTCAAAAACTTAAAAAAGAAAAAAGAAAAAAAGAAAAAAAAATGTAAATAATTCTTGGCTTTCAAATCTTATTTTTATTTAGTTTTGTGTCTTTTTATGTTTCTTAACATTTATAATAAAGCATATAAATAAACAGTGATAATCGAATCACAAAGCTGATGTTTAAATTTTAATATTAATAACAAAAATGATAGAGTGTTACAAAAGAAAATTATCCAGACTATTAGAAAATGATATAAGGCACGTGGCTTCTTTAAGCCTCTGTATTTTTTCCCCCAGAATGCTCAGCAGAATGTTCAGTCCAGGCCTGGAATTTCATCTCTGAAAGGGCAAGGCCATTTTGATTTTGCAAAGGGCACTTGTATTGGAAAATCATAAAGTCTATGGGAAACTTTTGAAAGGGCACTAAGGCCAAGACCAAGGCAACGAAGGCCATGGCCTCCGTGGCCTCCGTGTAATTCCAGGCCTGTCAGTCACATGATTTGATCATCGTGAATTGTGAATTGAAAAAGTGTTTGATGAAACTTTTTCGGTGGGAATTTTTTTTTTTATGGCCCCGACAGTATGACATATTTTTGTACCTTGCAGAAATGCCTAAAATACCACAACTTTTTGCATAACAAGTGCAACTAACCAGTGGAGCCTTTACATGTTTCTAAGTTTTGGTCAAATGAGAGGAGACTCTTTGCTTGGCAAGTCAAACCACAAAAATTGTATCTAGGGACTGTTTACATCACGCGCAGAGAGGTAAAAGATTTGCCTCGATTTCAGGGACGCCCTGAATACAGGGCGTCCTACGATAATGACATTCTGCAGCTCCATGTAGCTGACTTCTGTCCCCCCTGTGGCCAAGCTGAATCCTTGGCCACACGTCTCAACCATTTCTTTTTAAGCTAAGCGATAACCATTTAAAAGCGCATTCCCTACGGGCCAGTTGGCGGTTTAAACTAGCTAAATGTGTTCACCTAGCTCTTCTTGCCTTGTGTGTTTTGGATGTTCAAACAAATAACATTTTAAAAAGATATTTCAAACAGTACAGTAAATGGTAATTGTGCGACCTACTCCGAATTAGGCATCTTGTCAAAACCTCCAAGCTGTTCCAGGCCGCAGCCTTTCTGCGGAATTCCGCGGACTTTTTAATCCGTTGATAACAAAAGGACCCGTAGCAACCAGACAGGTCTGTGGCCAGAACGGTTCATTTACATGTCAATAAACATGAATATTCCAGCGGCTCCGCGGAGAGACCGGTCGGCTGCTGCTGAGGAACGCAGGTGGTGAACAAAGGTTTTACTTTTGCAGGGCAAAAAAGCAAAGTTAGGGTGGATGCAATAAATGTAGCTAAAGCAATTTTCTCCATTTCCATGTGTGATTATTAAAACTTAGTTGGTTCATGACTATAACATTCTAGAAACATTCTAGACTATGTATTCTAGAAATGGTGTTCTTTATTTCCATAGTTTTATTAAAGTGATCATAGGTTGTTTCACCAATTGCAAAAGTGGGCGTCAGAGTATAGCAGTGACAGGGGACAATTTAACAGTTGCGAAAATCTTAGATCACCCATGTATCGATCACATATTCACTCATCCACAATGTATTATGCAAAATCGACCGCTATCTGCAGTTCATCTTAAATAAAATTGAACACACCAAACAAATATGATCCAAAGTCTAATATTAATAAAATAAAATGATCGGAATTGGTCGCCGGCGCAAGTTGACGCTATTGCGTGTTAAAATATGAACTTGCATGCATTCAGCTGGCAAATATTTGACGGCGAATATTACTTGACTTAATTTTTTTGTTTTTTTGTTTACGACTTTTTGATGACATTCACTAATGGACCGAGCTAAGCCGAGGAAGTGATGCCAGGACTTGCTCAACATTATAATTTAATAAAGTTACTGGTATATTTAATTGATATGGGGTATTATTTCAGAGTGAGGCCTACCATTCGCCCTAAAATACAAGCCAGGTCGGGCAGTTGAAGGCCTCTGTAGGAAAAGGGATAGATGTGTAGTGTCAAAGTCGCCGAATTGGTCGACTGTAACGTTTAAAACATGTTGTTAATAATAGCGCGCAATTTTCATGTTGTGCAAGAGGGTCGGCCGGCACATCCAACGAGCATGGTGCATTGGTCTTGTCGGCACGGCCTGTCCGCTTCAAGGACGATGATAATCATGACCTGAAAATACAACATGTTTATTCATCAGACTTATTGTTATACCAACAATAGCGCCCGGCATGGATAGCTCATTAAACTTCGCCGCGCTTCAACGCGCTTCAACGCACACGTCCTTTCCTCTGCTGACTGTCCGCTGTCCTTAGCAACGCGGTATTTGCCGTCCAGTCCGCAGCTTGTACGCGGAGGAACGCTTGGGGAGTTTTGACAAGGCGCCTTACTTTCCTCGATGTGTACCGGGCGCAGCCATCTTGGAATGATCCCAATCAGCATGGTGTCATCGGCCGGCTGAGCTGTGGGCAGAGTTTGAGGGTGCGAATACAATTCAACGGCTATTTTATGTGAATTTAGCTTGCCGACTATGTAAAGTTTTAATATAATGGTATCGTCCAACCTTGTTGCATGTGCTGCATGGTGGTTGCAAGAACTTTGTCAAACTCCAGTCTGTGTTCGTGTGGTACCCGCCTCCCCATATTGTAGGGGTCACATAAAATAGCCGTTGTAAACCAACAAAAGTTGTTTTTACCTTTTGGGGTTTAGTATTTAAAACATAATTTTATTCAATGCTACATTTTCTTTTCCTTTTTAACTATAAATTTGTTTTGGTGGGGGGGGGGGGGGGGTGGTGGTGGTAGAGTTCCATTTTTAAAATGTAGTGTTCTTTTAAGATTTTAAATGTTATTGATTTTATCTGCTTTTCAGTTGCAATTATCGTAACACCCCTTCCTCTGCGACCGTCAGGAGGATGGAGGGTTACTATAGTATTAGGTGTATCACAACTAGCCTATGGATGGGGCAGCGAGTCTACGGATCACAGTGATCACGTTGCAATAGACACAATCGGCGACTGCAGCATGTGACTCATAGTGGGTATACAAAGTAAACAAACCAAGCAAGTAATGCACAGTGAGTATGGAAAAGCTTTACAACAGTAGCACTCAGAAGTTTCCATTCACACTGTGCGTTGCTTGCTCGGTTTGTTTACATTGTATACCCACTATGGGTCACGTGCTCCAGTAGCCGATTGTGTTTATTGTTACTGCTTAAGAAATAATAATAATATCAAAATACTAACAATTCATTTAAAATATTACCATTTAAAAAATCTACTGTTATTAATTTTACTGTATTTTCTTTTCCCCAGGGAAGGTTTAAAATATGCTGCCAAAGCCAAGTCAGGCCAACTCGGGAATCTCCTTTTCAATGGTAATGTGTTTTGGTGGTGTCCTTATTGCGTTAAAATCAATCCTCTCTATGGTCAGACGACAAACCATGTGTTTAAATTCAGGAAATTTTGTGACATTTTTTTCAATGTTTTGAACCCATTTGGGAACATACATGTAGAATGTTGAGAAAAAAAGAAAGAAAGAAGTTTAACAAATTTGTTGTTGCAGTCCGGCGTGTTTATGAAACAGAAACTGTGCCAATGGCTGCTCTGTAATAAAGTAACAAATGTCTGCTTACAGTAGAGTTGTGCATTTACATTTTTACCCCTAAACAAACCAAACTTGTGACTTACATTGAACTGTTTATCCATTTTTACGAAACAATGAGCCCATCTGTAAAAGGAGCAGATGTCAACACACTTTCAAAGATTAAAAATAGAACACTTTAAACCAGTCTCTACAGTCAAAAAACCATAAACAAAGCAACATGTATTTACAATTTGTAGGTGATTGAAAATAATGTATTGTAGGAGATTAAGATGTATAAAAAACATTCCACCAACAAAAGGGATGTCAAGCATTCCTGGAATTGGGGATAGTATCAGGGGATAACATCTGTATTAAGAAAACGAATGTTTTTTTTGTTTTTTTTGTTTTTTTTTTTACTGTGGGCTTTGTTTAGCCTTGAGGAAATTTATAAATGGATTTCACCGGTTAACCGGTTAAACAAACTAACCCTAGCTTACAGGCTTTGTGAAATTGGTTCAACTTCTGCTCATAAAGTCAGTTTTATTTTTATTTTTTATTTTTTTATGGTAAAGCAGTGGTTATGAAAAAGAAACTGTGCTCGGGGCTGCTCTGAGAGGCTGTATGAAATGGGCCCCTGATTTGAGATTTTCTCTCTGTGTTATAACGCAAGAGTCCCGAGGATGCAGACTTAATCACCTGTGTCTAAGTATTTTATTCCATGCGCATGACACATTTTTAGGGTATCTCTGGAGGGTATATGTCAAATTTCTTAACACCTTTGAAATTGCCACCAAGAGCACCAATAGACCAATGCATTTGTTTTTCATTTGCAATGATCTATAATAGCGGTATTTTCTGCATGTACTGGGACGCACAACGCTTGCGTACACGACAGGTTTTATCTTGAGTCAAGCTGGCGCTTCATAAAGTGGTGTCAAGATTATTGTCAAAGAGGTTTTATTTTATTTCATTTATTCTGGGGTTGTGGAGCCAAGGACTCTCAGAAAAGCGAACTTAAATCACTATAACTGGCCAATAACCCAATGGAGAGAAGACCCACGCAGTCAGGTAGGGACTGAAAACCCAATCCACATAGTGCCACCGGCGTGATTCAAACCGGGGTTCTAGATGTGGAAGGTAAGGAAATAATTTATGTGAGTGAGTAATTCATAGTAATGTATAAGTAGTGTATGCATTCAATACTGTTGTACCTAATTACTTATTTATTTTTTATTTTTTGCAGATCCAAAGCCCAACAAAAGCAAAAAGGTGGGTTGGATTTGTTAGTTTTACTTGTTTGCCTTTTTTAAAAGAGTATTTATCTGAAATATTGCAAATTGAAGAAATTAGTACATTTTACACATAGCTCATTTTTCCACACTGCCCTGTGCATGCATGATTACTCTATTTGTAAAAAGAAAGATGCACCCAGAACAGTAACTGACTTTCCTAACATGAACTTTACACAAATAATATTGAGAACCGCTACTTAGTCCCATCTACATAAACATAAAGTGTTTGCTAAAGTTTTTATTCACAAAAGCTAACAGAATCAAATGTTAAAATTATTTAATTTGAATTCGTTAAACAGTTGAATTTGGTACATGTAGCAGAGTGTCTTCCACCCATAGTACATTAAAACTGACACCCTGACAATGTTGTTTTTCACAAATCAGTTTTGAAATTTTTTCTAAGCAGTTTGGGTACAAGAAAAAGGCCCAGTCGTTTCCCATACGGAAAACCGGCGCTGCCCAGGACTCTGAGGCCGAGAACAAACCGGCAACCCAGAAGAAGCTAATCTCGGATAGATCAAGCTCTCAGAAGAGCCGCCCATCCAATCCTCGAGATGCAGACCCTAAGCCAGGAAGGAAAGCCAACAACCCGGAGCAAGAAGCCAGGAAACAGGGAAAAGACTTTGTGAGGAAGAATGCTCAGAGGGTGAGCGGGAAATCCAAAGGTGAAGGAGCCATTGATAGGAACACTGTTACTTTGACTCAAGACCAACTGAATGCAATCCTCAAATCAATCGGACAAGTTGCTGGCAGTGATAATGTTGCCAGCATTGCAATAGGTGAGTGACTGATTTTTGTATTTGATTTTTTTCTTCAGTTTCTGTTGTTAAAGTTGCTTCACCTGATGTTTTGCAAAAAGGTTAAACACTTTGTCTCTGTAAACAGTTGGAACAATTAACTGGCAAACTGTTTAACCGTAAGCAAACGTTGAAATACTTTTAAAGTCTGGCTTGTGCATAATTGTCATTATTACTTTGTAGATGTTTTACATGTGTTCGCCCAATTAGATAAAATATGTAATCGTTTTTTCGTGCTCAGAAAATGGTGATGTCAAAGTGAACACTGCAGAGAAAGACACACCTCCAGAAAAGGGGGATGATGTAAAGAAGAAAGAAGAAGATGAAAAGAAAGAAGAGGACTCTACTACGACCAATGAAAATAGAGTCACTAGTGCTGCAGCCTCTGAGAACATCCTGTCATTGTTGGCGAAAGCCAACAAGAAGAATGAGAAATTTCCCAGCTCTGCCGCTAGCAGTAAACCCCAAACGCCAAGCAAGACGCCAGCAAGCATCACTAACACTGAAAGGGCAACATCGCCCAAAGATGATACCAAGGAAAAGACATCAAGGAAGGAGGAGGCAACTACATGTAGAGGAGAGAATAACAGAGGTGGTCATCAGACTGACTTGAAAGAGTTGGAGTTTGCTAACCTTAGCTTAGCTGAAAGGAAGAGGAGGAAATGGAAGCAAGAACTGGGTAAGTCCGCAGAGGTTGTTTTCAAATTTTATTCAAGATTTACCAGTCCCATGTTTGTGTTACAATACATACCGTCACTGTTTTCACAAAGAGCCACATAATAACATAATATCAAAAGGCATGTATGAAAGTTACATTTTACAGTGTGCTTAGCTTAAAACTGCAAATCTGCATACTAAAGCCACAGTTAGCAGTGTAAGACTTACCCGGTATATGATTTTTTTTTTTATTTTTTTTTTACCCTACTCGATGTGTATTAAGCACTGTATACTCAGTACCTTCCCGAGTTCTGTGAAAAAAATCCACAGGCAAATCACTCGGGTGGGATTCGAACCCACGACCTATGCATTGCTAGAGCAGATGTCCTAGCAATGCAATAGGTCGTGGGTTCGAGTATACAGTGCTTATACACATCGAGTAGGGTAAAAAAACAAAAATCATATTCATTATCCCCGATGCAAAAATTAGTTTAAGACCTCTCATATGATTCTGTAAAAGTTTAACCTCTTCATTGACTAACTAATTTTTAAAATATTAGCTATTTGCCATAGTAATTAGTCAAATGTGTGTGTCTCTTCTTGAAACCTCAAATCGCTTCGTGCGAAGCGATTTTGACGTGTTTTTCGCTGTAAATTGTTCGCATTCGCAGGAAGTATGAACCAGGCTTTACTTATATGCTCATCTGAAAAACATATTTCTATGTGAAAGGATCGTGCATACCACATGATCACAAACACATTGACATATGTGGCTCTTCGTGAAACCAGGAAAAAAGATTTGACCTACATCTATGCCCTTCTGTTGCAATGTATTTCATGCATCTCTCCAGATGTGTGGCTCTTCGTAAAACAAGCCAAATATCCATCAGAAAGTGTTTTGAGAGCTGGTTTATTATCTCAGCGGACCCCTTAATTAATTTAAAAAAATATATATATATATATAAATAACCATATATAAGAAAATGCAGGTCCACATGATGTCTCAAGACCCTACATTATGTGGATATCTTCTGTTCTTGGGACCAAACTTTGTAATGCATGCTCGCTCTTACCATAGAGCGCTTAGTCTCACACACAGAAAATTTACCATTTTACCGAAAGAAAGTGCCTGTTACTATTTCACTGTTTTAACATTTTGCATCGACTAAAATGACTATGGCCTGTTTTGTTACATTCCCCACATTCATTGCATGTTGACATCCTCTAATATGATACAAACTATTTGAACTGTGTACAGTTAAAATAAATTCATCACATGATGTCTGTACACTTGACTCCTTACAGATCTTAAAAATCCAGTCTAAGACACATCTTTCAAATCTGCCCTCAGACTCTTTTGTCTTTTCCAAGTCAAGACCTTGCTTTTTACTTTTAGAATCCCACATTGCCAACTTTGTATCTTTGGTCTGTAGATGAGCAAGTGGCGCTGAAGAGACAACAGGAAGAGCAGGAGAGATATGTCAGGGACGTAGCGAGCCGGATGGATGGACCGCTGTACGGGGCCGCAACACGCAGTCAGTATGAAGGAAGAGTTGCACCATCAAGACAAGCTGTTCAGGTAATATTTATAATAGTGTACATTTATAATGCACTATCTCAGTCATAAAAAACACTCCTGTCACCAAATTATCAAATCATATGGAGATAGTTAAGAATTATTTTTATGAGATAAAGCATTCGTAGTCATACAACACCTTAAAAGGAACACAAGGTGAGGTGGTGCATGCTGTTGCCAGACCATGCCAGAAACACCGGGACAAGCCCCTTCTCTTTACAATAAATGTACTAGGTTCCTTTACCTGCATTGCACAACACGCATGACCTACGGCTTTCTGTACCATCCAAAGCAGTAATGATTAAGTGTCTTGCTTAAGGACACAAGTGTCAACACCGGGACTCAAAGTCACACTCTGCCGATCAGAAACACCAGAGTTTGATTCCGGTGCGCTTGGCCACGACACGCCACAAGGTAGTTTGGAAGCTTGATATGTACACAGATGGTTCTGTGAACAGTTGTGCCTAATTGATTGGTTTCAAATGGTCGATCACCTCGCTCTTGAATGTTTCTGAAAGTTAAAGGGTTTTGTTATTTGACAGCATGATGAGCTGAGAAAATCTACAGAGAACTTCTCTCCAGACACAACACCTCGTGGCGTCGCTCCATCAAGTCTTGGTGCGATAGCCACCCAGAGAGCTGTACCTGCTGCAATGAGAGCTTCCTTCCTCATCGGGGGTCAGGTAAGAACTTGCGTTTAAATCGATGTCAACTCACATGAATAGACCGTGCAAGTCCCGCATTTTGAGGGAACCTTGAGTTCCCATATTGCCTTAACCCCCTTAATAACTATAATAATAAACCGTTCTTATAAAGCATAACACACACAGTCCCAATGCGCTGAACAAAGTCAAAAGAGAACCAAAAGAAAAGAAGACAAAAACACGTAACAAAATAAGTCATAGTTTATAACAAGTGAGTTTTGAGAAGACGTTTAAATTGATCCAAAGTATAATCCCCTTACCCTCCCAAATCCTCTCCACGAAGTTGGAGCATTGAGGACTGTAGGCCCAAAAGAACATTTCCCAGTCATACCAATCGTATCCAAGTCGGAACATGCTGGCATGAAGTGAAGAAAGTCTTTAGTATACATCGCTTAATAATACCAAATAATAATGCATTTAGTTGACTGCATGTACATCAATGGAGAAGACAATTGGTATTCAGCATAAGGTTTATCGCGATTCAGAATCGCAATGGATCATGGGAGGGCAGAGGGGGCAAATGCTACAGTCGGTCGTCGTGCGCGAGTTCCCGGGTTGCCCCCTTTCACTACACCATCATGCGCGGCAAAACAGCGCCCTCTCTTGGTATTTTGCTATTCGCGATAAACCTTATGGAGAGAAACTATTACAGACAGTCATCCTCCGTCTGTCACAATAACACCGATACATCTGTTTTCATTTGCTTGTTTGATACAGGGGTCAGCTGGTTCACGAGTAACTGACTACAATGCCCAAGTGAAGAAACGACAACAACAGGAATGGCTACAAGAATTAGGTATAAACAACTTCATATAAATAGTTTGTTAGACCCACTGGTCCCTCCAATTTCTTCTGCACATACTATTTTAAAGGTAGGGTCATAGATTGGTAAATACTCAACAAATTAATGACAACTTTAAATTAATAAAAACTTACTTAGTGAGAAGCACTGCAGCTGTTGTTAGATAAACTATTTTGAGAAAGGATTCCCTTCGAATTGATATTATTTGAATAATTGTTCACCAAAAAACATTTGAATCAAGAGATGCACTTTGTACCCGCTGTCATCTCGCTATTTGCATGGATGGAATCAACGTTCTTGTGAAAATACCATAACAGACTTTTGTTGTTTTTTTCAGCAAGTACACACTGTATTCAACTGAATCTTTCACATTTGACTATTATTGTATCTTTCTTTATAATCTAGCCTATAAATCAGCATTACATTGACAAAATCCAATCTATGACCCTACATTTAAACTAACTGGTTTACAGAACAGTTACTCTTCAAATTCCAATCAAGAAATTTCAAAATACTTTCTTATTGGCATTTGGCAAAAGGTACCCTTTCCTTAATTTCTTTTCGCTCCGATGGAAACCAGTCTTATAGTGTACATGTTTCTCTTGTACAGAACAACAGCGCATCGAGGCCGAGCAACGCAAGCGCAATGATAAACGACAACAGCGCGAGTTTGACTCTGATCTAACCCAGCAGTGGGCTGAGCCGGTGAACCCACCAAAGATGCAGCAACCCACCCAGGGCCATCAGGGAAGAGTGAGGGATGACACTGCCCTGATGGCAAGAGGGTCTGAGCGGGAAGCAGTTTCTCAGAGGGAAGAGGTGGTGGAACAATCCCGGAGTGCTCCCCCACAGGGTGGGGATATCCTAGGCGAGAGCGGATCACTTGCAAATCGCTCACAGGAAAAGTAAGAAGATTAACTTGAATAATTAGCACCCCGAACAAAAAAATTGACAAAATAGGGAGACTGCCAACATTAGGGCTAGATAGCTCAGTTGGTAGAGTGCCGGCACATTAATCAGGAGGTCGCAGGTTCGAGTCCGGCCCGAGTCAATTTGTCTTTGTTCAACCCAAATTATTTAAGATTAATTGAGTGAAGTATCATGGGTTTATAAACCAAAGTGCGGGGCAAGACAAAGTTAGTCGACAAGGTTTTGTGTAAGAGTGATTTCAAAAGGCTTTTTAAACAGGAAAAAGTGCTCAGCAAATTTCTTTGCTAAGGAAATGTAGCAAAGAAATTGACATTGTTTCGACTAATTACCCACTCTTTTTCTTTTTCTTTCCTTTTCAAAAAGTGGGTACGGGGGAGAGTTGGTCACCTGTCAAAACAATGTGAACTTTATAGAATTTTTGCTGGTTACCTGTCGCTGCTGAGCAAGATTTTTTCTGTGCTTAGCAAGTTTTTTGTGCTTACAGGCTTTATGAACTTTGGCCAAGGCGGCCAACAGACATTCAAAGAAATTGTTTGCTTTACACTGTCCACTGTTCTTTGATTCAAGTATTCTAAACCTAAATTGACTAATTTGTTTGTTTGTTTATTTAAGGAGTCATATCAGAGCTAACAATATGCTTGTTGATCCCGCTGAGCTCGAGAGACGAGAAATTAAGAAACAGAAGCACATGGAACACATGGTAAGTAGGAGATTATTCATCATTGTTTTTCTGAAGAGTAGATTGATTCACATCCTCTTATTTTTAATAAACACACTACACAACGAACCTGTGAAGATTTCCCCTAAATTAGGTGATCATGTTTTCTGAATTCACATTTGGTTTATTATTCAACTTGCAGTGAAAGCCCAAATGGGGATACACGCATCTGAATTCACATTTGGTTTATTATTCAGCTTGCAGTTAAAGCCCAAATGGGGATACACTTATCTGAATTCACATTTGGTTTATTATTCAACTTGCAGTTAAAGCCCAAATGGGGATACACGTATCTGAATTCACATTTGGTTTATTATTCAACTTGCAGTTAAAGCCCAAATGGGGATACACTTATCTGAATTCACATTTGGTTTATTATTCAACTTGCAGTGAAAGCCCAAATGTGGATACACTTATCTGAATTCACATTTGGTTTATTATTCAACTTGCAGTGAAAGCCCAAATGGGGATACACGTATCTGAATTCACATTTGGTTTATTATTCAACTTGCAGTTAAAGCCCAAATGGGGATACACATATCTGAATTCACATTTGGTTTATTATTCAACTTGCAGTGAAAGCCCAAATGGGGATACACATATCTGAATTCACATTTGGTTTATTATTCAACTTGCAGTGAAAGCCCAAATGGGGATACACGTATCTGAATTCACATTTGGTTTATTATTCAACTTGCAGTTAAAGCCCAAATGGGGATACACTTATCTGAATTCACATTTGGTTTATTATTCAACTTGCAGTTAAAGCCCAAATGGGGATACACGTATCTGAATTCACATTTGGTTTATTATTCAACTTGCAGTTAAAGCCCAAATGGACACTTATCTGAATTCACATTTGGTTTATTATTCAACTTGCAGTGAAAGCCCAAATGTGGATACACTTATCTGAATTCACATTTGGTTTATTATTCAACTTGCAGTGAAAGCCCAAATGGGGATACACGTATCTGAATTCACATTTGGTTTATTATTCAGCTTGCAGTTAAAGCCCAAATGGGGATACACGTATCTGAATTCACATTTGGTTTATTATTCAACTTGCAGTGAAAGCCCAAATGGGATACACGTATCTGAATTCACATTTGGTTTATTATTCAGCTTGCAGTTAAAGCCCAAATGGGGATACACATATCTGAATTCACATTTGGTTTATTATTCAACTTGCAGTGAAAGCCCAAATGGGGATACACTTATCTGAATTCACATTTGGTTTATTATTCAGCTTGCAGTTAAAGCCCAAATGGGGATACACGTATCTGAATTCACATTTGGTTTATTATTCAACTTGCAGTGAAAGCCCAAATGGGGATACACGTATCTGAATTCACATTTGGTTTATTATTCAGCTTGCAGTTAAAGCCCAAATGGGGATACACGTATCTGAATTCACATTTGGTTTATTATTCAACTTGCAGTTAAAGCCCAAATGGGGATACACGTATCTGAATTCACATTTGGTTTATTATTCAACTTGCAGTGAAAGCCCAAATGGGGATACACGTATCTGAATTCACATTTGGTTTATTATTCAACTTGCAGTTAAAGCCCAAATGGGGATACACATATCTGAATTCACATTTGGTTTATTATTCAACTTGCAGTGAAAGCCCAAATGGGGATACACTTATCTGAATTCACATTTGGTTTATTATTCAGCTTGCAGTTAAAGCCCAAATGGGGATACACGTATCTGAATTCACATTTGGTTTATTATTCAACTTGCAGTGAAAGCCCAAATGGGGATACACGTATCTGAATTCACATTTGGTTTATTATTCAGCTTGCAGTTAAAGCCCAAATGGGGATACACGTATCTGAATTCACATTTGGTTTATTATTCAACTTGCAGTGAAAGCCCAAATGGGGATACACGTATCTGAATTCACATTTGGTTTATTATTCAGCTTGCAGTTAAAGCCCAAATGGGGATACACGTATCTGAATTCACATTTGGTTTATTATTCAACTTGCAGTTAAAGCCCAAATGGGGATACACGTATCTGAATTCACATTTGGTTTATTATTCAACTTGCAGTGAAAGCCCAAATGGGGATACACGTATCTGAATTCACATTTGGTTTATTATTCAACTTGCAGTTAAAGCCCAAATGGGGATACACTTATCTGAATTCACATTTGGTTTATTATTCAACTTGCAGTGAAAGCCCAAATGGGGATACACTTATCTGAATTCACATTTGGTTTATTATTCAGCTTGCAGTGAAAGCCCAAATGGGGATACACGTATCTGAATTCACATTTGGTTTATTATTCAGCTTGCAGTTAAAGCCCAAATGGGGATACACATATCTGAATTCACATTTGGTTTATTATTCAACTTGCAGTTAAAGCCCAAATGGGGATACACGTATCTGAATTCACATTTGGTTTATTATTCAACTTGCAGTGAAAGCCCAAATGGGGATACACGTATCTGAATTCACATTTGGTTTATTATTCAGCTTGCAGTTAAAGCCCAAATGGGGATACACATATCTGAATTCACATTTGGTTTATTATTCAACTTGCAGTGAAAGCCCAAATGGGGATACACTTATCTGAATTCACATTTGGTTTATTATTCAGCTTGCAGTTAAAGCCCAAATGGGGATACACTTATCTGAATTCACATTTGGTTTATTATTCAGCTTGCAGTTAAAGCCCAAATGGGGATACACGTATCTGAATTCACATTTGGTTTATTATTCAACTTGCAGTGAAAGCCCAAATGGGGATACACGTATCTGAATTCACATTTGGTTTATTATTCAGCTTGCAGTTAAAGCCCAAATGGGGATACACGTATCTGAATTCACATTTGGTTTATTATTCAACTTGCAGTTAAAGCCCAAATGGGGATACACGTATCTGAATTCACATTTGGTTTATTATTCAACTTGCAGTTAAAGCCCAAATGGGGATACACTTATCTGAATTCACATTTGGTTTATTATTCAGCTTACAGTGAAAGCCCAAATGGGGATACACGTATCTGAATTCACATTTGGTTTATTATTCAACTTGCAGTTAAAGCCCAAATGGGGATACACGTATCTGAATTCACATTTGTTTTTTCTTTGCTCAGCTTGCAGTCAAAGCCCAAGTGGAAGAGAAGCAGAGAATAAAGAGAGAGGCAGAAGAGAGTAGACGCCGCGAGGAGGCTGAGCAAGAGATGAGGCTAGTCCAGCAGAGGGACAACCTCCAAAATCAGTTTGACTTTGAGAAAAACAAGAAGAGAAAGAAAGAGGTGACAGCTACACTTAATTTCAATTGTCTTATGTCTTTACTTGTCTTAGATGTCAGAGAGTGATGTTTAAAATGTTAAGAGAATTCATTCATTACTCATTTTTTTGATTGTAAGATTCTTCACCTTGTGACCTCTTGCACCAAACTTCACGTGCGGCAACTGCCTGCCTTTCTCACCGGAGTAAAATTTGCTTGTAAAAATGACAATAAGCATGTAAATGCTACATCGTCTAAAATGCTCACTACACTGTATGACGCATGGGGACATTGACTCCCGAACTGTGTGATGATGACATCGGGTGAATTCGGTCTGCAGACAACATTTCATAGAACCACTTGTTTTAAATGAAAAACTCTCCAGAATTTTAATAGCATGTTTCACCTATCATTTTGCCTCATCTAAAAAAAACATAACAGAACTTGTGGTTTTAAAGGGGTGGTTGTTCAAATGCAGCACTATTTTGTCAAATGGTTGTGTAATAAGTTGATAAAAGGTAGGTTTTTGTCAACATAATTCTGATTTAAAAGGCTAAAGCCTGGTCCATACTTCCTGCTAATGCGAATGCGAAGCGAATTTTGACGTCACAGGGCTGTTTTCGCTGCGAATGTTTCGCAGGAGTTGAGCACATCTCAACTCTTCCGAAGTATTCGTTGCGAATTTGTGACATCAAAATTCATAACGCATTCGCATTCGCAGGAAGTATGGACCAGGCTTTAATTATAAAGAAAGATACAATAAAAGTCACTTTGTGAAAGTTTCAGCTAAAAAAAGTGTCTACTTGCTGAGAAAACAGCGAAAAACTGTCACAGTATTAACACACAAGCATGGAATCCATCCACGTTTTGGCGAGGTGACAGCGGGTACCAACCGCATCTCTGGCTGCAGCAACCCTCAGAAAGCATGAATCAGTTCTCAGATTCCAATGTTTTTTATTGATTTTTAATCATCGGTTGCATTTCAGAAGAAATAATTTTGCAGGATGCTTACTACCATTACCATCTTTAGAACAATTTAGCTTTAGGATAAAAATTGTACACTTTATTTTAACGTATGACCCTACCTTTTAATAGCCTTATTTGAAGCAATTTATTGACTTTTGGGAAACGCTGTGTTGTTTACAGGAAGAGGAAGCAGCCAGACAGAAAGCCTTAGCAGAGAGCATGCAGACGGCTTACCAAGAAGCTCAGCATGAGAAGCATCAGAAGAGACTGGATAAACTGGGCAGGATGGGACACGATATCTCTAACCTTAGACGTAGCTGGGATAGTAAGTTGATCTCTTGATAGTCAAAATATTCCTGAAAATGCGCAGTTCTTATATAGCGCTTTATCATAGCCGAACTGGTGTCTCAAAGTGCTCATTATTGTTATGGCAGGTATGCTGAACTATGTTTGAATTATGAGACCCATTTATATTGCATATTGTAGAGTTAGCAAGGTTATGTGGCAAAATCTGCTGTAAACCATGCAAGCAACACAGGGACAAACCATTTTTCTTAACAATAAGTGTACTGATTTTTAATTTTTTTAAACATGCTTTTCACAACACAACACTGATATATATTTTGCCATATTTCCCCACTCATATTACTTTGCAACTACATTTTTAAGTTTGTTGGCTTTTGTAGCCCAGAGTGTTGCACAATTTTTGTATTTGATGATGTTTTTACACTGTTTAAACTTGCATTTCTTAATCACTTTGTGACTGCGCATTCTCATTTGGTGGTGTTCGGCTTGTAATGGTCTATAATCTAACCCATTAAACTCAAACCACCATTGGGCTCTACCTTGACTTGAGTAACAACCAAAGAGCCTCAAGTGTGTTACACACACACTATGTACTCTAATAATTGTTGATGAATTGATTTGACGACTTCTCTTTTTTCCCCCCATTGGTTTTGTACACTGTATGATTTGCATCTTGGTATTATATATTTCTCTTTTCTTCCTTGTTATGTATTCTATATGTGCTGCACCTCGGAATAGGTTCTTGTACACTAGATAGATGGTGCATTATAACTGCTTATATTATTATTATTATTATTATTAATTATTATACACAAAATCAAACCAAGGGACATCAATGGGTAGAAATGCTCCTATTTTTAGTGTTAATTAGTGATTTCTATTGTACCCCTGTAATGTAATGGCAGGTGGCAATGTATTTTTCTTCATTTTGGTATTAAGTAGGGATGAATTGTATATTTGAATGTGCATACAAGAACACACCTGTGTTTCTGAAGTTGTAAATAAGAATGTTTTTATTTTTGGTTGGCCTAATCGTATTGTTACTGTTCTGAGAGACATTAACTTTTTGTAACTTTTCTTACTTTTTGGCTTCTGGCAAATGATTTCATAATTATATTTGTTTAATCTTTCAACTCGTACCAGATTTGCTTGTAAGTAAATTTGTTCTTTTTTTTTAATACAAAGACCAGAATGACAGTCCGGAGGGTCATCCTCACCAGCATATTCCCCAGGCTGCCTACCAGACTGCCTACCAGACATCCCCACGGATGCAGCAGCCCACAGAACCCCAACCTATCAGGCACTCTCCTCCAGCTCCAGTAGCCCATCATGTGAATGATCAGGTGACACATCAAGTGACGCATCAGGTGATGCATCAGGTGACAGGGGCTCCAGTAATGAAAGATGCATTTACATCGCCTGTGTATGACCAGGCTGTACAAACAGGTATGATAGACCCAACTGCATTGGAAGGTTTTCTTCTACTTGAGGCCTCAAAATATGCTCACAGTTTATAACTTGCCCAATTTATAGCAATAAAATATCAACAAAAGTGAGTGTGTACAAAAGCAAGTTGGAATTCAGCTGTTCAGAATTTGTAGAATAACTACTTTCTCCTGAAGACAAGCAGAGTATACCGTTTGAATCGTCGAGACCACAACAACGGCTCTTATCAGAGCCAACACTCCTCCCAAAAGAGATTTACACATGGTTGTACCAGCAAGTTTACTATTAATAATTACTTCCTAATACTAATTACACGTTTGTTGTTTTTATAATGGAGGAACATGGATAACATGTTTTGGCATACAATGCAGGGATGGGAAATTTCAGACTAATATCTGAATTCAAACTTTTTTAAAAGTCTGCCCAGTAAACAAAAAATGCTGTATTTTTCTTCAAATAAAATAAGTGATGCTCTTTGATCTACTTCTCTAGTGCTGAGGATACTGTTCCCAAAAGCTCCATGGAATCTGTAATTCCAGGGGTTGGCAAAAGGTGGAAATGCCAACATTTCAATGGGTACCTCCTAAGATATGGATCCCAGTTTCAGACTTTTTTTTGTCAGAAATGACTTTCACCCGTGACAATGGTTCTTGGAAAGAAAATGTATCAACCTGCTTTGTAGGCTACGTAGTAATTCAAGTGATAATTAATCAGATAAAATTGACAAAGTTGTTTGCTGAATTGGTTATTACTTCTTTTTTTTAAAGTGGTCTTTGCTGCATTTTGTTATGAAATGCGAATGTTTGTGGCATTGTTTTGGTGTATTTGACAGACTAAGTCTGGACTTCCTGTTGGCATGATTTATACTTTATTATTATTGGTTTATTAAAAAACATTCAAACTTCGCAGCCAAAGGCTGAATTGTGTTTAAAATACAGAGTTTTATAAAAATAGAAGAAAACAAATTACAGAAAAACATGGTGAAATTTCTCATTTATGACAAGTGTAGTATCTTGTCTTCCAGGAAACGCCCTGGAATGTACAAGGTAATTTTTGTGAACAAAGTGACTTCGTCCATTCTTCCTTGTGATAAACAATCGAGTTCTTATTTTCTTCTTCTTCAGAATTTCATTTCCCACCAAGTAGAGATATCTCACTTCAGACTGTTCAAATGGGCCGGGAACAAAGTGCTGGTGTTGAATACAAGCCGGGAAGGCAACCAGCTAAAGGGGAACCAGGAAAGAGTAAGAAATCAGATCAAACTCAAAGGGAGAAAACCAAGGAGAGGAAAACCAGAACTGTAAAAGAAGAACCACAACAGGTCAAGAATAAACGGCAAAGTCAGCGGACATCACGGGCGTCGTCGCCAGGTTCTGAGCAGGACTACACAAGAAATAAACCAGTGGCGGTAGTCGATAGGCCTGTCTGGGGTGCCAGCTCCAAGAATAAAAAATTACAGCGGAATTCAGACAAAGACTTGACTGTCAGCAAGAAGAAGCGAGATGAGAGACGTAAACAGCGGGCGGCAGATCTTCTTGCTGAGCAGGAACGTAACGCACCGGTCAGACTAACCAAAGCAAAGAGGCCGAAATCACCCTTGGAAGAAACTAAAAGGAAAGATCTGATACGCGGGACTAAACCAGCCAGATCAAGAGCGGTCAGTAGTGCTAATCAATATACAGCCAACGAGGTTCGGACTGACCCGGTGAGAGACAGGGCGGATTCACAGCCGTGGACAGACAGGAGAAGTTATCTCCCGGACACACCACCTCTGAAGAATGGTGACTTTGTTCCTTTCATGCGTACAGATGAACCTGTGATGAGTGAGGACAGTGTACCTGTAACCCCAGAATCTAGGCAGATGCAGAGACAAAGGAATATTGTTAAAACAGTTGTTGCCAATGATGGTCCCAGACAGGGGAGGGAGGAAATCAGGAAACTACCGGTGCAGACAGAGAAAGTAAGTTACATTTACTGCTTACATCCCATCCAAAATTCTGCGCTAGCTGTGTAAGCCAAGAATGTTATTAATGTGAAGTCTGCTCTCACACAAGCAAATTTCCTTGCTAACCTGTAAATCACACTGACATAAGCGTCAATTCCTTGCTTATGGTAAGCAGAGCCATACAATTGGGCCATTTTGTGGCAAAAGGAACTTCAGTCCTCTTTGTTCACATACAAGCAAAAATTCCTTGCTTACCTGTGAAATTCCTGTGGGTATTCCTGCGTCCATAAGCATTGATTCTTTGCTTACAGTAAGCAGAGCCATGAAATTGGGCCAAAAGAACCTCAGTCCTCCTTGTAACTCCTTATGCCTATCTGTAAAACGCTTTGGGGATACACAGACATCGTCACAACTGCTCAGTTTGTGATTTTGTTTTCCATTAACTGTTTATGAAAAATTAGTGTTGCCATTAGGACGGTCTTAAGGCATTGCAAGTTGCAGCTCATATAAATGAGTGCATCTTTTGATAGTTATAAAAAATACATCGTTCATCCCCTGCAAGGGGCAGATTTTGAGGCAGTACATATCGCTTAGCAGAAACAGAACTCAAGCAAAGATCCACAAATTGACATTGTTATGACAGATGCTCAACTCATTTCTTCCTTTGCAAAGAAATTTGCTAAGCAGTATTTTCTGCTAAACAGCTTCATGAAAATAGGCCCTGGTAATTCTCCATTGTTAGTGTAATTAGGTTCTTAAGGGCTTTAGGTTCTTTGTGTCATTACAGTCGAGAGATCGGTGTAAGTTTAAAACTACATCCTTCGCCTTCAAAACCTCGGCTTAGGCTCCTTCTCCAGCAGTGGGCTTCGTCTGATGTTGGAAACACCGTACACAGGATACACTGCATTGTAGACAGAGCTCAGAGCCGGAGCCCAAGCCAAGGTTTGGGAAAAGGCACAGGCGCACATATCCAGGAACAGGGAACTCACTTGATATTTGGGCTGCCCCCTGGCATTCTCAAAGTCACCCATTCTTTAAAGCTCCGTGCATGATATCTTCATTAATAATCATCTTGGATAATGATTCTATTTGGTTCACAGGATCCACTCTTGAATCCAGATAGATTGAAAGACTCTGAACAGAGGCAGGAGAGGATCTTACAGCAGCTATCCCACCTCAGACAGGGTTTAATGATGAAACAACGTGAGATGGAACTGGGCCTCAGCAGCCCTGTTACGATGTGAGGTAGATGCCCTCGATCCCCCCACTCCCAACACACTCACTGAGTAGAGGCAGGTGAGGATCTTACAGCAGCTATCCCACCTCAGACAGGGTTTAATGATGAAACAACGTGAGATGGAACTGGGCCTCAGCAGCCCTGTTACGATGTGAGGTAGATGCCCTCGATCCCCCCACTCCCAACACACTCACTGAGTAGAGGCAGGTGAGGATCTTACAGCAGCTATCCCACCTCGGACAGGGTTTAATGATGAAACAACGTGAGATGGAACTGGGCCTCAGCAGCCCTGTCATGATATGATGCCCTCAATTCCCATAACCCCTATACTTAAACTGAGGAGAGACATCCCACCTACCAGAGCTATCCCACCTAATTTTATAGAGCTGCTTAAACACAGAAATGTAGCTAAGCACAAAAGAGTTAAGCAAACCGGAATAAGGTTAGCAGCCAAAACATCATGTAACATGTACCATCTGTGACTGGTATTCTGCTCATTGCTGCTAAGCATGCTTATTTTAAGCAATATTTTCTGCTTAAGCAGCTCCTTGAAATTTGGCTATGGTCTAAAGTATTTTGTAAACCAGTGCCTGATTTCACAAAGAGATTCAATTTGTGAGTTTTTTTGTCTTTATACCTGTAGAATGCTGTATTGTAACATCACAGTTTGCTTAACGTTAAGATTGATTCATGGGCTCGCTCATTATTATGACGGATCTTAGGGCTTTATTAACTTCACAAAACAAATTTGAAGAAAATTTTGTAAACAAATTGTTCATACTGTTTGGTAAGGTAGGTGGTTTTATTATCAACAGTTTCCATTGTGTATATAGCTTGAAATATATTACTCTGCCATTACTTGTAAAATTATTTAAAAACCGTGTTTAAAAATTAGTATTCAAATTTTTCCACAGGCCTGGAATGTCAGTCAGTAAGAGCCAAGGAAAATCAGAATTTCTTAAGGAACCCCTCGAAAGGCTATTCAGGGGTGTAGAGACCAGGCAGGTGTAGGGGCGTGACCCCTTGAAATCACTGCAATTGCAGGTCTTGTTCTAATTATACATAAGTGTACATAAACTGTATTACATTGTATATGTACATGAAGTGTTGTGATATGGATAGATTTGATGCAGTTTTTTGAGATTCTGAAATATGTGAATGTGTTGTGCTTTATACAGGGATGGTTCAACATGAGAAGCAATTGCCATTTCATAAAAGTGTTCCAAACTCCTAGAGTGAAAAAAAAAAGGTATATGGCTCAATCAGTTATTAAGGATTTTAGACGCACGTTGCAATTGTGAACTTTAGAAAGTTGCGTTGTGTAACCATGGTTCAACTCTTCTACTGTCTGACCACTCAATATCATCCACTGTGGTTTTGAGTAGAAGATGAACTAAGCAGTCCACACCATTGTACGCAGTTCAGTGCACAGTTGTGCCACCATACGCAGTGTGCAGTTAAATGGTTTTGAAATTGGTTTTTTTTTTCAACTCGCTGGAAAATGCTACCATGATTAAGAGGTTAATCCGCTTAATAATTGCATCAGGATAAAGAATGTTACTTTGGTTTTATCCCTACATCGATGTTGCGTTGTACACTTTGTCTATTACCTCGTATAGACCTTTCTTTTGCAACGTCACAGCCCGAGTTTTTGCCAACCCAGGTTGGAAAAGTATGGAAAGCCATAACTGCAAATCAAAAACAGATTGCCACAGTTTGTAGCAGTGTTACACAAATATTCAAAAATAGTGTTGAATTTGTTGGAAGGTATTTTCGTTCATGAATCTTTACAGAAAATGTTGAATTTGGTCACAACATTTTTTAACACGATTGAATGTTTGCTAACATTCGGCCGTCCATGCCAACCGGCGCACTTTTTTTATCAACAAAAGAAAGGTCAATATACCTTGGATAGGATTACTCCATTTTTTGCAAACTTGAAAAGAAGAAAGAACATCTCATGGATGTGTAACAGGTACGAATAACGCTTTCGTCCATGCAGCCTTACGTAACTATTTGTATAAATATTCATCACACTGTAAAGCATCCTCAATTCACGTTCTGCCGTCATTCAGAGAGAAAAATTAGGAGCATTAGCCCAAATCACCTGGTATATCTTGTTGGCGCCATTTTTAGGAGTCATATTTACCATTTTGTTACTGCACAGTGTGCATTTTAGGCGATGCCTGTGTTGGTTAGACATGCACCTTATCTTCTGTGCAATTTGACTCCCAAAATGACGGACCATGGGGCAGCCAGTAGATGCGCGTGACATCAATGTAAGGTGTCCGCAGTCCTTTATCCTACATTGGTGTAGAGCTGAAAACTTAAACCTTTCTGCAGTGTACCAATGAAAAACTAAGGTTGAACCATTCCTTACAGATTTGTTTTGGCCTTGTGATATCTCTTGTAAATGTATTTTGTTAAAATGGTTTAAAGAACAATTGTATAGGTAATGTTAAAATAACTTGAAAGTCTTCATAACTGTTTTCAAAAGAAATTACACGTGTCAATATGTATGTATCAAACAAGTTTTATTTATTAAAGATTACATGTAGGCCAATGTGATCAATCATTCATACTCTATTAAAAACAAGTACATAAGAACATGTACATATCATACATTTAAAAGATCAAAGTTTGCATCTGATTTGGCATAATTTTTACAGTCAATTTCAAATCTTTGGATAGTCTGCTTAAATACTGCCCTCAATCCTACCAGCCTGCCCCGTGGGATCTTTTTCTCCATCCATAACGAAGATTATCCTTTGTTTACATATACTTTGGTACATTAATATGCAAATAATGGTTAACTCATATGGTTTTGAAGATTTCTACAGAACATGCGGAATGTGTCCAAAAACCATATTTTTTCATTCAAATTCACACAGAAAAACGTTTGAGATAAAGTGGGTGTGGCTTACAGTGAAAACTTAGGTCACTCTTACGAATAGGGTTGGTTATCAAACTACATGTATATAGATAGTTCCCAGTAGACGCCATCTTTACGGGCAAATCGCATTTTGGCTTGCAGGCGCGTCAAGTGCTCAAATTATTAACGCAGCCGCGTCATTCACTAACCAATCATGCAATGAGTTTGGTAAAATGTGTGCGTCCTGCACGCCGTTCTCACGCGTAACGCATGACTGTTTGTTCCAAATTGCCCGTAAAGATGGCCGACTTACGTCATACTGCAACTTATCTATACTAACTATACACATACATGCTGTGAATGGTTATCAACTATTTACATAATCTGGCGGTCATGTGATCTGAAAACCCCCACTGTGATTGGTCGGTATATTCTTTGGGAAAGGTCAATTTCATATTGTTCTTGCTCACCAGGGGTACTTTTCCCAAAAGCTCTCACTGCCGATACACAAGCAAACAATATTCTCCTATCTGTGTATTATTGTATTACTGAAAGTATCTGTGAAAGCGAAATTAACCTTCAAATAACCATTTGCTTAATTTAACTCGTAATAAAAGTGAGTATTGTTCGAAAAAGGAAATGTAACTATTAGGCCTATACAGGAAGGATTTGGGACTTTTCCGAGTAGATGTACAATTTGCAATTACTTGTTGCAGTGTGCTGCAACTGGAAACTATTTGGTTTTTTCCTGAAGTTGAGAAGATTTTAACCTATTCTAATGTTTGAGGGGTGTGTTTCACTGGTTAATAGTTTTAATACGTGTTCGGTTCAACCGAGGTGACGCAGCGGGCGTTCCGACCAAACCGTAACTCAGTTGTTGGTTCGGTTTTGGTTTCAAAATGGTAGATTATAGAACTCCTGTAACAAAAAATATCAGCGAAATTCTGTCGCAAAATTAAAAACCTTAATGCATACCAAATCCAGTTATGTGGACACAGTTATAAAGAATAAGTTCCATTACTGGGACGTAAAATAAAGGCTGCATAATATGAGAATATTGATTATCAAGAGATGTCCACGAACTGTTTCTGCTTACCGACCCATTTTTGCGTAGCTCTCAGAAATTGTTTCTGTCGGAGTGACGTTAAACTTGTTTCTTGTTTCTGGTCAGGGTCCGAAAAACAATTGGTATACTCATATCACCGAATTGGTTTGTTTTATAATAGAACCCAAATGTAAAAGCAATCTTAGGGCCATGTCACACAGGGTAATTTTCCTTGCAACTGTGAGGCAACCAACTATACTGCATTCAAAAATATGAATACTTCGGTTCCACAAGAGACGTTTTTAACTGTTTCCAGGCATAATATTTTTCTTACTTTAAACCGATTGCCGATTTTTTTTGCCCTCAGAAAAATCAGTAAGATCTTTATCGACGACCAGAAAAGTCTACATTTTTTTTTTTTTTTAAGCCTACCCATGTGTACATGTATAGGTCAGCCTTTGTGCCCGATAAAACGTTCCTACTTTTTTCCAAGGACCAAATATCATGCCTGTGTATCTTACTTTCCAGTAGATTGTGTGAACATTTATTGTAAATGTACTTTCTTTTTTGATATTGCCTGATTATATAACCTGCTGATATAGTTGCTAGAATGCTAGATTAATTATGTAGGCTATTTTTAGCCTTTGAGAAAGACTCGTGCTTGCATGGGTAAAGACTCGTGCTTGGGTCGAAGTATAGGCCCATTACCACTTTGTGCAATATTGTAATCTAGGTTATTGTGTTTAACCATAATATGAAGATTTATGCACAAAGAGACATCTAGATTCAGCTCTTGGGTTTGTCTTCTAGTTCTCCCGCCTTTATCATAATTATTTTAAACCTTTTAGCTTCCATGGGTTGGAACCTGGAGATTATTTAAAAGTTAACCTGATAGAACAGCCTGTTCAGAATCACCACAGCTACACTTAAACCTTTGTCATGGTAACTCATGGTTATTTTTAGTTACTATTAATATTAAGTAGTTTTTTGGTTTTTATTTAATCGGCCTCATCGCCGCCAGCGGCGGAATTGCATTCAGTTACAATATATATGATAAAAGTTAACGATTGAAAAGAAAAACTAAAAAAATAAATCACTATAGCAGGATAACGAAAAAAAGAAATAAATATTAAATAAAATGGTTTATGACAAGAAAATGGATGAGTTAAAATAAACAAACAAAAAGAAAGCAGCACTTGGCAACTACCAAGAAAAATGCAACATACAAAATGGCAACTATATCATTTCAAAGTTGCAGTTGTAGAAGGTGTTATTTGTTTGGTGTTTGTTAAAGTTCACTATGATAGACCATGAGACATAGCTGAAAGATGAAACATCAAGTGGGTCAGTCTCGGGCGTTGTCTGGTGTATATCATCAACCATCTCAATCATTCCAGGGGCCGATTTCACAAAGAGTTAAGGTCGATCATAATTGTGTATCATTTTCAATAGCTAACCAAAGAGTGTGATGTCACACTGCAAATCACTCTGGCAATACTGACAACTCATCTAAAGTGCTCTGTGAACTCGAGGTTTTTGTCTTCATGGGTGCTCCGGCAATGATGGACACGATCTCATGAAGACTTCGTTTCTGCATGAAAATTTAGTTTTCAGCGATGGTGGTAGGTTTGGGTCACGTCCGGAGAAGAGAGGGTCCAGTCTCTGCTTTGGATGATGGTTGGGCTGGAAGATGCTGCGGTCATATGATGGCTGAGTTGAGATGGAACTGTTGATGTAGTCACACATCTCGGTGAATTGAGAGGAGGCCACACTAAACCTGGAAGGGTAGGCCATGAGCTTCTGGAACAAATCAAGGTGTGACTGAGACTCCAGATACAAGGCTTCTTGGGAACAAAGGATTCCACGGTGATTATCCCATCCATCATCCCACTCACTAATTCCCCGCCCATGATGCCCTCCTATTTCCATACAATCTCCAGAGACACCGTTCGGAGCTGCATGTGGACATCCTTGCTTCCAAACGGGTGGAGCTTGCATTCTACCTGCTGCTCCACAACTACAAGCTCCACCCAATTCCCCTCCCACTTCTACACCCCTAAGAAGATGACCAACAGGGTAGACATCAGAATTGGGAAACTGTTGCCTCGGCGTGGGTTGCAGTTGCTCCATTGGCGTCTTCGGGTACAAACCTTGCCATTGGTGCGGGATCACCTTGGGTATGCCATGGAGATCGCAAACGTTGTGCTGTGGTGGTATGAGTCCCGCTGCATTCGATTTTGTTGATGTGCTTGGCTGACAGATTTCTTCTAAGGATAGGTCTTTCATCGGTCGCTTCCACAAATCAGGATGATCTTCTAGTGTGGGAGCAGTCATCACACCTAAAGAGTTAGAGAAAGCAAGAATGATTATGCAGTGTAAATGGGTACCTGCGAAGAGGGTAGAAATTCTCGAAGTGAATGATCAAACTGTGTGCCCATTTGGCTACTGGTGCTGCATACTCCAAAGGAGTTGCTGTTTCATGACGGCACAATGAACAGGGTAGTAATAAGGATAGGCCTTTGGTACAATAAGTTAACAGTCCATTATTGTAAGTATAATGTGGGTAATTGAAATAAATACTAAACAATATAATACTAACATACTAAACTAAACATGATTGTAAAGTGTCTATGGAAAACATATGTATCATTATCACAAACATCTTCTACTAAAACAAAATCTTAATGTGTGTGTAATTCTTGAATATGGCGATTTCTTAGAGCACGTGGTCTTTAGAATGCCGATGTTCTATATACTTTTATCATGTCCCCCGTTATTTCTTCTGTTATTCTGCAACTCTTCCAGTTCCATGTCGTGAATATTTGCCATCAACCCAGCTCGCTCTCGTTTCTTCCATGAACGGATGCAGTAGGCAGTGGCCGCCAGTAATCCAAGGAAGGCCACTGGGCCCGCAATGACGGCCACGCGCCAGGTGGCACTAGGCCTATCCATCTCGTGCTGTCCGACCGACTGGAGGAATGGTTGGGTTGTTTGGGTCTGTGGTGGGGGTAGGCCTACTGACGACGTTCTTGTGACGACGTTCTTGTCTTTGTTTGCCAGGAGGCTAGTTGCTGGACGTTGCGTCGTGGTCACTGAAAATTAATGTTTAAAAATATTGTTAAATGACAAGGAATACAGGTACATAATGTTTTTGAGAACCCGCGAACTGTTTCATACACTCATTGCTTTTGGGAATATCCTCCACACTCTCAAAACTCCCTGCTGGTTAGAATTGACCCGGATATACGGGTACCCAGGGCCTGACTCATATCCGGGTCAGACTGACCCAGAAAGTGGTTGAAAATGGGATTTTTTTTACTCGGATTCAGTGTCATTTTGACACAGATTCCGATCCGGGTTGTATACTGACACAGAATTGGGCCAGGTCACACGGGACCGTGATCCGGGTCGATTTCTGACCCGTAAGTTTGAGTGAAGTTTTCAGTAACACACAATCCAACCAAGTGAACAAAAACCTTCATCAAATTAAGTGGTTCCGTTTAAGTGAAAACAATGCAAACCTTATTTTGTCGGAGATTTGTGCATGTTCATTTTAAAAATGTGTTAAACTCGATTGAGACAAAATCCCAATGAGCAGCTGTGATTCATGGGGTCATCTTCTCGATTATGATACCCCTTACAAAGATTCTGCCTTTTTGATCTGTAGAACGCGCAACATGGTAGGCTATGTTTTATTTTTGCTGGAAAGCCGCACGAACGATGCGCGGTATACCCGATATACTATACCCATAGCAACCAATATAGACCTATAGCAACCAATGTATCATACCCGTAGCAACATCAGCTTCTTGGTACCTAGACGTCTAGGCATATGGTGTGTTATCAAACAAGTACAATTTGGTGCTCAATAATGTCTGATATGGGGGCAGAGGGTGACCCCTAATGTTCCACAATGTTTCTCTTGTACGGAAGTACCCCCCCCCCCCCTAAATCCTCTAACGAAGTTCGGAAGCTCGAATGCGCGCGAGACTTGCACATTCTATAGAGGGGGTGGTACCACCATGACCATTCTGGGACTGCGTTCTCGCAGAGTGGTTTGGTACACTGTCGTATACATTCATGACATTCCACAATGTCAGACTTACCTGCTGGTATAATGAAATCTTGATATCCACTTTGACGACAGTTGTTTTTGCCGCACACGTCTGGTTGGGTGGGTTTTACGATTATCTTTGGAAACAAACAAATTAAATAAGACGCAGATCTGCCATGACTGCCACGGCATTCACTAATTAGGGATTTATGCAAATACTTTCACCATCGTATGACCATGCGTGGAGGTCTATGAATAAACATAAACATGCTTAAGAAAAAGGCAGACTGAGAAGATAGGGCAACCGCCCAGCTCCGGGTTACGAGGCGATTACCTCAGCTAGCATGCCACATGTTATTATTTTTTATAGGAAAATTACAAACAAGGGTGG
The DNA here is from genome assembly GCA_037783415.1 of Leptasterias polaris. Classification (NCBI taxonomy): domain Eukaryota; kingdom Metazoa; phylum Echinodermata; class Asteroidea; order Forcipulatida; family Asteriidae; genus Leptasterias; species Leptasterias polaris. Next base: position 1,744,356 of record JAZGTN010000098.1, read on the forward strand.
AAATGTGTAAAAACTGCTGTGTGCTTTTGATCATATTCATAGGCTTCAAAATGTTATAGCCACGTCAAACGAGGCAATTTACATTCAACAGTTTTAGGGCAAACTTCTATAAAACATAATAAATAAGCCAATTTGAATGTTTTTAAATTCCCGCCATGGATCGTAGAAGCAGCATGCTAGGTCCTTTGACACAACACTTATTGGTGGGTGGTGCAAAAAAAACCTTCAGGCATTGCATTTGGTTGCCTCTAAGTTGCATGTACAAACATTGCACGCCACGGCTATTACAATATTGGTTACCTTCAAACTATACGTTCCTTCTTTCAGGCCAGAAAACTCCGTCTCGCCAATGAGCAACCCATCCGTATTATTCCGTGCATTACCACCATTTGGATCCTGTATTGTGTATACCATTAACAAGAAGCGCATGAAAACTCAGAAACTGGACTTTATGGACCTATATTTCTGATGGAAGCTTTATCAATTTTCACTTATTTTTGTCTCCCCTACAAATTATAGCTCTTTACGAAATCACGGCTTATGGCTTTGTGGCCTTGCTTATGGGCACTGTTTGAACTAAACGAAGCTCAAGCCGGTGCCAGACAGAGTCTAGGTTTCGAAAAGTGCTAGTATGGGTGCGTCCGAATCTAACGACTTCGGCTACGGCTGTTATGATAACACCGAGGAGGACTTTGTGGTTATAGCCACCGCATAAACCATTATTTCGGAAACATAATGTTCTAAACATTTCCTGGTCAGATTGACCTGGATCACGTGGGGCCTGACTCATTTCTGGGTCAGGACCCGATATCTGTGTCAAAATTATCCAGACTTTGAGTGAAATCTCATTTTGTTATTAGCAACATTCTGCGGAGGCTGACCCGGGAGTTTGAATCGGAAGTTTTAGAGTGCAGTCTAACCCGAATTGAGTCCGGGATAGCAAAATAGTCAGGCTCCATTTTGGTATAATGGGAATCTACATGAACTTTTTAAATGTTACATAAGAGTGCACGACAGAAATGATGTCATTATGATTATAATGCATAACGTCAGTAAAGTATTTCGCCAGTTTTGTAAACCAACATATATAACATTATTAGGGTATTTCTAATGTAATCCACGCAATCAGGCACTGGATTCAAACCAGTGTCCATTCAACCCGAATGCCAATGAAAACGAAAGAACAGTAGCAGGCCTACACTGATGTTAGATATTACAATGGTATTGAAATAGGACCGAAACAAAGGTAAATCAGCACTGGATATGGGCCACCATAAAACGCGTTTTGTTATTGTAGGACAAATGGAAGTAAGGACGTGGTTTTGATCACGGAGCTGAATTCCAAGGGCAACTGCAGTACGTCAGTCAACAAATTAAAACTAATGCTGTGTCTATAAAAATTGAAATTGGCTAATGGACTATACGCTGGATATGCGTATTCTTAAACGCGTAGCTGCAGCCGACAGCTGTAGCCAAAGTCACTTGATTTGGACGCGGCTTGTGATTGGTATCGTTTAAACCGGAATTGTGAGTACGTCATTGTTGATGTTGGCAATGACGACCTTGCTCCTACACAACCAACAAGTGAAAGTTCTAGCTAAATTGTTTATTTGTTTTGGGATTTTTTCAATATGATATGAAATACACTGTGATTATTAACTTTGTCAGAATTTTTCATTACAAACGTGAAATTTATCTTTTAGTCAGTATTGAACTTGAATGTTTTTGGTGCGCAACGGGGGAAAAACACACTTTTTATTTGGAATGTAAACTTTGACGAAGTAAACACAGTTTAAATTGAATTGTATTGAAAAATGAATACCCACATAGAACACGTCATGTACATTATAATATACAGTCTCAAGATTAGTTCGGTTGATTTTCACACGGTATCGGTCAATGTTTAGGCTTGGATCAGCCATGTCAAACATGACTCGTACGCTGTTGCCGAAGACTGTGGTGTTAATATTCGTTGGTAACCATTGTCCCGTCGAAACGGTAATGGAACGCCTTGACGGGGAGGCTAAGGTTGCAAAAAGACAATAAGGTGAAATGTTACAATTAAATTTAAACGAAAAATAAAACCATTTATAGGAAAGCCTTTACTGCACTTTGTGGATGAGTTAAGAGTGAGTCAAAAGCGGCCAGAAGAAAAAACATAGAAAAGGTAAACAAAATAATAGATTCAACAGCAACAGTAAGGAGCACATTGCCTTCAAACTCTCATAATTTTGCAATTTGAAATGACTCCTCATCCTTTTTAAGACTGAGTCAATAATGCACAAAAATACCTACAGTGTGTTGTAATTAATGGGAAGGCCTAGGCCCTAGTATTTAAAAAAGCAAAAACATTAATTTTCCTCTTTAAATACAACCAGCGGAACGTAGGCCTATATGTAGGCCTATACATAATATACATAATGACAAAATAGCGGGTGTTCTGTCAAGAAGAAATTACACAAAAGTACACAATTCAAGGGTGAATCGGTATAGCCTATCATGTAATACATCTTTCCAACCATAGGCTATTCATTTCAAAACAGACGCTTTTTATTTGTCTGCTGAAGCACCCAATCCGAAGACAGGATACCAATATTTAACAACATGCAACAACGCAACTTCCACAAAACGGCAGCAACGGCATCATCAATAACAGGAGATTTTGATTTCTTTACGATAAATAAATAAAAGCGCAATCAATATATTTTGGGGAAATTCAAGAAATAATTTATTTACCATAGATGTAAGTTTGAGCGGAAGAAATGTGACCACACTGCAGCAACGAGATCTGTAACAAACAAACACCCCAAACAAACAAATAAACATAGAAGTTGGACCAACAAACCGTTACCCTTGCATTTATGTAATAATTTAATTTTTTTCAAAATTACATCGAGGAGTCTATAAAGAATATTTAAATTGTTATCAGTATATGCCTTTAAAATGTAGAAATTATTAAAATCAAAGAAAACGCCTGAACGTGCACACGTGGGACCAGACCAAAATAGGGATACAAACCAATGTACGAAGATCTAACCATTCCCCCCTAAATCTTCCATCTAACTCTTAGATTGCGCACAAAAGACTCCACTATTTTGTTCCGCTTCTTGAAATAGTATTTCTATTTAGAATGCTGTAATTGAAAAATCATGTTTTGGCTTTTGTTCCCATGCTGGTTTCGCTACTAATGTCTGTATAGCATAAAGCTATGGCATATCCGCATGTTCCCACGGCAATTGGTTACAGTTTTAACTTCCCTTTTGAAACTGAAGTTTGTAAGATTCTCGAAATTTCAATTCGACAACTTCCAAGAATGTAATCAACTGTACGGCGACTGCAATGCTATAAGCATACTGTCAACTTTATTATGGTGTTCCGGACGGTACAATGTGAATTATACATTAAATAATTTCTTTATTCAACAACCGCCAGTAATTCACTTTGTTTTAGAAACATATAAAAGCACTTCAGGTTGCTGCTGTTGTTGCTGCTGTTGCTGATGCTGTTGTTGTTGTTGTTGTTGTTGTTTTTGTTGCTGCTGTTGTTGTTGTTCGCTTTGTTGTTGTTGTTGTTGTTGTTGTTGTTCGCTTTGTTGTTGTTGTTGTTCGCTTTGTTGTTGTTGTTCGCTTTGTTGTTTGTTGTTTTCGTTTAATTGTTTTGTTTTTTACATTCATGCGTTGTTTCTATGATTATTCCTGTATGTGTGTTTGACGTCTTCCAAAGAAAAGAAAAAAATCTAAAACATACCTTTCCGTTTTTGTTACAGAACTGTTTTGTTTTTGACCTTTTTAAAAATATTATTATTATTTAACTTTAATTTATATCTTAAACGTATATATTTTTTTCTATAAAATCGTAAGTTGCGGACAGGATGTTGTTTCAACTAATTTAATTATTTTAACAGAAAATTATCGTCGATAGTTTGATAACAAAATGTTGGGTACAACCATGGAGGAAGGAAAAGACAACTATAGAATGCAAGTACACTTTGAAGCTCTATCTGCGCCTCCGCGGAGGCGCAGATAGAGCTCCGAGTGTACCTGTATTCTATAGTTACTCCGACTTGTATTTGATATTTTCTTCTTGAAGAAAATATCAAATACAAGTCTTTTAAAAGGGGTGAATTTTGACCGTAAAAATTTACCGTGGTTGTACAATTTTGAGAGCACTACGGTGTAGATTTCATGCATTGCTTACCACTTCGGTGTTTTAAAGGTAACAAATATATAGGCCTATCTGTGTGCCCACAACTTATGCGTATCACCTCATCGAGAGGGCTTGTGTACTACAAATGGACACATTTCTTCCAAAGTTTCACGAGTTCACAAATTGCAAAAGTATTATCAAGGGTAAGCCTATAAACTTTAGTTCAACCGCCCCTCTCAGTATGGTCCCCTCCCTCACTGATGGCTCACTGGAGGAAATCGGAACCGTCGACAAGGGGCCCCTTCAATGGCAGGGGCCGTTGGGGTGGCGGGTTGGTAGGCCCTATACCCTATAACAATTTTACAAAGTTAATGATCGTCCTCGTGGATAAACCTATGGTAAACGACTAACTATCAAACATGTAAAAACTATATACTTGCCCCCGCCATCACAACAACTAGTTGCAACATGTGACTCGCTGGTGACCGTCTGTAACCCACACTGCTAGTCATGTCCACGAAGATATGTTGCTCCCAACTAGGCCTAACAGTTATAATAGAAGGGGAGTTTCTGTGTTATCAATCCACCGCATTTGTTTTATACTATCATTTCCTTGTGTATCTCCGGCAAATGTGGCAAAAGTGATAATAACTCTTTTTATCGACTAACGATAAAATGCTTTAGGCCTATACACAGGGCGAACTTTTATGTGTTCTACCCGCAAGCTATGTATGCTGCCTAGTGCGGATACAATTGTACAAGCTTAAGGGGTATTCACCGTGCGGCAATGCCGTGCATACGTGCGTTAATGTTGGGCAACTTAGGTAATTATGTTTTTGTGGGGAAATTGTTTACGTTGCTTTGTTTTACAGTCCTCTTTATGCAAAAATGTTGTGGTTTACAGCTAGCCAATGGGGTGTGTGGTGTGACAACATTTAGCCAATGGGGTGTGTGGTGTGACAACATTTAGCCAATGGATGGTATCCTTGCGTTGTTGGGGACGCTACCATGAGCGTGGGTATAGCATGCAGTCCTGATTCAAGGTCACTTTGTCACTGCCTTTCAACATGAACGGGCACTTTTAATTTTCTGACATATAATTTTATTTAATTCCCACCACTCCCACCCTACTGTTTTGCCAGTGAACTAATTATATTCGCCAATGAGGTATGGCGTGTTTACGGGATTCACACAGTTTTTTTAGTTTTGGGGTTATAGTTGCAAGTAAATGTACTTTGCTCCAACTAGTTATTCAACTTTGAACACCTCTCTGTTCAATAAGCTTACACACCCTTTTATATTAAGATCATATATTGATATATTGTAACAATAAGTTGTGTTAGCGCTCTGATGTACCACAGGGGCTAATTCCGACCGCATGTGCCAAGGTGGAACTTCACAACTTAATTGATTGAGGGTTAAATAAAATTGTATAATTTTCAGGTATGATTATTTTGAAGAATTGTTTCATTGCATTCCGCCTGTGTACCCACGTGGTTTGATTCAGGTGTGTACACAGATAAATGTTTGGCCAGGTGCCAATTAAATAATTTGGGCGTGGTGCCCAAGAATGGTTGGTGTACCCAATGTTAAAAGATGCCAGTTGGGCCATTTTAAAAGATGCCAGGTGTGCCAAAAGTTGTGGTTTAATTATTATGGGCGTGGTGCCCATTATTGGTTGTGTCACATGTACCATTAAAAGATGCCAGGTGAGCCAATTAAAAGAAGCCAGGTGCGCCAATTTGTGGTTTGGCACTTGTTTGCCAATGAATTACTTTGGGCGTGGTGCCCAGTAATGGTTGTGGTCACGTGTACAAATAAAAGAAGCCATGTGGGCCAAATTTGATGGGTGGGTTGTACGCCCAACAATGGTGGGGGTCAGGTGTATCCCAAGCTCTTTTTAAGTGTGGGAATGGATTGCCAATACGTTTTTCGGCATCCTCCACAATTTTTTGTTTGGCAATAAAAAACAGTTTTCAGAGGCTGTGACAATCAATCAAATTATAAGTTGTCTGCTTGTTTTATTCGAATCTGTGTATAACTCAAAGTTGATATAGCTACACACAATGGTGTGGTCTTCGCAGCAAAACTTAAACTAGTTTGTATGGTGGCCCTGAAGGGACATCGCATATCGCATACGTGTGCGCACACGTATGCAATGTCGTGAAACAATTCGCGAATATGTGCGCACACGTATGCAATGTCGTGAAACAATTCGCGAATATGTGCGCACACGTATGCAATGTCGTGAAACAATTCGCGAATATGTGCGCACACGTATGCAATGTCGTGAAACAAATCGCGAATATGTGCGCACACGTATGCAATGTCGTGAAACAAATCGCGAATATGTGCGCACACGTATGCAATGTCGTGAAACAAATCGCGAATGTGTGCGCACACGTATGCAATGTCGTGAAACAAATCGCGAATGTGTGCGCACACGAGTGCGAATATATTTGCAATGTCGTGAACGTTTATTGCATACCAAGTTGCATACCTTTGGGATGATGTCATAGTTGCAGACAATTTGTTAGAGACCTAGGGAGTACGTGGCGCTACAGTCAGGCTCCTGTAAGCATGGCTAAAAGAAATACGCCACCCGCCTCGCTTGCCTCACAACAATGACTACCGCTGCAATGACTACCGCTAATCTCACTGTAGGCAAGAAACCCCCCAGATCATTAGACATTTTATTCAAAGGTATGCAACTTGGTATGCAATAAACGTTCACGACATTGCAAATATATTTGCAGACGTGTGCGCACATATTCGCGAATTGTTTCACGACATTGCATACCGTGTGCGCACACATTCGCGATTTGTTTCACGACATTGCATACGTGTGCGCACACATTCGCGATTTGTTTCACGACATTGCGTACGTGTGCGCACATATTCGCGAATTGTTTCACGACATTGCATACGTGTGCGCACATATTCGCGAATTGTTTCACGACATTGCATACGTGTGCGCACACGTATGCGATATGCGATGTCCCTTCAGGGCCACCATAAGTTTGCATTGTTTTTGCACAGCCTTATATATAACCGTATGCGTGTTGTTTCATAGATTGTTTATTTACATTTCATCAACATTCTTTCGTACCCTGAAAATGTAAGTAGCCGGCTCATGGCCGTAGAACTTTGGAAAGAATAACAGGTCAGAGTCTATTGGTTTAAGAAAACAAAAATTACCAAAACGGAATTAGATGGTTTTTCTTCACCCACATTGTTCGCATAATGATGCACTCACTGAAATCAAGAAGTCGATGAAAGTCTATTGTCGGTTTCTTTTCAGCGTGGATTTGTTGGTGCCACGTTGAAAAGGTAAAAAGGGTTTCCAAATAGTCAGCTGACAACATTGTCCTTATTTTCCAGCAATATTGTGCCTGCCTTGTAAATCCCTGTTGTAGTAGGAACATTTACCATGTGAAATAGGCTTGAATTTTGACAAGGGTAAACATTGAACAGACCTAACTGATTAATGGCAATTTCCCTCATCAATTTTGAGAGAGCGGTTGATGAGAAAGCCTTGGTATAATAAATGCAATCTATCGGGGATAATAATATCTGTTTCGACGCTAGTAAGGTCTTTTGGTGGCCCTAGTTAATTGGGGGTGGGGCGGGGGGTGGAGAACAAGGAGTATTTCCAATTTACATCAACCACAAACATTGAGTGCCTTTATAAGCCAATTGTTATAGGTTAATATATTAAAAGTGTTAACATTTCAATTTTGTGTAAGGCATTTTGGATTTATTGCATCTGTCAAGGAACTTCCATGCCAAACGGGACACTGAAACATGTAAACTATCCCACACGTTGTTGTTGTTCTGTTGTGTAGGCTATGGATGTCTATCCGTTGAAATTGGGGACTTTATACAAAAGGTATCCAGGTGTTTTGACATAGCGAGGACGTCCTCAATTTGCTTTCGTGAACAAACCCAATGGAACGTCGCAAAAAAAAAAAATGCACAAGTCCAAAACAATGGGAAACTTCAAAGAGAATTCCTCGATTTACGGGGTAGGCCTAAATAATACTAAACATAGGCCCCTAGACACTTTAAACCCACATTCCTACGATATGGTGTATATATACCTACTTAAAATTTACTTCAAGTAATAGTTAGAGTTGTTGTTGTTGTTTATTGCTGTTGTTGTTGTTGTTGTTGTTTGTTTGTCATTTTTTTTCTCTCTCTTTTTTTTCCTTCTGTTTTACCAAGCCAGCTACAAAATGGAACGGCCATATCAACAATGTTTCAGTCACTTCACTGTTCAGCCTCCTCAAGGTGGATTTTTTAACCTTCTTGTTCTATTCGGAATACAATTTGATTTGAAAACTAACGCTTTTTTTAAAACCATAAAAATAATGATCGAAAGCCTATTCTTATCACTGATGTGTAACTTTAAACCAATCACTTATTGTTTATTCTAGGGGCGTGTTTTTTTCTGAACAGCGCCCTCTTCTCTCCTCAAAATAGCAACATACGGAAGAAAACACCAAACGTACACACACGCACGAGTCGTCGTCTGTAGTGTCGTCCGTAACACAAACTTTGAGCTGGGTGTTCTCTTACCACCGTTTCTCAGAGCAGAGTACACTTGAATGAAACAAAATTGTTTTGATTGTAAACGAGGAAGGGATAGCATAACTATGACCGGATGGTAAACGTGCAGCCATGGGTAGTAAAGAGGTAAGCAAAGCATCATTTTCTTTGGTGCAATGACTGTTTTCAGTTTCACAACGCAACCTACTAACTACTTTACACATGTCCCCGGCCGGCTGTGCCGTGTCCTACCTTCCGTGGTTACAGTATCGTAGGACGCCCTGGGCCCCTGTATTCAGGGCGCCCCTGAAATCGAGGCAAATCTTTTACCTCTCTGTGCGCGATGTAAACAGTCCCTAGATACAATTTTTGTGGTTTGACTTGCCAAGCAAAGAGTCTCCTCTCATTTTGACCAAAACTTAGAAACATGTAAGGCTCCACTGGTTAGTTGCACTTGTAAATGCAAAAAGTTGTGGTATTTAGGCATTTCTGCAAGGTACAAAAATATGTCATACTGTCGGGGCCATAAAAAAAAAATTCCCCACCGAAAAAGTTTCATCAAACACTTTTTCAATTCACAATTCACGATGATCAAATCATGTGACTGAACATTCTGCTGAGCATTCTGGGGAAAAAAATACAGAGGCTTAAAGAAGCCACGTGCCTTATATCATTTTCTAATAGTCTGGATAATTTTTTTTTTTTAACACTCTATCATTTTTGTTATTAATATTAAAATTTAAACATCAGCTTTGTGATTCGATTATCACTGTTTATTTATATGCTTTATTTTAAATGTTAAGAAACATAAAAAGACACAAAACTAAATAAAAATAAGATTTCAAAGCCAAGAATTATTTACTTTTTTTTTTTTTTTTTAAGTTTGTGAAAAATACCATGGTTATTTTTAGAACTAAATAAAAAATATGTTGAATAAAATGAAGAAAACTGCTGGCTATAGAGTCATACACTAAGTCTCACAGAACACTTGTAGTCACTGCAGATGTTTCTTCCACGTATGGCTTCACCCGGACACCATACTTTCTTGTTTGCATCGAAAACAGGTCAAACTCAAAACAAATGGGACGCTATTGAAGTCATCGAAGATCGGTGCGTGGTGTGAAAGTTTCAATGTCCATCACGTTTTAATATATGTTTGCATATTTCTTATAAACAAAGGAAGGTAATTAGGGCATCAGTTGATTATGGAATATTTTTATTTTTTTTCAATTCAAAGAAAAAGGCATACTACATCGAAAACCGGACAGGGGAGGATACACACACACAGTGACGAGCTGTCCATGGAAGGGGAAGGAAGGGCAAGGGGGGAGGGAGGGTCCGTTCAAACTCTGCTTACTGTTTATGAAGCCTTCGTTGAATTGAGCATTTTCATATAAAAAAAACATTCGTGACAGTCATGGATGTTGTGATATTTGCGTCAATTTTATTTAAATGGAGTAATTGTTTGTCTTTATTTATATCTTGTGACATGAATGATGAAGTGTCAGATCCTGGTGAAACTATTACCATGGAGGTAGGCCTAAAATTAGTCTTAGAAAAGGAGTGGCTGAAAGATGGACAATTGTTCCACATTTACTAGAAACAGAAAACTTGATTGTATTTGTGTATGTTATTCCCATTTAAAGACGAAGTTCAGGATTTCAATCTGAAACAGAAAGCGCACTGATTTACACCAGAGCTAATCCTCAACAGAAGTGTTTCTTTCTGAAAAGCTGTAAATAGTTAAGGGAAAAAAGAAAAAAAAGAAACCCCAAATATTACCATTGCTGATTTTGATTGCCGCTACTGAAGTAAGCAAGATATAAACTTGAATAGAAATCCCTGACAAAACAAACGATTTTCCATTGTTTTAACTTTTAAAACGTGAGAGCCAAACTTTGCAGAAAATCTTCACAGGTTGGCTGGATGTATTGTGTCTTTGTTGAAAATACATGTAGAGTGGATGAATGAATGGACAAACTGATTCTGGTCTTTAAAAACAATAGTTAATGCTTTATTTTCCCTTTTAAAAAAATAGTTTAAAACAAATGTAATATTGACTTAAGGTTAAAAAAATTTCACTGGAAATCGCTTTGTTTAATCTATAGTTTCAGTCAAGACTATTTCTATGAACAATCATTGAGGATAGTATTTGAAGTGGTGACTTTCAGAAGAATTTTTCCCAACATTACAGAAAGGTTGCTGTTATCGGAACTGCGCCTCTCCTTTAGTAGTACACAGACTTCTCAAAAGTAAGGATTGTCAGACAATGTAAGGTAAAAAGTGGCCTTTTCACAAGTGAAGAAATGCTTTTTATGTGCCAGTCAAAATCAGCCTACATGGGTCCTTGAATCTGATTGCTTTCAAACTAATCTTATTGGCCAGGGCTACTAATCTTAAAAAAATGATTGTCCCAGATTCTGTGCAGTAGGCCCCCTATAATGTTTGAAGCTGAGCAACTGTATAGTGGATTCTTCTTCTTCCTATACAACTTACAAGTACAGTCCTCACATGGGATGTGAGTAATATCGTACTATGAAGTGCAAAAGTGAGCAGGCCGCGGGAACGGGTTTTCTTCAGTTCAAGACAACTCTATAATTTTGTAGTCTAACTGAAATGAAGAAATCCTCAATTTATTTGTTTCCTCCATTCTACCAAGTAGGTCATCTGTCAATCTTCCCCCAAAAGAATCAATAGACCTTATGCATTGACGTCACCAAGCCGCCATCGTAGAGGTAAACTGATGACGAAACAATGGAAACGCGCTGATTTGTACGCGCGGCGCACAGGACTGGCCAATGAGCATCTTCCTTTTGACCTCTAGGTGAGGGCGCCCTACTCAAATGACGTCATATGCATAAGGTCTATTATACTCAGACTTCGTGATGAACTACATCATCTGCAAGGGATGTCAAACTCCAACAAAGATTTTAGATTGTGGCGTTCATAATTCAGTTTATAATACTACATGTAGGTCATCGGTCAAACTTCCCCCAATAATTTAAAAAGTATAGCGGATTGGTGATTGACAGTTTGTTAAATTTCAAATAGGCTACTCCGCTAAAATCAACACCTGTAAAGTCGGTGTTCAAAGACACAACTATTTTAAAGACTACGTAAGTTCTTGCAATTTGAGTTTGACTGAGGAACCTTTGAACTCCCATATATTCGTGTCTAATCTCACACTGTCATCAATAAACCATTCCTGATGCATTATTTCCACCAGGCACTGATAGTGTCTATGGTAGCCATTCATGGGTCAGATTCCATTGTGAATGAGTGACATCATATTGATCTGCTTATAGTAGGTTGTATGGCTGTGCCCTGGAGTCCATTGGGCAAGGCATAACCTTGATGAGTTTGTACTGCAACCATGAAGGGAGGAAAGATTTTTCTCTTCCTGTATGAGCCTGTATCACACTCCTCTAGGATATAATAAGGATGAGCTTCTAAGGCCTATCATGTACCATCAATTGACATGATTGAGGTACAAAGTTTGCCTCTTGATTGAACCCATGAAGTGTGTGGGGGGGGGGGACTGTACCCATAACTAAAATGTACCATACCATAGGGGTGTACCTATGGTGGCCCTGAAGGGACATCGCATATCGCATACGTGTGCGCACACGTATGTAATGTTGTGAAACAAATCGCGAATATGTGCGCACAGGTATGCAATGTCGTGAAACAATTCGCGAATGTGTGCGCACACGTATGCAATGTCGTGAAACAAATCGCGAATGTGTGCGCACACGAGTGCGAATATATTTGCGATGTCGTAAACGTTTATTGCATACCAAGTTGCATACCTTTGGGATGATGTCATAGTTGCAGACAATTTGTTAGTGACCTAGGGAGTACGTGGCGCTACAGTCAGGCTCCTGTAAGCATGGCTATACAATAATGTGTACCCAGGAACTTGGCACCAGGCCAAGTTTCGCCAACATGTACTACAGCATAAGCTATCTACCTACAGCCTACTAATAAGTACTTGTGCTATTACAATCAAGGTCGAAGAGTACGCACGCGCGAGGGTATTTTACGGTCAAACACGCCCATTTTATGTTAATAGCCCACGTTCATCCTGGGAAAAAAAGAAATACGCCACCCGCCTCGCTTGCCTCACAACAATGACTACCGCTGCAATGACTACCGCTAATCTCACTGTAGGCAAGAAACCCCCCAGATCATTAGACATTTTATTCAAAGGTATGCAACTTGGTATGCAATAAACGTTCACGACATCGCAAATATATTCGCAGACGTGTGCGCACATATTCGCGAATTGTTTCACGACATTGCATACCGTGTGCGCACACATTCGCGATTTGTTTCACGACATTGCATACGTGTGCGCACACATTCGCGATTTGTTTCACGACATTGCGTACGTGTGCGCACATATTCGCGAATTGTTTCACGACATTGCATACGTGTGCGCATATATTCGCGAATTGTTTCACGACATTGCATACGTATGCGCACACGTTTGCGATATGCGATGTCCCTTCAGGGCCACCATATGTACCCCCACTAAATAACCTGCTGTAGTGTAGCATACAGTGCAAATTGCTAAATATTCAATTCCCAAATACTTTTAAAATACTTAGAAGTCTCACCGTCTCATAAACTTTCACCTCTGATTTGGAGGGGGTGTTAAATCATAAATGTGTACAAATTTAATGAACTTTCTCTTTATGGTTCAAATTTAGCTCTTTTTAAATTTGTATTTTCTACATAAGTCTCGCTCTGTCTTTATTAATAGCTTTTATGTTCCCTAGCTGTGAAGTATCAGGCCTGCTGTAGTTCGATTACCTGCGGTTATGTCGCTTGTTTTGTTTTCTCTTTCTGTTTATATCTTGTGTTATCTTTAATATTTTGTTTTTACATTGGCCTATACGATCGGTTGAGATGTATGGGTTACCCTAGCTATAAAAATTAAAATAATACTTAAAATGTGAAATTGTACCGGTATCACAGGCAATAGATGAAGAATGTTATATCATTACAAAAATGAAGGTTACTAAATCTTGCCAAGCAATTTTTGGAAATTTCCTGATTATTTGTGTTTTAATGTTCAAAATAGCTATTTATGTAAAAACAAAATTGTGTGTACAATAAGTAAAAGACAGGGCCTATGGTACTGAGCTTATAACTTTGTAGGGTGTTAAAGGCACTGAACACGTTTTGTAATTGTCAAAGACCAGTATTCTCACTTGGTGTATCCCAACATATGCATAAAATAACAAGCCTGAGAAAATTTGGACTAAATTGGTCATTGAAGTTGCATAAAAATGATGAAAGAAAAAACACCCTTGTTGTACAAATTAGTGTGCTTTCAGATAGGAATAAAAGGCTTCTGGCCTGAAGTCTTTTATTATTTTAGTGAGAAATTACCTCTTTCTCAAAAACTACGTTACTTCAGAGGGAGTCGTTTCTCGCAATGTTTTATACTATCAACAGCTCTCCGTTGCTCGTTACCAAGTAAGTGTTTATGCTAATATATATTTTGAGTAATTACCAAACGTGTACAGTGCCTTTAAAGAAAAAAAAACGCACAAAGAATGATATTATTGCTTTTTGGGGATCAGGTTGGGCATCAGGTTGGCTCAGTTGTTTCTTTCCCTGCCTTTCACCTCTGTAGACCCCGGTTCGAATCCCACCTAAGACCAGAGCCTTGCATGTACACTTGGTTTTCAGTCACCACCTGGTCACGTGGGTTTTTCCATTTGGGGTTTTCCGCCTACATCTAAAACCGAACATTTCTTCTATTCATCCTGAATAAATAAATGTGACCATGAAGAAACATATTATTGGGATTGGGGAGGGATACAGTTTATAAATAAGAATAGAGTTTTCATTTCCAAAGGAAATATGGTTTATACTCTCATTTCGGTAAAGTCCTTTGTATGTATAAAAACAGAAATTGAAAGCACTGTTGTGAAATTAAAAATATATTTTAGAGAGGGTAATTAATCAATCATCAAGGTCGAATGCATCTATGTAGGCCTATATAAACTGAAGCTGCAGTTTTTACTTCACAAAAGAAATACGGTTACTCCCTGAAAAGCAACAAAGAATAGAGAGTGAAAGCACCGATTGTGATTTTAAATGATGGAAATATATTGTTTCAGTTTTTCAGTGCATCTTGTCCTTGAGTTCGGATGCTTGATTTTTAGTTCGGTTCAGCTCTTTGTTTTGTGTGGCAACTACAGATTGCAATTGGATATTATTGTTTGACTTTGTATGTATAGCTTGTTGGTCACAGGGATGTGACAAAGAGTCCTTCACTAGATTGTTTCACACACGCCTTTTGCCAAAACTTCCGCTAGCGGAAGAATCTGTCATAACAGGTCCAGATCTCTGACAAAATTTAGCAATGTTTGAGACTATTTTAAATTGTTCTCCTTTCACACAAAGTGTATTATTAATAAAATTTTGCAACATAATAAACTTAGCAATGGACCCATGCTAAATTTATCTCATGTGAAAAGGGCTTTTTAAAGACATGCACAAATTTCTCTTGAGGTTTTTGGAAGCCAAAGTGCTGATTGTCTGGGACCAATTGTCAAGGTCACGCCCTTGTATATTTACTGTGTAGTAAAACCAACAAACATTTCAGCAACTTTTAGAGACTGGCTCATAGTCATAAGAAATACAATGCATTTTTATTTGGTAACCGAGGCTCAAAATGCCAGCCAACTGAGGAACAAATTATGGGGATACAAAACACACACCAATCTGCAAAAATGCTAAAAGATTGACACTAATGTGTACCACAGAATGCAAAAAAAAAATTAAACATATCAAAAGAATTCGGTGACCCCTGTGACAATTTACATTTACGACACAATATTATGGCATTAAGGTGCCAGGTACACTGAAGCTCTTTGTGTACATTTGTGTTGGGGACAAACTAATGTGTTAAGGTCCACTATAATGTGGTTGAGAAACTGAAGTGTACATGTACAATATTGTCAAAGTGAAAATCTTGTGAGGCTTGCAGAGACACCATGGGCTGTTGTGGTTTAAAAGCTCAATGTTTCAATCAGTATGCTCTGACCGTCTTCAGGAGAATGAAAAGTGCAAATGTTTCTCAGTTTTGTTCAGTCAGTCTTCCTGCCATACAGATATTATTACTGCAGTAGCATGCCATGGTTGGTAGTGTCTTGTTTTGATGTTTCTGCTTGATGGCCCTTTGTGTTTGGGCTTAGTGGATTGCTTAATGAGCTGAAAAATGGCTACACCGCTTGACTGATCAAAGGAAACTACCAAATAACTGACCATTGGTACTTGAATTTGGAATAAATACTTTGATAATGCCAGAAAGGTATTAATGATCTAGTGTGTCAATCGGCAGGTTTATTTTTTCTGTTATTTTTTAGTTCTCTTTACTCAGAGCATGCCCAGAATTTGCCTAAACAGTTTTAAAATTGATTTCCACTACCGATTTATTCTTTGTTGCACCGCAGGCTGTGCATGAAAGAATAACCATGGCCGATTCCTAAACTCAAATAGCAACAGTGAGTGAATGATTGAAGCTTAGTCACTGATTTTCTGTGGGCACAAAACTCTCTTCAGAAAAGTCAGGGGGATTTTCCCACTGTCAGTCAAAGAGAGTTTTATTGTCAATGGGAGTATTTCATGGTGGTATTACAAAGGGGGTAACTAGTTTTATTTACTGCGTTACCAAGACCACAGTCTAGTGGTTAGTGAGATTGCTACAGGCAAATTTGGCTTACTTGCTTTGGTACATGTATTTGTTGTTTATTCAGTATTTTCCAATATAGTTCATGGTTCACCGTTTTTTCTTCATAGCATGGAAGAAGCATTAGTGTCGATCAAAACATACAGTAAATCATGTAATCAGAAATGTGTGTTTTAAACAAGTGTGGTACTCAGCAGAGAAAGCACTTTAACTTGTTATTTTTTTAAACATACATATAATAGAAATTAACAGAGTTTGTACTATGCGGGCATCAAAACATAATTGTACTCCCAAAAAGAGCCTATTCTTGGGGCAGATTAAATAGTTTTCATCCTTTGACATGCTAAAAGTAAAAAAAAAAGATCTATACACCATAACAGTGTTAGCAAAGATTTTAAAAACGTGTTTGTGGTGTTACCTTCTTAATAATCAGTTTATTGAAAGAAAAACAAGTCTTAGCGTCATTCCCTTTTACACAAGTGAGAATTTACAATCAATGTTATAGACTCGACACAGTCCATCATTTAGATAGTCCTGTGTGTTTGTATATTTTTCCCACCCTCTGTTGTCAGATTTCATTGCCATTACCGCTATATAAATGTTATTATTATTATTATTATTATTGTTATTATTATTACCATTTTGTTATATAAATTCCCTTTGAAATTAGAGAGTGTTTATTGATAATAGATGTTTTATAGCATATTGTGATTTGAAAGGTTTTTCACATTCTGTTGCAGATACTTTTGAGTCACTTCTAGCTGTACTTTTCTTTTCCTCTATCATCAGATTTCATGTGAACCCCATTGCCCTGGTTATTTTCTTTATAAATTCCCTTTGAACTCGAGTGTTTATTTGGGAATGGATTTTTATAGCATGTTGTGATATTTAAGGTTATTCTCATTCTGTTGCAGATTCTTTTGAATCTCCTCTATTGTCGGTTTCTTATTGTCCGTTTATTTCTTGAATTGTTGACAACTTGCAGTACATGTAATAGTATACAGTCCGCACTGGATCCAAGCTTTTGTAACCATTGATTTGAGGCTGGGAGTGTAATTGTTTGTAATGTAATGGAATATGTTTGAAAGTGTAGTCAACTTAAATACGGAGTCTTCTCAGGCACATTTTGTGTTCAGAAGCCTGATTGTAAAAGCTATTCTGCATGGATGCATGTACTATTTGTAGACATCTCAGGGTTAACCATGCCATTTGTAGTTCGTAGCAAGCCCCCTTTTTTAATATGAGTAGCAATGATCATGGAGGTAGTGCAATGATTAAGTTGGCTTTTATTTAATGATAATTGGTTCCTACATAGCTAGATCAAGGGGCTTCACAACACTCCCTGTTCATCGGACATACTGTTTAGACTATTCTTCGAACTTTCTCAACTTCCTTGGAAGCATATACCGAAGCTGCTTTAAATACACCGATCCATTAAGCCCCGCCCATTTCTCATTGACCAATCACAGCCGCGAAATCTGATCACCATTTGAGCCGTTTGGTGATCTTTGCTCTAATGGTGATCAGGTTTCGTGGCTGTGATTGGTCAACTCGTAAGGAGGCGGGGCTTAATGGATTGGTCTATTGGCGCCAAGGGATTAATCCAACACAATACTGTATCAGCCCTCTGGGGTTTCCATTTATACACCTGGGTTAAGAGAAGCAACTATGGCTAAGTGCCTTGCTTGAGGACACAACTGGGAATCGAACCCAAACTCCAATAAGTCAACCATTTTAACTTGATGAAAATAATCAGCAACCGAGGTTGAAGCACAGTCAGACAAAAAATAAAAGATTTATTGATTAACATGAATGTGTCCTACTCTTAGTAACATTTTCCTATGAGTTCACCAAGTGTATGGTATCACAACTATGCGCAGAACAACTCTGTGTAGATCTATATTCACCACATGATATCATATTACAGGCTGGTTTATTTCTTTTTATTCTGTATGGTCATGGCTTTTCTATCATTAAAAACCGTCGTGGATGATATTGAATGATCAGAGAGTAGAAAGGTTAATTGCAAATGTTCAGTATTGCACGTTATGTACCACAGGGTCTAAGCAACAAAAAATGAGGGCACATGATGGCAGAATGTGGCGGCTGAGTGTACAAGCCAGGGATTCATTGTTGACGGTTGCCAAAAATGCATAGCAACTGTAGCCATAGGTATACGTAGGGAGCGTTGATGATCAGATAATAACTCACTTGTTAATGTTGAATCATGTTTGCATAAGGGATATATAACAAGAGTACTGAGCAAACAGACATAGATGAACCCCAAGCCAAAAGATTAATAACAATCCAACTCCAGTGTGTTGATCCATCAATCTGATTTATCACAAGCAATGCATCCACAATACGAAGCCTGAAATAATAAATAAATGTGTACATATGTACGATTCCATTTAAAATTGTCTGGACTGAAGTCTAAATATTAAATGTACTTTGTCATTGGGTATACTGTGAATTAAGAATTAGGCCTACTATAAGCTCGTACTGGTTGATTTTGAAGGATTGAGTTTCTTTCCATCAGGGAGTGTGTTGGGATTTAAAAAATCAGTTTATTAACAAGGATCAGAAAGTAATGGCAGTCATTTTCCCAATCTTGGCTTCGTTTGCTCATTAGTCGTTGATGTGGATTGGTTTGTAATAATGTTAGCATTTCCCTTGGTCTTGTCTTAAAAATATAATTTCTTTATTTGGTCTCAAAGGTTTCAGCAAACACTTGTTACGAGATATGATTGTTTAAAAAAAAAATGGAAGTACTCATGAAAGTACGTCTGCTTGTTTAATCAGGGGGGGGGGGGTGATGATGAATAGAACAATATATAATACAATAACATTTGTAGAACTTTTGATAATAATATAGTAAGTATCTTTTCAATGTTACCCTGAATGATGATAATATAAAAACAACCAAATCATTTGATGACAAGTAAAAAACCAAAAGCCCCAAACATGTGTTTATATACTGGAAATACACCTTTTTAAAAAGCACAATTACTGAATCCCCTACTTTGGGAAAGGAACATACCGTTATGTTGGTGCAAAAAGTGCAACAACGCTGTATCTCCTAAAATAGTCTGCATTACATGCGAATTTGAAATTCTCAAAATGCTAAAATGCATGTAGCCCGGATGTACATGCAAAACAAATACACGCCGAGATACAACTTTTATGCACGGAGCATTTTCGTGGGAGAGATGACGTTTTTGCACTGACACAACGATACATGAATGTGTTCAAGAAATCGTTAGGGTGTTTGTGAAATGCAAGCACCAAGTACACCATGTATGGTGAAAATGTACTTTGATTTGTAACCAGAGAATTGGAAATGAATGAATACCCCCAAGCAATTTTTAGTTGTAGACTTCACACATTCTGAAGTACCTTCTTTTTCAATTACAGCAAACTATTTTGGATATTTTTGTTGAATCTATCACACTCTAGACCCAAGCCCTCAACCATCAAACTCTCGTTCATCACGCAAAAATACTCCAGGCAGACACTCATCCCCATAGTTTCTGTTTGCACAATTTCGTGAACGATGCAGCGCTTGTAAAATTGAAGTGCACACACAGATGGTCATTTGTACATGGATTAACAGGTACCATGTAATGATTGCATTTGATATGTTTCACTCATGACGGCTGCTTGAATTAAGTTTTTCAGACAAGGTGTCAAAAATTAACAGTTAAATAGTCTGAGGATTTTAATTGAATTCAAATGTCTAATGGTTCAATAATAATATGGTATCCTGTGGATTTTTTCCCCTAGAGGACCTAGAAAGCACTGAGTTGGTTTAGCAGAAAAACGAAAGCTAATATGGTATTAGCTTTTGCCCTACACAAATGTGTGATAAAACGCTGTATGCATTTTTGTATTGCTTTGCGCTGCCAGTAAAAAATAATTCATACACCTGGTTGTGAATAGAACCCTCAAATTGGTACAGGTACATTCGTACATTCGTACATTAGCAAAACTATATCAAGGGAAGTTTTCCAGCATGATCATCTTTATACCATGTAAGCAATGTGCAAATCTGTGAACATTTATATTTTCAATCTTACCAATGTTGTACACACTATAAAGGGGAAGTATTTTGTGTCATTATTTTTTTGAAAAGTATTTAATTTAATTCCCATCCCTCAAGTTTTCAATAAACACACCACACAACCAACCTGTGTGTGAATTGTATCAGTGGTCCCGTTGTGGTGAGTGCATGTATAAAAAAGCATTTGGCTTTCTGTCTGTGATTTTATGTTCGTATCATGATTATTTTGATTGCGGTATTGAAATTATAAGAAATGGTCTTTTGGTTTGAGGCCTTTTAATAATGATATTCTTGACCATTACAGTATTTTAGTTGAACATATATCTCTGGGAGATTGGTACATGTACTGGTACATGTATATATGAACTAAGTTAATGAGTGAGCTTTCAGACTGAATCTAATTAGTTTTTGTGGTTGATAACTACCACTACCAGTCCCATGTTTTGTCTTTGAACAAGAAGAAGGTTCAAATGGAATACAACCAATACACTGCCTGTTTTTTTATTGGCACACAGTGGAGCAACATTGTGTTGACTGATTGATTAATAAAACCAAGTAGTGTTAATAATTACCCCTATGCAATTTGACAGGGTTCTGATGTGTTAATTAGACTACCGTGTACCGATATAGTGTGCTGTAGTCAATCATTAATAGCGATACTAATTGGTGTTTAATTGCATAATTATACCAATTACATTGAGAATACATTAAGTCATCATGACTGTTATTTTTCCGTTGATCAGTTGCGCTTCTAAAGAAAATCTACCAGAGAATCAAATTGAATCTGAGAATTTGTGTACATTGCTAAGTGTACTTTGTTTCCTGCCCCAGTTGCATCTAAAAATATCATAATAATTCATCAAATAATCGTAGGATCTCGCTGGTGCAACTTGCTCCATAGTTAAATGCTTAAAAAGAAAATCCACCAACAAAATTACACCCCTTCAGAGAATTTGTAAATTCTTTGCCAGTGCAATTTTTCACCCTTCTTTTTATAGTCAGTGCCACTTTTTAAAAAATCCAGTTAAAAAAGAGAGAGTATTTTGAAGAATCTTGCCAGTGTTGATAAACACTAAAAACTCCCTCAATGGTCTCAGTCGGCTGGCTCATTTTAAATCCCACACTGTTGATGGTAACCTGTTAATTTCTTGTTTACTTGTATCAGGGTGTTCGTCACCAGATCTGCCAGCCCAATGAGTTTGAGATTCTGTACAGACCTGACTTCATATCTCACCTGCCGCCACTCAGTGCGCCTCAGGTAAATTATGCATTAATTACTCAATTCATCAATTAACTCATTTTAGACATCTTTGCCTATGAATTATGTTCTAGCCTTTCATAGTTGCCTTCTCGGCAGGGCTGGAATAGCATTTGTCTAAATGCTGTGGAGGCCATGCCATATGTACCCCCAGATCTTGGCCTTGGTGCCCTTTCAAAATATTCCCATAGCTTTCACAAGTTTACAATTGAAGTGCTCTTTTGCAAAATTAAAATGGCATTGCCCCTTCGAAAATGAAATTCCAGACCTGGCTTGAAATATGCCAGTTAAAACACCGGGGGATAGAACTTGAAATTCTCCCTGAGTGGATCCATCAGGAGACTTTTGACATGATAATAAGCATCCCACTCATTGGTCCATTTCTATTGTTCCCGTCACTGAGAACAATGGAAAATGACCAGTGAGTGTGATGCCTGCTATCATCTCAAATGTCTCCCATTGGCTAATAAAAAACAACTGCACCTGCACAAGTTTTTCATTTTGCAGTTCATCCATGGAAGACAAGGGCAACCACTGACCAAAGTTTTTCACCAAATGGAAGAAACCATTTTGAGATGTTGACCATTATTAAAGATTGTGATGAACAAAATTTGAAAAAAAGTAAAGGGCAAACCAAAACTTGTATAAACACAATTCATATGAACATCTTTCTGGTAAATCTTTCTGGTAATGAAATCAAAGGATCCTCAAAAGCGACTGGCACTGAGACCTGTAGGTCTGAAGATGCCTGTGTAGAGAAGCAAACATATGTAGGAAGCAAACCCTATATATGGTAGTGGGGGGGGGGGACCCACACAAAGGGGTAAGGACTTGAAACCAAATCCACACTATACAATGCTCCGGTCGGGTCTGAGGTGGGATTCAAACCAGGGTCCAGGAGGTGAAAGGCAGGGAAAGCAACCACTTATTTGCCAATCCGGTCCCCAAAATGATTCACAGAGCAGGACAGTCACATTATTACTCTGTTCATTAATTCAGATCAATTTGATGGAATGTCTTCAATCAACATTGTGGTAGGTTGAGAAATAGTTACCCTAACATGTACAGGCCTGCTGTAGGTCTTATTTGACAGTTCTTATCATGTACATGTAGGGCCCTATTTGATGTGCAAAAACCCAGTTTTGAGCTGGTCTTATGGTTTTTGTGAATGACTGTTTTTTATCTATAGTACCTTGATTTATTTAGGCCGACAAGTGTTTTTAATACATGCAAGACAAAAGTACATAAACATGGATCTCCAGAAAAACACCTAGTAATCGAAAAGTACACACAATAAACGTACATTGGACCTAATTTATTTTTTGAAATTAAAGCACAGTATTCAGCTCTTGTTATAAAGAGCACTGTTAAAAAGTGGTTCTGCTTACAAATTTCATTTCGGGTGTGCTTCTTTGTTTTGCTGTTCTCTTATAACAACATCTGTAAAGAGGTAAGTTGGCCAGTCCCAGTGACCTTGTTAGTGTCAAGATCTGTCAAAAATGTGAACAGGATTTTTCTTCAAACAACTGATAACCGAAAGTAAATACAATAAATATACACAACGAACCAAATAATTTAGGCTTTTACTTCATATTTCAATTGCAGTTTTCAAGATAAGGATAAGTTATCACTATATCTTGAGCTTTTGACCTTTGTGGTGTTTTTGTCTGTACAGACACTGATTTCCGGGTCATGAAACTTGTCTTTGCCTAAAATGTTGACTGTAATATTTTATGTTTTGTTATTTGTTTTAAAGGCACTGAACATGTTTGGTAATTATCAAAGACCAGTATTGTCACTCGGTGTATCCCAACATATGCATAAAATAACAAACCTGTGCAAATTTGAGCTGAATCGGTCATCGAAGTTGCAAGAAAATAAAGAAAGAAAAAACACCCTTGTTGCACAATTTTGTGTGCTTTCAGATGCTAATAAAAGGCTTCATGCATGAAGTCTTTTATTATTTTAGTGAGAAGTTACCTCTTTCTCAAAAACTACGTTACTTCAGAGCAGTGGTTTCTCACAATGTTTTATACTATCAACAGCTCTCCGTTGCTGGTTACCAAGTAAGTTTTTATGCTAATATATATTTTGAGTAATTACCAAACGTGTTCAGTGCCTTTAAGTGGTCTGGTTTTTTGCTTACTCTTTGAGAGATATGCAGGGATGAGAAATTTCAGACTTTTAGTTGAATTCCAACTTTTTAAAAGTCTGCCTGGAAACAAAAAAAGCTATTCTCTAAATAAAATAAGTGATGCTCTTTGATCTACTTCTCTAGCTCACAGGATACTGTTCCCAAAAGTTCATTGGAATCACTAACTTTAGGGGTTATCAAAAGGTGGAAATGCCAACATTTCAAACCTACCTCAAACATCTAGATCCAAGTTTCAGAGATTTTTGTCAGCATTCACTCTTACCCTTGAATATCAAACATCCTAATTTATGTGTTACACATCCAACAGCACAAGCTCCAATAACAGGAAGAATAGAAGATGGTGCCAAAAATGTTAAGCTTTAGAAGTTGGACAAAATTTAGCAATGCATCTCTAAAGATTCACCAATTGTAAAACCACAGTTGAAAATTAATTATGGAACTGGAATGGTTGCCAGCATGGATCAATGACAAATGCTCAGTTTGTTAGGAACCGACATTTGTACACATGTATTGTCCACTTGATGCAGAAAGTCATTTGAATGCACATAATTGAGGCTGGTTTTATGTGCATGAAGAATCACTCCAACATTAAGCCCAAGCATGGTCCAAGTATTCATTGTTATTCTGATTAATTGAAGCGTTTTGTTTAAAGACAGTTTGTAAATGTTATCAAAACAGTAAAAGGCCATAGGTTTTGGCTCAGTTTTTGTTTATGACCACTAGATATGATACATGTACATGTATGACATACATGTAGTAAGTTGGTAAATTTATATAAATCTAAAGGCTACACTGTGTCAGTAAAAAGGCTAAGGGTTGATAAAGGGGCTTACGTTAACATAAAATATAGAGATAAAAAATGGATTACAAAATTACTACAAGAAGATTTTAACACAGTGTGAAGAGATAGCTGATGATATTATTATATTACGTTTCAGACATGTGTTAAATTGTGACTGTGTATTGCAAGATTTTTCTTCGGACTTTAGACTCGGCAATGAAAAGCTCATGTGTGTTCAAAAGAAAACAGTGCATGTGGTGACAATTTATTTCCCTACTTGCTTTGCAGGCTGGGTAGTTTTTCTTTCAAAATTTATACTTGGGCTTTGAAATGATACCAGTTTGCAGCACTCATGATACAATAGCATTTAGACACACATTTTAGGAATTTTAATTCAAACAATTTTACGCATAATGAAATAAAAACAACGTTTTTGTAAAATAAACAAGTTTAAATGTGCGAATTAAATTAGCACTAAAAAAAACCTTCAAACACAAGTTAAAGCTTTTTACTCATTCATTCCTTCAAATTCAGAAAAGCCCTTTGGGAATATATTTTTATAAAAAACCCCAAAACAAACGCAAATCCCATTGAATTTTTCACTCAATCTCCACAAGACAAAAAAATGCTGTAAAATTGCTTTTGACAGACACAGAGACAAAGTACCACCAGCTGAGAGAGAATTGTAAAGCCAGGAAACCATCATTATGGCTGGAGGAGGAAGCTATAGGAGGAAGCGTTTACCCTGCGTCATGAGATGAAGTGTTGGAAGGGATGCAACTAATGCCTGTAGTGTGACATTACCCATCAATCATTCATTGTTATGGCTGCAGAGATGCTTTGTGATGGCTGGGCCCAGCTTCTTAAGTTGCATTGGTTTTATTTTTGTCACAAATTATGTTTGTTTTGTTTTAAAGGTGATATGCTGAGATGAACCCTCTGCAAAATGTCTGCAGATACGTCCTCACTATATATAATGTTTTATAAATAAAAAGTGGAATGCTGGGTTTGTTATTTGTATGAACATGTTGTGTAGAAGTGCAGCTATGATTATTGTGTATCAATTCATCCAACTAAATATTGAGAAAAAAATGTTTTCAATGTTGTTACTTTTTAAAAATTTATTGTCACCTGCTAGTGTTTGATATCAGTTTCTATATGACACTATCTTTGTTCTCAATCAATACATTGTGTCAGACTTACACTTCTTCTCATGACTCCATATGTCTCAAATCAAAGTATGTTTGATGAGATTTTAGAATAAATAATTTACAGCATAATATTTCATAATGCAAGAGCTGTTCAATAAATTAACAGATTGTGAATCTCTGTCTGTGGTATGTTAATGAAAGGAGAGTTTCTTGCATTGTGCAGTGAGTCGGTTTTATTCCACATTTCATCTATCTTTGTCTTCCAGCCGGCTTTCAGTGAGAAGCCTAAGATAGTCCAACCAGGGGCTTTCACCCAGGCAGTGCCAACCAAAGAGCAGAAGCATAGCCGGAATGTCAGTGATTCCATTGCTAATAACTACACACCATCGGCAAGGAACCTCACTACATCCATCATTTATGAGGTCACAAGAAAACATGGTAAGCTTTTAAGACAATTCTTTCTGTCAGGAACACTGTCAGGAACACTGTCAGGAACGCTGTCAGGAACACTGTCAGGAACACTGTCAGGAATGCTGTCAAGAACGCTGTCGGGAACGCTGTCAAGAACGCTGTCAGGAACACTGTCCGGAACACTGTCAGGAACACTGTCAGGAACACTGTCAGGAACACTGTCAGGAACACTGTTAAATCCCTTTTAAAATTAAAATAAGAAGCTTACCAACCCAAATGACCTTTGGTATAAATGAAATCAAGTGGTAATGGCCTCAATGGTGTAAAGGGCATGATTCTAAATGCAGTAAGCACAGAATTCCGCGATAAGCAGAGCCTAAAATTGAGCCCAGGCTTTCTGAATGGTTCTTTTTCACTTGATACAGTGTTGAACATGTGTCAATGACAAATGCCAATGTATTAAGTCACAACAAACAGTCTGACAATCAAGTTATATCTTTAAATCTGTTAAACATGTAACCCAAGAAAGATGAGTAAACCTTTTAAATCAGGAACAATTACTGTTATTGTACATTTTAGGGAACCTTGGGTTCCCAATGTTAAAGGTATTATACAGGATTGGCAGAGCTGACAAAATAATCACAGACAGTGTTCATGTTTTGTGTAATCAACCACATACATGAAATAACAAACCTGTGAAAATTTGAGCTCAATTGGTCATCGAGGTCACGAGAAAATAGTGAAAAGAGACCTTATGTGTTTTCTGTTTTTCAAACATCGAGTTTATTATCGCGCGCGATAAAAACTATTGTTTTACTCATTTCTCAGAAACGATAGCATTTCAGGCAGAAATATTTTAAGGAACCCTTTCTACCATTACTTACTTTAAATCATGTAAGTTATGTGTGAATCTGTGAACATTTGTGTTTTTCGATCTTACCAATCGTGTACAGGGCCTTTAAACATATTTTTCTTTAACATGTACAGGAAACGAAATATTTCCTTTTAACGCCAGGGTCAAAAAAAAATAAAATAAATACACACAAGGCTTACATTGGCTATACATATTGACTGTACATATTTTTTTTAAAATCATATAGAACCATCACCATCTTTCATGCAACATTTTTAAAACTCATTTGTTATTTGTTTAGAGCGAAGACATTCAAGTGAGTATCGTCGTTTGTCACCCCAGCGTAGAGCAACATCCACTCAGCATGGCATGTCAATAATCCTGGATGGTGTAACCGCAGAGAGAAATATCAGAACCAGTGGAGACTCACCAAGGAAGAGGTAGTGTAGTCCGGGGGGGGGGGGGGGGGGGGGGGGGTGCCATGTCCTCTGTTGCCACTGGTTTTGGCCTTGGTGCCCCTTCAACAGTTTCCATAGACTTCAAGATTCTTCAATGGAAGCGCCCTTTGAAAAATTAAAATAGCCTTGCCCTAAAAGATGAAATATCAGGCCTGCTTTCAGGGGTTGTATGGAATCCCACCCACATGCCCACTCTACCAATATTCTTCACCGTTTCGTGAAAGAAAGGGTGCCCAGAACAGAACCCACTGTATTCAATAATTTCAAAGCATTAAATGTTTTTTGCAAATAAGTGTGCTTAAGAAAAATAATGATATTTAGTCATCAAAATTGTGACTGACATTTAGTCCTTTTCTACTTTATTTAGTTCATTTGCCAGCTGAGGCTCATAATGCCAGCTGAGAAAAACAATTTAAGGGGGACCCCCTGCATCCTACCCCTGCTTGCTACAACCCTGAGTGTATTCTTCTTCTTATTTTGTTTTCTTTTCTGTTTTGGGGTTTGTTTTTTTTGGGGGGGGGCGGGGATGGGATGTCAAATATATTTATAATATTCAGGAAGTACCAGAAGTAATACATACTCTTTTCTATACTGTTTTGTTTTCCCCGTGCAGATTTACACTGGGCTAGCCTTCTTTTGTTTTCAATATTTTGTCCCTCATAGTCCCTCCAAACAGAATCATTCCTCTGTTAAACATATCAAACAATTTAAAAAGCTCATACAGTTGTACAACAGGGCCTTTGAAATTCTCCATTCGGAGAAAGGTTGTTTTAAGAATGGGTGACCTAACTTGAGCAATGCCCAATGGTTGTTTTGGATGTTGGAGACAGAACTACAGATTTTGTTTTGTTTGTGTGCATGGAGCTTCAGGGCCTCATAGTGATGAGTAGACCATTTCACCCTATAAGACATTTCTTATGCAGCAACATGTCTTGAAATAGTAGAAGTGTTTGCCTTTTCTTCTCAAACTGCACCTGAGTAAACTCCAAGAATGTGACTGCTTCAGTCTGCCTCTGGTCATTTTCCTTAGTTTCATAAACCCCTGGAGATTTCGAGGAGTAGTATAGACCTGGCCAGGAAACCAACCTTGACCTTGGTTTACAGGCAGGGGTTCATAGTGTAAGACATGCATCAGCATGGAATTTTGATGAATTTCATCGAAATGTGTAACAGACAAAAGGGACTTATTGGTACAAGTCAAATAGTAGCTGAGCTGTTGAGTGTACATTTACACAATAACATCATGGAGGAATTTGAAAGAGTAAATGTTTCATAGAACAACAGTTTCCAAGGAATTAGAAAAGACCGAAAGTTTCAAAGGAATTAGAAAAGACCAAAAGTTTCCAAGGAGTTAGAAAAGACCAAAAGTTCCCAAGGAATTAGAAAAACCAAAAGTTCCAAATGATTTCGAAAAGACCAACAGTTCCCAAGGAATTAGAAAAGACCAAAAGTTCCCAAGGAATTAGAAAAGACCAAAAGTTTCCAAGGAGTTAGAAAAGACCGAAAGTTCCCAAGGAATTAGAAAAGACTGAAATTTCCCTAGGAATTAGAAAAGACCAAAAGTTCCTATGGGATTTGAAAAGACCAAAAGTTCCCAAGGGGTTAGAAAAGACCAAAAGTTCCAAAGGATTTAGAAAAGACCAAAAGTTCCTAAGGAATTAGAAAAGACAAAAAGTTCCCAAAGAGTTTGAAAAGGCCGAAAGTTCCCAAAGAGTTAGAAAAGACCAAAAAAGGTTCCCAAGGAATTAGAAAAGACCGAAAGTTGCGATGGAAAATACTGGCATTACTCTGGTACTTATAATTATCAGTGAACTTAAACTTTCAAAGGTTAACCTGCAGAGCACAGGCCAGTTTACAAAACCATAGCTAAGGCTTGGGTTCCAGCTTGGGTTCCAGCTTGGGCACCATCCGCCTGTTTGAAGGCTTGCATGGATAGTGTACTTTTTCAAAATTACTGATAGAGTGAAATCAGGAGCCTAAGGCGAAGCCCTGGTTTCAAAAATGGCCATAGACTAACAACCATTTTCAACCCTTCCTACAGCCTTTACACAGAAAGAAAAAAACTTCAGCAATTCTTTATAATTTCTCTAAAGGGGTTAAAATAGTTCATTCTTTGCCACAAAAGTGTAACTTATAAACAGTCTTTGTCCAAAATACTCCCTGGTATTTCACATTCACCAAGATTTTCTTGATGTTTGGTTCAATGTTTGGTTCAATGATTATGTTCTTGGCACCACAGAACTCCAAGCTATGAAGTCAACATAACGGTCAAACTTCATCTATTGATCTGTGTGCACACGCTACAGTGGGTAGTTACTGGTGGCCAATCAAATAGCAACTGTCAATATTATTTCAACAGAGTGGACCTTTGTAATTGGCTTATTGGGTTTAGGACCCTGGACAATATTGTTCTAGAACCCCCCCCCCCCCCCCCCCCCCCCAAGGATGTACTAGCAAGTTTGCAGTCATAGTAAAACACTTTTTATTCTGGCAGGAAATTTGGAGTGTATAGGCACTTGCTGTTTTGGCATCTTTATTTGTTGTGGCCAATGTAATTTCAAAATCAATTGTCCAAAGTGACCTATATGTTTTGTATGCATGGTTTCACCAAAATTAAACAGGCTGGGCTCTAATTCACAAAGAGACAAGATTGTTCTTAACTGCGATTGCTAAGCAAAGTGTGATGTCACAATACAAATCACTATGGTAATACGGACAACTCATCTTAAGATGAATCTTAGTGCTGTGTGAAATTCATCCCTGGTGCCACGATTTTAAGTACAAATGATTAACTGTTAACTTTATTTTTGGGAGGGGGAGGTGGGGTAGGTGTTGACAGAGACCATGAAAGAAGGAAATGGGGGAGGTGGGGTAGGTGTTGACAGAGACCATGAAAGAAGGAAATGGGGGAGGTGTGGTAGGTGTTGACAGAGACCATGAAAGAAGGAAATGGGGGAGGTGGGGTAGGTGTTGACAGAGACCATGAAAGAAGGAAATGGGGGAGGTGGGGTAGGTGTTGACAGAGACCATGAAAGAAGGAAATGGGGGAGGTGGGGTAGGTGTTGACAGAGACCATGAAAGAAGGAAATGGGGGAGGTGGGGTAGGTGTTGACAGAGACCATGAAAGAAGGAAATGGGGGAGGTGGGGTAGGTGTTGACAGAGACCATGAAAGAAGGAAATGGGGGAGGTGGGGTAGGTGTTGACAGAGACCATGAAAGAAGGAAATGGGGGAGGTGGGGTAGGTGTTGACAGAGACCATGAAAGAAGGAAATGGGGGAGGTGGGGTAGGTGTTGACAGAGACCATGAAAGAAGGAGGTGGGGTAGGTGTTGACAGAGACCATGAAAGAAGGAGGTGGGGTAGGTGTTGACAGAGACCATGAAAGAAGGAAATGGGGGAGGTGGGGTAGGTGTTGACAGAGACCATGAAAGAAGGAGGTGGGGTAGGTGTTGACAGAGACCATGAAAGAAGGAAATGGGGGAGGTGGGGTAGGTGTTGACAGAGACCATGAAAGAAGGAAATGGGGGAGGTGGGGTAGGTGTTGACAGAGACCATGAAAGAAGGAAATGGGGGAGGTGGGGTAGGTGTTGACAGAGACCATGAAAGAAGGAAATGGGGGAGGTGGGGTAGGTGTTGACAGAGACCATGAAAGAAGGAAATGGGGGAGGTGGGGTAGGTGTTGACAGAGACCATGAAAGAAGGAAATGGGGGAGGTGGGGTAGGTGTTGACAGAGACCATGAAAGAAGGAAATGGGGGAGGTGGGGTAGGTGTTGACAGAGACCATGAAAGAAGGAAATGGGGGAGGTGGGGTAGGTGTTGACAGAGACCATGAAAGAAGGAAATGCAGAGATTGTGTATGATATTTATAGAGTGGAATTAATAGAGGAAAAACACAAGTGAATAAACAAATTCTGCAGAAAATCTAGCAGGGATTGAAGCTGATTTCATTTGTTTGTTTTGTATGTTTGTTTGGGTTTGTTTTTTTGCTTGGGGTGGGATGGGGTATGCATAGAGCAAGGGGAGTTTTCTTAAAAAGACTCTCTGTAAAACCTTACAAGTGTGAACTCAAACAACTCCTAAAAGTGGGTAAACAAAAAGAGTATAGGTTTCAGTTATTTTGATAGGACATGACAGCCCTGATTATTCTCTATTTATAAATCTGTTTTGTGTGCTTAGTGCTCAACCATCCCCCCTTCTGAGACCTCAAGGGGTTCATTGCAAGACCATGATTACATAACTGTCAGAGCTCAGTCAATATTGAATGTACCTGTTCAGGCCATAGAAGGATGGGCTGGATTGTAAAAACACACATTTTTGTCACCAGGTGGTCTTACTGCTGTTTACCCTTGGGCTAAGTTTAGTGGATCTTGTGACTTTTAGGATAAAAAATGTCCACTGTCTGTCCTTGCTCTATGGTCTTATGGGTTTGGGTTTGGGTTTTTTCAGTGTTGTAACCAAGTAATTTTTTCTCAAGTCGCAAGTCATCTTTGCTCAAGTCAAGTCATCTTTGCTCAAGTCAAGTCAAGTCACATATCATTTTTGCTCAAGTCAAGTCAAGTCACAAATCAAATTTTCGCAAGTCAAGTCGCAAGTCAATGAAATTGGTAACTCGAGTCTGACTTGAGTCCAAGTCACCGACTCGAGTCAACAACACTGTTCTTTTTTTCATAGACTGTGTCCAAATTGGCTGTGGCTGCGGCTGGACTACCACGTAAGCATGCCATATAGCATAGGCTGCAACACCCTGAGCAACAGCCGCAGTCACCAATTCTGACACATAGACTTTTATCAATGAGTTGATGGTCCCTAGCAAAGGAGGTGTATCATGTAAAAGTATAAACCCTACTATACAGAATAACGGACAAGTACTTTGTTGGCCTACTCATTCTTCCTGAGTTGTGGCGTGTCGTGGCCGAGCGGTTAAGAGCACCGAACTCAAGCTCTGGTGTTTCTGTTCAGCAGAGTGTGGGTTCGAGTCCCGGTCATGACACTTGTGTCCCTGAGCAAGACACTTAACTATAATTGCTTCTCTCCACCCGGGGGTAAAATGGGTACCTGTGAGGGCAGAGATGGTTCTTGTGATTGATTTAGCCTAGTAGCGCATATATTGCAGCACAGGCTGTATACTCCCCAGGGAGCTGAGATGGTTTAAGGAATGAAATAAATGGCCCAGTGACCAGGGGTAATAGTATGTTAGGCGCCTTGAGCATCCCTTGGGGTGGATATGTGCGCATTATAAATGTTGTTATTATTTGTTATTATTCCTAAAGAGTAGACTGCCTACAGAGGTAGAAATGGACTACTGAGATTATCTGCTGCATATTTCCCTGGCCCCTTATGGTTATTCTTATGAACAGTTATATTCCAATCGGTTTTTAACAAAGAAACACCCAAGTGGCTGTTATCAGTTGTGTCTACTTTGTCAGGTATCCACCCCAAGGGGTTACTAAGTATACCTCAGAGAGAGAGGGGTCCTGAGGGTCTTAAAGATGCCTCTACCAATACCCTCATTTTTTTTTCTGCACCAGCCATCACTTCCAATATTTGTCCAACTATTGTAAGCAACACCTTAGAAAGTGCAAAGGGAACTATATCATTAAGAAGGGAGCGGTTGGTTTCTTTGACAAAGAAATTTTTTTGTTTGCATTTAAAGAGAAAGTGAAAATATTGATTAGGGTTTTATATTTATGCCTGGTATAGATCTCTTGCGCGGCTGCCGGTATGAGGGTCAAACAATGCACATTTGTACACACTGCGCAACAACTTTTGGCCAATTAGAAGTCTTTTGAAAATGTCGTTAATTTTGCTTTAACCTTTCTAGAAATTTATCTTAACACTTGTTATTCAAATACTTGATGGTTTGGCCTGATGGATTTTGGTACTGCGTAACCAACTTCTAACCATTCTATATTCTGTTTCATTTAAAAGATCATATTTTTCAATCTCAACAGCAGCCCCAGAGAGTCGCCAAGGCAGAGAAAAAGTGACCCACGAAGTCCGCGCCCAGCAAGTGAGAGAACAACTCAATCTCCAATCTCCACAACTCATCCCCTCCCACCCATTAATGGTGCAACCCCACCCTCCAGTCCGCGTCACTCTGTCACAAGCATCGATAGGAGCATACCATTAAATGGGAGGGACGACTCGTCATTATCTGGACCAGACCGTTTAGTCAGTGGCCCATTTGATAGTGGAAGGGGCAGCCTGAATGAAATACAGGGTACACCGCTGTCAAGTCTGGGTCCAGTCCCTCAAGTCATACCTCCAATCCATATCAAGCCTACACAGCAAAATGGTAAAATGGGCTTCTGATCCTCCACAAGGCTTGAAATACCCACTGGATCACTAGCCAGAAAATTTTTAAATGGAAAGACGCCAAAGCTAAATAAGTCCTGCATTCTGGTGTTTTTTCAAACACATACTTTCTGAAGATTTACTAACTTTAGCATCTTAATTCCAAACGTCCTCCCTAAAAATCAGCAGAGATACTAAGGAGGCAAATATTTTAGGCCAAGTAAACTAAAGCATCACCTGATCGTCCCCGCCCTTATCTTGTTTTGAAGCCGCATCCTTTTGTACATTTTTTTTTTTTTTTATTATTCAAAAAGACAAATTTTTTAATGGTTTTTCATTTTTGGCTTTATTATGGCCCTATTCTTTTGACGATTGATTTAATTTACCAATTTTTGGGGCTTGGAAGTTCTGCAAAGCCAGCAAAATTTAAGTCTTGCTCTTTCTTCCTTAAAAGAAATTTAAAACAAACTTTTTTCAAAGTCCCTTATCCTACTCTTGTGAAGAAAAAAACCCTAGGACAATCAACAGGTGTATTTTTTCAAAGTTGACCTTAGGTCTTGTAAAACAATGTATGGTGCAGTGACAGTGCTGAGCTACACGACCTGTGGCCTAGTGGAGATTGTCTTGAAATATGATCCCTGCTCACAACTGACATAATATGACATGAAATTGCTCATTAGGTACAATTTGCATGACAGACTTTGCGTGACTAACTGAATATACATCAAGCCATTTCGCAATCAATATAGAGTCAAGTTCATTTTGTGGATGCCAGCTATGGCAAAATCTATTGAAAGGGAAAGTACCTCATTGTTTTTTTGGAAGAGTAAATTAATTTCCTGTCTTCTAGTTTTCATTGAACATACCATCCAACCGAGCTGTGAAAATTTCCTCAAATTCAGTGGTTATTTTTGTTTGAGAACTGTGAGAAATGCTTCATCTATTGTTTGTGATACTGTGCACTTTCACTTTTAGTCTTACTTCGATAACTGCATTTGAAACTAGAATTTCTGCTTTGACAGAATTTTAGAGGGAAATAAGTCTCTAGAAAAGTAGTAGGCTTACTAGTATGAACTTTATCATCAGTGAACTTTCAGATTGAAAATAACCCTTACTTTTGAATCTGATAATTGACAATCCTGTATTTTATGTATATACTTTATATTTTAAAATCATAGTATTGTGCAATGCAAAGGCAGAGTTTATGCAGTAATTTAAAGCATAAGCCAGTGCTTTATAGTTCACAAACTTAATTTATTTTATAAGTTTTCTTTCTGTACAAATATCAACAATTTATCTCACCAATGTTTTTTGTTGTATAGGGAGATCTAGCAAACTGACGAATGGCCACAAGATTTCCAAAGCTTCACATCGAGAACATGATGAAGAAACCCAAAGTGTCTTACAGGTGGTGTTTCCACCTTACACGGCATCCACTCATGGCCTGTCCAGACCCCCTACACCAGAAGCTCAAGACCTACCCAGGTACCTACTCTACATGGATTCAAAGTTAATTATTACATTTAGATTTTCACAATTTTGGCAAACAGAAGTCCCCTAAAAAAAAGTGTATACAAAAGTTGTCGTGCTTATTGCATAAAACAAGAGGCAAAAAAATGATTGATGTGGACAAGAAAAGCGAGAAGCGGACAAGGCAACAAGGCTGAATTCCATTATGCTGCTTAGGGTGGACTTTTGCGCTTGATGCCCATAGAAAGCCGTAAGCACAGAATTCTGTAGTAAGCAGAGAGATGAATACTCTACTCAAAAACCAAACCTCATCAAATCACTGTGCTGTACAGAAAACTAAAGCGGAACAAAACCAAAACACTTCTTTTAATCATTTTTCCCCCTCACACACAAAATCAAAGAGGAAATTATGAGATGTTAGATTTTGTTTTCCTCTTTAGGTTGGGGGAGGGTGAGTTTGAGGTGAGCAATTGTTGATCATAAAAGAGTTACTGTTTTGTATTTTTAAGGTCAGTAAAATTTTGAGCAAATGTGTTTTGTTTTGGTTTTTTTCACCACCAGGTATTACAGTCTTATTGAAGAGGCCATCAGTCCGTTCATGGTCGCCCCTCTCAGTAAGGACTGGATCAAGGGCATCCATAGCTTCATCCCAATGCACCTGAAACAAGAACATCTCAACACCTGCCTCAAGCAAGTCACTGAGGTTAGAAACTTCAATGTATACTATTAAGACTATTTGATGGAATATTTAAGGAAGTAAAATTTGAATAAAAAGATGATGTTCTTAAGAGTCATCTGGCTAGGTTTATTTAAATGAAAACTCATCATTGTGCGGAAAACATCTAAGTCAACTAGAAACCATTTTTAAATGTCCAGAACCTGTTCTGTTTTGATAACCATTTTGTTCAGTGAATAAAATCTGAAAAAACTTGACCCACATGATAGGGAACTCTGGCTGAAATGTGAAATGTGAAATGTGCACTGGACACCATTTCAGCAAGCAACTCTCTATTTAACAATAATTAGTGCAGACAATGACCATTGCTATCAATGATTTAAAAAACATTTGCTTGCTGAAATGGTTCCCATGCATATTTCACATTCCAACAAATGATAGAGCTCCAGTTCCCCATCTTGCGCCTTCAGCACTCTAAAATCTTTGGTATAGGCCTTAATTCTGCCTAATTCTGAAATCCCAACCCAATTTCATACTGCTGCTTATTATAAGCAAATAAATTTGACACTGGCAGAAAATTACTTGCTTACATAGACAAATTTCACAGCAAAGCAAGAAATGCTTGTAGGTGTGCTTACTTCCCTTAGCAAAGCATTTTTGGCTGACTATGCTAGTGCTATCCCTGTAAGCGCAAATGCTGTGGGTAAGCAGCACCCTGGGCCACATTTCATAAAGCTGCTAATCAGAAAATATTGCTAGCGGAGAACCAGTTACAGACATATAAACTGTGTGGCATTTGACTGGTAACCGTTTTTTCTGCTAGGTAAGATTTTACTGTGCTTAGAAAACATTTGCACCTTTATGATGATTGTCACTAATGGTTAACAAATCACCCTTTTTTAAAAATAATTGATGAATAGGAAGTAAGGTCCTGCCATGCCAGCAGCATCCAGCAGGCCATCATGGACTACATCCTGAAGGATGCCTCGGAACGAAACAGACTCGGCGTCCCGCTTCCGGAGAAAATATCTCACTCTGCCGGTAGGCTGTGGTTTCCATGGCAACAGGCAGTACACGACGCAAGGAGTTACATGGCAACTCAGCTGTACATCACACACCCCGTCATGACTAGTATTTTGTATCTCTGGGAGACTAAGTAAGATTTTTGGCAAAGATCTTTGTTTACATTTTTCAAGTTTCCAAGAAATACAATCAATATTAAAAAGTCTTAAGTTGGACTATCCAATTTTAAGGCCTTAAGAAGCTTTAAAAAGTATTAAATTAAGTTATTTGAGGTCTTTAACAAAATGGATGAATCTTGTAATGACTTTTCCTATCAGCTCGTAAAGAACCAAATTAGGCTGCGTGTAAAAAAGTAATATAATGTGTTAGTGTATGTAGCTGTTTTTCCCCTGCTTTATTCACTTATATTTGGTCGTGAAGTTTTTCCAAGGTGGCATTAAAAGGGTCTTAAAAAGTCTTAAATTTGACTTTTGAAGTGTGCAGATACCCTATTTAACATATCTTCATGAAGCCTTTGTTAGTGGTGACACATTTGGCAGAAGTACTGTATTTATGTGGAATACAGGAGTAGCTCAATACACGATTATTATTTGTGTTTTTTTAGTTTTTGTTTTTGAGATCATTAAACAGTTTTGTGTGCTTAGGCAGTTTTCCTCTTAACAGTGGAGAAGCTGTTTAAGAAAACTGCAAATCCTTGAATCAAATTTTCTTTTTTAAATAATTTTTTTCTAGTAGTAGAAAGTGGCCACTTGTGATTTTACTTGAGTGATTTGGAAACTTGACAAGTGAATGTAACAATTGCGCCACTGAAACTGGTAATAGATTGTTACAAGATGGTGGTTAACTTTACATTTAATAAAAGATATCAAATAATAAACCACAAGGGAAACTGACTGGGTAAATGTTTAAATGATTTTGGGTTGAACAAAGAAAAATTGACTAAAGCGGGATTTGAACCAACGACCTCCGGTTTAACGTGCCGGCGCTCTACCAACTGAGCTATCTAGCCCTATGTTGGCGGTCTCCCTATTTTGTCAATATCTTTGTTCGGGGGGTGCCAGTCAGAAGCCATTCAACCGCAAACTGCCGTGTAGCCAGGGATCACACCCAAGTATACGATACAACCTGGGAAGCGGCAGCCAGGGGATCACCTTAAGGGGATGCGACTTTTTATATCAGATATCAAATAATAAACCACAAGGGAAACTGACTGGGTAAATGTTTAAATGATTTTGGGTTGAACAAAGAAAAATTGACTAGAGCGGGATTTGAACCAACGACCTCCGGTTTAATGTGCCGGCGCTCTACCAACTGAGCTATCTAGCCCTATGTTGGCGGTCTCCCTATTTTGTCAATATCTTTGTTTGGGGGTGCCAGTCAGAAGCCATTCAACCGCAAACTGCCGTGTAGCCAGGGATCACACCCAAGTATACGATACAACCTAGTTTCCCTTGTGGTTTATTATTTGATATCTGATATAAAAGTCGCATCCCCTTAAGGTGATCCCCTGGCTGCCGCTTCCCAGGTTGTATCGTATACTTGGGTGTGATCCC
The DNA here is from genome assembly GCA_037783415.1 of Leptasterias polaris. Lineage (NCBI taxonomy): Eukaryota > Metazoa > Echinodermata > Asteroidea > Forcipulatida > Asteriidae > Leptasterias > Leptasterias polaris. The sequence goes on from JAZGTN010000098.1 coordinate 1,782,902, forward strand.
TGGCTACACGGCAGTTTGCGGTTGAATGGCTTCTGACTGGCACCCCCCGAACAAAGATATTGACAAAATAGGGAGACCGCCAACATAGGGCTAAATAGCTCAGTTGGTAGAGCGCCGGCACGTTAAACCGGAGGTCGTTGGTTCAAATCCCGCTCTAGTCAATTTTTCTTTGTTCAACCCAAAATCATTTAATAAAAGAATAAGGAATTTTATATCAATCTTTAAATGGCGTCTTTGTTTCTTTCTCTTCTCCTAGGTATTCTAACTTTAGGCTAATAGACATTCCCGGTCTGAAGAAGGTGATGCCGTTGACAATGGAGGCGTTCCTTGACCATGTTGAGGCATCCAGTAAGAAAGGGCGAGAGATCTTGGACAAGGAATGGATGTCTGAATGTACAGCAATCGTTGGACGCAATCAAGACCAAATAGAAAGATGGATGCCTGTTGATGAGGTAAAGCCAGTCAAAGCACTATAGTTATTTTTATTTATTGATTTCTTTTAGGGCATAGTTTCTACTAAAATGTTTCTTATTATAGAAGCAAGGAAAAATGCAAGAAGAAGAGCTGGTTTTCCTAGGAGATTGATAGTCACCAATATTTTTAACTCTTACTCTCTTTCTTTTTGCCTTCTTTAAAGTTAGGATGTGCAAATGTGATTCCAAATTATGTGTGCGTTTCAGACAGTGGACGAACACACAGTTCTTATGTAGCTCTTTGTCTTACCTGGTGGGCATCTGAAAGTGCTCATTATTTTTACAACAGATATATATGAAGGGGGACAACAGATATATATGAAGGGGGACAACAGATATATATGAAGGGGGACAACAGATATATATGAAGGGGGACAACAGATATATATGAAGGGGGACAACAGATATGAAGGGGGACAACAGATATATATGAAGGGGGACAACAGATATATATGAAGGGGGACAACAGATATATATGAAGGGGGACAACAGATATATATGAAGGGGGACAACAGATATATATGAAGGGGGAGAACAGATATATATGAAGGGGGACAACAGATATATATGAAGAGCTATGTTTGATTTATGATACCCATTGTTATAGCACCTTGTAAGGGCTTATTACATGTTGATACTACACAAGCTGCATTCAACTATGCCAGAAACACCAGGGGAAACCCCTTCTCTTGAGGCAGGATACTGGGTTATTTTACTGTGCAAGTCTCCTCTGTATTGAAACGTTGAAGTGCAAGATGTTTTTTCCTTTACACATTAAAGAAATATATGTGGGAACCCAAGGTTCCCAATCATGATTTGAATGGCATGAGACTTGCTTGTTCTAGTGTGTCTGACATCAAATTTGAACCATCGTGTCAGATCCTATGTACAGGACCCATCATGTAGGATAAACCATTATGTCTGTCCGTTGTGTCTGACAAACCATTATGGGCAAAATAGATTGTATGATTGTAGGACATAATGGGTCGGACACAATGGTCTTTGTTGGATGTCGTGGACCATACCATGTGTTTCCACTTTAAGTAACAAGTTTTTAAAAGATAGTTTATCCAATTTTCATTTTGTTCAGGATGCCAGGATGAAGCACATGGATCACTACTTCTCCTCAGTGGCAACCCTCATGTCAAACTGTCTCCGTGACGGAGTCAAGAAGTCCATCCTTGACCTGTGTGAATGGCTGGAGCTGTACAGCGATGGCAATAACTATGAAGGAGAGTATGTTACATCATCGCTGAGATTACCCGTCCTGCCTCAGCCGTTCACCATCTTCATGGTAAGTCAAGAAAAAGTTCTGTTCACAGGAAGAATAGTAGAAAAGAATAATCAGGGATGAGATTTTTCAGACTTTTGTCTGAATTGCTTTTTACGTCAGCCTGGTGAATACAAAAAAAACTTTCATTTTTCCACATAAAAGAAAGACTGCCCTTTGATCTACTTCATTAGTGCTTAGAACACTGTTCCTCAAAGCCCTTTGAATTCCAAACCCTCCCTAGGGGTTACCAAAAGGTAGAAATGCCATCATTTCAACATACATGTTAGACTTGACTCAAGTCCCAATCCCGTGCAAGGCCCTTCCTTGCGCTCTGCATTCCCCAACCTGTTCCGCGCGCGGGACAGGGACTTGACGATCCCGCAGTTGCCTGATATGTAAATTTATTCACTTACGAATATGCAAAGCTACGGCGCATTACTTGTTGTCCAATCAAACGCGTTCAAAAAGAAGACTCGTTGATTTGTTTATTTGCGGGGGGGGGGGGGGTAAAGTACTTTGTTGAGGATCAAAATGCATTAATATATATAAAAACTACAAATTTATTTGAATTCAAGTTACATGTAATATTACGTATACATTGGGATTGGTATTGTTTGCAAATGCATACTTTGAATTGTTGACAAATGCAATTCAGCGACTTAAAACACCCACCCCCCTCTTCCGCCCGGCAGCCATTCTGGAGATGCTTACGTCCGTAGATACATGATACAAACGTCATAGAGTAAGGTCACAGAGTAAGATGAATACTAAATAAAAGGGGCGGCACTTCCAAGCTCCCATTGGTTTTGTACATCTCCCCATTCGGGGAGATTTTTCTATTGAATGCGTGGAGTAGGAAACGACCCCGTCAAGTCCCTTGATCGCCACCACAATAGCTAGGGACCTCGCACGAGAAAGGGACTTGAATCAAGTCTACATACATGTAGGCCCTACATCCTAAAATTAGGATCCAACATGTAATTTCAGACTTTTTTGCCAGTAATGACTCTCATCCCTGAATAATAAATTCAGTCGTTCACATTTATTTCAGTGAAATACATCAATTACTGTGGTATTTATAGATAACAATCAATATTGAATTTACATTATTAATAGTAATTGCAGTTATGACAGGTATGACAGGTATGACGTTCAGGTTTTGGTGAAACTGTAAGACATAAGAAACTTAATCTCCTAAAAGTGGAAATTACATTGCATACACAAATTTAAAAACACTACAAAAGATCACAATTTAAAAAGTAAAAAAAAACCCAGATAAACTATTGCACATGTAACAATGCAAAAGGAATATAAAACCTAAAAAGTAGCTTCTCAGGAATGTGTAAAAAGATTAAACATGGGTTTGGTTGGCTCATACAGATGAGCCTCACAATACTCATGTGTGGCTTTGCATCTTGCTCTACCCTGGGCCCATATTCATGGCTCCGCTTACCGCGAAACTCTGCGCTTACGTCCCATAGAATTTAGTGCTTTACAGGGCTCTGTAAGCCCAGAATTCCGCAGTAAGCAGAGCCATGAAATTGGACCCTGTTGGGGAGTCTGATGTAACTCCTCTGGAAACCACACCCACTTCATATGACTCAGCTCCATTGATTCTCAGAAGCCTATAGGAAATGCATTGAGCAAGATTTTTTCTTTCAACAACTCGTGCAAGAAACTGTCCAGTTCTGAATCTGTCTTTCATGCTTTGCAAATGACTCAAATATCTAATTAAATGTGTAATTTATTGTTGGAAGAATTGCTTTTAAATTGCTAGCACAAGCATGTGGCAGCTTAGGGGCCAGAAGTACCAATTAGCAAGCGTGTTACCATTTCATGTGCATACTTACCAATAGGATAGCTACGGTTGGGAGGGCTTTATGTATTGGTCTATTACAGGCGATGCTCCTTTTTGGTGAACAATTGTTTGGCGCCGTTTTAGGTAGCAGGGGGATCGGGCTGTTATTGTTTTTTCCATATGAAAAACAGCATTTCATTTAAGTTTAAAACTACAGTGAGACAATATTTTTTTGTGATGCTCTCTTGGAAGCTGATTCCACTGGAGTATCAATCTGTATTGTGATTAAACTTTTGCCTCACCACACATTTTTTGCTGTCAAACTTTTAGAACTTAAGAGCTATCTGCATATTTTTAGATCAAAACAATTGGGCTTGATTTCACGAAGCACTAAGATTCATCTTGAGATGAGTTTTCAGTAATGCCATAGTAATTTATATTGTGACATCACACTTTGCTTAGCAATTAAGATTGATACACAGTTAAGATCAATCTTAGCTCTTTTTGAAATCGGCCCCTGATGCTGTTTTTAAACTCAGTATGTGAATCTCTCCATACTTACCCGTGTCGTGGCCGAGTGGATAAGAGCACCGAACTCAAGCTCTGGTGTTTCTGTTCAGCAGAGTGTGGGTTCGAGTCCCGGTCGTGACACTTGTGTCCCTGAGCAAGACACTTAACTATAATTGCTTCTCTCCACCCAGGGGTAAAATGGGTACCTGTGAGGGCAGAGATGGTTCTTGTGATGGATTTAGCCTAGTAGCGCATATATTGCAGCACAGGCTGTATATACTCCCCAGGGAGCTGATATGGTTTCAGGATTGATAAAAATGGCCCAGTGACCAGGGGTAATAATATGCGCCTCGGAATAGCCTAGATAGATAGATGGCGCTTTATAAATGCTTGATATTATTATTATTATTATTACCCATCCACCACAGGGTCCATTCATGGAGCAAATAACCTGCAGCTTCACCCCATCCTTTGAGGTGACCATCAAACTCTTCCACGAGGCTGTCTACATCATGGTCCGCAGCTCTCAGGGATTGCCGCGTATCGAGACCTGCCTCTTTGAGAAAGTTGAAAATCTGATTGGGAAGGAGATCAGCTCAGTCAAGGAGCAGGAGGAGATGGTGGAGATGGCCAAGGAGAGGATTGCTAGAGTTGTGATGAGTAATAGCCACGGACCAAATAGGTGAGATAAACACAGGAAACATTGTTGTTTCACTACATCTCTGAACATGGGCCAAATTTCATGGCTCTCTTTACCGCCAATTTCTGCGCTTACGATCACCATTCTCGGCTTACTGTGCAAGCGCCGCGCCAAATTTCTGCGCTAACTGTGTAAGCGAAGAATGCCTAGTAACGTGGAGTACGCACGTGCACAGGCAAAAATTCCCTGCTAACCCATGAACAACGCTTGACGTCAGCTCGGAATTCTCTGCTTCTTAAATTGGGCCATGGTTATGTTAAACCGCTCATTTAGGTCATATTATCATTTCTTTTGGGATTCGTTTTAGTTCTATATATATATATAATTCATATATATTCAGGACTTGTAGGTTTTACATATCAAACCTTATTCTTATTAAGGTTCTAACAAAAACAAGATGCAATTTTTTAGCATTAACTTGAGGATATAAAGGTTAATTTCACTCTAGTTTTCTTGACACCAAGTTGAAGAATAGTTAAACATTATTAACGACCACTGGACCATTGGCCGGTCTCTTTATTTTCCGACACAGCTACTTGTCTTTGCATGGAATCACATTTGCGTAAAATTTTGACCAACATCAGGAATCAAATGATAAAAAGTCCAGAATTGTCCATATGAAACACAAATCAAAACAGTACAAAATAATCTAGTGTCAATTAGACAGGGAAGTGGATAAGAATAGGCTTCGATTTTAAGATGCAGTTATGGAATTATACCTTTCCGAGGAATCCTCAACAACAACAAAAATATTCCTCCATCGTTTTTCGACACCATCCTCAACTCCCATTTCATCTTTTCCAATCATCTCCACAGATACAAGTCAGTGTACGAGCCCAACTCGTACCTCCTGACTACCGCCTCGGATGTCAAAGTGGAGAAGTTTGTCAGTCGAGAGCAGCATCTCCGAGACTACGTCCGAGAGATTGAGAAAATCAAAGACATGGCAAGAGAAGTGGCCTCACTACCTGTCTACGTACCCATGCATGTATTTGTGCTGGATTGTAACAATATCAATAGTGTAAGCAAAGAACTATCTATTTTATTCAATTCAATTTCAATTCAAGTACATTTATTTCAATGCTGTCCTTGGAAAAGGAAATATACATTTGTTTTTGATAACTTGAGTTACAACATTACAGATACATTAAGTGGAAAATAATACAAGGGTTAACATTTAGGCTTGAGTGAAGCAAAACTACTTTTGTGACCTAACCTAGTGACAGAAAACGATGCAGCACATGACAATACAGGACAAAGTACTACAAAAGAAACCATTGATAGAGTAGGCTTGTGATTTGTCAGGCGTTTTCTTGATTCCTTGATTTCTTGAGGCAAGAAATTGCCCAAGTTTGTCCTAACTGCTAGCTGTCCATTTGTGGTGGAATAGAGGGTCTGTAAGCCCTCTTGAAAGTTCAGTAATCTTCATTTTCTGGCCTGAGAATAGACCACTACCCTGTCTCAGAATTTGTCATTTGTTTTGTAGTAGCACCTGTGATAAAGATTAAAGCAATTTATTTTTGATTTTTTGATTATTTTGTTCAGTGGATTACTTATACTAAGATTTTTTCTGACAATGTGTGCAATGTTTTATTTGGTTCATTTTGCTTTTGAGACTTACCAGAGAACTTACCAGGAACAGAATATGGGTTTGAACTCTGATCACAACACTTGTGACCTTGAGCATGAAACTTATCTTTAGTTGCTTCTCATCACCTAGTATTAAATACCTGGGAGAGTAGAGAGTGTTAATGATTAGATACTGTGTGCCAATTAAGTTTTCGGAGGTGCATACTCCTAAGGGGTTTAAAATGGTTTTTTGAAGGCTTAAGGCCCGTGAAAAAGGGTAGTAATAGTGTACAGCACTTTGATTCTTGGTTTTAAAACTGCCTATTGTTATTATCAACAGAAGGCAATCAGTAAGATGCTTTTTTGCAACAAAAAAAAGGGCAACAATATTATGTTTTTTTATATTTTACTTTCAGTGGTTGATTGCTCGGGCTGATGACCTGGCCAATATAATGATCAACAAGATCGTTTCGATGAGTCATAAGTTCAACCGTGAGATCTGCAGTCAGTATGACGGCATCGTCAGGAAGATAACCTCACAGTCTCAGTCAACGGATCAGCTGGTAGCTCTACAAGATTACACTGATGGGCTGAGGGTAGGGGAGTTGCTACATCTGAAGGTGGGTACTGGATCACTTTGAAATGGAAAAGAAATACACATAATTGGGAGAGGTTTTTTCATTGTGTTTAGCCCAGGCATGGTATTCTTCCTACTTTGGTCTGATTTCGTATGTTTTTGCCCTTGGGAAAAATCAGAATATTTTGCGTTAAATGGCCTGGTTGAAGCCTACACCATGGGTATAATATGTAGGTCAGCTGACAAACTTCCTGTAATGATTTGGAGTATCAATCTGTATTGTGATTAAACTTTTGCCTCAAGTAATAAACCACAAATTTTTTGCCGTCAAACTTTTAGAACTTGAGAGCTATCTGCATATTTTTAGAAACATCAAACAAACCTTTGTAGTTTGTAAGTTATTTTATTATCAATGGTATTTAGTGATGTACTGACCTATTCAATTCTCCCCTCAGGCCAAACTTGAGATTGCAGCGAGTAACCTACTCTTCCTAATGGACTATGCCACTCTGCCCAAAGATGATCTCATGCTAAATGATACGACATTCACATGGAGTGATAGGATTGTACCAATTATAAGAAACAGGTAGGTTTTCTGATTTTGCTGGACTTATTGTAATGTTGTGGGAAACTACATTGTTACTCACATTGCACTGACCACAGGAATCTGAAATGTGGCGTATTGAATAATGTTCATGATTGAATTGATCATATTGAAAATTACACAGTTGAACAGAAATGTGTCGTGTCCTGGCTGAGCAGTTAAGAGCACTGGACTCGGGCTTTGGTGTTTCTGATCGGCAAAGTTTGGGTTTCAGTCCTGATCGTTGCACTAATGTCCTTTAACAAGATAGTTTACCATAATTGCATTGGGATGGGGTCGACTGTTGGAAAAGTGTTTTATGTGGAGAAGTTACCGACATCATCACCATTCAGTTCTCATATTTAAATTGAACGATTTTGTTGTTAGTTCAATATTTTATTGTTCCTTGGAAGTTCATGCTAAAGCTTTAATTTTGTTACCACAATTTTTACTTATACCAAAAACATCTATTTCATATTTCTTTTCCAGTGAGACAAAACTTCAGAAGGAGCATGACATGGCTGTCTCCAAGCTCTCTGACAGACAGCGTAAGTTCCAGATTCGCCTCAACGACGTCTTGGACATTGTCAAAAGCTTCAAGACCAAGGATCGGATGTCAGAGGCTCAAGATTACCTCCTCAAACTCAAAGACATCCAGAGAGTCTTGGAAGAATTCTATAAAGAGGTCAGTTGATGGTCCGATTTATTTCATCTTCCGCATCTTTTTTTTTCACACCAAGCTGTAAAATAATTTCAGTTATTTTCTAGTATAATTCAAGCTGACTTTTTGGACACTAACTAATTATATATTTTTTGTTTTTTCCCTTCCACACAGAAAGCATCCATCAACTATGAAGAAAAGCTGTTGGATACCGGTGAGATCACCCCCTACTCTATACTAGAGGAGATACGGGATACCAAGGAGCCCTTTGATAAATTATGGATGGTTGCAGTTCAGTTCCATCACCAGTATGATAAATGGATGAATGGCCCACTGCTTGAGGTAGATGCTGAGAAGGTGGAGGAAGAGGTAAAATGTCAAATTAAAATCTCTTGGTTTTACTTTAACCAGTTGACCCTGGATGTTGTGTTGAAGTGCCAATATTTTGCCTGTTGAAATTCTGATGATGTGCATTGTCATGCCACATTAGATGACCAGAACTAAGGCCACTGGGTTTCTTTATGACAGAGCGGGCACAGAACATTCACTCACCATGCAATGCTTCAAGGAGAATCTTTGTTCTCTTGGCTTTGGCAAGTCAGTTTTTGTTGTTGTACCAATGACACTCTCAAAGAAAAACGATTAAGCAATTCCAAGAATGTAATCCCATGTGGGTGGTGGGGAAAAATGAAAGATCCCCAGTGATAACTTGATAAAGACAAAATACAGGATTGGTAATTATCAAGGAAAAAATGATAAGCTTTATTCTGAAAGCTCATTGATTATGAAGTTCATACCAGTTTTAACCCTCCAGAGAGATGCTTTCTTTGTCTGAAATCAGAAACACTATCAAAGTCGAAAAATCAGCATTTGAAGATCTCTAAAACTGCTGATGCTTATTTAGATTGCCTCAATCAAATGTGCACAAAAAACCCTGTCAATACCAAAATTATTTGTCATTGTTTACATTAAAACAACAACACCTAATAAGATGAAATTTTCATTTTATTGAAAATTAAAGGATGGGAATTATTTATACAAAATTTAGTTCATGGTTCAGGCGTACGACAACTTTCTGTTTAGCAAGATAAAATAACTCACTGAATTTTAATCTTAACATTTAATTCTGATACAATTTGTTCTGGAAAGTATTTGAATCTGAAATGCTGTCATTAAAAAAAAAAGATACATTTGTAACATTTTGTTCCAATTATCTCATTCCTAGGTTCAATCTCTATGGAAGACCAGTTACAAGTTAACCAAGACCTTCGCTGGTAGTTCCGATTTGATGGGTCCAATGCGTGCTTCAATCACCATCAAGGCTAAGCTAGAGAAGTTCAAACTCAATATGCCACTGATTGGAGCGTTATGTAATCCTGGTATCAAGAAAAGACACTGGGATATGATGAGTGAAAAGGTGAGAGTTCGAGTTATTGGAAAGTAATGCCGTGTCCGAATTGGCAGCTACAGCTATGGCTATGGCTATGGCTAGATTTCCGCATCATCATGCATTGAAGTATAGGACATTCTTAGCAACACCCTTAACATAGGGTGTCATGGCCGAGTGGTTAAGAGCATCGGATTCAAGTTCTGGTGGTTTAGTCATCGGGGTGTGGGTTCGAGTCCCAGTCGTGACGCTTGTGTCCTTGAGCAAGACACTTCCCTATAGTTGCTTCTCTTCACCCAGGGGTATAAATGGGTACCTGTGAGGGTAGAGGTTGATATTGTGTTTGAAAAAGCCTTCTGAGCGCCACGGCAGCCCGGGGCTGTATACTCCCCAGGGAGCTGAGAAAGATTAAAGGAATGTTAGTGGCCCAATGACCAGGGCACTAATGTAAAGCGCATTGAGACGTTATTGTACAATGCGCTATATAAGAACTAGTTATTATTATTATTATAAGTCGTAGCCGTAACTGTGACTGCCAATTCGGATACGGATATATTCTGTCATGGCTGAGTTCAAACAGTGGCAACCCAAACATGTATAGACGCTATGCACAGCTCTCAATAGACCTTATGCATATGACGTCATTTGAGTAGGGCGCCCTCGCCTTGAGGTCAAAAGGAAGATGTTCATTGGCCAGTCCTGTGCGCCGCGCGTACAAATCAGCGCGTTTCCATTGTTTCATCATCAGTTTACCTCTAAGATGGCGGCTCATGGTGACGTCAATGCATAAGGTCTATCACATTCCTTGGACCTCAGTGAGGGCGCTATTTGAGCTTATGACCTCTTCTGGGGATCAGGTTGGCTCAGTGGTTTGGACTGGAGCTCGAATGTGGATTGGGTTTTCAGTCCCTACATGAATACTGGGTTTTCCTCCCACATCTAAAACTGACCATTTCCTCTTGTCTCCTGATCATCCTATTGTTGGCCCTAATTGTGCTGTTGGATGTGTAACGTAATAAACTATTTATACAGCATTTTTTTTCCATTTTGAAAAAAGAAAAGAAATGTATTAACATTTTTTGTTTTCCCTCCTTTGTTCACAGGTTGGTTTCAACATGACCCCAACAAAGGAGACACCATTACTGGAGATGCTGCAGATGGGTCTAGAGAAGTACCTGGAAGATCTTGGGGAAATCAGCTCACAGGCCAGCAAAGAGTTTGCTCTGGAAAAGGTAGATAGGTTTTTCAAATAACTATGGCAAAACATATTCTTAGTATACTCTGATGGACATTAAGATACTTGGGATAAGAAGGCAATGTACACTTAAGCCCGGTTCATACTTCACACAAAAGCAAAACCGGAAAAATGTGTTTTGCGTCACAATTGGAAAAACAGCGCATAAATTTGCTTTGCATTCGCTTTCGCATGAAGTATGAACTCAGTTAAGTGTAAACATGTGTTTAGTTCGAGATATTGAGTGAAAATTTCCAGGGGTGACAAAAGTAAATGAAAACATGGTTTTAATTGTTTTTATTTTATTTTTTTAAGCCTAGTTCCCTACCTAAAGGTTACACATGGTGGTGTCTGAATTTTGCATGTAGAAATATGTGAGACTTGGTTATAATGGTTTTTGCCTGACATTGCCAACTTTATCCCTGATGCAATTATTACGTCTATTTAACTTTACATTTTACCGAGTAATTTTGCAGGGGTGACAAGCTTCTGTGGTAAAATTTGTTCCCCTTTACTTTTCATAAAACAGAGGTTAATTTCAGCTCTAAACCTTTTTTTTTCTCAGTAATCTAAGTAATAAATTTTAAATGGCGATTATAATACAAATAATAAATGTTTATGAGTGCAACGGGGGGTATATATTTGCATGAGTTGAAAGAAAGAATGTTTCATTCATTGAGGTGGAGCCAAGTTGAATGAAACATTCCACACAGTGCTGTGATCTGCTGTAGTAGGCTTAATAGTCCTTTACATTTCCACTCTTCATCAACCCAACTTACGTTAAAATCAGACCCAGAATCTAAAATTCATATAATTTTTTTTCAGGCACTGTCTAAGATGAAGGAGGATTGGGAGACTGTGCATTTTAACTTCACTCAGTATAAAGACACCGGTCTGAGCATCTTATCATCTCCTGAAGATGTCCAAGTCCTTCTAGAGGATCACATTGTCAAGACGGCTACTATGAGAGGGTCACCGTTCATCGCTCCGTTTGAGAGAGAGGTTAAGGTCTGGGAAGCTAGATTGGTGAGTAATTAATAGGAACTTGGATGGTTTTGAAGTTTGCACTGAACTGTCTCTCCTTTTCTCTCCTTTTTATTTCATGAGTTTCCGCATAAAGGACTTCCTGTTGGTTTTGAAATTGTCTTTTCTCTTGTCAGAAAAGTAGCAGTCAACAAATTTTTAATAAAATAAATTGTTTTAAAAAGCTTTGGTTCCCATTTGTAGGTGTATTCGTTTTTAAAGTTCATCCTTGACACTTTACCCTTTAAGAAAAGTCTTGTCATCCTTGTACATCGTGAAATTGATCAGTGATCCATAATTTCAAATCCAACAAATATGTCACACTTCTTTAAGCTCCTTATCTTCATTTATCTGTCATGCTTTGGGCCCTTCCTTTCACTCATACCAGATTTCTCTAACTAGGATCCAAACTTGAGGCATTTAATTTTGATTTAAACAGTTTACAGTTTTGGTGTAATGTCTGATGCATATTTTCCCTTACAAAACTATTTTGTTTGCTATTTTCCAGCATCGTATGAGCGATATCTTAGACTCCTGGCTGAAGGTCCAAGCAGCGTGGCTTTATCTTGAGCCAATCTTTGGATCAGCAGACATCCGTCGCCAGATACCTGTAGAAGGAGCTATGTTTACTGAAGTTGATGAGAACTGGTGAGGCTCACTGTATAACTTTTCACAAATGATGTGAACAACTATTCCTGCATTATTTATGGGTCTAAAATGTTTTGTATTATGTATTGACTACCGTAATTTTCGGATTATAAACCGCCCGGCGTATAAACCGCAATGCTCCAAAATATGGAAAAAATATTTAGGTGTCAGCGTATAAACCGCGCGGGCGTATAAACCGCGGCCAAAATGTTAAAAAAACTAACCTCAAAACACGGAAGTGAAGTTCGCAAAACTGCGTATGGTAAGCTTGGGCGATATTGCTTTTTTTCATTCACGATACATCGTCTAAAATATATCTCGATATTCGATGATATCGCGGTTAATTTGTGACGTGAGTTGATGAGGGAACCCACTTCAGATTTAAAAATAGTGTTAAAACTGAAGTGCCGCGAATTGGTTATTGATGTAAGGAAATTTGATAAAGGCTGTAAGGCTCTCCATTCTAGCCATGGTTTTATTCTTCATGTTACCCGAAGCACCACGAGCGCAATTGGCACAGGCTGATTGGCTGATTCCTGACCGGCCGCTTTCCGATTGGCCGATCGCGTGAATAATTATGACGTAGTGCTTCTCACAGCTTTCCGATTGGCCGATCGCGTGAATAATTATGACATAGTGCTTCTCACAGCTTTCCGATTGGCCGATTGCGTGAATAATTATGACGTAGTGCTTCTCACAGCACTGCCATAGTATTCATCACCTCGATCCCGCAGATGTGCTTGCATGCTCCTAACGTGGTAAACTTTATAGTTAGGGGGTGAAGGAATGGCGGCGTGTAGCTGTGGGAACGAAAAGGCAAGGGAAATTCCCTTTGTGAGAAATCACCTCGTGGTATATCGCCCAAGCTTAGCGTATAGAGATCGCATATGGAGCATCGGAGATATATCAGCATATGGAGATCGCTGGGATAAATAGACAGGGGACCAGTCTAGTCTAACTCGAGTTTCGCTGATTGTTCATCTCAGAGGGGGGACTGAACTCTAACAATAGGGCGGTTGATAAACGTTTTATAAAGGCAACACGGAATACAAATGAGGCGGGATTTTCAACAGGCATTTTCAACAGGATTTTGTCACCACACAGGCATGTTTTGCAGGATTTTTTATCGTTTAAGAACATTGTTTTTATTTAGAACATTTTACAAACGATCTTTCTTTATAAAAATGCTGTATTTTTCTCTTCCATATTTATACGTCGGCGTATAAGCCGCCCGGAGAATAAACCGCAGGAGTTTTAAAAAAGTCAAAATCAACGTATAAACCGCGGTTTATAATCCGAAAATTACGGTACTTGGATTTCAATCGGAATGTAGAATAATCAACATGCACCGTTCATTTAATTTCAGTAATTTCATTTGTTAATTTCTCAGTTAAAAGGAAATATTAGAACAAAATATTACTACAAAAAGGCAAACATTTTACATGAAATATTTGATAAAGAAATGTATATGTTTCTAAACAGGACATTAATATACCTGAAGGACTTTTAAAAAGTAAACTTTATTTTGCTTTGTTATTTTTGTATCACTTTTGGCTGCATTTTGTTGATGTTTTAAAACAAACAGAGTCCTTTAACTCCACTCAAGAGAAAAAAATAAAAACAAAAGACATAATTACTGTAAACATGGTCTAGTCAAGAAAACAAGTATCATTAATTTATTTATTAATTTATTTGATTACACATCCAACAACACAATTTGCACCAATAACAGGATGAATAGGAATTGAGAAGAAGTGTTCAGTTTTAGATGTGGGACGAAAACCGCAATGGGGAAAACTCCGCGCAGTCAGGTAGGGACTGAAAACCTAATCCAGATGCGAGGCTACAGTCTGAGGTGAATGAAAAAGGGGTCCAAAGAGGTAAAAAACCATGGAGCCAGCCTGTACCATTTCAAAAGGGTTTTCGTAAAAAAACAACCAAACACTTTGTCCAAAAGTTTGTCCTTATTTCACCAGAAGTCTTCACTGTGCTCCAACTTGTATCCTCCACTAGAAAATATTGTCTCGTTGGTGCAAAAAGGTTGTATCTTGATTTTGCAAAAATGTTGTATGAAAATGCTCCATGCAAAAACTTTGTATCTCGGCACGTACTTGTTTTGTGTGTAAATCTGGGCTATTTTAAGCGAGATACAACGATTTGACAGTTTCAAACTCACTTGGAATGTAAGTGTTATTATAGGAGATACAACACTTTTGCACTGACAGGACAATACATTAACAAATAATGACCTATTTCAATTTGTGAAAACTACATTTGACATTATTTTAGGCAAGATATCATGCAGACAGCCGTGATCAACACAAGAGCATTGGTTGTTACATCTCAACTTAACATGCTGGAAAACCTACAGAAATCAGAGGGTCATTTGGACACCATACAGCGAGGTCTGAATGACTACCTGGAGAAGAAGAGACTCTTCTTCCCAAGGTGAGGACCACAAGGGAAAACTGCCTTGATGTTTGAGAGAGAAAAGTTTGAGTTGTGTTTTGGATGGAATATATTTGTGGGTTCCATTTTATAAATGAGTACCCAGGTCATTTGTGCCCTTGGAATTTATAAACTGTTTTACAATGAAAATATATGATACTTAGGTTGCTCACAATGTATTTTTCAAATGTTGTTTATAATTGTTTTGGTTGCAGTTGTAATCTTTAAGACGGTTTTAATAAGGCTGTTAAATGTTTAACTCGTGTAATTTGACCACCATTCAGCATTTGGCTGTGAATTATGAAGGTCATATTTTCTGCAAAAAGCAAATTCTGATCAAATCAAATCAAATAGGTGTAAAAAATAATTCAAATCATTAGAAACTTAACAAGTTTTGTAAGGAGACAAAAATAAACCTACCCTAAAACCTGGAGACGAGAAAAAGATTGCGCATTATAAAATCCACAAAATACAAAGAGAGCTCCATGAGCAAATACTGATAACTACACAAATCTGTGTTCCATCCCTCACCTCCACCCTCAATCCCTCCGCCTAAAAGAAATACGCCCCAAAAACAAAACAAGTAAGAGGTGACAGGTATGCAACAAAAGTGCTTCCATAATAGCATAGCTGACCATCACAGTGAAGAGGATCAACCTTGCAAACTGAGCCAGCCTTGAAGAATTTCTAACCCCTTTGGGTAGTAACATTTGGGGTTCAAAATGATTGTATTTTATTTTGGGGCAACGTTAAAAATTGATCAAAACAACGAGGTCTCCTGACGATGACAAGAGCACACAAGTAAAAACACTGAGAATGACCAACCGGCTCTTTTCACAGCCAACACCATCTACTTAACAGAACTATTACATGATGTACTTACAAACACATTTTCATCCAACTCCATCAAGCAGAGCCTAAAATCCTACTTTCAAAATAACTTTGTCCATCCTAGATTCTTCTTCCTCTCGAATGACGAGCTCTTGGAGATCCTCTCAGAGACCAAAGATCCTCTTCGAGTTCAGCCCCACCTCAAGAAATGTTTTGAGGGTATTGCCAAGCTGTCCTTCACAGAACGCAAGGAGATCACGGCCATGGAGTCAGCTGAGAAGGAAGTTGTTGAACTCTGCTCCAGGATCATACCAGCTGACGCTCATGGACTAGTAGAGAAATGGCTCATTCAGGTAAGGATTTTAGTAAATAGATTTGATCTGTGAAAAGTTGACTTCATGACTTCAGTCACCCTAAAACTAAGAAGGAAACTGATAAAGAAATGTACTTTGCATCATTGTTTTTTGGAAGAGTAAACAGATTTCCATCCTCTAGTTTTAAATAAGCACGCAATCCATTTGGGGTCTTCGAATGCTATTTTCTCAATTTTCACGTTTTTTCAGATGGAAATTACTTTTATAAAAAATGTTTATTTAATAGTAGGCTTTAAGTTTGAAACTAATCATTTTAGCTGTTGATAATCACCAAGGTCACTTTAAAGAGATGGTATACGTTCGGTAATCACTCTTAAAATTAATGGCAATAACAACTTACTTGGTTAGAAGTACACCAGCTTTCGCGATAGTATAAAACATTTTTAGAATCATTTCACTTCGAAGTAATGTGGTTATGGGAGAAAGATATAAGTTTTTATGCCCCAAAATTTGAATCTTAGAAACGTTACCATCAAAAAACGTTTCTCAGATTGTGTATTCAAACTATGGATTTTTCTTCCTGTGTGGACATAACCGCTCAGAATGTTTGGTGATATCTCAAAAGCGCTACCACCTTTTGAAATTAATTTTATTGTATTATCTAAATTTATATAGCATTAAAACAAACGACCGGTTCCAAAAGCCACAGGTATACGTTCCCTTTAAGGATCTCATAAATGTCGATTGAGTTGCAGATTTAGTTTGTATATAGAGGAATTACGTAATGAATTTATTTGTAGCTGGTTAGGTAGATTACATGATGATACAAAAGGAACGTGCAGTCAAAAGAATAAACTTAGAACCTACCGGATGTTTAAAATAAGGTACGAAATGGAACCATATTTATGTTTATTAAGTAATCCTCAGTACAGACATTATATCTGGCCAGATTTAGATGTTCAGCGCATAAACTGCTTGTAGAAACTGGAAGATACATCGGTTTAGAATTTAATCAACGTATTTGCCCTCACTGTATGGAAGACGTGGAAACAGAAATGCATTTTGTATGTGCTTGTCCGATGTATAATTTTCTGAGAAAAAACATGTATGATGCTGTGTGTAAAAGTAATGCAGATTTTGGTAGGCTATTGGAAAGAGACAAATTTATTTTTTTAATGACCTCTCAGGAAAAAGGCATTGTAAATTGCTTAGCCAAGTATATTTGTATGTCTGCTAAGTTAAAAGAAATCAATGTTTAAAATAATTAGTTTAACACTGATGCTTATGCTAACTCCTCCGTCATGATGTAAACTGCAATTTGTATTTTTAAATTTTTGTGGTAACCCTTCCCCAGGGTAATGGGGTATGTTCCTTTTGGAATAAAAATACTAATCAATATATTATAGTTATCATATTTATTTGTTTATTAGTTTAGTTTATTAGTTTATTAGATGACTGACCAAAAAGAATGTCTTTAAAATTCAATATGAGAGTTACCTCTTCATGTGTATCTTCCATCCAGGTTGAAGACATCATGAGGCGTAGTCTCCAGGAGGTTACGGGCAGAGCCGTGGCAGCATACCCCGAAACACCACGCAAGACCTGGGTGTTGAACTGGCCTGGACAGGTGGTCATTGCTGCTAGCACCATCTACTGGACGTCAGAAGTCACCAAGGTAAAAATACAAATCACCAAAAGTATCTACAACTTTGGATTTATCACCTTTTTGTTGTAACTACTTGAAGAAAAAAAAACCAATCAATGCAAGTTTACATTGGAGAAAGTGGAAATTGGAATTTGATACAGTATGTCTGCTGCCCTCTTGCGTTCAAAAGTCTGAATCATATTCTAGTATTATGCACATTAATTTGTTACAAGAATATACTGCCTTTTATTTTCATTTGTCGGTGTTCAATGTGGTGGAAATGATAATACACAACTGAAATAGTTTACCACTTAGTTATATGATGGTATGCATTTACCATGTTCAAAACAAACATTTTTACAATTTGCAACTGTATTCATAACTGTTGTCAGTTAGCCTTGGTTATTTGCCATACCAAATACAATCTGGTTGAAACATTTTTATACAATTTCCTTCTTTTAACGTAAAAATGTATAGACTTGTCTAAATTGCTTTCTTGTTTTATTTTTTGTTCTAGGCGATTGAGGAGAATGGATTAGAGGTGTATCTAGACAAGTGCAATAAACAGATTGAAGAGATCGTTGAGCTGGTTCGAGGCAAGCTCACGAAGATGGCTCGCATCACGTTGGGGGCGCTCATCGTTATTGATGTACATGGTAAGATCACTTAACCTCCGGGTATCAATCAAAATATTCTTTATACTCTCTAAAAGTTTCTAATATTCTTTATATTCTCTAAAAGTTTCTAATATTCTTTATACTCTCTAAAAGTTTCTAATATTCTTTACACTCTCTAAAACATTTTAATACTCTCTAATACTTTTTCATATTTTCTTATACTTTCTGATACTTTTATTTGAGACCCATATGAAGTATTCGTTGTTATTTATAATTTTCCTCCCAGCTCGTGATGTTGTAGCTAATCTTTCCAACCAGCTCATCACTGATCCTGTGAGCTTCTCCTGGATCAGTCAGCTGAGGTATTACTACGAAGAGAAGAATGTGATCGTTCGGATGATCACTACGGCGGTACCATATGGCTATGAGTATCTGGGTAACACCAGCAGGCTGGTGATCACCCCGTTGACTGATAGATGCTATAGGTAAGGCTGATGCAGTATTGCTGTGATGAACAATGGTTGTGATGGGGGGGGGGGGGGGGTAAGAAGGCAGTGTAACTTTTACTACAAAATTAATAACGTATGTTATTGGTAATATCATTTGGCCAAAGCTGTGAATGATGGTTGTGACCATGCACTTCCTTGTGATAAATGCTACAAGAAGATGGACTTTGCAAAACTGTGGAGGATGTCTGTGATTGTGGGATTTCTGTAACATTGATCACAAACTAAATATGAAAGATTCTATATTCAAAGCTTACTTTGTAATGCCATGTGATTTTGACCCCAAACTTATCAAGTTTGATTCAAATTTGGTTTCTCTATCTAGGTAAAGTATCAGTCACTGTATAGAGTATGTCATACTTTAAAAAGTTAAAAGAAGCAAAAACAACACCATTAATAAAAAATGTTTGGCTCTTCATCTTACTGTATGCACATGTTTCCTTAAAAACCAGGCGTTTATAGCATATAAACCTCAGTATGTACATGTACATCATCCTAATGTTCTGCTGAACGCCAAGGAGAACTCTGATGTTGAACTGTTCACACAGGCAGTTGCTGTAGACTGTGCAAGTCTCATGCATATTCGAACACTTGGACCTAAACGTGTGGTTTTGTTGCCCTCATACGTTAAAGCAACTACTCAACTACACATATTTCATGCGCACAACCGACCCTGCCCGTGTGACCCCTGCGAATTAGGGGTGTTGGTGCAGTATCAATCAAGACAAGATGTGGAACCCAAGGATATATATATCTTAGAATATGCATGATACTTTTACGATCTACACTCAGCAGAGATCCCACAGTAAATCTTTTCAAACTAAATGGTTTCTATCACCAAATCTCTCCCACCCAGAACCCTGACAGGGGCGCTGCTGTTGAACCTCGGTGGAGCCCCAGAAGGCCCAGCTGGTACCGGCAAGACAGAGACCTGTAAGGACTTGGCTAAGGCTGTTGCTAAACAATGTGTAGTCTTCAACTGCTCCGATGGCCTGGACTACAAGGCTATGGGGAAATTCTTCAAGGGTCTGGCATCATCGGGAGCCTGGGCGTGTTTTGATGAGTTTAACAGGATTGAGTTGGAGGTAAGAGTTTTGTTTACATGTGAATACGCATGTTGTCAACTTCAAGGAAGATGGGAATTAATCCACTCATAACAACAAAATACACAACTGTTTTACTGCATTTGTATGTTAACGTGAGCATTTATTTCATTCATTCACTCACATTTATTTCAATGCTGTCATTATGGATTAACAATACTTCAATTACTTCAGCTTACCAAAATCCAAATTGAATGTATACAAAGTTTATGATATTTGCAGTTATGACAGGGTGCAATTAACTATATCCAGGATGAGATTTCTTATAGGTCATTAGCCACAAGCGATATAGGACATTTGAACTCATGATTGTGTAGCAAGCATTAGCTCATATCATTAGACATAATTTAGGTTTGGATGAAGCATAGTTTTTGTACCCTAACTATTGACAGCTGAAATACAGCAAGAGACAAGACAATGAAGACTGACAAATAAAAATACATGAAAAGGTCTGGGATATTTTCAATGATGTTTTCACATTTCAGTTTAATGATATATTTCTAGCTAGCTTTTAGCCTATGTTTTCTTTATCGATAAACCCTAAAAATAAAACCCCCAAAACAATGTTGGTCCAATTTTGAAAGTTTTGACAAGAGGCAGTGTTCCGGAAGTAACCCAGAGAATTAAAGTCTTTGAATTGTTTCCCCTCAGGTGCTATCAGTCGTGGCTCAACAGATCCAGAGTATACAGAGAGCAGTAGCGGAGCAAGTTCAGACGTTTGTATTTGAAGGAACGGAGATATCTCTAGATCCTTCATGTACGATGTTCATCACGATGAACCCGGGCTATGCTGGCAGGGCTGAACTGCCTGATAACCTCAAGGTAATACACCGATCCATTAAGCCACGCCCATTTCTCATTGACCAATCACAACCGCGAAATCTGATCACCATTTGAGCCGTTTGGTGATCTTTGCACTAACGGTGATCGGGTTTCGCGGTTGTGATTGGTCAACTCGTAAGGAGGCGGGGCTTAATGGATCGGTCTATTGTGTCCCGATTGTGTTGATCAGGTTGGCTTGGTGGTGTCATTCCCTGCCTTTCACCTCTGTGGACCCTGGTTCAAATCTCACCCCAGACCAGAGCCTTGCATGTTGATTGGATTCTCTGTCCCTACCTGATTTCTCCGGTTGGCAGATTCCTCCTATATCTCAAACTGACATTTCTGGTCCGATGTGATTGAGATTTAAGGCTTTGCTCATTGTACTCATCTGGAATTGTTTGGAATTGTTCATTTTTGTTGACAGGTCTTATTCCGGACTGTTGCCATGATGGTACCAGACTATGCATTAATTGTTTGGAATTGTTCTTTTTTGTTGACAGGTCTTATTCCGGACTGTTGCCATGATGGTACCAGACTATGCATTAATTGCTGAGATCAGCTTGTACTCCATGGGATTTGTAGATGCAAGGTCTTTATCTACTAAGATTGTCGCTACCTACAAACTCTGCTCTGAACAGGTTAGATCAAAACAACATCAATTTTGGAGATAATCAAAATATTGATTTAAAAAAAATTATCTGTTTGTTTGATTTTGTAGCAAACTCTCTCCTTCAGAGAATAATAATAACCTTTTACTTAAATTCTGAAACAAAGGTGTATTGTTGATTTTGTTTTACAGTTGTCGTCACAACATCACTATGACTATGGAATGAGAGCAGTAAAGTCTGTACTAACAGCAGCTGGTAACCTAAAGCTCAAACATCCAGAGACTGCAGAAGACATACTGGTACTCCGCTCCATCAAGGATGTCAACTTACCCAAGGTATATGAATGCATAGTCCCATAAAGCCCATAAACAGGTTACAAGTTGTCGTGGTTTGTATGCAATAGAAGCAAGGGTGTCATTAAATGTTTGTTGTTATTTTACTGCCTGTGCAAGGCATTTAAATTCACATTAAATTCACAACATATGTTTTCAAAATAGATCAAAAGATTAAGTAATGTTTGAAAATACTTGTCTTGTAGATTCTTCTTCTACTGCAAGTCAGGTGGTGCTGTGATTGCTGTTGTGGTTTTCATAAAGATTACGCCATCTCACTTTTCAAAACAAAACTTGTAGCACCTTATTTTCCTGTACTAGAAATGGCTTTCATGTCGTCTGTCTATTGTAGATTAATATTTAGCAATTTATACTCATTTAAAGATGGACTTTATGGGGTTGAGATATCTTTGAAGTTAAGCCTTGAGCCGGGTTCATACTTCACACGAACTGCAAAAGGGGAGCAAATTTCCCCAGCATTACAATGATAGTTGACCTTTGAACATTCAAAATGTTTATTTTGTTCTTTTTTATTAACTTTGAAAAAGTGAGAATTTGACAACTAAATTTGACAACTTTATGTCCTTTTTTCTTGTAGTTTCTGTCCCATGATATTCCACTCTTTGAAGGCATCATTTCGGATCTGTTCCCCGGTCTAGAGATGCCCAGACCAGACTACGGTGTCCTAGAAAAGACATTGAGAGACACAATTCTCAAGAAGAAACTGCAATGTGTGCCGTGGTTTATTGAAAAGATCATACAGGTAATGCCAGCAAAATGTAATAAATCAACAACTCGGTACTTTCTTTTCTGTAAAATAAAATCCAGAAGACAGCATGAGGCTAGGAACTATTTTTGGATTAGAAATATTCTTTAAGACCAGAGAACCCATTTTTGCATAGTACAACATGAACAAATTTGTGCTTGTTTTATAAAGATCAGGGTCTGATTTTACAGCGCTGCTTACCATGGTATTTACGGTAACCATTCTCCACTCGCAGGGTTAGCGCAAAATTTCTGTATTTAATATGTAAGTGATTGTTTTTTTGCTAATATTATGTGCTAAACAGCAGAATTTTCTGCTATCGTATGTATGAATTTCTTGTATGCAGTAAGTATTGCCATAAATTGTGCCAAAACTTGGCCGCCGATTTGATGAAACTCATGCAACATTTATTGCGTAAGTTGTGAACCACTAACACAAGAAAGCTTGCTTATTTGCGTAAAGTTTAATGAAATCAGCTGCAGGTCAATGTGAGGCTACGTTGAGTAGGTTCCCTCAGTCAGCCTGGATCTTGTTTGAGCGAGTAGCATCCCGCCTCCATACTCATGAAGTGGGTGTTGGATGCAGACTTAACATGAGTAATGTTGGGAAAGTAGCGACCTTGAATGCACCCTAAGTCTGGTTAATATAAACTCTTATTAGTCACTGACATAATCTTTCTCTATATTTACACCACTGCATCCGTTCCCCATTCCAAGGTTTCCTCCAGAATGTTCAATTTGTCTTTGCAGATCTATGAGATGATCCTTGTACGTCATGGTTTGATGATAGTGGGTGATGCCATCGGTGGAAAGACCAGTGCCTTTAAAGTATTAGCAGAGTCCCTCGGAGAGCTTCATACCAATAAACTGATGGAAGAGCACAAGGTGGGTTGAAGTCTGGGTTGAGTAGTCTAGTGCATATGACTCAAGCTCTGATGGCTGAGTCAACGGAGTGTGGGTTTGAATCCCAGTCATGACACATGTGTCCTTCGGCAAGATATTTAGCTACATTGGCTTCTTATCAGCCAGGAGTGACTAGGTACCTGTGAGGGTAGAGATTCTTGACATGAATGATTAACTGCCCATGTGCCCCATGTTGCTGCTGGTAGACATGAATGATTAACAGTCCACATGCCAATGTTGCTGCTGGTGCTGCATACTCCAAAGGAGTTGAGATATATTAATGAGCCTAAGACCCAATGAAAAGGGGTAGTAATAGTGAAAGGTCTTTTTGGTTTAAAAGATACTTTATCGTTATTTTGTACTTATTTATTTTATTTTTTTAGGTATTATTTAGAAGAGGCATCCTACAGTACTATTTTGTAAAGAAATAGTACACAGTGCAAGGCACTTTTGAGAAATTCCTTTGTTACCAGAAGAAATAGTAATCGAATTTGTGTGTTTTTTGTCTCTCAGGTCACCTACCAGATCCTGAACCCCAAGGCCATCACTATGGGTCAGTTATACGGCCGCTTTGACCCCATCTCACATGAGTGGTCAGACGGCGTTCTGGCCAATATATTCCGTGAGCAGGCGGCCAGCACCAGTGACGACCGTAAGTGGTGTGTCTTCGACGGTCCTGTGGATGCAGTGTGGATTGAGAATATGAACACAGTGCTGGACGATAACAAAAAGGTACAGTTTAAAGGGGTACATTGTCTTCAAATTTCTCAAAATGTTCCTGTTTGGAATTGCTCCTTATTCCTTTCAAGAGTTGTTTATGCACAAAAAGCACCTACAGGATTTTGTAATTAGTGAGTAGTGATTGAAGAAACATCAATGTGCCTCTTTGTGGAGTCAACAATTTGGCTCTACAAAAGTAGTTGACCTCGTTCTGTCACGAAATGACACAAAACCTCACAATTTCAAGGAATATTTATGTGAACCATTATATTCTACTTCTAAAATATCTTTCCAACCATATTCATTTTAAAACAAACGCTTTTTATAGCCCAAAGCACCCAATCCAAAGCACAGGCCCCCATTAAGAAAGACGATACTGTTTTTATTTATATAGCTTTTTGAGTAATCAGTGCTTATCACACAAATCTTGGCGAAGCTAAAAGCCAAATAATTTGAAGCATCATCCTGGATGCAATTATTACATCTATTAATTTATGTTTATAAGGAAAACTGATGAATTTCTCAGCCTCACATTCAATTATTGTCACAAGGTTTACGTTATGGTCTGTTTGCTATCTTCATATGATAAGTTAAACTTGAACTTCACACCTGGAAACAATCTCAAAAAACTACAAAATGCTGCTCTTACAACCCACAGAAATTCATGCCTTACAGTGTGCTGTAAGTGAAGAGTTCTAGTGCGTAACACATCTTTAATGCTAAGGAATTCTCATTAAAGCAATAGAAATAATGTGTGAATTTGGTAATTTTATAAATAATGGACAGGTATATTCCTACCCCTTTGTTTTATCAAGTTGAATGGAAGAATTTAAGAAAGTTGCCACGAAAAAGGCTTTGTATTAACACCCCAACCTCTTGCTCAATTATAACACTGTATGCTCGTATATTACAACAGGAGAATTTCAGAGACACAAATTGGCATCAGATTTGCAATGTGTAGTTCTTGAAAACGTATTCATGCTTATCAGTACACAAACAATGGAAAAAGTTAACCATCTAGTCTAGTCACCCATCTCAAAGTACCCCATTGAGAAGTCTTGAAGATGGTCAATGACAAGAATTTTATGTAACTCTTTCTTCCTTTCTCTAAGCTGTGCCTGATGAGTGGTGAGATCATCCAGATGAGCAACAAGCAAAATATGATCTTTGAACCCAGAGATCTGGAGCAGGCATCACCAGCTACTGTCAGCAGGTTAGTATATCAGGGGTATGACCCTTTGGAAAAGGTCATATCTATCATAAAGGTCAATTCAAGAAATGACCTTCAAACAAGTATCACCAGGGCCCAATTTCATAAAGCTGTTTAGCAGAAAATGTTGCTTAGCAAATGTTCCTGCTGAGCAAAAACTAGCAGGGAAGCAACCACAAACAGTATACATTACATGGTATTTCGGCTGGTAACCTGTTTCTTTTAAGCAATTGTTTGTGCTTAACAACTTTATGAAATCGGGCCCAAGTCTGCTGTTATCTTTTTCAGAAATAAACAAATCATGCTCTTTGATCTACATCTCTAACTCACAGGATACTGTTCCCCAAAGCTCCTTGGAATCTGTAACTCCAGGGGTTACCAAAAGGTGGAAATGACATCATTTTAACATACCTCCTAATATTTGAATGCCAGTTTCAGACCTTTTTTGTCAGCAATGATCCTTGCCTCTGTGTTTTTTTCATTTATATATGATCACAACTCTACATATCTCATCAGAGTCCAATTGAAAAAGCTTGAATTATTCTCCCTTCAGCAGTTAAAAATATTAATTATCTTTGAAACTACACAATGTTAAACATTTCCTTCATACAGATGTGGCATGATCTACATGGAACCAATACAGCTAGGCTGGAAACCCCTTGTGACATCATGGATGGAACACCAGTTACCAGACTTCGTGACCAAACCACAACAAGAAATGATAGGGGTGAGTTAAAATCAGAAAAAGTAAAAAACAAAAGGTTGGTTGTGTTTTTCGTAACGTTTAAAATTGTCATAATCTCTCTCCTCTCAACATATTATTTACTGAGTGAGTCAGACGAAAAAATGGCAACTACCAATGAAATCATAAATTACTTTAAAAGGACCTTTTGTAAAACAAGTTTTTATTGTCAAATACGGAGTTCCACATTTCTAATGAGCTATTTGTGACTTAGATTTGAATAATGTCTGGTGCAAAGACTTGCTTTGTCACAACTTACCACTTAAATTTGAATTTCTCAGATTTAAGAGACAGTTGGTATGTCTCATGGTTTGGGCAAGCTTTTCATAGTTACATAACAGACGGCGAACACCCATACACAATTCTGAATGAATGTGTATGGCACAATGGTACCAGGGCTTGCTCATTTGGAGGTTGCTATACAAAAGCTTGCCCCGAACCATTTGACAAAGCAACTGTCTCTATAGTTCAAGGAAGTCAAATTTAAGTGGTACCTTGTGACTAAGCAAGTCTTTGTACCAGACAATATTCAAATCTAACCTACAAATGTCTTATTGTTTTGTCTTTTTTGCATGACCTATGACTAACCATATTTATTACCACCAAAAGTCAAATCAGCGGCAGAATTGTAATAATGTGTTCTTTTTTTCTTCAGTTGTTATTCGAATGGTTGTTACCAGCTTGTGTGGGTCATGTAACCAAACAGTGTCGTCAGTTGGTCCCTGTCTCGGACATGCACATGACCATGTCAATGCTCAAGCTATACTCATGCCTCCTGGATGAGGTCAAGTAAGTCAATTTCCTTAAACTAATTCATACCACAAAGAATTTTTTTTATTGTACACTCATGTGAGCGATGCCCATATTCTTAAATTCAATGTGCACATATCTATTTTTAAAAAGCCACTCTTGGTAAGCAGCTACAAGAAGAAAACATTTAAGATGAAAATAACTCAGGGAAGCTGAAGGTGTGAGTTGATATTCCTCTTAAAACGGCCTAGTTTGTAGGATGGAAGGAAACATGCACCAGGCAAGGAGTTCCAAAGAGATACAGTACGTGGAATAAACCTGTTGGAATGGTTCTACACCATAGTCAAGGATGGTACGCATCACAGGTCATAGTAGCGTACATCAAGTTTTGAGAACATGCATTGTGCGCGTATTTACTTTTAGTACCTTTGCAGTAGCATTTAATGCTATTTAATGGTATCTTCCCCACTTTATACCCCGTTTTGTGTTCTTTGATTTTCTTAAAGGGATGGCATCAATAACAATATGTAGTTCTTAAATAGTGCTTTATCACACCCGATGACTGGATGGGCATCTCAAAGCGCTCAATATTTTTAGGGCAGGTGGGCAGAGCTATATTTGAATTATAAGACATTTTGATGAGGACCCATACACTAAAAGTAGTATGGATAAAATTTAATTAATTAATTTTTATTAAATTGTTCGGTTTTTGTAGCTTACATATGGAATGGAGTCCTGAACCGCTGTTCACAATACAACTTTGTTTCTTTGAGATAAAAAGATAACATTGTCTGGAACGTTTTAGTATAGTGTTCGACGAGGCTCTGTTTAATTCTTTTTGGAAGATTCAAAATTACAGTTTTGTACACAAGGAACGTGACCATTAGTCTGAAACCTTGGATTCCCATGTACAATGCTTTAACATGTGAGGGAAAACAAAATCAGGCACTCTAACGAGGCTCAATGCTCGTATATTATGTGCAAGACTTGCACAAGCTATCGTATGCTACACTTTCATTGAACAGTTACATTGGTTGATGCAGAGTGTGCTGAATTTATTAACAAGCACTGAAATGGTTTTGAAATTTTAACTTGCAATACTTTCAACACACTGAAACTAACCCGTACTTTTTGTGGCACTTCTATCTCTGCATATTGGGTTGCACTTTTGGTTTCTGGCGTGATCTTCACCGCAACTCATATTACAGGGCCATAAGGGATAGGTAAGTCTTGCTGTTTCTGTTTGATATTAAAGCACTAACTTTATAGCTTGATCTATTTTAAACATTCACATTTCCTGTAACAATACTAATGAAAACACGTATTGTACATTCTGCAATGCCTTGCGGAATACAGAACAGAAGAGTAAGCGTATGGTGTAAGTCCGATCAACAGGCTAGTTAAACATAACACTGTGCAAACATTCAAACTATAAGCCAAGAAGCAGAAGAATTTATTTCAATAAGACTTGAAGTTTTGCATACGGAAAGGACAATAATGTAAGAATTTGCGGTGACACCATGGGGTTAAATCTGTCTTTTGAGTATGTATAGTTCCGAAAGGAACTGGTGGATTTATTTCAGACAGTATACCCGGTCTGCATCAGGAGAGGTAATGGACAGAGTATACTGTCCGAAGTGTTGAGTCCAATAAAAACAAAAATTCAGAACAACACATATTCAAAAGACAGATTTAACTACATGTACATGGTGTCACTGCAAATTCTCACATTATGAAGAATTTATTTCTTTTGAAGAGGCAATACCTCTGGTTGAGATAATGAGCAGAATTCCAATCTTGGTGTTTATCATGTCATCTTATGTACAAAATGATTACCTTGTATACACTCAGTTCATTTTCTGGCAGGCAAGATACTACAGCTGGCCCAGTTTCAAAGAGCTGCTTAAGTACAAAAAGTAGCCAAGTACAAAAAGTAGCTTAGTACAACAAAATTATGCTTTTTGGGGGGAAAACGATTTAACAATGAACTGTGTCTTTTTTTCTTATTTCTTATTTCTGTTGTCATCATACATACTCACAATATAACAACAACCATGATGGTAAGAATTCATATAAATCTGTTTCTCCTTTATGCTCACATTCTTTTTCTGCACCATGTCCGGTAACTTTGTTGATACCAATAAGTTAGAAAACTCCCCCCCCTCCTCCCCCTAAAGAAATTAATAAAAAATAAATCTAAAATATTATTTTGGTGAAACAAAAATTCAAAATGTCGGGATTTGTTTGCAGCTGTAAAGCATGCAAAAGGCATTTCTTGTTTTTGCTGTTCATTGACATTGAGTTCAAACCATGGTTATCTTTTGTGGTTATGCTGCTTTTCTGTGTGTGTGGTTTTTTTTGTGCAAAAAAAAGCAAATTTACAATTCCACATCAGAAAATATATTCATGCTTTTAAAGTTGCATCACCCAATTATTTACAATAACAAAGATTAGTATAAGCCACACCCAAATTTATACTTGTAAAATGTAAATTGTTTGTACATAGCTGCTAGTAAACATGAAATAATGTATTGTCCCAACAATGACTCAGTTGTATCTTTTAACTAATCGTTGAGAAGTGTTTTTGTTCATTGTCTTAAATGAAAGTTTATAACTTCCTCAACTGAAGGAAAATAGCTATCTAATGTTTAAAAAGAAAATTTGCCATCAATTTGGCAAAACATGAAATAATAAAAAGCAGATGTATCTTAAGGTGAACTGTTTGATGTTCTTATTTCATCGGATTGTTCTATAACCTCTGCATTACAAATGTTATCGCTATTTCATTTTGATTCACGTTCTAGCTTTTCTGAGTTGCTCTGTACTCATTTTTTGTTTTCAAACCAATTGTGTTTTTTCCATGTATGTTTTGCTTTTGTGAAAGTTAAACCTGTAAAAAGCTGAAGTAACTTAGTTTTTATGAATTTTAAAAATTTTACTTGGTTCAAAAAATATCAGCCCACTTTCAAGTCTTTAACTATTGTGACAAAAGTATTTCACATCTTAGACCATGTGCCCTTTTGTTACGTCTACACTGCCCTGTACTGAAATCTGCCAGCCGATGTGCGCAAGAATTGTGTGTTGCGTAAATTTGGTTGTGACATCAAAGGTCACATAATTCTAAGGTGATCTGAATTTTGTCATCATTCATATGCCAAATTTATGCAAAACGTGATGCATGCCCACACCGGCAGACATAATCTTAATGTTTTTTGTTTTGCCTTGATTTTAAAGGGCACATCGTCTATAAGTCAAAGCACTGTAACTTTTTGTACCAAAGAATTAGTTTATAGCACCATCAAATCCTTCAAAATCCTTTGAATGGTTTCTGGCGCATAAATTTACTTTTCCCATATTATTGCAGCATGGCATTATGTGGTAAATTCATCTAAACACCCTTGAGTTTATTAAGTTCACATTCACACTTCACTATAATTTCTAGTAAACGACAGTTATACAAAAAAGCAAATCGCTCAATTTAAACCTTAGCCCTTTAACATGTTGCAGCCATCTTGTTTTTCAAATCAGATTTAACCAAACTGAGGCTGGAAAGAAAGTAGTCTGGTTCTTTTGCTTGAAATGAGAACAAGAGTTGTCTTTGTCTACGTGTACATGTATACTGGGAATCAGACAAAGATGGGCTCACCTTGCTAAAGGTCTTTTGAAAGCTGTATATATTAGTTGTTTTGATTGATTTGATTTGTTTTGTTGACAGTGATGACTCTAGTAGTGGAGAAGATGAGGAGGATGGTGAGAAAGGGAATCAGTCCCTGACGGAGCAGAAGATTCAGGAAGAGAGAACCAACATGCTGGTCTCTCACTTTCTCTTCTCACTAGTGTGGTCTGTAGGGGCCACCGTAGACCACTCCTCCAGGGATAAGTGAGTATCAAACAAATTTGGCTTGTCTCTAGCTTGGTCAAGTTTAGTGAGTTGTGTTCTCAATGCAACGGTATACAAATGTCTATGGTAAGCAAAAAATGAGTTGGGAACCAGTGGCATCAATTTAAACTCTATGAAATTTTGGGTGGTAACCTGTTTCAGCTAAGCAAGTTTTTTCTGTGCTTAGCAAGTTTGTGTGCTTACAGGCTTTATGAAATTTTGCCCAAGTCTCTTTTCAATTGGCAATGCAGCATGAAGAAAAAAATATATACTCCACTTTCTCGACCGTGGACTTTTTATTCCTACTCCATGATACTTACTTGCATTATACAACTCTCCTCCCACCAACAGTTTCAGTGAGTTTTTCAAGCAGCTATGCGACATGGACACGGGGGGCAAGCACCCAAGACCCAAGGACCTGAAGTTTGCCCGTAACCTCCTGATCCCAAAGCGAGGCTCTGTGTATGAGTATGTCTACATCAGGAAGACGTACGGATCTTGGCATCGGTGGGAGACCATGGTAACGGCAACTGACATCGGAGCCAAGGTAGGATAGGGAATGGGATGAGCAGTTCCATCACACTGTGTTTTAAAAAGATATTTATTTTTCCGAAACAAAGTAAAATGGCCATTCAAGTTCTAGTTTGATTCACTTTGATTTACTAGTTTTTTGAGGGAGACCTTTTACAGTAAATTTAGTCTGAGTACCTGCCCTCTGGAGATTTACCATGCCCAATATGGGGGCATGGGTATCCCCCCCTATGTTCCCATACTTTACAACACTATTTTCTTCTTGTACTGAAGTACCACCCCCCCCCTAAAATTCTCTAAATAGTTCCTGAGATTCCAACCACGCAATGAAGACACAATATAGAGGGGTACACTACGCCCCATATCGAACACCAAATCACTGGACACAAACTGCAATGCAGTGAGAACCAAAGTAAAATTTGACTTCAGCTCAAAGTATAACCCTATACAGAAGCTTAGGACTAACCCCAATGTTTTAGTACCCCCTTCTCACTCCCCGTCTATTTCAATGCGGGTTATTTTTTAACATTGCTTATTTTACCGAGCATGTGTTTGCTGTGGTGGCTAATGTGTGCTTAACCTGTGCCTGATGTCTGTAAAAACCTTGGGCCAAGGTTTTTTTTTAAAAAGTTTTTTGCTGCTGCTTCAATCATTGAGTATACATGTTCTTTGTTAAATGCAGATTTTTATCTTGGTTGCTTCATGCATGGAGGAAGAAAATTAAGATTTATGGGAGCTTGTGGGGTTTTTGCTTGGATTTTGTGACCCCAGATGAGGGATTGCATGTATCATCCAATTAACATGATATTGCCTTTTTATTGCATTGCCTTAAAAAAGAAACTAAATTTGCATTTCTCGAGAAATTTTTACAGTTTATTCTTCAATTATTGAGAAGTAGAGGTTTTTTTCTCTACAAATGTTGTTTGGATAACCCTCAAACCTAATCCTGCAGAAACAGACTAGAAGTTTGTTGCTGGTTTTGTGTTTTCTTGAGCAATGTTTTGTGATTTGTGATCTCCAACTTTTGATGAAACGAGAAAAAAAGAAAGAAAAAGGATACAGTTAGTTTTGTAACACATACAAACTGTATACACAATCTGATTGCTTTCAAATGTGCGGTTAACTCACTGGCAAATGTAGGAGGCATCTGCTGTGTTTGTTTTAAGCTATTTATTTGTTTGACTGCGCACTATTTGTCATGCTTTATGTGTTTTGCACTGATCATGCTTTTGCACCCTTCACCCACCATCCCAACCCTCCTACTGCACTGATGGCTGTCATGATTGCTGTATGTGTCTGCACCTATTAACAGCACTGTAAGGTAATTGAACAAGACTCACTCTGAACTTATGTTTAAATCGCCTTTATCACCTAACTGATCAAATGCATTACACTCAATGAGAAACCACAGGCTTTGTTTTATACACAACACTTTATTTATAAGCAGGTTTTTTGTTCAGTCGTGCATTTCCCCATTTTTCTGAGTTTGTCTGTAACTAGAAATGATCTTGTTAGAGAAAGCTAGATGACTCTACCATAAACTGTTCACACAGACTGGCACCTAGGATCATCAGAGCCCATAGAAAATGCATTGAGCTAGTTTGAGAAATAAAAAAAATAAAAATGATAGGCTTTGATATGTTTTAAGAAGTGTCTTTTAATACAAAAAAATGTTGATTTAAAAAGTATGAATTGGGTGTATCCAGCTCCAACTACACACAAATAAATGCCATTTTGGAACCGAACTGTGTGAAGTTACCTCTGTGTGTGTAACACAATGTGTTGATACCTTGTGGAGACTGAAGACAGTATGAAGAATAGACACAATCGGCGACCGGAGTCACGTGACTCATAGTGGGTATACCTTGTAAACAAACCTAGCAAACAATGCACAGCGAGCATGGAAAACTATGGCTGCTTCACACCTTACGGCAGGAGCGTTCGGAAGCAGCCATGCGTTTCCATTCACGCTGCACCTTGCTTGCTTGGTTTGTTTACATTTTATACCCACTATGGGTCACGTGACGCAGTCGCCGATTGTGTCTATTGGTCTCCTTAGGGGAATTCTAATCTTTAGAATTCCCCTGTTCGGTAAGGAATTTTGAGACAAAGGAAAGAACAAAAGAAGTCTCCACAGGGATGCAAACAAGGGAATGTGTGCTTAAGAATGATGAATTGGCTTGCCAATAGAACATGTTTGTGAAAAAAAAATTGCACTGATGTAATACAGATTTGAAAAGAATTGTTTATTTCCTTTTTGCTAAAAAGAGAATAAATTATATTTTAATTGAAAATTACTTTCCTTGTTCGTTTTATAAAATGACCCCATTTTTGATGAGGTAGTTTCATGTTAGTTTAAACAAGCTTTCATGAAGTTTTTGTTTCTCCCCTCTTTGGGGATTTTTAAGAAACAACCACTCTACTTTACCATATCACAATCATCAGTGTCACCTTTTCTTTGATTTGCTCAATTTTGTGTTTGCTTGCTGCATGCTTCTCACTTGGATCTGTTTGACTTAACGTCTGCCCTCTACGTCACTAAACATCACCTACCAGAACGATAATGACTTCAAGGTTATGGTAAGGCAGCAATCATAGACAGACACCCATTGTTCTGTTTGTTTCAGGGGTTACATTTTCACCAGCTACCATCAGACACCATACTGTGACCTTCAAGTACTTTGCATAAATGTTGAATAACTCAAAACAAAATTTCAGGGGATGCCAACACACAAACAATTTTTAATAAATAAAAACCCAGAAAACAGACTTTTCGAACACCATTTTGTTGTTTACCTTTCTACCAACAAATTTAGTGACGGCAGTATTTTTCATTTATTAATTGTTCATTTATATTTTCATTTGTTAATGAATAAAAGTTAACCTTAAAAAACAATTATTTTTAAAACTTAGTTCGATGAGACTTTTATAATTTACAGAAATTTCTTGAAAACCATAGATGAAAAAACAAAACAAAACAGTAACCCATCTTAACCCTAACCCCCTAGTGTCTTTGGTCAAGAGACTCTTCCATATCCTGTTACAACTGTTTGTATAATGTACACCCAAAATGTCTGGACTTCAATTAGATTGGTATGCCTGTTACAATTTTAAACAATTCAGGCAACTTCCTAAATAGGATTTCGGAGGAAACATTATTTTACATCTTTATTATTCACCTAGATTGCAGGCATGCATTTTTTCAGCAGATGCTCTTGTTTTTAATTTCTCAGCTGTGCCATTGAAAATTGAAAACACAGTTCAAAGTCTTGCTGTGCCTGGCACTTTCCTCTTTTGTTGACAAATTGCAGTTGCATGGCTGAGACTGTTATTCACTCATAAAAGGTTATCATGTCTTACATTTTTTCCGGTAGTTTGTGTTAGTGTGGGATTTCTTGTAATTTACACGCATAAGACCAGGGTCCAATTTCATAGAGCTGCTTGGCTGGTAACCTAAATCTGGTAAGCATATTTGTTTTTGTGCTTAGCTACTTTTTGTGCTTAAGCAGCTCTAAGACTGTGTTCATGTTCTTATGAAGCGTGAAGGCGATAGTTGCTTTAAAAAAAAGAAGATATATCAGAAATTGACTACCAAGGATTTGCCTCACTTGAACTTTTTCAACTTGTTCAACTTTTGCAACTATGTAGGGCATATCTCTGAATAATAGTATGGTTTGGTTCTCGATAACATTCACATTAGGCATAAACTTATTGCATGCTCTCATTCACATCTTCTCTATCACTCATAATGTTTTTGGAACTTTTAATTATGTTTAGTTAAAGAGGTGAACTAACTTTCCCTGTAGGAACACTATGGCACTCTCTGTTTCACATGTCTATAGATAGGTTTCCTGTGACGTTTGTTCATATGTTGTCGTCACACAGTGTAAGGTCAGCCATCTTTACAAGCAAATTAATCATTTTTTTAATGCTGATCTATGCGTTTTGCAGCAATAATGCATGCAGCATGCAGGTGTTTTATCAAATTTCATGTGCGATTGGTTAGTGAACCACTTAACTGTATAAAAAGTTTGAAAAGTTAAAGTTTTAAGGCATGATGCAGCTCAAAGCTGAAACCCAAGTTGCCCGTAAAGATGGCGTCTGTAGAGTAAAGTCTTCTATCACCACGCATGTTCTTTACATTGGGTCTGTGGGCCTTTTGGGATATGCATGAATTTGTGCATGTTTATATTCACTTAACCGCTAACATTAACTCAAATATTCTGAGTACTTTTTCACAATTTTAGTTTCATAGATTTTGCAAATTTTGTAAATCCTTTCTAGATTTCAGAAACCAATTTGATGCAAAATGTTTGTGACCAATGATTATACCTTCTAGATTAACGAGCTTATAATAAGAACAGTCGAGACGGAACGCCAACTGTACTTTCTACGCAAGTTTGTTTCCCAAGAGCGCCCTCTATTGTTCGTGGGACCCACAGGCACGGGCAAGTCGGCCATCACCAATGCATTCCTCTTGGAGCTTGCAAAATAATCATTAACTTCTCTGCTCAGACTTCGGCCAATCAGACGCAAGATATCATTTGAAGGCCAAGACTGACATGGTGAGGAGTTGGTTTGTTGATCTTATAATTGTTGGTCTGGGAAAATTGGAGAAAGTAAAGTTGGGGTTCCGTACTGTTTTATTATAAGCTGTAGAGGTAGTATTGGTCACAAAATTTTGCATTGTCAGTATGGTAGAACATAATGCATGAACATGTCTCAAAGATTACTTTTATTGTTACAGATCATGAAATAAATGTCTAATAATTGTTTGTCTGGAATTTGGAAGAAGGGGGAAGAGGGTGGGGTTTTTCTTTTAGGCTGAGGTAGTTTTGCGTAATTGTTGCATTATCAGTATGGTAGTACATTATGCATGAAAATGTCTCAAAGATTACTTTTATTACAGATCATGAAATAAATGGGATTTAGTAAATTGATAAAAGAATCAATAACATTTGTCAGGGATTCTCTGCTCATTCATGTGAGGCTTATTTCGGTTTTGGCAACCAAAATAATATATTAGCTATTTGTGGGTCAGCAAATGCTTTTTCCTCATTCTTGACAATATTCAGAAGGAAATCTTTCTCTAGAGAATTCATACTTGTATGAACTTTTTAATCAGTGAGCTAGATTGAAGCTGATAATTGATGGTGTATAAATACCAGTCATGCATTTAACTTTTGCTTCCATCGTTTACAAGGAGGAGGAAAGGGGTATATGGTCCAGCAATCGGCAAGAAATTGATTGTATTTGTTGATGATCTCAACATGCCTGCCAAGGAGAAGTATGGTGCCCAACCTCCTGTAGAGCTACTCAGACAGTGGATTGATCATGGGTACTGGTTCGACAGGTGAGTTGACAGCGATTGTCACAGGCCCATTTCGAAACCAGGGCTTTGGCTGAGGCTCTGACTCGGGCTCCATCAGTAATTTTGAAAATTGCACACTTTCAAATACGACTTCAAAAAGTAGGCAAGGCTTAGGCTGGAGCTGAACCATCAGCCATGGCTTTAAAAAAAATGGCGTTAATTCCTACTTTAAAGTAAAATAGAATGATTAGCTGGTTTTAAAAGTAAACTAAAAATATTGTCTTTTGCAAGAGTACGCTTAATGCTATTGCTCTTGTTCTCAATATTAAAATGCACCATACAAACAACCTGTGAAAATTTCATGAAATGAGGGGGTCAGGTTTTTGAGAAAACAAGAACTTAATCATTTAATTATATGAACTGAGTGTTCAGGACAACCTTCTCACACAACTTTCTCATGTGAGAGGAAAATTACAAGAAACACAATAAAGGGTACCATTTTCCATCCGTCACATTAGCAGTTTTTTCCAAGGATTGGAATTTTTGTTAATGCCCCAAAAGTGTTTCAACATGTGAATGCGCATGCAGGCTTATATTAAAAATAACTTGTGTTGATCAGTTGGTGTTGTAATTTCTAATAACGCTAAAATTTCCATCAAAAATTGGCGGATAAACTTGCCTTCCTTTTCTGTCAATTTTTTAATCAACATTTTTTAAAGTAATTACAAAATTAAGAATGCTAATCAACCTTAATTATTTTCAGTATAAGCCTGCATGCCTATTCACTCAACACATTTTGGGTGGATTCAGGCAGGTAAACAAAATGTACAACCAATGGAAAAACTGCTAACGTGATAGTAGACAAAATTGAAATTCTATTGTGTTTATTGTCAAATTTTGGGGGACTGCAGATTGTTGTATCCAGTTTATTCTTTCAAAATGTAAGTTTTATTTTGTGTATTGTTACCAGTGTACACTGCCTTGAGTGTCTATTACAAAAAGTCTTTTGATCATAAACTGCAGGAAGGACACCAGTGTACTACGTCTGGTAGACTTACTGATGGTCGCAGCCATGGGTCCACCAGGGGGTGGAAGAAACACCATCACCCCACGGTTTCTACGTCACTTCAATATAATCACTTTAGATTCCTTCGATGAGAAGACAATGAACAGCATCTTCAGCCCCATCATGGATTGGCATTTTGACCAGGGATTCCAGACCAGTCTGAAGAGGTTCTCAAGGGTAGGCACTGATCAGTAAATGTTATTTATTTCATCGGTTATGCAAGTATCCATACTGGGCTTGATTTCACAAAACACCGGGATTCATCTTTGAATGAGTTGTGGTTATTGCTCTATGATTTGTATTATACAAATATAACATGGTTTGAGGGTGAACAGTCGAGCTCCCCGAGGTATTGGAAGTTGACAAACTAGTTCCCGAGGAGAAGCCGAGGGAACTAGTTTGTCAACTTCCAATACCGAGGGGAGCTAATATCAACTGTTCACCCGAAATAAACCACGTTATATTTGTTTTATTATACCTCATACATATTCAGTTTTTGTGAGGAGAAGGCATCTTTACTGTCCACGATATTCTCTAGTTTGGCATCACTTTGACCACCGGAAAACCGCTAGGGCGATGTTCGCGCATGCGTACAACACGCGGGGAACAGTTCCACAATCGTAAAGCGCATGACAAGTAGAGTGTCACACAGGCTGCCCGGGCGACAGTCTACTTGTCATGCGTTTTTACCATGTGCGTGAATACTCGCATGCACGCTTGGGTAACAGCAAATATAGCATCTGGCACGTGATGTTGAATGGACCAGTGAGAATTCGACTCTCGGTCATGAATATGTATGAGGTATAGTAAACTGTGATATCACATTTTGCTCAGCAATGAAGATCGCCACATTGGCTTACTCATTTTAAGATCAATCTTAGCACTTTGTGACAGCGAGTCCCGGTGCAGCTCTGTCTGCATAACCCATATCGTCTCCTTGTGAGATCTGTAGAAAGAAATCTGTAAAGAAGAAATGGGTACGTTTCAAGCCAACAACTTCCTGTATTCTTGAGAAGACTTTTAGTTCATTTGATCTCAGAGCTGTCTCTTAAGGGTTAAGCAATGAACATTATGAACTATAAATCTTCTCCCAAAGTATTCAAATAAGTGCAAAACTTGCACGGTCTACACTGACATACATAAACCAAGTCTTTTAAAACTGCAAAACTTCTAAATCAACGCAACCATCACTGACCATTCCTTTTCCCGCTTTAGATAATGGTATGTGCAACTACCGACGTCTATACCCAATCCATCTCCAACTTCCTACCGACCCCGTCCAAGTCTCACTATGTCTTCAACCTGAGAGACTTTGCCCGCGTGGTCCAGGGCATCCTCCTGATGAAACCTAAGTCCATGCCAGAGAGCAAGGAGGCAGAGAGTATGCTGATCCGACTGTGGGTCCATGAGGTGTATCGAGTCTTCTATGACAGGCTGGTGGATGATGAGGATCGAGAGAAGTTCTTTAAGATCATCAAGGTTGGGATTGTCGTAGATTTGATTTGATGCCTTATCCTTATCACTAATATCCTTTTGTTAACTTATCAGTGGCTTCTCGGTACAGCCCCAGGATTTATTTAAACAACATCAACCTGCTAGAAACCTACGTTCCAAAAACAAATATCTTGTGTCAGCCACGGTAATTTTTGTTATTTTTTTCTAAATGAAAAATCGCCTTACATCACAAGGCCAGACAACAACTTCAAGGTGAGGGCTACACACTGATTTGGGCTGTCAAACCAAATCAATTGTCACCAGGGGCATGTTGCCACCTACTTCTGGGGCTGAAACAGGGTTACCGCCTTCACAGTCCGTAAATAATGTAGATATGGGTAGCATCCAGTAGGATTCTAGCTGGTAGAATAGAATGCACTACCTTCCCAACTTTTAGGAGGCATTTATGGTAAGTGCCTTGCTCAAGGGCACAAGTGTCATGACCGGGATTCAAACCCACACTGTGCTGCTGACAACACCGAAACTTGGGTTTGGTGAACTAAACTAACCATTCGCATCAATAATCTCTGCCCTCACAGGTACCCTTTCACTCCTGGGTGATGAGAAGAAATAATAGTTAAGTGTCTTGCTCAAGGATACAAGTGTCACAACCATGATTTGAATCCCCAGTCAGAACTTGTGTCTGATGCGCTAAACCGCTCAGCCACGACAACTCATGTACTAGTCATTGTATTATGTATTATTTAACTCATTAATCTATTATTTGAAAATTGTTTTCTATTTTTTAGAATGTTGTTCAAGGGCAATTCAAGGAGAAGATGAATACGATATTCAACCATCTTTATTCTGGAAAGCATGTCTCAGACGCCAACATCAGAAGGTAAAAAACCTGGATAAATGCTTCCAAGCAGCCATTTACAATGCAACTTTGTTTTTGTGACCTTTGTCAATTCCTCTACAGCCAAATTAGGCTTAAAGATTGGTTCTTACTTCACGCAAAAAGCATACGCGAGTGCAAAGCTATTGTGACGCAAGAAAATTTGCTCTTTCAGAACTCGCATAAAATATTAACTTGCTTTTTGGGTCTTGTTTGCACAAGGAGATTTTTACAGGCAGCTTGAAAGCAACCTGTAACCAACTGCACTGTACGCAGGAGGAATTAGTCGGTAGCACAACACACATTTTTCTAACAAGGTCTTGAATGTTTTGGCTTTTTTCTTCTCTGCGATTGCCTGATACTGGTTGCCTGTAAAATGCCTCGTATGACATAGTGCTGTGGAAGCACAATGCAGTTAATACCACAAAGTGGACTACTTTAGAATAAT
This sequence comes from Leptasterias polaris, assembly GCA_037783415.1. Taxonomy (NCBI): domain Eukaryota; kingdom Metazoa; phylum Echinodermata; class Asteroidea; order Forcipulatida; family Asteriidae; genus Leptasterias; species Leptasterias polaris. Next base: position 1,823,222 of record JAZGTN010000098.1, read on the forward strand.
TGATTAAAAGCCAAGTTGACTTTTGATGACACAATTTGTGACAAGCAATTCATTTTTCACACTATGTAGAAGTGATTTTTTTCTTACTTATACACTGAGAGAGATTGCAAAATACAATTTTAAAAAAAAAGTTATTCAATCAAAATGTATGCAGCAAGGGAATTGACTTATTTGGCTCTACAACTGAGCATTGATATTCTGCATGATTATTTCTGGATACAAAGAGGAAACAATCGAAAATGACACAAAAAGAAACAGTTGTCTTTCTTTGCAAATCATGGCAGCAAACACTACTCTTAAGTAGTAAGATAAGCTGCTGCCCATTTGGGAAGTCTCTCCCACCACAATCAAATCATGCCTACTGTGATGGCATTGTTAAATATGTACACATTGTTTATTAGCCTTTTCTTTAAATAATGTATCATGCAAAATGCTGCTGTGTTTTTACAAAATGCCTTACCTCATAAAATGAGAAACTCATTTGCTTTGGGAAACGGCTTAGATTGCTTCATTGGTGGCCTGGCATTAACGAGAATCTATTAACTATCAGTGAAGCTGAAATTTTCATGCAAGCTTCATTTGTACGTATACAAGGACTAAATTGTTCAGTAATGTAAGCAGTTGATGGCCCATAATCAATAATCAGTAATCAATATTCTATCAATAGTACAGTTGTGCTTTTGATGATACAAGCATTGAGTTTGGAAAACAGTCAGAGTATGTCATGAGTAAGATTAGGATCATCACATCATTGCAGATTTGCCATTTTTAAAAATATTGATAGTATAGACCTTTCTTTTGCAACGTCACAGCCCGAGTTTTTGCCAACCCAGGTTGGAAAAGTATGGAAAGCCATAACTGCAAATCAAAAACAGATTGCCACAGTTTGTAGCAGTGTTACACAAATATTCAAAAATAGTGTTGAATTTGTTGGAAACAAATCAACCAATCATGGAAGGTATTTCCGTTCATGAATATCTTTACAGAAAATGTTGAATTTGGTCACAACATTTTTTAACACGATTGAATGTTTTGCTAACATTCGGCCGTCCATGCCAACCGGCGCACTTTGTTTATCAACAATGGAAAGGTCTATAACAAGCAACAGCAGCCATTAAGACAATTTTGAAATTTGTTTGCTATACCATCTTTTATATTTTTTTAATTCATTGCGCTGGCCCTGTTGCCAAATATCTTTCTCATGACATATGCTGACTGTGTGTGAAATTCCATGCTTGTATCATCAAAGGCACAATTCCCCCCAATATTTCACCTTTCTGCCCCACTGTTAAAGTAGTGTAAGAAATTCATCACCAAAAATAACCACTACTTTAAAAAATGTCATCACCACTTGTAGACTTCAACCAAAGCAGTAGCATGATTCAATCACAAATAATTGTTCTAGAAATGTACGATGTCTCGTTAAAATTAACCCTCATATTGTTGCTTCTATCACGCCTGCTCCCGGTACCCCCTGACTTTTTTATTCCTACATTTTGTTGTTTGTTTTTGTTGAGTAGCGGCGAATCTAAGGAGTTACGCTCTGAGGACATGAGAAGGTAGCTTATTAACGCCTTGCACACTAATACAGGAACATGTCATTGTTACCCAAGAGTTTTCCCAATCTGGGTTATTTATGCCCTCATCTGGGTATCAGTATATCCCTGTTTGGAGAGTTTTGGCTGATAATGATACTATGTGGACCACACTAACCCTTTCTAGCAGCATTGTCTAGTTCTGCCAGCTTCACTACCTACCCACCCACCTGACTTACCTACCTGACAATTGTACTATTATTGACTGCACTAACCCCTTCTTGCAGTCTGGTTCTGCTCTGCTGCACCACCTACCCACACCCCCTTCTCCTTCCCCTACCGATACAAACCCAGACAGTTTTGTTGTTAATCAATAAATTCTCAGTCGTTGTCAGAACTTCACTTCAAAAACTCATCTCTGACTTTTCCCTTTTTTCACAGAAATCACTTGAACAGTAAACATTTGGTAAACAAAAAAACCTATGATATAAATATTCAAAAGTTTCAATCTAAAAGACAGGATGACAGTTTGGGCAGATGGTAAATTTGAGACCATTAAAAAATTATTTTGCACTGAGCAGAGTCATCAGACTGGGTCTCAATAGACTCGGAACTTATGGATCCATTAAAGTGCGTGAGTTTGTTTCCATCACGTGTTAAAGCAATGTCATGGGACCAAAGTAGCCTAAAAAATATTCAAACATGCGCGAGACTTGCTTGGTTTATAGACCTCTTGCATACACCGCCATCGCTGAGGTCCAAACAATGGAAACGTGCACAACTCTCAGTCAATGATAGTTCCTCCACCGACCGTAATGAGGGCGCTGTTTGATCTTTTGACATCATATGCAAGGGGTCTGTCAAGGACCCCCATAATCCTTTACTAACCGTCCTAACTCTTGCACTTACTAACGTGCACTTCAATCCTTAAACTGTTTGCTGTTAATCATTTTCTTTGAATAATTACTTATATTAAAAGTACTTATAAATGCCTTTATTTGGGTTTCATCACATGAGTCACACAGACATGATGTTCTTATTATTTGAGTCCGATTTCTGTTTGTGTTTTTTCCCCAGAAAATTGTGCAAAATTGTTTTTAAATAACATGAAAAGTCTATAAAATGCTTTTACCATATTATTACTGTTATAATTTACTTGACCAAGACAAACCATGCAAAAATTACAAAGAAAACTAAGATGAAAGAAAAAGGTAAACCAAACAAGAAAAAAACATCTAAACAATAAGTACATGTAAGTCAGCCCTTGTACCCAATAAAATTGTTCTACTCTTTTCTCAGGGTCAGAGATCATACCTGGCTGCAAAAATAAGTATTACACCAAAACCTTACACAACAATTTAATTTCCTTCGTTTGCAATCACTGGATTTGGTTAAATGACAACAAAACATCAGAAACACTACAAATTTCACTTCCTGCACTGTCTACATTATTATCTTAACTTATTTACTCTCATCAATAACTTGATGTAACATAGACTTTTCACAATCTCTCTTCTGTGTTCATTTTTGTGTCTCAACTGTGTCTCAACTGAATCCAACTTGGAAAAAACAGCCATTCGATTATAAAATACAGGCCAGTTATAAGTCGGAAGTGTTTTTCTTTTTATCAAAGATCACCATTTGCCTTACAAATCAAAAAGATGTGAACATCCGATCACTGGAAGAATTACTTAGCCATATTGAGTCCAAACCTCTTAACAGTTTACCATTCTGTAAATCTTTTGAAATGTAGCACTCTGGAAGTTTTAAGTGGTTTTATTTCTAGACCAAGGAGGCCATTACCCATTACACATTTTCTCCATTTTGTAACATCACACTCCTATAAATATTACACTCCTTTAAATATTTGTTTTGCTAAAATGCATCTTATGTTATCACTTGTCACACTTTCGTTTCTTCCAAAAACACTCTCACTTTTCCTTGATGACTGCGTCTTACTAACCCAGATTGTGCACCTTTATATAAAAAACATGTTTTTATTATTCTGCACTTTATTGAGTGATTTTAACCCTTTTGATGTATTTTATTGTCATGTTTAGCAATTCTTTTTCAGGAAGCATTAGTTTATTCAAATCATGATTATATCAAATCAGACTCATATTTTTGTCAGACTCATATTTTTGTTACTTAAAGGCCCTGTACACTATTGGTAAGATCGAAAAACACAAATGTTCACAGATTCACACATAACTTACATGATTTAAAGTAAGTAATGGTAGAAAGGGTTCCTTAAAATATTTCTGCCTAAAATACTATCGTTTCTGAGAAATGAGTAAAACAATAGTTTTTATCGCGCGCGATAATAAACTCGATGTTTGAAAAACAGAAAACACATAAAATCTCTTTTCACTATTTTCTCGTGACCTCGATGACCAATTGAGCTCAAATTTTCACAGGTTTGTTATTTCATGTATATGGTTAATCACACAAAACATGAACTTTGTTTGCGACTGTTTTGTCAGCTCTACCAATCCTGTATAATACCTTTAAGGTTTAAAGATCTTATAAACACCAGTATACAGCACTTTATAATGCGACTATTATTGGTTATTATTATACGTGGTCGATTTACTTTGAAAGTCTGTATTATTTTCATTTCTTTTGAGGATATCTAATTAGATTTTTATGAAGGCTGTACTGAATGAAGTCATGAGAAACAATTAAATAAAAAAAATGTATGGTTTGTGACATTAAATGCAATTTGGTGCACTACAACAAAAAGACAAAAAACAATAATAGAGTTCAATTCTCAATCTCTTTCCCTGATTTGTAAGTTATAATTTTCGCTGTACTGAGTGATTCTCCAGAGATTTCCCTTACTATTGTTTTATATGTTCAATTTGCAAACATCTCAGCCTGTTCTTTGGTGATTATCTGACATCGAGTGAAGAGGAGAGATTGTACGATGAGATCAGAGACATGGAAGCATTGAGGGAGGTAAGAAGAATCATCTCTTAATGACCATGCTACAGGCAAAATCAGGCACCTCTCGGAAATAGTAAAACGGCATTACAAGTGAAGACAACCAAAACATCAGTTGATATCAATGTAATATTCAGTCAAATAAGGTGTTATTTGGAAGCTCTGATTCAAGCCAGTTTTGAGCTTTTGCAGGAGGTGCTGCTTTTTGGCATCTATAGCGTCACATTTGTTGCATTCCTACATGTACCATGCATTATTATATGATGCCAGGCATAATTTTCTTCCTACCTTAGTCTGATTTTCAGGGTTTTTTTGTCCTGGGAATTTTTTAACTGAAAACACTATTAATAGTCTTTAAAATAGGCTTTAAAAAGCCTATACCACAGGTACATGTAGGTCAGCCTTTATACCTAATAAAATTTTCCAAGGACCAAATATGCCTGAAACCCAAATCATGCATTCAGCTTTTTGATTTTTGTTTCCCAATAATATTATTTGTCTCTTTCCTCAGTCCATAGAGAAGTATTTAGAAGAGTATAACCTGATGAGCAAGGCACCCATGGATCTAGTCATGTTCCAGTTTGCCATTGAACACATCTCTAGAATCAGTCGGGTCCTCAAGCAACCCAACGGTCATGCACTACTAGTGGGTAAGTTATGTTCAAGCATGAGATAAACTTCAGTGAGCTCGTCATCTTCAGCACTAAAGTTAGCACAAGAAAGTTAGCTTATCAGAAAGAAAAATAATAATAATAATAATAACTAGTTCTTATATAGCGCATTTCACAATAACGCATCAATGCGCTTTACATTAGTGCCCTGGTCATTGGGCCAATAACATTCCTTTAATCTTTCTCAGCTCCCTGGGGAGTATACAGCCCTGGGCTGCCGTGGCGCTCCGAAGGCTTTTTCAAACACAATATCAACCTCTACCCTTGCAGGTACCCATTTATACCCCTGGGTGAAGAGAAGCAATTATAGCAAAGTGCAAGGACACAAGCGTCATGACCGGGACTCGAACCCACACCCCGATAACTAAACCACCAGAACTTGAATCCGATGCTCTAAACCACTCGGCCATGACACCCTAAAATCACCAGTCACTAGCTATCACCTATTTGTTCTTATCAGGTATTTGCTATAGATTGGTAATAAAAAAAAAAAAATTATCAGTTTTATTTTGAAAGCTAACCGAATATAAAGCTCATACCAGTACCAATCTTCAACAGAAACCTGTGCGTTTTGAATGTAGAAATGCATGCACTTCTGGTCATCTTCCATTCTACAGAAGACGACCAGAGTATACTGTTCAAACATAGAGTAAACAACAAAAGAGATCTTAAACCAGAAGTCTTATTTTATTAGCACCATGCATATTTGTAAGTGCACAAATGTTGAATCCAACAGAAACCATCCTGGAGGTGGACCTAAACCCTATGGTGTGGAGAAACAAGGTTTTTTTAAATATTTATTTCCAACAATTAGTGGTAGTCCTAACAGCCAATAGAGTTACTAATCTCAAAGGGAAACTTTGTGTTTTCAATTTTGTTAAGTTTATCGTTACTATCTGTTCCCACCATACATAGTTTCAAGTTTTACCCATTGTGCTTTGAGGCTTCTGTTCAAAATAGGATGTTTTTGTGTTTATTTCAGTAGACCTTGTTTTATAATGATGATATATCCTCTTGTTGTTTCTAGGCATTGGAGGCAGTGGACGTCAGAGTGCAGCAAGGCTAGCTGCCTTCATCGCTGTCTATGATCTCTTCTCCATTGAAATAACCAAGAATTACACAGTAGCCGACTGGAAGGACGACCTCAGGAGATTGCTAAGGAAAGCAGGGGATGAAGGGGCATCGGTCGTCTTCTTGTTTGGGGACCATCAGATTAAAGTACGCTCTGCTGTTTCAATCCGTTACAGATTAACTTTTAATAATGTATTAGTACAACTCTAAAGCCGTGTTCCCATTGGACTTTTTTTTGCTAAAGTACTGCGACTTTTCTGTAGAATTACAAAATTAAATCCAATGGAGACGCATGGTAAACTGACCTCCCTGTCAACTTACCGCAACCGTGATGTAAAACTAACAGGCCGAAAGAGGTCGCGGAAGACTTCCGCTCAGCCATGGTAACTTAAAAGGGCCGTGAAAACGTCCAATGGGAACGCTCCGCTTTGTAAACCTACCGCGACCACGATGTAAAACGCTATACAAACAACATCACTTCCTGTATACGACACAACTATACACAGAGGGCACGCGAAAATGGTAGTATGGTTCCCTGTCTCGTTTGCACTGATGGCAGCGTGTGTACATGTAGCATGCATTACAAAAACAACACTCAGCGCTTTTTCAATCTCATCCAGTTGCTGTAGTTTCGCTTCTGTACACATGTGGTTAGAAACATGGCAGATTTGATCGATTTTGTGAGGAGTTTAATTGGACTAGATGAACGTGAAAATGCTGATGAATTCAACGCGAGAAAACTGCGTCACAGGCAAGTCATATCCTGCATAGGTCAAGGTGACTGTGCACAGCGCCCGCGATGTGTGACATTCTGCCAGTTTCGAACAGCAAGTTAACTGTTCCGTCGCGGAATTTAAGTCCAGGTGGGAACGCACGGTAGAATTACACTTAATCCAGTCACGGTAACTTACCGCGTGGCCGCGGAAGAAAAAGTCCAATGGGAACACGGTTTAAGAGAAAAATTTGCAAGGGGAAACCAACCTGCAGTCAAATGAGTTTGTGGCTATAATTTGTGGGCTCTCTGTGTGTACAAAGTTTAAATTCCCCTGTTGCAGACATACTTATCTTTAATGGATTTCTCCGATCATTTGCCTCACTAGAAATTCCTAAAGTTGCTGTGAAAAAGAGTATACTACTCAAATAGAATACTTACAACCCTTCACTTTAGAATGACTAACTGTTAATATGCGGTAGATTTTGTTGGTCTAATTATCTGTGATCCCAATTGAAACGGACGACTTGTTTTTGAATGTGGATTTTTGTGTGTGTTTTTTAGGATGAATCTTTCCTTGAGGACATCAACATGATTCTGAATACCGGAGACATTCCAAACCTCTTTGAGAATGAAGACAGACTGGAAATCATTGAGAAGGTAAACTTTCACCCAAACTCAATAAATTTCCCACAGTTCTGAAGATTTTTACTGTTTCGAAGGAAGTGATGCTGGGAAATTTTAGACGACCAGTTAACTTTTAAAAGTTATTTCACATCTGGCTTATTTCATGGGCCATCCGTTGGTCCAGATATTGGTATTCTTATGAGCCTTTCCCAGCTTTAAGCTTATCTGTTGAGCAATTTTTCCTGGGCCCAATTTCATAATGCTGTTTTGCAGAAAACACCGCTGGAAAATTTTCTTTGTTAAGCAAAAAAATGAGTGGGGCACCAGTCGCAACAATGAAACTTTATGGAATGTCGGCATATCAGAAAGTTTTTGTGCTAAGAGGCTTTATGAAATTCAGCCCTGGACCAAATTTCATAGAGCTGCTTAGCAGAAAATATTGCTTAACATTTTTTTGCCTACTAGAAATGAGCAGGATACCAGTCACAAATTGTACATGTGACATGGTAGTTTGGCTGGTATCCTTATTCTGGTAAGCATAATTTTGTTGTGCTTTTGTCAACTCGTTATGCATAAGCAGCTTTATGAAATTGGGCCCTGGTTACATTGTTGGGTCTCATACCGTTATCTTACAGATGCAACAGCTAGCCATCTCTGAGAACGCCAAGGTTGAGATGACTCCACTCAACATGTACAATAAGTTTGTTGAGAGAGTGCGACGTAACCTTCACTTGGTCCTCGCCTTCAGCCCCATTGGAGATGCATTCAGGAATCGCATTCGTATGTTCCCGTCACTCATTAACTGCTGTACAATTGACTGGTTTAAGGTAGGAAAGAATGTGGTAAACTTGTTTGTACATATATATTCTTTTATAGATATCGCCTAACATCACATGGCCGGACGGCCACTTCAAGGTGAGGGCTACACTTAGCCGATTTGGGATTACCCCCTTCGGGCATGGGTAATTTCTTGGCTGGTTGAGCAGAATGCACTACCTTCCCAACTTTTTACAAAGCAATTATGGTTAAGTGCCTTGCTCAAGGGCACAAATGTCATGCTTTAAAATGTTGGTCACATAAGATTGTTTAAATTAATTTTTCGTATACCCATCCTTCCTGGTGTCAGGAAAAATAATACCAGTGAATTCCAGTGGAATGTTCCAAAAGTTTTTTAACCATTTATTGATTAGAAAAACTCCCTGCAACTTGAACAGCACAGAAATTTGACTCCCAAGGTGATGCAACAAAAGAAGATGATCTAATGCTTTGTTGTCTTTTGGTATCTCTTGTTGCTAGGCGTGGCCTGAAGATGCCCTAGAGATGGTTGCTCACAAGTTCCTGGATGATGTTGAGATGTCTGACCAGGTACGAGCAGAGACTGTGGTCATGTGTAAACACTTCCATGAAAGCGTCAGAGCAATGTCTGATCTGTAAGTATAAAGAAAATATTCTGTATATTCCAAATATTATTGTTTCCATGACGTAATTCTTTGCAATATGAATACCCCATATATCCCATAAAAGCATTTCAAGATCCCCTAAAATCATTATTGCTTATTTCGATTGCCACAATAGAAATGAGCCTGATATGAAGATCAACAAAAGCCCTGGCAAAAGATAACCGTTTCTTTACTCGGTGTGTTCATTTGAAACTAAAAGATGGAAACTGTTTGGTCTCTTCCAAAAAACAATTATTTACTTTTCCTTTTTTACATTTTTTCTCTCTTTCAGGTTCTTCTCAGCACTGAGGAGGAGGAACTACGTGACTCCCACCTCCTACTTGGAGCTGATTAAGACCTTTAAGAATCTACTGAATAGAAAACGCATGGAGATTATGACTCTGAGGAATCGATACGTGGTGGGACTGGAGAAGCTTGACTTTGCTTCTTCTCAGGTCAGTCTGAGTGGTTAGGGTCAAACATTGGACTGGGTAGAGGTGTGAGGGCTGCCCTGTCATTCTGTCAGTTTCATTGACACTTTGCTTGTGTGTGGACGATCTTGACTTTGGCCACTCTATGATTGGTTGAAGTGGTCCAGGTGAAAGTTGATTGCTTGTTGGGGTTAGGGAGAAGATGGCCCATTGTTCCCTAGGCCTCACTTTGCCAATGACAAAATCCGTTTTGAATGTGCAATATTTAACATTTTATTTTAACCAATCCAACCCATCCTCTTTTTGAGATGTGCTTTGAGATGTCTGCCAGGTTTGATAAAGTGCTTCACAAGAACTGCGTATTATTATAATAAATATAGACCTATATAAACAAAAAACAAGTAACTTATTGGATGGTTTTCTGTTGTTACGACGCTAACAGATCTCTGTAATGCAAGAGGAACTGACAGCCCTTCAGCCTCAGCTGATTCAGACCCGTAAGGAGACTCAAGAACTGATTGAGATAATCAAGAAGGAAACCTCGGAGGTTGATGAGAAGAGGAAAGTAGTCGCTGTTGATGAAGCCATTGCTAATGCAGCTGCTGAGGAGGCTAAGGCTATCAAGGTAATTAGGTTATTTCCGTGCAGTGCAGGAGCGTTTGAGGCTGCATTAGTGGCAGACTTTTGGACATGTCCTTAATGTCTGTCGCGGTGATAGCGGAACACTCTCTCGCAAAATCCCGCGAGAGGGCTGTTCTGCGCGAGACTACTGCTCTCACGACTGACGAAGAGTCGGCAGCCAGCAACTTCGCGCGAAAGCAGTGATCTCGCGAGAGCAGTCTTTATTACGCTACCACCACGCGACGCGACAATCACCGCGACAAACATTAATGACTTGTCCACAAGTCTACATTAGTGGTGTCTGCAGCGGGCTACATTTTATAGAATATATGGCCATGTCCGAATTGGCGGCTACAGTTACGGCTATGACTGGATCATGTGTTGAAGTACAGCACATCCTTAACAACACCCTTAGCAACAGTTGTAGCCGTAGCTGTAGCTGCAAATTCAGATTCGGCCTAAAGTTTCAAGAGAAGAATTCAGAAATTTCAAATTAACAATAATTGACATTACATTTTGCTCCTTGGTTGTTACCAGTCAAAAAAAGAGTGTTGTAGCCGAGTTATCTTGGGCTTCTGACTCAAGTTCTGGGTCCAATTTCATGTAGAATTTTGCGCTTACTGCTCCCTGTAAAGCGCATAGTTTTTTGGGCCATAAGCGCGGTAAGCAGAGCAATGAAATTGGGCCCTGGTGTTGTCAGAGTATGGAGTCAGATCCCAGTTGTTGCACTTTTATCCTTGAGCAAGGCACTTGACCATAACTGCTTCTTCCTCCAAATTAGAGGTTAAGCGTTAGGTCCTGTGAGTTGTGTAATGACAGTAAAATAACCCAATATGCATATCACAAGATTGGTTTCAGTGTAATCTTTCAGATTACAATATTCCGATATTGTTTACCAATCCTGTACTCTGTCTTTACAATGAAAAAATCTTTGCTCAAGCATTTTTGTTTTCTCCTGGACTTATTTTCTCTAGGCTGACTGTGAGACGAATCTTGAGATTGCGATGCCTGCTTTGAACGCAGCCATTAAAGCTCTGAACACACTGAAGCAACAGGATATCACTATCATCAAGACCATGCAGAATCCACCACAAGGAGTCAAGCTAGTCATGGAGGCCATCTGTATTATGAAGGTACGGCCAATGTCCAAATTTGCAGCTACAGCTACTGCTCTGGCTGGATAATAATAATAATAATAATAACCAGTTCTTATATAGCGCATTTTACAATAACGTCTCAATGCGCTTTACATTAGTGCCCTGGTCATTGGGCCATAAACATTCCTTTAATCTTTCTCAGCTCCCTGGGGAGTATACAGCCCTGGGCTGCCGTGGAGCTCAGAAGGATTTTTCAAACACAATATCAACCTCTACCCTCGCAGGTACCCATTTATACCCCTGGGTGAAAAGAAGCAATTATAGCGAAGTGTCTTGCTCAAGGACACGAGCGTCATGACCGGGACTCGAACCCACACCCCGATGACTAAACCACCAGAAGTTGAATCCAATGATCTAAACCACTCGGCCATGACACCCTACACCCATCACATCATGATGTGTTGAAGCATAGTTCCTTAAAATTAACACCATTTGCAACAGTCGGAGCTGTAGCCATAGGAAACAATTCGAATACGGCCTACCTTGAGGAATCACAAACAATTACAAACAATTTCAACAAGAAGGGAATTATTTCATTGTTTTGGGGAAAAGTAAAATAATTTCCATTGTCTAGTTTTAAAACACAACCTCATATTCAGTGGTCAGAATTTTGTGAAAACACCAAAAGCAGTTTATATTTTTCATTTCATTTATTTCATTGATTAATTCTGGTTGTGAAGCCAAGGAATCTCAGACAAGCGAACTTAATCACTGTACTTGCCAAGAACGTACCCCATGGAGAGAAGACATTGAAGGAAGTTTCAGTTTTTTCTTGTATTTTGTACATGCTCATGTCAGGCTTACTTGTATTGCAACAATTTTGATAGTAATGGTGTGAGCTTTATAAATATTTTCGGGGTTGAAGAAAGACAAATTGACTAGAGCGGAATTTGAATCTGCAGCCTCCAGATTAATGTGTCGGGGCTCTACCAACTGAGCCATCTAGCCCTAATCATTGAGCTTTCAGATCAAAATCAAATTTTTGGCTGACAATTGGCAAACCTATATGTATTTTAATTAGTACAGGTTTGCTTACTGTCAGCAACATATTGGATTAGCTAATTGGATCAGCAACAAATTGAATGAAATAATATGTACAATTGTTTGTTTCAAAACAAAACAATTTAGTTTACATTTTGTTTCATCCATGGCGAAACATTGTATTATGAGAAACATGTAGGTGTAATTTGTGCCAGTACAAACAAAGTTAACGATGTTTGTTTGAAAGTTGATTTTATTTTAATTTATTTTAATTCATTTCAGAATATCAAACCGGACAAGAAGACAAATGACCAAGGGAAAATCTATGAGGAATACTGGCCTGCCGCCAAAAAGGTAATGTTTCAGACTGAACAGTCATTTGACTGCGCTTGCATTTATTACCTGTAAATGAATAATGAAGCATTTATGTAAAAGTTTTCCCTTTTAAACATACCTCCCAAAGACTAATGATACAAATCCATAGCAAATTTTAAAACTGTTGTTGAGGCTACAGGCTATAATGTCTTAATGAGACAATCAAGTTTTTGTTGACAGCAAATTAAAGCTTTCTTCTTCCAGATGAGCCTTCCTAAAATCAGAAATACTTTTGCAAAGTTATGCACCAGTTTTTTGTATTGTTGTATCAGCAAATGCCATGTTATAACAGAGCAACCATTCTTTTAAAAAAAACTTTCAGTAAATCTAGTGAGGCTTACGGCAACACCAATAAATTTTTCTTAGGGATTGTGAGAGCACATACGTGAAATACACAAACTTAAAAACAATTTGGGGTTGAATGAAGAAAACTTGACTAGAGCGGGATTTGAACCAACTGAGCTATCTAGCCCTATATTGGTGGTCTCCTTATTTTGTCAATATATCTCTGTTCGGGGGTACCAGTCAGACGCCATACAACCATTTAGCTGCCATGTAGCCAGGGATAACACCCAAGTTTACAAAACGACCTTGGAAGCGGCAGCCAGGGGATCACCTTAAGGGCGTGCGACTTTTTTATTTCTAATGTCAAGTTGTGGTTTATAACTTGAAACTTAGAGCCTTAAATCTTTCTGTCTTCAAAAATCATGGCTTTAAATTTCAGATTTAAGTTTTTTTATTTGTTTGACTTCTTCTTTTTTGCATTCGATATCAGATGCTTGGAGACTTGAAATTCTTGGAATCTCTAAGGGAGTACGACAAGGACAACATTCCAGGCCAGCTGATGAAGAAGATCCGAGATAACTACATCCCTAATCCTGACTTTGATCCTACGACTATCCGCAAGGTTTCCTCAGCCTGTGAGGGGCTGTGCAGCTGGGTCAGGGCCATTGAGGTGTATGACAGAATTGCAAAGGTAAAGCCATTGGTCCCATGTGTTGTGTAATGCCTGTAATAGAACCCAGTGAACTTATCGAAAAGAGAAGGGGTTCGCCCTGGTGTACCTGGTTTGATTGGCTGCATATTGCGCCACAGCACCTTGTAAACGATTACATGGTGCTAATTAATAAAGGTAACATTTGAAATTGGTTAACAGAAAGAACAAAAGACAGGGATAATAAGCATAGAGCTTCCAACTCTCCCTGATTCTGCAGAAAGTTCCCTGAAATAAACCAATCTGTCCATGTTCTGATGAACAAGTTTGAAAATCTCCCTGATTATATGGAAACTTTTTCCCTGTTATGTTGAATAGAATTCTAAATATCTCCTTGATTGCTGTACAAAATCTCCCTGATTGCTGTACAAAAACTCCCTGATTGCAAGATGGAAAATGTTATTGTTGGCAGCTCTGTATGCACAACACAAACTGGTTTTAAAAAAACAAATTGCTGGTGTAACTCTGAAGCAAACAGTTTGGGGGAATGTGCATTTTCTATTGCTGTACATAGGAAGTGGAATAATCTTCTTCAGAACATCAGACAATCTCCTTCAAAAGCCATTTTCAAAACTTTTGAGAGCTTACTGTACGGCGCTTTGAACAGTGACCATTGGATTGGCACCTCATAAATTTAATGATTGATTGATTGATTGATTGAATTTTCGATGATTGATTGATTGATTGAATTTTCGATGATTGATTGATTGGTTGATTGATTGATTGGTTGATTGATTGATTGATTGATTGATTGATTGATTGATTGATTGATTGATTGATTGATTGATTGTTTCAACCACTATTCCCTGATTATTCGTGAAGTCGTTTGCATGCAAAAACCAAAGGTCACCTATATGAGTCACAATTGTCAAAGTTTTTCAATTACTGTCTTATGTGTATATTTATTGAACAATCGCTGGAAAATGAAGTTGTTATTTTTCCCTTCTCTTCAGATTGTAGCCCCCAAGAGAGCTCGTCTGAAGGAAGCAGAATCTAAGCTAGGTGAGCAGATGACTAAACTTAATGAGAAGCGAGCCGTCTTAAAGGAATATACTGATAAGCTACAGGGACTCAACGACAAACTGGAGAAGAGGAACAAGGAGAAGAAGGTTGGTAGGACTTGAAAATTTGACATGGCAGGATTGCGAATCTTTCTAAGGTCTTTATTATCAATGTCCAGTTTGATAGATCTGCTTAGTTGAAAATTATACTTATCAAGGGGTCAAAGACCATGTATGACTTTAGACGGTGTTTGAAAATGTTGACATTTCTGCTTTAGAATCAACACAGGAAAAACAAAAGTTGAAAAAGAAAATACTTCAAAATATTACAGGTTTTCAGGTTGGTGGGTGAAGGGGCAGCGATAGGTTAACTATGAGTATTCTGTTAGTGTGCATTGATACTGCTGTGCAAAAATTATTTTGTAAAAATATTACATCTGATGGGGGAGTCCTTAAAAGTAGTACTCTCTGTGCCATCTAAACAAAACAACAACTTTTGAGGACCCTCTTTAAAAACAATCAGTTGGGATTCTCATCATGCTGTGAAGTGGCTGATAACCTGGGCCCAATGTCATAGAGCTGCTTATGCAGAAAATGTTGCTGAACAACTTTCTGCTGAGCAAAAATGAGCAGGGTACCAATCACAGACGGTACATGTGACTTGGTATTTGGCTGGTAGCCACATTTTGGTAAGCATTGTGTTGTTGGGCTTGGTTGCTTTTGGCTTAAGTAGCTCTATGAAATCAGGCCGTGTTTCTGCCTGGGAAAGTCTTTTGCACTCGGATGAATTGAAGATGTGTTTTCTTCTCATGTTTCTTTGATCAGCAACTTGAAGATAACATCGAGATGACGAGACTGAAGTTGATCCGCGCTGAGAAACTCATCTCTGGTTTGGGAGGAGAGAAAGACAGATGGATGCAGGTAATGTTGATATCATAAAGCCTTGTTTATATTTAACAGTACACTTCAACAAATGGTTTTGTGACACAAGCATTCATTACTCAATGGTTTAAGACCCAGACATTTTTTCAACACTTTGTTTTTCTTTTTGAAATTTATTTTAGTCCAGATGAATCTGGAGAGATAGTATTCAATGAGTTTAGAAAAAAAAAGTATTTCTTTGTATGTTTTAGTAACCGCCTGACAACAACAAAAAGTATTGCGGTACAAACTTTTTTATCAATGTGATGCAAGGAAATGTACCTCGCTTTTGCAATTCACATTTGTTATGTACTGGGCTAAAAAAAAAGGATAGAAAGATGACTGGTGTGGACGTGTACATTAAAACTCATACCCTCTATTTTGCAATAAAAATTTCATTGAACTTATACAGTTTCATCACAATGGGAATTGTGTATAGAAAAAACCATAATGGTCGAATAATTTGTGTGTACAGTTTTAAAAAAGCTTTCTGTCAACTTGTTCAATTTAGCATCCATTCATCATATATTCAACAATTTAATGGTTCATGCAAAATGACTAATTTGCTTTTTGTTTTTAATTGTGCAGCAAGCTCAGGAACTTGGTGAAACCTTTACTAATATCGTTGGTGATGTCCTGATATCAGCGGGAGTGGTGGCTTACCTTGGGATATTCACTCTGTCATTTAGACAGGTCAGTTCAGCCCTCAGTATTTGTATATGACCCCTCCTTACACATTGTTTTAATATCAACCCAGTTTTCAAAATCAAACCAAGGATGTCCTGGGTCTGTCAAACTACACAGATCATTTATGTTAGAATCCTTGGTTTCAATGGGTAGAAACACTCACACACAAACACATGTTTGTCCACCTGGTATATCGAGGACTCCCAGTGTTTGCTTTTTCACAACGTCTCCATTGCTTTCGTAAAAAAACCCGAAGCATATAGGTGTCATCAGTCCGTTAAAACACATTGATCCAGTTTATTAAAGTTCTCTGTTTCAGCGGGTAGACATGTTCATGTTTTTATTACATACACCATAGAGCAAGGACAGATCTCCTTGCTCTATGCATACACGCTATGGACATTATTGTCATGGAGTTAAGAAATATAACATTCTTGAAACTGTTCCCATTTCCATTGAAATTTGATTGAAGAGCTAATTCTTTAAACTACTTAATTTCGAGACACCAATCTATTTATAAGAAAATCTTTCTTTTCAATAAAAAGTAGATTTTACTAATTTGTGAAAACCTTATGTGGACATGTGTTTCTGCAGTTTGATTTTTAATAAGATAATTTTTACTGGGTATCCTTTCCAGTAACTATGTTATACTTCTCTGAAGTAGAGGTGTTGGCTGTGAAAAGATCTGGGCCCAATTTCATGGCTCTGCTTACTGTAAGCAAAGAATCGGCGCTTACGGAAGCAGGGAATTTCGCGCTTACGTCAAGCGTATTTCACGGGTTAGCATGGAACTTTTGCTTGTGTGCTTGCATAGTCCACGTTACTGGGCATTCTACACTTACACAGCTAGCGCAGAAATTTGACGCTTGCTCGGTAAGCGGAGAATAGTGATCGCAAGCGCAGAATTCGGCGGTAAGCAGAGCCATGAAATTGGGCCCTGGTTGCCGGGTTTGACTTGTCTTTTATCAGGAGACCATTTTTGCTGATTTGTACTATTTTCCTTCCATCAGGAATGCCTGAGGGACTGGTATAGACTGTGTAAGGAGAAAGACATACCTGTGTCTGATGTGTTCTCACTCTCAGCCACTCTTGGTGATCCTGTCAAGATAAGGGATTGGCAACTAGCAGGGTTACCAGTCGATAAGTAAGTCAGTTCTCTGCACTCGCTCTTCTCAATCATGACCTAAATAGGGGTCCATTCAGAATTATCACTGTTTAAAAATTTCAATACAAAAATTTCCATTTTTTTTTTTGGAATCAGTTTTGACCCACCTTCCCCAAATTTTGATTTTTGACTATTGACTGACTATTTTCTATACCCTTTATACTGAAAGTCAAAGTAATGCCTCAAATGAAGCAGGTAGTTTAATCAAAATGTTCTCCCCAGCTCAAGAGAAATTCCTCGCCATCTCCCTTTGGGCACTGAGGTCAGCTATTGAAACAAGGTTGATTGTGAACAATTGTACTGCGCAGACAGTTCTTCTATTTTATGAATTGAAAACTGAATTTTTAGTTTTTCTTTTGACTCACCCACCCACAATTTCGAAAAAGATCAACATTTTTTAAGATTTATTATTCTAAATGGTCCATAGACTGCAGAGAAGTTCAAGAGGGTTCACTTCACAGTAATAAACCTAAAATCTTCCATTTTTATTCTTTTTTTGTGCAGTTTTTCGACAGACAATGCTCTGATAGTGACCAATGCCAACCGCTGGCCCCTAATGATTGACCCTCAGGGTCAGGCCAACAAGTGGGTCAAGAACATGGAGAAACCCAACAAGCTACAGGTCATTAAACTCTCTGATCCCAACTACTGCCGTGCTCTGGAAAACTGCATTCAGGTAGTAAAACTATTGCTCTTGTCTTTTTCTTTTTTATTGAAAGTATCTGTAAAGAAAAAAGAAGAGAGTTTTCATTCGGTCTTAAAAAGGGTGTTTAAATTTTTGTGTTTGCACAGAGCTGCAGTCTAATTTTCTTCTCTGTATCTTCTTCCACATGTAGTTTGGTCAGCCATGTCTTCTTGAGAATGTAGGAGAGGAGTTAGACCCCATTCTAGAACCTCTGCTCCTCAGGCAAACCTTCAAACAGGTATGTTAAAAATAACTCCCCCTTCATAATGTAACTGTGACAGTAGATTGCTTTATTGTGTTTTGAGTAACAAAACCAATGGATCTCAAAAAGTGCTTTGCATTGTTTCCTTCAGGAGTGAGAAAGCGTGTGAAGAGAAGACAATGAAGTAAAGTAAAATTTAGATGTGGGAGGAAAACCCATGTTCTAAATAATTGTCAGAACCACATAGGGACTGAAAATGTTACCCCTTTTTACTTTTGTATAAATACTACAGTAATGTCCTGGGTACGAGGGTGTATTTCTTGGGTGGATAATTTTCAGAGCTCCATATTTCAAATCTTCTATTATCACCAAATTAACATTCAACAGCCTTATACATTTTGGGGGTGCTGGGATTTGAACATCAGATATTCCTCATAATATTGTCATTTTTGTGAAATAGTTCAGCTCTCAACGTTAAATATTTTTGCAAATTTTAAACACAGTTCATCATGCAAACCTATTAACTGTGTGTTTGCGTGAATTTTCTTTATTTAGAATGGCCTTGACTACCTGCGCCTTGGTGATAATGTGATTGAGTTCAGTAAAGACTTCAAGTTCTACATCACCACAAGGAAACGCAACCCTCATTATCTGCCAGAAGTATCTGTTAAGGTAAATACTGGTCTAATACGTTCATGATGGTAGAACTCACTTTGTTATAGTACTGATATAGTAAGGGAGGAATGCAGTAACAGGTGGTAACTCAAGATTAGACTTGAGTTTTCTTTTTGAGGTTTTCCGGGTTTACCCAGGGTTCAACCGCTCTCGTTACCTCAAGTTACCGCTTGTTTAATTCTGCATATTCTCCTTATTCATGATAGGTCAGAACAGCCATCCCACCCTTTCAAACTTTTAAGCCTTCCTTCAGCCAATGGCTGAAAAGTAAAGAAAACTTTGCCCACACATAAAAAAATGATGGTGCCAAAATGTGTATACTTGTTTGTTGGGTGTACATAAGAGGTCCTCATACATGTATCAACATATGATCCTTCTGTCGCTCATTTAATAGACCTTATGCATATGACGTCATTTGAGTAGGGCGCCCTCACCTAGAGGTCAAAAGGAAGATGCTCATTGGCCAGTCTTGTGCGCCGCGCGTACAAATCAGCGCGTTTCCATTGTTTCATCATCAGTTTACCTCTAAGATGGCGGCTTGGTGACGTCAATGCATAAGGTCTATTCCTTTCCATATATCCATCCAACCACCTTTGTTACTGATCTTTATCTTAGCATCTTTGTTTTGTCAGTTTACAAAACAAGCTTTTGCACCCACACATACATCATATTTATTCACACGTGCTGTACAGGACACAACCTTTGCACTTGTTTGTTCCTCTCCATGATTCAGGAAAATAAAAATCACTACATGCATTTTAGAAAGTGGAAAAAGCTGTTCTTGTCTGTAATTATGCCCGGGATTACACATTTTAGTGATGGTCCCATCCTACACTGAGTCAAAATATAAATTTGTTCACACCTCAAAAAGAGGAAAAACCTCTGAAGTTCCTAATTCATTACTGTTGCTGTTCATTCAGATCTTACATATAAACAAATATTTAAACAGCTTTTAGAGTGAATTTTGTAAGAGATTGTTATTCTTACTAGGATTGAGCTGAGTTTAACGTTGAGTAATCATAATGTGCTGAAAAGAGGTTTGGCTTTATTTATCAATTGATTACTCCATTGTTCTTCGACAGGTTACCCTCCTCAACTTCATGATAACTCCCCTGGGTCTTGAAGACCAACTCCTAGGCCTCGTTGCTGCCAAGGAGAAGCCCCAACTGGAGGAGAAGAAGAACCAGCTGATCATAGAGGGCGCTCACAACCGCCGTCAGCTGAAGGAGATTGAGGATAAAATCCTGGAGGTGCTGTCGTCCTCGGAGGGGAACATCCTCGAAGATGAGACGGCCATCGAGGTCTTGTCATCCAGTAAGGTCCTGTCCAAGGAGATCTCTGAGAAGCAGGAGATTGCCAGCAGGACTGAGAAAGAAATTGATGAGACGAGGGACGGGTACAAGCCGGTGAGCGAGGGAGGGTTTTTTTTCTTTGCGGTTGTAAGATTCAAGTGAAATTCTGAAATGGACGTTCTGTGAAGATTAATCTTTAAAATGTGAAACTCCCTGAAACCCAAGTACATGTGTGCATGGAGGGAAATTCCTGTACATGGTTACTGTACTGTGCTTGTAAAGAATTGGACATTATACTCTCCCAAACCATATGTTCCACACATAGTCAGAACTCACCATGCCTCACGAAAATAAAAAGGACTAAGTTGTTACAGTCATTAGTTTGTTTAGATTTGTTGAATTTAATTTTTTATTTAATTTCTTGCCTTTGAGAAAGACTCTGCTAGGGTTAAAAACCTCAGGACATTATTAGTTTTTACTTGACATTCATCTCTTAAAAATTCAGGTTTTTTAAAAGAATTTTTCACACTACAGAGCAAAATTCCCAGGAAACGAATCAGTCGGAAATTCCTGGAGATTTTTAGCCTCACCACTACCCTATGTTTCACACCTGGAAAAAAAATAGCATGCAGTATGCTAACCCCAGGGTTGTCTCACTTAACCCTACTCTCAAGCAAGGGCAGCTAATGCTGGAAAAGATACTTATTCCCAAGAGTTGCCAGGGTTAGTAACTGAAGGGCGGAAAGGTCAACCAAATTTTCTTGGGAACTTCCTGTGAATTTGGTCTAATGTGAAAGGGGCCTTAAATTGTTTAGGGAGGGGAAATTGTTTTTTGTAATACAAATAGACAATTAAGTTCTTTGATTATCCTTGTAATTCTTTATTATTTCTTTGCCTGTAGGTTGCTAAGCATTCTTCCATTCTGTTCTTCACGATATCGGATCTTGCTAGCATTGAGCCGATGTATCAATACTCACTAGCTTGGTTTATCAACCTTTATCTACAGGTAAGAATCGTAAGAATCCAATATCAGTAAACTGGTCGTTTGTTTTCATAATAAGAGATTTCACAATCATGCTGGAGACAGAACTTTCACAGTCTTTGCTGCTAAGGAATGGAACAATACCCCAACACACATTAAGTCGGCTAGCTCAATCGTACAATTAAAAGAACTACTTAAAACCTACCTATTCCTTAATTATTATCCTTATCTATTCCTTTCGAGAATGACTCTGCCAGGGTCAAAACGTCAGGCCATTAACTATTTTTTTGTTATTAATTTGCTATTTAATTACTGTGTGTTCCCTTCTTTGTTAGCGCTGTGATTTTGTTTACAAAATGGAGCGAATTGAAATGCTTGGTATTATTATCATTAATGCAAATTTAAACCGGCGGTCACTGGAGGTTAGCCTTGAGGGTCACTCCAGGTTAGCCGTGAGGTTTTTTCTGGGATTATCTTGGGTTCAACCTCAAGTTACCGCTCCTTTAACGCTGCATTTTTCCCCAAGAGAATTTTTCGAATTTCCGTCTTGCCTACAGTTTTGGGTTCTGCTCTCACGTAACTGCTTCCAGAAATTTGAAAAACCACGTTGGTTGAAGGCACAGAGTTTGAATAGTCGCTGATGAGGGAGCCCTTAAAGGAAAAGTTAATGAGAAGAAATTATGTCTGTACCATAGGTTGGCTATGATATTTAAAAAAAAACTTGATACCAGTGAAAGAAAAACTAATTAATGAAAGTTGGTGGTATTTATTTCAATTTACTTGACTGCCATGTGTTTTGGGTCATAAAACCTGTTATGATACCAATGCTTTTTCATTGTTTTTATTCGTAATGATTTGAATTACGTTTAACTTTCTTCATACCAATGTAGTCTGTCAATGTCACTAGGACAATGTCTCCAGAAATGTTGGAACAAATACCTGTAAGTTGACAGTACACCAGATCAGCACTAACACACTCCCCCCCCCCCCCCTCCCAATTTGTCCTCCTCCACCCCACCCCCACCGTAACTGTCCTTTGGTATACACCCAGATGTACTTGGTGTTTTCACCACAGGAAGTGTGTTTTCACCAGAGGAAGTGTGTTTTCTATAACATACACATATCACATTTGGCATTTGTTGAAATGAAAATTTTGCCTATTCGTATCAGCAAAGTTTGACATCAGCATCAACCAATCCTGTCCAGAACAAGTTTTATGTTGATGTTTGTTGGGAATTAACTTTCACTTTTAAAGAGTGTGCTTAAACATTGGTAAGAGTAAAAATACAACTGTTCATAAATTTGCAAACAACGTACATGGTTTAAAGATGGTCATGGTGGGAAACCCCCCTTGAAATATTTTTGCTTGAAATGCAATAGTTTTTGAGAAATGAGTAAAACAATTAGTTTTGATCTCGCGAGTCAAAAACTCAATGTTTGAAAACAGTCAAAACATTTAAGGTTTTTCCCACTTTATTCTTGTAACTGTAGTGACCGATTGAGCTTAAACAGCTGGTCTTTGACAATTACCAATGTTACACATGTGTTTTAACCCCATCAGTACCACGGGCGACAAATGGCACATATTTGGGGTCATTCTTCCCGACCAGGGCTCCATATGGCACCTTGTCAAATGTATTGTTTAACAACCAGTGGCGCTTATTGGTCCCCACCCATAATGCTTATTGAGAAAGTAACAAGGGCGCCCTCTATTGGCGAATTCGTTAATCCCATTGTTATTTATAGCGTCCCCCCGGCCGCGGACCTGTTGGCGCGCATTCATTCAAACGAACAAGTGGCTGCAACATTATGGACGGCGATAGAAATGCAGAAATTTTGGCCGAGATATTTGCAGACAGCGACTCGGAAGGAGGGGAGATCGACTCGGAAGGAGGGGAGATCGACTCGGAAGGGGAGATCGACTCGGAAGGGGAGATCGACACGCAGGATGGTGGTGAATCAACCTCCAGCGAATCGGCGAGCGAGGTGGAGCAGGTAAGCACGATGTTTTTAGGGAGTAGGTCATGACCGTGCATGCAGTTAGAGGGCAGGAATAACTTGGGCATAAATTTGTCCAAAAGTACCCCTTTTTACATTGGCTTTTAATTTGATTTAGGACAATGGCTCTTAAAGGTACATAGAACAATAAAATGGCGTTTCTGCGGGCGTTCTGAATTATTAAGTTTGTCACTTAAAGTTATGATGTGTAGACTCGGGCAACAATGAATACAAAAAGACCATCAACGATGGGCCACCATTGGCGGCCATGTTGGATGTAAAGAATTATCCCATAATGGTTTGCGGAAGGGCGCCCTCTGTTGGTGCAACGCAATGAATTAACCCTCGGTTAAGATACCAGCGCTATCTAAGTGTTATTATTATTATTGGCGATAAGGACTATTACACTAAAAAGCACAAAAACAATGGGAAAGTTAATTACCACAATTTGACATGGCAACTGCATGCACACCCCTCCCCCACTTCCTTCCCCTTCCCCCACCCCTTTCCCTTCTCACCCCTTCCCCCACCCCTTTCCCTTCTCACCCCTTCCCCACCCCCTTGCCCTATATTTGTGGAACGAGAAGGTTACATAATAAAATTTTCATCAATCTGGGTCCTCAAATAACTCTGCATATAGCACACTTTACGTAAAGTGATAGATCTACAGCGCCCTGATGCATATTGCCTCTTCCCTCTTTCCTACTGCAGGAAAACGCTAAATCTACACGGAAGAAACCAGACTTCAGATCGGGTTGGAAAGAGATCGGTCGTCTCAACAGGAAGCCGATGCAATTCACCGGAGATGCCGGCCCCACCAGTGATTTTACAGGACTTTCTGCAACACAGGTATTCCAGTTGTTCTTTTGCAGTACGGTTTGGGATATGCTTGTAGACGAAACAAACCGCTACGCAGAACAAAGTGCTTCACAAACGTCCTGGACCCCCACTCACTTAAATGAAATGATGGCATTTGTCGCACTCCTGCTTGCTATGGGTATCAACAAGTCACCTCAGTACAGCATGTACTGGTCAACATCTGAAGTTCTACTCACGCCATTGTATCCATCCATTATGTCCAGAAATAGATTTAGTTCCATTATGAGATTTTTTCACCTGTCTGACAACCAGTTGCCTCAACCAGCCTCTGGATGTGACAAGCTTAAGAAAGTTAGGCCTTTGCTGGATGTCATCCTCCCCAAATTTCGCAACCTGTATTACCCTGGACAGAACTTATCTCCTGATGAGAGTATGATCAAATTTAAGGGAAGAATCGGGTTTCTACAGTACATGCCCAGAAAACCGGTCAAATGGGGAATGAAGGCATTCTCTTTGAATGAGTCGGAGACTGGTTACACGTGCTCTTGGGTATTGTACACAGGAGCTGCTCCCAAGGAGACGAAGACTTCACAAAGGCCACCTGTAAATACCGAATCATCCCCAGCAAAATGCCATCCCTCTGACCTAACCATCCCAGGAGAAGTCGTCCTTGAACTTGTAAATGGATTTGAACATAAAGGACATGTAATTTATTGTGATAATTACTTTAACAGGCCAGCTCTGGTATCAAAAATGGACAACCTAGGATTTGGATGTAGTGGGCCTGTGCGTTATACGGCACTGGGCATACCTCGTGCAGCACACCCAAAGACAAATGGAATGAAAAAGGGAGATGACCCCAAATTTTATGAGAAGGCTGGTCAGTTATGCATTGTTTGGCGTGATAACAAAAATGTTGTATTCCTAACAAATGTAGGCGATTGCCAAGTAATAATGAAAAAAATTCGGTGTAAGAAAAGCGAAAGTGGATTGCGTGAAATTGCTAAGCCAAAATCTATAGATTACTACAACAAATTCATGGGAGGAACAGATCTCGCTAATCAAATTTGTCAGTACTACACGCATACACACAGAAGTTTGAAATGGTGGAAACGGGTGTTTTTTTGTTTGTTGAACATATGTATGCTCAATGCTACGGTAATTTTCAACAGCATACCAACAAATAAGCATGTCAGTAATCTTGACTTCCGTATTCAAGTTATAGACGGCTTGCTCACGGGTTGGGAGCGTTCTACAATGCTGCGTTGTAGACGATCCAATGCGAATAACCTTCCTGTTGGGATGATAGAGAAAATGCATTATCCTGGCAAAAACCCTTCCGGAAGAAAACGTGACTGCATCGTTTGTAGTAACCGTCGATTACACAAGAGAAAACAAACGAGGATGATTTGCAAACAATGTACATATCCAATGTGCGTCGTTCCTTGCTTTGAGAATTACCATACATTGCACTTGGTTTAAATTTATGCCATAAATAAATATGTAGCTCCATATTTGTAGGCATTTTTAACAATAGCCCCCAGCCCCCCCCCCCCCCTGCCCCCCCTATTCAATGTTGCCGCCAAAAATGTGTTCGTGTGTCCGCAATCCAAGGCAACTTTGAAAGAGGGGGGGAGGGGGAGGGGGAGGGGGGAAGGGGGTGGTCGTTTGTCAACACTTTTTTGTGGTTCATTTGTATTTAATGTCCTTCAATAAATAGTTCAGTGACATAAAATTATGTACATTTGGTCGTTTGTCAACACTTTTTTGTGGTTCATTTGTATTTAATGTCCTTCAATAAATAGTTCTGTGACATAAAATGATTTAGATTTGGTGGTATGCTATAATGCTATTTGATTTACTGACACCATGGAGGATTAGACTGTATGCCTGTAAAGTGCATACAATACACATGAAAAATCACTCACTGCACATTGGGGGCGCTCTTCATTAAAATCCACACAAATTCGTTGGTGCAGAAGCATTGTGAGGGGTAACACACTGCTGGTATGCAAGGTCCTACTGTGAAATATTTGCTGGTAATGATAGGGTTAAGCAATCTTTGTAACGTCAAGCATCAAGCACTATTGATATGTGATTATATGTGTGCAATCTATTAAGTAACTTTATTTTTAAGTACCCACTAATTTCAATACCCACTAACTTATGCACTAATAATTTGTCTTAGTGCTGCACACTAGGTCCTTCTGAAGTGTTTTTTGTTTATCAATGCAGCAAAAGCAACTAAATAGCCTAATGACTGAGGCATTTTGTAACCAAACCAAGGTTGTATGGACAAAATAGTGTGGCTCCATGTTGGAATATTGAGAATCAGTATTCATTTTTGTTAGTGTATACAAGGAACATGACACAAATGGGGGCATTACAAGTGATTGTAATAAACATAGAGCTTCATATCTTGACAATTGGCTACGCGTTTTGAAGCAATGTGGCACATCCCATGTTTTTGTACAAACCCTTGGAAAGCGTGAAATTTTCCAAAGCTGTTTTACAACTATTTCGCATATCAGGGCATTGTTCTCTGTCAGTTTGTTACAGAATCAATATGATGAGAAATTGAATGCTCAATCAGTCAGTGTGCGTCAGATAATAACCGAGCGTGCACCACACAAAAACTGCTAAAACTCCAATGCATCATTTTTAACTGGAGCTTGTGAAAATGAGAAGAACTCTCGCTGATAAAATGTTGCATCACCCATATGTCATAAACAAGTCTCTGCCCATGAAGATTCAAAAAGTTATGTTGTCAATATGTATATTATAAGTTATCACACAAGCACGAGTGGGATACAGAAACATATAGCGCTTCTGCGTTCCATTTCCAACGAGGCCGAGTTGGATATGGGACGCAGACGCGCTATATTTTTCCGTTATCCACGTTCGCATGTGTGATAACGAATTTATCTTCAAGCAAACTTGACGCGCAGTAAAGATGGATGCATATAGCTTATAAAAGCGCAATACGCGGAGTTAGAACACACAGTACGCAGGGTGTGATATGGGCCGTGCGATATAAGTTTATATCACACTCCTTGTTGCTATGGATTGACCAATCAGAATCGAATATTCAAGCCTGCTTGAAGATAAAACCTTGTAGTATCAATCTATGCTGTACAGATCCCTTGAATAACTGGGTATTATTTTGGTTGTGTTTTGGTTTTTTTTTCTTCTTCTTTGACAGTCTATAAATTCCAGTCCAGCCTCCAGCGATCTGACTGAGCGAATCAATAGCCTGAATAACCACTTCACGTACAGCATCTACCAGAACGTCTGCCGCTCTCTCTTTGAGAAAGACAAACTACTCTTCTCCTTCATTCTGTGCATTGGGCTGGCTAAGGGAAGGTAAGTATATCTGGTCTGATTATTCCTAGGCAAAGGTGTACAACTGTGAACAAATTATCTTTAAAAAAAACAGAAGTTTTCTGAAAAGAAAACAAACTTTGGACAATTTTACTGTGAATCAGTAAAAGTTGTTGTACATTTTCATGGTGCTTTCATGGCTACACATTCCAGGTACCGGTATATAGCTAGTATGAAATTGGTCACTGAACATAAACAGTTTGAAATACAACATCTAAAAAGTTTTCCATTTACACAACAAGTAGTGGTTTAATAGATGTTAAGTAGTGGTTTGTTTTCAACAAACTTTGTGTACAGTTAAGCCCGGTTCATACTTCATGCGGAAGCGAATGCGAAGCGAATTTTTGTCACGCAAACAATCTGGTAGGCGCTGTTTTCCAATTGTGACGCTTTCGCAATTTGCAACCGGGTTTAATACTGCAATAATTAAGTTAGTTTATTGTTAGCAGAGACCTTGCTGTGCTTTTTCATATATTTTCAGATTTTTTGTTGTTGCCAGTAAGCTTGTTTTGGGATGATCCAAACAACTTTGTTAAGGTGTATTACTCAGTAGTTGATTTCTACGAGATATATAGAGTGCCTCATTAAAAGTAACAAGTCGGACACATTTTACCATGTGAGGACCATTGCTAACTGCTTTTTAGGATGTAGATCACATAGAGAATGTAGCGCACCATGTGCCTTTATTATTTTAGAAGTACCCCTTACGATTAAATATACACTGCATTCAGGACAATTATACAAATATTACTGTTTTCATTTTTAGAGGAGAGATCGACGACAATGAGTGGCGATTCCTCCTAACAGGGGGCGTGGCCTTAGAGAATCCGTTCCCCAATCCGGCCCCTGATTGGCTTCCTGACAAATCATGGGCGGAGATTGTCAGAGTGTCCACCCTCCCTGCCTTCAATGACTTCATGTTGAATTTCAGGAATAATGTGAGTTTAAACATAGTAATGGTAATAATAATAGTAATAATTTCTCTTAAAGAGTCGAAGTCCGCTCAAGGCGCTTCACAAAGATACAGTTTGTAGTGTTTTTTTTTTATTTCAACTCGGTGGAGGATCTGAAATTTTTTGTGTTTGACATAATAAACCTGGCCAATCCAAAAAATGCAGCTGACTGTAAATTGTTTATTTCTTGTAGAGAGAAAAGAAAAATAAGAATTTCCACATTAATGTACAGTGAAAAGGTTTTAATTATGATGTTCGCATTTACTATTTCAAATGTGTATTCATTATATGTACACACTTACACTTTGACAAGACTATAATTTCTTGAACTGATGTTTATAACGGTTTCTTTTTTTCCCATTTGCAGATTGCCGACTGGAAAGCGTTGTATGATTCACATTCCCCACACACGGATGCAATTCCAGAACCATGGGAAATTACTTTAAACGACATCCAGAAACTGATTATACTCAGAATAATCAGACCTGATAAGGTGAACATTGGCAAGAGTAACTGCTTCACACCCCTCTCACCCCCCCCCCCCCCCAAAGCAAAAAAAATACCAAAACAAGACATAAACCAAACAAACGCTGTTAATATTAGCAGAGGACGAGTCACCTACTTTGTACCTAGCATGGTAGATGAGCAGAGTATACTGTTCAAAATGTCAAGACCGTAACAGCAGCTCTATTCAGAGCCAACACTCCTCCCATAAGATATTTACACACGGTTGTACCAGCAAGTTTACTAGTAATAGTTTTTTATTCACATGATAGTTTGGTTGGGGACCTGCTTCTTCAAAGCAAACTCAGTTTTGTGTGCTTCGCGGCTTTTTGAAGTTGGCCCCTCTTAGCTGTCCTAATTTTTTTCCCTCAGAATTCTTTCCAATCTTTCAATATTTGCCATTTATCTGAAATTCACAGGTCGTCCCGGCAGTCAGTAACTTCATTGTAAAGCGCATGGGGCAGGCCTACATTGAACCACCAACCTTCGACCTCACAAGGTCATACCAAGACTCCAGCCATTCCACACCCCTTATTTTTGTGCTGTCCCCCGGTGCTGACCCCATGGCTGGGCTGATGAAGTTTGCTGTCGAAAAAGGTATAGAGAGTCCAACTCTAGCGACACGTTTCACATTATTTCTTTTATTACATTACTGAAACTTTTTAATTTTATTTATATTTTTTTTATAAATAGATTGAAATGTCGCCTGATCTAATACCTGATAAAATGATTGTTTTTGTTAAGTGTAATGTTTTTGTGGAAAAAAATATATATATGTACATATATTTTTGTCCTTCCCTTCTACAAATTTCCTTCTATTGCTTTTCCAATATTTGCTTATCACAGCTAATTTGGCTTTTATGCTTTGAGAAGCTTTACTCATTGATTTCATTTCTAACTTGCCACAAATGCCCAAAAGAAACCCGGAACGGCATATTGCAGTGAATATTTGCTTATACTTTGAGAACTTGTAGAAACTTAGATTTGTTAAAATACACTTTATCCATGAACATAATAAATCATTTTTGAAGTGTTGCATGTCATCTCTTTGAGACTCTCTATTAGTTTGCTTATATTTTCCAAACTTTTACTAAGCTTTGATTTGTCTCTCTTTTCAGTGCATGATTGATGACAAGATACCTTTCTTTAAAAAGTTTGCAATTTTTCATCCCACCCTATTTTTCTCTGTGTGATTTCTCTTGCTGTTTTACCCCCACGTTGTCACCACCACCACACTGAAACTTTCCAGGTTTTCTGAAGCAAACCAGACAGGAGTCATTAGGCAGTATTAATCCTGGATTCAGTCGTAAGGGAAGCAGAAGTAGCGCGTTGAGACGCGAGCATCGGATGTCATCATCACCAGATTTAATGAGAACTGCAACGCCTGAAGTGGATGAAGTGACCGATGCAGTGCAGACCCTGCAGGACAGTCCTCTCATAGTCGCTGAGACTCAAACCACTCAGGAGGTTGAGAAAGACATTCTAAAAGGTCAAACCAGTACTGCGGAGAATGAACCCACTGTGGAAAATGAAGTGCCTCTGAAGAATAAAGCAGTTGATTCCGCTGCAAATCCTCCTAAAGATGATACATCAAGCGAAGCTTTGGATGGTACTGCTGCAATGAATGCTGGGGGTGATAATCAGCCTCAAAGCACTGCTCCCTCTCAGGATGCACCTTCAAGGAATCAGCGTTTACCAATGGAGGATCCACAAACACCCTTGTCTCCTCAGCAGAAACCTCTTCATCCTGTCCTCAAAGATGTTGCATCTCAGGATGTGAGTCCTGAAGAAAAGACGGAACAACTTCAAGAAGCTGTGCTGGATTCTGAAGAAAGTACAGAGAAGAAAGTTAACAGTCACATCAAAGATGTTGATTCTCAGGTGGAAGTAAAGTCAGAGCCACTTCAAAAATCTGTCAAGACTTCTCTAGGAGGAAACCTTGCAGTAGAAGAGGAGAGGAAGACATCTAAATTATACCGCCCTCGCCTGGCCAGAACCATCAGTCGAATCAGTCGTATGTCGCTCTGTTTCATTGCAAGCTGTTTTTAATTGTTCAATGTTGACACTTTATCCTTATTGCTTCCGGCAACATTAATCACTCACAACAAATGCGCTTAAAATGTTGTGCCCCCAAAATGTTCCTTCACTCACAAGTTTGTGATGCTGATCACCATGCGAGTGCATCGGCAAGTGCCTTCAGATGTCATGAGTGTAACATTTTCTACGTGGCAGTAACAAATCTCCCTATCCCTACCTTGCTAATCATCTTCATCTTCCTTTACTGTGCAGAAACCTCCTCTGGAGTATACTCGCATACTCATACATACCGGATTTGTCTCAAGCATTCAAAGCTTTATTTTGCATGTGTCATCTGTGATGCCCCACACCAAAATCAGGCAGTTCTTGGGAATAGTGAAATGGCATTACATGTGAAGACAATCAAAACACGAGCCAAGATATCAATGTGATGTGATGTCTTAAATATTCTATTATTATATGTTGAGAAATACGTACCTAATTGGCCTAATTAGGTGTGATTTGAAAGCTCTAATGCTCATCTATTTGATGAGCAAGTAACAAGCATGATAATCTTCCTACTTAAGTCTGCTTTCCGATTTTTTTTTGGCTCTTTGGGAAAATCTGAAAAAACTTTGATTATATATCCTGTATATTGAAGCCTATTCCACATGTACATGTAGGTCAGCCCTTGCACTCACTAAAATTGTCCTACTTTTTTTCGAGGGCCAAAAATATCATCCTCCTGAATTAAACATATTTGTGATTTGGGGGCGGGAAGTGCCCTGGTTCTGGCATGGAGCATCACGTTTGTTGTACATTCCTGTCAAAATACTCATGCAAACATTGCATTGTTAGAAGTCACACAACATTTGCCCAATTTCATTGCTTTGGTGTGGACACCCTAGAACAAGAAACAGTCCATTTCAAGTTGAATTTTCACTTTTCTGAATGAAAGCTACATTGCTACTAAACGTAACTGTGTTAGTTCTCAAGAAACATGGAATATAATACGGAGCTTGTATTTGGTTTCTTTAATTTCTTTGCTTTTCTTTTCTTCAGTTTTTGGCAAAGGGTAATATGCTAACAAAATTAATCAACACAATTGCAGGATGGGTCTGCACATTATTTAGTGTTTTAATGTTTCTTTTGTTCTGCTTGATCTAAGACTTTCTGATGAATTTCTTGCCTAAGTACTTTT
Organism: Leptasterias polaris; assembly: GCA_037783415.1. Classification (NCBI taxonomy): domain Eukaryota; kingdom Metazoa; phylum Echinodermata; class Asteroidea; order Forcipulatida; family Asteriidae; genus Leptasterias; species Leptasterias polaris. The sequence continues at coordinate 1,855,261 of JAZGTN010000098.1, forward strand.
CTCCTGTTTTTATTTTCTGTTGGGTAGTGCTCATGTTCAGCTATTTATGATGTTTTTCTTAATTCTTATCCGCTCAAAAATGGCTAACGTCTTTTAAAATATCAAAATATTATATACACTAACCTACTATGATTGAAGAATCACAAAAATGTGTTTGTTATATTTGTTCACACTGCAACATATCTCATCTCAAGTGTAGACCCCATGCAATGTAGGTACCCCAGCCACCATTTTGAGAGTTAATAAGGTATTTGTATTGCCGAAAATGGGATACAAGGGCCTAAATTCATAGATCTGCAAACATTGGAGTTCTGTGCTTTGATATGGTTCCCATTCTCTGTTAGGGTTAGGGCCAAATATCTACACTTGGCTGTGTAAGTGAATATTGCTTTGTATTAACATAAAGTGTGCATTGGCAAAAGCAAAAATGTGTTGCTAACCCTTGCTACCGTAAGCTTCTGATAAGCAGAGCCATGAAATTGGGCCCAGTTTGGTGTGGTATCATTTGCATGGGGTCTTTAAAATTGTGGTATTTGTGTTTAACTGCAAGCTGGGGTAACTCAGTTCTTGTTCATACAGGGACGTTTATTTCAAAATACATTTATTTTGCCATGTTTTATTTGCATATACCATAGAGAAGGGGTCCTTTCTCTATGGTGTAAACTGTGCCTTGTGTGATGTGTTGCTCGCTAAATGCTTTCCCACTAATATTGTTTTGTTGGAGTGAATGAGCACAAGCCTTATAACATGCTTAATGTTTGATTTTATACTGTGTGCTTCAACTAATTTTTAACTAATTTTAAAAACAATTTCGCACAGTATTGGCATCATTAAACTTAACGAAAATTTATCAAAAAAATTATAAATAATTTGTTTATGTTGAACAAGTGGATAGTCTCATGTCTGAGAAAGATTTCAGTGACATATTTCTCTCAAGAGTGAAGGGCTGGGATGAGTGTACTCTTCACAAAACCAATGTTGTACCCCTTTTTTAACTGTTCTTAAATAACAACAGCACCTAACTTCTTTGTTTATGTTTGCTTCTGTCAACAATCCACTCAGTCGGATCTTTATTTGCAAGTTTGAAATTGTTGGTTTCAGAGCAGAGCTGAATTTGATTGACCTGCATTGCATGGAATTCTGCAGCTACTGCTCGTAGAATAATGTGCAGAATTATGTGACGAGTATTGCCATGAAAGTTGGCCCAGGTTTTAAGTACAAGACATTTAGAGTATACGTCAAAGAGAAATACAGTTTGAGATTGAACAGTTTCATCAGTCACTATGATATTAGTAAAACGATAAACTAAACCTGAACTTGGAAAGCTTTTTGTTGTCAGGAGCAGATGGGTGAAGGAAGACTACAACGTCTCCCTTCATACATGTTTAAACCAAAACCCAACAATGTTTGCCAAATTATTTATTTATTAATATGCCTGCATAAGCAAAAAGTACATTACTCTCATCAAAGTATCCAATGGAATGAGGACAAGTAAATGATATTTTCTAACACCCTCAATGGTTTGGGATTTTTGTTTCAGGAATGGGCGGTTCAGGTCTTCAGACAATCTCGCTAGGTCAGGGTCAAGGACCCATTGCTACCAAGATGATTAATAAGGTATGTCTGGAAATCTTTTCCCTGCTGGAAAATTCTCCTTTCAATGCAGTGAAGGTTCTTTGGAAGAAAAGTGAAAATACACTTCAACATTCTTGCTGTCTGAAAAATTGCACGGATTTTGTGTATTAACCGCAGTTTTTTCTCCAATGTTAACTTTTATATTAACTTTAAAGAATCAGTCACTTTTATAGCTGATTTAATTATTTAATCATCGTTTGGAACAATATCATTTTTTTCCTCAATGTGTGATTAGAAAGCTTTTGTACTCTGTGCAATCAAAGCCTCAAGATAAACAAACGTTCTTTGTTGATGGGAAAGGACTTTTATAGACCCCCTTGCATACGCTGCCATCGCTGAGGTCAAACAATGGTATCCTGGCACACAAGTGTTTGTGGTACACATAACTAGCAGCCAATGAGAGGTCTGTCTTTCTGTGATCTCATTGAGGGCGCTGTCAGTTGGACTCCATTGCCTGACTGTGGTCACCACAGTTGATATCTCTGTGATATGATCTTTGCATGTAGGACTATAAAAGTTTGGCTATTATCACTAGCAGAGTTTGATTCAAAGATTTAATAACGACACCCAAATGCTTTCTGTCCAGGCCCTTATAACCTGAGTGTTTATTTCTTCCTAACATGCAGGCTGTAGAAAACGGAACTTGGGTCGTCCTCCAGAACTGCCACCTCGCCACTTCGTGGCTTCCGACCCTAGAGAAGATCTGTGAAGAGCTCATCACTGACCCAGAGAGGACCAAGCCCTCATTCCGACTCTGGCTGACCAGTTATCCATCACCTTCCTTCCCGGTGTCCATCTTACAGAATGGGATTAAGATGACCAATGAACCACCCAAGGGATTAAGGGCTAATCTCCTCAGATCGTATCTAAATGATCCTATTTCTGATCCTGAGTTCTTTGATGGATGCAACAAACCAGAGGTGAGATACATGAATATTCATCTATTTATTACGAATATATTTCTTCACTGTAAACATTTTTATATTTGTCCCCCCCCCTTGAGAAAGAACAGTTCATACATATTCAGGAGCCTCACAATTATAGAAGATAATTATTCCCATATTCCATATATATTATGTGATTATTCATATCTTCCATATTCATTATTGTAAAATTGTAGCAGTTGATTATTTGTATCTTCCATGTTCTTATTGCAGTGGTTGACTATTAATATCTTCCATATTCATAATTATAGCAATTGATTATTCATATATTCTATATTCATTATTGTAAAATTGTAGCAGTTGATTATTCATCTCTTCCATATTCATATTGGTATTAGTTAACTATGCATTTCTCTTTTCCCTTTACAGCTATGGAGGAAGTTGTTATTCAGCTTATGTTTCTTCCATGCCTTGGTTCAGGAAAGGAGGCAATTCGGTGCCTTAGGATGGAACATCTCATACGAGTTTAACGAATCAGATCTGAGGATAAGTGTTCGACAACAGCAAGTAAGAAAACAATAGTTAGACTTACTGGTACAAGGCTATTATTTATAGTCTCGTTCTCAGTTTGTTTGTTCAAGCAGTGATCAAGGTCTGACATCAGATGTTCATTTCAGTAAAACAGCTTTCCATCCTGTTACAAAGTGGTTTTTTGTCACCTTTTCGGCACCAACGTTTTGTAAATTGTCAGGTTGAGATTGAACTTATGTATGTTTTGTACTTTTCCCGTCTACTTTATTATTTTCTTTGTCTGTTTATTTTTGCACAAATTACTTACAAATTCTTGGGAAAACAAATGCAGTATGGGACTGCCAATTTGTCACTCGCTATTACCCAAAACATACTTCGGGTTAGATAAGATACTAATTTTGTCATGTGTGAAAAAGTGTTCATATTACACAGCATCATTTCTGTTCTATTTGATATTCTATATTCTCGCTGATACTCGTATAATTCTAATGAAATCTTCATTATGTCTCTGCCAGATGTTCCTGAATGATTATGAGGATGTCCCCCTTGAGGCCATTTCCTACCTGACAGGACAGTGTAACTACGGAGGGCGTGTAACTGACGAGCGCGACCGCCGTCTCCTCATGAGTCTCTTGAGTAACTTCTACAATGAGGATATATTGAAGACGGAAAATTACAGCTTCTCCGAGAGTGGGAACTATCTGTGTCCGGTGTCAGGCCCATATCAAAGCTACATTGAGTACATAAGAAGCATGCCTCTCTTGCCACACCCAGAGGTACATAGTTTGTGGAATAGATCTTTATCATGGAGGAGCCATCTTGTATTCCTGCCATTTGAATCAATGTGATCAAACCGAGGCTGGAAAGACACAAATAGTCTGGTGCAGTGAGAATCAGTATTCATTATTGCTAATGCACACAGGGAACAGGACAATGATGGTCTAGGCATGCAAAATGACCATACTCACTCACCAGATTCAAAATAAACCTTTTTAGGCACCTGTCGGGCACTTACCTATCATATATTCACTCACCTATTTCCAAAAGTCACTTGTAATGTCCACATATCAAAGCTACATAGAGTATATAAGAAGCCTGACTTACATGCCACACCCAGAGATACACAGTCTTATATCAGCCTTAAGATTAACTCTTCTTTTTTCACTTGTCTGGCACTTGTCCTTTTCTTATATTTTCACTCATCTCTTTCCAAAGGTCACTTTTATCAGGCAGGTATCAAAGCTACATTGAGTATATAAGAAGCCTATTTCTCATGCTACAACCAGAGAGGTTGACAGTCTGTAGAATACTGCCCCCAACTAGTACTGCCATCAGCTCCAAAATTAACTCTCTGTTTTTTGGAACTAATTGTCAGCAATTACATATCCTTATTTTCCAAGACTGTTTGCCAAGATATGGCTGCTTTGGCAAGTATTTTTCATTTGTTTTCGTTTACTGTGAGTCTTTGTTCGACACTACCCTCTGGGCTGTCGGGTTGGCGTAGTGGTCTTTCCTCGCCTTCCACCTCTAGGACCCCGGTTCGAATCCCACCAGGGGCACTATGTGGATTGGGTTTTCAGTCCCTACCTGACTGAGTGGGTTTTCCCTTGAATAATTCTCTGGGGTTTTCCTCCCACATCTAAAACTGACACTTCTTTCCTTGTTTTCTCTCCATTGGGTTCTTGGCCAGGTATAGTGATTAAGTTCGCTTTTCTGAGAGTCCTTGGCTTCACAACCAGAATAAAAGAAATGAAATAAAATTAAATTAAAAAATTGTCAACAACAAATTGTCATAAACTATACTTCTATACCAAGTGACTCTTTTTGTTTTGACTGTGTTGTCATTGCTATACAGGTGTTTGGTCTTCATGAAAACGCTGATATCAGTAAAGATCAGAAAGAGACGCAACAGCTCTTTGAAGGTATCCTGCTTACTCTTCCAAGACAGGTAAAAACACTCGCTCTAAAAATGTATTTTTTTAAATCTACTGTCTTATACAATAACCTGATTGCCAGGTAGAGGAAGGAGGGGACTAGAACTGCAAAGAGCCTGGGCTCGATTGTTCTTGCTCTATGATTTCACAAAGACCTCGGGTTTATCTTAAGATGCGCTGTCATTATCTCCATGGTGATTTGTGTTGTGATGTCTGACTCTGCTTAGCAATTAAGGGTGTGCTCGATTAGCTTCCCCGGGTCAACCCAGGTCTGACCCCAGTGATGTCATTGTTGTGGCTCACCCGGGTCAGACCCAATGAACCTACTCGTGGAGCAGATTACATGGAGCTGACCCAGGTGCTTGACGTCATGGCAAAACAAAAATCAATGTCCATGGCAAACAAAAATTCAATGGTCACCATTTTGTTTGTAATTCAACGGAACCTTTTCAGGAAGTTTGCCGCACATTTTAACTCTGGTCGGGGGCACAACCGGATGAGCACACCAGCTGTTTGACCCATGAAAAAGCTTATCGAACACACCTTAAGATTGATGATATGCATCTTAGGATCAATATTAGCTCTTTGTGAAATCGAACCCTGGAGATTTCCACAGAATGCAACTGGATCGCATAGCAAAGCTAGCTTCATAACGGATCATTTGAATTTAACCCATTGAAAATTTAACCCGCATCTCATAAAATGCAGTTTGGTTGAAGTTGTTCAAAGTAGTGCAAGTACGATTTAGGGGATTTTCATACTAGCCACCGTTAAAATTGTTCAAATGTTGTTTAAGTGTGCTCAAAGCAGATGCAAGTTTGTTGAAATGTGTTTATGTGTCATTGTTTTTCTCCCCTTTTTCACATTCACTCCCAAATCACATTGTGATGGTCAAAATTGTGGCTCAACTCTGTTGCCATGGAAACTGTGATGTACAGACTGCCGAGGTAGTGCGTTAAGTATTGTCTCATGTTTGCTGTGCATGCCTTTAACTGTTTAATTTTTCCTATAAGAATAGTCTTTCCTTTGGGGTTCTAAAAAAAATCAAGAGGAAAACAGGGCAAAATAATAATTTCAGTTTACTAAAATAAAATACAATGCTTCACCATGCTTCCAAAAGCTATCCAAACAACAAAACCTTAAGCAGAACAAATTTCCAAGACAGTCATACAAACTTATCACAATGTTTTTCATTCTCCAGATTTCAACAGAAATATTAATGCACACAAAAAAAGGCCACTTCACTTTCTTTTTAGACAGTAGACTTTGCATGTAATTTGTCAATAACTAATTTCAGAGTTGGGATACCAGTGATTGTTAATCAGTAAACCAAATTTCCTCTGCACTTTTTATTACCCACTGACAGGTCCTTTCCCTGCACCGGTTTCCCTTTTAATTTTTCTCTTTTAATTTTTCTAACCCAGCATCAAAGTCTGTACTCTCTTTTGTAGGAATGTTATTTATTCCTTGCATGAATTTTAATAAAACTTTGCATGATTTTTATATAATTTCTGTTGTTGAAGAAACAATTGGAATGACCAGATTGAAGTGTAACTAAAAATGTTACTATTTTGTTTGTATCCATACGCTGTTTTTGGTCTTTACCCTTGCATCGAAATGTGATAATCACTGAAACCTCAGTGCTCTTAGTTGCATCCTGCGGAAAAAATTTCACAGGCATACTCGGGAGGGACTCGAACCCATAACCCCAGCTATCTAGTCAAGATGTTTTAACTGCAAGACCACCAAGTGTGCCCGGTAAAAAGAGGCAGAATCCTGATTAAAGCAAAGTGGATGCAATGATAACATCAATTAAATATAAAGGTTTTGTTAGGTTTTGGGGCGAATTCCACAAAACAATAGAGTAGGAGTTACAATTTATGCAGTGAATTTCTTTATTGTCCAACAGGAGATTTACATTCTCACATACAGCAGCCAGTGTGATATTGTTTTGCAATAAAGTTACTTAATGCCAAAATATCCACAATAAGACATGCTGCTTTCTTCTCTATTCAGCACACTGTATCTATAACTTTAGGCCCTAACAAAATCTTTGTAATGCATGAAAATAGAACCTGGAAATTAAAGTTCTATCTATAACTGTATATGCTTTTAGATTAGTCAGTAATGAAGTCTGTGTATCATGCTCTCGCAAAGACCGTCCGTCATTACCATGGAGTGACCAACAGAGGGCGCAGTTATAAACAAAGGCTTCATCACTGACTTAGTTTAAGGTCTACTTTTAACCATGTCTTGTTTGCAATCGTACTCCAAGGGCCAAAATTCATACAGCCTGTTTTTTTGCTTTACAGAAAGCCCTTTTAAAAAGTTGTTATTTTATAGCATTGCAAAAAAGGCGTTCTGATCTGGAAGCAGCTATTGCTTGCAAATCAATGATGTAACTTTTTATAAAACCATTGTGAATACACACGCACACTGCCAAATTCTTGCTACTTCATTGTACAAAAGATCTTATGCCACTCACTTCATGTATGCATCTTTGATCACAAGAATTTGCTCAAAAGGAAACATGTGTACGACAAAATTAAAAAGTTAAGCATAAACTCATACACAAAATAGACAAGTATGAGAACTTGCTCAGCAAACTTTGTTATACAGCTTTGGTATAAGGCTTTGTTATAAGGCTTTGTGCACTATGCATTGTGTCAATGAATAATTTAAAGTTCATAATGCAAACAATCCATGTGTCAATCACGTGTGTAATGGGTAGTGCACAATCCTTTAAAATGAAAATACACGCCTTAACATACGCACATCATTTCTATGGGTAACACAGTTCGCAATATGGACACATGGAATTATGGGCGTTGCTCAACGCACAAAGCATGACAGACACATGGATTTTTTATTTATTATTATTTTGTTTTAATGATTTATATAGCGCATATTAATTAACACTTAATTCTCTATGCGCTTTACAATAGTGCCCTGGTCATTGGGCCAATAACACATTCCTTTAATATTTCTCAGCTCCCTGGGGAGTATACAGCCCTGGGCTGCTGTGGCGCTCCAAAGGCTTTTTCAAACACAATATCAACCTCTACCCTTGCAGGTACCCATTTATACCCCTGGGTGAAGAGAAGCAATTATAGCAAAGTGTCTTGCTCAAGGACACAAGCGTCATGACCGGGACTCGAACCCACACCCCGATGACTAAACCACCAGAACTTGAATCCGATGCTCTTAAAGGGTGTTTACAACATTGGTAATTGCCAAAGACCTGTATCCAAACTTGATGTGACCCAACATGTACATGAAATAACAACCATGTGAAAGTTTAAGCTAAATCGGTCTTCGGAGTCATGAGAAAACAGTGAAAAACCCCCTTATGTGTTTTAACTTCTTTTCAAAAATCAGAATTTATCCTGCAGGATAAATACTGTTATTTTACTCATTTCCTAAAAACTATGGCATTTCAAGCAAAACTATTTCAAGGGAAGTTTTCCACCATGACCATCTTTATACCTTGTAAGTTATGTGAAAATCTGTGAACATTTATATTTTCATTCTTACCAATGTTGTACACACCCTTTAACCACTCGGCCATGACACCCTACAGTCCAAGAGTGTATTCACTCTAAAATTATGACTACAATAAATTGCCTTTTAACGTCCTATGGGTTCTGTTCTTGTAGTTTTTAAAGAGCATGCACTTGTTGGATTCATATGATCATATAATATTTGTGTATAAGGGTATTAAACATATAACAGTGGTTGTAGCTGTGTTGACTACTTTGCTTACACTACTGCCAAGTTAACAGTTTAAGAAGATAATCAAGATCTATCAATTAGCATGCCTGTATTTTCTGTGTTGGGAAGGATAAAACTAACTGATGTTTTTAATGTTGTTATTCACACTATGCTTTTATTGCTTCACATGCTGTGTGTGTTTGTATCACCCTGTTTCTGTGTGCTTGTGTGACTGCGTTTGCCGTGGGCGGCTAGACTCCAAACGACAGTGGTAATCTGGTTGAGAGAGTGCTTAAAAACCAACACCAGGAACAGGTATTTAGGGTTTGTACAGTGGATGCATGGCAGGGAATACAGCCACTGGGTTCAATTTTATAGAATTAGTTGTAGCCCTTTTCACACCAATTCCCAGGAAATAAAACCCCAGGAAATTCCCGGGGATTATTAACCCCACTGCCACCTCATGTTCGTTTCACAAATGATGCAGTTTTCCTTTGCAAAAAAGTACACACAGTATGATATCCCGAGGGTTATCTTGCGAAACCCAATTCACAAGCAAGAATAGATATTTCCTGTTATTTCCCAGGACTTTCCTGGGGTTAGCAAAATCCTCCCAAAATTATAGATATTTTCCAAGGAAATTCGTCTGTGTGAAAGGGGCTTAAAGCTAATGTAGGTGGGAGTCAGTTACAGAAAAGGCGCAATACATTTCTCTCAGCAAATTTGCTAGTGTCATTGCTCAATGACATTGCTACCAGGGTTAAAGTAATGTAGTACCGTATTTGAGATTTTTTACTGATTTTAATGTATAATATTATTGTACATGCTGGACAATTGATAGGCCATGCCAGTAATGCATCAAGTTGTCGCAAAGGAAAATATTAGATACAACTTTGGTTTTTTCTTCCTCCGGAATTACATATTTTACAGCTCTGAAAAGATGTGTCCATTCTTCTTCATACTTGCAATATGTTTCAAATTGAAGAGAGGGCTAGGGTGGGTTTCTGGTTGGGGTGTGTGGTTTTTTCTTCTCAGAACTTCCTGTTTTGGCTTTTACGTAAATTCAATGTGTGTAAGATTTAGGCTTTTTATGCATGCACAATGCTTTGTTGTATGCTTATTTATATTGTCATTTTAACTTTTATTTCTTGAAAGGCGTCTGGAGCAGGAAGAACTGCCCAGCAGATTATTGAAGATCTAGCGTCTGACATTCTCTCCAAGATCCCTCCCAACTTCAGCTTAGAGGAAGTCAAGGTACACAACTCATCCTTCCCCCCCCCCCCCCCCATGCCTTCTGCAGAGCTGCCAGCTCTCCCTGATTCTGCAGAAAGTTCCCTAAAAAAACACAAATCTTTCCATGTTCTACTTGAAAATCTTCCTGATTATGGATAAACAATTTTTTTATTATGTTGAATGTGATTCTAAATAGCTCCCTGATTGTTGTGTAAAATTTTCTTGATTGTTGTGCAAAATTTCTCGGATTGCAAGATGCACATGTTGGCAGCTCTGCTTCTGTGGCTGCCCAAAATTATAAGACAAAAATATTTTCAGCTTATTTGTGTATGACAAATTTATCATCACTGTCTCAGGCCTTGGCCTGTTTTAATCTTGAATAGAAAAAAATTGACTTGAAATTCTTCTCCCAACTTAACAATGTGCACCATTGATAGCTGAGAAGGGAATCTCAACTTAACAATGTGCACCATTGATAGCTGAGAAGGGAATCTCAATTACAACTTTCTTTTCTGAATTGTAGACAATTATTATCTCTAATGCAGTGGCGTAACCAGGGGAGCATGGGGTTCGGAGCCCCCCGTTCAGAACCCATACCCCCCTCCTCTTGCCTCCCCCAAGTGAGATGGAAAAAAAGGACAAATGAATGGATAGATACATTAATTAGCCTCTAAATTATGTCTTTGCATCTGCTCCCCCGACCCCCCCCCCCCCCCCCAAAACAAAATAAAAAATTCAGGTTCATTACTGTTCTAATTAGGCCTTGATATGAACTTCATTATCACTGATGTTTCAGATAATATCTTATTGTTTTAAGAAAATAAATAAATACAAAATCACCAATAATAGTTTACTTTGTCTTCAACATCAGGCTAAATCACCAATAATAGTTTACTTTGTCTTCAACATTAGGCTAAATCACCAATAATAGTTTACTTTGTCTTCAACATCAGGCTAAATCACCAATAATAGTTTACTTTGTCTTCAACATCAGGCTAAATCACCAATAATAGTTTACTTTGTCTTCAACATCAGGCTAAATCACCAATAATAGTTTACTTTGTCTTCAACATCAGGCTAAATCACCAATAATACTTTACTTTGTCTTCAACATCAGGCTAAATACCCAGTGCGCTATGAGGAATCCATGAACACTGTACTCGTTCAGGAGCTGATACGCTTCGGCAGACTGATCAACGTCATTCGCAGCAGTCTACTCGATATCAGGAGAGCACTGAAAGGACTTGTAGTCATGTCTAGTGATCTAGAAGATGTCTTCAGTAGTATGATGGTGGGCAAGGTGAGATCGGTTCTAGGGGAATTGGATGAACCATTGTTAGGAAAGGGGGGTTTCTTTACAGAGTGATTAGAGAGTGAGTGTGCGTATTAAATGTACTTAAGTAGTGCACAATGAGAGGAATTCAGTGTAAAACTTTGTTCTTTTTTGTTTAAAGGATGTGTCTGTTTTTCGTATGCTGTCGATTGCTCCTTGACTTCAACATTAGATTTAGATTAAGCCCAGAGAGAGGAATTCAATGTAAAACTATAATTGGTCAGCTTAGAATGCTTATAAGATTATTTTTAGATATTGTATTTTGAGAGACAGTTCTCTTTATCTAGCATTAAGCATTTGAAAAAGCTTTTACTGTTTGATCACCAAATTTGTTTAAAATTATGACAACATAACTTTTTGTGAGTGAAATCTAAACACCCTCATTTATCGCTATACGAATGGCAATTTTTTGCTTGTACAGGTTCCAGCGATGTGGGCGGCTAAGTCCTACCCTTCCCTCAAGCCCCTAGGCAGCTACATCACAGACCTGATGGCAAGACTACAGTTCTTTAAGGTAAAGGTTCCATACACACAAAGTTCACGCAAAGTTCACGCCAGTATCAATCCTCAAGAGAAATGATTCCACCTGAAACACTGTCAAGAGACCTTATGCATATGACGTCATTTGAGTAGGGCGCCCTCGCCGAGGTCAAAAGGAAGATGTTCATTGGTCAGTCCTGTGCGCCGCGCGTACAAATCTGCGCGTTTCCATTGTTTCGTCATCAGTTTACCTCTAAGATGGCGGCTTGGTGACGTCAATGCATAAGGTCTATAGCATTTGAAGAGCAACAAAAATTGCTTATTTGTTCAAAACATTAAATGGGGTCCCCCCAAAAAAAAAAAAATAAAAAAAAAAATAAACAAAATAAATAAATTATGTCTTTGCCCCCACTTTCCCCCCTCCCCCCAGTAAAATTGTCTGGTTAATGCTACTGCTAAAATGATGATGTACTTTTCCTCAAGCAAACACAAAAGTGTTTGCGTTCATGAGTTGTCTGATTTCTATTTTGCTTGATTCATAGGATTGGATTCAGACAGGTATGCCTACGGTATTCTGGATGTCAGGATTCTACTTCACTCAGTCTTTCTTGACGGGCAGTATTCAGAACTACGCTAGGAAGTACAAGATCCCTATAGACCAGCTGGGCTTCCAATTTCAGGTCATGGAGCAGGAGTCATCAATGCCTTGTAAACCCGTAAGTGGGCTGTTCGTCAATGTTCATTTATCTAAATGACTTTATTTGTTTATTTATTGTTTTATTGCACATCCAACAGTACAATTAGCGCCAATAACAGGATGAACAGGAAACGAGAAGAAATGTTCCGTTTCAGTTGTGGGAGGAAAACCTCAACTAGGGAAAACCCAAACCACAAGCAAGTCTCAGGTGTGAGGTGGGATTCGAACCAGGGTCCACAGAGGCAAAGGCAGGGAAAGAAACCACTAAACCAACCTTGCAGTTACAACTGAGAACGCACCAAAGCCCTGATTTTGTCTTGTAGACTTCGGGGGTCGGTCATCAATTTTGGAGCAGTGCACATTTTGCACGGTGTTTCCAACATCAGATGAGCCCGGAACTGGAGAGGAAATAAGCCGTGGTTTGTAAAACGCTACTAACTTAACTTTTTTTATCTCCTTTATTTTGACAGGATGATGGTATCTATGTGAAGGGTTTATTCATAGAGGGCGCCAGATGGGATCGTTTGGGGAACTGTTTAGCAGAGTCGCTACCTAAACTCCTTTATGATATGCTTCCAGTTGTATCCTTTTACTCTTTAAGTGCCACTTCAGTCATATTGCAAATAGAAACAAGAGCTACCTTTTTGAGAGTTTTTAACTTGATGTAATACATTCTTGATGTAATACATTCTTGATGTAATACATTCTTGATGTAATACATTCTTGATGTAATACATTCTTGATGTAATACATTCTTGATGTAATTCAACCTTTGATGATCATGCATGCCATATATTGAGGTGTGTCAACTTTGCTACCAGTTGGCATCAGCGGCACCACGCCTAATCTAATCTGGGGGAGGGAGCAGGGGAAGGGGGGCAAGTTTAATTTTAAGGGGGGAAAACATTTATTTTGAATGTCTTGTTGTACTGCTGAAAAAGCATTGACTTACCACAAAGACACTAGCAATATTCTTGAGCTGGGGGTAGCATGAACATAATAGCATTAATGTGGGTGCAATGGTTTGGGGTTAAATTCAATTTTGGCCATCATGGGAAAAACTGAGGTGGGAATTTTTACTTTTTTTGGGGGGAGGCATAAAGAAAGTAACTGGGGGGCGGCAAATGCCTTGTACCTTAAACTAATGAGTGGTTGCATGTACGTCAGTACATACTGTCCATTTATTTTTTGAAAGATATGTCTTTTTTTTTCGATGCCGTCTTGTTCCTTGACTTCAACATTAGATTTGGATTAAACCCGGAGAGAGATCTTCATTTGAGTTGAAGAGCACCTATTCATGCCCAGGTAAATTGTTCTCCCATGTTAAAAATGGGTTAAGGGGGGGATGCTACGAGATAACTAAACCCGTCTTTTTCCTTCTGATTGTATTCAGTTGGAATTTAACCAATACAATTATGTTTGTGTAGGAAACCCAAGTGTGCCCTCAGTGTTCAAATAAGTACTCCAACTTTTGTGATTTACATATTTACAATTAAAAGTTAACTTTGGGGTCGCGACCTGTAGACTCGCTCTCTTTTTCCATTTTAGCTTTTAGCAAGAGAGAGCACATATATTTTCCATCTGTATTTCTCTCCATTTTGTGGGGAGCATGGCTCTGGCCATGCTCCAAATACTATTCATTGGGAGAGGGATAGTATCTAAGAACTCTCTGTGAGTATTACTTTAATAATAATAATAATAACCAGTTCTTATATAGCGCATTTCACAATAACGGTCTCAATGCGCTTTACATTAGTGCCCTGGGCCATAAACATTCCTTTAATCTTTCTCAGCTCCCTGGGGAGTATACAGCCCGGGCTGCCGTGATGGTGCTCCGAAGGCTTTTTCAAACACAATATCAACCTCTACCCTTGCAGGTACCCATTTATACCCCTGGGTGAAGAGAAGCAATTATAGCAAAGTGTCTTGCTCAAGGACACAAGCGTCATGACCGGGACTCGAACCCACACCCCGATGACTAAACCACCAGAACTTGAATCCGATGCTCAAAACCACTCGGCCATGACACCCTACTTTGTCTGAAATTATGTTTTGATTCAAGAAGTATTGTCATTTATAGTACTATTTAATCTGTATATATTGTAGACGTGTGTATGCAGCCAGCCTCGTGTTGTGCTAACCTTTTGCCCTTTAGTCTTTACATAAGTGACTGTGCTATTTTGTAATATATGCTATTTTGTCTTCAATGTGTTGTATTGCATTGAAGGATTAAATAAGTACAGGAGATTATTTATATTTTACACGTCATCTTTTGGAATTTGTTTCTTTTATTGTATTCTGGTGAATCCTCGTCCTTTTTAAATAGAGGACCGTCCTCCTTCCTGTGTCTCTACATTTGTTACATGATTTTTTAAAATAATGTTTTACTTATTTCGATACTCTTATTTAATGATTTAATTTTGTAGTGGTTGCTAAAAATACACACACACTCACGCACCCTTACAGATCCGGTTTGTGGGGTACTGCTATTGTTGTTCTATTATTCCCTTTTCTGAAGAATTCCCTTGTGGGGTCCAATTGTTCCTATTGAAATGACCTTGTGGGGTCCATTGTTCCATTGTTGTCAGGACCCCACAAGTGCCAATCCGTGCCAACACACAAGTGTGTAATGACCTCCAATTATGGACCCCCCCCTCCCTTTGTTAAACTCTTTGTCCATGCAAGTGTGGACTCCATTGTTTTCCTTTGTGATAGCAATTATGGACCTATTGTCCAGTAGTTGTTATGCTTGCTTACTCATGTTCTCTATCTGTTTTTAACAGTCTACAAGACCAGCGCAAGGAGAGGCACACTGTCCACTACCGGTCATTCAACCAACTTTGTTTTCTTTGTGGATCTGCTGTCTGACCGGCCAGAGAATCACTGGGTCAACCGTGGGGTCGCTATGTTGTGTCAGCTGGACGACTGAACAAGGTGGGAGGCTCTCATTAAAACACCAGCGCTGTCCGTTATTACCATCTTGTCATGACAATTCCTACTGTAAAAGACCTGCAGAAATTTCTAATCTGACAAATAGCACTTCCCACAGGTAGACCTTCATGGGAAGTATTTTTATAATTATGAGCTTCAGAGCATGGCTCAGAGCAAAACTTTGAGAGCAAAACTTTGAGAGCAAAACTTTGAGGGAAAAACACACAAGCAGAGATGAAGTTGATTGAGATGGACACATCTAGGCTGCAGCAAGTGATGGAACGAGACACAGGACACTTTTCACACTGCAACGATGACGGACATGTTGAGTAGTGTTTGAAACCTCGTCTTGTAGGAAATTAATCTTGAAACCAAGGGTTGCTGTAACACCAGGCAAATTATCTCTGTGATGATCTGAGGTGGTTCTGGAAAGGATCAATATTGTAACATCCCTTGCGTTTTGATCAGGATGCTCTAATCGTCTTCAGGAGAAAGGCTGAACGCTTGTGGTGAGTGCTGCTTATTATGTAGACGTGTGCCTGGAAGAAGGAGGTAAAGAGTGTTACCATAAAAAGGGTGTAAGCAATAAATGTGCAAAATGGTGTTTCAAGAAAACTGAGCGTGAAAGTTTTTCTGCCATTCATTAGTCATTATAGGAAGGTTACATTCTGCATGGGAATGGGAAAACATATCTTTGGGGGAATTCTAGTAACAACAATTTTACAGTAAAGCCATTTTAGGGGTTAAGGAGCCATTTTATTGCTTACCCAAGCTTCTGTTGCTGGGATTAAAAGTACTTTGTGTGTGTTTGGGAGAAGGTTGTAGAGCCTTACGCCCTTCTGCCAGGAACCAAACATTATTGTATCGCAGCAGACCTGTTTTAAGGTACAAGAGTGGCCAGCAGCATGGGGATAACACTTTCCATCAGGTTCTGCTAAGCAAGGAACAAAGAACTGACTTGGCTTTCGGTGAAATTCTAGTATTTCTACTGAAAGAGGTATTTGCCTTTTTTCCACACAAAATTGGGTAAAGAGATTGCAGTCAAGTTTGGTTTTAGTTTCCCAGAAAGAGGTTTTGCATACTTTATAATGGCCAACCTCGACTCTGTTTTTTTGTTCAGCACTCTCAGTTGAATAATGGTTGATATTTAGCAAAGCACACAGGGTATATAGAAGTTAAGTATCCAGAATTTGTAAACAGACACTTGTTTTTTAATAGAGTAGGACTTAATGATTTTTCACAGGTCATAAAACGCAGGTCATTTGTTCCAGAAACAGCCAAATGGGCGCAGCTATCATAAAATTACTCTAATTTGAGTCTGTCCTGACTAGGGTGTTGTTCAATGAGTTGTGGAGGGGCGAAAATGTATGTATGCATTTGCTTATTTCATTCTGTATTGAGTAAACGTATTGCCTATCCGTATTGCGGATTCTGAAAATCCATGTGAATGTATGTTTTTTTAGCGGACCGCCACTACCACTGTACATCAAATACATTTGGGGTTTGGGGTGTGGAAATGCTATTTTCTTGACCTTTACAGTATTTCAGACCGAAGTATTTCTTTGGAGGATTGGTAGTGATATAACATTTTTATATTCAGTGACCTTTTGGATTGAAAGTAATCAATTTGTATTTTATTTTATAATCCTCTACTTTGTTTTTAAGGTAAAGTGCAGCAGCAATGTGAAACTATTTAAAGCCATTGGTATACTCATTCATTAATCAAGCGTTATAGACTACACAACCAACCTGTGAAAGTATCAATCAACTCTTGTAATACTGGCTTGTAAATGTATCCGATTTGGCTAGCCACTGCACTCGGGCTTATAAGTAAGTCTGTCAAGTAACCGATTTGACTAGCCACTGTGGCTTATAAGTATTAAGGCCGTCAAGTATCCGATTTGACTAGCCACTGTGGCTTATAAGTATTAAGGCCGTCAAGTATCCGATTTGACTAGCCACTGTGGCTTATAAGTAAGGCCGTCAAGTATCCGATTTGACTGGCCTCGCTTATAAGAGTGGATGCTATGGCATGATAGGATCATGAGAAGTGAGGTGGTAAATGCTTGACAGCCTTACTTATAAGTGACAATGGCTGGGCAATTCAGCTGGTAAATGCACAGGATTCTGTTAAACGCTGCATTTTGGTCACAATTTGTTTCTTTGTGTAGGATCACAGTGGTGAACATTTGTTAAGGTTGAAAACACAATATATTGTATTCTAGTATTGCACTTAATATATTTTATGTCTGTCTTTCAATATTTAAATCTTTAGATTTAATTCATAATTTTTGGTCAACTTTCCTGTCCTGTTTTCCATAATGATTGTATGGGTGTAGAAAGTGATACTAGACCAAAGTCAAGATACTTGTGTATAAAGAGTTTTTATTTGATTGTGTAAATCCGTCCAAAGTTTTTTACAAAATGTGAATATGTGATTATGAATCAAAAATAACTATTTATTGATGATATCATTAATTTATAATGATCATGATAATAATGTACATATTGGGATTTTGTGTGTGTGAATGTATGGAAAATACTGTTGTAATTTATTTCAAAGATTGAATTCTACTTTTGTACTGAAGACATCTATTTACTGTAAATTATGGAGAGTTCAAAACTTTGATTTCAACATGCCTGGTTTGATGTATAAAAAGCTTTAAAAAACCCTAAAATCATTATTTTTGTTTGTATTTTTGAAAATGTTGAAAAGATGATTGGGGAATGTTACGAATGAAATTTGATAATTTGTCGGACACTATTTGGTCCTGTTAATTATGGCCGGGGTCCACTTTCATAAAACTGTTTAGCAGGAAACAACAATTTACATCACAGTGTGGTTTGACTGCTAACCCATTTACATCACAGTGTGGTTTGACTGCTAACCCATTTACATCACAGTGTGGTTTGACTGCTAACCCAATTTACATCACAGTGTGGTTTGACTGCTAACCCATTTACATCACAGTGTGGTTTGACTGCTAACCCATTTTACATCACAGTGTGGTTTGACTGCTAACAACAATTTACATCACAGTGTGGTTTGACTGCTAACCCATTTTATGCAACACTTTTCTGTGCTTACCTGCATTATGAATTTGAGTCCACATTAAATTATTTGTGTATGAATATTATGTCTTTTGTTTCTAATCTCATTGTTTTATTTCTCTCAAAACCTCCCTTACCAAACCTGACTCTTCCAATAGCATTTGAAAATACAGCAATCGACTAAACCAAATGAGCAATCGACTAAACCAAATGAGCAATCGACTAAACCAAATGAGCAATCGACTTTTACATTTGATTTTACACAGTTTGCATAGGTTATCTTATTCTACTAAATTTTGACTCAAAGAATGACATTTCTTTACCACTGGTTCATTATTTCTATTTCTTTATTTCTTTGACTCTTATTAAGCAAAAATAACAGAACAATATGTACTTTATTACTACATAGAGAACAAGTTAATTTGAACATTAAACTTGGATCTTAACAGTTGGCTGTTTACATTAACTCAAACTTCTAATTGTTTAGATACAAGTTTAACATTAAAATAAGTTTAATTTTAACATAAAAATGAACTTACACTGTGAATGGCCTAGATGTGATTTTACAACTAAAATGGAAAAGTGAATCGATTGGATGTGATTTTAGGACCGTTTAGCCAATATCACATCCGCACCATCGAAATCACATCTGACCCAGAAATCACATCCGTGGTTAATTGCCAATTATCAAAATCACATCCACTGTCTGGCTGCATTACCAAAATCACATCCACTGTCCAGGCCTTTGCCAAAATCACATTCGAGTCAGAAATCACATCCTTGGTTAATTGCCACTTGCCAAAATCACATCCACTGTCTGGCTGCGAAACCAAAATCACATCTAGTATCTGGGCCCTCGCCAAAATCACATCCTAACCCGAAATCACATCCATGGTTAATTGTGCCAATCCAAAATCACATCCACTGTCTGGATGCATTACCAAAATCACATCTAGTGTCTGGGCCCTCGCCCAAATAAAATCTGAGTAACAAATCACATCCATGGTTAATTGCCAATTATCAAAATCACATCCACTGTCTTGCTACATTACCCAAATCACATCTAGTATCTGGGTTCTAGCTATAATAACATTAGAGCCCGAAATAACAATAACATCCAGGGTAAGGTCGTGAATCCCAATACTACATCTTGGTTCCCCTTTGGTGCAATGTCACATTTGTCAATGAGCTGACAATGGTCAGGAGCACATCATCACGATCATCAGCAATAAATATTAAATTTTACTTTAAAATTTTAGCATTGGTCAGGAGGATATTATAACTAGTTTGCCTGTGGTCATGAGACCATGTTTAATTTACCTAAAGACGCTGAACTTTCCCCGACCATATACTCAACCCATACAGTGGAATGGCTTAAAATAGGGCACCGCGCCGAGGTGAACCTTGGTCGAATTAGTGCAGTTGTTCTGTATGCATTGTTGCAAACATGGGTGATTAACTGCATAAAGGAAACGTCAGATCGACTTTTGATTGTGGTGGTGCAAGCGAGTAGTGCAGCCGTGTTTTGCACAGCCAGTTTTCTGAAAATACTGCCTATTACTTAGTTAATCGAGCACCGCTTTTGTGCTCTAAATCAAGCCGTACTGCACCATGCACATTTGTACAATGTGAGGGGTTGAATTGAATGTTTTTCCCTTAAAAAACAAATGACAAAAATACGTTTACAATTATTGTAAAATTTTAAAGACGCTTTGGTCCATGTAATATATCCTTTACACATTTGTTGTTGTGTTATTGATTTTTGCGGTCAAAACAAAGTCTCATCCGTATGGACAAACATGTTCATTTTTAGAATGAACTCCACGAGAAAAAAAGAGTTTTTTCAGGAGCCTAGGCCTACATTTCAACCCGAATTTCAGATTACACCAGTAAATAGTGTGAGTCATAATCTATAATCAGTAAATGGATCCTCCCGCTGGGCCTTATAACAATAAACAAAGTTACATTTTCAAAGTAATTTGGACGAGTTTGCGCGCTCTCTGTGGATTTTCAGTGAAAAAGTTGCACTTCCTTTTTTTCAATTTGCACTGCCACCAAATCCTAGCCAAAACACAACGGTGGTGGAACTTGTTTATTTTATATTCTAGTTTATGTAGAAAGCATTACATTTAAATATGTTTACCTGCATGGTGTCTCTTCTGCCAACCCCTACAAATTATACCCACAACTTCCTGCTTGCAATCACAAGGGTACATTATTGTTTCTTTCAATACATTTCTTTTGTGTGTGAAGACACCGTGTTGCATTATTTTGTTTCTCCACCGTATAGCCCACATATATAGGAGCGCGTCAAAAATTACGAAGTTTTTTTAGCACACTAATTAATCAAACCAATTTAATCAAGGCTACAACCTCTTTTCTGCTTGAACTGGAAAGTAGGCCGTGAAAGTGCGTGAAACAAGCATGTATTTCTTAAAAATAAAAAGTGGAAGAAACACACATTTTGCAAATTAGTGATTATTCTAGAACATTTTGATGGGGATGTTTTAAGTTTAACTATTGGGGAATTCCACTAAGCACACGCCATTTAATTCCGTGTACATGATCTTAAGGGCCATTAGCTTGTCTAGTACAGTGGACAGCAGGTGGTCTGCACACATCAACAGATCCCTGCAATAATTGCTCCATATACATGATATAACACGGCCGGGAACGATCCTACTTCGAATTCGGAAAACCTTGGTGTAGGGTCAAGTGAAGTTAAATAAATAGGTTCACCACTATCTGGAAATATAAACTAACTCGTTTGCCAGAATAATAAAGTACATAATTTCACTGCTGGCCGATGCTTTATGTTGACATTATAAATAGGCCCTAAACATTGTGATTGTGTTTCCCCTTTTGGTTCTTGGTATAGAGATAAAAGTATTTCCCGCGTCAGCTCAGGACTATTAAATTTCCAGTATTTCTGGCACAATAATGCAAGATATACGGCAAATTGTAAAAAGGCATAACGAAAAAGAGTAGGGGAATAATACCTTAAGTTATAGTAGTTATAGTTAAGCATGTTATTACCAGTTGTAGGCTTGTATACTTCACTAGAAATTAAGTAGCCTACTCATGGCCTACTGCGGTACTGCTGCCAGAGGGGTTTTGGTTGTTAAATTAAAACTATACGCACGGCGTACGAGACAAACAACTATTATGATGGACCAAAATACATTTAAATGCACGTTTTATAAATTAAAACAATTTACATTGTGTTTCACATGCCTAATTAATTGTTGACTTACTTGGCATTTGACTTGAGAACTGTTTCTGGGCTGTACAGTTTGATGTTTGGCATGCTCTCGCTCATAGACATTTCAATTACGTTGATGCTGACTATACGCACTCGCCACTGCAAACTGTATGCGTGTGCCGGCGGATGGCAACTCAAATCCAAAGGCAAAGCAAAGGTCCATGTTCAGTATTTAAAACTGTCCCGAATAGAATCACAAAGTCCCTCTGTAAAATGGGGTGTACTATCTGGCATTACACGACGGTTTTTTGTCTTCTTAATCAGCAGATTCAGAAACTTAACAGAGGGAGTGGATACTATTACTAATTCTGTAACCTCCATGTTCAGATTGATTCACAGATTGGCGTTGTTGTTTTCATTTCTTTCCCGCGAGAAAACCAGCCCTGCAACATCATTCTGATTACATAATAGTGGTGGCGCACGCGCCAGCTGTTTTCTTATCTCGTAGTGAGCTAAACCAAAGGGGTCAAACATGACACCACAGTAGCACTACAATACAGGTGTAACAAGTCTGTAAAAACCATGGTCAAACCATGCAGCATAATATGGAGGAACATACCGATTATTAGGTGTTAACATACCGAAATTGGTGTCCAGTCAGAAATCAGTCGGTTACATTATTCTAACCAGTTCAGAACCGTTATAAAAGTAGTTATAAACAATTTTTCATAAAGACAATTATTAAGAAGATCACGAGAAAGAGGCACATGTGGGGCAAGAAATGCCAAAGTATTAGCCCATAAAACATTGTTTTGAACATGTTTTTCCAGCAAAAAGAAAATGATTGGTACTTATTTTCGTGGTCCAAACTATCTCCATTCTGAGAGTACCATGCGGCAAAGGAATGCAACAACGGTCCTTTTACTATGGACGGTCACCTCCATACCATCGACAAAAATTTCCACATTCCACACTCTGGGATCGATCGGCCACGACGAGCGGACACTCATTAAAGCGATCCAAATTGGCTTGCTGTAAGTTGTTCACGACTTGTACACGATTGCACTTGAGGGCGTCCCTAAAAACTTTGAAATATTCAAACTTGTTGCTAATTCTTAACAATTAAGAAATATATATATTTTTTTATTACCCTACACGATGCGAGTTAAGCACTGTATACTCAGCACCTTCCCGAGTTCTGTGAAAAAAATCAACAGGCAAATCACTCTGGTGTGGATTTTGTTCACAGAACTCGGGAAGGTGCTGAGTATACAGTGCTTAACTCACATCGTGTAGGGTAAAAAACAAAATTATATTCATTTTATCCCCGATGCAAAAATTTACATCTATTAAATTAAGAAATAGCTAAATATGTTTTCACTCAAGGTTTTGACAGTTCATGGAAGTCTCATACAAAATGTTGTACAATTGCTAAGATGTATTTGCAACTGGGTTTTGAGCGCATATTAACAAGTTGTTAAAGTTAATAATTGACCGGGGGGGGGGGGGGGGGGGGGTAACAAACAAATATTGTTTTAAGTATGGAAATACCCTTTGCACACTAAGTACAGGTAGTTGATGATAAACCTGAAAGTAAATTTTGTACAATTCCTATGTTGCGTTAAAAATTGACAAGCAAAAAGCTACCCACACACATTGGGATTTGAGAGAACAGTAACAAAATGTTAAAATTCAACATTTTGGGGGATAATTTTGTTCCTGTTTGATGTATGGAATTATGAATTTATTACTAAGTTCAGGTAGTTGACGCGACATCTGAAAGTAAATTTTGTACAATTCCTATGTTGCGTTAAAATTTGACAAGCAAAAAGCTACCCACACACATTGGGATTTGAGAGCACAGTACCAAAATGTTAAAATTCAACATTTTGGGGGATAATTTTTTTCATGTTTGATGTATGGAATTGTGAATTTGTTATTGAGTTCAGGTAGTTCATGCGACATCTGAAGCTAAATTTGGTACAATTCCTATGTTGCGTTAAAATTTGACAAGCAAAAAGCTACAAACTCATATTGGGATTTGAGAGCACAGTAACAAAATGTTAAAATTTAACATTTTGGGAGATAATTTTTTTCTTGTTTGATGTATGGAATTGTGAATTTTTTATTGAGTTCAGGTAGTTCATGCGACATCTGAAGCTAAATTTGGTACAATTCCTATGTTGCGTTAAAATTTGACAAGCAAAAAGCTACCCACACACATTGGGATTTGAGAGCACAGTACCAAAATGTTAAAATTCAACAATTTGGGGGATAATTTTTTTCCTGTTTGATGTATGGAATTATGATTTTTTTTACTAAGTTCAGGTAGTTGACGCGACATCTGAAAGTAAATTTTGTACAATTCCTATGTTGCGTTAAAATTTGACAAGCAAAAAGCTACCCACACACATTGGGATTTGAGAGCACAGTACCAAAATGTAAAAATTCAACATTTTGGGGGATAATTTTTTTCCTGTTTGATGTATGGAATTATGATTTTTTTTTTACTAAGTTCAGGTAGTTGACGCGACATCTGAAAGTAAATTTGGTACAATTCCTATGTTGCGTTAAAATTTGACAAGCAAAAAGCTACAAACTCATAATATTGGGATTTGAGAGCACAGTAACAAAATGTTAAAATTTAACATTTTGGGAGATAATTTTTTTCCTGTTTGATGTATGGAATTGTGAATTTGTTATTGAGTTCAGGTAGTTCATGCGACATCTGAAGCTAAATTTGGTACAATTCCTATGTTGCGTTAAAATTTGACAAGCAAAAAGCTACAAACTCATATTGGGATTTGAGAGCACAGTAACAAAATGTTAAAATTTAACATTTTGGGAGATAATTTATTTCCTGTTTGATGTATGGAATTGTGAATTTTTAATTGAGTTCAGGTAGTTCATGCGACATCTGAAGCTAAATTTTGTACAATTCCTATGTTGCGTTAAAATTTGACAAGCAAAAAGTTACAAACTCATATTGGGATTTGAGAGCACAGTAACAAAATGTTAAAATTTAACATTTTGGGAGATAATTTTTTTCCTGTTTGCTGTATGGAATTGTGAATTTTTTACTAAGTTAAGGTAGTTGACGCGACATCTGAAACTAAATTGTGTGTAATTCCCATGCTGCGTTACAAATTGACAAGCAAAAAGCTACACACTCATTTTGGGATTTGAGAGCACAGCAAGTCGGAGGCCTTCGGAGAAGCCGGCTGATGGGGGCCGGAGGCGCTCAGACACCCACGAAGCGGCTCTGCAGACAAGGCCCCGGTAAAGCAAAGACCGTGCGTGCCAGGGCGGCCGAGGGTCTGCCTGGTTCCAGAACCGCTGGGCTGGGGCTATACCACTGCCTGGGTGCGGAGACGACCCTCCGAGAAGACAGCAAAGAACGAAGTCGGACGCCTTCGGAGGCGTTAACAAGATGCATAATTTTAAATCGCCGTACATATTATTTTATTTAACTTTTAAAATAATTAACTTCATTCGACGATAATTTTTTTCAATTCACAAAAGGCATGAGGGCGCTATATTTTAATGAACTTTTGCTATGTCAACGGTTAACTTGCAATGCGTATTCAGTTTCAGATAGCTGTGAATCTTTTTATTTTGCATTCAACATTTTGAAAATCATTTGGGAATGATATAGGCTAAAGCATAAATTAGCACTGTCGGGTTACAAGGGCCTGTATCCCGAGAAACATTTTGAAAGAGACGGGGCAAGTGCTCAACGGGAAATGTTGACATCGTGTGACTAATTCACAACTATTCTTGCAATAAACATAGGCCCGGCTACTTCAATACCACTGGACATCCTACGTGTAAAATATACCGACATTACCTAAATTTTAAGATTTGAACAGGATGTTAACTAATGAGAATATATGTAAATGTGGATGTAGATGTTACAAAACAATTTCGTAATTAGTTTCTGCAGCCCGACAAAGGTCAACATTACATTTAAAACCGTCTATCCAAAAACAATTATGGCATGAATGGTGTGTATACATCCAAGGTGCTGACATGCGTTTTATGCTGGGGTGCTCGTTTTCTTATTAATATTATTTAGTAATTTTATATAATATATTTTTATTTTAAGTGTGTAGGCCTACAAGTTTGGTGGTTTGTGAAGTACCAGGGACATTTCCACCGCTTTCTGGAAAAACATGACAATTTAAATTGTACACATTTCACACAACAATATTTCTTTCGGTATAAAACATGCACCCTCGGCTCCTTACACATTTCTGAACCCTAATTAATATTGCATGTTAGGTTCAACATAATGCTATAATATTCATATTAATAATGATTGATATGATTGATAAGTAGAAATAAAACAACAAGAGGAAGAATATCCCTGAGACTAGGAGACATAATGTACTCCCAACTATAGAAGTAATCGAAGACGATTTCTGTACCCTACAATTACTGAAATGCACTTAGTGTACTGAAAATATTTATAATTTAGATCGCTACACGCATGATGTCGAGTTAAGTAACGATTCGACCATCGGCTGTGGCCTTGAACGGATGGATTTTGAGAACACGTAATCAAGTTTTCGTTTGTTGTGGTTTACACGTTGGTCAAATGGTCATTTTTTTAATATTTTTTTTATTTTATTCATTTCCACTCAAGTAAACAATAAGTCATAAATCAACGGCTTTGAAGAAAATAATACATATTGAGCGGGGGGCCATCTAGAAACCCATAGGGCTTGTGTCGATGACCCTATGTAAGTGCCAATGGGAAAGTGGGTGTATTCATGCAAACGGACTAGAAATAAGTGGAATTTTGAATTATTTATAAGTGGAATTTTGAATTATTTATTTATTTGTTGATTGCTTTTCGAAGAAAGCGAAAAGAAAAACAGTAAAAAAGATACATGGGATGAACATGAAGAACACTGGGCCGACGACCCCCACTCAACCATTGGCAAATACAGGGTAAAGTTACAAACAATTTACATTTAAGCACACAAAAGAAAACACAGGACTTAGGACAAATTCACGGAACAAAAACAATGTAACTTTGTCTGGACTGGAATGGGGAGAGAGCATACGAATTAACCTTCATTTTAATAATTGGGATCGAGGGTGTCTGGAGACATACTAAAGGCGGGTTCCATTCTTAAAGATTACTGGGATTAAACATTTAGTACAGTTCAGCAGGGACCAAGCCATAGAATCTTGAAAATATCTCTTTGAACACGTTAAAAACATTGTAACATTATGGCACAATCCAATTAATTGTAGGAATCCGCCGTTCTGATTGCAATTTCCACAAGTGGTAAAATTAAGTAATATAATTACTTTTATGGTAATGTGTTTTTGATGAATGTTTTAATACCAAACAATTGCTCCAACAACCAACCTATCAAACAAAACCCTTTATTAATATCCATACAGCAAGGAAAATTGCTCATTGCTCTGTATTTAATAACATAGTTTGTCTTTGCTTGAAACATCATAGCATGGTCATGTAAAGAAAAAGGAAACAAATATAGTGTAGGCTGCATTTTATGTGGAAATACAATTGTAGAGTGGAACAAGTTTCTTTCGACCTGTTCGATCGTTCTTGGTGTTTTACTCCTGCTGTACATGTACATGTACAGTTATGTGGTTGTTCGAACTGTACACCGAAGTTAACTACGAATTTGGAAGACTCAGAAAGATTACAGCTGCCGTTGGCTGCAGTGCATGCATGCGACCTTGGCTGGACACAGTCTGTTACGTTTTTTGTTTATTGCGGTTGACCAGGGGTCAAAGGGTCAAATAGCTGGGCAAAGGGCTAGCAATTTTGAGTGGTCTGCAAAAAACACTTCCTATATTAGTAATAATAATATTAGAAACTTGTTATGCGCACATGATTATCCACCCTGCTGGGTGTTAATACAAGGCGCAGTAAACCAAAAACAAACGAAAGAAAACAGATACCGGTACAACTAAATCAAGCCTAAAAACTTGTGACATATAAGATAAGTTTTGAGAAGTGATTTGAATTTTCTGGAGTTCCAGATGCGTGGCGCAGCTGCAGAAAAAGACCTGCCACCCAAGAGTGTCGAGACTTGGGTGACTTCCTTAAAGGGACACGTTGCCCTGGATCGGACGAGTTGGTCTATAAAAAGCGTCTGTGAACGTTTGTTATATAAAATGCATAATTTTTTATGGTTAGAAAGATGTTTTAAAAGTAGAATACAATGATCCACACAAATTTAGTATGCCTCGAAATTGTGTGGTTTTCCTGTTTCCATCGTGAACTAACATGGTCCGCCATTTAAGGGAGTCAAATTTTTGACTCGAAAATGGCGGACCGTACGTGTTAGTTCGCAAAGTAAAAGGAAAACCACGCAATTTCGAGGCATACTTGTGTGGATCATTGTATTCTACTTTTAAAACATCTTTCTAACCATGCATATGCATTTTATAACAAACGGTCACAGTAGACGCTTTTTATAGACCAACTCGTCCGATCCAAGGCAACGTGTCCCTTTAAGGAGAAGGATATTGCACTGGATCGAAGATACCTTGATGGAGTGTAAACTTGAAGCAGTTCTATAGTGGAGACTCGGCCTTGCCGGTGCTTTGTGGACAATGACCATTGTTCAATCGCTTCTGGTTTTTGGTGTAGCTCGATTGTGTTTTGACCAAACTTTACGGTACTGAATTGCGCATAGATGTGATCATAGAGCTATATTCTTGATAAGATGACTTCTGTTTCTTGAACCAATGTAATTATGTATGATGTTCTAATTATTACAGCGCCATTTGCTCACTCTGCAAATGCACCCGCGAAGACAATTCCCCGATTTTGAGGCAGATAATTTACCTGAAGTGTTTGTCAACATTTGATTTTATGTGCTTGATACCGTTTATACCTGTCTCTGGCAATGTCTCACTTGAGATGAGAGCAAATAGTTTTTAGAAAAATAATTGGACCACCATTAGTTTTTACCACACAGGCTGATAAACGATGACAATTAACAGTTTATTTAAGCAATATCAAATCTGGAGCCATGTCCATGCTTAAGCTGTGTCCCCCCCCACCCCCCCCCCCCCCCAACACAACATTACTCAGCACACCCCATGTACCGGTATATTAAATAAAACTACCTACTGGACATTGGTGGACCTTCAATAATTGTCGTGTAAACTGATGGATTTTAGTTTTTCACTGAAAGACGTAACATTTTCAATCAGTTGGTTTACAAGGTTCACATTTAAAGTACTTTCCGTACAGCACAATGTAAAAATAAAATCTCATATAGACCATGTAAATGTTTAGTGTTTTGCCTGGTAGGGACATTCTGGATACTATTTACAATGTTTACAAGAGATAAGGGACGTGTCAGTTTAAAAGTTGTTTTGTAACGCTGGAATGCGCTTCTACATTGTCTTTGAAAAAATATTTATATGTATATATCATGAAGATGAAATGAAAAGTAAATTATAAAGTGATCACTTTTGCATTTCTGGACAGGCTGTTCTACGGTATACTTAACACACAGAACATTTACACGTAGAGGATACTTCTAATAAGCCCTAAGAATAGATTGTATAAATGGTATACTATACGTGTACAGTTAGCCTACATGTACAGTATGTACAGTAGGTCCCTACGGTATCGACCAAGCTGCACAAAACGCGCATACTAACTGAAATTACGTAATCTAGCCCTGCATGGATTGTGGTTTTGGCAATGTCAGAGAGTTGCTAAGACACTATCGGGCAATGATAGCTAGTATACACGTACATGTAGGTATCAAAATACCTAATGGATTATCTTCACGTGTGGTGCCAACTGTTAATGTCGGAAACTGGACATCTGTATAGTGGGTTTTATTTTTTGTTGGACGGGATTGTACAATAGTTTCTTCACCCATTTCTTGGCTGATAAATCTTGAAGTTACCAGAAGCTGTAGTGCTAGCTAGTGTCCGGATCCACTGATTCAGAATCTGCAGTGTCGGTGGATATAGGCCTAACTACCCTTTTTTTTGGCGCGCGCGGGATCGGAACGCGGGAATATGGGTTTCGATGACTGTTCAACCATAGTTCAACCCGCCCAACCAAACGTAGCAGCTAGGGGCGGCCTATATCTCGCAGTCAGATGTCAGGGTTTCGAATAAAGACAAACATGAATGAGTGTACAATGTTAGCTGAATGTTCGGCATGTGGGAGCACAATATAAAGACGTGCGGTAACTATATCATTTTGATGTACATTTTATAGTATTGTTGACATTGCTTGTCTGTCTGCATGCTGCTGCAGCCGAATGTTGCCACTTGAATTAAGGTGAATGCACGAAACAATAGGTCACCTTCCTTAGTTTCTTTTCCTTCCTCCATGGTTAGCATGGAGGTTGAAATAGCTGACATAAAAACTCTTTTAATATGGATTTCAGGCGATAATTTTAATCCACTTGAAAAGACAAAAAGTCACCAAAGAACAAGGCCTAGTAATACTAATAGTATCAAAACTTTATCAGCCAGAGATCATGATTGATGCGGAAAATTGAAACTTGAAAATTAATCCTCATATAGTCATAATTATAGAGTCAACATAATTATGGAGGAGGGGTCAATATTCCTCGCATGCGTGTTATATTTTAGTGTGTATACACAAGAGCATGGAAGTTCAGCTCGGTTTGAGATTGACTGTCTGTTTTTGTTTGTTTGTTTGTTTGTTGGGTTGTTTGTTTGTTTGTTTGGTTTTTTTTTTTGGGGGGGACTCGTGAAATTGGTTTTGATGACTGATCAACGTTAACACATACTGGCATAGGCCTAACGCTCCGATATGCTCCAATCAACAGTCAAGCTTCCTAATTAGAAGCAAAATAAATAAGTCTTACGTGGTTATTACTGGAATATTAGACAACATTCACCCAGTCTAAACTCCAGAGTTTGTTTGTAACCTTTTCCAAAGTTATGGATGAGCGAGGTTCATGATGAAAAGGCAGGAGGTCATCATTGCGCAGATGTTTTATGCTAAACAAATTTTAGAGTTTTCTGCCTTTTTGTATTTTCAGGTATCATAGGGAACCCCTTATGCCAATGGCTAAATCAGTGCTGTTATTCTCAAGGTTGTTTGTCCATACATTCTTTTGATCATTTGAAAAAAAAAAAAAAAACTATTTTCTTAATTTAAATATCTCTATTTTGGCATTTTGAACTGAACATTTTGGGGGAAAATGCATATTTTATACAAATTGTCCGGCAACGGCATACAAATCGAATGTCTCTAAATATTTCAAGAATGTTCAATCTTCCTCAAATCTCACATCTGCTTAATCGTCACCGTCCCTAGCAATAACATTGGTTTCCCGTTATTCATTTTACCCTGAAATAATGTTTTTATAGTTAGTAATGTGGTTCAAATTAATAGTGGCATTTCAATTCCATTGCAACAACCCTTTAACATTTTTTATTCTCCTTTTCTTTTTACGTTTTACAAATTTCATGTTGCAGCTTTACTTCGTTAAAAACTTCGGAGGGTGGGGGCACATGATAATACTTGATCATAATGATATTGACCAAGTAACATCGAACATAACATAAACATAAACATCCCCCAGTTATTGACATGTGTAATCTACTGTGCATGTATATCTTTTAATTGTGTTCTATGGTAGCTGAGTAACTGTAAAACAATAGGTTAACACAAAATACTTGAATTGGTTGGACGCATGCTTGGAAGATATATGAACGCATCTAATAAACACGATCAGGATTCTCCAAAACGCCGACCAGCGATATGAATTTGTTACAGCATGTACATGTACATGTACATGTACATGAACATACATGTACATGTACATGTACATGTACATGTACATGTACAGTATGTCAAGTCTATACTGCAGGGTAGTATGCGATTAGAAAGATCTGTGAGGAGCTGTGCGTTCTTCTGTAAAGCCTAAATATGGGTGATTCCATTCACAAGAAGCTGTCAAACATTCCTTAAACTTTGCAAATAATTGTAAAAGAAAAAAACGAAAAAATTGTAACAAACTGAATTAAATTTGTTATGAACTGCAGCTATTGCTCTGATGTGAAATTGTACTTGCATAAAGCATGCAGAAGAGTGAACTGTAGTCAAATAATCCTACTACACTACACGACACATCCCCCTGTTCAAAATGGCATGCTCCAATAAACAAACGGCAGGTTTTGTGTAGCCAAGACATTTTTTATACAACCATATATAAACCATAACTTTTGTGGTATCAACTTACAATTGACATCGCATAATTTTACAAGAATTGGACTTTCCAATAGTATAAATATACCAGCTTAAATCACATTTAGAAGGACCTCTTATGTACCCTTTTTCGACAGAGCAATCTCTGTCATAGCTTGCTGAATGCTGTGGACGCGCATTTCAATTAGATCTCAAACAACCCTTCTGATTCAACTTAGTTTAGAATTATCTAGAGAGGGATCATCCTCTATTTTAAATGTTTGAACGAAAACAATCGACCGGGGGGTCCGGTTCAATTACCGAGTTACTACCGTTTTTGATAGTCTGCAATGAAAATTCCGGCACTCGGTAAAATTGAAAAAAAAAATGATTATCTTTACACCCCATGGTACGAGATTATAAAACATTCAATTTAATACAATTTAATACTACTCTTTTTTTGGGGGGGGGGGGCACACAAACGAAGTTCATTGTTGAGTAGAAGTTGAGATAGGACTCTGGAACGAAAAAAACATCAACGTATGCAGTCTTTCTGGGGTGACTTAATTCGTTTTCGTAGTTAAGTTGTACAAAGGAATTCAAGGGTTGTTCTAAAACCCACTCGACGCGCGTCCACCCCATAATCGAAATCCGAATTCATAAAACATTGCTTTACGGCCGACAAAGAATTATTCCCCGAGTTGGACTCATTCACAGCAGGCGTGCGATCCAAAGCTTGCAGTCAAAGCGACTTCCGACGACCTGACCCATCCGTTGTCAGTCGGGTAGCCCCACTATTATTATGTGACCTAAATATTTACTGGAAATTTTATAATTAACATGGCTATCGTCATTACCTAGCTACACCTCTAGTTAAGACCCCAATTTGAGTATTTAGGAGGTAACACCATCCTTTCTCTATGGTTACACTAACCAAGTACCACGAACCTAAAAACTAAAATAAATGATGCGGATTTTCCCCAGGACGAGCAGTACATCATGTAGGCCTACTGACAACAAACACTGCACACACAAAAACACGTGTGGGCCATGGTTCGGTTGTGTACCCTAACCCTCCATTAAAAAGCAAGTAAGACTTGTTGACAGGCAGGCAGGAGCAACCAGGAGGCAGGCCGGAAATGCGGTAGCTGCGACAGCGGCCATTGGCCGTAATCGTACTCGGGCTGTAAATCCAGGTTCCCAGTTTGGAGAAATCTTATTTAGGCTCGATTCGGCAAATAGATATGCATGACATTGAAAAATTGTACTGTAGCATAAGTCGAGGGGTCGAGGGGGTCGTGGGTTGAGGGCGTCGTGGGTCGAGGGGTTCCGGTACGTCCAGACGTATTTTACGCCAGTCAACGTCCTACAAGAAAGATGTAAAACTGAAGGGTAGACAATTAAGTTTTTAAAATAGATTCACACCGCAATGTTAAACATCGTTGTAAATGCATAATTACTCTACTTTGATTGTGGATATTACTTTTTGTAGTATATTGGTCTTGTTTACAAAGCATAGAAAAAGAACGGAGACCTTTCTCTATGATTATGAGTTTCATTGTATTTCATAAAGCGTCCCACCCCTTCCGCTTACCCGCAACAGTCTGCGGAACCAAGGATGATATGCGGTATTGTTTATTGACATTAAATATAATTGACACTCGATCGGGCAATTTCTGGCTCGAATGTGATTTTGGTAATGCGGCCAGACAGTGGATTGACTTGTTTATAGTAGCAATTAAGCTTGGATGTTATTTCTGTCTCGAATGTGATTTTGGTAATGCAACCAGACAGTGGATGTGATTTTGAATTGGCACGTTTAACTATGGATGTGATTTCGGACATGGATGTGATTTAGGTTAGGGCCCAGACACTAGATGTGATTTTGGTTTCGCAGCCAGACAGTGGATGTGATTTTGGCTTAGGCAATTACCCAAGGATGTGATTTCTTACTCGGATGTGATTTTGGCTTGGGCCTAGACAGTGGATGTGATTTCGGTAATGCAGCCAGACAGTGGATGTGATTTTGATAATTGGCAATTAACATGGATGTGATTTCTGGGTAGGATGTGATTTTGGCCAAGATCACATTCTAGCCCCAAAATCACATCCACCAAAACTGCCTTTCCATTTTAGTTGTAAAATCACATCCAGGCCATTCACAGTGTTAAATTGTTTCACTGTTAAAAAAAACGTTGAATCGCAAGGAGGGAGAAGGTAAACAAACGCAAGGATGAAAGTGGTAAATAAATGCGATGTAAGTGATAAATATAAGCAAGGGGTAAACAAATGCAAGGATGAAAGTGGTAAACAAACGCAAGGAGGGAAGGTAAACAAACGCAAGGAGGGAAGGAAAATAAACGCAAGGAGGGAAGGAAAATAAACGCAAGGAGGGAAGTGATAAACAATCGCTAGGATGGAAGTGGTGAAAAAATGCAAGGAGGGAGAAGGTAAACAAACGCAATGTGGTAAGTGATAAATAAACACAAGGAGGTAAGTGATAAACAAATGTAAGGAGAGAAGTGATAAACAAACGCAAGGATGGAAAAGGTAAACAAATGCAAGAAGGGCAGTGATATATAAACGCAAGAATGGTAGTGATAAACGACTTTAAATGCAAGGAGGGAAGTGGTAAACAAATGCAAGGAGGGAAGTGGTAAATAAACGTAAGGAGAGAAGAGGTAAACAAACACAAGGATGAAAGTGATCAAAAGGTGCAAGAAGGGAAGTGGTCAATAAGTGCAAGGAGGGAAGTGGTAAATAAACACGAGGTTGGTAGTGGTTAATAAACACAATGAGGGGAGTGGTAAACAAATGCAAGGAGGGGAGTGGTAAACAAATGCAAGGAGGGAAGTGGTAAATAAACGCAAGGAAGGTAGTTGTTAATAAACACAAGGATGAATGTGGTCAATAAACGCAATGAGGGGAGTGGTAATTTGGGAAGGAGGGGAGCAAGATTGTGATGGGTATTGATTCAGTGATGGGTATTGATTCGCAATTAAGTTTGGAATTTCCCGTGATTTTACCACCATTCGATTCCAAACAATTCAAAACGACGCACCACCAAATGCTCAAACTTTTTTAGACAAAGCAAGAATGGTAGTGATAAACGACACGAGGATTGCCAAGATCTCCAGTTTCTCATTTCAAAATACTCATATATGCACTTGCTTGCTTACTTAATTATTTACAATGTTACTTGTGCTGCATAAACAGCCCACTACAAGACGATAAGAAAAACCTATAGTGGTTTATTACTTGATTACAAAAACTTACACCAGAATTTACATACTATGCCTTAGTCTTGAACAGCTACATCTACGTATGGGAAGACATTCAGCTGATGATGCGCAATTTGCAGATAACACTCATCTACATTTCGGATGGGTAGATCTCATTGGAGAACTAGACTTTCTAAAAGGGAAAAAATGGAAATTAGAAGAAAAACAAAATATCTATGGAAGAGAAATAATTGTATTACTTCTTACCTTAGACATGAGGTCTAATTGCCAATTGGCTTGCATTATGATCAACATTTTCAAATGAGCAACATTCGTTTTTTAAACATCTTTTGTGGTGTGTGATTCAAAAATACCTGGACAGTTTATTCATCCTGATTGGGTGAGAGGAGACCATGTGAAAATGTTTAAATGTGCGATATGAACACAGGTAGGAATGATTAAACATGACCTGACTGAATTAAGCCAAGGGCACACTCAGATGATTGCGCACAGTGCCCAAATGTCACATTTGGCAACTTGATAGGTCAGGATTTAGCTCTAAACCATGGAGCCTCTGTCTGAAGTCTTTTTCTTCAATGAGTGTTTACCTACAGATATTTGGGATTCACTGGTTGTTTCACCTAACCGCATTTTTGACCACACTGCCTGTTTTTTCTTTGTTCACATTTATACAGCCCCTTAAGCAAATACATTGAGGTTCTCTTCCAGTGTCTTCCCACCTACTGCCTCACTTTGGAACTCCTTACCTGTATTCTGCTTTCCACTACAAATAACCTGGCTATTGTTCCAATGTAGTATTAGTGGATATTTATCTACTCGGATTTTCTCTTTACTTTGTTGCAACCTTGCTTTCTCAGGGCCTTTTTCTTGTAGCCCTAACCTTGTTTGACCTTTTACATCCTTGTGATGGGCAACCTTCCACATTTATTTATTTATTTATTTTCTTTAAAAAACCCTTCAACCAATTAAAATGAGCAATAGCACTACTACTTTTGATTTTTGTAAATATGACATCTCTTTTGAAGGTGAAAGGTACCCAGAATTATGACCTAGTCCTGGTGGGTCACTCGTTAGGTGCAGGCACCGTGTCCATACTCAGTTTACTGCTCAGGCCAGACTACCCAAATCTGCACTACTATGCATACTCACCGCCTGGTGGTTTACTCAGGTGAGTGTTGTAGTTGTGAGTGATAATACTGCCCTCTTGTGGGGAGAGAGAGAGAGGGAGATGGTCTTGACCCTCTCTACCCATACAGTATGAAGCTCATGTATAAATTGATATGATCCTTAGGTATTTAACCCTCCTACCCTTTGTAACACTTTCCAGCAAGTTGACCAATCATTCAAAACCATCCAATTGCATGGGTTGTGTATGGTGGCACAACTGTGCACAGAACTAACTGTACATATTTATACTGTGTAGACGCATTCACCGTATGATATCGTATTACAGACTGGCATTTTTTATCTACAATTCAAAACCACAGTGTATGATATTGAATGGTCGACCATTAGGAGGGTTGACTGTACTGTGTAGATGCATTCACCGCATTATATCATATTGCAGGCTGGCATAGTTTATCTATCATTTAAAACCACAGTGAATGATATTGAATGGTCAGACAGTAAGAGGGTAAAACAGGTTTGAACTTAATTTTTGTTGTAGTGCATGTCAGAGCTAATGGGAACAGAACTTCCATAATTCTGCATGGAACATGGCCCCCACTTTGCCATTACTGTTCTAAATACAAAAAGAGAAGTTTCCAAACCCCCCACACCATGATGAATCTCCCCATCATTGGTTACAGCATGCCAGCAGTGGAGTACTCAAAGAAGTTCATCACATCCTTGGTTGTTGGCAAAGACATTGTGATGAGGATGGGCCTCTCTCAGATGGAGAGTCTTAGAACGGATCTCCTAGACTGCATTAAGAGAAGCACAGACCCAAAGGTATACGACTGTTTTTTTGTTTACACTTTGGTTTAAAAAAAAAAGACTACAAGTCTCACTTGTATTAGAGCAATGAGATATATTCATGTACATGATTTGTTTTTTGTGTGTATGTTCTCATGATAAGCAATGAATGTAGGAACCCAAGGTTCTTACAAATTTTAAGACACGCAAGACGTGTCATGGCCAAGCAGTTAGGAGCACCAAACTCAAACGCTGGTCTGTTCACCTGAGTGTGGGTTTGAGTCCCGGTCATGACACTTCCTTAAGCTAGACACTTAACCATTATTGCTTCGTCCTTTGGATGGGACCTAAAGTCGTAGGTCCCATGTGTTGTTTTAAAAACTATCAATGCACGTAAAAGACCCCAGTACACACTTATCGCTAAGAGAAGAAGTTCGCCCCGGGTGCGTGTATCTGCAATCATTGAAGGCTGCACTCAAAAGGAAGAAGAAGTCTTTCATGGTCTATTCATCCTCATCATCATTTGGCTGCTGTGCAGGCAACCACAAAGTGTGTTTTTTTCTTGCTGGTCTTTCTTGAGTTCTGTCAGTGATCATGTCTGGGGTTTACATCCGTTCTATGTCTCCAAGCAGGTTTGGATATAGGCTAGAAACGTTGGTTTGCGATCCTAGAAACGTTGGTTTGCTTCTCTACGTTTCTTGCCATAGGACGGAGTGAACAGGCAATTATGTTCATTCTCTATTCTTCTATTCAGAAATACAGTAAAAAAAAAGATTTTCATGGAAATTTCACGATAATTCTTGTGTATACAATTCTTGAAGACTGGATGATTTTTACCACTTTTTGTAGACAGAAAACAGTGTTTTACAGTCCAGTTTAACAACAATTCATTTTACAAATATTTGTTTAACCAGTGGAAGATCATCTTTGACGGGCTACTCTGCTGTCGGGAGATCAACAGCAAGAATCTTACACCGAGAGATTCAACCGATTCCTCCTCCCCTCCGAGAATGGCCAAAGCCGTCCACCCAACCAACCTCTCGCTCCTACTCACTACCCACAATCCCAGGAAAGATCTTGCAGATTGTACGCACCAATCCCAAGAGGGAAGGGTGAGTTAAAAAAATTATTTAAACAAAAACTTGAGCCCTTCATACTGTTGTGTTTATGTACATGTGTACTGTGACCACAGGCCAGGAATTTCATCTTTGTTAAGGCTTTCCATTTTGCAAAGGGCACTTGCTTTTGAAAATCTTAAAGTCTTTGAGAAACATTTGAAGGGGCACTAAGGCAAAGACCAGGTCAGGACAACAGAGGCCATGGCCTCTGTGGTCTCCATAAAGTTCCAGGCCTCTGATCAGTCGGGCAGAAATCGGTTAACAAGTTTTTAAAAAGCAAAAACAAACATGATACACAAATTTGATTGTGTACAGAAACTTAAAAGGTAGAAGTCTTTTGGTCGAAAGAGAACACAATTTTTAGAAGTAAGAGAAATAAGGGTTGGGTTTACCCTTTTCAAAATAAAAGTTTTGTTAAAAAGATCCTTTATTTTGTTTGTACCACCTGCTTCTATCTTTCTCTTTACTTTTCAATCTAATTTAAACTTCCCTTTTTCCATGACAGACTGGATAAGTGAGACTGCGCCTGTACGCTGTATGGTGCAAGAATACAGCATTCGATGAAGTCTTGATATCACCAGTAATGATTGGGGACCATCTTCCTAACAACGTCATGAACGCCTTACAAAAGGTACGCGCTACATACTGCGCTTGTTTGAGAGATTCCATTTTTAATTTTGTATTACTTAGTCTTACTACATGTAACTTGTCTTACTTACTCGTCTACTTAGTTTTTACTGTTAATGTAATTACAGCCAATGGAATCCAAATTTCTGTATTTTTATGATGCGGAAAAATAAAATATCTTATCTTGTCTTACATTGGAAACTTTTAAAAATATTTGATGCAAATAGTTGAAGGTTTCTTCATAATATATTTAACTTTTTTATTGTTGAACATTTTATCGCTTCAATTTTGATTTCTTTTTAAGTATTGAGGAGCAGTTTTGTAGGAATTTGGTGCAGCACTTTTACTACTGATACAATTGTATTTTTGACTTTCTTTCTGTTAGTGCCTTAATTATGGACGACTTCATGGCCCTCCCAAGTTTTCAAACAGAGAGTCCTATAGACCCAAAAATTCACCTCGCTCAAGTTCAAAGTCCACAGGGGAGAGGTGTTCTACACCTTCTAGTACCTCATCACCGTCATCATGTATTGAGATCCGTTCTGTGAACCC
Organism: Leptasterias polaris; assembly: GCA_037783415.1. NCBI lineage: Eukaryota > Metazoa > Echinodermata > Asteroidea > Forcipulatida > Asteriidae > Leptasterias > Leptasterias polaris. The sequence goes on from JAZGTN010000098.1 coordinate 1,894,519, forward strand.
AAGCACCCCTGTTCCTGATATGAACTCAAACACAGTCCCGCCATGTAGGAATGAAAAGACTTCCACTACTATCTCAAAGCGTGCTTCGTATAGTCAGCCCAGCACCACTGTAGGCTGCCAGGATGGTATGAAAAGGGCTGGGAGCTCTTCCCCTGTGTTCGCCTCCTGTGAGAGCCAACCAACTTTCCCTGGGTATGACGAAACGGACGGTAAAGCGCCGCTGGCTCGGTTCGATACGATGTCCGAGATCGGATCAATGTCATAATTCCAGAGTGTACCGATGGAGCCAATCAGATCGCAGCTCTCGTTTAGAGTCCGTGACGGTTATTGCTACTCGTGAATGAAGACGTCAAAACTCCAGTATCGCCATTTCAGCTGCAAACCAAATTTGATGAGAGCCTTGACCCAAATAATCGGATTGTGACAACTGCATTTATCGAGCCAAAACCGGTCAGGACCGGTCTGAATGCCACTGAGCAGCTGAAACTGCATCGGGATGGAAGCACTAAGTTCCTTGATCGATATGGCAATATTAAAGGCAGAACGTCCACAAATGATAGATACATTAACGTATGATAGTGGATCACAGAACTCTGTGAACAAAGAGGGCGCCGTGCGACCAGAGCAGCTTGTGTTCTTAGGCACCAATGGAAGTAGTAAGTTAGCCCTTTCAGTTCTAAAGCAACTCCTCCTTTAATGTCGACATGCAACGCAATGCATAAAGCTTCATTTATATTACTTCATAATTATGGTCAAGAAATCCTACCCCTTATATGATGTAACTCCAGCACATTCCGATACCATCTTTTCCCAACCTCCAGCCCATTGGACTCAGTTAAAATGGTAGCTCGGCATCATGAAGTGTCTTTTCAGTTTTCTTAATGAGGTACATTAAAGTTAAGCTAAGTTTGAGGTAGGCTAATAAGAATGAGTCATAGATATTTAAGTTTTGGTAATGGCTTATCTTAATCTCTCATCAGGTTTCACATCATCAGGGAACTTAACATCCGACCGTAGCCCTAGCACCCCTGAGGCACTCCTCGGCCAAGCCTACACCTGCTATCACTCTCTTTCCTTCGACAGTAGTCAAGACTTTGAAGATGATTTCCCAACTCCCACTGGTACCTTGCGGCCTGGTGGTTCCTACCTTTATGGCCAAGTACCCATGGAAAACACAGAGCTTCTTCAAAGAAAAAATGAAGCAGGTGGTGTAACTATGGAAACAGATGACTCACAGAAGAAGAAGAGACCAAGGATGTCAGCACCGTCAGGGAGAATTCAGCAATTACGGGAAAAATATGGGGAAACAAAATGTTAAAAAAGAGTTGGGGCTTTTTCCACACCCCGGCTCAGGCTGCAGTTTCAGGCTCTGTATGATGTTGAAGCATCATGCAGAATCCAAACTGTTTCAAAATCGATAACAGAGCCCAAGCCGGAGCCAGAGAAGGCCCTACATTTATACCTTTTTTGTTTTACTCTGTCCAACAAAAGTTAACTTATTATGACTCCTCACCAGCAAAGAAATAACTGGCTCATATTAAGTTCTGACTAGAGCAGTCTATCAACTTCAGACTATTTCAGGGCTAGTTCAGACTAGAGCCATCTAGTTCAATCTAGTTCAGACTAGTGTGTGACTAGTTCAGACTAGTGTAATCTAGTTCAAACTAGTGCAGTATAGTTCAGACTAGTGCAGTTTAGTTTAGACTTGTGCCATCTTTTCAAAAAGTGCAGAGCTAGTTCAGACTGGTGCAGCCTAGTTCAGACTGGTGCAGCCTAGTGCAGTCTAGTTCAGACTTCTGCACTCTAGATCAGACTAGTGCATTTTACTTCTGACAAGTGTAGGATAGTTGAGACTGGTGCAGTCTAGTTTAGATTAGTTAAGAATAATTCAGACTATTCTAAATAAGTTAAGACTAGTTCATACTTTTAAAGTAGTTCACTGGTACTGTGGAGACTTGTTCAGACTTCATTAAAGACTAGTTCTGATTGGTTCTTGACTTAGCACCTAGCAGAAAATTAAGTTGTCCCAAAGTTTGATCTATGTTGAAGAATAATTTGTTATACTTTAATTTTAAAATCAGTTTTGAAATCTGTTAGTACTTAAATGACAAAGTACTATTACAAATGTTAGACATAGAAATTAACATGGCAATATGAGAAGAGAATAATTTGGAATTGGATTCAAATATATGTATTCATAATTTGCAATGGTGTAAGAACATTTGAATAAATTAATAATTAATGAATAATTATTCATGAAGATATATTTTACAGAATAGATAATGTTTTTGGTAAAATCTTGAAGTATTCTCCACATCGATTGATGCAATATTATAATTGACCCGATTCATCAACAATTGTCCATTATTTTGCCAGTTTCTGCAGTTTTCTTATAAAAGACAGAAAGTTTGTTTTCATAGGAGTCGGCCAAAAAATAGATTGTGCAAAACAAATTCAGGGGTATCAAGGTCATAACCCCCGTGTCTATATTTAGTTTATCCATTTGCAAGCATTCTTTTTTAGAAATGCAACGAAATTACAAAAATGTAACATCACTTCAGGCAGCAGGCAGATCTAAAAGTGGAAGATCCTTTTTGCACATTTAGCATAGTTTTTGATATAGTTGGTGAATTCATTGGGGCCTTGAAGTTGTCAAGATTTTTCCTGGAATTTCAAGACTGTCTTCAAGGATCTTCTTTTACCTGCAAACTTTCTTGAAGATGATGCGTTGTGTCTAAGCTTGTAGATTTCCATTCATACTGGCAGAGACAGTGTGTAAATCCATCCCATCCTCAAATTCAATCGCACTTTTTTTCTTTTTTTAGACTGCATTTCATATCTGCAGTCCATTTGTGCACTGTCATCTAGCAGTTTGGATCAGTTAGGGCTATTGCTCACGCTGATTTGGTTCTGACAAACAGCTCTAGACACCTGTTGTAGTCATTTGTCCTTAGTCATAAATGTCATCTCAGGGAAAGATTGTTTAATTTGTGAAATTGCATAACAAGGCAGTGTTTTGAAATTGAGGTGGAAAATAGAACACGACCATGGGCTGCTAAAGCCAACTTTTGGCTGTTTTAAAGGATGTTTAAATTTTATTTCTCTAATTGTTAAAAAACGCCACCTTTTATAGCAAACCAGCCACATAACAAAATTCTTTGATTTATTTTTGTCAATAGCATGCAACCATGCTAAGTGTATTGTACATACGATTAGGAAGAAGTTTGGCTGCCAACTTTGGTTTTGAATTTGGTCTGCTTTGTCTTACATTCCATCATAGTTGTCAAATTTTGTATTGTTTATTTATACATATAGTTTTAAAGGTTTTGTAGTGATTCTGAAAAGAACAATGATTCTGAAAAGAACAATCTACAGTACAGTACTTATGCAGTTTGCAGCATCAGAGTCCATTATCCTGAAGACGTTCAGAGCATAATAGTGACCAAATCTTCAAGTTTTTACATGACTGGTTCGTTTCAGAAATACCACAACTCAAAGAGATATTTTATGTACTGTAATTTCTAGCCTACAAGACGCTCGGCGTATAGGGCGCCAAAAACGCTGAAACAAGTTTCAAGTGTTAACGTAAAAGGCGCACTACCGTGTAAGACCAGCATAACTTCACACAGAGGCTCGCCCGCGAGTCCCATTCACTGTTCGCACATCACCACATACAGGGGTCATTGTGTTGGTATATTATAACATTTTCCGTAACGTTAAGGGATTGTGTGTTTTTTTATCATGATCACAAACATGAGTACAACGTACACTGCTTGTTTAGAATTTTTTTTCTTTCTTCTTTTTAGTTTTTATATGTCTGTGTTCACATTAAGAATGACGCCCTCTGTTGGCGAAATCTAACAGTGCATTACACTTAATACTAGAATGCCATTGGTGTGCACGCAATTCGTGTACAGCATAGGTCGTCGCTGGTTCACGCCGATTTTTATTATTGTTATTTTCGGCAGCAGCATGCCCAGTGACTTCGTTCTTTGGTATAAGTGCCGTCAAAGTTTCTTGAAACAAAAATTACACAACCATGACAACGGGTGTACCTTGTCGGTTTGAATTAAATAAAATTATAACACTTAAGATGACCCTGGATGACAGAACGAATATTTTACAATACAAATTTAAGATTTCACACAGTGATCTGTTGCACTGATAAGACGCTCTGATTTTCGGGACCTTTGAAAGTTTGATAAGCCGCATCTTGTACGCAGGAAATTACGGTACACAGAGCAACTGCAAACCTTACTAAATACTAGATTGTATCTTTAACATGCAAAGTTTCATATCCTACAAAGTTTCATATCCTACTCACACCTAATTATCTACCCCCCTTAAGGCAGGGCAACACCATTCATAGGGGATTTAGTTCAACTCAACATTTTCTCAACAATTCTCACAATGCCATAGTGATGCCAACATGACAAATATGTACATCATTGGTAAATTGCCCAAATTAATGCAACTAAACATAAGTTTATTGTCACTGAATATTTCATGTTTCAATATAAAATTAGTTGTAATCAGACACGCTTCACCCCCCCAAAAAACGCATGTAATATTAAGGTAAAAATACCCTACAATTTATGAAATTTTTAACTATGGGTTTCCCTTAAAGCTTGGTAAAAAAAATAATAAACTCTGAAATGCACTTGGTTTAAAGACAAGACATGTTTTGACTTTTTTCTTCTAGCTTTGCAAAAGTCAGCAGTAAACCTGTCTGAAGCATTATACATTACTTATCATTTTGGATAGTCTTACAACCAATTTTATGTGTTAAGCAAATTGTGTGCTTTTTTAAAAGTTCTTAAAAACTTGCCCTTCTCCGGTAGTTAAGAATGGTCTTCAAGCTGTCCAGGAGGATGGTTTAAGGTAGCACGTCACTGACAAACTATTTGAGTTTCTATTGTCATAATTATATGTGAGGAACTGATGTACATGTTTATTTCCCAAGGATTTTTATGTGAAGAATTGTGTATATTTGGATCTTACTTCTGTAAATTTGCCAAAGATGAGCATTGACTTTTTATCTCACAAATTTCAAATTGTTCATTATTTATTTTTTATGTTGCCAATGATACCCATTTTGATAATGGACTAGACAGCTCTGTTTGTCTTTTTTCTTTTTTCAAAGACGGTCTTTTAATTGGTTTTATTCCAAGTTATTGAAAACAGTGAGATAAACTTTTTCGAATGGAGGTGTTGATTTTCATTTATTGAAGTTGATTTTGTACCAATAAGTGGTGCAGAATGGTTACTTTCTAGTTGCTCAAACATCTTATGAACTGTAAAGTAGGATTACTTTGAACTTTTACTTTTAGTATTCTGATTTGCTTTGACAAATAAAATATGTTTAAGGTCAAAGGTCACTCGTTAAATGGTGACATGCTGGCATAAGGTTTTCATACTATTAACAGACATTGGAGTTTTGTAGAAAACAAGTTTGTAGTGAGAACTTCGTCAATGTTGAGTTAAGGTTGATGAAGTAGAAGTAGTACTAGTTTAAATATGTTGCTAAAAACACATTTTGAATAAGGTTCACTTCTTTTTGTAAAGCTAGAATATGATTTACAAATTGAAATTTGATGATACAGGTAATAAAGTTTTCTTCTTGAATAACGTCAATACTGTTTTGTTATTTGGTGTCTGTGTTGAAAAGTCTGAAGTTGGAAATATTGAATGGCGCCCTCTCTTGACAGTTTTGGTATAATGATTCCAATGATCACTAAAATTCCATGTTGTATACCAATTAGTCACAGATAATCCAAGTAATTACCCGAAATTCCATATTAATATAAACTAATTAACCAGCAGATTTCCTCCCGTGCGTACATCGTTTAAAGTGAGTACAATCTTTGGTTTTAATTGTGGGTTACTGGGATAAATTGGGGATTGTTTACATTCACATGGCTTGCAAGTGAAGTTTATTGTTTAACTAGTTACGATATGGAATAGTTTATCGTAGTTATTGAAGTTCCCGAGTTCATTATCGCTGTTGATTATTGCGCGTATTGTGATGATTAATGTCTATACATGTATATCTTAAAGGGTGTTATGAGGATCTAAAGTTCCAGCTCATTTAGGAATTTGCCTGCTTGTGAAGTCTTATATATTGATGTTTCTAAGCCCTTTCCGTTTATGATCATTATACATGTATTTGAGGATATGGTTGATCCTGTCCCTATTAGTATTGTTTAAGATTGATGTAAGTTTATTGTTCTTATATTTATGTAGACTTATAGGGACTTTATTTGTTTGTTTATTTGTAGAACCATGGGTAACGGTTTAAGCCTGGTTAAGAACAGAACTCCAGAATAAACATCATTACTCATTATTGTTGAGTCACCACCAGTCTGGCTGTACATTTTTTCATGGTCCTTCGAACCGGGATTCGAACCAGCGTCCTATGGATAAAAATCGAGTCCGACCATCCAGAACTTCTCGCCCCCCTCAACACCTGCAGGAGTTCATTATGGATAGCCTATCCGATAGCCATTCTGGAGGTGATTCTACCAATAGGAGTCAACATTCCTCTCGACGAAGTCATAGTCCCAAACCAGGGTCCAGCCATTCAAGTCGACACTCCCCTAATCAAAGTTATAGCTCAAAACGGGAGTCCAGCCTACCATGTCGATATTCCTCCAGACGAAGTGGTGGCTCAAACCTGTCTGTCAATTCCAAAACCTCACACATATCTTGCCTCAGTGATGCCAATTCAGCCAAATTTCATGCTCTCCGCACGAAGATTCACTACGAGGAGTTACAGCGTCAGGCGCAGGAGGACGAGGTTGCTGATAGACAGCTGCAGATGATCGATGATCAAGCCCGTAAGGCTCGACTCCAGGCTGAGGAGATAGAACGACAGGCTTTGAGAGACCGTGAGGACCTAACAAGGAATTTATCCCGCCAACGGAGATTAAGGCTTGCTCAGCAAGAGTTTGTTGAGGCACAAGCTATCAGCACATTGATGGACGATAGTTTCGCACCACTGGATGGCAATCAAGCCAATGATGCTCAACCAAGTGCACCCACGCCTGCTCCTGAGGCAACCAGTTGCATTGCACTAAAACAAGATCTCCCTCATTCAGTAGAGTGTCCTCCCTCCTTGCCATCTTTACCAGTCACTGTTCCTTCTCCATCAAAACCACCAGTCTTGGATCTCCTTGTCACCTCATTACATGGGATCCCAAAGCCGACTCTGCCTATGTTTTCAGATGGAAGGGAAAAGGACTTTGCCCTCTTGAAGATGGCTCTGGAGAATCTTCTGGACGTGCACCCGCATCTCACTGAACACTACAAGTTCCAGGTGATGATCGACAGACTGGGGGGCCAAGCCCAGAAACTAGCCAAGGCATTTATGTACTCAAAGCAACCATACACTGATGCTTTGTCTGCATTGAAAGACAAATATGGACAAACCCGACAATTACTGCAAACAGAAATCAGTGCCATTACGTCAACTCCTCCAATTAAGTTTGGAGACACTACTGCGCTCTGTGAGTTCTCCCTCGATGTACTGTCCTTGGTGGGGATGCTGAAAGCCCTAGAGGGTGAGGATGGCGTTGAGCTGAGATGCGGGTCGCACGTAGACCGACTACTGAGTAAGTTGGCCCCTAGCTACAGGAATAGCTTCATGGAGCATTGTCTTAACAAAGGCATACTTAAACCCAACTCAAGTCACACCTACACACTTACCCAGTTTTCCTGATGGCTCCAGGTCAAGTCCCAATCTCAGAGTTTTGCACACAGAGCTGTGTCCGGCAATGATCCTGTAAACCCCACATCCAATCGACGACAAAGCAATCCGCAGCCCTATAACAAGGGCACTCCAACTGCTGTATTCATGTCAAAATCCAACCCCAAGGACAAATGGAGGAACGAACCCAAGCCATTCTGTCCCTTCTGTGATGGCAACGAACACTATCTTGGAGGGTGCCTCGAGTTGAAGAAGCTGAACACTGACAGCATTGTAAGTTGGATCCAGGAGAAAGGACGCTGCTGGAAATGTGGCCGAGCACATAAACCTGAGGACTGTACCCTGAAGAAACCTTGCTACATATGTAAAGAGGTTCACCTTACCGTATTACATGATGCTGCCCAGAAGGCCACCAGTCACGTGTACCGGATACAAACCTCCAACCAAGAAGTCTTCATAGACAAACCCACTCGTCCACACAATGTAATGTTAAAAGTGGTTCCAGTTCTCCTTCATGGTCCAGCAGGTACACTGGATACTTATGCAATCCTCGATGATGGATCAGAGCGTACCATGCTACTCCAGCCAGCAGCAGATAAACTCCAACTTGAAGGAAAACCTGAGACCATGCTCCTACGGACCATCCGTGATGACATTGTCGAATGCCAGGGTCAATCTTCATTCCTCCAGCTGTCTCCTAAAAATCATCCTGAAGTAAAGTACACCATCACCAGAGACTTCTCTGCCCATAACCTGTTTTTATCAGAGTATACCTACCCTGTTGAAAGTCTACAGCATCAGTACCACCACCTCCGCAGCTTGCAGTTACCAACAATAGAGAAGGCATGCCCGGTGATTCTCATTGGCTCAGACTACACAGAGCTCATCGTCCCAGTACAGCCCATTAAGTTCGGACCTCATGGAGCACCAGTCGCAATCAACACAAAGCTTGGTTGGACCCTCCAGGGGCCTGTCAAGAGTAAAAGGAAGCTACCAGAGCAAAACGTCTTCAAAACTTCCGTGTTTTCCCCAACAGACGACCTTTTCCAACATGTGGAGAGACTCTGGCAAGCAGATGTTCTTCCTTATATCAGTGAGAAGCATGTTACACGCTCAAAGCAGGATCAACAAGCTGTTCAGATACTGGAGGAGAAAACAATCCGAACGGACCAGTCCTTAAGGATGTAGGCATGGGTATCATCCACTAGGAGCCTGTCTGGTAGAGCAGAATGCACTACCTTCCCAACTTTTTTCGAAGCAATTATGGTTAAGTGCCTTGCTCAGGGGCACAAGTGTCATGACCGGGTATCGAACCCACACTCTGCTGCTGACTACACCAGAGCTTAGGTCCGGTGACCTAATGTAGACCGCTCGGCCATGACACGCCACTTTTAAAACACGACACGCCACTTTTAAAACATCATTCGAACCAGATGCTTTTCAACTTAGTCGATTGTTAGACAATGACATTGACTGCCTAAAGCAAAAGTGACATCCTGATGAGGTCATCACATTATTTTTTACTAATTTTTAAAAATTTTGACCTATTATTACATAACTCTTCAACAAAGTAAACCACCCACTGTTTCTTTAAGCTGAGGACTAAATTAAGTTCTTCTGAGATAATGTCGTCATACTGTGAATTATTATTTGTTAAGGTCTCCAAGTGCCGTTTCCCCTTTCAGTAGAGGACCAGCCTCCTTGTCACAGCCATACATTGCAACAATCAAAATAATCCAGATTGTATGTCCAGACCTGCCAACCAGCTGTACGCATTTTGCCTACCATGCACACATTTTCACATCTGAGTACGGTGGTACGAATTATATGCAGAAAGTACGCAAAAGACACAAAATCTGAATCGCGATGTTAAAAACTGCAGCACGAACGGACAATTTTGTTCTCAATTTCTTCAACTGTCATTCGTTCGACCCCAAGTGCAAAAACAACCGAACAAAGACACCCTGCATCTGAGTGATTATTATGCACTTCGATAAAAAAGAGGTTGTGCCTAGAACTAAATTTTTAATTCTTACTCCCGCTGGAAAACTAATAAACCAATGCGTAACAAAGGGGGTGGGAATGGCGCAATCCAGTTTCGGTCAATCTGGTACAGTACATTGTATAGCTGTATGCATGGACGTACGTGCTCACAACGCACGTGTTCGGCATCGCCGTTTGATTAATACTTGAGTGTACAAATACAACATGGACGCCGATCGAAGTGTCGGATTAATACATCGTTTCTGTTAGTTTTACTTTCATTAGGGGAAAATAATGGCCTGTGATCTTTTTATAAGAGAAACAAATGATGAATTGAAGTGGAACTGGAAAATTCTACGATAGGCTTTCGTTTGTCCGTTTACTGGGCAACCAAAGATGGAACCTTTCGCATTATAATTTGTTATTGTCAAGTTATTTGCATGCCGAGTAAGTTACTAATAGTTTAGGAACATTGTTCAACAGTGCTATTCATAAAAATTTAAATATGTTATTGGAATAGAAATCAGTCAAAATGGGCCCAAGTGCAAATTTTGGTAATTTTGTTAATAGATTTTTTATTAGATTTGTTATTTTATTATTTATTAATTTTTTTAAATAGATTTTTTTCCCCTTGAGTGGTATCAATGATCTAGGCAATTAGAACATACAGTGCCAACAGTCGAACTGGTTAGTTATTTTTGGGACTGACTGTTGTGCCAATAACAGTGTAGTAGTTGGTTATGCCGCCGTGCACGGGCTTCTGGTTTTAATGCCGCTGTGCTAGTGTGGTACTCAAAAACATGGTTGGCAGGTCCGTATGTCTGTTTATACTCAGACAAATAATAAAAGGGGGGAAAATACACCAACTGAATGACTTTTCCGCCACAGCTTGACACTGCATTTATTCAACGATGTAACACCACATTAAGAAATTGCAATTATAGAGAAAATTAGCCCTGGCAAGGAGCCGGATACCAAACACAGGGCAAACCGGCTAAACAGACAAACAAGACATTACGGTACACAACTCATTTACACATATAACATTAATTATGAACAACCATGCTCATAAAACCAAATTTAAGGACACCTCGTCCTACCACATAAAACACAATGGACACCTCGTCCATAACCATGTCTCACAACATATTATATTATATGGATATTGTATTAAATTAATCACTAATGTTGCAAAATATTCCTTTTGTTTGTGTTGCAGTAGGCTTACTATCTCCAAAGACATCTACCCGTCAAAAAGAAGATGTCCAAGAAAGGAGATGCACTCTCCAGTCAAAGGTTAGTTCCTCAATAATGAAAGAACAAATGTTAGCTTTTTGTTATTGAAATGTTGCATGCACTTTGCTAGATTGGTTTGATTCTGAGGACCCACTGATAAGCAAGTTCATACCACCACCAATCTTCAAGAGAACTGTCTCAGCCATTTGACGTACCTGTTGTCATAGGTGCCAACATAATAATAGTGTTGTGTTATGTTCTTATTCTTGGAATGAGTGCTAACTACAATTCCAAGAATAGTTTGAAGCGTTTAAATGGTTTAAAAGTGGAACACGTACATTGGAAGACTTTTGTCATGTCACATACCAGTTATTCTTTAACATTCCAACGTAATACAGTAGCGCAAAGTTGTAAGAACCGATAGGTGTGTCTATTGTCTACACCTAGTAGTATATAGTTGGGGAAATTCTGGAGTACGGTAGAGTACCAATTGACACGGTGGGGAGTAGACAACGCCCGATGTGGACGCCGGACCCATGAAGACTTCCAAGGTGTGGCCGGAGGCAAAGGCGACGGACCAGCAACGCGTGGACCGCTACTTTCCAGACTACCACCGTGTCAATTCAATAATCATCCGTACTACCTGAGCCAGTTTCTTTAATAGCCAAACCAGGGGGTTTGTCGCATGGTACTCTCGACCTCCTGTAAGTAAAATTGTCATTGTTTTTATACCCAAAACATTTCACTGTGCTTTTGGACAACTTTCCATTTTTGCTGTCAAACGAAAATGAAAATTCTCTTGATTAAAGCGAGTTTCTTTTGTGAATCTTTTTAACTCGCAGGGTTTATGGCATGAGGCACAGCCTAACAAGGAAACTGGCATTCACCACGCCCATCGTTGTTTTAAATTGTTTACCGTTGTATTAATTTAGTTATGAAATTATCCTCGCAAGTTATGTTGACTTTCTTGCTTTAAGTTGCTTTTAAGTTGGCCATCATTAATCATGCTTATTGCTGTTGTTATAACGCTGGCTTGATTGCTACTAAACTTCAATTATACTAATCATGCACATTCTGTTGCTTTGTAAATAATCTGCTTTGCAGTTCTTTGATTTCGCATTTATGATTAAACTTAATTTATTTATTCTTCATAAAACGTGGTTTCTGAGAATCATTTGATTGTTTATGTCTTTGTCTTGCGTTGCCCTGTGACTATGAACGTTCTTTTATAATTCACGATTCCATCTGTGACACCTGTCAATTCACTGTTTCTCATTTTGATTGTAACAATCAAAATAGTCCTGATATGCAAAAGTTCCTTTAATTGTTTTTGTTGTTGCTATTATCACCGTTGTTTTTTTTGTTTATTTTTTCAGTGAAAGTTTATACAAAATCCCCAGCAAAAGCAAAGTATATATTTTTTAATTATGTGTTATGTGTTTAATCACTCATGTTGCAAAGTGTACATTTTGTTTGTGTTGCAGGGGTGCTCAAAATGTCCAAAGAGATCTACCCGTCAACAAGTAAACGCCAAGAGCTGCACTCTCCAGTCAAAGGTGAACTTAAAATAATAAAAAACCTTTCAGCTTTTGGTTATTAAAATATTGTGTGCCACTTGGTAGATTAGTTTGATTCTGAGGACTCACTGCTAATACAGTTCATACCAACACCAATCTTCAAGAGAACTGTCTCAGCCACTTGACGTACCCGCCAAATCACTGTTGCTTACTTTGATTGTAACAATCAAAATAATCCTCAGTATGTGGACTGGTCTTCAGTTTCCCAAGAAGCCTAATATGCCTTAGGCCAAATGTCAATGTCACTATGACTAAAACAAAAGATACTCTACAAAAAATATCAACTCCAAATTTAGTGTGTGGAATTGTCTTCAGATTCCCTGCAAGCCTTTGTTTTTGGACTTCTAGGTAAAATGTTGAGGTCATTACAACTATAACTCATGAAGGACTTGGCATATTATCTCCAAACTTTGTGTTCGGATTGATCTTCGGGTCCCCCGAAAACAATTATTTTTCGTGTACATGGGACCGACAGCTTTACATTCCATCCAAAGAAAGAATTAATAATAGCTTGTCTCTCGGTCAAGGACACAAGTGTCAAGACCAGAACTCTGAACCCATACTCTGCTGATCAGAAACACCACAGCTTGAGTACGGTGCGCTGAATCGCTCAGTCATGACACATCGTGTTTTTTAAACTAATAGTTTTCAATTGTGGGATGGGAGTTTACAAAACTGCTGAGGTAATTTGTCTGAATCAACTTTTTTAACTATGGACAATGTTTTTAAAATAAATTGTTGCAAATTGTGCTTTATGTTTGTGTGCAGAAAGGCTTACCATCTTCAAAGTGATATAACCGTCAACAAGTTAAGATGTCCAAGATCGGCTTACATAATAAAGGAGCTGCTCTCTCCAGTAAAAGGTAAATTCCTTAAGAGTAAAATAATGGGTTTTTTATGCAATTTGTTCATAGCATTTTGAATTAAAATTGTCTGATCAGTATTCAAACAATCAACAGTTTGGGCCCCTAAAATTTGAATTGAAAAGCCAGGGTTGAAGTCCAACTGTGGTGTTTTTGGTAAATTAAATTGTTTCCAATATATTACAGCAAGTAGATATAGACTGTGAATCTCAACAATGGGTTGTTGTTAAATTCACAAACGACTGTTGGAATTGACAGCAATCTTCAGAACCCATGTTTAAAGTAGTTTTAAGCTAAACAAAACTTCCGATTCAGGTTACAAATTAGTTGATAATTTTTTAGGGATTTTACCTACACACCTCATTTAGGTTAATTTGTGTTCTAATTTGTACTTTCTCAACCATCTTTTTTAAAGGTAACACTTTAAAGTTAACATGTTATATTCAGTTATTTTCAGTTAAAAACTGAATATTATTTTTTTTGCATCTAGAAAGGCATGCTCCCATCAACAAAGCAAATGTTGTGAGGTCTCTTCGCACTGTGTATCTGCCAAACATCTTCTTGTAGCGCAAGGATGTTCATGGCTGAGAGAAAGGTATGTAAATCTTGGGTTTCTTGTTATCCTAAAGTGTAAAGTGGGCTATTTTTGCAGCACTTTGCATTTAATGTGTGTGATTTAACAGTAAGGAAATCAAAGAGTGTTGAGAGGTTTTAAGACAGTGGTTTAAACTCACTAAGGGCTATAGTTCTTGATAATTTTACCAAGACGAAGTTGAGGTAAAATTATCAAGAACCATGCCTCAGCATACGTGTAAACCACTTCTTTTTATAACCAATTCAACACATTGATTCCCATTTAAAAATCCCTTTAATTTAAAACATTCAAAACCCTGTAGAAGTTGAGAACAAAAGTGGCAGTTTAGCATAAGCTCAAACTCTGCGTTGAATTTCTATGCATGTGTTGAGCGATGAGCGAAGTAATGCAATTATTTCTCTTCCATAGATATTTTGTTTTTCTACTAATTTCCATTTTTTCCCTTTTAGAAAGTCTAGTTCTCCAATGAGATCTACCCATCCGAAATGTAGATGAGTGTTATCTGCAAATTGCGTATCATCAACTGAAAGTCTTCCCATACGTAGATGTAGCTGTTCAAGACTAAGGCATAGTATGTAAATTCTGGTGTAAGTTTTTGTAATCAAGTAATAAACCACTAGGTTTTTCTTATCGTCTTGTAGTGGGCTGTTTATGCAGCACTATACAAGTAACATTGTAAATAACTGCAAGCAAGTGCATATATGCGTATTTTGAAATGAGAAACTGGAGATCTTGGCAATTATGCTTTGACTAAAAAAGTTTGAGCATTTGGTGGTGCGTCGTTTCGAATTGTTTGGAATCGAATGGTGGTAAAATCACGGGAAATTCCAAACTTAATTGCGAAAAGGGACCTGGACACATGCACGTGGCATGTGGGGTCCTACTCCTGGCCAGGGTAACAGTTGGTGGTTGATCTTAAAGATGCATCAGCTCCTCAGCGGCGAGGATGCTCTGGCGTTTTCACAAATGGTCGGCCAACAGGAGTAGTCCCTAGTCTACGCCGTGGGGCTAGGGCCCGCGTTAGTAGGAGTTAGAGGGCGTGCCCCGCATACGGGGGCGAGGACCGGGCGCTCTGAAAGGAGTATGAAGGCCTTGACTGACATCGGAAAGCGTGTTGGGGCTGGTATCCTGGGACCTGCACGTGGTGGCCCTGCTTTAAACTAAGCTTACCAGGATGATATTGGCAAAAATCAGAAGCAAATTAATTAATGTTTGCTTATACATTACACTTTAACTTTCATGAATTTTATTTACAATGTAATAATATACAGGCATGCTACTTTTCATGTCATCAGCTGATTTCCGCATATTTGGTTTTTCAGGTGTACTGCCATTGAAAATTAAAAACTTAGCACAAAGTATAATGCTGTGCCTGGTACTCAACTCTTTTTGGGCAAGATTTGGTTGAATGCATGCCTGAGTATACAAGAATTAAAAATTGTTCATTTATAATAATACAGGCATGCAACTGGTTTCAGTCAAAATTTCTCATAGTTGATTCCTAACTGTACTATACCGCTTGAAATTTTAAACAGCAAAGACATACTCTGCCTGGCATTTTCTCTTTCAAAACTAAAAAAGAAAAGAAAATTGCTGTTGCATGCAAAGTTATTAAATTATTTATTGACAATATACAGGCAGGCAACACATTTCAGGTTATCAACTTATTTCCTAATTTGTTCGTTTCACATCCATATTGAAAATTGAAAAACACAGTGCAAAGTCTTGCTGTGATGCAATTTACTCTTTTATTGACAATCTGCAATCTGCTAGCTGTTGCATGCCTGAATATCTAGCATTGTGTATATTTATTTTTAAGGTTATGCAAATATTCATTCGAGAAATGCACGTGGCAGTGACACTTCTCTGTAGTGCTTGTTATTGTTTTCTGAAAAAGCAACTGTATTTTGCAAAATAATACAACTATTTCAATAGTCAAAAGCAAAGAAAAAATCTAAGGTTCACCTTTTTGGCTTTATTCTCTTGAATCAAAAATAGAAAGAAAAATGCAATTGAAAGAATTCACATGTCAAATTTAGTGAGCTTTAAAAACACAATAAATGCATTATTATACAAAGCACTAGGATCATGTTTCTGTGTCATGGATATGAATGAGAATTAGCATAGTTTTGATTTGCGCAATACATTTATATGGAGTCTGTGTTGCATATCTTGGAGTAAACTCTTTTATTTGAGACTTAAAATCTGTGGTAAAATGTTATTCCTTTATTGAATTCAATGCCATTTTGTAAAAGATGATATTTTCTAAGTAAACTCCAATGCAATAAGGTACAACACAAATGTTTGACAATTTTGAGAATATGCTTACTAACTTAAAGTTTTGAATTCAGGCATAACATTAGTACATGTATTTTTGGTAAAACTACAGCCATGAACACTCCAATTGCTGTTCCAAATCTTTAAATCAAAATAAGATGCTTCACCCTTTCACATATTCCTCCATCTTTTCTCCTCCTCCACTCTTAACACTGAATCAATACCCATCACAATCTTGCTCCCCTCCCGTCCTTCCCAAATTACCACTCCCCTCATTGCGTTTATTTACCACTTTCATCCTTGTGTTTACTAAACAACTACCTTCCTTGTGTTTATTTACCACTATTCCCTCCTTGCATTTGTTTACCACTCCCCTCATTGTGTTTATTTACCACTTCCCTCCTTGCACTTATTGACCACTTCCCTCATTGCACCTTTTGATCACTTCCATCCTTGCGCTTATTTACCACTTCCCTCCTTGCATTTTTACCACTTCCCTCCTTGCATTTTTACCACTTCCATCCTTGCGCTTGTTTATCATATCCCTCCTTGCATTTGTTTACAACCTCCCACCTTGCTGTTATTTATCACTTCCATCCTTGCTTTTTTTACTTCTCTCCTTAAAGTCGTTTATCACTACCATTCTTGCATTTATATATCACTGCCCTTCTTGCATTTGTTTACCTTTTCCATTCTTGCGTTTGTTTATCACTTTTCTCCTTACATTTGTTTACCACTTACCACATTGCGTTTGTTTACCTTCTCCCTCCTTGCGTTTGTTTACCTTCTCCCTCCTTGCGTTTGTTTACCTTCTCCCTCCTTGCGTTTGTTTACCTTCTCCCTCCTTGCGTTTGTTTACCACTTCTATTCTTGCTATTTTTTACCACTTCCATCCTTGCATTTTTTTACCACTTCCATCCTTGCGTTTATTTTCCTTCCATCCTTGTGTTTGATTAACACTTCCCTCCTTGCATTTGTTTACACTTACCCCTTGCTTATATTTATCACTTACATCGCATTTATTTACTACTTTCCTCCTTGCACTTGTTTATCCCTTCCATCCTTGCGTTTGTTTACCTTCTCCATCCTCACTTTTGTTAAACTTTTGTTAAACTTGTATCTAAACAATTAGAAGTTTGAGTTTAAAAAAAAATTATTTTAATGTTAATCATGTATCTTAAACCACTAGAAGTTTGTGTTAAAACTGATTATTTGAATTTTAAACTTGTATTTAAACAGTTAGAAGTTTGCATCAAATAAAATGTTTGTTAATGTAAACAGCTAACTGTTAAGATACAAGTTTAACGTTCAAATTAACTTGTTCTCTATGTAGTAATAAAGTACATATTGTTCTGTTGTTTGCTTAATAAGAGTCAAAGAAATAAAGAAATAGAAATAATGAATCAGTGGTAAAGAAATGTCATTCTTTGAGTCAAACTGTATAAAACGTAAAAGTCGATTGCTCATTTGGTTTAGTCGATTGCTCATTTGGTTTAATGGGTTGCTCATTTGGTCTAATGGGTTGCTCATTTGGTTTAATGGGTTGCTAATGGGTTGCTCATTTGGTTTAATGGGTTGCTCATTTGGTTTAATGGGTTGCTAATGGGTTGCTCATTTGGTTTAATGGGTTGCTAATGGGTTGCTCATTTGGTTTAATGTGTTGCTAATGGGTTGCTCATTTGGTTTAATGGGTTGCTCATTTGGTTTAATGGGTTGCTAATGGGTTGCTCATTTGGTTTAATGGGTTGCTAATGGGTTGCTAATGGGTTGCTCATTTGGTTTAATGGGTTGCTAATGGGTTGCTCATTTGGTTTAATGGGTTGCTAATGGGTTGCTCATTTGGTTTAATGGGTTGCTAATGGGTTGCTCATTTGGTTTAATGGGTTGCTAATGGGTTGCTCATTTGGTTTAATCGATTGCTCATTTGGTTTAGTCCAAAGTGCTTTTTCTTTTGACCTTTGACCCCTAAAAACGTTTATCTTACGTTTTACACAGTTTGCATAGAGGGTTATCTTCTACTAAATTCTGACTCAAAGAATGACATTTCTTTACCACTGGTTCTTTATTTCTTTGACTCTTATTAAGCAAACATAACAGAACAATATGTACTTTATTACTACATAGAGAACAAGTTAATTTGAACGTTAAACTTGTATCTTAACAGTTAGCTGTTTACATTAACAAACATTTTATTTGATGCAAACTTCTAACTGTTTAAATACAAGTTTAAAATTCAAATAATCAGTTTTAACACAAACTTCTAGCAGTTTAAGATACAAGATTAACATTAAAATAAGTTTAATTTTAACATAAAAATTAACTTAAATTGTTTCACTGTTTAAAAAACGTTGAATCACAAGGAGGGAAGTGGAAAATAAACACAAGGATAATAACATAATAATAACTAGTTCTTTAATATACAGCGCATTTCACAATAACGTCTCAATGCGCTTTACATTAGTGCCCTGGTCATTGGGCCAATAACATTCCTTTAATCTTTCTCAGCTCCCTGGGGAGTATACAACCCTGGGCTATGCCTTAGTCATGAACAGCTACATCTACGTATGGGAAGACATTCAGCTGATGATACGCAATTTGCAGATAACACTCAACTAGACTTTCTAAAAGAGAAAATATGGAAATTGGAGGAAAAACAAAATATCTATGGAAGAGAAATAATTGTATTACTTCTTACCTTAGACATGAGGCCTAATTGCCAATTGGCTTGCATTATGATCAATATTTTCAAATGAGCAACATTCGTTTTTTAAACATCTTTTGTGGTGTCTGATTCAAAAATACCTGGACAGTTTATTCATCCTGATTGGGTGAGAGGAGACCATGTGAAAATGTTTAAATGTGCGATATGAACACAGGTAGGAATGATTAAACATGACCTGACTGAATTAAGCCAAGGGCACACTCAGATGATATGTCACATATTTGGCTTATGCCGGTTGGAAATCATTTGCGCACAACAAGGTACTCATCGCTCAACACATGCATAGAAATTCAACGCAGAGTTTGAGCTTATGCTAAACTGCCACTTTTGTTCTCGAAGGGATTTTTAAATGGGAATTGGTTATAAAAAGAAGTGGTTTAGACGTATGCTGAGGCATGGTTCTTGATCATTTTACCTCAACTTCGTCTTGGTAAAATTATCAAGAACTATAGCCCTTAGCGAGTTTAAACCACTGTCTTAAAACCTCTCAACACTCTTTGATTTCCTTACTGTTAAATCACACACATTAAATGCAAAGTGCTGCAAAAATAGCCCACTTTACACTTTAGGATAAAAAGAAACCCAAGATTTACATACCTTTGTCTCAGCCATGAACATCCATGCGCTACAAGAAGATGTTTGGCAGATACACAGTGCGAAGAGACCTCACAACATTTGCTTTGTTGATGGGAGGTGCCCATCAGGAGCATGGCATGCCTTTCTAGATGCAAACAATTAAAAAAAAAATATTTAAGACTAGATATAAAACCAGTTTTTAACTGAAAATAACTGAATATAACACGTTAACTTTAAAGTGTTACCTTTAAAAGATGGTTGAATGTACAATTTAGAACACAAATTAACCTAAATGAGGTGTGCATGTTAGGTAAAATCCCTAAAAAATTATCAACTAATTTGTAACCTGAATCGGAAGTTTTGTTTAGCTTGAAACTACTTTAAACATGGGTTCTGAAGATTGCTGTCAATTCCAACAGTCGTTTGTGAATTTAACAACAACTCATTGTTGATATTCACAGTCTTTATCTACTTGCTGTAATATATTGGAAACAATTTTATTTACCAAAAACACCACAGTTGGACTTCAACCCTGGCTTTTCAATTCAAATTTTAGGGGCCCAAACTGTTGATTGTTTGAATACTGATTAGACAATTTTAATTCAAAATGCTATGAACGAATTGCATAAAAAAAACATTGTTTTACTCTTAAGGAATTTACCTTTTACTGGAGAGAGCAGCTCCTTTATTATGTAAGCCGATCTTGGACATCTTAACTTGTTGACGGTTATATTACTTTGAAGATGGTAAGCCTTTCTGCACACAAACATAAAGCACAATTTGCAACAATTTATTTTAAAAACATTGTCCATAGTTAAAAAAGTTGATTCAGACAAATTACCTCAGCAGTTTTGTATACTCCCATCCCACAATTGAAAAATATTAGTTTCAAAAACACGATGTATCATGACTGAGCGATTAAGCGCATACCTTACTCAAGCTGTGGTGTTTCTGATCAGCAGAGTATGGGTTCAGAGTTCTGGTCTTGACACTTGTGTCCTTGACCGAGAGACAAGCTATTATTAATTCTTTCTTTGGATGGAATGTAAAGCTGTAGGTCCCCTGTACACGAAAAATGATTGTTTTCGGGGGACCCGAAGATCAATCCGAACACAAAGTTTGGAGATAATATGCCAAGTCCTTCATGAGTTATAGTTGTAATGAACTTAACATTTTACCTAGAAGTCCAAAAACAAAGGCTTGCAGGGAATCTGAAGACCATTCCACACACTAAATTTGGAGTTGATATTTTTTGTAGAGTCTCTTTTGTTTTAGTCATAGTGACATTGACATTTGGCCTATGGTCCAAAGGCATATTAGGCTTCTTGGGGGAACTGAAGACCAGTCCACATACTGAGGATTATTTTGATTGTTACAATCAAAGTAAGCGACAGTGATTTGATGGGTACGTCAAGTGGCTGAGACAGTTCTCTTGAAGATTGGTGTTGGTATGAACTGTATTAGCAGTGAGTCCTCAAAAACAAACTAATCTACCAAGTGGCACACAATATTTTAATAACCAAAAGCTGAAAGTTTTTTTATATTTTTAAGTTCACCTTTCACTGGAGAGTGCAGCTCTTGGCGTTTACTTGTTGACGGGTACATGTAGATCTCTTTGGAAATTTTGAGCACTCCCCTGCAACACAAACAAAATGTACACTTTGCAACATGAGTGATTAAACACATAACACATAATTAAAATATATATACTTTGCTTTTGCTGGGGATTTTGTATAAACTTTCACTGAAAAAATAAATACAAAAACCAACATTGATAATAGCAAAAACAACACAAAACAATTAAAGGAACTTTTGCATATCAGGATTATTTTGATTGTTACAATCAATTGTTAACAGGTAGGCCTACGTCAAATGGCTGAGACAGTTCTCTTGAAGATTGGTGGTGGTATGAACTTGCTTATCAGTTGGTCCTCAGAATCAAACTAGTCTAGCAAAGTGCATGCAACATTTAAATAATAAAAAGCTAACATTTGTTCTTTCATTATTGGGGAACTTACCTTTTTACTGGAGAGTGCATCTCCTCTCTTGGACATCTACTTGTTGACAGGTAGATGTCTTTGGAGATAGTAAGTCTACTGCAACACAAACAAAAGGAATATTTTGCAACATTAGTGATTAATTAAATACATTATCCATGATAACCAGACATAGAATCAGGATAAATACACGGCTTCAAAAAGTGCACCTTTAAGGCAATTGGGCAATACCACGTGACAATCTACGACTCTACATATATTTTGTCTGCATGAATGTATTCCAATTTTCAAAGGAATATCATAAACTTTGGCACAGACATCTAGTAAAAGTGTATTTTGAACTGTTTTTAACTTTAACATCTCAAACATATCAAATAATAATCATTAATTTTCCCCCAACTTTGTCAAAAAGATAGTGTTTCAAGTTCATGAAGGTAGGCAAACAATCATACACTGAAAGCTAAGGTTAAAACCTGATTCAACTTCCAGCTTTAAGTCAACTCAAGTTCTTCAGACACTTTTAATTTCAAAAGCATTCATTAAAAATGTTAAGGTTTTTGGATTTTGTTTCCCAAGAATGAATCACCCATTACAATTTTGTTTGTTTAATCATTTAAAATAGTGAAGTATTTACATGTAAAGTAAAGTCTGTCCTGAGTCAATATGGTTCATGAGGCCGGTGTCTATATACCCAGTTTCATTGGCATTAAATGACTGAGAATACTTCTATTCACCTGGCCGGCATGCCACTCCATCGAAGGTACCCAAATGTACCCCTGAGTGGTGAGATCAGTTATGGACACAAGTGTTGTGAATGACAGGACCAGGATTCGAACCCACATTCTGTAAATTACAAAACTTGAGTCCACCGCCCTAGACCCCTTTGCCAAGACAACCCACATTTATATGTACCGTAATTTCCTGCGGATAAAAACATGTCTTATCTGACTTTCAATGGTAACAAAAGTCACTGCGTCTTATTTTCCGATGCGCCTTATCTGATTTCGATTGAGTTCATTGTGAAATCTTAGATTTATACAGCAAAATAGTTCCAGGGTAATTCTACATGTCACATTTTTCTTAAAATTTACCTACACCCGTTAACATTTTTGACGAAACTTACCAAAGAACGAAGTCACTGGTTATGCTGCTGCCCACAATATGTAACAATATCGTCGCGAATGAGCGACGATCAATGCTGCAAACACAGAACACTGCTATATCACATGACAGGTATAGTCTTTATTAAACAAGTCGTTTTGTATGTTATCGTGAATTTCGCCAACAGAGGGTGTATGCATGTTTCTAATGTGAAAGCATTAAGAAAGCGCCCTCTAGCGTTTGTTGGTTCTTGCATGTATTGTAGTATTTAAAAAAAGCGAGATAGCAAAGACTCGCATCCAAATTCATTGGGAAACGTTGGGAAAACGTGTATCTGCGCGCGCTCGTTGTGTAAAACGAAAATCTGTAAAGCTAGGGTTTTAGAAAAAATCTTTAAAACGAACATGGAAAAAATAGTAATGAACCACAATGACCCCTGTATGTGTTGATGTACAAGCAGTATTGGACCCAGCGAGCGTGTATAATGTGAAAGATATGTTGCGCCTGTTAACCCTTGAATCTTATTTGGTAATTTGAGGCACTGCGCCTTATGCGCCGAGCAACTTATCCGCAGGAAATTACCTTTGAATCCATTCTTCTTAACTTGCCTTGCAAGGCACAAGAATCAAAGAATCTGTATGCATCGAACCCAACTCCAACCCCAACAATGTGAGTAATAAGCTGTTGTCTCTTAAATATGTATGAGCACAAATTTCTTTCAATTTCACTTTATACAACATTGACAAAATAGAAATGATAGAAGTGTGAATAGTTTTGGCTTTATCATGTGCATATAATGAAACTAATCATTCATTCATTTGTTCATTCACTACTGTGATGACTTGATGAGTTGTGCCTGTCTGACTCTATCAGGCAAAGTGTTAAAGAGAGATGGACTGCATAACAGTGTCCAGCCTCAATGGGTGATTTCAATGTCATGTTGGGGCAACCTTATGAAACCAAACAGATGTAAATTGCAGTGTTTCTTAACATCTAAATAATTTGAATGAAATGATATCAAATTGTACTGCTGTTTTTTACAACTACATCATTTGAATAAATATAGGCCTTATTAGTACACTTATTAGTAGCATTATCTACCAGATTCTATCAGATATTAAAGGATGTAGGGATGAGCCCAATTAGCCTGATAGCAGTTGACCACTTAATGGAAAGACCTGGGTCCAATTTCATGGCTCTGCTTGCAGTGAAATTCTGCACTTGCAGTGCCCTGTAAAGCATACAATTTTATGGGCCATAAGCGCAGAATTCTTGGACATCCAAATTACAGGCTTAAAGATATAGCATCACAAACTACGGAAGAGCCACACAAACAAAGCAGTATTTGCACTTTCAAACCCACCACCCTCTATTTCATTTATTAAGTCTGGTTGTGAAGCCAAGGACTTTCAAAAAAGCAAACTTAATTACTATACTAAACTTAATTACTATAGCCAAGAACCCCGTGGAGAGAAGACAATGAAGGAAGTTTGCGTTTTAATTGTGGGAGGAAACCCCAGAGAATTATTCCAGGGAAAAACCCACGCAATCAGGCAGGAACTGAAAACCCAATCCACATGGTGGGATTGGAACCTGAGTCCCAGAGTTGGAAGGCGAGGCAACATACCACAACACCAACCTGACTGCCTACACAAAAACTTGGGTAGTTCTGACTCTCCTTGGTTTATTTAGCCATTGAAACAGAAGAAAAGGTCAGAGTTGGAAGAAAACACCATCCGTGAAGCTCTTCTCTCTCCCCCTCTCTCGCTCAATGTGGATGGACCATGGATAAGTCAAGGACAAGATATGCAACAGAGGCGAGGACTGCTGAGGTTAATAAAAGCAAGGGCAAGGGTCTAGCTGCCATGCCATATGTTGAAAATTTATCTGAGAGGATGTCCAGGCACGGCTTTTTAACTGCCATGAGACCACACATCTACACTTCACAAAATGCTAGATCACCCTAAAGACAATTGTAAGACACCCTAAAGACAATTGTAAGACACCCTCCAAACAGTTGAATCATGTAAAAGCTGCCTTAAGACCTATACAGGAGAAATATAGGCCTTGTTCAAAAGTAGACTTTCAGAAAACATTACACTGACAGAAAAACAAGTGGCAGAACTTTCACCAGATGACAGAGAAAAACATCAGTATCACATCATCAATTGCGACAAAGCCAAAATTATAGACCAGGAGTCGATTTCACAAAACTCTTCCTAACTTAGGACTAGTCCTAGGCAATGCTAAGAGACAGGACTATAGTATTAAGTTAAGACCAGTTACTGGTCCTAACTTCAGATAAGACTAGTCTTATCTCTTTGTGAAATCGGCCCCAGGATGCAGACAAAACCACTCATTGACTCAAAGAAGTGATATGGAATAGAAGCAGGGGAAAGTACACACGAAGCAGCAGGGAAATTAGGGGAGTGGCATATCCCAATAGGCCTGACCAGCTGAAGCTCAGGGAGTCTGTTGCCCAAGTTAAATGATGAGCATGCCGGGTGCAAAAAAGTTGGAAGTTGGAGGTTGAGACAGGACGCAAAGAGGTCTATGTGAGGTGTGTCCAGAATATTGAAAACTTGTTGGACGATGGGGCCTCGAAGGGACCACTCTGTGGGAACTGCCAAACCCCGCCAAAATCCTGTTTTTCCCAGACAGGTGGAGTGCTTGTAGTGCGATCTAACGTTAAAAATGTACATAAAAATGTGAATCTGTTGTCAAAGTAGAGCTGCAGCTACCACTTTGGTAATTCTGGTGAAGAACCTTGGGGCAGTAGAGAGACCAAACAGGAGGCATCGAAACTGATTATGTCATGTGTTGGTAAGTGAACTAGAGGTTTGCATGAATGGGTACATGGAGGTAAGCATCTCATAAGTCAAGGGAGGTGGCCCACTAGCCCCGTAGTAGAGATTGTAAGACGGTTTTTAGTGTTTCCATCTGGAAATGCTTGGGTGGAATGAAGGTGTTGAGGGGCCGAAGGTTGATGATAGGTCGCCACTGGTTGCATTTCTTGGGAACTAGAACTTGTTTTGTGAGGAAGAAAGACTATAGCCTTCTTTTCCAGCAGGGAAGTGATCTCTTTCTCCAAAGCACTTCGACGAGCGGGGTCTTGTAGGACCGGAGTAGGTCGGTTGGGAAAACTGAGAGGTTGAGGAGGACTTGTAAACACTATTTGATAACCTATAGAAAGGGTTCGAAGGACACACAAATCTGTTGTGATTGAAGTCAATCTTTGATAGAAGCCTAGCAACAGACCCCTACCAGTCCTGGAGCAGGTAGAACATGAAGTATATGGCATGTGGAGTCATTGTCTCTTGGGTCCTCTAGGCCACTGTGTGTTGAAGGAGTGGGTTGAACTAGAGGGCGTTCTGTTCGCTGCAGAGGGTTGAGAACGGTTACAGGGTTTGGCAGTTGGGCAAACGAAGGCTGCCTTTGGACGTTGAAAAATGGAAAGGTAAAAGCAACGAAAAGACCATTGGTTGCTTTTCCTGCCTTTGTGGGTAGTGCGAGAGGAGTGGAGAAGATTTGCTTGAGGGTCGACAAAGATCAATCTTTTTATCAGTCTTCAGACACTTCGCTGCTTGGAGCATGACTTCGTCAATTTTATTGGCGAAAAGGTCATGCCCGAGGAGGGGTAGATCTTCCATGCGTTCTCTTCAGCCCTGAGAGGGCCAGAAGAGATGGTCGAGAATAAGGATGTTGTTATAGCAGAACTAGCGATTGTCCGTAGGCATGAGCCTAGGCAGTCAGCAAGAAATTTGAACATGGGTGGTAGGAGTTCTGGGTCTACTGTCAAGGGATCTTCTTCATCCCGAGCGAATTGACAGGTTGGAAACTTGGGCCCCATAGCGTAAATGGCGGTCTAGCTTCTCAAGAGATCTGTTGAGAACTTTCATGTGAAAGATGTTTTTCCAAGTTGGTTTATCAGATCAAAGCTTATCTTTAACCGTTGATGAGATTGTTCAGACCGTGACAACTAAATCTGTGAAATGTCTGCTGGGAGGCAAAAAGGTGATGTAAGGACCCATGGAAGGGCGAGCTGACTCATATTGGCAAGGATTGTCAGGGAAAAATTACCATGGAGAGGCTTTGACGCCGGCGGGACGTTGGGGTTAAGCCCGGAACTCTTCCAGATACTGGTGAAGGCTTGGTTGTTCCGACGAGGCAGGAATCGGACGATCATATTGGTGGCTAGAAGTAAGCACATTTTTTGAAGCACCGTCAGCAAATAATTACCATGGAGAGGCCTAGAAGCCTGCGGAACAGTGAGGGTAAGCCCAGAACCCTTCCAGACACCGTTGAAGGCTTTGTTGTTTTGACGAGGCGGGAATCGGACGATCATATTCGTGGCTAGGGGTTAGCACATTTTTCAAAGCACCGTCAGGGAAAAATGACCAGGAGAGGCCTGGAAGCCGGCGGAACATTGGGGGTAAGCCCGAAACTCTTCTGGATACCGATGAAGGCTTGGTTGTTCCGACGAGGCGGGAATCGACGATCATATTCGTGGCTATAGGGGAAGCACATTTTTTGAAACACCACTGTAAACCATTGTCACGTTGACTTCGGGTGGGGGGCCCGATGAAAACATCGGTTGGTTTAAAGTAGAGGTTGTATCTTAAATATTCTTGGATGAATCCTGGAGATTTTCACTTCGAGTAGGTGTCTTGCGTGCCAGGCCATCCTGCCATGGCGAAAAAACTTTCCACTCCTTGATAGACCATGCAGGATCTACATTTCACTTTCCTGTAAGATTTTTTCGATGCTTTGGATGATTCTCATATCGTTGCAGAGGTGTTCGGAATCTGGACCGAACTGCTTGCACTAGAGAGTGTATTAATGCTACGTTGTTCTGAGAGTTGATAGAAAGACGATTTGATACTATGGTGCACTGTAAAAAGAAGGTCGTACTCCATTATAATACACTTGGGGTGTGCAGTGCGAGGGGAGGTGCTTTGTTTTTGTTCAGCAGAGTTTCTTGCGCATGCGCAGTGTAAATGCATTTGTAGGTATTGGAAGTGACGTATTTTCTGTAATAGACTTAAATATCATTTCTGTTAAAACATTTGTTTTTCTCTCAAATAGCTGTTTAAAGACTGAATATTGAAATTTTTCTTGGACCTGTGAGTACAAACAACTTTTAAAGGAGTTACTCGATTAAAAAAGAGTATTTATATAAATTAGTTTACTTTAGATAAATAAATGTAAAACCCTTAATTGAAACATGAATAATTTTCCCATTTCTTGGCTTAACTTAAATAAAAAACAGGCAGATTTTTAAAAGGCATTTGTTTGTCTGTAATCATACCTTGTTTGCACTATAGGTTCTTTTTGTTCCTGGTGTTTTGCTCTTAGGTCTGTAGTGACATCAATGGTTCTCAACCAACGAAAGAGATGGTTCTATGGGTCTGCTTGGATGTCATCAAGGTGTTTCTGATTGAAAGTATACACAATGGTCATGTGGTGGAAGCTGTAGCAAGGCTGACATCGACTACATGGAGGTGTCTCAAGCTGAGAAGCTACACATGAAGGGTAAACATCTTGAAGTCTTTTGCTGTCATCACTGATAGTTTCATCTGTTAGAAAGGAAAGGCACGACCAGAGTTATTAATGTTATGCTTACAGGAGGTGTCTTTGTTGCAATAATGTTGTGACTGTTAGACCACAAAATTATCACCCACTTTGCAAACAGACTTTAAGAAGGTTTTAAACTAGTGATGCAACAAACACTGGTTATTTGTTTATTTCAAGTTTGTTCTATGTTCATACTGAAGATTCCTTTCAATTTTTTGATTGATATTTACGAAAAATTCAAGAGTTTGCAAACATCAACATTCCATTTAAATGATAAACAAAAACATTACAAACAAATTTAAATATCATTCCTGTGAAAACATTGTTTTGCTCTACTAGCTATTCAAAGACTGGTTATTGACAATTTTAAAGGCATTGCCGGGGGGAAAAAAAGTTGTTATGTAAGTTAGTTTACTTTTGAAGAATAAAAACAAACCCATAATTGAAACATGAATGATTTTTCTATTTCTTGGCTTAACTTTTTTTTTTACTGCAGATTTTAAAAAGACATTTTGTAAGCATACCTTAATTGTTTGCACCATAGAATCTTGTTGATCCTGGTGTTCTCTATTCATCAGGTCTGAAGTGACATCAATGGTTCTCTACCACAGACTCAGACTGAGATGATTCTTTGAGCTTGCCTGGATGTCATGAAGGCGTTTTTGTTTCAGAGTAAACACAGTGGTCATGTGTAGGGAAAAGCTGCAGTATGGTTGACATCAACTATGGAGGTGTCTCAAACAGAGGGTGTCTCAAACAGAGGGTGACCAAGTTTTGTGAATTGAAAGTTACACATGAAAGGTGAAAATCTTGAGATCTTGTGCTGTCATCACTGATAGTTTCATCTGTCGGAAAGGAAAGGCAGGACCAGAGTAAATAATGTTATGCTTACAGGAGGTGTCTTTCGTGCAATAACCTGGTGTCTGTAGGCCACAAAATTATCACCCACTTTGCAAATAGACTTGATAAAGGTTTTAAACTAAAGTGACAGAACAAACACTGGTTTTTGCTCATAAAAACTGTTATGCATTACAACTTTCTTGTCTAGCTCCATATTTAGTTAATGTACAGTTTTCAAATGGAAGTACCTTTCACAGATGAAACTTCAGGCCACTTTATGCATTCATTCTTTAAGAAATACAGTAACCTTTTTCTACCTTGAATGCTTTATAGCCTTCATCTAATAATTAGTGTTAGGGTTTGATGTCGTCATATGAGAAAATTGAGCAGGCACTCTTTGAGATTTGCAGAATCTCTGCCGTGAGCCACCAACGAAAATCTACAAAGGTTTGCAGGAATCTCAGAGCGCTCAGACTTTTAAAAAAACTCCAACTGAGCAGATTATAATGATGGCGACCTATCCATTATTGTATGCCACGTTTGTATAAAAGTGGGACAAAAGTCTGGAAAGGGGGAGGGGGGGGGGTTACACAATAACCCTGAAAAAGAAATTTACAAGGCAAGTTTTCCACATCTAGTTGTCGCACTTTGTAAAGGCAAAGCATAGTATATCAAGGCATAGGTGCCTGCCTAGCATGCTACACAATATGGAAAGTCAACATGTCAACAAAGAATGGAGTTGTTCAGAGCGTTAAAAAAGATCCAGCATAAGTTTGTCCAATAAAAATTCATGTACAGACATCATCTGACATAAAGTGGTTAATGTTATCTCATGTGAGGAAGATATTTCCAGGCAGGGAAAATACCCAATGCTTAACTTTTAAAGTACATGTAGTTGCTGGTTGAACAAGGAACATACATCCTCATAGTTTATTTTATCTTACTATCTTACCCTGCTTGCACTTCTATGAGTTTGCTTGAATGTTATGAAGGCGTTTCTGTCTGAGAGTAAACACAGTGGTCATGTGTAGCGGAAAGCTGCAGCACGGTTGACATCAACTACTGAGGTGTCTCAAGCAGATGGTGACCAAGTTTCATGAGTTAAAGGTACACATGAAGGGTGACATCAATGGCTCTCTACCACAGACTGATATGATTCCAAAAGTTTGCTTGGATGTCATCAAGGTGTTTCCGTTTAAAAGTAAACACAGTGGAACTGCAATAAGGTTGACATTGACTACATGGGTGTCTCAAGCAGAGGGGGACCAAGTTTCATTGGTTCAAGTTACACATGAAGTGTGAACACCTTGGAATCTTGTGTTGTCATCACTGATAGTTCCATCTGATGGAAAGCGAAAAGCAGTACAAGTTTAGAGCCTGCAAGAACACAAGCTTTTCGTGCAATAACTCGGTGTCTGATATACCAGAATCAAATCAACACACTCTTTTTGGAGAATTGAAGAAAGTGTGAACTACATGCCACAAGGACAGTGGTTTTTTGATTAAATGCTTGTTGAAACCACTTTTTAAAACACAGTGTGCATTTTATGAGCTCCAGATAAAGTAAACAGACTGTTTGCAGTTATTACCTTCAACATGGAGCTAAGCTCAAGTAGTTATTCATCAAAGCTCTAGTGTGTACAAGTACAATATTGAAGCTGTTGGCAAAATTATACTGATCATCTGAGAATTGTTTTTTCTTGTGACAACAAAAAGTCAAATAAATCTTCGCTCAACATAAAACATTTTAAGAACCAAAATAGACCGAAAATACAAATGTAAACTGCACATGCCAAATTGCGGATTATCTAGGTACATGGCTGCAGAATTATAATTTCTTGGTTTCTGCAAAGTGTATACAATCAGGGAGATATGTAGAATTACAATCAACATATTGGGGAAAAAGATTTCAAAATTTGTTCATCAGAACCTGGAAATGTGTTTATTTTCAGGGAACTTTCTGCAGAACCTGTAACCATACCATCAAAGCACCAGATCCCCATAGGCTTACAACAGCTGTCATTGACCGTACACGTTTATTGCTGAAGCTAGTGCACTTATTAACTACTGATTATGCTGATAATGGGGGGGGGGGGGGTATGTGAAAAAAAATATATAATAAAAGACTGCTCAACCTTAGTATTTTTTTCTCAAACTCCACCTTAGAGTTATTGTCTTCACATGTAACATTTTAAGGCTTTACTGTTTTCTGTTAAGCCTTTACTTAAAATTCCTTTAATCATGAACATCTCGGGGAGGGGAGACACATGATAACAGCAAACTTAAATAAAGCCAAACGAGATTAAGGAAAACAATTTTTTTGATTTAAAGATTATTTTTCAAACCTTCATTGTATTGCAGAGAGTTTGAGCAGAGGTTGATGAGTGGATCCAGTGGGTTTGCCTTTCTCTGTTGGAAGTGTGAATCAACAGGATTACTCAGATGCTGAGGCCAGGGTGATATCAACTATACCAGGGGAGGATGACCAAGCTCCTTGAGGAACATCTCATGGTTTTGTGTTGTCACAAATGGATTTACATGCAATGAAAATGCATTGAGAATGTTTATTTGGGGGGGTTTCAGCCAGCGCCGAAACCACCCTCATCCAGATTATACCCCAAAAAATCAAATTATTATTTTTATAGGCCCTACTTCCATCTGAAAAATTCTTGTTACATTTACACATGAAATTTGTTATCATTCTATCTCAGGAGGAACTACAGTCTTAAAAGACAAAACAAAACATCAAATGAAATTCTGTGCAGTATAAACTAGATTCAGCAGCAGTTAAATTTAGTTTTTTTTTATTTGTTTGTTGATGATTTTAACAATTTACACCATTTTCAGAGATGAAATTCCTTGCCTGATGTTTATTACATTTCAATTGTCTTGAATTTATCGGTTTAGTGATTTTATTTTAACTGTGTCCTTCATAACTTGTGTGCTCATGTCTTATGAAAGCAAGTGTGGGACAAACAAACAAAACAAAAAAACAAGTCTCTTTATAATTTAGTGCATACACATAGGTCAACTTTTAAAGGAATTGCTGTGTAAAAAAGAAACAACCCTTGTATAATTTTGTAGAAAATTTTGATAAAAAAAAACCAACCCAAAACAATGATGGAAATATGATAGGTTTTCCCCTTTCTTGGCTAAATTAAGTAGGCAATGTACATAGTGAAAAGTTGTCACAATGCCTGTAACCATACCTTGCATGGTTCCAAGTGTTCTGTTTATGAGGACTGTAGACATAATGATAACACCAAAGTTTCTCTACTGCATAATGACTTTGCTTGGATGCCATATAAGGTGTATGTTGGAAGCTGCAGTGACATGGATGTGTCTCATACTAAGGATGACTGAGATTCACATGGAGGGGAACATCTTGGGATCTTGTGTTGTCATTGATGGTTTCATCTGTTGGAAAGATAAAAGCAGGACAATATTTAACAATTATCGCTGGAGGACAATCTTAAGCAAAGATTTTATGGACACACAAACTGAAGTCTGACAGACACATTCACAAAAATGATGAGGTATGCCTGCAGCAGACTTGTAAACACGCCTGGACAAAGGGTTCTGGACCTTCCTTAATCCCCAATTCCAGGCCTTGGTCCTTTTTGTTAGACAAATGAGAATTACGAGAGATCGCTAGGCTACCAACATTGTATTCAACTTTGGTATGGGTGGTAAAGCCTACGGACAGCCGATTATCCATACAACATTTTGATATTGATATTGTCGATATCACTTTTTAAATATTGAACATCTTAATATTATAAATGATATTGAAAATGTGTCAGATAATCGAACAAATTTCATATTTTGTATTTGTTATAGTTTTTGTTAAATAAATTTCACGATGTACCATGACACAACAGCGTAGTAGAATTCAGCATGCCGACATTCACACACATGCAGTCACATCGTTATGAATGGGCTGTTAGTCTTTGCATGAAGGAATTCGGTCTCACTTAACTTTGCATGCTATTAATTCAGGTAAGAACCATCGAAACCCAGCTGGCACTTTCACAGCAACGCAACAAAATAAGAGCGTAAACGCTCCAATGGCGAAATATAACAGTCCATTATGCAATAACAAACAAAAATGCTTGCAATTGACTTACCTACAGACTATTTGCCACCAATGTCTTTAGCTTGTTTACTATAAAAAGTACAGTATAACTGTAAGATTTTATTTATTTCTTGGTTCGTTTTGCTTTTATGTTTTTTTCTTTTCAGCGGGACGATGTGATGTATGGGAACATGCAATGCGTTTGTGGCTATTTATGCAGAGGTAGTTGTAAACCAAGCTTTACAGGCAAGATCAGTGAAACAGGGTATGTAACGAAAATATCAGGAAGTGTAGTGAAATAATTGTTGTTTAAGACGACGACGTCACATTGTGATCGCACCAGCTGCGTACTCAGCGTTACGCAAAGGTTTTACAACAAAAACGCCACACAGGGTCTATCATGATGCAAAGAATTTGAAACCCTGCGATGGCTGAAGATGAAACATGGCTACAAGCCCGCTTGGCAAATGTGAGCAAGCAACAACTGCCTGACATAGCCCACCACAATGTTCAGCACATGACCATAAGGCATTTTATCATTGAACGATAAAAGGAACTAAAATATCAAATCTAAGTTCATTTCAGCTGGCGAGGTACTAACACCATACATCGTAACACTAAAGAACACTCTTTTAACAAAAATTTTTGAAACAGTGCAAATATATCACATCGTCCACACAATCCTAATTGTCCCCAAAACAAAATGCCTATATACACTGGATAAAAACGTTTTCACCGTCTTCACATTTGATTTTGTAAGCTTATTCAAATTGCAACACAGCAAGCTTACCATGCATTAAAAAAAGTTTATGGACATTCTTCATACCATCAATAACGCACTGAAATACGCACACAGACAAGTATGAAACCCAAACTCCAAAAAGAAATTTGTCCTGAACATAGTCCAAAACTTTTTGGGGTGACAATTTTCACACATGTTCCTGTCGACTTTTACTCTTTTGATAACTTTTACTCTTTTAGCAAACTGAGCTTTGTCACACCAACAATCACAAACATGTGTCCGTGGAGGCCGATCTGCTCCACCCACATCTGCATGCTAATTAGCTAATTGTCATTTGTTTATGTTACACGTTACATTATCCATTCGATACATGTCGCGCACAGTCAACAGCTCACTGCGTGATCGTTACATATTACTTCCAAAATCACTGCGTGCTATAATTGGCTCATAAAGTTTGTCACTCGACCTATGCATACTTATTGTAATGGGTGTCAGTCACTTATTATTCGTTAATATAAAAAACACATGGAAATACATTGAACTTTGATTAGTTTTAACAGTAGGAAAAACATACAAATAATTTAGCCCTGGTAGGACGTCAGTAGGTTTTAGCAAGGATTTGGTAAAAGGGTGTCCAAATCTGCTGGAAATTTAAAAACTGGGTGTCCAAATTGTTCACTTACAATACATTTACATGTAAATAACAGATGAAACAGGGTGTCCAAATTTAAAACAGGGTGTCCAAAAGACACCCAGACACCCCTCTGGCTAACACTATGCGTCAGTGTCTGTTGCACAGCACTGACGTCCCAGGTTTAAAGCTTCTCTACAATGCGAACAAATTTTTTAGTTTAAATGTTTCATATTTTAACCTAATTTAAGAAGCTGAAACTTCGTCCATTATTCTTTGTGTCCATAACTACACTTGTGATGGGTCAATTAATAAAAATTATATCCATGGGTGACATTATTCTGAATAATAAATCACAGATCCACGCTACCGTTTTCAACATCATGTACCAATTGACATTTGAGCACGTGTATGAAATGCATACAGAAGATGGAGAAGAAAAAAACAGCCCCCAATCTCAAATACAGAAACAAGAGGTATTCAGCTGAAGCCTGAACACCAAATAAGTCATCAACGTCATTATATAGCTAGACCAAGTAACTGGGACGCTGCACCTTTTAAATTTTTTTTTGACTTCTGCGTGTACTAGCGCCCCAGCTTTATGTTCATAATGATGGGAAACCTCAATTTGCTATGATTTTCCCCACACCAAGCCACAAAAAATGCCTCAGAATGGCAAAAATACCCAACAAAATAGCCTAAAAACTGCCTACTGGCTTCTGGATACACTGTATGTCCAAAAATAAGATGCAACATCAGGCATTTAATTGTACTCACGATATAGGCCTAATGTTTTGTGCTCAAAATTGACAATATTTTAAATCAACAATCAGAGAAACCATCCATCTCAAGAGCCACATCTCGCATGTCTCGGGAATCTCTAAAAATTTGACGGGTGCCCTGCCTCAATCGTGTCGTCGTCACGGTTGAGGCAGGGCACCCGTCAATTCGGACGGTTTCGCGAGACATGCAAGACGTGCTGGGCAATTCCACGGTAACTCGTGTTACATTTAATGAGACATGCAAATGATTTTCATGCTGGTATTGTTAGTAAGGACCCTGAGGGTAGATGTTTACTCTGCTTCAATGTTAATATTCAAGTTACTGAATAGCCAAAGAAAGACCACCAAAACTGCCTTTGTTTAATTTAGGCAAGACATTTAATATCGGTAACTCCAAAAATAGGACACAGCTATAAAGCTGAGTACAGTTTATCTGAAATTCTCCTCATACCAACATTTCAAAAGCTTAATAATTATGTTTTTTCACAATGTGGGTGTGTTAGTAACAACACTTGATTCAAATATTAATGTGGTTTTTAATCATTAGATCACAGAGAGCACAAATGTCGGTAACTCGTGTTACGGTAACTCGCGTTACACTTTGTTCGATGAATAAAAGTGAAACACTACATAGTGATAATGGTTTTAAAATAAACTTTTTGTTCGAGTTCAAGTAATCTTGCACATATTTCAACAAAACAAGCCACAAAGCATGCAGAATTTGTGCCATTTGTGTGATTTAGTAATTAAAAAAAGAAGTCAAATTTGCAAAACAGCAATTACATCAGTATATAGCAAAAGGTTGAAAGTGCATTTTTTATGTTTTCTAAATTTCATCAAGGGGCAATGATCTTAAAACCAATCTAAAGTTCTTGACATTGGTGTAATATCCAATGAAGAGTGTGATGATGAAAATCAATTTTAAGTAAACAGAGTCAGTAAAAACCCAATAGTCAAAAAAGCTTTTGTTCATGATGAAAGTGAATGCTTGCATGTAAAAAAAAAATTGTCTTCAACATACCTTTCATACAAACAACCTACTGGGAATAATCCATTGAATTCATTCAATTTCATATTTTCCTATGGGTCTATAGGCCTACTTCATTAAATGTGTACATTCCTTTCATCTTCTTGAAGCTTAGTCCAAAACTTGTAGTGACTCTATAATAAGCTATTTCAGGTTTGCCTAGTTTCAGCATCATGGCCTTCTGTGGGTAGTAAATCATGTCCCTTGGGTTTGCCCACTTCCAGTTCTGTTGAGCTGGCTCCATCACTTATATACTTGGTAGTCCCCCTCCTCACAAAGAGCCAACTACCTACCCAGGGAATAGAACAGTACCCTTGTACATGTAGTCAGTAGCATTTACAGCCCCCAATCTCAATTGAGTCCCCAATCACAATCTCAATGGCGTATCATGGCCGAGCAAATAAAAGCACCGACTCAAGCTCTGGTATTTTTGATTAGCAGAGTGTGGGTTCGATTCCCGGTCCCGACACTTGCATCCTTAAGCAAGACACTTGAAACCATTTTTGCTTCGTCCTTCGGATGGGACATAAAGCCTAAGGTCCTGTGTGTTGTGTAATGATGAAGTATAAAAGAAGACAGTGCACTTATCCTAAAAAGAAGGGGTTCGCACTTCGCACTGATGTTCCCGGTTTGATTGGCATATTGCGCTATGTCCAGCACCTTACATGATGCTAGTAGCTCCACATACGTAGCTCCACATGTACCTTGCAGGGAAAATACTGAGCTCTTCGAGTCGCCTATCAGACGGTGATAAAGCGCAATATAAAAACTGTGTGTTATTATTATTATTATTATTATCAATGGTCTACTGGTTGGAACTGGGTGGCACGTCATTACAATAAGTTTACGGACATCCTTCAATACAATCGTCAACATTAAAGGTATTATACAGGATTGGCAGAGCTGACAAAATAATCACAGACAGTGTTCATGTTTTGTGTAATCAACCACATACATGCAAACCTGTGAAAATTTGAGCTCAATTGGTCATCGAGGTCACGAGAAAATAGTGAAAAGAGACCTTATGTGTTTTCTGTTTTTCAAACATCGAGTTTATTATCGCACGATAAAAACTATTGTTTAACTCATTTCTCAGAAACGATAGCATTTTAGGCAGAAATATTTTAAGGAACCCTTTCTACCATTACTTACTTTAAATCATGTAAGTTGTGTGTGAATCTGTGAACATTTGTGTTTTTCGATCTTACCAATAGTGTACAGGGCCTTTAAATAACACAGCGAAATACGCACACAGACAAGTATAGGCCAAATGCATTACCCTGTACTCCTGAAAGAATACTGAAAGAAAACCAATACTCCTGAAAGAAACTCCTATTGAAGAAACTGTATCCCATGAAAATTCATATTGCGTACTGTTTTGGGAACAATTTTACACGTACCCTTCGACTTCAAAACGACAACTTTTGCACTCAAGCAAACTGAGCTCTGTCAAACGACCGTTCACAATTCACGCGTTCATGGAGGACGCTCTGCTCCACCTACATGTAGCCCCACAGTGGGCGGTCTATTTGCCGTTTAACCACTAGTTCATTCAAAGTAACTGCACAGTTAGTTACTGTAAACCCTAATTCAAGCCAAATTTGAAAGAAATTAACGTAATTTTACTGTACGTACCTATAACCAATATTCATAGACTGTATTCATTAACCAGAAAATGGTTGACGTATTGAAATGACCCAGTTGTGCACAGCGTGCAAGTTCATGGTGCTGCACGCTGATTGGCTAATCGTCATTTGTTTACGTTACATGTTACATTAACCATTCGATATGTCGCGCAAAGTCACCGGCTCACTGCGTGATCGTTAAATATTCATTACTTCCCAAATCACTGCGTGCTGTTATTGGCTAAATGTAAATGACATGACAGCTCATTAAAGTTTGCCACTCGGCCTGTGCGTACATTTAGTGCATGAGAAGCGCTCAAATAATGATGTGCTGTGTGCGTGCACACATATGTGCACGCACACACAGTATGTGCACGCACACACACTGCGTATTCTGATCTGACCTCTAACGTATATACACATGCTATGAAACAGTCTTTTTCATTGGATATGATTTTCTGTCCTGTAAAAAGGCAACTAGTTCCAATTAACCAATCATCTTCCATGTTACATGAATTGAAAAGAAATTATTCAGCTTGAAGAGGCGCTTGATCCAAGTGAATGCGTTGCGCAATGTGCGAGTTATGGGAAGTTATGCTGCGTGAGCACGGGAATTTCTATGTTTTTTCACCTTCTGCCATATCCATAGGCGCGTGAAAGAAAGTCAATTTTTTTTAATCAAAAAGGCAATGTGTTCCCTATTAACAAACACTAAATTAATTATATGAATTGAAAGAGTATATTTTTGTCTTATTAAAAGTGCACGATCCAAATTTGCTTTTCGCGATATCAAGATATTATGGATTTTCTCAGAAGTTCTGTGTTTTAAAAGTTAGTTTATGCGTATTTTGGCACATGAAAAAAACACAATGCAAATGATCGCATAGTGTTCCGTTATGCTTATTGTAATGTTGTCCATGGAGAGGGGGAAGGATCAACAGCATGATGTCCTACTTCAGGAAATCTAGCTGGTGATGCCAGCAACACTGTCGGCAATGTCAAACAAATATTTCCAGTTCATGTTTCTGGTTTCATTTCTCTATACTCGGCTTCAGATAGATTGTGCACATTGACCTGAGCGACACTTGACAGCATATATTCAAGAAACACAGAAATGCATTATGGATAATTTGATGGCTGCCGAGCTCCTTTGTTTTAGGTCAACAGAGGGTGATTCAACCCTGTAGAACACTTTCACCTACTGCAGCCCACTCAAAAACAAAAGAAATTGCGAAATTTTATGGTAACCCGCGTTACATGTGAGTAACTCTTGTTACATGGTAACTCGTTTTGTGAGGGTATTACCTAATATTGTAAAGGGTGTCATGCTTTTTTCTTTTACTGACAGTTCAGGAGTGAATGAAAATTATAAAATATAATCTTACTGTAATTGATTAATTTAATTCATGTGTTTAGAACGGAGAAAAAAACGTTGTTTAAGTAACTCGCGTTACATCGTTCCAATACAAGAAACTGAGGCCATCGTGTGACTTACTAGGAATGGAACATTGATTTTTTGTTCTCACTTGAGTTGAATAATACTCACTTCTCTTCTAATTATCAGATGAATCAATCAGAAAACATATTTGTTCTTTGAAATATAAGGTTATTTCACAAAGTACTTGACCAATTTCAATAATTGTTTTCCCCCAATGAACAAGAGTTTGTACTTGACGGTGGTAGAACATTAAATTTGTCATATCATAAAAATGAATTTTTAAGGTCATGTCCGCTCTCCTGTGGAATTGCCCGGCTCGTGATGGATGGTTTCTCCAATTGTTGACTTAAAAAATTGTCAATTTGGAGCACAAAACATGATCGTGAGTACACATAAATGCCTGATGTTGAATCTTAGACATATCAAGAATCCAGTGGGCGGTTTATAAGCTATTTTGTTGGGTCTTTTTGTCATTCTGGGGCATTTTTTGTGGCTGGATGTTTGCAAAATCATAGCAAATTGAGGTCTACCACACCATGGTACCTACGATATTTCTCTTGGGCACTAGGCCTAAAATTTCAAAAAACATGAATACCGCCCCAGTTACTGGGTCTATCATACATGTAGCCACCACCATGCATACCAAAGGCCCCTAATTTTTGAATTAAATTCACAATTAATTGTCAGGAATTCATAGATAAATATTTGTGATCTTAAACTTTACCAAAGGTCCCTACCCCTAATTCTTGAATTAAATTCGCAATTAATTGTCAGGAATTCATAGATTTGTGATCTTAAACTTTAAAAAGTTAAACTATTAATTTCAACAAGTGTCAAATTTAAATAAAATTAGGCAGCTCGAGTTTAATTTAAACTGGAAATTAAATTACCGTTTCTGGACTAACTGAATGAAACTAACAATTTTTGTTTAGGCTGTTTAAACAACATCATGGCCATGATGGCGTGAAAATTATCGCCCCCGTGTTACATTTGTGTACAAGGTTGACGAGGTTTCAAAATAGAAAATTTGCCAGAAAAAAGAATTCTTATTTCTTCATAAATATTACCGAAAATAAAAACACAATAAACTTACCAAAAAGACCTATAGTCCTTGCAGAATTAGCTAATGTGTCTATGTTGTTCCAAAAACGCAGTCTTGAACATTTTCCCATCGAAATTTTAGAAATTTCCCCACGTGAGTTGAAAAGAACGGGCGCCATATTAAACGACCGCAATGCACCATGGGTAAATTAGAAGTCGGAAACATACGCCGTTTATCATTAACTTCCTCGATTTTGCTGCGTTTTACTATCACTTTTATTATTTACTATTATTATATTTTTAATTGAAAACATTTTGCATTATCTAGTCGGAAATTGTTGTCTGTTTTGATTGTTCAGGGATTATATCAAATCATGAGGAAGGAACCTTCCTCCATGATCAAATCAGGCGCGGATCCAGGATTGTTTTAACAACGGCGCACCCAGGATTCTGTATTTGATTTTGTGGCTCAAATAAATTTAAGGGGTGGGGTCCAGGGGCCGGCTGTACGATCCGCGCCTGCACTTACTAAGTACATGTTCAGTTGAAGAGAACATGACCAATAGTACATCAGTTTGGGTCAAATTCCAGGCGCTTAATGAGTACATGTTCAGTTGAAGAGAACATGACCAATAGTACATCAGTTTAGGTCATTTTTGAGGCACTTACTGAGTTCATGTTCAGTTGAAGAGAAAATGACCAATAGTACATCAGCTTTGGTCAAATTCCAGGCACTTACTGAGTACATTCATTCCCTAAAAATAGGCAAACAATCTAAAAAGTCCAACATTAGGCTATGAGCAAACAAATCAAAACAAATTTGACCAAGATTTATTTATATTACATTGTTAAGTTTTAATCCAAAGATTTTTTGTATCAACCTTCTACTCAATTGAAAGATATAATTATTGCAATGGTCATTTATATAATTCATTTACATAAGGCTTAAGTACAAAATGTTAATTGCTTTTCATTGTGAAACTAGTTAGAAAACTATAATCTATTCTATTTGTTACAGTTGAATCATTTCAGCCAAAAGCTTGAAATGCATTTCATAAAAATCCAAAGAAAAAGATAAAATTAAAAGGTTCAGTAACACAACATTACAGTCAACTGCATTACAAAATCATAGTCATAAATAACGCCATTGTTCTGACCAATTCAAAGATATTATACATTACAAATAAATAAACCCATACAAAGATTTTGATCCTTAACTCAAGTATAAGACAGGATCGTTTAAATAATTAAACATTTGTATCCAATGGGATAGATCCAATGGGAAAACAAAGATATAACAATAAGGTTTATATATGTGATTCTAAAATGTCTGTGGTAACTCTGATTAACTAATGGGTTTTCAATGTTTTGTAAAACCCACTGACTTTATTAAGAACTTATAAACTGTGTAAAGCAATTGTATAGTCATGCACAAGGAGGTTTGCAGTAGATTCAAAAATATACCAGAGGATACTGTTTGACATTTGGAAATTGTTACACCTTTTAACGTAAACTCTGAAATGTTACACTCTTAACATGCCATAATTAATTGAAGCCTCTGCAAACCACTAATATTTCTATATCTCTTGTACAAAGCTTCTATACTATAGCAGATCTTGCTAAAGGTGATGTGCACACATTTAGATATTATGAAGCAAACAAGTTTGGTAAAGTAAAATCATAAAGCAATTAACAACACAAGCCTTAGACAGTTGTGTGTTTAGTCAGTGTTAACATTCACAAACGAGGCAATTTTTAGTAATTTATTTTGATTAAAGGGTAAAGTGTTCATTACATACACAGGGTTAGTTGTACATTTAACAACACTATCCTAGCTTAAAAAGCACAAACATTTATGCAGTTCACTCGATATTGATGCAGATTTTTAAATTTGATACAAAATGTCAGACAATTCATGCAACAAGCAATATTTGTGTTGTGCATTGACCAACTAATTTAAAGTTCTTTTAAAATACATTTTGCATACACTTATGCTTCAAGTAAATTGGATGTTAGTATAAGGCAAGGTGCTATAAAACATTTCCAAGTTCATGACAAAATATACCAGTCATGGTTTATCTGTCATTAATAATTAATGTTTTTATTCCGCACACACATTTCTTAAC
Source organism: Leptasterias polaris (assembly GCA_037783415.1). Lineage (NCBI taxonomy): Eukaryota > Metazoa > Echinodermata > Asteroidea > Forcipulatida > Asteriidae > Leptasterias > Leptasterias polaris. Next base: position 1,937,052 of record JAZGTN010000098.1, read on the forward strand.
ACAATTTAAACACTTTAATTAGCATCACTTCTGTATTTCTGTTAACATGTTACTGGTACTTCAAATGAGAATTTTGGTATCATAAAAATGACCTAAACAACAATTATACAACTGATGTATGCACTATCATGTCATTCAAGGTTTGTCAGACACGAGGGGTGGTCAGACACAAGGTGGGACACAACGATTTGGTGGACTTGATGGCTTGGACAAACATGATTTTCAAACATGATTGTCAAACATGATTTTCAGATATAGGTCCACAGAGATAGATAGATATAAAACCACAGCTTGTGTTTGGGCTCTAAAGGGAGCCCAAGCCATTGTTTCAAAAAAATTGCCCTAATGTTCTGTGTCAGTCAAAATGGTCCATAACATACATTCAAATGAATTAAAAAGTTGGATATTCGATTACGTAAGCCTACATACTTAAGATGTAGAAATATATTACAACGATAGAGATACTTTCCCTAATTCATCTTGTACACCATATTATTACTTGTTATATCGGATAACAAATGGTATCAGGCACATATAACATATAATATTTGAGATGTACTATGAGAGGTATTTATTTACACTACAGAAATACTACCTTTCAATCTATAACAGGTACAAACCAAACTTAATGTCATACTTCAGTAGATCACTATACATACTATAATACATGTGCAGCATTTCTCATAGAAGGCTATGCACTCCTGTCATGAATCCAGGAATGGGTTTAGGAAACATCAACAATCTGGCTCCAGTTATTGCCAGGAGTAGACTTTATTTGTAGTTACGCTTTATGAAGGCACCATCAAACAAATTGCATAGTTAAATAAGAGTTATGGATGTAGAAATAAACTGCATCAATTGGAATTATAGACCTTTTACGCTAGCATCTCAAGCAGCCACTGTCTGCCCATGATCTGCCATTTTGGAAGTCAAGTTGCATAAAAGAGATGGTACATAACCTGGATGCCTTGTACTTTCATATAAATACTACAGTGTATCTGTGTACAGCACAGAGGAAGAGTCGTACATAGGGCTATAGTACGTGTCTAAATACACACTGCACAGTAACACATGGGAAATATACTTCACAGCTGACCGTTGATTTTGGCAAAATACATTTAAGCATTATGAATAATCATTGGAAATATTTTAAGTATTATTCTTAAACACGAATTAAACCAAAAGCACAAATTTTAATATATACTTTGGCCCGGAAGGGATTTGGTCAAACAGGCTGAATCAATGTTACACCTTTAACCACCCAAACCAAATGGGCATACAGACTTAAACCATGCACTCCATGATCTCAGCAATAACTAGTTGAGAAAAAGTGGCGTTCACGACAAAAGACACCCAAAAAAAGATGCTACTATCAAAAGGAAAGACTAAATATCAAATGAATGAACCATTTTAAGTTGTAATTAGGAAATCATTTGTGCAACAACAACATTTTAAAATTAAACAGTTTTCACAAAGTTTGATATATTTTTTTTTTAACTTACTCACAATTCAACCACATACATTTACAACATGTTTTTGTGATTCTTAATTTAGCTTGGTTTCAAAGTTCACCAAAATCAACCAAAAGAAGTTCTCATTAATAAGTGCAAGAATGTTGTTTAAAAAACCCAATAAAAATATATCCAAAAGTCACTTATCGATTGACTTTTGTAATCACTTGATAATGGAGCATCATGTTGTTAAAAACTGTTGGCAATAATGTACCACACAATACTTTAAAACAAGCCCAATCAAATTCAAACAGGCTGTTTTAAACATTTTGCAATAAGGAAAAAAAATTAAAATATTAAGTATTAACAATAAAAGGGATCAGCCAGGCTTAGGGCCATTACTCAAAACTTGTTCCTAAGGCTACGGCTACGGCTAAGTTTCCGCATCATCATGTGATGAAGTATTGTATTTCCTTGGCAACACGCTAAGCAACAGTCGTAGCCGTAGCTACAGCTGCCCATTCTGATACAGCCTCACCAAGTTTTGTTTGGAAGTGCTTGTACATACCCTGGATATCTGCAAGCTCTGTCTTGGGTTAAATAAATGACTATCCAGGCACATACATACCATAGGTGTGAACCTTGTTTCAGTACAAGGGAGTAAATCATGTCTGGGCTCCCAACAGGGTGGACAACCTTAGATTACATCCCAACGAGCTGTGACTGGGACACCTACTTCAGGCCAACAAATCACGTGGCAAGAATTTGGTAATATCTAACAATTTATCTTTTCAAAAGTTATCTCATACACTCTAACCCTTGAATCATTTTCAACTTACAAAAAATACTCATTAGTTTAAATAATATATAAAACAAAAAATCTGGGTTTTTGGGGGCGAATCTTAAAGAGTCTCTTTGATATTTATATTCACAAGTTGATTACTTTGAAGTCGACACAAGCTCACGGTACAGTCAGTGACTATAAATGGTCACTGACATCCAGGAAGTCTTCACACATTCCGTGATGTTGCTTAGTCAAGTCTTGCATCCCTTCTGAGCATAGCTGCATCTTGATGAGGCTGCAGTCGTTGTCGTATGTCATGTGATCACTGCCGCATATAGGATTGTAGAAATTCGGACATTCAAATTCTGCGCAGGTCTTTGTGCCATTCACTGAAGAAATAAGACAAAAATGTTGATCATCAACTTGAACGTAAAAGTTTACCTCCCTTGATATTTCATTTGACTATGGGCCTTTTTGATGTGTTGCTTACCACAACACTCTGCATGTACGATGCCCCATAAGGCAAGGGGATCAATGGGCCTCAGCAGAGATATTTGTGGTAAGCGGCACTATGAAATTGGACCCATAAGCGAATTATGCAAAAGCTACTCCCTAATTCATGTCATAATTTCGGATGTTAACTCTGGATCTTTGAACCCTCAAGTTTGTTATTTTTTACTCCCCATCCTCAAGCTGGCACTTATATTTGGACCATTATCCTTAGTGACATGGACCCATATTCCTGTCAGCTTTAGCAAATAATTCTGCACTTATGGCCTCCAGTAATGTGAATATTTCTGTGGGCTGCAGCAGGGTGTAAGTGCAAATTTCCATGGTAAAGCAGTGGCATAAAATTGGGCTCCTTCTATAACTTAACATTGCAAATTCAAGCAAGAACCTTAAAACATGAAACACTTGACAGCTGTTAAACTGCATTAAGAAAAATAAGCTGAAATGCATTTCCATCAATGCTTGCTATTTTCTGTAAAAAGCAATCTACCAACGAAAAAGATTTGTTGTGATACATACTGTTTAACCAATGCAAACAGCGTAATTATCACTCAAAAAAGAGGTTAGAGTTATTTCCACTTTTCATTGTTACTTTATTATTTGGTCCCGTTAACATGGATGTTTACTTCAAAGGAGCCTCATTCTAACCAGCTTAGAAGTAAATGACAATTTATATTATGCTCAGACTCCAAAACAATTAACTAAGAAGCTTTGTTGTGTGAATGCAAGCCACAGTCTTCAACTAGGTCCTACTGTTTTTAGTCAGAGCATCAAGTTTACCTGATTGTGAATAGGATTGTGTTTATGCCGTCTTTACTAAGAACTGTTTCGGTTGAATTAGCAAAAAACTGAAACAGTTCCTGGTCACAGCTGCAAAAATGCACGCCAAGTGAACGTTTCCCATGTACATGTATAACTGATGCTAAACAAAGAACCCTGACTGGTTAAAAGTTTGACCTCATTACAGTAAGCCCTGTCTGCTGTTGCTTGACAACTTAACGTCACAACACCGCACTGACCTAGATGTCACAATGTATTGCAAAAGTACGTTGAGTTATACATGAACTGTTCGCTGACTATGAAGCATTTTATCATTTAGGAAGATAAAAGGATTGATTACAAAATGAGAGCCTTACCTAGTTCCAATAGGCCTGGTATGCAGTCACCTTCATACACAGACACTAGTGATGTGGATCCACGCAGACAGGCTACACGCTGTAACTCACATGCTGAGGAATATGTGAAGCCATCTGACCCACATACTGGGCAAACATCAGGTAGGCATGGGGCACACAGTCTATGATCTGTTGGGGAAAACAAATTTGAATCTGGTGAAAATGTGTCTGATCTCAAATCTGTGTTATTTATCCTTCAAATAATAATGTTTTATGTTTATACTTCTTACTTTTACTGTAACAGTTGTATCGACCTTCTGCATAAGACCCTATCGATCCCAAAATGGAAATATGAACATGTTTACAAGCCATGTACAACTCTCAACAAACTTGAGGGTCCTTCTTTGACCTCAGTGTACATTTGTTAGCTCATGACGTTATCTGCAAGGGGTCTATGTTGGTGAACTGACATGACAGAATACCAATGGAAGTATTACATTTGATTCTGCAGAAATAAGTGCCGAGCAAAAGGTGTGTTCTTTGTTTGCTTGTAAATTTAAAAAATACAAGATGTTACCACAAACTTTACTTGACTGTATCTCCACCATGCAAAGTTTCCAATCCTACTTTTTATGAAATTAAAACAAAAGATTTGAAATATTAAATCTGCGAAATATAATCACTTGTGCATTTTAATAAAAATGCTGAATTCAGTAATAACAACGTTTGATAAAAATGATTTGAAACCTCCTTTAAAAAGAAGTCGAGTATTCCAGACAAATTTAGTTGCATTTCTGCATTCTATGATTGGTGACTACATAAAAGAAGTCTTCCAGGTCGCAGTGCCTGTGAATTTATCATAAACTAAATTTATTTTAAGAAATATTATTCATTTATTATTTAATAAATCAATTGGTTTTTACAAATCACTTTATCACTTTCAAAGACTAGGTGGCAGCCGATTTACTGGATAAAAATCACTGTACTTGGAAATGAGTGCATGCTAACAACAGAAAATTATCCAGTATATTTGCTGCGACCTAGCACCACATTGCCTTCCGTTAGGCCTATTAGTTGGAGAAGAAGCGTGTTAACATAGGAAGAGGGAAAAACTCAAATCATCACATAGTCCGACACATACTTCAAGATTACTCAAAACATTCTCTCTATTCAAATGTACTGGGGTTGATTTCACAAAACCTTAAGAATCATCTGAAGATGAGTAGTCAGTATCCCCATAGTGATTTGTATTGGGACACCACACTTTGCTTAGCAACTAGGATTGATTTGCAGTTAAGATCAATCTTAGCTCTTTGTGAAATCCAGCCCTGGAACAGCCTCCATTGCATTTCAAACTTTGCTGAACTTTCCTGGCATGTTTTTTTTTTTTTACGTGGCATCAAAAGTAGACCCCTTGAATAGGCCTCCATCGTGAGTTGAAACACTGAAAACGTTACGCACACTGCTTAGGCATTGACAGGTCTTCCTTTGAAACCAGTGAGGGCGCTGTTTGAGGTTGTCACATCATGCGCATAAGGTCTTCTATTGGTTGAAGTCAGTGAGAATGAGAAGTATGTGCCAGACTTGAAATGAGAGGTTGCAGTGTACTGACCTATGCATCACATTGCAGCCAGACTGTATCAACCAAATGAATTTTGTTCAACTGAAAAAGTTTGACATCTTCTTCAGTTCAACAAAATTTATGACAGGGAACACGACGAGCATGGAGGCAAGCACAAGAGAGGTATGTACATGTTGTGCAAATCTACATTTGGAAATCAGTGATATTATTATCAATTAATGAGTGTTACATACTCACGCTTTGCATGTTTTGTTTAGAGAACAGTGAAGTAGTATCTCTCACAATCACTTGGACTCTCTCAAAAGAAGCATGGTGATTTCCAGTTATTAATTATGAATGAAAACTAAACTCAAACATGAATGGCGTGTGAATGCATGAACGTGCAAGCAAAGCTGCATCGTTAATGAAACAATGCCGAATATTTCTAGCTGATAATCATGAATACAAGCTTATGTTGTCTTAAAAGTGTAAAATAATAGTTTAAGCCAAGATGATGTTATTTGAAGATAATGCATTTTTCTTGCTAAAAACACTAATAAAAGCTGAGTTGATTTTTTTGTTATTCTGTGATTTCCAACACATTATGTACAAAATATTTACAGAAATCAGAATAAGTCACTTTATACAAAAGTAAATGATGCAAACAAATCATACTAACAGAAAAAAAGAAAACAAGGAAAAAACAACAATAACTCATATGTGCAAGAGAAAAAAAGAGAATGTTTGCAACCAAAAGATATGTTAAAACATTCTAAATAAGGAAGATGAGGCATTCAGCAAAATAATTTTGCCGATGATTGAAAAACTTTTGCAAAATGAGGTTAGAATGGGGGGAATTCCTGGACGAATTGCAGTGGCTACTTCCAATACTTGAAGGCTAGATAAACAGTTGCCGCGAGGATAAGCAGCGCAATAATGACGATTATGGCCACATTGCGACCAACTGCGGAATACAAACACAATTCAGACATTTGTCAAATTCAGACAGTCAACATCAATAATTTGTTTTGCTCAGAACTACAGTCAACATTATACTTCAACCAAATACAAGGTGAGTTTCAATGCCAGAAGTTCGCCTCAAATGATTTTGCTTTGTTAAGATATTGTGCTCTTAACAGATTGAAAATCATTTGTGCAAGTGTTAGCTCTGACACTGCTATTCACTTCATATTCAGGGGAAGTATAAATGGACCTTCAGAATGTTTGGGGTTGGGGTTTTGAGGCTTTTTGTTATGTTATTGCTGAGGGAGGAATGCATACTGAAACAAATGGTACCTCATGGTTGAACCCCAGAGGTTACATGAGGTTCAACTTGAGTTACTGATCATTTAGTTTTGCACCCCTCCCTTACTATTACAGCATGCGTGTACAACATGTCCTTGCTAACCATCCTCCTCTCCTGACTGTTCAATCAACACCATGCAAGTGGTATTTGGTTTTAGATGTATCTGACTGACCATCTACCTCCTAAAAAATTACAATTAGCAAACAGGCAGTGGCATAACCTGACACGTTAATTTGGGAGGTTGAGGGGGGGGGGGGCAAAGGTTCAAAGGTTCTCCCCCGACCCCCCCCCTTCCCCCTCTCTCTGGTTATGCCACTGCAAACAGATGCACATAGAAAGAGGAGGCAGTTTCAGAACAGCATAAAATGCATATTAAAAGAGATGAAAATGTTAGTTAGTTATAGGTTAATAGTTTAAGTACTTTTGGAAAGAGGTTGTTTTAAAAGTAACATTGTAGAAAGCTATGTGTGACAAGTAATAAAAAAATATATAATATCTGTCACTAAGAAAACTAAGAAAACTTATGACATCATTCAAAGATTGCCAAGAGTGACTACTACACACCTTGTTTACTTGAGGGCTCCACCTTTGTTGTTACTGCATCTGCAGTGACGACTGGAGACACAGCATCACTGGGCCTCGTCTTCTGAGTTACTCCTCCAAATGGATTGATCAACTCAAACACCCTAAAGGTTCCCTCGGATGTTGTCGGTGACAAAGATGTGAATGTTAGCTCTTGACCCTCACTTGCTCCTGTTACCTCTCCAGACGCCTCTCTATGGGTTGCCGGTACCACGAACATGTGTCCCTCAGAAGGTGGGGTACCGGAGGGTGGTTTCTTTGATCCTGACCCCTCGTTGCTCGGTAGTATGAACAGGAAAGGGTCGTTTGATGTAGTCGATGAAGATGTACTTTCTGAAGGAGACGGCGACAGCTGTAGCTTTCCATCTTCACCTTGTCAAGGATAAAAATAGGTGCCAAGGAAATGTTAAGCACTGAAAAGTCATGCCTGTTTTGTAGCACATAAAATATCATAATGTTTAAGTATTACTGCAAATCTTTTCAACATCTTCATCTACATTTCAAGCATCAAGCTGATGGTCAAAAGGACAGTTAGAAAGAAAGAAAGAACAACAGATATAACTTTCCATATCTTATTCTTCAAATAATACTACAAGGATTGCAATAAATCAAGGTTGTAGTAAAACACTTTCCAACAAAATTGCATCTTGCTAGATTTTGAATGCTAGAATCCTGACATGTTTCAGGCTTGAATTAAACCATGTTGTGCATTTACCTGTTTTATTTGTCTCAGAGGTCATACTAGACATCCTGTCAGAATCAGATGTCACGAGAGTGCTTCCCAGACCAGTCACTGAAGCTGTAACGGCCCTGAAAGTAGATTTTACCAACTCTGTGAGCCAGTAGCTACCGGTAGTGGTCTCAGCAACTCCTCCATCTGGTGTTGCTCCATCAGGGGTTGTGGCGCCACCTGGGAGGCCACTCTTTGTAGTGAGAAAAATGTCTTGGCTGACCATTGGAGTTTCGCCAGAGCCCTCTTGAGGAAGTGTGTCAATTGATGATTGAGGGCGTTTGTACCACGTTTCTGTTGATCGATTTATGGTTCTTAACAGAACTGTTAACAAACTGACAGGACTTACAGTTGTTGAGAGTTTCATTTTTTCCTCAGTGGTTAGCACTTTGTCTGTTGCAGATGACCTAGGTGTAGTATTTATCAAAGTTGACAAAACATCTATAGTCTTGACTGTAACTGAAGAGTCATTCACAGTCTTTTCAGTGATGGGTTCAGGAGAAGCGTGAGCATCTGTTTTATTTTGTGCAGTGCTAATAGATCTTGAGACAGTTTTCAACAGAGAAAACACAGTTGTAGGCTTGGCTGTTGTTGGTACAGTGGATTTGGCAGATGTCATCAGGAGAGATTTTAATACTGCTGCCGTTGTTTTTGCTGCACTACTCTGTGGCAATGTTGACAATGTTTCAACTGATATTTTGTCTGTTACAGCAGGTTTTGTTGTTCTTGTAAGTAGTTCCATTGTTGTTGATGGATACTCAGGATGCCTAGTGTCTGAAGTATCACTTGAAGTCATAGGATGAGGTGGAGTTTTGCCATGTTCAGAATCAATCTCTGTGGGAATCTGAGCGGATGTCATTGCTGCAGATAACATGGATTTAACAGTAGTTCCTTTCTCAACAGTTTCTGGTGCAGAAGTAACTATATCTGCTTCCGCAGTGTGTACTTCTACTTCTTCTGTTGAAGATTCAGCGATTGGCACAGTAAGTAATGTAGGCTTCACAGGTGGACTAGTTGGTGGAGGAGTCGGGATAATCGTTGGTTTCTCCTTCTGTGGACCTGATGTAAGTTCTGTTTTGCTTGTAACAGCCTCAGTCTTTACATCAGACCTCATAGTTGACCTCATTGGAACACCTGTGGTTTTCAGATCCTCAACATGAGTTACTTCAGATGCAGGCATCCTGGTATCTTGAGAAGAGACAGGCAAAGTAGTCAATGTAGGCTTGACAGGTGGGCTGGTTGGTGGAGGAGGTGGTATGATTGTTGGTTTGTTCTTCTGTGCACTTGTTGTGAGCTCTGGTTTCATTGTAACACCATCAGTCTTCACTTCTGAAACCGTAGTAGACTTCCTCGGAACCTCTGTGGTTTCTATGTCCTTCACTTGAGGTACTTCAGACCCAGATACCTGAGCATCTGGAATAATCACTGTTATATTTTGCACAGAGGTGCTTGTAGTAACAACTTCTGGAGCTGATGGACTAGTTTTTGGAGCTGCTTGAGGTGTTGATGGCACACTAGAAACCTCTACTGTAACTTCAGGCATTGATGTACTTGGTTTTACAGATTGCGTTGATGATTCCAGTACAGGATGCTTGGTTAATTTTTCGATCTTGGACAAATCTGTAGTCACAAAACTTTCGGTGGTTTCTGCTTTCTTAGTAGTTATTTCCACCTTCAATGGGGATTGAGACGTTTGGTAGTACCCAGATAATTCATCATCAGTAGCTGATACCAGAGTAATTGTAGGATCCAAGGCAGATGTAGCCATGTCTTCAATACGTTTACTGACTTTCATGAATGTATCTGTTTTAGTTTCTTGTTTTTGCTCTGTCAGAATTTCCACTGGAAGTGCTGTGGTAGCTTCAGGAGTACTCTGTTTGGTAGGTTTTAAGGTTGATGTAGTTTGTCTTGCTAAGGTTGGAGTCGTAAGCTTATTCTGCATATCTGTTACTACAGCTTCTGGAGTGGATGTTTCTTCAGTTACTGTGGTTAGATGAAGAGAAGGTGCGACTGTTGGTTGATCCTGCTCAGAAGTTGATATAGATGTGACCTCCGATGATTTTGTGACTGCAGTATGCTTGACTGATTGCGTCGTTTCCATTTCTTCAATTGTTACGGAAGTTGTTTCTGAGGGGAGCAGATGAGCATCTGTATGGTCAGCCCCCAAGTGGGAATCAGTTGCCTGTTCACTTGTGCTTAAATTTATTGCTGACTCTGTTTGGAATGCTGTTGTCTCTTCAGTTACCTCCGTTGTTTCTTCTACTACTGACTGTGGAGAAGTTTTTATTGTAACAGCTTTACTAGTTGCTGATACAGCAGATGGTTTTTCTGTGGTTATGACTTCCATTTTCATAGTTTGATCAATTGCTTTGAGTGTTGTGTGTACACTTGGATAAGCTGTTTGATGAGTAGAAGATGAACTATGTTCATTCCTTATCTTGACTGATGTTGGCCTCATTGGTGGACTTGTTGGAGGAGGTGGTACAATTGTTGTTCTGTCCTTTGGTTTCTCTGTGACAACGACTGTCAACTCTTGAGACTCAGGAGTAATTTTTGGTGGACCTTCTGTGGTTCCTGTTTCCTCTACTTCAGGTTCACCAGATCCAGGTAAACCAGCCTCTGACACAAATCTTTGAACACTTGCAGAAAGACGAGTTGTTGGTACACTGTCAAGAGATGATGAACTTGATTCTGATGGCTGTCTCGGTGTTTGGGACACACTTGTACCAATTAGTGTAGTTTCGGACATAAATGTACCCGGTTCAATTGAGAGGATGGTAGAAGGTACCGTAGGATGGTCTGTCACTTTTCCAACAGTGGTCATGTCTGTCATTGTGAAATCAACTGTTTGTTTCTTGCTAGTAGTTCTGTCAACTAACACGGGAGGTTCTAAGGTTCCAGAAAAATCTTCTTCAGTTGCAGCCACCCAGGGAATGGGGGTTACTGATTTATCCACGGTTATTAATGTTGTTTTCTTTTCCTCAACTGGTTCTTGTGAAGTATGCAGCATTTCATCTCCAGTGGTAAACCTGTCCACCCTTTCTGTGAGTATTTCCACCGGCATATCAGTAGCTCCTTGAGTAACTTGTTTTGTTAGTGATGACATTGATAATGTAGTTTTGGCTGCTTTAGGAGTTGTATGTTCCTGTTCTTCTTTCATATGACTGTCTGACACACTCAATCTAGAGGTGGCCAATGGTTTTAAAGTGGCAACTTCGGGGGTAACAGCAGAAATGGTAGTTGTAGTGCCATCCTCATAGATGATTGCTTTGGTAACCTTGACAGCTTCTTGGGTAATAGTCTGGTGCTGTTCACTTGGACCAACTGTTCCAGGAAGAGAAATGTCAGGAAACTGAGTAGTTGATACAGAGTCAGATAAAACACCGGTGGTTACAAGGGGCACTTCAGATATTTTAGGCTTCGAGGTCACTGAGATAAAAGTCCTTGCTATGGTAATTTCGTCAGTTGACTGTTCAACTTCAGTTGTACTCAACACTGTGGGCTGCATTGCAAGACTACCAGATGTCTGTTGTTTTACACTTGCAGTTGATGTTACATCTTGTGGTGTCTTAGTTGAGAATGTCCCAATTGTTTGTTCTTCTACACTCAGTGATGTTTCAAATGTTTGCTCCATCAGTTCAGTTATCAGTTCATAAATTGCTGTGGAGCCTTCTCTGGTTTGAGCATCAGTAACTGTAGCAGTTGTCTCTTTGGGTACAGCTGTGGTACTTGGCTGTGTCACATGCCCAAGGGTAGGCTTATCTGTCGTAGATTCCGTCGAAATTCCAGGAGGTGAGATTTCAACAGGTTTGATAACTGGGCTTGCTCTATCTGGCTGATCTGTTGTATCGATCCCAGGCATCCTTACTGTTGTTGTCTGCGTATGTCCTGACACTTCTACTGATGAACCAATTGGCAGTGTGGGTGCATCTGATGGACTTGTAAGTGCAATAAGCTTTGATGTTGCTCCAATCGGCCGTGATGTAATTGTTTTTGAGTCACCTTCTTCACTCTGCTTTGTTGTCTTTAGATCAGCAGCTGCATCTGTAGTCACTGTATGTCTAATAACATCTTGAGGCGTTGTGGCATCTGTTGTCTCTGAGACATCTAGTTCTATAACTGTTGTGATCATTTCAGATGGTTGTACAGTTGTTACTTCTTCAGTACACACAACCAATGTTGGAATGGCAGGAGGGCCAGTGGTTGTTGTTATTTCTTCCGAAATTATCTGCACCAACCCTTCAGTAGTAAATGCTGTAGTACTTTCCACTGGTACATCTGTCTTTACAACCTCAGTGGATGAAGGTGATGGATATTCAGATGTTTGGTCCAAGTCCTGAGGAGAACTGGAACTGCTAATTGTGACCCTCTGGGTTGCCGCAGAGCTTGTACCACGAGTTTTGTCCGTAATTACTTGAGTAACAGTTGTCTTAACAGATGCCTTATCAGTTTCTTGTGTGTTAATAACAGTGGCTTCAGATAGTCCAGATGATTCAGTGGTCAACGACATGGTCGTTGGTTTCTTACTAACTGCCATTTTTGATGGTGTTGTTGCATCACTAAAAACTGCAGTTCCTTGATGCACACTGGATGCTTGAGTATCTCCCCCTGGTATTGTGACAACCTTCTCAGTTAAGGCTGCAGTTGTCCTTTCTGTCACAGATGTATCGGATTGTGATGATGTGACCTTTGTGCTAGGTAGCATGTCTAAAGAAGCTGTGGTTGTCTCAGAAGGTACATTAGAAGTGTGTGTTGGGCTGACCTCATGATCCTTAGTAACTGTAGGAATTTTGTTAGTGCTGGAGGAAGCAAGTGAGCTGAAGGAAGCAACAGGAGTTGTATCCACAATCGCCTGTTTGACTTCAGATGTAACAGTTGGTGTGGTTCTGACACTTTTTGAGGTCACATCGGGAGCCAATGTGACTACTTCTGTCAGTATGACAACCTTGTCTGTAGAGGCTTCTTTAGTTAGCTCAACAATGTCAGATGAACTGGCTGTGGTTTGAGTCCTCATCTGTGATGTTTCCTTGAAACTTGAAGATGATTTGGGAGTTGTCTGAGACACCAATCTGACTGGCTTGCTGCTTGGTGTTGGTGTGTCATCAATCAACCAGACGTCTGTAGGGCTTGACATTCCACTTCCATCCTCAGTTATGATTTTTGCTGTTGTAACTGTAACTGACTCTGTAGACATTGATGAAGATGTTTTCAGGGTCACTGCTTTAGTAAGGTCATGCTCTGGTGAAGTCATGGTTGTTGACACAGTAACATCAGAAGATTTAGTAGTTGTTGGTATAACAGGTTTTTCTGTACTGGTTCTCATTTGTGTTTTTTGCAGATCAAGTTGGGACACTCCAGTAGCGGGTGTAAATTTCTCAGTTAGTATTACAACTGTGTCTGTGGAAAATCGTATTGTTGTCTCATCATCAGCTTTTACAGTTGTTAAATCAGTAATGACCTGTTCAATCTTATCTAATGACTGGGGGGTAAATGCAGTTGATGATTCAGTGGCAGCTGTTTTTTCTGTTACAACTCCACTCGTTGATGCTGTAGAGCCTTCATCAATTCCTCCCATTTCTTTAGTTGTTGAAAAATGTTCTGTTGACAGCTTTAGAGAAACAGCAGATGTTTGAGTCACTGACACTACATCTGGTTGAGGTTTTTGAGTTGCCACACCTGGGATACTAGCAGACACAAAGGCTGGTGGACCAACAATGGTACTTTGACTGATTTCTTCAGATGACTCTGTTGTTTTATCAGGTCCAATAGGTGTAGCAAGTCTGTCAGTGGTAACTCTAATGGGCAAAGCAGTTGATCGAACCTCTTGTTCAGTTACTCGACCAGTGGGAGCAGAAATTCTGATTTCACTTGTCGAAGCAGTTGTCTTTAGCTCATCCGTTACAACAGGATCCATTGAAGAAGTTGAGGTAGAGATTGACAAACCAGATGATTCAGTAGTAGCTTCAGAAGTGTCTTTGAAAATTTTACTTGTTTGAGACTCTCTCGGAGAAGTTGATGATTTCATTGAAGTGACTTTTTCAGTCAGTATCAGAACTTTGTCTGTAGTGTCCATATCTGTTGCATCAGTGACATCAGACTTTAGTGTTGTTTGGCGCATGTCTACCTTGTCAAGTACAGGTGTTACTTTTGTAACGGAAATGAAAGGAGTTGTTTCAGATGCAGAACTGTCTGTTTTGGTAGAATCTGTTTCAGTGCTAGGAAAAGGCTTGGTTGTTTTTTGTTGGATGTTCTCCATTGTTGACATAATGCCATACTCACTTGTTACTGATAATGTTACCAGATCGGGCATCTTTGTCCCAGACAATGAAGTACTTTTCACCTCACTTGGATTGATTCCTGGAGTTTGCTTACTAGTGAAAGCAATCTGTTTTGTAGTACTAACCTGTTCCACAGTAGATGACGGTCTAGTTAGGGGAACACTGCTTTCAAGAACTACTGAAGTAGCTTGTGGCATCAGTGTGTTTGTTTCAGGTGAATCAGAGTGTCCATAAATGTCAGTCATCGTAGATACTTCATCACTTACTGGGGCTATTTCAGAAGTCACAATTGCTACTGACTTTGTAGCTTCTATTGGCAAGGTGGTTTCAAATGAAATTAATTCATCAGTTTTTAGCATTTTTTCACTTGCTGTTGGTTGGTCGGCCTTAGAAGTAACAGTTGTTCCAGATTCAGTTGTCATTTCAGTAACAACTTTAGACAGAGGTAAAGTTGTTGTGATGAACTCCTCTGTAGCCTCCTGGGTGCTAACTGTTGTAGGAAGGGTACTTGAATCAAACCCAGGCGAAACCGTTTCCCTTTCTCTCTCAACTTCGGAGCTAACACCAACAGAAGGTGTTGCTGTGAATGCTTCAACAGTTGAAGGAATAACCTCAGTGGTGATATAAACTGAATCAGTCAATAGCGTTGTAGACTGGGAAATTGTAGACCTTTGAGCATTTGGTGTGACTGGCCTAGTGGTTTGTTCAGGTTCCTGTGCCATCGATATAGATGAATAACCTCTTTGTGTTGTTCCTGAATATGATGTGGTCTGTAGTGGAACTTGTTTAGATGGTTCAGTTGAAACACTTTCTTTGTCTTGACTTTCGGTGAATTTTACTTTGGTTGACTTCGGTTCATGTGATTGCAAAAATTCTGGAATTGATTCAGTTGTAGTTTCTTTGATGTCAACTAAACTGGTTGTCACAAAGGTCATTTTCTCAGTTGTTTCCAACGTCGAAAACCCAGAAACTTCAGGTGTGATTGTGCTGATCCAAATATCATCCATTTTAGTTGTTTCTTTGATTGCTAATTTTTGTACATCTTCTGTAGTAACAGGTAAAATTGTTTCAACTGGTCCATATGGTGAAGATGAAAAGTCAGCATCTTTTGTTTGTGTAGTCAAAGGTCCCGAGGTGGATTTTGAGTGAGGTTCAAGTGAAGTGGCTACCGTTGGCAGTTCTGTGAGAATCTTAACTACTTCCAATGTTCTGGATGTCAGTGATTCAGAAGTAGTATGGTCCTTCTGTGTGGGTGCAGTTGGCGTAAGTGGTGTTGGATCCCTAGTGACTTCGACAACAGTGATATCAAGTGACTGTTGACTTGATGTCAAAGGTTCACTTGCATATGTTACCATGGATCTTGTTCCTTCATCCCGGGTGCCTGATGCAGGTTGATGAGATGTACCGACGTTTATATCTGTTTCAGTTAAAGGTAATTTCCGTGTCGTTGCTTCAGTAGAAATATCTGCAGGTAAGGGGGTAGTTATCATGGAAACAGAGTACACAGGCGATCCAGAAGTTTCATCAGTTTCTTCTTTTTCTGCACCTGGAGTAACTTCTTTTAAGTCAACATGATCAGTAGTTGTCACATCAGCATTCTGGTCAGCTGTTACAGTTTCAAACACTTCTGTTTTTACATCAAAAGCTTGATGCGATGTCCCTGTTGTCTGCATTGTAGTTGAACTGAAATCTGTGGGGGACTGTGGAGGTAAAGTTGTTTCTGTAGTGGTTATTATTTCTGTCACCTCAGGGGTCATGACCAATCTCGGGGTAGATTGTGGAACAAGTTTTGTTACTAGGGGCATTGGGGAAGAGGTAGAGACATTGACAGCTTCAACATCTTGTGGGCCAGTTGGAGTAGTTGATGTTGATTTTCCCATGTCTTGTGTATGATTTCCTGTGCTGGGCTCCAAGGAAGATGTCATGTTTGATGTCAAAGTGGAAGTTTCCTTTGGAGTCTCTGAATATGGAACTGCTCCATCTGTTGGGAAAACACCATAATTTTCCTCTGTAACTGCGTCTTCACCACCAGCCATTGTGGTCTGGTCTATCGGGAAAAAAACTTCCTCAGTGGATATTACAGTTACTGTTTTTTGTTGTGAATGAGTTTTTGGTGTAATTGTGCTGTGAGCTACTGATGTTTGTTGGTCCCTTATTGGCTGTTTGGATGATTTTGGCCTTTGGGTTGAAGTGAGCTCAGGGGTAGTTGCCATGTCGCCTAGAGTTGTCATTTCTTGTTGTATTGTCATGTCCTCTTTGGATGTCACATCCTTCTGAGGTGTCATATATTTCGAAGTAGTCATAACCCTCTCGGTAATCATTTCTGTCTTAGTTGCCATGTCTACTGGGTCAGTAATCATTACTGCAGCTGTAGAGGTATCCTGTTCCTTAGTAGTCTGATGCACAAGCATAGTAGATACCACAGATGGTGTGTGTTCAATGAACTTTGTTGGACTTGAGGACATTCTCTGTGATGTCATTGAGCTACCTTCAGTGGTTGGGGTACTAAAAGTAATGCCTTGAGTTCTTGAGTCTATGTGAGTTCCTTCAGTCAATAAAGTTCCTGAGGTTTCTTCCGTTTCACTTTCTGTACTACCTGACATTGTTGTTGCCTCAGCTGTACTTGGCTTTGCCATAGTTGTCCTTTCAGCTGTTGTGGATGTTGTTCTATCAATACCATCAGTTTCAGTAGGTGTAGAAACAGTCACAGTTGTAGATGCTACAGGTTTTGAAGTTTTTCCTTTAGTAGAGATGATGGGTTCTGTTGTTAGCGTGGTTAATTTCTCAGCCGTAGTTACCTTTACCACAGTAGCTTTTGTTGCTCCAATCACACCAGTTTCAGGTGATATAGCCAAAGTTGTTAATTCTACAGGTCGTACAGTAGTTTTTGGCTCAGCTGTCATGGAATCTTCTGCGATTGAAGTTGACTTTGCAAGTGTAGTTTTTCTCTCCATAGTAGTCTCTTCAACCACTTTCTTTTGGCCTGTTGTTGAAGGCTTTGAAGTTGTAGTTTGTTCAATATGATCAATAGGAGTTATTCTTATTTTCTCAGTGGAAATACTTTTGTCAGACATTGTTGTACTTCCTTCAATAGTTGAAAAAGTTGAAGAAACCACTGCAGTTGTTGATAACATATCAGGTCTGACATTTGAGAAATCACCAGATATTCCATCCGTTACAATATCTGTACTACTGGCTCCAGTTGTTGTACCCGTTATATCTATGATTTCATCTGTGGTTAAATAGCTGGTCATGGATTCCTGTTGCTTAGTTGTCTCGGTTAACACTTCCACCATTGGCGATGTTTTAACTGTGACTGTTTCAGTTACATCTGTGTCTGCAGTTGTAGAAACATACACAGTTGTGGCATCAGCAGGTTGTGGATTACTCTCTGTTGTTGTGGTAAAAGAGTCCGATGCCATCGTGGTCTGTGCCTCAGCTGTGGTTACCTTTGCAAAAGTGGTTTCATCAACAATGGTGGATTCTGTTGTATCTAAAACATCAGTTTCAGGTGTTGAAACAATCACTGTTGTGGATTTCACAGGTTGAGGGGTTTTCCCTTTTGCAGTGTCGATGGACTCAGTTGTTACTTGGGTTCCTGCCGTAGCAGAAGTTACCATTGCCATAGTGGTATCTTCAACTATGGTGGATTTTGTTGTACCTTTAACATCAGTTTCAGGTGTTGAAACAATCACTGTTGTGAATTTCACAGGTTGAGGGGTTTTCCCTTTTGTGGTGTGGATGGACTGAGTCGTTACTTGGGTTCCTGCCATAGCAGTAGTTACCATTGCCATAGTGGTACCTTCAATTATGGTGGAGTCTGTTGTTGCAATCACATCAGTCTCAGGTGATGTCGAAACAGGTGAACTTGTTGATTCCACAGGTTGCACTGTGGTTTTTGGCTCACTTGTCATGGAGTCTTCTGTGATTGAGGCTGACTGTTTAAGTGTAAGTTTTCCATCTGTGGTAACCTTTTCAACCATTTTTGTCACAATCTTTTTGTCTGTTGTTGAAGGCTTCACAGTTGTTGTTTGGTCCATATGATCAATAGAAGTTATTCTTATTTTCTCAGGGGAAGAACTTTTGTCAGATATCATTGTACTTCCTTCAGTAGTGGGAAAAGTTGAAGATACCACTGCAGTTTTTGAATACATATCAGGTCTTACAGTTGAGAAATCACCAGATATTCCAGCCGTTACAATGTCTGTAATTCCAGCATCAGTATTGGTATCCATTACATCAGTTATCTCATCTGTGGTTAAATAGCTGATCATTAACTCCTGTTGCTCAGTTGTCTCTGTCAGAACTTCCAGCGATGGTGATGTTTTTACTGTGAATGTTTCAGTTACATCTGTGTCTGCAGTTGTAGAAACATACACAGTTGTGGCATCAACAGATTGTGGATTACTCTTTGTTGTTGTGGCAAAAGAGTCTGATGCCATCATGGTTTGTGCCTCAGCTGTGGTTACCTTTGCAATAGTGGTTTCATCAACAATGGTGGATTCTGTTGTATCGATAACATCACTTTCAGGTGTTGAAACAAACACTGTTGTGGATTCTACCGATTGAGGGGTTTTCCCTTTGGTAATTTGGATGGGCTCACTTGCAACTGTGGTTCCTGCCTTAACAGTAGTTACCATTGCCATTGTGGTATCTTCAACTATGATGGATTTTGTTGTTCCAATCACATCAGTTTCAGGTGGCGTTGATACAGGCAAAGCTGTTGATTCCACAGGTTGCACAGTAGTTTTTGGTTCAGCTGTCATGGCATCTTCTGTCAACGAGGTTGACTGTGCAAGTGTAGTTTTTCCATCCGTAGTAATCTCTTCAACCACTTTCGTAACAATCTTTTGGACTGTTGTTGAAGGCATCACAAACGTTGTTTGGTTCTTATGATCAATAGGAGTTACTCTTACTTCCTCAGGGGAAGAGCTTTGGGCAGATAACATTAAATTTCCTTCAGTAATTGGAAGTGATGAAGAAACCACTGAAGTTGAGGAATACTTATCAGGTCTGACAGTTGAGAAATCACCAGATATTCCATCCGTAATAATATCTGTAGCACCTGCTTCAGTTGTTGTATCAATTAGATTTATTATTTCATCTGTCGTTAAAAAAGTGTCTGTTGATTGTACCTTTTCAGTTGTTTCTGTCAGAATTTCCAGCAGTGGAGTTATTTTGTCTGTAACTATGTCACTTAAATCTGGTTTAGAAGTCGTAGAAACAGACACAGTAGTGGCTTCAACAGGTTGTACAGTGCTCTCTGGTGTAGTCGTAACATGTTTCGTTTCCAACATGGTTGTTGCCTGAGCTGTAGTAATCTCTCCATCAACAACTTTTGTTACAATTTCTTGGACTGTTGAAGAAGGCTTCACAGATGTTGTTTGATCCACACTTTCTGCTACAGATACCCTAATTTCCTCAGTAATCAGCTGTTTGTCCGTTACCATTGTACTTCCCTCAACTGTTGAAAAACTCACTGTAGTTGTTGAGTACAAATCAGGTCTGACAGTTGAGAAATCACCAGATAAGTCATCTGTTACTGTATGTGTACTACCTGCTTCAGTTGTTGCATCAATTAGATTTAGTATTTCATCTGTGGTTACAAAGGTGTCTATTGGATGTACCCGTTTGGTTGTTTCTGTCAGAATTTCTAGCAGTGGCGTTGTTTTTTCTGTCCCTACTTCAGTTACATCTGTTTTAGCAGTTGTAGAAACAGACAAGGTTGTGGTTTCAGCAGGTCGTGGAGTAATCTCTGGTGTAGTCGTGACATGTTTCGTTTCCAACACAGTTGTTGCCTGAGCCATGGTGGATTTTGTTGTTCCTCTGACACCAGCTTCAGGAGATGTTGACACAGAAATAGTTGTTGACTCCACAGGTGGTAGAGAAGTCTTTGGCTCGTCTGTCACAAAGATTGTTGTCAATGTGGATGATGGTACAGTAATCTCTCCATCAACAACTTTTGTTACAATTTCTTGGACTGGTGAAGAAGGCTTCACAGATGTTGTTTGATCCACACTTTCTGCTGTAGTTACCCTAATTTCCTCAGTAGACAGCTGTTTGTCCGTTACCATTGTACTTCCCTCAACTGTTGAAAAACTCACTGTAGTTGTTGAGTACAAATCAGGTCTGACAGTTGAGAAATCACCAGATACGTCATCTGTTACTGTATCTGTACTACCTGCTTCAGTTGTTGTATCAATTAGATTTTTTATTTCATCTGTGGTTAAAAAGGTGTCTGTTGATTGTACCTTTTCAGTTGTTTCTGTCAGAATTTCTAGCAGTGGCGTTGTTTTTTCTGTCCCTACTTTAGTTACATCTGTTTTAGCAGTTGTAGAAACAGACAATGTTGTGGTTTCAGCAGGTTGTGGAGTAATCTCTGGTGTAGTCGTGACATGTTTCGTTTCCAACACAGTTGTTGCCTGAGCTGTAGTTTGCTTTGCCACAGTTGTTTCTTCAACCATGGTGGATTTTGTTGTTCCTCTGACACCAGCTTCAGGAGATGTTGACACAGAAATAGTTGTTGACTCCACAGGTGGTAGAGAAGTCTTTGGCTCGTCTGTCACAAAGATTGTTGTCAATGTGGATGATGGTACAGTAATCTCTCCATCAACAACTTTTGTTACAATTTCTTGGACTGGTGAAGAAGGCTTCACAGATGTTGTTTGATCCACACTTTCTGCTGTAGTTACCCTAATTTCCTCAGTAGACAGCTGTTTGTCCGTTACCATTGTACTTCCCTCAACTGTTGAAAAACTCACTGTAGTTGTTGAGTACAAATCAGGTCTGACAGTTGAGAAATCACCAGATAGGTCATCTGTTACTGTATGTGTACTACCTGCTTCAGTTGTTGTATCAATTAGATTTAGTATTTCATCTGTGGTTAAAAAGGTGTCTATTGGATGTACCTGTTCGGTTGTTTCGGTCAGAATTTCTAGCCGTGGCGTTGTTTTTTCTGTCCCTACTTCAGTTACATCTGTTTTAGCAGTTGTAGAAACAGACAAGGTTGTGGTTTCAGCAGGTCGTGGAGTAATCTCTGGTGTAGTCGTAACATGTTTCGTTTCCAACACAGTTGTTGCCTGAGCCATGGTGGATTTTGTTGTTCCTCTCACACCAGCTTCAGGAGATGTTGACACAGAAATAGTTGTTGACTCCACAGGTGGTAGAGAAGTCTTTGGCTCGTCTGTCACAAAGATTGTTGGCAATGTGGATGATGGTACAGTAATCTCTCCATCAACAACTTTTGTTACAATTTCTTGGACTGGTGAAGAAGGCTTCACAGATGTTGTTTGATCCACACTTTCTGCTGTAGGTACCCTAATTTCCTCAGTAATCAGCTGTTTGTCCGTTACCATTGTACTTCCTTCAACTGTTGAAAAACTCACTGTAGTTGTTGAGTACAAATCAGGTCTGACAGTTGAGAAATCACCAGATAAGTCATCTGTTACTGTATGTGTACTACCTGCTTCAGTTGTTGCATCAATTAGATTTAGTATTTCATCTGTGGTTACAAAGGTGTCTATTGGATGTACCCGTTTGGTTGTTTCTGTCAGAATTTCTAGCAGTGGCGTTGTTTTTTCTGTCCCTACTTCAGTTACATCTGTTTTAGCAGTTGTAGAAACAGACAAGGTTGTGGTTTCAGCAGGTCGTGGAGTAATCTCTGGTGTAGTCGTGACATGTTTCGTTTCCAACACAGTTGTTGCCTGAGCTGTAGTTTGCTTTGCCACAGTTGTTTCTTCAACCATGGTAGATTTTGTTGTTCCTCTGACACCAGCTTCAGGAGATGTTGACACAGAAATAGTTGTTGACACAGAAATAGTTGTTGACTCCACAGGTGGTAGAGAAGTCTTTGGCTCGTCTGTCACAGTGATTGTTGTCAATGTGGTTGATGGTACAGTAATCTCTCCATCAACAACTTTTGTTACAATTTCTTGGACTGGTGAAGAAGGCTTCACAGATGTTGTTTGATCCACACTTTCTGCTGTAGTTACCCTAATTTCCTCAGTAGACAGCTGTTTGTCCGTTACCATTGTACTTCCCTCAACTGTTGAAAAACTCACTGTAGTTGTTGAGTACAAATCAGGTCTGACAGTTGAGAAATCACCAGATAGGTCATCTGTTACTGTATGTGTACTACCTGCTTCAGTTGTTGTATCAATTAGATTTAGTATTTCATCTGTGGTTAAAAAGATGTCTATTAGATGTACCTGTTCGGTTGTTTCTGTCAGAATTTCTAGCAGTGGCGTTGTTTTTTCTGTCCCTACTTCAGTTACATCTGTTTTAGCAGTTGTAGAAACAGACAAGGTTGTGGTTTCAGCAGGTCGTGGAGTAATCTCTGGTGTAGTCGTAACATGTTTCGTTTCCAACACAGTTGTTGCCTGAGCCATGGTGGATTTTGTTGTTCCTCTCACACCAGCTTCAGGAGATGTTGACACAGAAATAGTTGTTGACTCCACAGGTGGTAGAGAAGTCTTTGGCTCGTCTGTCACAAAGATTGTTGTCAATGTGGATGATGGTACAGTAATCTCTCCATCAACAACTTTTGTTACAATTTCTTGGACTGGTGAAGAAGGCTTCACAGATGTTGTTTGATCCACACTTTCTGCTGTAGTTACCCTAATTTCCTCAGTCGACAGCTGTTTGTCCGTTACCATTGTACTTCCCTCAACTGTTGAAAAACTCACTGTAGTTGTTGAGTACAAATCAGGTCTGACAGTTGAGAAATCACCAGATAGGTCATCTGTTACTGTATGTGTACTACCTGCTTCAGTTGTTGTATCAATTAGATTTAGTATTTCATCTGTGGTTAAAAAGGTGTCTATTGGATGTACCTGTTTGGTTGTTTCTGTCAGAATTTCTAGCAGTGGCGTTGTTTTTTCTGTCCCTACTTCAGTTACATCTGTTTTAGCAGTTGTAGAAACAGACAAGGTTGTGGTTTCAGCAGGTCGTGGAGTAATCTCTGGTGTAGTCGTAACATGTTTCGTTTCCAACACAGTTGTTGCCTGAGCCATGGTGGATTTTGTTGTTCCTCTCACACCAGCTTCAGGAGATGTTGACACAGAAATAGTTGTTGACTCCACAGGTGGTAGAGAAGTCTTTGGCTCGTCTGTCACAAAGATTGTTGTCAATGTGGATGATGGTACAGTAATCTCTCCATCAACAACTTTTGTTACAATTTCTTGGACTGGTGAAGAAGGCTTCACAGATGTTGTTTGATCCACACTTTCTGCTGTAGTTACCCTAATTTCCTCAGTAGACAGCTGTTTGTCCGTTACCATTGTACTTCCCTCAACTGTTGAAAAACTCACTGTAGTTGTTGAGTACAAATCAGGTCTGACAGTTGAGAAATCACCAGATAGGTCATCTGTTACTGTATGTGTACTACCTGCTTCAGTTGTTGTATCAATTAGATTTAGTATTTCATCTGTGGTTAAAAAGGTGTCTATTAGATGTACCTGTTCGGTTGTTTCTGTCAGAATTTCTAGCAGTGGCGTTGTTTTTTCTGTCCCTACTTCAGTTACATCTGTTTTAGCAGTTGTAGAAACAGACAAGGTTGTGGTTTCAGCAGGTCGTGGAGTAATCTCTGGTGTAGTCGTAACATGTTTCGTTTCCAACACAGTTGTTGCCTGAGCCATGGTGGATTTTGTTGTTCCTCTCACACCAGCTTCAGGAGATGTTGACACAGAAATAGTTGTTGACTCCACAGGTGGTAGAGAAGTCTTTGGCTCGTCTGTCACAAAGATTGTTGTCAATGTGGATGATGGTACAGTAATCTCTCCATCAACAACTTTTGTTACAATTTCTTGGACTGGTGAAGAAGGCTTCACAGATGTTGTTTGATCCACACTTTCTGCTGTAGTTACCCTAATTTCCTCAGTCGACAGCTGTTTGTCCGTTACCATTGTACTTCCCTCAACTGTTGAAAAACTCACTGTAGTTGTTGAGTACAAATCAGGTCTGACAGTTGAGAAATCACCAGATAGGTCATCTGTTACTGTATGTGTACTACCTGCTTCAGTTGTTGTATCAATTAGATTTAGTATTTCATCTGTGGTTAAAAAGGTGTCTATTGGATGTACCTGTTTGGTTGTTTCTGTCAGAATTTCTAGCAGTGGCGTTGTTTTTTCTGTCCCTACTTCAGTTACATCTGTTTTAGCAGTTGTAGAAACAGACAAGGTTGTGGTTTCAGCAGGTCGTAGAGTAATCTCTGGTGTAGTCGTAACATGTTTCGTTTCCAACACAGTTGTTGCCTGAGCCATGGTGGATTTTGTTGTTCCTCTCACACCAGCTTCAGGAGATGTTGACACAGAAATAGTTGTTGACTCCACAGGTGGTAGAGAAGTCTTTGGCTCGTCTGTCACAAAGATTGTTGTCAATGTGGATGATGGTACAGTAATCTCTCCATCAACAACTTTTGTTACAATTTCTTGGACTGGTGAAGAAGGCTTCACAGATGTTGTTTGATCCACACTTTCTGCTGTAGTTACCCTAATTTCCTCAGTAGACAGCTGTTTGTCCGTTACCATTGTACTTCCCTCAACTGTTGAAAAACTCACTGTAGTTGTTGAGTACATATCAGGTCTGACAGTTGAGAAATCACCAGATAGGTCATCTGTTACTGTATGTGTACTACCTGCTTCAGTTGTTGTATCAATTAGATTTAGTATTTCATCTGTGGTTAAAAAGGTGTCTATTGGATGTACCTGTTCGGTTGTTTCTGTCAGAATTTCTAGCAGTGGCGTTGTTTTTTCTGTCCCTACTTCAGTTACATCTGTTTTAGCAGTTGTAGAAACAGACAAGGTTGTGGTTTCAGCAGGTCGTGGAGTAATCTCTGGTGTAGTCGTAACATGTTTCGTTTCCAACACAGTTGTTGCCTGAGCCATGGTGGATTTTGTTGTTCCTCTCACACCAGCTTCAGGAGATGTTGACACAGAAATAGTTGTTGACTCCACAGGTGGTAGAGAAGTCTTTGGCTCGTCTGTCACAAAGATTGTTGTCAATGTGGATGATGGTACAGTAATCTCTCCATCAACAACTTTTGTTACAATTTCTTGGACTGGTGAAGAAGGCTTCACAGATGTTGTTTGATCCACACTTTCTGCTGTAGTTACCCTAATTTCCTCAGTAGACAGCTGTTTGTCCGTTACCATTGTACTTCCCTCAACTGTTGAAAAACTCACTGTAGTTGTTGAGTACATATCAGGTCTGACAGTTGAGAAATCACCAGATAGGTCATCTGTTACTGTATGTGTACTACCTGCTTCAGTTGTTGTATCAATTAGATTTAGTATTTCATCTGTGGTTAAAAAGGTGTCTATTGGATGTACCTGTTCGGTTGTTTCTGTCAGAATTTCTAGCAGTGGCGTTGTTTTTTCTGTCCCTACTTCAGTTACATCTGTTTTAGCAGTTGTAGAAACAGACAAGGTTGTGGTTTCAGCAGGTGGTGGAGTAATCTCTGGTGTAGTCGTAACATGTTTCGTTTCCAACACAGTTGTTGCCTGAGCCATGGTGGATTTTGTTGTTCCTCTGACACCAGCTTCAGGAGATGTTGACACAGAAATAGTTGTTGACTCCACAGGTGGTAGAGAAGTCTTTGGCTCGTCTGTCACAAAGATTGTTGTCAATGTGGATGATGGTACAGTAATCTCTCCATCAACAACTTTTGTTACAATTTCTTGGACTGGTGAAGAAGGCTTCACAGATGTTGTTTGATCCACACTTTCTGCTGTAGTTACCCTAATTTCCTCAGTCGACAGCTGTTTGTCCGTTACCATTGTACTTCCCTCAACTGTTGAAAAACTCACTGTAGTTGTTGAGTACAAATCAGGTCTGACAGTTGAGAAATCACCAGATAGGTCATCTGTTACTGTATGTGTACTACCTGCTTCAGTTGTTGTATCAATTAGATTTAGTATTTCATCTGTGGTTAAAAAGGTGTCTATTGGATGCACCTGTTCGGTTGTTTCTGTCAGAATTTCTAGCAGTGGCGTTGTTTTTTCTGTCCCTACTTCAGTTACATCTGTTTTAGCAGTTGTAGAAACAGACAAGGTTGTGGTTTCAGCAGGTGGTGGAGTAATCTCTGGTGTAGTCGTAACATGTTTCGTTTCCAACACAGTTGTTGCCTGAGCCATGGTGGATTTTGTTGTTCCTCTGACACCAGCTTCAGGAGATGTTGACACAGAAATAGTTGTTGACTCCACAGGTGGTAGAGAAGTCTTTGGCTCGTCTGTCACAAAGATTGTTGTCAATGTGGATGATGGTACAGTAATCTCTCCATCAACAACTTTTGTTACAATTTCTTGGACTGGTGAAGAAGGCTTCACAGATGTTGTTTGATCCACACTTTCTGCTGTAGTTACCCTAATTTCCTCAGTCGACAGCTGTTTGTCCGTTACCATTGTACTTCCCTCAACTGTTGAAAAACTCACTGTAGTTGTTGAGTACAAATCAGGTCTGACAGTTGAGAAATCACCAGATAGGTCATCTGTTACTGTATGTGTACTACCTGCTTCAGTTGTTGTATCAATTAGATTTAGTATTTCATCTGTGGTTAAAAAGGTGTCTATTGGATGTACCTGTTCGGTTGTTTCTGTCAGAATTTCTAGCAGTGGCGTTGTTTTTTCTGTCCCTACTTCAGTTACATCTGTTTTAGCAGTTGTAGAAACAGACAAGGTTGTGGTTTCAGCAGGTCGTGGAGTAATCTCTGGTGTAGTCGTAACATGTTTCGTTTCCAACACAGTTGTTGCCTGAGCCATGGTGGATTTTGTTGTTCCTCTCACACCAGCTTCAGGAGATGTTGACACAGAAATAGTTGTTGACTCCACAGGTGGTAGAGAAGTCTTTGGCTCGTCTGTCACAAAGATTGTTGTCAATGTGGATGATGGTACAGTAATCTCTCCATCAACAACTTTTGTTACAATTTCTTGGACTGGTGAAGAAGGCTTCACAGATGTTGTTTGATCCACACTTTCTGCTGTAGTTACCCTAATTTCCTCAGTAGACAGCTGTTTGTCCGTTACCATTGTACTTCCCTCAACTGTTGAAAAACTCACTGTAGTTGTTGAGTACATATCAGGTCTGACAGTTGAGAAATCACCAGATAGGTCATCTGTTACTGTATGTGTACTACCTGCTTCAGTTGTTGTATCAATTAGATTTACTATTTCATCTGTGGTTAAAAAGGTGTCTATTGGATGTACCTGTTCGGTTGTTTCTGTCAGAATTTCTAGCAGTGGCGTTGTTTTTTCTGTCCCTACTTCAGTTACATCTGTTTTAGCAGTTGTAGAAACAGACAAGGTTGTGGTTTCAGCAGGTGGTGGAGTAATCTCTGGTGTAGTCGTAACATGTTTCGTTTCCAACACAGTTGTTGCCTGAGCCATGGTGGATTTTGTTGTTCCTCTGACACCAGCTTCAGGAGATATTGACACAGAAATAGTTGTTGACTCCACAGGTGGTAGAGAAGTCTTTGGCTCGTCTGTCACAAAGATTGTTGTCAATGTGGATGATGGTACAGTAATCTCTCCATCAACAACTTTTGTTACAATTTCTTGGACTGGTGAAGAAGGCTTCACAGATGTTGTTTGATCCACACTTTCTGCTGTAGTTACCCTAATTTCCTCAGTAGACAGCTGTTTGTCCGTTACCATTTTACTTCCCTCAACTGTTGAAAAACTCACTGTAGTTGTTGAGTACAAATCAGGTCTGACAGTTGAGAAATCACCAGATAGGTCATCTGTTACTGTATGTGTACTACCTGCTTCAGTTGTTGTATCAATTAGATTTACTATTTCATCTGTGGTTAAAAAGGTGTCTATTGGATGTACCTGTTCGGTTGTTTCTGTCAGAATTTCTAGCAGTGGCGTTGTTTTTTCTGTCCCTACTTCAGTTACATCTGTTTTAGCAGTTGTAGAAACAGACAAGGTTGTGGTTTCAGCAGGTGGTGGAGTAATCTCTGGTGTAGTCGTAACATGTTTCGTTTCCAACACAGTTGTTGCCTGAGCCATGGTGGATTTTGTTGTTCCTCTGACACCAGCTTCAGGAGATGTTGACACAGAAATAGTTGTTGACTCCACAGGTGGTAGAGAAGTCTTTGGCTCGTCTGTCACAAAGATTGTTGTCAATGTGGATGATGGTACAGTAATCTCTCCATCAACAACTTTTGTTACAATTTCTTGGACTGGTGAAGAAGGCTTCACAGATGTTGTTTGATCCACACTTTCTGCTGTAGTTACCCTAATTTCCTCAGTAGACAGCTGTTTGTCCGTTACCATTGTACTTCCCTCAACTGTTGAAAAACTCACTGTAGTTGTTGAGTACAAATCAGGTCTGACAGTTGAGAAATCACCAGATAGGTCATCTGTTACTGTATGTGTACTACCTGCTTCAGTTGTTGTATCAATTAGATTTAGTATTTCATCTGTGGTTAAAAAGGTGTCTATTGGATGTACCTGTTCGGTTGTTTCTGTCAGAATTTCTAGCAGTGGCGTTGTTTTTTCTGTCCCTACTTCAGTTACATCTGTTTTAGCAGTTGTAGAAACAGACAAGGTTGTGGTTTCAGCAGGTCGTGGAGTAATCTCTGGTGTAGTCGTAACATGTTTCGTTTCCAACACAGTTGTTGCCTGAGCCATGGTGGATTTTGTTGTTCCTCTCACACCAGCTTCAGGAGATGTTGACACAGAAATAGTTGTTGACTCCACAGGTGGTAGAGAAGTCTTTGGCTCGTCTGTCACAAAGATTGTTGTCAATGTGGATGATGGTACAGTAATCTCTCCATCAACAACTTTTGTTACAATTTCTTGGACTGGTGAAGAAGGCTTCACAGATGTTGTTTGATCCACACTTTCTGCTGTAGTTACCCTAATTTCCTCAGTAGACAGCTGTTTGTCCGTTACCATTGTACTTCCCTCAACTGTTGAAAAACTCACTGTAGTTGTTGAGTACATATCAGGTCTGACAGTTGAGAAATCACCAGATAGGTCATCTGTTACTGTATGTGTACTACCTGCTTCAGTTGTTGTATCAATTAGATTTACTATTTCATCTGTGGTTAAAAAGGTGTCTATTGGATGTACCTGTTCGGTTGTTTCTGTCAGAATTTCTAGCAGTGGCGTTGTTTTTTCTGTCCCTACTTCAGTTACATCTGTTTTAGCAGTTGTAGAAACAGACAAGGTTGTGGTTTCAGCAGGTGGTGGAGTAATCTCTGGTGTAGTCGTAACATGTTTCGTTTCCAACACAGTTGTTGCCTGAGCCATGGTGGATTTTGTTGTTCCTCTGACACCAGCTTCAGGAGATATTGACACAGAAATAGTTGTTGACTCCACAGGTGGTAGAGAAGTCTTTGGCTCGTCTGTCACAAAGATTGTTGTCAATGTGGATGATGGTACAGTAATCTCTCCATCAACAACTTTTGTTACAATTTCTTGGACTGGTGAAGAAGGCTTCACAGATGTTGTTTGATCCACACTTTCTGCTGTAGTTACCCTAATTTCCTCAGTAGACAGCTGTTTGTCCGTTACCATTTTACTTCCCTCAACTGTTGAAAAACTCACTGTAGTTGTTGAGTACAAATCAGGTCTGACAGTTGAGAAATCACCAGATAGGTCATCTGTTACTGTATGTGTACTACCTGCTTCAGTTGTTGTATCAATTAGATTTACTATTTCATCTGTGGTTAAAAAGGTGTCTATTGGATGTACCTGTTCGGTTGTTTCTGTCAGAATTTCTAGCAGTGGCGTTGTTTTTTCTGTCCCTACTTCAGTTACATCTGTTTTAGCAGTTGTAGAAACAGACAAGGTTGTGGTTTCAGCAGGTGGTGGAGTAATCTCTGGTGTAGTCGTAACATGTTTCGTTTCCAACACAGTTGTTGCCTGAGCCATGGTGGATTTTGTTGTTCCTCTGACACCAGCTTCAGGAGATGTTGACACAGAAATAGTTGTTGACTCCACAGGTGGTAGAGAAGTCTTTGGCTCGTCTGTCACAAAGATTGTTGTCAATGTGGATGATGGTACAGTAATCTCTCCATCAACAACTTTTGTTACAATTTCTTGGACTGGTGAAGAAGGCTTCACAGATGTTGTTTGATCCACACTTTCTGCTGTAGTTACCCTAATTTCCTCAGTAGACAGCTGTTTGTCCGTTACCATTGTACTTCCCTCAACTGTTGAAAAACTCACTGTAGTTGTTGAGTACAAATCAGGTCTGACAGTTGAGAAATCACCAGATAGGTCATCTGTTACTGTATGTGTACTACCTGCTTCAGTTGTTGTATCAATTAGGTTTACTATTTCATCTGTGGTTAAAAAGGTGTCTATTGGATGCACCTGTTCGGTTGTTTCTGTCAGAATTTCTAGCAGTGGCGTTGTTTTTTCTGTCCCTACTTCAGTTACATCTGTTTTAGCAGTTGTAGAAACAGACAAGGTTGTGGTTTCAGCAGGTGGTGGAGTAATCTCTGGTGTAGTCGTAACATGTTTCGTTTCCAACACAGTTGTTGCCTGAGCCATGGTGGATTTTGTTGTTCCTCTGACACCAGCTTCAGGAGATGTTGACACAGAAATAGTTGTTGACTCCACAGGTGGTAGAGAAGTCTTTGGCTCGTCTGTCACAAAGATTGTTGTCAATGTGGATGATGGTACAGTAATCTCTCCATCAACAACTTTTGTTACAATTTCTTGGACTGGTGAAGAAGGCTTCACAGATGTTGTTTGATCCACACTTTCTGCTGTAGTTACCCTAATTTCCTCAGTAGACAGCTGTTTGTCCGTTACCATTGTACTTCCCTCAACTGTTGAAAAACTCACTGTAGTTGTTGAGTACAAATCAGGTCTGACAGTTGAGAAATCACCAGATAGGTCATCTGTTACTGTATGTGTACTACCTGCTTCAGTTGTTGTATCAATTAGATTTACTATTTCATCTGTGGTTAAAAAGGTGTCTATTGGATGTACCTGTTCGGTTGTTTCTGTCAGAATTTCTAGCAGTGGCGTTGTTTTTTCTGTCCCTACTTCAGTTACATCTGTTTTAGCAGTTGTAGAAACAGACAAGGTTGTGGTTTCAGCAGGTGGTGGAGTAATCTCTGGTGTAGTCGTAACATGTTTCGTTTCCAACACAGTTGTTGCCTGAGCCATGGTGGATTTTGTTGTTCCTCTGACACCAGCTTCAGGAGATGTTGACACAGAAATAGTTGTTGACTCCACAGGTGGTAGAGAAGTCTTTGGCTCGTCTGTCACAAAGATTGTTGTCAATGTGGATGATGGTACAGTAATCTCTCCATCAACAACTTTTGTTACAATTTCTTGGACTGGTGAAGAAGGCTTCACAGATGTTGTTTGATCCACACTTTCTGCTGTAGTTACCCTAATTTCCTCAGTAGACAGCTGTTTGTCCGTTACCATTGTACTTCCCTCAACTGTTGAAAAACTCACTGTAGTTGTTGAGTACAAATCAGGTCTGACAGTTGAGAAATCACCAGATAGGTCATCTGTTACTGTATGTGTACTACCTGCTTCAGTTGTT
The DNA here is from genome assembly GCA_037783415.1 of Leptasterias polaris. Classification (NCBI taxonomy): domain Eukaryota; kingdom Metazoa; phylum Echinodermata; class Asteroidea; order Forcipulatida; family Asteriidae; genus Leptasterias; species Leptasterias polaris. The sequence continues at coordinate 1,968,880 of JAZGTN010000098.1, forward strand.
GTGTCAATTAGATTTACTATTTCATCTGTGGTTAAAAAGGTGTCTATTGGATGTACCTGTTCGGTTGTTTCTGTCAGAATTTCTAGCAGTGGCGTTGTTTTTTCTGTCCCTACTTCAGTTACATCTGTTTTAGCAGTTGTAGAAACAAACAAGGTTGTGGTTTCAGCAGGTCGTGGAGTAATCTCTGGTGTAGTCGTAACATGTTTCGTTTCCAACACAGTTGTTGCCTGAGCCATGGTGGATTTTGTTGTTCCTCTGACACCAGCTTCAGGAGATGTTGACACAGAAATAGTTGTTGACTCCACAGGTGGTAGAGAAGTCTTTGGCTCGTCTGTCACAAAGATTGTTGTCAATGTGGATGATGGTACAGTAATCTCTCCATCAACAACTTTTGTTACAATTTCTTGGACTGGTGAAGAAGGCTTCACAGATGTTGTTTGATCCACACTTTCTGCTGTAGTTACCCTAATTTCCTCAGTAGACAGCTGTTTGTCCGTTACCATTTTACTTCCCTCAACTGTTGAAAAACTCACTGTAGTTGTTGAGTACAAATCAGGTCTGACAGTTGAGAAATCACCAGATAGGTCATCTGTTACTGTATGTGTACTACCTGCTTCAGTTGTTGTATCAATTAGATTTACTATTTCATCTGTGGTTAAAAAGGTGTCTATTGGATGTACCTGTTCGGTTGTTTCTGTCAGAATTTCTAGCAGTGGCGTTGTTTTTTCTGTCCCTACTTCAGTTACATCTGTTTTAGCAGTTGTAGAAACAGACAAGGTTGTGGTTTCAGCAGGTGGTGGAGTAATCTCTGGTGTAGTCGTAACATGTTTCGTTTCCAACACAGTTGTTGCCTGAGCCATGGTGGATTTTGTTGTTCCTCTGACACCAGCTTCAGGAGATGTTGACACAGAAATAGTTGTTGACTCCACAGGTGGTAGAGAAGTCTTTGGCTCGTCTGTCACAAAGATTGTTGTCAATGTGGATGATGGTACAGTAATCTCTCCATCAACAACTTTTGTTACAATTTCTTGGACTGGTGAAGAAGGCTTCACAGATGTTGTTTGATCCACACTTTCTGCTGTAGTTACCCTAATTTCCTCAGTAGACAGCTGTTTGTCCGTTACCATTGTACTTCCCTCAACTGTTGAAAAACTCACTGTAGTTGTTGAGTACAAATCAGGTCTGACAGTTGAGAAATCACCAGATAGGTCATCTGTTACTGTATGTGTACTACCTGCTTCAGTTGTTGTATCAATTAGATTTACTATTTCATCTGTGGTTAAAAAGGTGTCTATTGGATGTACCTGTTCGGTTGTTTCTGTCAGAATTTCTAGCAGTGGCGTTGTTTTTTCTGTCCCTACTTCAGTTACATCTGTTTTAGCAGTTGTAGAAACAGACAAGGTTGTGGTTTCAGCAGGTGGTGGAGTAATCTCTGGTGTAGTCGTAACATGTTTCGTTTCCAACACAGTTGTTGCCTGAGCCATGGTGGATTTTGTTGTTCCTCTGACACCAGCTTCAGGAGATGTTGACACAGAAATAGTTGTTGACTCCACAGGTGGTAGAGAAGTCTTTGGCTCGTCTGTCACAAAGATTGTTGTCAATGTGGATGATGGTACAGTAATCTCTCCATCAACAACTTTTGTTACAATTTCTTGGACTGGTGAAGAAGGCTTCACAGATGTTGTTTGATCCACACTTTCTGCTGTAGTTACCCTAATTTCCTCAGTAGACAGCTGTTTGTCCGTTACCATTGTACTTCCCTCAACTGTTGAAAAACTCACTGTAGTTGTTGAGTACAAATCAGGTCTGACAGTTGAGAAATCACCAGATAGGTCATCTGTTACTGTATGTGTACTACCTGCTTCAGTTGTTGTATCAATTAGATTTACTATTTCATCTGTGGTTAAAAAGGTGTCTATTGGATGCACCTGTTCGGTTGTTTCTGTCAGAATTTCTAGCAGTGGTGTTGTTTTTTCTGTCCCTACTTCAGTTACATCTGTTTTAGCAGTTGTAGAAACAGACAAGGTTGTGGTTTCAGCAGGTGGTGGAGTAATCTCTGGTGTAGTCGTAACATGTTTCGTTTCCAACACAGTTGTTGCCTGAGCCATGGTGGATTTTGTTGTTCCTCTGACACCAGCTTCAGGAGATGTTGACACAGAAATAGTTGTTGACTCCACAGGTGGTAGAGAAGTCTTTGGCTCGTCTGTCACAAAGATTGTTGTCAATGTGGATGATGGTACAGTAATCTCTCCATCAACAACTTTTGTTACAATTTCTTGGACTGGTGAAGAAGGCTTCACAGATGTTGTTTGATCCACACTTTCTGCTGTAGTTACCCTAATTTCCTCAGTAGACAGCTGTTTGTCCGTTACCATTGTACTTCCCTCAACTGTTGAAAAACTCACTGTAGTTGTTGAGTACAAATCAGGTCTGACAGTTGAGAAATCACCAGATAGGTCATCTGTTACTGTATGTGTACTACCTGCTTCAGTTGTTGTATCAATTAGATTTACTATTTCATCTGTGGTTAAAAAGGTGTCTATTGGATGTACCTGTTCGGTTGTTTCTGTCAGAATTTCTAGCAGTGGCGTTGTTTTTTCTGTCCCTACTTCAGTTACATCTGTTTTAGCAGTTGTAGAAACAGACAAGGTTGTGGTTTCAGCAGGTCGTGGAGTAATCTCTGGTGTAGTCGTAACATGTTTCGTTTCCAACACAGTTGTTGCCTGAGCCATGGTGGATTTTGTTGTTCCTCTGACACCAGCTTCAGGAGATGTTGACACAGAAATAGTTGTTGACTCCACAGGTGGTAGAGAAGTCTTTGGCTCGTCTGTCACAAAGATTGTTGTCAATGTGGATGATGGTACAGTAATCTCTCCATCAACAACTTTTGTTACAATTTCTTGGACTGGTGAAGAAGGCTTCACAGATGTTGTTTGATCCACACTTTCTGCTGTAGTTACCCTAATTTCCTCAGTAGACAGCTGTTTGTCCGTTACCATTTTACTTCCCTCAACTGTTGAAAAACTCACTGTAGTTGTTGAGTACAAATCAGGTCTGACAGTTGAGAAATCACCAGATAGGTCATCTGTTACTGTATGTGTACTACCTGCTTCAGTTGTTGTATCAATTAGATTTACTATTTCATCTGTGGTTAAAAAGGTGTCTATTGGATGCACCTGTTCGGTTGTTTCTGTCAGAATTTCTAGCAGTGGCGTTGTTTTTTCTGTCCCTACTTCAGTTACATCTGTTTTAGCAGTTGTAGAAACAGACAAGGTTGTGGTTTCAGCAGGTGGTGGAGTAATCTCTGGTGTAGTCGTAACATGTTTCGTTTCCAACACAGTTGTTGCCTGAGCCATGGTGGATTTTGTTGTTCCTCTGACACCAGCTTCAGGAGATGTTGACACAGAAATAGTTGTTGACTCCACAGGTGGTAGAGAAGTCTTTGGCTCGTCTGTCACAAAGATTGTTGTCAATGTGGATGATGGTACAGTAATCTCTCCATCAACAACTTTTGTTACAATTTCTTGGACTGGTGAAGAAGGCTTCACAGATGTTGTTTGATCCACACTTTCTGCTGTAATTACCCTAATTTCCTCAGTAGACAGCTGTTTGTCCGTTACCATTGTACTTCCCTCAACTGTTGAAAAACTCACTGTAGTTGTTGAGTACAAATCAGGTCTGACAGTTGAGAAATCACCAGATAGGTCATCTGTTACTGTATGTGTACTACCTGCTTCAGTTGTTGTATCAATTAGATTTACTATTTCATCTGTGGTTAAAAAGGTGTCTATTGGATGTACCTGTTCGGTTGTTTCTGTCAGAATTTCTAGCCGTGGCGTTGTTTTTTCTGTCCCTACTTCAGTTACATCTGTTTTAGCAGTTGTAGAAACAGACAAGGTTGTGGTTTCAGCAGGTCGTGGAGTAATCTCTGGTGTAGTCGTAACATGTTTCGTTTCCAACACAGTTGTTGCCTGAGCCATGGTGGATTTTGTTGTTCCTCTCACACCAGCTTCAGGAGATGTTGACACAGAAATAGTTGTTGACTCCACAGGTGGTAGAGAAGTCTTTGGCTCGTCTGTCACAAAGATTGTTGTCAATGTGGATGATGGTACAGTAATCTCTCCATCAACAACTTTTGTTACAATTTCTTGGACTGGTGAAGAAGGCTTCACAGATGTTGTTTGATCCACACTTTCTGCTGTAGTTACCCTAATTTCCTCAGTAGACAGCTGTTTGTCCGTTACCATTGTACTTCCCTCAACTGTTGAAAAACTCACTGTAGTTGTTGAGTACAAATCAGGTCTGACAGTTGAGAAATCACCAGATAGGTCATCTGTTACTGTATGTGTACTACCTGCTTCAGTTGTTGTATCAATTAGATTTACTATTTCATCTGTGGTTAAAAAGGTGTCTATTGGATGTACCTGTTCGGTTGTTTCTGTCAGAATTTCTAGCCGTGGCGTTGTTTTTTCTGTCCCTACTTCAGTTACATCTGTTTTAGCAGTTGTAGAAACAGACAAGGTTGTGGTTTCAGCAGGTGGTGGAGTAATCTCTGGTGTAGTCGTAACATGTTTTGTTTCCAACGTGGTTGATGCCTTACTTGTAGTAGCCTTTGCCAAAGTTGTGTGTTCAACTGATGGAGATTTTGTTGGATCACTCATGTCGATTTTAGACGTTGTAGAAACATTGGACTTTGTTGCAAATGTGGTTGCTGCCTTAGTTGTAGTCATCTGAACAGTGGGTGTTTTTTCAACTGTGGTTGATTTCGTTGTTCCGACAATGCCTGTCACTGTAGGTGTTGAAGCAGATACAGAAGTTACCACAACAGATTGTGGAGTTGTTTCTTGTTTAGTGGTAATGTAATCTGGTGGAAGTGTTGTTGCTGCCTTAGTTGTTGAATCCACAGGTTGTGAAGTTGTTTCTTGTGTGGTGGTAATGGACTCTGGTGGGAGTGTGGTAGCTTCCTTAGTTGTTGATTCCACAGGTTGAGGAGTTGTTTCTTGTGTGGTGGTAATGGACTCTGGTGGGAGTGTGGTTGCTGCCTTAGTTGTTGAATCCACAGGTTGAGGAGTTGTTTCTCGTGTGGTGGTAATGGACTCTGGTGGGAGTGTGGTAGCTTCCTTAGTTGTTGATTCCACAGGTTGAGGAGTTGTTTCTTGTGTGGTGGTAATGGACTCTGGTGGGAGTGTGGTTGCTGCCTTAGTTGTTGAATCCACAGGTTGAGGAGTTGTTTCTCGTGTGGTGGTAATTGACTCTGGTGGGAGTGTGGTTGCTGCCTCAGTTGTTGATTCCACAGGTTGAGGAGTTGTTTTTTGTGTGGTGGTAATGGACTCTGGTGGGAGTGTGGTTGCTGCCTCAGTTGTTGAATCCACAGGTTGAGGAGTTGTTTCTTGTGTGGTGGTAATGGACTCTGGTGGGAGTGTGGTTGCTGCCTTAGTTGTTGATTCCACATGTTGAGGAGTTGTTTCTTGTGTGGTGGTAATGGACTCTGGTGGGAGTGTGGTTGCTGCCTCAGTTGTTGATTCCACATGTTGAGGAGTTGTTTCTCGTGTGGTGGTAATTGACTCTGGTGGGAGTGTGGTTGCTGCCTCAGTTGTTGATTCCACAGGTTGAGGAGTTGTTTCTTGTGTGGTGGTAATGGACTCTGGTGGGAGTGTGGTTGCTGCCTCAGTTGTTGATTCCACATGTTGAGGAGTTGTTTCTTGTGTGGTGGTAATGGACTCTGGTGGGAGTGTGGTTGCTGCCTCAGTTGTTGATTCCACAGGTTGAGAAGTTGTTTCTTGTGTGGTGGTAATTGACTCTGGTGGGAGTGTGGTTGCTGCCTCAGTTGTTGATTCCACAGGTTGAGAAGTTGTTTCTTGTGTGGTGGTAATTGTCTCTGGTTGGAGTGTGGTTGCTGCCTCAGTTGTTGATTCCACAGGTTGAGAAGTTGTTTCTTGTGTGGTGGTAATTGTCTCTGGTGGGAGTGTGGTTGCTGCCTCAGTTGTTGATTCCACAGGTTGAGAAGTTGTTTCTTGTGTGGTGGTAATTGACTCTGGTGGAAGTGTTGTTGCTGCCTTAGTTGTTGAATCCACAGGTTGAGAAGTTGTTTCTTGTGTGGTGGTAATTGACTCTGGTGGGAGTGTGGTTGCTGCCTCAGTTGTTGATTCCACATGTTGAGGAGTTGTTTCTTGTGTGGTGCTAATGGACTCTGGTGGGAGTGTGGTAGCTTCCTTAGTTGTTGATTCCACAGGTTGACCAGAAAAACTTGCTGACTGAACAGGTCGGATTGTTGTGGACTCAGCCATCATTGTTTCTTGTGTAGTTGTTTTTGACTCTGTTTTTAATGTGGTCGCTGGTTCAGTTGTTGTTTCAGGTTGTTGTTCAGGTGTCGTTATTAGTTTTGTTGTGATTGGAGCAGTTGTAGTGTCAGGAGGAGCAACTACCGTCTGCGTGGTGATAGGAATTGGTTCTACAGCTGGGGATTGAGTAGTGAGAAAGCGCTCAGTTGTTGTTGGTTTGGTTGGTTTCACTGACGTTCTTGTCACAACAACTGCAAGAGAGAAAATTTCAAAATGAGTTGGAATCCGAAAATTTGTTTTCAACAACGATTACATACAACGGAGACTCTTTTGCTAATTGTAAGTATGAAGGGGATAGTACAACTTGAAAAATAAAGGTTTTTTGAAATTTTTAATTTCTCTTCAGCTTTAAAAATGCTGCAGTGGGTGTCAAACTTAATGACCGATACAAAGTATGATCACATTTTGTAAATAACCTTTATCCATCAGTGAGATTGAAATTTACAGCATATAAAATGAAGACATTTTGAATTTTAAAGAAATATCCCAATGGGGAAAACCCAAGGTAGAAACTGAAAACCAAATGGATTGTGCAAGTCTTGTACGCATTCGAACTTCCGGGACCATTATGGTCCATTATGGTCCCAACCAAATGGAGTTTTATGTGGGCAAGATTTTGTTTCATCAATTATTTCAGTTAAATTTAGTTTATGCGTCAGCGTCCTCTGAAAACTGTGTCATGCGTCAATTTTACGTCCGTGTGACCACCGCGAATCATATAAGAGGTTTCTAAAAAGTTAAGATCAATTAAGCATCCTTTTTGTCCCAGAGTATTAATTTTGTTTCAATAAAAAACACATTATTCGTATGTTTATTATAAAAGCTAAAACTAATTTTACAAACACAAATATGATTAATTTTTTTGTTCAGATTTTGTCATTACATATAATTTAAAACAAAGGTTTGATTTTAAAAAGAAAAAAGTTTTCTTTGTTTGACATGTTTTCTCGTTCCAATAAGCGCAAAACTTGCACATTCTATTCACATGCAAAGCTCCAGTCTGAGGCAGGATTCGAACCAGTTTCCACACAGGAACGGTGAAAAAAAAGTTAATCCAACTTCTCTATTTAATTTCCAGTTGTAAATGTTTAACAGATTTTTCAAAGGTAGTGGATAATTTGCCTGCACCGGCTTAGTTTTAGTAAAGACTATTGAGCCTGAATCGTTTAGCACCCTTTTTGACGCATACACAAAAAGCCAACTATATATTAAGGTTGAAATCACCAGTTATTGTGACTACTGCCATGTAGCCCAGTAGATTTTACTCCCACCTTTCAACCAGCACATTCTGGGTTTCAATCCTCAGCATTTTTCAGGTTTTTTTTGTCTATCCCAGAAATGGATAGTTCTACTTTTTCTATTTCTGATTTGTGGCTACCAAGGATTTTCTTTAAAGGTAATTAAAGTACAAAATTGAAAATAGTCTGAATTCCATCTCATGATTATGAATTAACAATGACAATGTTGGCATGCAACCAGCTCCTTGAACAATTGTCATCGTAAAATTTCCAAGTCCTCTAAAACAGTCAATGTGCATGGCCAGTGCCGTTCCAGCTTTTTATCATTTACAAAAAGAATGCCAGCAAAATATCCACTGCCTTTTTGAAAACATATTATAACAAGCTGGATTTTACCATGTGTACAATAGTGTCTTGATTCCTGAGAGAAGTGGTAACTCAAGCAGCAGTTTAGTGTTCAATGTAGAAAGGCTTTACAGGCCTTATGAGAAGGAATGAAAATAGTTAGAGTATGGATCCTCATTTTAAATGCACATACATACCTTCATCACGGCATTCTCCTGCATAAAGTAACCGTAGTCTTGAATCTTTTTTAACACAGGAAGTGTAGAACATGAAACATGAGTTGATGTACGTCTTGCTGTCAGTTCCGCACACTGCATTGTACTTAGTATCGCAACGAAACTCTCGACATTTCCTGCGAATTTTTACTCCTTTGAAACAAAAAAAACAAGGTGGTCATTATTTTAGCAATTACACTTTAGTACTCAATAAATCTGAACACCACAAAAATCATTCCTTTAGACCCTGGGTAGTGCCTTCTACACCAGCTAAAATAGTAAGGGTACAGGCATAGTAAACTTCAAAACAACCTTAACTTGCAAGTATATTCTGAAGGAGGTTTCTGCACAGTACAGGAAGATGATGATGATGATGATGATGATGAATTATAAGACACCCACTTGCTGTCCACAAGATACAATCAAATTCGACAACACTGTAGAAATGGGGAAAAGGGACTCATACCCCAAACAAAAAGTTGAAGGCCTTTGCGATGCTTAATGCACAAAAATAATAGTAAACGAAATAAAACGCAAATTTAACAAATAGACGTACATCAGGAATATCAATGGAATTTTTTTTACACTTATAGGTTTGGGCCAACTACAAAAATTATTTTAAAAAATATGGTGAGAATGTCTTTGTCTTAAAATTGGATCGAGGGTTTTCAAATTACAAATCATTTCAGACTGTTCTGACCTCATCTTCCCAGAGCTTGACACAGATCAAACAGGTCACAAAATGTTGAGATTTACTCACCACGAAATTGACACATGCCCCTATGTAGTGGAATGGCTAGGGTTGGATTGTTATTCACGCAGGCTGCAACAGTCATCACCTGCCTATTCAGGTATGTATTTCCATCCCGACCACACACTGGTCGAAAGGCTGGCGAGTACCTTGTGCTGCATCTTTGAGCTTGTGCTGTGAAGGATAAGGAATATGTTTCACATCAAGTAATTGCACAGTTTAGTAGACTAGTTTTGGTTTGTTTGTTTGTTTGCTTGTTATATAAAATAAAAAAATCACCCAACACAAGCCCAAAAGGCCACCTAGGGTGAGGGCTATAAGGAAAATAAAGGTGTAAAACCAAACTGATGTTCTTTAATTATCCCTGATGGAATTATTACCTACAATTAACCTATTTTTGGTTGAACACTGACAAATTGACTAGAGCAGGGTTTGAACCTATGACCTCTGGACTAACATGCCAGCGTTCTTTCAACTGAGCTGTCTAGCCCAATAATTGGGAGTCTCCCTATTTTGTCAATATCTCTGTTCGGGGGGGGGGGGGTGGTGGGGGGGTGTGCAAGTCAGAAGCTATTCAACATGTAACTGCCATACAGCCAAATTAACCTATCAGTTAATGATAAGGACTAAAGCCAGTAGAATAAATGCAAATAGGAATATTTTACTGTGAAAGGTTATGAGGTATTTGGGGAGGGGGAGGTATTTGGGGAGGGGGAGGGGGAGGGGGAGGGGGAGGGGGAGGGGGAGGGGGAGGGGGAGGGGAAGGGTGGGGGGCAATCCATCAGAAGGGCATTTCAAATCAACCTGTCACATTACAAGCAATATCAGCAATCGTCTCTCCCTCAGACTGTCATTCAGCAAAGCAACAGTGCCCAAGAGAGCCACAGGTGCACCTCTGAGTACAGTCACTTTAATACAACCAGTTCACTCTTTAAAGGTCAGCATTTCATTCAGTTCCCACTCAGAAGGTTAAAAGGTTACCCAGACCTTAATTTTAGCGAGGACAATTTTGTTACAAGTTATGCTGACTCTAAATTCTGATAACTGCATCCTTGACAGATATTGATGAATGATTGATCTGTAAAATTATTACCAATTACCACTGCAAACAAATTGCTCCAATTGGAAAAGAAATGGGTTTAAAGCTTTCAGCAAACTGTCAGAAAAGTTACAAATAGGCTTTGCATTTGAATCAGATATGGCAGTAAACCAAGTGTACTGTAAAGCGTTGCCTACATCGGTACAAATGGTTCACACTGCCCTGTCATCAGATTTTCACAACACATTTATATATGGATAAAAATTAAATTTTATATATTAAAAAAAATAAAATGGCTTCCACCAGAAACTAAATTAAGGTCGCCACACAGACAAGCAAGTAAATAACAGTAATGGTACAAAGTTCTTCAAAGACCATTCCTTAAAACAATGTACACTAGTTAAAATATAAAAACAGACAACTGAACGGGGAATAGGTTTGTCTTCAAATCAAGTCAGTGAGTAAGGGAGATAATTTGATCAAAACATAAGGAGGTAGACTGACCTTCGTGATGATCAACCAAAAAGAACTGCGAGTTATTATGAGTAGAGAGGGAAAAGTAGAGAGGAAATATTGGAGACACTTTTAATTGACTATTAAGAGAGGGACTCCAAGGTCAAAGTTCAGTTTTGTGATGCACTCAATTTCCAATAGAGTCCTTATGAAAATGGTAACAAATTACAAGTCTTTAACTGCAGGTTAAAACGGTACAAAATGCCACTGTGTTTGACACCCTGCAAGTACAATTTTGGTCAAAATCCAAAAACCTTCGTCGCATTTCAAATTTAAGGTCTGTATAATTTTCCACAATAAATGTTTAATTCATTCTAAATTTTGATGATATTCAATCACAATAGCATTGACTTCAGCCCCTTTCACACGAGTGCTCAAAACGATGGTCGTTTGCTACGAAATCGAATCGGTGTAATAAAATCGCAAATTTGCGTCGTGTGAAATTAATCCATGTGATGAAATTGCCAAGAACCCCCGCTACAAACAACCGGGATCAAGACCTCCTCCAAAAATCGCATCCCTGTTTAGAACCGCCAAGATCGGTCGTGTGAAACAACGCCCGGCATGATTACCAAGGTCCAAAGCGATCGCACAACAATCACGTTTGTTTGTTTGAGGTATATATCCTCTCAAAATGGCGTCGTTGAAAGAAATGTTCGTGTTGCAAATTCTGTTTAAAAGTTACTTTAATGTATTGAGCGAGAAACGTCCGGATCAAAATACTTTCCGCTACATCCATCTTTGGAGTAATTAGTGAGGACATTGAGAATTTGCACGAAAAAGCAGAAATGGCGCGCCGAGAAAGAGAACGATGGTTTTCTAAACGCAATTACGTTACATTAAATGGGACACTGACAGAGCACCAGCGAACTGATAAATAAACAATGATGACCTTTGACCCAATACGTAAAAAACTCATGAAAACGAGGGATGTTGGGAACGCAATGTGTGTGATCGTGTGAATGTTTGTCATGATACTGCATACAACCTTTGGGACAGACAACTGTCGCCCAAAATGATGGACGTAAGTTTTTGGTTCTCGTGTGAAAGGATCTTTTGACCTTTTGACTGGAGCACAGATTCCTCTTTGAAATGTACAGATGTGTGTTTTGCTCTCTGATGACGTCATGTTTTCAAATTTCGCTCTGAAAGAGTATCAATAATAAAAGGACATTTAATTTTACCCCATTGTAACGTGAGGTTTGTAATTGTTTTCCCAATTTCATGAAGACTCTATCTATCGAAAAATGAGTGCATCAGAAAACTGAATAGGGCCTTGGGGACCCTCTTTAACTCATGAACCTTATTTTAATAAACTGGTGTTAAATTGCTCTTTCTATTTTTCTGTATAAAATGCATTGCAAATGAATTGGCCAGAATTTGATAAGTCAGACATGACTCACTAGTTAAGACGCCAAAACCATAATTAAATGGTGAACTGGATTAGACAGGAGCGGAGTGGACTTGTACAAGATTACCACCTGTTGTCCAGATTCAGGGACTCCCTAATCTCAAATTGTCCATAAATTATGGTTGGAGAACTTTGATTCCATAAGGTCATGGTGGTTTAATGGGTTATGTTGACACAGCAATTAACAGATTGAGATTTCCCAGGTTATGTCAAAAGGTTCAAAAGTGACAGGAATTAATTACTAGTAAAAATGTCAAGTGTATAGGCCCTAACCCTCTTGCTGTCTGACCATTCAATACCATTCACTGTGGTTTTGAATGATAGATAAGCTGAATGCCAGCCTTGCAATATGATACCATGAGGGAATGCATATGTACACAGTACACAGTTAGTTCTGTGCACAGTTGTGCCACCATACACAACTTTGGCAGTTGAATGGTTTCAAATGGTTGGTCAACTCACTTGAAAATGTTGCGAACAGTAGGAGGGTTAAAGAAGAATTTAAAAAGAAATAGCTGTTGCAAACTGCGCCTCAAAAAACATATGACCTGTGGCTTTAATTCACAAAGTGGTGAAGTGTCTTTCTCAATCTTTTGAGCAAGACTCTGCTAGGGTCAAAACTTGTTATATGAGAACTTTTTGCTGTATAAAGAAGGAACAACTCATCGTTTAGACTGCTTACCACCTTTTTGGTCAATATTCCGTACTTAATTTTCATGCCATTTCCTTGAGGGAGATAAATCTGTTTTACTTGCACCCTTTACAAATTAAGTAGCAGTATAAATTCTTCAGAAAAATATTTCTTTTTGATACTGTCCAAGTCACGCAAATGAGGACTCCTAAGAGACCAACAATAGCTTATTTTGATTGTCACAATAAAGATAAACACATGATATTATTTTTGTTTCTCTTTTTCTTTTTTTGGGGTGTTTTTCACTGAAAACTAGAGCATGGAATTAATTTGCTTTCAAAAACCCAATAATGTTAAACATTTTAAAAACATTTTGATTAATATCACTTCCAGTGAAATTAATTGATTTCAGAAAAGAAATTACAATTTTCTGCTCCACTCAGATCATGGAGAAAGTTATTTATGACCCACTTTTCTAACACAGCCAAACTGTTAATAAATAAAGCATGGGTAGTAATCCTATATGTTTGGGTATCCTGCTTCATTGAATCAAAGAGGGGATCCAAGGTCAAATCTAGTTCTGTGATGCACTCATTTACAAACAGATTGAATACTCATAGTGGAGACAAAACTATTGAGTCTCCAAACTCACTTAAAATGGTGTAAAATGCCATGTGTTTGATACTCCTTCATAGTGAAATTTGAAACATGACATCATCGGACAGCAAAAACAAATAGGTCTGTACATTTCAAAGATGGAGTTTGTGCGCCAGTCAAAAGATCTAATTCAATGCTATTTTGATTGAATATCATCAAAATTCAGGAATGAACTGAAAATTCTTTGTACAAAACTGCACAGACCATATATTGAAAATATGATGTCTTAGAAGGTTTTTGATATTGACAAAGATTCCACTTGAAGGTTATTGAACACAGTTGAGAACTTGTCTCACTATTTATTCTAGAGTCGCGCAGTAGATTTCGGAATTCTGGAGACTACCTAATTCAAAAAACCCTGCCCTGCTCATTAATAGTCTACCTGGGGAGGCAGGAAATCAGTCCGAACGACTACTTTTCAAGAACTCATTCACCAATGAAAATTGCACCTTAGCCCACTTTTATAGTTTGCTGACCTAGCATGGGTAAATTAAAGCAAATGAGCACGAGGTACTTATTTAAACACTGTCTTTACCTACCAGTTCGTATACAGTATCCCTGGCTTTGAACCTGTAGTGTTGAGTCACTTCGTTGACACGCTGCAGCCTCCAAGTGGCATTTGTTAAGGTAGGACGTGTTGTCTGTACCACATACTGGGATAGCCAAGCTTGGACAACTTCTTGGACACACCGGCTTGACTGTAGAGTGAGGGAAATTGTGTTATGATATCACAACATTATTCAAAACAACAATAACACAGTCACTCACTGCAATGAGAATGGGTCAGTTCAACTGAACCAGTTGTAAGCAATTTGAAGTCAAGTCAAAGCTTATATTATAACAGAGCTCTTCAGAACCGTCTTTAATCTTCCTGAGAAATACTTTATATCAAACTGCTTTTAATTTAAAGATCAAGTCCCTCAAGTTAAAAATGCTTTTTTTAAAATTCTCAAAGTTGTGACAATTTTTCTGTCAAGTCCTATTTTAAAATAATGTTTATCTTCTTTCCGATCTCATAAAACATCAATTTATATCATTATAATGGTAAGCTGAAAATTATTCTTGTTGAAAGCCTCACACTCCAACTTCGACTGTCTCCAGCTCATGCTCAGCTTTTGGGTGTAATTATAAACCTGCCCCTTGCTTCCCCCTCTGCTTACGCCTTTGTCAATTGACGCCATGCTTCCATTCAAATAATGACCCAGTCGTTCTTGTTTGTGAAGATCAGTGAAAAAGGGAATGTCACAAAAAGTGCACATAAAATGTTGTCAGCATTGCCATAAAATATGGGCAAACTCAGACGTATTTGGACTGGGGTATATATCTGTACCTTCATCACACACAGATTATGAACTTATTTATACTGGACTGGCCTCTTGTGCCAGGTGAGCTCAATGGTAAAGACACCGTTTCAACGGTTGTTGGTTCAAATCCAGCCTGGATTATTTTCATGTAAGTCAGAAAGCACTCCATATCTCAGGCGTTTATGAAAATCAAAACTAAATAATAGACCTTTCTTTTGTTGATAAACAAAGTGCGCCGGTTGGAATGGACGGCCGAATGTTAGCAAAACATTCAATCGTGTTAAAAAATGTTGTGACCAAATTCAACATTTTCTGTAAAGATTCATGAACGGAAATACCTTCCATGATTGGTTGATTTGTTTCCAACAAATTCAACACTTTTTTTGAATATTTGTGAAACACTGCTACAAACTGTGGCAATCTGTTTTTGATTTGCAGTTATGGCTTTCCATACTTTTCCAACCTGGGTTGGCAAAAACTCGGGCTGTGACGTTGCAAAAGAAAGGTCTATATATTCCTTTCTTCCTGATGCAGAATAGACTGTTATCATTCTGCCACCATCTTGGTCATGTTCCCTGTATCCAATAACAGTAATGAATACTAGTATTCATTGCACTGAGAGTGAAAAAGGAACCAGACTTTTGTTTTTCTTCCAGCCTTGGTTTGGTTACATTGGTTCAGATTAGAGAAAATCAAGATGGCCACACCATGATAAAGGTCTAGTACATCAATTAATAATAATAATAATAATATTTAAAATTTATATTGCGCCCCTTACATACAAAATGATCAAAGGCGCAGAACACATGTTAAAAAAGCACAGAATGGAAGAAAAAGACAAAGAAAAAAGACTGGTCACCAGGCCAGTGCCCAAACAAAAGTATGGGGATACGTCTGTCCCGCCAACAGTGAACTAATAGTTACTTATTACATAGGCCTATCCCTGCTGGCATCGGTAATGTTTTGACCTTTTCAGGAGACAGACGCCACTAACCCTATCTATGCTAAAAATCTAAACTAACTGTTCGCTACGTATATGAAATGGTAGCGCATTCCAAAGCTTAGGGGCTGCCACAGAAAAAGCCCTATCACCAAATGTAGTCAACATTTTACCAGAGGGATAATCCAAGAAAATACCATTATTCCCTGACCTAAGTTGATATGAAGATACTTTCCGGATGGAAACAAGATCCCGTAAGTACTTTGGAGAAGGACCATGAAGAGCTTTGAAGGTCAACAAAAGGATTTTAAAACCAAATTATATTTACTCACGTTTTATAACAATTCTACACCTCCCTTGGTATCGCATCTGCAGCAATGGATCATTATTTTTACATCGGAAAGACAGTAGAACACACAGGCTGTAGTATGTCTGTCCATCACTACCACAAACTGGTGCATAGTATCTGTTGCACTGACGGCTACACGGCTCAGTTGCTGTTATGAGAAAAGACACAAAAGGTTGCAATCAAAAACTTTTTTTACATGAATTTATTGTTTTGATATTATTTTTTAATTCTCTTTTTGACATTTTAAACTGCTGATACTTGACCACTCAAGCGTCAAGCACATGGGCCCATTGCCTTCACTGCATGTAATGAGGAGTTTGTGCATAATTTCTCCTTGATTTCGCAAACTGTGTGCCAATTGCTAAAAACAACCCTCATCTGGTTAGGCCTTTTTTATATTTTAGCGAATGTGTTCTTATAACGTGGAAGTCAAGAGTTAAAGGGTCAATGACAGAAGAAAGTCTTTTTTATAAGTCACACTCAAGCCTATATGTATCTAATGAATTAGCATTTAAAGACTTCTAAGACTTATATCTCATAATGATAAATTATCGTAATAACTATGACATTAGTAGACTAGGCCAGTTTTGTAAAAATGGCTCTATTGAAGGGGGTAAGCGACATTTTTTAGTAAAAGTTGGTAACCCAGATCCAATACACCAAATTTTGGGGTGCAGAATCAATAAATTGGGGATACCAAGCAACATTTTTGAATGAAGAGTTAAACATTGATTTTGAAACAGCCACCTAGTGTCTGTTCTGCCATGGAGGAATGGCATCAAGCACAGCGTAGTGCAAGGAGACTTCGCTTTCTTGCATCTATACATCTGAGTGAATGTCATCCTATGCAGCATCCACATTGACTGGGAAGTAAATTTTCTTTTAAACTGCCAACAACTGAAAACCTATACTGTAACATGTACAGAGTCATATTCATGACAAACATCACAGTCACACTATTGTGTTAGTTACAAATTACTAGGAAGTCCACAGGGGAAACTGTGCTCATATTCCGTACCTTATAACTGTATAATGGAGACCAAGGACAAAACAAAAAATGAAAACAAAAGGACTCCATAGGAAAATTCTAAAGACTCAGGTGCTCCACAATAAATTTGGTGGGGAGGATGTAACAGTTAAGTACAGTACAGGGTCAAAGCCTAAGGAAAGAACAAAAGAATGCTCCACATGGATGCATTTTTGAGAATGGGTGAGTGGGTAAATAATTACAGTGACTTCTGATTCCCAAGCCAGAATACTGCAGTAAAGCTGTTTGTTCACACAACAGGAACAGACAAGATTATGAAACATTGAGACACAATACAAATCAACATTTACTGTAGGCTACCAGTGCAGTACCACTGCCCACACGTAACGACATGTAATTGACGTATGATGATCAACAATCATTACTTACTTAAATCTTATGCTTTTATTTTAACAACAGAGAATCAGCCAATATTATGCTCAAAACAAATTAGTACCTCTTTATAAAAAACGCCAAATCAAATACTTTCAAAAATACCTTGGAAGCACTCATTGGTCCCTCTGCCAGTGCAATTTAATTACAGATCGATTCAACACACTTTGACAGCTCCAAATGCGTCTTGCTGTCTTGAAACTCTTGTATGTGTGGTGGTAGGTAAATGCATGGTGTGAATGTGTGCAGTACTCAAAACTCTGGTACCTAGTGCAACAACATAGCGCAAGTAACAAGGTGCCTGACTAGTATGGTTTCCTGACAAAATCTGTATGGAAGTAATCACAGCAAAACCTGACTAATTTTGCATGTCAGTACTGTCGTCTGCTAGTTTTTTCTGTGCTGTTTTGAATGTGATTTTTCAGGGACAGACTAACAATTAGTCTTAGTATCCACCATTTTCGGATTCAGCACCCCCAAATCTGGCCATAGTTAACATCAATTTTGTTTAAAGCAAATTAAAGAGGTCCTCTTAAAAATCAATCTGAGAAAATTTACAATGAGGCATAAACAACTTTTTGTTATACTTACAATCATAAACGAATGGATCAAAAGCTTGAGCACAGTGTGCTAGCAAGATGTGCAACCATGCCAAAGTGGCTAATGCCCACGTAGGCCTCATATTACCTGCAGGGAGTGTAAGAAGGTGTAGTATTTTAATACACAATCAACGGTGGGTGAACTGTCATAATTCATTCAAATTGGTATGTCTGTAAGGTCAATCATCGTTCATCTTGGGATGGTATTCTGTTGCGATGTTCGTCCACCGAAAACTCAAAATGAACCACAATATTCACTTCTTCAAGAGACTTGAATGAAATGTGGAACTTTAACTTGGAACCAGGATTAAATATCCAATTACTGAGGGAAACATTTTCCAAGCTCATTGCTCACAAAATTACGTTTTATAAATAGGCATAGGCCTGGGCACTTATTATAATACGCCCTACACAGAGGAACACAGCACTGAAGACTAAGATATGTTCTGTAAGTTCGTTCGGATTTCCTTCTTGTTTTCAACCAACGCAAACAGTCAATGTTCATTCAGGTTCATGTGAGTTGTTTTTCCAACCGTTGCCATGGCAGCCTTTCTAAAATAAGCCTAGATATTTCTCTGGAGGATCTGGAGTTATGGAATGATTAGTGAGATTCCAGACTAAATTGAACCGAACATTTTGTGGATAAATACCAGTGGCGTAACAGGACATTTCCATTAGTTTCAAGGATCTGAGCCCCCTTGCCCCCATCCTGCTGCTTTCGCCACAGATAATTCTACCAATAGATCCCTTTACGAATGACGTCCAAACTCGAACAGCGCCCTCACTGAGGTAAAAGGAAGCCCTATTATTGGCTGGGAGTTTTGCGTTACACGCACGCGCTTGCACGTTTCCAAGGTTGGACCTCAGCGATGGCGGCCTGTCCTTTACACTGTCTTTAAAATTAAAAACATAGATTGGCATTTGTAACTGTGGCTCTTTGAGGCACACCATTTCTAGATACAAGCCACGCGCTTTCATCAATTTTCAGCTTCATATCCAGGGGGAAAGAGGAACTGAGTCATCTTCCACTAGTACATCTTAAATTTCTTCGTCTTAATCTCTTACTTCTGCAAAAATAACATCAACTTTATTCCTATCGAAAGATGCTTATAGATTATTGTTAATACCTTAAGAGCCTATGAACTCACTGAGGGTTTTAAAGAGGGGAACACACTTTCGATAGGTTAGTTGGCTTTCGTAAATGACACGACTGGATGCCAGTTCATTATTTGGTAACTGTTTGATCGATTAGACTGAAGTTGATTCTGTTGCAGTGGGTGGGGGTTAGGGCTGGGGGAGGATAGCTGTTTGTGGGCCTACTTCTTTCCCGGAAGCTCCAGTTTCAATTTTGCCGAGTACAGCTTTAATTGCTGGAATGAGCCACACACAAAAGTTTTTAAAAAGAAAGAAAAAATATTTAAAAAGTGGCAACAATATTTGTGCATTAATTACAAACTAATATGTTTCATGGAAGCATTGATATAGGCTAATTTTTGTTTAATAATTTAGTTTTAGAATTTTCTATTGATGACTTTTTGCATATCATAACGAGAAGTTAACAAATTGATCCGAGTGCATAAACATTACATAACCTATTAATAGTTTTGTAAATACTCCTCAATCACCAGACATAACGGACAAGAGTTGGAGGAAGGCCCCAAGGCCGGTGGTTCAGGGAGGAACACGAGAGAATAAATGCCCGTATGTTTTTTGCTACCGTGTTTCTATACGTTTCGATTGAGAATGTTTTTAGTGTGAGGAAGGCGTCAAACATTGCGACTTTTAGCTTTAGTAGGAGGCACTTCTTAGTTCTCTAATCAGACCGCCTTTCCTGTAGGCATACTTGCTGATCAAAGTGCTGACAACTAAAGCGTTATTTTTAACATTCTTCTTGATGGGGGCTTGGGTTGTAAAAAATACATGAGCTATATCTCAGGAACTTGTTTTATGTGTGTGAGCGTGTCTACCCGTTGGAAAGGAGGACTTTGGATCCGGGTGTTTTGACTGAGTGAGGACGTGCTCGGTTCGCTTCGAACAAAAACCAATGGGGAGATCGTTAAAACAAAACTAGGTCCAAACAAAACAATGGGAGGACGCAGAGAAGTCCCTAATTTACCGGTTCGACACGATTGCGTGCGCGTGTGCTCATATATTCGGTATCTTATGGAGACCGATAGCAAAACAAAGAAGGGAAACTATAAAGTATAAGGGTGTCGCAGGAGAATTTTATGATATTCCACAAGGAATTTTGTGTTTCAAAGTCTAAGGGAAGAGGCTAAGTACGGGGAGCAGGGACAAAGGAAAGAACAATAGAATACGCCACAAGGGGATGCATATTTCAGAATGTGTGTGTGTTGGGGGGGGGGGGGGGGGGGGTGGCGTCCTTAGCTGTGTCACCTGTATCAAAGTTCAATCTATCCTCACTTGGGTGTAACAACTGCAAAAGCATTTACTACTGCCTGAGCTCAGCAGTTTGTATACATTTTTCAAGTGAGAACAATCGAGCCGGCACGTCCGATTTTAAAATACAAAATTAATTGATAAGGACAACTAATTAATAGGACAAAACCTTCCTGTTCAGTAAAAAGTCAGAAAAGTGGAAAAATAGAGCAAGCCATCTTAAAAACAAGCTTTTTGATCGACAGCGAGGTACTGGGGAGGAAACTAGACCAGCGGGGGAGTAGAGGGCGTTTCATTTCCCATGCGTATTTTCTAACTCTGTCCTTTTGTTCTACCATGCCATTGGTTGTGATAAGAATCCAAGATAGGCTTATCCATCACGAAATAATATGAGATGTAACAAATCTGGGGTCCTTTGTGGCATGAGTATTTTCCTGCAGTTAACGGATGTGGCATATCTTCACTGATTAGGTTTAAGGGCCATGCCATTGTTCTGCGACAAGGGAGTTCCCGGAATAACCGTTACACATAAAGTAGGTGCAAGTGCACCATGGTTAGATGCATGTACGGTCACAAGGGGGATTTCGAGATTCCCTGACATGGGTGTGTACACTTGTTTCTACAACATTGTAATTATGTACTACGTCACATGAATTGGACAGAGTTCAAAGTTTACAAAATAGTGCAGCTAGTTTGGTATGTTCTACACCCTTGAGAGAGCATATTACCCCATCACTCAGGGAACTGTATTGGCTACAACTAGAGAATTCATTTTAAACTTGCTCTTTTTGTTAAAAAATGCTTGAACAAAACTACTCCTAGTCTTTCCAGTTTACTGTCATTTTACACTCCTCCACGTTTTCTTCGATCAACACTTAACGTCACTCACCCGTGCAAACAAAGTTCCGGATAAATAAAAATAATTAGCATAAAGCTGGACCAAAGATTTGGAACAATCTTCCCCCTGTCATTAGAGAATGTATTATATTATGTTTTCCCCCGTAAAGCTCTTAAGACTCACACCAATCCAAAAACAGTTTAATTTATATTTGTGCGCTATGACCTTGATGAAATAGCTCCTCACAAATATTAATTGTGAAGATTGTTAGGCCTACTTAAACAAACTGGACATCACTGCCAGGGAAACATCAAAATTATGTGTTAAAATGGTGGGTGTAAATCCAAAATGAATACACTTGACAAATTGAACTTTCAAGTTCGATGCATCTCTTCGGAAAATATTTAAAAAAAAGAATTGAGACAAAGTATACAATATCGGTTACCCTATACGGCCTTTTCCACCTGGTTTCAACTTGTACTGTGAAACTTAGTGAACAATTTAGTGGATGATTTTGTTTAGTTATAGACTTTTAATTTGTTCTCAATTTCAAACATGTTTTTAAGTTTAGCTTTCTTAAAAAAAAAAAAAAAAAGTACTAGCTATTACAAACGGCCGAAATGAGCTTTGGTACAAAAATGTAAAAGATAGTTGAAGACCTTTTTTTTAAACACTAAATTTAGGACTATAGGCCTATAGCACAAGTTTTACTGTATTTTTATAAGATCTGCAAAGAGTTACTGAAAAGTATAGCACTTCTCTGTTGCTTACAATCGCGTCCTTGTAGTTGTAGCATAAAGTATACCAATAATTGTGGCTGCTCGTGTACTTAGAAGATATCATTGCATTGGCACAAAACGTTGATGATTCAGTTATAATAATTGTGTATTGCTGTACCAGTAGAGGCAGCGGTCTATAAATGCCCAAATATATTACCAATGGGGGATTGACAGAAGATCAATTGATCCCCTCTAGCAGACAGAAAACATCCGCCCATATCATAGAAATAGAACGGCCCATATGGATCTGTTACCCTCTTTTCATCAGGACATGCCTAGATTGATTTTATTGTCACCATATACAACATGTCAATATCAGCTTAACATGGGGGCTGGCCGGATGGCTCCCCTTCCTCTTTGCCCCCCCCCCCCCCCCCCCCCCCAAAGAAACAGCAGTAACACTAACAGGGGAAAATACTTGCTTGAAAAAACTGACTCTTAAAAATTCAACCAGTGACTGCAAAGTATTCGGTATGTGCATGATAGTTTTATTATTTGGTTATTTCATAATCATTTGGCCAATGGTGTTCCCGGTAGTGCATCTTCACATTTATCTTATTTTCTGCATAGTTATAAGATTAGAATGGAAACTCATGCGGTGTAGAACCCATAAGATTTAATAAACAATCGCTTGCCACCAAAGTCCCAGAAATGCAAGTATACATGTACACTTTGCATCTGTTATTCTACACCAAATTTGCTGAAGAATTAATTGTTTATTTACAAATTTGTATTATAGCAAAACATGAAGCAATGAAGTTTTGTGTTTTGAACTTCACTATAGCGCCCAAGGCCACTGCCTCAGAGGCTCTGGATCTGGACTTGGTGCCCTTGCCCTTTTAAATATCAAACTCTGGGTACATTTACCGAGTCTCTCGGAATTAACAATCGTTTGATCTTCGGTTAAGCCATTTAAAGGTGAAATGCATGGATGGAGTGAACAGTCTCAAAATGACTGCGAAAGCAGCAGCCAAAGCAAAAGCTAAAACTTGATAAAAAACCCACAAAACTCCCTTTTCCATATGGTTCCCATAATGAGTGAAACCAAATTGTGTTAATATAAATTGCGCCGCTTTTGAGATTGTAGCATATTAATTCCATAATTACTTCAATACTCAGACGGCACAGCTGGCCGGGGCTGGTCGTAATTGCCCGTAGCCATTTTCTCACCAGGTGGCCGAGCCCTTTTATGGATACTTAAAAAGGAAAACAGTTTACTGGTGGAAGTGGCTGACGAACTTCAAATAATGGGCCGAATGTGAGGGTCATTGTCTGGGCAGAAACAATCAAATGAGTTTAATAAAAACAGCCCATACACTGTATGCCCCGGGGTAAGGAAGGGTTCAAGAGGGTGACATGTTACACGACCACTTTCATGTTATGTGACTAACTTTTCTTTACAGGTCGTATACAATTTGCAGTACCATGACGACGTATCGGTATTTTAAGGAAAAATCAATTTCAAAATGTTAATTCCCGCCGTCAATTGCCCTTCCTTTAAAACTAGAGTATTTGCCAAAGTAAAATTGATACCCAGAGCAGGTATTATTGTATTAAACATGTTGAGAAATGCAGATGTTTTGTTCTTTAATTTGAAAAGGGTATGTGATTATGGGTATAGGTATGACCCAAAGATCTGAAGTTCCTAAGAAGGACGTGTAACGTAACGTTACTGGAGAAAGGGCGTCAGCAAGTAAAATTGTGTTTCAAGAAAACTGAGTATGAACTTGGTTTGATCGGTTTTCTGCCATTCATTATTTGCTATAGGGAGAAAGGTTAAATTCTGCATGGGAATGGGAAAAACCTGTCTTTGTGGTAACTCTAGCAACAAAAGTGTAACAGTAATGCCGAATCTTTTTGTCCGCAGTCAACTTTGTGTCTCTGCGGACGGGCATAGTCTTAAAGGGAGTTTATACTTTTGGTAAATGTCAAAGACCAGTATCCTCACTTGGTGTATCCCAACATATACATGAAACAACAAACCTGTGAAAGTTTAAGCTCAATCGGTCATTGCAATCACCAGAAAAAAGTGGGGGAAAACCTTAAGTGTTTTCACTGTCTTCAAATATTGAGTTTTCGACTCGTGAGATCAAAACTAATTGTTTTACTCATTTCTCAAAAACTATAGCATTTAAAGCAAAAATATTTCAAAGGGAGTTTCCCATCATGACCATCTTTATACCATGTAAGTTATGTGTGAATCTGTGAACATTAATATTTTGACTCTTACCAATGTTACAAACACCCTTTAAGACCTTCTTCCAGGCGCACGAGTTACACTAGTTACTTTTGGGAACGCATGATTTCCACACCAATTGTCTAACTGAGTGTTCCTCAAAATTATTGCGCAGGAATCCTGCAATCCACTGTAGGGTCATACTGCCAAAGAGAATATTCCTGAGAATATCGTTTCATATTTTCCCCAACATTTTTTCGTCCACTTTCTCCCGAAAAAGGGCAAAGAAAACATATCAAACAAACCTCTAATTCCCCCGAGTGAGAAAAAGGAACAACTCTGCAAGATATATCCCCCAAACAATTAGGGCCTACAGTTATAAAAGGGAAAAAGATTGTAATTAAACAATAATAATAATAGGCTACATATAGCCTACTTGAAGAACCTACCTTTGCTTTCTGACAAGCATATCACTTCGGCAAAATCGACGCCGCTTCTTAGTGATCACAGGTGCTTCTGACTTGAAGTGTATCACCTGTATAAGCAAAGATAAAATGGATCCAAATTTTAATCAGGATTACTTGAAAAATGAGGTACCAAGCAAAGTACCCACTACGGAAGCGTTAAAGGGCCACAACAATGTTGTTTTTTTCAAAATGCTATCTCGCCGCGGCGAGTGTAATACTATCTCGCCGCGGCGAGTTACTAGGCCTATCTGCGAAGACCGAGCGTGCAAGAGCAGCGAGGGTCCGCTCCCAACCCTAGGGACCTCTTTGTAGGGGCCCCGGCCTGGCTCAATTCTGCGCCAGCGGGACAGACCCCCTTCTTGGCGTCCTCCGGGGGGGGGGGGGGGGGGGGGGGCTCGAAACGTTTGTTGAGCTATTGCCCAACCCCGGGCAACCAGACGGGCCGGGCGAGCTTCCAAGGCTCACCCAACCGGGGCGAATGATGGGGGACGGAGGCGGACGACACCCGCCCCGGTACACTCACGCTCTTGCGCCCATGCGGGCTTTACTGAATGCCGTTGGTCCGGTATCCGCCCCGGAGGGCGACCACCGGTGGAAGCGGTGCGATCCACCCGTAGGGCCGGTAACTCGATCGCAAGGGCCGTAGAAAGGTCACCAGAGACCCCAGGAGGTTCCGCCCGGCCCTCAGACACCGGGTTGGGAGACGTTTTCCACGGCCAGGGAGGCATCCCGGGCCGCTGACGTCGAGGAGTAGGATTTTTTGTTTTCTGACTTAGGAATTTTGTCGACCCTTCCGAGAGGACCCTACCCCCTATAGTAGCACCAACATCCCTAGGGTGTCGCAGTGCCTCCGGCCCCCATCAGCCTTCTCCTCCGAATGCCTCCGACTTCGTACTTTGCTTACTTCTCGGAGGGTCCTCTCCGCACCCAGGCAGGGGTATCCCACAGGCTCTGGACCCGGGCGGACCCTCGCTGCTTGTACGCTCGGTCTTCGCAGATGGTAACTCGCCGCGGCGAGATAGTAACTCGCCGCGGCGAGATAGCATTTTGAAAAAAAAACATTGTTGTGGCCCTTTAACGCTTCCGTAACCCACAATATTAATGAACAACTAAGCTCGTTGTTCCGAGAAGGAGGCTGAGATTTGTATTGTAAAAACTTCACATTAAACGTTTCAACGCTCTTGTTTTTAAAATGTAAAAGCC
The DNA here is from genome assembly GCA_037783415.1 of Leptasterias polaris. Lineage (NCBI taxonomy): Eukaryota > Metazoa > Echinodermata > Asteroidea > Forcipulatida > Asteriidae > Leptasterias > Leptasterias polaris. The sequence continues at coordinate 1,994,496 of JAZGTN010000098.1, forward strand.
ACCAACTGCAGCATGTGGTTCATTTTGTAATTCAAAATATCGCGCCGTTCAAATGAGTCCGTTATACTGTACAGCCTGCAGCACGCTTGTGGTCTGCAAGCGTTGCATTGTCTTTTTATGCATTACAGAATACTTGACAGGGATTCCCGCTGCCATCCAATGGACTTAAAAACATTAGGGCCATGCCACACAAGGCAGTTTACTCGCAACCAGTTCCAGGCAATATTCAAGAAGAGTATAATCATAAACTTCAAATTTTCACATAGGGCCTAACTGTCTGGGATAATGTGTAAAAAAAAACACTTTGCAAAACTTATTTTGTGTTACCGAAATGTCCTTTTGCATTAGCATTTTTTCGCCTCAGAGTTGCCACTAAAATGGCCTCGTTTGACAAGGCCCCAGAGGACTTCTTCGGCATCGACCAATATCGTACGGGGCATTTTTTGGCTAGACTTGAACACTAACCTACAAAGTACAAAACATGTTGTTGGCAACTTGTTTGACAAGGGTTAGGAATGACCTTGCCATAGACTAGATGTCTCATGCACATTAATTTGAACGTTGGAGTATGCCTATAGGGTTTCCTTCTCAAGCAACGGGTCCCCATAATGTTCAAATACACGCAAGACTAATTACACCGTCTATTTAGGTGCATCATCGTGACATATCATTCATGGTGCATCATCATGCCATACATCATCTATGATGCACTGTAAGCACATTCGAATTCTACAGGTGGCGAACTCTTGGTTTGAAAATAGCTTCGATGAGTCAAGCTACAGTAATTTGCATCCAAGTACATTGCCTAATTGCATCATCGTCTGGCTCCCCTGAAAGAGGGTATACCACCCACCCTTAAAACTGGGCTTGTGGTGAAGGGGTCGCGTTGGAAGGGGGAAGGACAGACCGGCTCATTGAACCATTCAATATTAATAATAATAGTATATGTAAAATGACAATAATTGCAACAACATAATTATTTACAGGAGGCACTTAATTTAAATGGAGTGCAGTATTTCTATAGTATTTCTATAGCTTTCTTTTCTGCAATTAATAAAATCGGCTCTATAACTTATAGAGCCGATTTTATTAATTGCAGAAAAGAAAGCTAGTATAAGTATAGGCCTATGTGCCCATGCAGTCCAATGTCATAATTAAAGAGATGTCAAAAGAATTAACCTACCGACTTCGATTTTGTACACAAAATCAAACCGTGGACGTCAAAGGTCTGTCCAAAAAACAAGGACAAATACAACAACAACAAAAAAAATAAAAAAAAATAAAAAAAATAAACACGAAAAAATCAAACAAATAAACAAGCAAACACATCTTTAAAAACAAACTCAACTGGCATTACCCAGACGTGGAGGTATTAATCTATATTAAGGATAATTGCTTCTAATTTCTGCCAATTAAGAAAGTGTTGTTCATATATAGTTCAAAGTCAAGGTCATGAAACCGCCTTACTTCAGCAGACCGACTTGAATGGCAAATCCAATTACAGCTTAACTCAATATTGAAGATACACATTGGGATTGATTTGACGTAAATTTATACACACATTGTCTTTAACTACCAAAGAAAATTATAATTGTCGCTTGAGTTAACTCTTTGTTTGGTTGGTGTTTATTTTTTTTCAATTTCATGGCCCCTCCTCCCGAAGTCTTTAACTGACCACAACTTATGTTGAAATAAAAATTATTGTAGATTGCCAATTTTAATAAAACATAACAACTCGCCAACATCAGTTTTGACAAAAACCTCAAAGCAGCGGGGATAAATAAAACAAAAATGTCGAGGGATCTTAATAAGAATAGAGATCCAAATTGGACACCAGACGTGATTTTGTTTGCCAACAAACCGTTCCGTGGTTTCGTACATTAATGTCATTACTATCTTAAATCCTCTTTTACCATTGTTCATTTGGGAGCCGGGGCAGTCTTGATGGTCAGACAGGGGGGCCACGTTCCATTTAAAAAGAAAAACTAATTGTTCTAATGTTTAAAAACCGAGTAGGCATCATTCCTATATACAGTTCTATAATCGGTATAGGGAACACTTTTAAACAACCTATCAACGTTATTAATTTAAAGAGCTTTAATGGATTTTGAAAAAGGATATTAATTTCCACCCTCAACAGTTTCCAATAAACACACCATAAAATGCAACCAATTGAGTGAACATGTCCAATTTAAAGAGGCTGTCTGCGGTGCAAACAAATAAAATAAAAATGAAGAGGGAACTTCAAAATATTTGTTTCATTATAACTCTTTTGAAATACTGTAGGTCTATAGATTGATTCGGTAACTCTTTCAAACCACAACGATGTAACAAAAGTCACAACGAAGTGCACTGTAGAAGGTACAATTCGAAAGCATAGCAAGCATTATTTTCTAACAGTAGGCACTGTCCAGCAAGAAAAACAGGGAAATGCTGGAATAAAATGAAGTTTCTTTTACTTGGAACAGATTGCCTGCAAAATTGCCTTGTGTAAGTAAATAACCATTAAGACTTCAAAATATCATGTCATTTTATAACACACGGCTCAGGGTGTTTTTTTGACAGATGACAAACACATGAGTTCTCTTGTCATTGGCGGATGCTCTTTAATCATAGGGGAAGGATGTCTTCTTTCATAATGCAAGGTGTCAAGCCATCTAAGATTAAACTCTTTACATCCTCAGACGATGGATTAAGATTATGATGGATTATTTCATAGATGAATTGGATTGTTGAGTTTGGGAGTGTGTTGTGTCCATCTATCCATCCTCACATCCTCCCAAGACAAATGAAGATAAACAGCGATTATGACACCGGTTGCAACAGTTGAGCCAAAAATAGAAAGTCTAAACATATATAAGTTGTTTCTTTTATAGAGTCACTAAAATGATGCAGAACTTTTAAAATAAAGTTATAATAAGCCCATTCCTTCTGTCAGCATTTCTTAGCTTAAAATTATTAAAGCATATACAAGAAGACGAGCTCCCCCCCCCAAAGGGATTATAAGTTCTCCTTTTTCTAAGAGTCAGCTACAGTGCGTGCTATCAATCATTTTACATGGATTGGACATTAAGGCCTAATACTATATAGGGTGGACAGTAAAGAAAATTTGTTGTCCAAACTTGCCTTGATTAGCCCTTTCAAAATGTACATAAATCACCAAATAAAGTAGAAATCGTTCAATCGCTAGTTTTTAAAGCTAGATTACTTTTCTCGGTTTGATTACCAATGTATAACTCTGTCCCTTAGCGCATCGTGATGTTCATAAATAAACATGAATGTCGACTTTTTACTCGAGTGGGATGGTAAATGCTTGAAGGCTGGACAATTCAAAATCCCCATGCAATCATGTTCACATTTACAGTCAATAATTTGAGTAGATGTCGACGCATCACTAACTATTTGACCTTTCAAATGCCTATCAAAAACAACATTAAATTTATGTTGCTACCTGAAAATGCCATTGACCTTTGTATCGGAAACAAGTCGACCTGATCAAAACACCATCGGTTTCCAGGACCGTAAATTCATTCTTTGAAGAAACTAGGTCACTTTCCCCCGGCGGAAGAGAGTTCCTAATAAGTTACGGCCAAAGAGGCAATAAGACCGTCAGGTCTCACGCGAGTTTGCACATTTTGGAGACACACACCTTTAGCTTTATTAAATATCGTGTGAAGGAAACAAACTCACGCACTTTCACTGACCCCGTTTCCCAAATACGCGCAAGACGTTCACGATCTATTGTCACATTGACATTCCTCGTCTGAGACTGTTTGACTCAAGTACATTTCTCAGGCCACACCGTGGCTTACTTGAAAACGTACAGACTGTCGCAATATGCAGAATGCCTACAATACTGTCTTATGCCCTGTGACATGAAAGTGTCAGAGTGTGTACACAGCATGCAAATAATGTTTAGGTAATTTGTATGCCCCCTTTTTTCTTATGGGCCCTTATGGTTTCTTGAAGTGCCAGCGAAGAGGTTTCCCAGCAACCCTGGATCCCCATGACTGAACGATGTACCCTAATGACACCTTATAACATCTCCCAACTGTGACCGGGATCAAAGCTCTGGTATGGGTATACAGAAGAAAGAAACCAGGACAAGAACTCAAACTATTAAGAACATAAACAACAGGTGAAAATGATAGCCTGTACAGTATATCCTTAGAGGCACACATCACTGAAGAGTTACTTCGGCCTATCGTATAGTTTTCAAATAACACACCATTCAAGCATAGAGAAAGGTGTGTCCTTTCTCTTTATGATTCAACCAACCTGTGAACAAAATAATTGAGTGGGCGCACAGATTAGTGAAAACAACGCAAAACGGTGTTCAAACGTTGTATGCCTTGTCAAGAAATTTGTAAAGGTTTATTATTGGAATTAGAATAAGAAACGGTGGTTTGTGGTTCATTTTCTGGACTTTGATAGTATTTCAGACGGAAATCTTCATCTGGAAGTATTAAAGGATCTTAACAATTAATGAGAAATACATTGGAGCTAATTATTTCCTTTTCTTCAGTAATTGCTTGTTAGTCTTGTGTTGTGTCGCAACATAAACGGTATGTTGAAAACTTCATAATGACGTGTTCACGAGAGACGGTTTTGGGAATTCAGTGATTTTACCGAAAAGACCTTTACTAAGAGAAGACTGTTCACGAGATTTTAAGAAAAAAATACTGATTAATTCTGTGGGAATATCATATCTTTTTGTTGTTGTTGAATGTTTATGCTTGTTGCCAAGAGTTTTTCAGTGTAAAACATCAGGACATTGATGTAAAACAGCTTTTGTTAATCTTTTTATCCTGTATAAAGCCTATGCCCAAGCCGAGGTTTCGAAAAGGGACTGGGTGCCAAATGTCTGCCATTTAGTGAGTCATATTGCACGTAATGTATATACCTTTCTATTTCAACGTCACAGCGAGTTTTTGCCAACCGAGGTTGGAACACCATGGAAAGCCATAACTGCAAATCAAAAAACGATAGGCATATTTTGTAGCAATGTTACACACATATTCAAAAACAGTGTTGAATTTGTTGGAACCAATCATGGAAGGTATTTCAGTTCATGAATCTTTACAGAAAATGTTGAATTTGGTCACAACATTTTTTAACACGATTGAATGTTTTGCTAACATTCGGCCGTCCATGCCAACCGACGCACTTTGTTTATCAACAATGGAAAGGTCTATATTTTTGTATGTTGAGCGTGTAAACACGCGCGCACATCGCCTAAAACGCACAGTCACAGTCAGCACAAGGGGAAACTTACTCCACAAAATGACGTAACCAAAAGTTATCAAGGTGGTGACGTCAGGTGAATTGGGTTCATACATAAAACAATGTGAGAAGACAATGTTTCCCAAGTATTTATTGTTCGATACTTGCAAGACTTGTACGGTCCGTTAATCAGCCATTTGATTTTCACCCAACTCCAAGTGGAAACATGTCTGTTGTGGTGTGATTTTTGGGAGCCTTGCATCATGCTTTCAATATAATTTTCAATACAATTCATTAATTTCGTTGGTAATAAACTTTTGCAAGTACCGGTGCTGACATGTTGAAAACACCTGTGAAATGTACGATTAATTTCATACTCAGAATCCATAATTAGGTTTTATTTGTATACATTTACCAAATTAGACCACAGCTTGATATATTTAATTAGTAAATAATAATAATCCGTTGAAAAAAAGTACACTTGAACTATCAAGTGGAAATTGATAATCAGTTGGCAATTCCTTTGAGACTTTAATGTACGGTCCACGATGCCCTCGCCTCGATGGAAAACTTCCAGAAAAACCACAAGTTGAGATGATGATGTCAAACTGGGAATTATCATCTCAATGCCAAGTTAAGAAACTACAATTTCAGGATAATTACTGAGACTCCATGGATTAATAAGTCTAGGATTGCACACAGCCCGATCTCTCACGAGATTGTTGCATCCATCCGAGTGATCCAGTTGAGGCAAATTAAGTCCAAGCCCCTCCTCCTTTCCCCTCCCTGCCTCCCGGCCCCCAGCCCTTGCCGTTGATCAACGACTGTCATTGATGGGAGCAGAAAACCTCTGTGTAGCTGAGATTGCTGACAGAATATCCGGGAAGGGACAACCAAACTCACATTGTAGCAATATCATTCCCCGTCCCCTGTCACGAAAGGGGGTTTAGATTGCTCGACGCTCTTTGAAGAAACTGTTCATTTCACCCTAGCCTCCAGCCCGCCCATCCGCAACCCCCAAAGTAGGCATACACTTGTGTTTCAAATTTAAAATTTCCTCCCTACCGTACCCCTACCCTTTCTATGGTCAAATGGATTATGTGCGAACAAGTTCACTATTTTCCCATGGTGATACCATCTCCTATAGACCCCTTTCATAGGACGTCACAATGAGGTCAATGAAGAGCTATCATTGGCCGAGAGTCGTGTGCAGTGCGTACACGTGTCCACGCTTTCATTGTTTAACATCAAAGATGGCGGCCAATGCAAGAAGTCTTTAGATCCCGTTGGACACCCCAGATTTACTTCAGTTTTACCCCAGTCTAGATGCAACCATCTCCTATGTGTGACTCCGTCTTATCAGGTGCATCTCATAGAAAAAAACTGCTAACTTAAATGACAGGCTTTATTCAACTTCATTGCTGACGGTTCAAATATATCTTTAAAGCCTTTGCCCCAATTCCCCTTATGTCCTGCACAAGATCATGAGTCCACTAATATACAAGGTTATATATTTCGTGTTTTTTCGTCACGTCAAAAGTTGTTTTGCAGAGAGTTATGCACATGGTATTCTGTATCTATAAACAGTTCATGAAATCACAACATATACAACCAAGGTGCTTATGTCATTGCAATCCCCTGGGACGATCACCCGGGGCAGAAGTCTGTGGGGGTGGAACATGGGGAGGGGAAGGGTTTGTGCCAATGATCTTTGGGGATCTGCGAGACAGGGTTAACAAGATGAATCGAGGCTACCCAGAAGAAGGGCACTTTGCCAAAAAAGTTTACTAATAGTAATAAGACTAAAGAGTGGTTTATTCCCAACCAGGTAGTGAATATAGAACGGAGGATATCCTCTGTTCTGCTGATTGTCTAAAGGGTAAAGTTTACACGGGCGAATTGCTTGTTTTCATAAATGCCAAGGAAATGCCTAACATGTGGGGTTATTGTAACGAAAGAAAATAGGCGAACGGCTCTTTTATGGTACCCAGTTTAGCGCAAGGACCGTCACTTCTTAAGGTAGGTCGTCGAAATAACTCCAGTGAAGTAGTGCATCGGACAGTCAATGACCCTGAACTAATGATTTCGAAAACTTAAGCTGCCTATAGTATACTTTTAGCGCATATGCGTAAACAACGCACATTAAATGGCCGCATTGAGAGGTGAAGTATATTGTTGTTGTAATCAATTTTGCTTTTGTAATCAATTTTGCTTTGCAAAATAATCTCGCAAACCATAATTTTCTGCGCATAAACATTTGGACCGAAGAATGTGCCATCAAACACGTGACAAAAACCTATGTGTTTGTTTACTTGCTAAATCGTTAACACGAATACAAGCATGGAGAAGAAAGTAGACAACACCTTCGGAAAGGACAAACAATAGCACAATAGCCGAACAATGGCTGAACAAAGGTACCCGAGTTGTTTATTACCATCATGGTCTTACAGTGATCAACAGTTGCTTATTTAAACTACTGTGATAATTCCTATAGTCGCAAGAATTTTTAACCTTGATAAGACGAATAATTATATAGTAGTCTCCAGAAGTTTGCTAATCTTACTCCGCGGTAGTACAAAAGTAGCATGCACAGTTCTTACAAGAACCAATAGAGCAAGGACCTTGCTCCATGCAAGAACAATATACACACATGGCGTTACTCCAAACAAAACAATATAACATATTGAAAACAATTACACGCAAAAGCGTTAAGTTACCCTTGTAAGTAGGTGGTGAGGTAACAAGTTAAAAAGTCATATATCATCATACTTTGAGTTTTAAAATCACACTTAATAAAGTCACCTCCGGGACGCGAAAAAATGATTTGTTTACATAGGCCTAGAGGGCTGAGAAAGAATAATAATTGTGTAAATAAGTTTCAAAAAACATCAGTTGAATACAACAAAAATTATAATGATATTAACCAGCGCAGACCGCCTCCACAGCGAGCGGCACTCCGCCAAGTGGTTCATGTGTTTTTGTGTTGCTGTTATATATGAAATGATAATAATTCCCGCCGGGATGACCAAGCTGCGCTGTCGGCCGTTCACGGGGTGTGTGTCGGGGAGGGCGGCTTGGGGTCGGTGGGTCTTGGTCTGCCAGAGTCTGACTGTGTCCTAGTTCTTCGTGGCACACAAGGGGTTGAAATGTTATAATCGTAATATTGCTCTCAAGTTCATGTTTTCATTGAAGGAATGCCAAATTGTCTACAGGAAGTTGGTTGACGGCGAATCGAATGTAACCTTGATTTTAAAGGGAAAGTACATTCATGAGTCGGATTTGGTGCAGTGGCAACCAACACATGGATGGAGGAGCAAAGGGAGGCAAAACAAATTTAACTTTAACCAACTATGTGAAGACTCCAATCTGACCCGTGAGGATATGGATATAAGCAGATACATGCTGGACAGGAATAGTTGGAAAGCCATCGCAAACGTCCGGTGGAAGACGGACAAAGTAAAATTAAACATCCTGCAAACCGTTTTCATATATCATGTTGGTATATCATTACTTGATAAATAAGTACAAATCAAAAATCCCGGCACTCTATGTTCAAAAATTAAACCAAAATTGTTTTACAGCGCTCCCTTACCCAAACACAATCAACAGACCATGCGCAAAAGAGACCTTCCACACGCACTGAAAGCCGTGGTGCTTAAACACCGAAACTTGCAACTTCTTTGATTTTTAAAGGTGTTTTTATGGCAAAAGAAATTTACAATAACCAATAAGTCAACCATGTTACATCCATTCAACATCTTTGACGAAACATTGCTGCGCTAAGTACACTGAGCGTATTGCAAAATGAATGTTACGGTGTGCTATTTATCCAGCTTACTGTCACTCCACGCCTGACAAAACTGACTTTTATGAGCTAATTTGTTGGTATGCAGTTAACCCATTTCTGAAGAGGTATTTGACTTTCTTGATCTACTGCAGCGCACCGGAATTAATGTTTGAGTTCAGAAGAAAATCATGACTCCTCTCGGACGTATGATTAATCATACAAACACTGGGTTCAAATCGCCCAATGTCCTATGAATTATTTCCTTATTCATCAAATAGAGAGTCTGACTTGAAATACAATCTGGCAATTTAATTGTGTTCATCCTTGCCCTTCAGTATGTAAATCATCACTGAATAAGCCCTTAAATAGACAATATCATCCACTTCCGTTTCTTCCTTCCATACTTCAAATGAATATCACTTTATAAGCGCAGACATGAGTAACATATCATTGCGAATCTACAGTTCCTACCCCCAACGAAGTTCTATTTTCAGTAAAGTTCCACTCTTTATCTTTGATTGAATGAAGCGTATTATGCCAAGTAAAAAGGAGAGAAAAAGGGGGGGAAGGGGAGGCAAATGTTTAAAAACAAACTAAATATATAAATAATAAATGAAAGAACTTTCTGAAGCCAAAACTGAAACAACTCCCCAGCAGTACTTCTTCTTTAAGATGATGTGTATACCCCCCCCCCCCCAAAAAAAACCCCACAATACAATAAACAAAATAATAAAATTTAAAAATCCCCAAAACATCAATCAACTAAATAATAGGCATTAGGTACATAAAGACAAGACAACAAATAGAAAAACCCAAATAAATTGTCGAACATCGTAACATTATAGAAAATGGGTTAATTACGTAATACGCTTTGCCTTTGGCTCTTGAGGATTAGCATACAATCGTCTCGTTGCTACAGTAAACATGCCGAAACAGTGAGTACTGGTAAATGACCATGATTAAACCATTGCAGTAGTCTACCTTCATGAGGCAACTTATAAGAACAATTATTGAATTAAAAATACAACGTTATAGCCTAATTATTATTAATCTGAAATGCAAAAAAATCTTTCTAGTTGGGTCAAAAAAGTCAACCAGTTTCCTTCCACAGAGGACATATCGCCATTTGATTAAAATGTCAAAACAATATTGAAATTTCGGTTCTACCACAACTGACTGTTGCTTTTCTCCCCCCCCCCCCCCCCCCCCCAAAAAGGGCCCTAATTACAGAGCACATTAAACCACAGGGCAATTCATCCCCCATTGAAACCGGGACTACATCTGTAACGCTTACCACACTATCTTCAAATTATAAATTGATTTGGCAGCTTCTATATGAGACGAAACCAACTTAAGCCAACTCTGGCGACGTCCACTTCTACAGTTCTACCTTCTACCTAGACGAATGATAACTTCCTTTACCCAATTCGGTAGTGCACCAACTCAGGAGCTTTGTTAAAAAGAGTACTTTTAAAATGAACATGCACAGATCCCTCCCCCCATTTGGTAAAGGATACAGTTACTGGTTATCCATTGAAATAATTTGTCTGGAGTATACAAACAATGATGACACTAAAATCCTGAGGGAAAACCCCCCGAAAACATCTTAATCTGCATCATAATAGTCGGTAAACCATTCCAATGGAAACATCACACTAACTTTACGTAGTAACTCCGTTTTAATCCACGACCTTCAAGTGACCCGTTAAAAATAACAGACTAGAGCATGGTCCTTTCTCTAAGAAAATAACATAGCATTGTCCCGTCTACGTCTGTATGTACAGATATCAACACATCGCACACATTTCAACACATTTCAACAAATTGTTTCTCAAATAATGCATTGCGTTAAATTTCTGTACCTGTACCTTCTGTGTCCTTTCTCTATGCTTAGACTAAATACAAGCATCGACATTGTCGTGGAGCACTACTACTTAAAAGTTTGATTATAAAAACGAAACGCCAGGTGACAAATAAGTCACTGTGCCGTGTGGCCGTGCACGGGACGATAGTTTGAATGCCAATAATTAAAGATGAAGGCCCCTCTTCATGTTAAAACACATAAACATAATTTGTTTTTTTAAATCAGACTCACCTCTATCAATCTTTTTGCATCCAGACAGGCTTTTTAATCCTTTTGAAAATTTCTCATGGATGTATGAACAGAGTCATAAGAATAACATTCCTCACGTTAGACTTCAAAATAATCCCGGACAAAAATATGAAAAATCCAAGCGGCGCGGCAGGCGTTCGCGGTTGTTTATCTCGAACGGCTGGCGACCAGATTTGTATCGTGCGTAGGATTTGTACAGCGCGGCAAGTCCAGATGGGCCTCTCCACGTCGCGATCCGCATAACATATGGGACATTAGCTCCTTGAGCCCAGCTAATTTAGAGGATTTAAACACTGCAGAATAGGCGTGATGTAGAGGTCACGTGGTGTCGGTAGTCTTACTTATTGGGCCAATCACAGCGCGGGTCTGGCATGACTGGAGCGATGGGTTCCTTCACATACTACATGATGGGATGATGAGGTGGACTCGGCAGTGACTAAAACTTTACCACTCGTGATTACAAGTTTACAGGGAAACCTTTTTATATTTTTGAGCGTTGATGAAAGATGTTTACCATCATTGCCTGAGCATTTTATTGTAATTGTTGTGACCACTAACATTAATTGTAAACACACACACGTAGGTATTTATTGATGGCCACATACAGACGCTTCCGAGCTAACAGCCATTTCCTGCTGTGGGTGACTTTACCGAGGGTTCTTGACGGAACAGATTCGTCTGCACTTTATCGAAGGAATGGATTTAGCTGTTGTTAACCGAACAGATGCACAGCTGAAACTTTATTAATGTGAAATTCGACTGATCGATTGCTTATTGTGAAGCTATTTCCATCCATGTGTCTCTAGACCTACACGGCGCAACAATTCTGCCGATATCCCGAACTAACCCCAACAAAACAAGGCGAGAAAAATAAAATAGGCAAATATAGCAAACATTCACAATAGAAGCCCCACCCCCCAAAAAAAAAACCAAAACAATAATAACAAATAAATAAAATAAAACATTATACATAGGCCTAAATATATACAATAAATAATTAACGAGAGAGGGGGACCAAAATCAAAACACACCGTCATTAATTAACAATAATAAGAAACCACGACAGTTAATTTAAAAATGATCCCCTGCTTTTTGCTTTTTGTCTGCATGTCAGAAAATTAATTGTGTTGAAGGCTTTATTGCGGTGACCACTGCATGCACGTACCATCAGTAAGTGTGGTTTTGAATACACCTTGTACTTAAAGTCCAACTTGTAGATGGCAGACAAACTTCAACAAAACAGGAAATTGTTACTACACCACAATTGATCTTCAAATTAGTTAACCAGTCTACCAATATTAACAAGTTCCACTGTACACATTTTACACTTTCATGATTAGGACTGACCATCCCTGGCGGAGACGAGTCTTTGCCGCCAGCAAGTTTTCTAGAAAAGGACACAGACATGCGGTACAAGAATTCATCTGCGGTGAATTGTTGGACTAGTTTTGTATTATAGTTACCTTGTAATTTTCACCTTGGTTAGCGGACATTGTTTAACCCACCATGCAGATAAAACCAAAGGATAGTTGTGGGTTCTATAAAAAGGAATGAAACAATTGCATTTAACCTCATTATTCACACTCAGACTGGATTCTCAGTAATTGAACCAGTGTATTAACAACAACAAATCTCCTCCAAGTCTCATGAAGATGATCAAAAAATAATAACAAAATAAATGAAAAACAAATAAATAAATAACGTATTCAAATAGTAAACAAATACAAAAATAACGTTCCGAATAGTTTCAATTTCATTTTAGTTTGTAATTCATCGAGTGCCCAGAACGACCTTCTTCCAGGCACACAAAATAATCTTTCCAGTAACAAAAGGCCGTAGTCAATAAAATGGCTCATGAAAAAAAAATATGGCATTACTGTTATATTGTTATTGCTAGAATTACCCCCAAAGACATGTTGTCCCATACCCATGCACAATTTAACCTTCCTATATTAAGACCAATGAATGGCAGAAAATTGATCAAACTTTCAAACTCAGTTTTCTAATAGTAATAATAGAAACCCAATTTTGCTCTATACGCCCCTTCTCCGTAAACTTTTCGTTACTCCCTTCTTTAAGCACACGACGAATTAAAATAACGTCTTTACAATGTGTTTCCTCCGTTAAGTGGCAATACTGACTAAAATTTACTAAAGAGGTACCGAACTTGTTTGTCCCTTCCCAACCTCTATTTGTTTCAATTGATTTGAATGAGAATAAACAACGAATTACCTCTTTAACTTTTATACAATCAGGACTCGATTTCACAAAGCAATATTCATCTTAAGATGGGTTGATAATATCCCCATAGTAGTTTGTATTGTGACGTCACATTCTGCTTAGCAATTAAGATCGATACAAAGTTAAGGTTGCACCCCACTAAATCAACTCTCATTGGTTATAGTGGGAATTGCTAAATATTCAAAAATACACAAAAAATACTTAGAAGTCTCACAGCTTTTCACAGTAAAGAGATAATTATTAAATGACTCTTGAACTTTTTTTATCTGCTCAATTTGATATGGGGAGTCCCAAGGCCCGTCGAGTTATTCCCCCTTCAAATAAAAACACCCCTGCACCGGTGTAATTTTACAACTGTCCGCATCAATCTTGAAAAATTTCCCTACATACTCGGCCAATATTTTAAGGGCATAATGTCATCCAAAACACCTCAAGTTGGAAGTTAACAACCCCCATAGGTCACAATTGGGCAACATTTTTACACTGTATCCCTTTTGGGGGGCTCTCAAATCTGTCTAATATATAGACTATTTTGAGGTCCTACCAATTATTAATGAGGCTGACGCTCTGTTTTCTCCCTATTTAGTGGGGGTGCATCCTTAAGCCCAGTAAACTCAATAGCGTTTATTAGAGACGGAAAATTCCAGTCACTATATATACTAAACCAATTGAACACTATGTTCATTTTACATGACATGAATACCTGTTTTCTGTTTTCAAAATGAGGCCAGACCAACTATTTCAGTTCCAGCGTCTGTTTTATTCACTCCTATCTAAACGGAGTAAAATCAGGCTGACTGCATCATGATGAATGTCTACAGGGCATACCCAGTTTTTTTTCACGCTAATTTTACACCTTTCTTACCGTGATACGGTAATTTACTAATTGAAGCGACTTTCAACAGACTTCAAAGTCTATAAAGGTGTAGAGAACCCGAAAGCATGGGAATTACACTGAACCTAATTTCTAACTCCACAAAGAGGCAGAACTTCCTGATAGGGGCACAGATATAGATTAGCAGGCTAAAGGAAGGTACAGAACTTCCTGAACTGGGAATATTTTCCCCCATGGTATTACTATTACCTTTAGTTACTGCTTATCATTGCAAAGCGGCTGGGTCCGCTTTGAAAAAAAGGGATTTTACATTATATCCCCAATGGCTTAAATTGTAAATATAAATTTTCTCTCATTCCTAGATGAGCTTTTAGGTCGATCTAAACCTTCTTAATCCAGACTTGCAAACACTCACATGCATCAAAATGCCAGAGGAAAATCATAACCGCTGCAAATGAAAATTAAAGTTCAAGACAAATTGAATTCCCATGATTCCAATCCAGTACAATAAATTGGGGGTTTTTTCAGTAAAAAAAAACACATTAAGAAGACAACAAATCTGTAAATTAGAACAACTTTTCAATACAAAACAATTCATTGTGTCGTTTAATACCCTCCAGTCTGCAGTCAATCAAAACTTAACTGCAATGTACAGCATCATAAATACACACCATTTTTGACAATGTGTTTACATGACAAAGTGTTAAAATTGGGAATTTTGCCACTTTTTCAAGCCGCGACTTCAGTAATGGCTCATAAGCAATGAGTTTCAACTATTACTGTGAATGAATGTGCAAAACAAAATCTATTTGTGATGCTCATATTAAATATAAAAGTTTTGATTAAATTCGACACAAGATAGTCAAAGTTCAAGAAGATGCACAACATTTCGATGTAGGATCGACAGTTAATATGTAGTTGTGCAAAACAACATATGTTTATGATATTCACCATATAATATATATAATTTTTGATTAATTCAACACAAGATAGTCACAGTTCAAGAAGATGCACAACATTTCTATGTAGGATCGACAGTTAATATGTAGTTGTGTACTCAAGTTATAATCACCATTGAAGTTTGCTGCCATATCCCATGAAACAACGTAGAAGTTCATGAGTGCTTAATTTGAGCGGTTTCAAAGTCCATTAATTTCATTCGCTTATTATTTCTGCCACAAACTAACTTGAATTGGAGCTATTTTAGAAGTTACAACAATTTAGTTCAACTATAAAAATTATGGTGTGCGCACAATATAGGGATAGCAAGATTTATGAGTTTTTTTTCAGTGTAACAAGAAACTCTGTTCAAAAGCACAACTTAATTACACTGTAAGCCACGCCCACTTTTAATTAAACAAACTGGCTCCACTGATTACAGAAAGCCCATAGGAAAAAGCAATCGGCTAGCTCATGTCTTCTTTAAGGATTCATGTCATAACAAAAACATTTTGAGACTTGCCTTTTAAGAAATGTTTTACAAAGACTCAAGGTCTTCTCAGAAATACAAGTTTCTGTCTTAAGAATTACCTTTGAACAATGAAATGAAAACACTACACTAATTAGTAGTAATAATAATTAATAATGATAGTATCTATAATTGTATTTATTATGTGCTTTTTAAAGCTAAGTAGGGCTTCAAAGCACTTTACTATATAAGCCCAGTCCATTGGGCCGAAGGCATTTCTGAAACGATCTCAACTCCTCAGGAGTATGCGGCACCGACAGTCAAATGGGCGTGTAGGTTTCTAATAATTCGCATCAAGAATCTCTACCCTCACAGGCACCCATTTAATCATGGGTGATGAGAAGATATTATTAGTGTCTTTTTCAAGGACAAAAAGTGTCACAACATGGATTCGAACCCGCACTAGATCTTGAGCTCAATGCGCAAGACCACTCAGCCACAGCAAGCCACATATTTGGAGCCAGAAGTAGCGAAAACTTAGTGCATGAGGCAGATGTTGCCATAATGTGATATAATGACTTACTCACAGGATTGAGAGGTTGTCACATGGTATGTGTTGTAGTACTCATACTTGGTACTCATACCCGAGTACCACTCGAGTACCATTTTGATAATACTAGTACTTGTACTTGTACTCCGCTAGCAAAATACTCATACTCATACTCAAAGTCTATACTCGTTACTTGACTGAAAAATAATCTGTACTCGGAAGTCTTGTACTCGATACTCAACGGGAAATGTAAATGGACTCCGATTTTAAGTACTCGTTTTCAAAATACCACTTTCCTATACATGCACTAATGCAAGAATAATAAGAACAAAGCTCTGGAAAAGGTAAAATTTAAGTTGTCTAAGCCCTTTTCACACGACAAAGTCAAACTAGGGTCCTTGGTCTCAGGCGCCAGTTGTCTTGACCAAGGACGTTGGTCTCGCTCGAACACGACCTTTCACACGGCGCTGAAACCAACGTCCCGTGTCTCAGAGCCTTCGTCTTTTAGGGTGTCAAAGGTCAACATTGTTTATGGTCCGTTTCACTGGTATCCGCACATCCAGCATAACATCGCAAATGCATGTGCTGTTTACCAATTATTTCAGGCCTAGAAGTTCGCAAGACACCGCGAGAATCAAAATGGATTCTCGCTGAAGAATTTCGCGAGAATCCAGGATTTTCGCAATTTTCGGGGAATGAATTCTCGCAGTTTTTTGGGGAGAATTTTTTTTTTTTTTTGCAAATTGTATAAGTATTATTTGCTAAATGTAATGTTGGAAAATAAAGCAAAGTTATGTTTCAATTCATCCTCTATTTGTTAAAGCTGTTTAAGCTTACGTTTTTTTGCCATCTTGCGTCGCGTGCCAAAGAATTTGACAGCAGAATTGAACCTCAGCTCTCGATCATCAACAACAACCGGCGGCATGTAATTCATGAAATCATCACATGTCATGCTAAGTTTTAGGTCAATCTGTTTTTATTCTGTCCGCAGATTGGTTGATAGCGCGAAAGTTCCCGTTTTGGAGCCAATAGTCTTCCTTGACTGTTATTAGCGTTGTTACCAAGTACAGCGATGTACGCTTGCTTGGATTTTCCACAAAATGTTTTGAGAATCATATATTTGTCATAAAAGTTCACTATTTGGTAAATACATTATCATTATTCAACGTTTCCAGATTTTTATAGAATATACTGGAGTCCAGAAAATGAAACGAAAAGAAAAGAAATATTGTGATAATCTTGGGAAATCGACTATCTCGGTACATGGTAACCACGTGTATAAAGCAGATCGATGCCGTGAGCTTACTATCCAGGAAGACTATTGGCTCAAAAACGGGATCTTTCGCGCTATCAACCAATCCGCGGACAGATTAAAACAGATTGACCAGGGTTATGTTTTCGCGGCTGGAACGAATAACTGTTTCGGTCATTGGCCAGTGTTATCGGATGGCCAAAATTCAACCAAAACAGTTATTGGACCGCGAAAATTACCCCTTATGATGGCAACACACGTAAACGGAGTGCGCCGGTGTATTTTAGGACGACGACTCGGCGGTATCGATCGACTCGACGACATACATAGACGTGAGTGGTTGATCGTGAATGATACCTTTTAAGTTTGTAAATAAAACACAAAGAAAATGAGGGGTGAAAAAACTTAACTTTGTGTCGGATTAACGGAAAATTGTTTATGGTTTTTTTATGGAAAAGTAAAAACATAATTCTTGTTAACCCAAATGAAATATAAAGCTGAAAAAGAGATTTTCCCCTTCTGAATGCTGGTAGTTTGTGCGTGCGTCACTCTGTCACTGTTTTCCCACTGGTGTTAAAATGCCGAGTAATAATAACGACGTAGAATCTATTTGTGCGCATGCGTGGTAGCTCCAGCTACACCAGGGTCCTTCGTTACGCAAGCGGTGTTCATTCACACAGCACGCACGGACGATCGTGGTATAATTTTCACAACGTTGTGTTTTTAAGACGCTGGTCTCGACCGTGGTCTTAAAAGGACTAAGGACCCGTGTTTATTTAAGCAGAGGTACATTTCACACGATGTGGATTAAACAACGTTGTGTTCTTAGGACCAAGGACCCCCTGCTTATTTTCCTCGTGTGAAAAGGGCTTATGAATGATGTATTTATGTTTAAAAGATAGTTATCATAACAAGTACACATTGACATTTAGAAATCAGGAAAAAAACAATAGATGCTGTTTTACCCCATTTTGCAGTATTTAAAAAAATATAAAGTACTTGAATTCGTACTCGGAGATCCAAGTACTTGGTACTCGCTGTCGGACTGGGCACTCAGATATCAGAATACTCAGATCCAAGTACTTGGTACTCGCTGTCGGACTGGGCACTCAGATATCAGAATACTCAGATCCAAGTACTTGGTACTCGCTGTCGGACTGGGCACTCAGATATCAGAATACTCAGATCCAAGTACTTGGTACTCGCTGTCGGACTGGGCACTCAGATATCAGAATACTCAGATCCAAGTACTTGGTACTCGCTGTCGGACTGGGCACTCAGATATCAGAATACTCAGATCCAAGTACTTGGTACTCGCTGTCGGACTGGGCACTCAGATATCAGAATACTCAGTTCTCGGACATTGGTACTCGTACACGTTGGCCCGAATACTTGTACTCAAGTGGTACTCGGCCACTTTAGTACTCGGCAGTACTTGATACTCGACTGAAAAGTCTTTGACTACAACACTGGTATGATGCCGTATTCAAGCTATTAAAACGCTTGGGGATAGGAATTAAGTTCAGTACACCCTTGGGTGACATAAAATGACATTCTGAAAGATGTGCACTACACAATCAATAAGTAATAGTGTTGTCTAATTTACAAGACGAAACAAAGAAAATACATCATTGTTTATTTAGTCCACTTCTTTACCCATGGTATGCCCAAACACTTAAAAATGGTCAGAGATGGAGCTGTACATACATTGCTACATATTTAATATTCATGTTAGTCAAGAAATTCATTTCAATGAGAAAACCTGAAATTTGGTAATAATAATAATCTTGGTTCTTATAATAGTCAAATATCCTAAAGTAGCTAGATCAAGGCCCTTTACAACATTGTTATTCCTGTTCTTTGGGCATACATGTACTTAGACCAATCCTCTAACTTTCACAACTCCCTGGGAAGCATACAACCCTAATCTGCTTAAATTAGCACTAAGGGGTTAACACTAGACACAATAATGTCTCAACCCTCTCAGGTTCACATTTATACACCTGGATTAAGACAAACAATTATGGTTAAGTGCCTTGCTCAAGGACACCAGAGCATGACTAGGAATCGAACCCACACTCTGATGATTCAGTCATCAGAACTTGAGTCTGATGCAGTAGAACACTCGACCACGACACACCACAAATCAAAACTGAATAGGTACGAAGCAAACTGATCTTAAATACCCTCCGGATGCCTTATTCAGAACTGTTGTTATTACCATCATTAACTTATTTATGATTGCTAATTTTATTAATAAGACTACTGCACTTGTAGGTTTCGGAGGTGAAATATTTTCTGTAATAGAATAATAATATTAATCTATTAATCTATTAATTGGGGGGGAAGTTCAAATCATAGGAATAGTGTGGTGCTGTATAGAAAGAAATAAAACGTGTACATGTACATGTACATGCTTGAAATACATGCAGTCAATGTCACAACACTTGAACCTACCCCCCAAATTCCATAGCAGCACATAATATCATCATCCACAGGGGCCTATAATGACTGCATTAAACTTAGGAAGACCCTTTTTAAAAAGGAGATTACTTCATCCATCATCGAAACATTTTCACAATGAGACTTGACATCTCTTCTACGCTGACAAAAAAGAACAAAAACAAGTGCCTTTTCCTATCTTTACGCATCGGCCTAATGTGATTATGACTCAGGATCACAAGTCGTGCACATTCGGATTACTGGCGACAATCTTGGGACCATGTGTTGTTGGATGCTAGAGCTATGAATGTGGGGCAAGGTGAATGTTTCTTGGGCCATAAGCACATGGAAATGAACAGCAAAATAAATACACAGGGAGTCCTTGAGGCTTAGCCGTGATGTGGCTTTTGCACATGTTGAAATCATGAAAAAAGAGGAAAAGCTTATTACAACAACATTGATATAAACGTAAATCAGACTGGCCTTAATCTCCATAATACTGAGACAAAATTACCCAACACCAAAAATAGATACACTGAAATTCATATAGTAGTCATGAAGTTATACAGCTCAAATTTGTTTAAATATCTAAGCATCACACAGAATTTTCATCGATAACCTACTTCTACTGTTCAAGCCAAACATTTGATGCGTCATAAATTTTGAAACGCGTATTTATTTTAAAATATGGTTTATTGTGATTACATCACATTGAAGTTCTTTAAAGAACGCGGAAAACATTGGTAATTGTCAAAGAGCAATACTCGCACTTTATGTGACCCAGCAATACATAAAATAGTAAACCTGTGAAAGTTTAAGCTCAATCGGCCATTGGAGTCATGAGAAGATAGTGAATATTAAAAGTATTATGTTTTTAACTGTTTTTCAAACATCTGGTTTTGGACTCGCAAGATAAAAAGTTCACTGGCTTCTCAAACATATCTTTTTTACCATGTAGGTTATTTGCAAATCAGTAAACTTTAATATTTTCAATCATACCACTGTTTTGCACACCCTTTAAGCTTAAATGTGTCTTTAGCATGTGATGCTATACTTTCCCTTTAATGCAAGGAAACTAGCCCATTGATACGAAAGTGATAACAGGAAGTTCACCTGTGTAAAATCAACAAAAAATGTCTGCGGTGAGAAATTTTACAGAAATTAGCAGCCGATCAGATGCTTGGTGAAAAGACAAACCCTCTTCTCTAGAACTAAAACCAAGTCTAGACTCTTTTTCGAGCTGGGAGATAAAAAGAACCACAAATGAAAGATTCAGAGTTTCCTTAGGCTCCTTGGGATGTGAATTGTTGAGATCGGGACTAATTTATAGACCCCCTTGCATAGGCTCACCATTGCTGAGATCAAACAAAGAAAAGCGTGCTACGCGTCGTGCACACCTCTCAGCCAATGACAGGTCTTCCTTTGACCACAGTGAGGGCGCTGTTTGAGCTTGTGTCGCTCTTTACAAGAGATCTATTGAAACATCTGATGGACAGTTGAGAGATACGACCAGTAGATACCACCCCTTGTAATAACTACGCTATTTCTGAGGACGGGGGACTGTGAAGTTTTCGCCTATTCACGATAGGGTCCACGCTAGTTGGTGACTCCAGAAGATCCGAACCATCAGGTTGACTTGGAAGAATTTGATCTAACGGTAGAAAACACACACACAAAATGAGGGAAAAGTCATCAGAATGTAGCTCACTCAACAAGGTGCTCAAATGAAAACAAAAAACCACCCCACACACTAAAACACCATGAGAAGTGGTTTTAATGAATGTAAATTTCAGATGATGTCTGGTTGAACCGCGGTCATAGACAGGTCACCATGTGGGTTTAACCCGCAAACAAATGAAATCAAATATCAGGTTGTGATCACGTTTCTGGTTTCCAGACATCATGGGAGGAAGAGGAAAAAAGAACCCTTAAGGCTGAAAACAAAGACTCAATCTTCATCTAATAAACAAAGTTCCCTCCGCATTATCCTTTTACAGGTCACGCTTTTCTCACAAACTTGACAACAAAAAACAAGAATATCCTCATTTTTAAGCATCCTGTGGGAGTCTGTGTGTCATATTATTTTTCTTCTTCATCTCTGGATATCTGGGTTTCCCTGAATGGCAGTGCCTCATATAAGTCAATTTAACCGTTCACACCTGGACCAATGTCCTGCTAAACGCCCATCAAAACAAATCAAAACACATTATGGTCATTAGAAGCAGTATACAGAGAAAACCAAGGCCCATGTGCCCAGACATTCAACAAGGTAAACATAACAACATCTAGCCATGAACTATAAGGGATAACTTCCCTTGCATTACAGCAATGTCTGTAGTGATTTACTGACACAGTTCTGTGGCCCTACTTTTAAGCCTCGTTTATCCACATTTTTATGCAATTCATGTTGTGCAAGTGGAAGTACTTCAGGATTAATATACCCAAGGTATATTTTAATACGATGCAACATTATCACAAACTGCAACAAGAACTACAAAATGAGAGAGTCCGTATTTACTCCAACAAAGTTTGTTTTCTTCTAACTCTTAGAATAAATGCAAAAAATTATAGCGGCCTCAAGTTCAGGAACCTTGTAGCCTTGATAAGACTTAGGTAGGCTTGAAAGCGTGCGGACATTCACAGTTTTTGCATTTACACTACAGGTCATAAGCAGTTCGGAAAAAAATATTTTTCTTTTTCAAAGTAAAAAATTGCAAACATTTGAAACAATGAAATCTACTACTTTTCACTTTTTATAAAAACTAAGCTTTAAAAAACCTGTTGATGTTGTCTGTCAGGTGAGGACTTTAAATACAAATTAGAAGCAATAGGAGAGTTCAAAATGGTTCAAAATACAAAACTATAAGTGGGCCTGTGTTTCTTTTATTTGTATCAGTAGCATAACCAGACGGGGGTGGGGTGTAAGGGAACCCCCCCTCCCCCCACTCAGAACCCTTGTGCCCCCTTCTTGAGATCAAAAGAATGCACTAATGAATGTTTCAATATATTAAATAGCTCCCCCCCCAACAAAAAAGTCTTTGCCCACGCTTGCCCCCCCCCCCCCCCCCCCGCTCAAAATAGAAAATGTCTGGTTATGCCACTGTTCTGTACAATCATCATTAATCAAAAACAAAAAACACAAGATTGGTAATAATAAAACAATTTTTTTTACACTAAAATCTTACTAATTATAAAGACAAAATTGAAATTGTGAGGCAACAAAATTTGCCATTTGAAAGCGTCCTCAGGTGGTCAAACATACGGTAAATTACCAATGGTGTTTATGTGCTTTAAAGGTACAGTATAAATGACATTGGTGGAGTGAAGTTTCCTTGGGAAGTACAGTACTCTCCAACCAGTTTAATGACCTGGTCAACTTGCTTGAACTTTCTACAATTTTACTATAATCTCAGTCACCATTTCTGCTTATAGGCTACCAGAAATATCTCCAGATAAGTGGTCACATTATCTCTTTTTCCATGTGGGAAAGTCTAAGTGACAAAAAACTCTGTGACACACACACATGCAATTGCCATCTTTTGGTGGTCAAACGTCCGGTTTGATGTAATTCTATCTTGTTTTAAACATTCTGTAACTAAAACTGAGACTATTTGTAGTGAGTGAAGCTGTAAACCTTAATGAAGCTTGAAGAAACAAAGAAATATTCAAGCCATGAAAAAGAAAAAGTATATGAGTGATAAACCTGCATTGAAAGTCCAGACCGTAACGCTCCAGACATTCAAAATCAAATAACTTTCTTGAAATCGTGAGATACTGTCCTTGCTCTATGCTGTAATGTATATAAACATTATCTTAAGCTACCAAAGTGTTCATTTTGCTTGCAGTGATGTCGGTTGCCTTCAAGTTGCCTGTAAAAATTACCTTGCTCTGACAGGACCCACATATATATATATATATAAAGTAAGACGCGTGCATACTTCACTTACACAGCTAGCGCAGAAATTTGGCGCTTGCACAGTAAGCCGAGAATGGTGATCGCAAGCGCAGAATTTGGTGGTAAGCAGAGCCATTAAACTGGGCCCTGAGCTACAACCAAGACTGAAATTAATAAGAACCAAATGTACAGAAATTGAAACAGTTAGCTGAAAGTCTCAGAGTACAGACCGATGGAAACCTGAAAGTTTAAGACCAAAACCCAAGACCAAGACAAAGATCTGCTGGTATGGGATTGAGACTGAAGATCTTGTAAACATAGCATTGCAAATTTCAACTTCTCCAAGTAGTTAGTGGCACACTACTACTAGTAGGATACTACATGTATTGTAGCACTGACCCTAGTAAAGTCTTTCCACATCAGTCAAACAATAATGAAGGGGGAAAAATCCTGTTTGAATCCCAAATGCCACCTGTTGTGCATGTATTTCACTGTGGTTTACTGTGACACAATTGGAAACATATATGACCAAATGTTGGGGTTTTATTGCCCATTGGGGTTTTAATTGTTATTCAGTAAATAAAAATGAGTCTGGGCTGTTCACCTGGCACGACCTGCACGGTGCACTCAGTACAGCAATGGGACTAAACCAGAGTTTTTCCAGACTGAAAGAATGCAACCCTTTCTTTGTAGTTCTAAAACCATTGTATTCCTTTGGCAAACTGAAATGATTTCATATTTGAGAATCAAGATAGCTGACTCTATTGACCTAATTCACCTGACATCATCACTTGATAAATCTTGCCTGTGACATTTTGGGAGTAAGATTCCCTGTGTTCTAATGTGCAGTGTGCATTTTATTTAGTGGTGTGCGTACACACACAGACACCATGGGCAAACTTCATGGCTCTGCTTACCGCCGATTCTGGGCTTTTGATCACCATACTTCACTTACAGGGCAAGCACAGAATTTCTGCGCAAGCTGTGCAAGTGAAGAATGCCTAGTAATGTGGAGTATACAGAGCGTGGAGGGGAGTTAATCTCAACAAACCCTCACCAAACCGCTCCTAGTAGATGCTGTCATATTTCAATTTAGTTGAAACACATCAGGATGATCACTGTGTGATGGAGAAGTGGGGAGGGGGGGGGGGTGATGTCACTGGAAAAAAAAAATCATATGCAGAATTGAAACATAAGAGCATGTCAACCACTTTAGATTTATGCCATGCAATGTTGCAAATCCTCTTAAACTTAATACAGGAATGTTTGAGTACATGGGAGCAAAGTGTCTGACCTAAGGTGAGTATTTCAACATGGTATTTTATGTCTTAAAGGAACAGTCACAAGTTTTTATCCTTAAGAAAGTTCCGTGAACAACTTCACTGAAAAAGGGGGTTCATGTTACAAAGAGTACCGAGGGGGCAACTTTTTCTTTCAAAATGTACCAGTGCAAAATTCCAAAGAACAAAGACTTTACAAAGAACTTTTCATGGATGACCATCACATTTGATACAATTTTCAAAGGTTGGTTGTAGGGTGTGTTAATTGAAAACAAAGAGGATGGGAAACAATGTACCCTTCAACAACATAATTAGAAACCTTCCCTTAAAGCTAGTCAGAGGTAAGAATTGTTGGCATTAAGTCATTCATTAAGATTGCAACCAGGGTTCTTCCCAGGATACTGTGGGGCATTCTGGACCCAAATTGTTGATGTTTTGCCTAAGCACGCTGAATTGTAAACAGGTTCTCAGAATGTTTTTATTTAGTGTTTATCTTTGGTAATTTTTGTGAATTTGATCTCAAGGTGCCCCCCCACCCTAATTTGAACGTATCAGCCCCCAGTTCATGCATACTGGCCCCATATGGGAAAATGGTGCACAAAGAAAACCAGGGTGCAACAGAGTGGCCCCTTCAGCATGGCACCTGATACATGAACTACTCAAAGCAGACACCACATCTCGGAAACTGGATTATAAGATTTATTCAAGTACCTTTAACACACTTCTGAAAGAATGTACGTCCGCTTCTGATTTAAATTAAAATGCTTAAACATTAGACGATTATTAAAGTATTTTTATTTGCTATGGAATGTTAAACGTTTTGTTCTCAAGCTTCCAACCCATTTAAATTGATCCATAGTTTTCAAGTTCTTAAGCGTCTGCACCACCCAACCTCTATGGACAAGAATTTCCTCCTACTGGCTTTGGAGCTGAAGTCAAAACACCATGGCATCTTTGTTTTATGTTGAATTCCCTGCACACAAGAATAAGGGCCGTGTTGGACTCAAGCAACTTTGGCTATGGCTATGGTCACTGCAGCTGGTCACTGACTGCAGCGAACAATGTTGAAGGAAAGCCTTTTCAGTGGTACAGCCATAGCCACTGCCTATAAGCTGTTATTTTGGACACTGCCTTATCAAAAGGACCAGGGCCCAATTTCATGGCTCTGCTTACCGCCGAATTCTGCGCTTGCGATCACCATTCTCCGAATGCCTAGTAACGTGGACTACGCACGCGCACAAGCAAAAATTCCCTGCTTACCCGTGAAATACGCTTGACGTAAGCGCAGAATTCCTTGCTTCCGTAAGTGCCGATTCTTTGCTTACGGTATAAGCAGAGCCATGAAATTGGTACCAGGCTATTTGGGTGGTCTCAGTCTGGACCCATCCCATTACTTTGTATGACAGAATGGTACGATGAGCCATTTTGTGGTACTTTTGGGGACGGGCATGAATCATAAAAATAATATGTGTAAATGTATGTAAACATTTGACAAGCAACATGAAAAAAGGTAGCAAAAAGGCGATAGCTTCATGTTTTGAAAAAAATATTGCGTAGAACTATTTCATATATAGGGCCTATATAAAAGGCTTAATTGCTTGGAACCAGTTCAGGTATGGAGATGTTCTTTTTGGGGAATAAAACTAAGACCCAAATCGAATCAAATAATACAGAAGTCTGTAGAAGGAAAACAGGCATCAAAATACAGGTTAAGGTGCAAAACCTCCATAGCACCAACTATCTGTCAATTTGGCTGCCATCATTTCCAAAAGTCAATGGTTGTATCATGTATGACACCTGACAGCTGCATGACACCCTTGACCAAGAAACTGTGTACGGATGGAAAGGACGATTTGACTGAACAAATGACACAGTAGGTATTAATTTTCACACTTGCTAAAGTTAAGTGTCTAGCAGGGAGGCGCAATGAAACGCAGTGTGTGGCAAGGTGCCGCCTCCTCTTGCTCGTTTCCAAATGATCATGCGATCTCGTCACTGGGCGAGAGATTCTTAACACTTTATCAGTGTGTGGTAACACTTGGCATATCTTTACAAATTGCCTCCACCCTTAAGCCGGTGTACGAGAATTCAATTGACTGAGACATGTTGTGAATGAACTCTTGCTGTGTGTGGTCATATTTTTCCTGCAATCTTTGAAGTTAAAGGTACTTTTTAGGTAGAGGAAATTTGTTTTTGCTGAAATCATGTAAGGCATTACTACATCACAAGCGAATGTGTATGTTATATTTTTGGTTGGACAAAGACTTGGTTGGAACAAGACTTGGTTGGAACATGAACATCTGAAATGGGGCACAGTGAGTCATTGTTTGTTACATTATTTTAATTTGGGGTTAAACAAAGAAAAATTGACTAGAACAGAACTTGAGACCTCTGATTAACATGCTAGCACTTAACCATCTGAGCTATCTAGCCCTATTCAATTGAGGTTGTGGGTTCGAATCCCACTCAAGTGATTTGCCTGTGGGTTTTTTTTCTTGGAACTTGGGTAAGTACTGAGTATACATTGGTGTAAAGGGTAAACAAAAAAGACCACCCCTAAACACGAATTATATCTAGCCCAATGTTGGCATTCTCCATATTTATTTTTGTCAAAAACTTTGTTTGGAGTGCCATTGTTATTATCATTTATTTCACAACCAACAGCACAATTAGCGCCATTTACAGGATGAATAGAAAAACAAGAAGAAATGTTCAGTTTCAGATGTGGGAGGAAAACCCTAATGGGGAAAACCTGTGCAGTCAGGTAGGGACTGAAAACCCAATCTACATGCAAGGCTCTAGTCTGAGATGGGATTTGAACCGGGGTCCACAGAGGTGAAAGGCTTGCAAAGAAATAACTGAGCCAACCTGATCCCCATGTCCTGTGGTAAGACAAAAGTTAAAATAAAAAAACACTTCATTTTGGGAACCCTTTTTCTATGAAAACACACCAAAATGAACATCTAGTTGCATTGTGGGCAGGGACAAAACCCCCAATATTTCTTGGTACCTATTTTTACATTGGTATCTGCAGAGAAGAAATACATCAAACTATGTATCTTTGCTTAACACTGCATAAAATGATAAAGGTACCAAAAGGTTATAACCCGCGTATGTGGCCAAAATGTGAAAGGCCTGGAGCTTGAACGGCATATGTGAACGGCAAACCCAATTAAATTTATGGCTTAATTTGGAAATCAGAGTGTAGGAAACACCCGATAAAAGTCACGAGGAAACCCAAGGAAATTGTGAGTATGCAAACATTCATGAAGAGACTGGGGGAAATTTGCAACGGTACAGGTAATCTTTTTATAAACCACACTCTAATCTGGAACTAATTTCACCTAGGAGTTAAACTTTAGTGATCTGAACAGACTCACTGTGTAACAAATTTATGAGCTTAACAAATTAGAAGCAAATGCAAGGAGGGAGCCAAACAGTACACATTACGTTACATTGCGTTTTACTTGTTGATCTATTTCTGTTGAGTAGAACTTTTCAATACTCAAGAGCTTAGTGTACATAAAAACTCCATACAATAAACCACAGAAAGCTCACTGGTATTATACAGTTCATACCAGTGCTAATCCTCATTTTTGTCTGAAACATTTTTGTCTGAAATATCAATAAAACACCCTCAAATCACCACCACTAATTATTTTGATTGCTGCAATTGAAATAAGCACACAATCCCTGTCAGAACATGAACCTTTTTTTTTTCACTGAAACACCTAATTCACACAGGTTGGTTGGATGGGGCCAGGGGTCGATTTCACAAAACTCTTCCTAACTTAGGACTAGTCCTAGGCAATGCTAAGAGATAGGACTAGTCTTAAGTTAGGACCAGTAACTTAAGACTAGTCCTATCTCTTAGCATTGCCTAGGACTAGTCCTAAGTTAGGAAGAGTTTTGTGAAATCGACCCCAGGATTTACTAAAAACTACAGAATAGAAGTAGAATGAGAAAAAATAATAATAAAAAAGCTCCAGCCCTTATGACAGCATAAAAGCCATGTTAAATAGATCCTTATCATTCTATCACATAGCTATCATCCTTTAAAGGTAGCGTCATAGATTGGTAAATTCTCAAAAAATTGATGACCATAAAAACTTACTTGGTGAGAAGCACTGCAGCTGTTGATAGTATAAACTATCCTGAGAAAGGATTCCCCTTCGAAGTAATATTGTCTGGATAATTTTTCACCAAAAACATTTGAATCTGAAAAGCGATTCATGCATAAATCGTTTCCCAGATTTCTGGGGGTTGGTGTTTGTGCCAGAATGCTGCGGCCAGAGATGCGGTTGGTACCCACAATTCTTGAGACAGTTTTGTGCTATTTTCTCAGCAAGTAGACACTGTATTCAGCTGAAACTTTCACTTGTGACTTTTACTGTATCTTTCTTCATAATTTTGGCTAAAAATCAGCACTACACGCTGACAAAAACCAATCTATGACCCTACCTTTATGCACCACTTTTCAATGGATCCACTCCCAAAATCTTTACCCTTTGAAGAAAAAAAAAAAAAGCACACCCCATGTTGTGGCGCCTTACTGGCTACTCACGGAGGTTCAAATGTAAAGCAAACAAGTAAATTGAGGTAATCTTCAATTTCCATATTGCGTGCCATCTTTGGACAAAACTGCAAGGCCGGTCTGATTGATTTTACTCAGGGACACAAATTTGGTTTGTTGTTATTTATTGTTTGGTTATTGTGGGATGGTGTCCTCTAGAGAGAAGCATTACAGCCCACCTACAAGCAATTATACTCGGTGTGTAAACATGACGTACTTAAAAAGATATAACCCTAACCCCTACGAATTCCTCAAAGGCGCCTTGCCATAAGAATACAACACAATCCCGAATCAGGGAAATACATGGTGTTTTAAGCCCGCTAATTGCAACAAGATCCATCAGCGAGAAAAAACAAAAACAAAATTTAATTCAAGAAAGGTTTAAACATTTTGTCTAAGTTAAAGGGCAGGAAAACGGTTGTTTTCTCCAAAAAGGCAATTTGTTAGGAATAGAAACAAAACACAAACAAACTGAATTTACAAAAACATAGAAACAATAGAAACTGGCACTTACATTTTTGAAAGACAGCAACTTATAAGTGCATATTTTCGTAAGATTTTCAATAGTTTTTACTAGTTTTCTTACAGTGGAGACTTGATGCTTTGAATTTCATATAATATGGTGGTTTTGACTGCTTTTCGTGCTAAATTATTAAGCAATAAAGTAAGAAAGGTTTGTGTCAGTAAGTGAAATAAAAAATTATCGCAAAACATACATTTTCCGTTTTCAAGAACTGAAGCAATCCAATGTATTACAACACTGGGTGTGTGTCAGTTTAAAAAAAAAGTAGGTCAGAGTGTGTGGTATACTCATGGTAGTGTCAGTTTGTGGAAACATTTTTGTTTACAATTGAGGTTGGTGCACTGTGTGTTACAATGGTAAATTGAACCTTCGTGTCAGTTAATGGAACCAAAATTTGTCACTTTCTTTAAATGCAAAAGTTGCAATGCTAAATTATCATAATTAAAAAGTAAAGCTTTTGAAGCTTAGAAACTTCATGAAACTGTAGGCCTTGATGAATATAGTTTAAACTTTTAAAAACCTCAAAAAACTTAATAAAAAGTTGTTTTGTACACTGTGTGTCAGTTTATGGCGGGTCAGTGACGGAATATGTCAAATTGATGGAGTTCAATAATTTGGGTATTAAAACATTTCAGAGATATTTTATGGAGCATAGGTTTGATTACAGCCTGCAAACAATAAACTTTGTGTTTTTAGTAAACACCTAATGCCCACTTGCCTGCAGGTGGCCTCAGTCCTCCACTATCCTCCACCACTATGTCACTTCATACCCACATGTTTGGCTTTCAAGTTTATGGTTGGAATGCCTGGCCCAGTGATACGCAACTGTTATTTGGGCCTTGACAGTCCACAATCCCCCCCCCCCCCTGCAATCAGACAACATCCTGAAGATGATTTTTGGAGGATTTGGAAGTGGTTGGGGTTTGTTATTAAACAAAAACTAAATAATGTCTGGAGACAAAGTGCAGGATTGGTCATTAAAAAACAAATTGATTGGTTTCAATCTAAAGTCCCACTGATTGTAAAATTCATATCAGTACCAATCCTCTGATAAAATCTTTCTGTCCGAAATAATGTCAAAGGTGACAAAATAGCCCCTTCCAACCATTTTGCTCAATTCAGTGTTGCAGAAATCAGAAACAAGCCTGATAAGAACATGCACATCAAACCCTGATGTGTATATGTAAAATTTAGTAAAAAAAAAAAAAAAATATGCCCATCGAATTTAATACATTTTCACAGTTATGTTATATGGTGCATTTCACGAAAAACTAAAGGGAGGATTAATTAACTCTTAAAAAAAGCAACAACAGAGATTTACTTTCCTTAATTTTTTTTTTTTTTAAGAAAAACATTGAATTCAGAACTTGAAAGAGCAATCTTTGAAAAATATAAACAGGAAATTATTTCACCTTTCAGTGTGACATTTCCTAAGCTGGAACTGTATCAAGGGATTTGACAAAATCCATGCAGTGACAGATCATCTTAAAATATAAATCACACCTAATACAATACTGAAGATGAGATCCATCATTCTGACTAATGTTGACTATAAATGATTGAAATCAACCACAAAGTATTAATTAAGATCAATCTTACATCTTTAGAGCATTCCTGTAAGCTTTGTCTCTGAGAAAAAACAGGATCGAGACAGAGTAGAGTCTCATAGCAATGAACTAGCCCTATATAGGACTCTTCATCTGTGCTGTACACAGAGGAAGAGTCCTAGATATTAGTCCTGGATATCAGGGTCCATTTCTGGGGCGGAACATTTTCAAAGCTTCATAACTCAAATCTTACCCTCAAGAAGCAACTAATTTCACCGGATTCACATTCCATGGCGGAATACATTTTTCTGCGGTGGGTTTTGGACGTCATATATTCCTCATTTGAATGAAATAATGCAGCTCTCAACGTTAACAAACTCTGCAACTTTAAACACAGTTTATTAAGAAAAACCAAAAAGAGGGCATTTGCGTGTGTTCCCTTTCGGTCACAGTATCTTGACTGCACAGCTTTAACATGCAAACGCATCGCATGATATGCGCGTCATGCATCCTACGTCTTACACGCGAATGTATGCATACGCACGACAGACAACTGTGAGAAGATGAACAAAACAGGTATTTTTTTACGTTGAGAGCTGCATTATTTCACCAAAATGACAGATTTATGAGGAATGTATGACGTCCAAAACCCGAAAATGTTTGCTGCCATGGAATGTGAATCCGATGAAATTAGTGGCTTCTTGCAGGTACGATTTGACTCGTGAAGCTTTGAAAATTTTCCGCCCCAGAAATGGACCCTGATATCCAGGACGTCATAATACTAAAGTGAAAGGCCGCCAGGGCTAGGCAATGAACCAAAACTATCCACTAAAATACAAAAGCGTTGTCTGATACTAGCAGGGCACTCACACAGAAACATTAAAGAACTTGTCTTTCAGCCTATCACCTGCTCCCCAAAACATGGAAGGAGAAATAGGGGAAGACAAAAGCTCAGCTATACAGATGTAGTTGCCAGGGACATCAGGTGCTTTCAACTGATCTCCCCAACTTAATGAGGGATAGACAAGAATGAGCAAATCTCAACATGATTCCGACCTCAGTCGACTAGAGAGAGGGAGAGAGAGTATCATTCTTTCAAACAATGTGCTCTGATCACCTCAAGGAGAATGCTGGATGATACTCTGTGATATCTGGTTCAGTTCAGAACCACTACTTCTCAATAGAAGATTACATTAATCATCATGTTGATTCATGATTCCATATTCATAAATACCTTGGACAGTTTATCCATTCTGATTGGTGGAGAGCACGTCACGTGGGGGTGTTTAAACGTGTGATATAAACACGGCTAGAAGTGTTTAAACACGGCTGGCTTCAGGTGTTGGACGCGCAAGCATGTTTACGCCAATTTACTTACGCGGAACGCAATATACAGCTATTAGTATACCCACGCGTAATCTTGTCAACACAACCCAACGCGCTCAAAACAGAATTTTACAAAAGTTTTTGAAAATGTACAAACTTCGAAAATTCGCTAAACAAACAGATTGTCTTTTTTACCACTGATTTTCCTTATTCTTTCACTATTTAACAAATTGGCATTTATGAATGGGAATAAAAGAGTAGTGACTCGTTCTTAAACGGTCGTTTAAAACCATGCAGGGTCGTGGGCGTGCGATAAAGGCCCTCGCCTTCGGCTCGGGACTTTATCGCACGGCCACTACCCTGCCGGTTTTAAACGGCCATTTAAGAACGAGTCACTACTCTTTTATTCCCTTATTAAACTGTTTCAAGCTTATATATTTTCAATTTGTATACATTCAGCAAAGCATTAAGTTCAAGTGCGCAAACAATCCAAACACTAAATAATACGACAAGTTTTATATTCACTTATCTCTTTTTGCATTTTTTTTATTACTCATACACATAGTAGCACAAGTTAAAAAAATAACTAAGTGAACTTGTGGAAGTAATTGATTAACTTGCTGTGTTATTTATCAAGGGTACATCTCCTCTGGAGACAGGATGGGATGGGTGGGCACTTAATGTTTGTAATAGTATTTTATTGTAAATTCCTAAATGAATTTTTAAAAATGAAATTGACTTTTTGAGTTTCAATGTTTGATAGAGTTTTTGATTTGTTAAGTTTGGATTAGTTGGGTTAGCTTATCTCCGCTCTTGTGAAATATACATGCAGATAATCACATAATGGTTGATGGTACAGCATTGATGAGCGGGGAGCCATGTAGAAACCGATAGGGCTTGTGTCGATGACCCTTTGTAGGTCTCAATAGTAGGCTGGAAGTATTAGTCAAAAATTACTATTTAGTTAAGGGGCATTTCCGACTCTACCAAAGGCAAGTTCAAATAATTTAAGCCCGATTCATTCAGTAAATGTGAAGTGAGTTTACGTGACGCAAACATTCAGTACACGGTTCTCCGATTGTAACACAAGAAAATTTGCTTTGCTTGTAAATGAAGTATGAACCAGGTTTTATTTGAAATTGTTGTGTCTGGTCAAAGCAATGTATGCCGAAGGAAACTTTTAAAAAAAAGTACAATGTGTAGCTGACTCACGTTTGCATCAATCTTATTCATTTGTCTCAACTCGACCCCGTCCTGGATTCAAACCTGTCATTGCAAACGGCAGTAAACAAATCAACTTGTAATGATGATCAAAGCTGCCCAGCTGCAATCATTTCCCAGGAGAGGAGATTTCTGCTTTAAACCCCTCCCCTGTCATGGACACGGATTTTTCACATCCCCCATTCCATAAAAGAATCCCAAGAAAACTACAGAATTGAAATGGAAATCATCAATAAAAAAAAGTTACAGATGGATTACAGGAGGGTGAGTCATGCCAAGAAATGTAGGAAACTACCAGATGATCAAATTAAGGCCACAAGAAGAAATACCAAAGGAGTCTAATAAAACTAGAGGTTACAATGAGATTGCTTTCCTTGATTTGGTCCTTGCTCTATGCTTGAATCCAGTTGGATTCAACGAGGTGCTACAAAGTTCACACTGAAAACAAAACACCTAAAGCCCCTTGCACACTGAAAAAAAAAAATCCCCAGGAAAATGTTGTTAATCTTTTTCCACTTGAATTGAGGGCCAAATTTATATTTATTTATTGCTTCTCATGTGACAGTCTGACTGCTGAAAAAAGATCTGAAACTGTGATCAAATTTGTATAGCCTATCAAATAATAAACCACAAGGGAAACTGACTGGGTAAATTTTAAATGATTTTGGGTTGAACAAGGAAAAATTGACTAGAGCGGGATTTGAACCAACGACCTCCGGATTGACATGCCAGCGCTCTACCAACTGAGCTATCTAGCCCTATGATGGCGGTCTCCCTATTTTGTCAATATCCTTGTTCGGTGGGTGCCAGTCAGAAGCCATTCAACTGTAAACTGCCGTGTAGCCAAGGATCACACCCAAGTATACGATACAACCTGGGAAGCGGCAGCCAGGGGATCACCATAAGGGGATGCGACTTTTTATATCAGATATCAAATAATAAACCACAAGGGAAACTGACTGGGTAAATTTTAAATGATTTTGGGTTGAACAAGGAAAAATTGACTAGAGCGGGATTTGAACCAACGACCTCCGGATTGACGTGCCGGCGCTCTACCAACTGAGCTATCTAGCCCAAATTTTTATAGGCATGTTGAAATAATTAGCATTTCAATTTGTTGGTAACTCATTGAGTTATCAATTTCAAGGAGCTTCTGTAAACAGTACTCCAGCACTAGAAAAGTAGATCAAAGAGCAGGATTTCTTTACATTTGAAAAAAATAACAGCTACTTTTTCTTCTATATTCAAGTCTGAATTCAGATAAAAGTTTGAACTCATCCCTGTTACTTGCAGCAAAAAAATATATCAAAAGCTGCTGTGATAGTAAAACAATCAAGGGGGGGGGGAGGGATACTTAAACACTTGTTGTGAATTACAAAGCAGTATTGTGCACGTCCTTCATGAAACTAAGGATTAGTTACTTTACAGCTACTGGTAATGTAAAACTCTGTTAATCTTATAATCAAATCAGTGTGAGCTGCACGGAATGAATGGTATGCACTAATATAATTGATTATATAAGAGACGATTTTTCACAGCATACACATTTTGCTAAGCACAGAAAAATATTGCTCAGCAGAAAGAAATTACCAGCTAAAAAACTGTGAAATGGATACCAGTGACTGGTTCCCTGATAATTTATTTCAGCTTAAAAAAGAAATTGTACTGAGCAAATTTTCGGCTCAGCAGGTCTACCATATCAGGGCCCACTTTCATAGAGCTGCTTAATAAGCAGACAATATTGTTAAACAGAATTCTGCTGAGCAAAAATAAACAGGATTACCAGTCACAGAGGGTACATGTGAGATGTTACTTGGGCTGGTATCCTTTTTCTGGTAAGCATAAGTATGCATAGGTATTTTTTGTGCTTAAAGGCACTGGACACCTTTGGTAATTGTCAAAGACCAGTATTCTCACTTGGTGTATCCCAACATATGCATAAAATAACAAACCTGTGAAAATGTGGGCTGAATTGGTCATCGAAGTTGCAAGAGAATAATGAAAGAAAAAAACACCCTTGTTGCACAAATTTGTGTGCTTTCAGATGCCAATAATAAAAGGCTTCGCTGAAGTCTTTTATTATTTGAGTGAGAAATTACCTTTTTCTCAAAAACTATGTTACTTCAGAGGGAGTCGTTTCTCACAATGTTTTATACTATCAACAGCTCTCCATTGCTCGTTACCAAGTAAGTTTTTATGCTAACAATTATTTTGAGTAATTACCAATAGTGTCCAGTGCCTTTAAGCATCTCTATGAAATTAGGTCCAGGCACTGATCACAACTAATAAAAGTGCATGCGTCCTCGGTTGTTCATCATGCTACACAGATACAGCGAGTCAGCGACATAAGTTGCTTGTTGAGTCAGTGAACATTATATACATCCTGGAAACTTCACAGAATGGTATGATGCTTATCAATAAACAGATCATCTCCAGAGGGCTGCACATATGGATTGCAATCAGAACAGTTTCTGGTTTGTTTCCGCCGTGGAGATCTTGTAATACTGCCAAGATTCATCTCAAATTCACATCCAAGTCTGAAAGCCCAACTTGACATTTTCTGAGCCCAGTTACTTCTTCTTCCAATGGGTAACATCCTGTAGCCTTCAGGTTGTTATTAGATTGATTTCAAAACATGGTCCAGTCTCAAGTTGTCAAATATGAGTACTTCAAATCTGACTTGATCATGCCCAGAAAATGAGGCATAAAATGACCCTATCATTTGTAATGGTTGATACTCGTCATTCTCTTTTTATCATGTTAATACCACCCTCTTGATTGAGGCAACTTTGTGAATTAAACATAACCAACTGACCTCTATCTATCAATTTTTTGTCTTCCTTGATTCCCTGTCAAATTATTTGACCCTTGAAAAACCAACAGAAACCGACAAAAAAGTGCAAGTTATGCCAACTTGCTTTGGTAGACTTTGGGTCGATTTATTTTTTTTTTTTTCGTTTATGGTTTCAAATGACTGGAATACCGCAGACATTTTATGTGGGCAGAATGGGCAAATTAGCCATAGTTTGAAATTTATTGAGAATTTCGATTTCTTGGCGGTCAAAAAACAACAAAATCCACAGTGGTCAAAAATTCAGACTTCGGGTCAAAAAATGTCCTTTTTTATTTTATGGTTTCAAATGATACAGAATGGACTACCGAAGACATTTTATGTGAGCGGACTGGGAAAATTAGCAATAGTTTTTTGGTCATAGCCATATAAAACCTCATGTATCAGGGTCCGATTTCACCAAGATTGATCTCATCCATCTTGGAAATTAAACTAAACCAACTTTCCACATGACGACAACCAAAGTAAAGGAAACAAGAAAAATTGACAACTTTGGCCAGAAGCCAGTGTGTTATACTTTGAGTAGTGTTTCTCGTTTCTCATTCAGTGGAAAATTTGACAACTTTGGCCAGAAGCCAGGGTGTTATACTTTGAGTAGTGTTTCTCGTTTCTCATTCAGATTTACCTGCCCCATCAACTGAACCTGGGACAGGTTTATCCATGTTTGCATTTATATTCCTGTTTAAAGACAATCCAACAAATCTCAGGAAGAAACAGTGATGGTGGTCTCGACCTAGATCTTCTGTAGGACTGAAACGAATTTTGTCTTTTGCTGAAGTTTTAACAGCACAAACAATGAATTGAGCTTGTCAATTTTTCACACAAAAAAGGGAAAACATTAAAAGTGGGGGGGGGGGGGGCACAACAGAAAGTACAAGTCAGTCTTCCAACCTTCATGTTATAGGTTGATGGGGGGGGGGCACAACAGAAGGTACAAGTCAGTCTTCCAACCTTCATGTTATAGGTTGATGGGGGGGGGGGGCGGCACAACAGAAAGTACAAGTCAGTCTTCCAACCTTCATGTTATAGGTTGATGGGGGGCACAACAGAAAGTACAAGTCTGTCTTCCAACCTTCATGTTATAGGTTGATGGGGGGGGGGGGGCACAACAGAAAGTACAAGTCTGTCTTTCAACCTTCGTGTTATAGGTTGATGGGGGGGGGGGGGCACAACAGAAAGTACAAGTCAGTCTTCCAACCTTCATGCTATAGGTTGATGGGGGGGGGGGGGGGGGGGGGCACAACAGAAAGTACAAGTCAGTCTTCCAACCTTCATGCTATAGGTTGATGGGGGGGCACAACAGAAAGTACAAGTCGGTCTTCCAACCTTTGTGTTATTTTTAAACATTTGCTCAACAGTTTTGTTAGCCAAGACATTTCATTACAAGAAAATGATACATTACACATCATCATTAAGGAGGACAGGCTGTGGTTAAACAGGTGTGGATTATCACTGGTAGATATAGTCATGTCACGCACACATGACGCCCACTACAAAGACATGCCTTGCATGATATCGACAATACTAATTAAAGTCAAAGAATCCAAAGTGACTGGAGACTTTGGGTCTCTAGGTGGCAGCAGACTTACCATACTAATAAGTTCATGCAATATGCGCATGCTCAGAGCTTACATACGCAATAAACAACTTGGCATCTCAAAGTCTTTGATTTTGTTGCATCTGAAGAAAGAAAAAAAACAAAAAAAAACAAAAAAAACAGAAAGACCATGTTATGAGCACAAATCTCTTTGCTAAGTATCAGCGATGAGGTCACAGTTATCCAGTTGCCACTTAACACAATTCCCTAAACCATTTACACATACACATAAACTTAGCATCTTAACAGGAGGGTAAACCTTTGGTGATTACTCCAAATCGGTATTACCTGCTGGTATAGGGAAATATGCAAAAATAGTATTGTGCTCTACAGGTAAGTATGAGTGAAGTAGACACTCCAAATTAATGACTATGCTGGTAATGAGCACTAGAGAGCTGTTGATGTTATCAAACATTGTTAGAAATTACAGTACGACACCCTCAGAAGTAATGTAGTTTTAGAAACTTTTCACCGAACAATTTGAATCTGAGAAGGAGTTCTATGCAACAAGGGTGTGTTTTTTTCTTTTACCATTTTCTTGCAACTTTGATGACCAATTGAGCCCACAATGTTCACAGGTTTGTTACTTAATGCATGTGTTGGTATAGACCAAGTGAGGATACCGGTCTTTGACAATTACCAAAGGTAAACACTGCCTTTAAAGAACTCTTCTCTGTGAGAAAACTATGAGTTATATTTATTAGTTTATTCTAATTATTGTTTTACCAAATTTAATCAAATTTAAAGGCTCCTAGTCCACTTTTAGGAAAAAGAAAGGAGTGAATACTGACAAAGATGCCTGACATAAACTTTTCTGTTCACACGTTTGCTACAAAGAGTGGACCCAAGACCAAAGATGTGAAAATAATGTAAGGTTATACAACATTATACGGCCTTAAGTTACACACGTCCATTCAATATTTTCATTCAATAAAAAACACAATTTGTCTGCAAAAGGGAAGCATTTCCCGATTATCAGGGCTCAAATTAAGTGGGAAAATCCACAAGACCACAGGGCTTGTAGCTCAAAACTTATACTGGAACAGACTTTCTTTCTTACAAGACCAGAATCAAATGGAAAAAACACAACTTTTCACACAATTCAATATGTAAACTGTTCTATTTGGGGGACCAATTATAGACCCATTGCACAACGCGGAACGCACGTTCTAACATGATGCGCACCCTTCCATTTTGGGAGTCAGACTGTACACAAGAATCATAGAGTTGACTCCCAAAATGGAAGGGCGCGCATCATGTTCGAACAGGCATTCCGCGTTGTGCAAGGGGTCTATAAAGAGAAGATTTATCTGATTTGTCTTATGGGTTAAGTGTTACATGCGCAGTCTTTACAATAGGTTTACGTGTGTTGTTCAAGACTTACCTTTTGTTGCCCTCCACCAGGGTGTAACTTAGTTATGCTATTCACACATTCAGTAAAATTACTAATAGCTGTAGAATGTTAAGTATGTTATCAATGTTACATAGTTGGATAAATACGGGTACATGCCCTAGATCGCATTAGAGCTCAATTTCCACTTGGTGCTGAACATCGTTGTGAGCTGTTGCTCTCCAGCCACGCCCAAAATGATCAAGGAGTTCTTCCGAGGTTGCCATCTCGCAGTTAACCCTGGGAAAGACGTATGTGCTCAAGCGATCTGACTGCCGTGACCTGATGGTTTCATCTATAGGACGACCGACTCCCGGAGGCTACTCGTCAGCGATGACTGCGGTTCCGTCCACCACCACGGACAGTCGACCCAGCCGCCGAGCCTCTCCCTTTACCGACTTCAGAACTATGACCATTCAATGGGCACCCCTATAGCACCCACCACAGCTTATGTTGATACTGGTATTGATATCATTTGCTTTTCATCTTTATTTGAAACATGCCTTTACTTTCATTGTATTAATATGTATTTGTAGTAGTTTAATTGTTGTTGTAATTTGTGAAGATGAGAGACGAGAATTAACATTTTATTCTGTTCTCTTACTCGAAGTGTCAGCCTGCATTATTTGGAGTCACTTTCCTAGTCATTAGAGTCTTTCCTCGTTTTTAGTTCAGTACTTCGTAACAGAAATTATACTTCGATATTCAACATAATTTACATAAATACTTATTGGACTCAAAGTCAACATTTGAACATCATTTTTTAGGTGTTATATACACAGTAAGGTATTAATATTCAATTGAAAAATACAAGACCACGGGACTTGTCTGGTCATGAGTTTACTGGCCAGGCACTAAATCACTGGCCTGGGGCCTGTGGTCCAGTGTAAATTCAAGCCCTGTTAGTCTTGGTTATCCACCTCAAAATGAAGTAGAATATGAACAAAAAATCAGCTTTTAAAAAAAAAGAATATGAAAATTTAACAGTTTTAAGAACTTTTTCTTACCTACAGGACAACAAAGAAATGTCGACAAAAAAATGGGCTTGTTATAGGTAATGTATAAATTGATTACTAATAATTGGCCCCTAGATGCATGGATGTGACCTGTAGGTAATTCTTAATACTGCACCTGTGATGTCAATGTCAAACAGGGGTTGGTGAACTTGGTCTCTTTCCCCTGTTATAAAACTCTCCTCAAGTTATAAAGTTATTATAAAGAGTGGCCAGAGGAAGTATCAAGGGGTACAGGATTTACAAAAAAAACCAACTAGGTATCTCAAACACTACAGTCAAAATTGCAAAATAGGTTACATAATATGTCCCTTGAAAGGGATGATTGCATATCCTGTGTCTGGTCATGATAACTATGACATGGTGTCGACTGCTTCATAAGACAGACAGACAGACGGGGGCCTGATCACGTCTAATCAACATCCAAAGTCTTTCAAATATCCGTATCTTTGGACGTTCATCTTAAAAGATGCTGCACTGATGATGCCGAAGAAAGGGGGGGGGGGGTATCAATAAATAATTCTGAGGAGTCTTGAGCTGCCAAAAGGGATAGATACATTTTATATGTATATACCACTGATGTTTTGGTTTGTAAAAAGTGTCTGTATTCATAAAACTGTTACACGACTGAATAATTTATACATAACAAGGTTGCTGGAGTCTGTTTAACATTTGTGAGCGTGACAGCGAAGACTTTAACAGAAGGGATCCAGGCGGATGGGCATCCTCGCTTTCCTTTTCTGTTTTTCTTCTTCAAATAATGGGAGAATAAAGGGAAGTCCTTGATTTACTGTGTCAACAGGGGTAGGTGTGGGTGCGAGTGTGTCTACTTGTTGAAACGGAGGACTTTAACAAAAGGAATCTGGGTGCTTCGCTTTGGTGTGCAAAACAATGGGGAAAATGCCCCAAAAGTTCAAACAATGGAAGAATAAAGAGAACAAAAGGGAACTGGGTGCTTTGACAGAGCGAGGATGTGCTCACTTTGCTTTGGTCTACAAAACCAATTTGGACATCAAAAAAAAAAAACACCGTACAAAAACCAAAACAACCACACAATAAAGTCCTAGCAATGAGAGACCAAAGAGAGTTCCTTGATTTGCTGGCTTTGACAGGGGTGCGTGTGGGTGTATGTTTGTTAGCAGCAAATGTGTTGGTTACGTTAATGCAAGCACCAACATTTGCTGATGACAGCTCTATGAAATTGCTCCAAGTTTTGAGTTTGATCAATGTTGCTCAAGCATCACTTCCTGTATGAAGTCATCTTTGTGTGGTTATATAATATACTATTTTCATCTTTTGAGTGGCCTTGAGTGAGTTTGTGTATAAAAGACATGATTTTCAGAAGATGTATCAAGTCATGAAATCCGCCTGAGGTACATGTCTCTTTTCATGTTAAAATAGAAAGTTGTGGTTCAGGAAATCTTGACTAACATGAAATGTGCTAAAGGGAAGTTACAACATGTGGATGAGAATCATCCTTATCTTAGAATTCGAGAAGTAATACTTAAAGAGGCACTTCATGTCGAATTGGTCCATGTTCCTATCAGCCTGAGAACTACCTCTGCTGGAAGCTTCCTTCTTTGA
Organism: Leptasterias polaris; assembly: GCA_037783415.1. Classification (NCBI taxonomy): domain Eukaryota; kingdom Metazoa; phylum Echinodermata; class Asteroidea; order Forcipulatida; family Asteriidae; genus Leptasterias; species Leptasterias polaris. The sequence continues at coordinate 2,037,147 of JAZGTN010000098.1, forward strand.
TCTCGATCTTAAGATGATAAGGAAGCATTTCATGGGCAACTGAGAAGTTCTCCAAGTCCTACCCTCCACATTTGACCAGACATAAAGAACTGCTACGTTTAAATAGGGCTATGAGTTTGCAGTGGCCGTGTGTAAACTGAATCAAGGGAATTGACTGTGGTAGGAAATATTTGACCTGAAATCTAGGGGGTAGTTAAGATGCAGGCCTGACTTGGTTCTTCCAAAGGCAATGTAGTTTTTCCTTGGCAAAGAGGGCACCTCCACTGGGGAAACATTTCACGGAGCACCAAGGCAATGACCAGAGGCATGGAGTTAATTGCCTTCTCTGCAGTCAAAAGGGGTCTAACCTCGAGATACATTTCAGCGTCTTAGGTACGAAAGTGTGTCACATGATACAAATATCCGTATCTTTTTCTCATGTGGTGTGCAATCCGGTGAGGGTGAGGGGTAAAGGGCCGGAAGTGCAATTCTTGGCTGAGATGAAGACAAACACGATCTTCTCATTGATCAAGATTATCTCAAAGTCATGTCATATCGGCAGACATAGTCATCGTTACCGGCCAGCTGTAAGAACATAGCTCCCCATGAAATGTTCTTTAGGAGACATTCGTTTTCCTGAATGGGCCGAGGAAGAAAATAAAACATTTCCTCTATTCCGAGCGGAAGCCTGCCTCTATATAGCCAGCCTACAGATATAACCCTGGGGGGGGTTGCTGTCAACGGTTATGCCTCGGTGACTCACCCTCCAACAGAATACATCTCAAGATTCGAAAGAGGATGAATGTTGAGAGAGATCTGAGGTGACCCCAAAAGTATGGGATGAGGCAGAAGAGTGGCCTTCAAGGAAATGTCAAGGGTCGCATCAGTGAAAAATGGGTGAATATCCAGGCAATTCCAACAAAAACAGTCTACTTCCAACACTACAACTGTGTAGTTTTATGGCATTTTCTTATAGGCTTATTTATCGTAAATTTAATTAAGGTTGAATAAATTATCAGTAGAAGTTTCTGGTATTCATCTTAAAGAAGTAAATATGTACAATTTGTTAACACATATAACTTCCCAAATAGCTTCCCAGATGTCTGTCCACATGAAAATATTTGTCTGTGTATTTTTTTAATCACTCCACAGAAGTCTGGGTTCTTCTGCAGGACTCAGAAAGCACTAGGTTACACAGTGCTTACCACACATCAATCATGTTCTCATTACAGTATGAAGAATTAAGTTGTGTACCATACCAATAAAGATACATTGAGTTTGACAACACCATGAGCAAAAAGAGTACACAAACAAAATAAATACTGGCTGAAATGAGAACCATTCAGCTTTAACAATTTATGAATTATTGTTATTCCATTAAAAAAAAAACAAGCATATAACAGAGTATAGTTACTCCATAAAACTTGGGAATTGGAAAGTAGGATTCTTCTTCAGACAAAGTGTCAGAGGAGTGTCGTGTCGGGGCATTTTTCAAAAACACCATTACCAGAAATTTGTGAACTGTACCTCTGCGCATGCGCCGACTTCGCTCAAACAACCCCATTGGGTTTACACAACGTGTGTACATAAAACGGCCGTATGATTGCTTTAGCCGCTGAAAGTACAAAGTGCAGCTAGCCTAGATGTGAAAGACGGATGTTTCATGAAGTTCCTTTGAAAGTTTTGGAAAAATCGGAGGAAAAAACTAATTGTACATGTACATCATATGTTTGAAATTTTACGAGCGAGTTTCAATGTAACCGCAGTAAAACCAGGCCTAGAACCATGCAAAAACAAAGTAAAACATGAACTTACACTTTTTAAAGTCAATAAAGCCATATAAACGACCGTTCGGATTGTTGTTGCAATTAGCGTAAGTAGAGGCCAATATTGTAAATTGTATTCACAGGATATTTTTTTTCGATTTAAAGAAACTTCATCATTGTACATCGGGGTGTTGAAAATTGGGTTATACTCAAAGGTGAAGTACTAGAGCTCTTCTTTTTTAGTCCCCAAAGCGCATCAAAGCGCCCTGTTAACCGTTCGGCAGCAACAACCCTTGATACTAAAAAAACATGTAACTCGAGATTTACACATGCTAGTGGACTACACCAAACAGCCGTAGATAGAGCGCAATCTGAACCTTACGTTGGTCTAAAAATATCATGGTCACCATTGAAAAGAAATCGACTTACAAAGGTTCAAAGGTCAGACATCATATCACGCATTCACTAGCAACGCGCTAATCCCGACAATCTCTGTGGAGTCATGGACGTATCTAATGTACAATGTATTTCACGTGCCATGTACACACAACATTGGCGACGACGAATGTCCTAGTTTTTCGCAACATTACCGGTGTTTTTACACATGGAATAACATGAATTGAAAGGATATGAGAATGAGTTATGTGTAAAGAAGATATTCATTGGCATTGGGTTCATTTCAAAGGTACAGTTTGAAAGATTTCAATCATTTTTTGAACATTATTATACGGGAATGAGGGTGGATGAAAATTCCACGAGCCACTGGTGTAGGGTTTTGTTGTACATATGTATGGGACAAGCATCTTCGTGCGTTGTGCGTTGTGCGTTGTGATGTGCGTGCTGCTGGGTGCCGCCATTTCCTCTCATTGATTGGCTAAGCCCTGCACGTGACCAAATACTCAGCGCCCTCATCGGATGGTCCAGTTCACAAATTTCTGGTAATGCTATGTTTTTAATTTGCGCTCACCATTTTATCACGGCATTTGAAGTGAACAAATTTAGATACCTTGGTGTTTTGTTGTTGTTGTTTTTGTAATATTCAGTTTTCGGTAACACCATTATCTACTTTTGTTCTTAGAGAACTTGTCTTGCTATTATTGTTGTGTTTTTTTTTCTTTTTTTTTTTCCAATTTTCACCACATTTGGGCATTCTACTGGGAACTTGCTAATAATTAAAATGATCCTTTGCTAAACAGCCAGCATGCAGAACAGTGTAAAAAGAAATTTTGAAATAAGTTTACGGTTCATATCTGTTGACATTAGGCGACAAGTTAACAAGGAATTTGTGACTCTTCTTAAACAATGGGACAAATATAGAAGATGTTTTATCTGTAAGCTGACCTAGTTATAACCCCTTTCCCTTTAGATAACACCATGAATTTATGACCTAACATGATAGTGGTTACATAACTTCCCACCCTATGCTTGACAAGAAAAGAGCATATTTATTTTTAATTATCAGGCCAGAATTTTCTTGAGGGGCCCCAATGTGCATCCCTTGCATTGCAAAGTAATTACATGTCCAAAATGATAAGGTGATTGGGTGTGGGAACAAAGTGAGCATGCAGAGGAAGTGTGCCGCTTTTTTGGAGAAATAAAATGCAAATAGTTTTAACGCATACCCAGGCCTGGAATTTCATCTTTATGAGGGCAATGCCATTTTCATTTTGCAAAGGCCATTCCATTGAGAAATCTTAAGAGTAAGTGACTGTAAATATCAAACATGGGTGGTCACGGTCAAATACAGATTTTCTTCATACTTCTATACTTGATGGACCAAGGCCCAAAGGCCCAAACTAACAAGTATTTAAAAAAAAAAAAAAAAAAAAAAAATTGCTTTGCTGCCATGGCAACAGCTGATTTACCATTTTAGGGTGGTTTTGCAATTTTTTCATCAAGTTAGGTGATCTTGTTTTAGTGGGGAAAAAAGGTCTATTTTCTGACAGGGATTCTCAGCCTTGTTCTCTGTCCTTTCTCTATGGTTATACTGGGTCAAGTAGTTACATAACTTCCCACACTACATTACATATAAACAAGCCTAATAATAGTTAAAACAATTTCCTATAGATAGTTCCCAGTAGACACCATCTTTACGGGCAAATCGCATTTTGGCTTGCAGGCGAGTCAGGCGCTCAAATTATTAACGCAGCCGCATCGTTTACTAACCAATCACGCAATGAGTTTTGTGAAATGTGCGCGTGCTGCACGCCGTTCTCACGCGTAACGCATGACTGTGTGTTCCAAATTGATTGCCCGTAAAGATGGCCGATTTACAATGTAGGTCATATTGCAACCTATCTGAAGTGAATCATCGGGAAGTTTATCTATCCCAGGTTCGACCTTCATTTGTATTGTTTTCTGATTCACTCAAAAGTGACATCCAGTCAGCTTGGATAACTAATTTAGTTTGACATCATAACCTTCTTCTGTCCATTGAGTAAGAAATGTTAAGACATTCATATTAAAGGGAATGTACAAGTTTGGTAATCACCCTTAAAGTTAATGGCAATAAAAACCTATTGGTTACAAGACTACGGCAGCTTTCGATAGTATAAAGCATACTGAGAAACATTTCACTTCGAAGTTTTGTGGTTATGTACAAATATATCAGTTTTTATGCCCCCAAATTTGAATCTGAGAAATGAATCTGAGAAGCAGTTTTCTGTCAGAAACGCTTCTTAGATTGTGTATTCCTATTGGGGATTATTCTTCCTGCGTGGACATATTCGCTATGGATTTTCGGCGTTATCTACAAAAGAAACCACCTTCAAATGAAATTTTCACAGGTTATTTTTTTTTGTAAAAATCAACATTTATTTAGGATTAAAACAATTGAACGCTTCCCAAAACCAAAAGTATACTTTGCCTTTTTAATAAAGATGGCCTCCACAGAGGGAAGTACAATATCAGGATTGGTAAAGCTATGCCAATCATAGATTTGTTCCCTGTCTATTTTTGCAATTTAATGCAATTTTATGCCCTGAATTATAAAGCAAATAATGTACCTCTTAGATTTTGGGCTGGAAACATACACCTTGAAAAAATACCTTCAAGAAGCTTCAACCTTCAAGATACTGAATCAAATGCACTCAACAGAATGCAATTTTAACAAATAAAAACGAGGGTCCAATTTCATAGACTTAAGCACAAAAAGTAGCTAAGCAAACTAAAATTATGCTTACCAGACTAAGATTAACCACTAAAACACCATGTCGCAGTGTACAATTTGTAACTGGTACCCTGCTTATTTTTGTTTAGCAGACAATTTTTAAGCAACACTTTCTGCTTAAGCAGCCGTATGAAATTGGGCCTTGATCAATGTAACTAATTGTGAACAGATTAATTATTATCTAATGATTTAACATACAAATGTAAAGTGACTTGTGACTTGGTCTTGGACTCGAGACCAAGGGACTTGACTACTACTCTGCTCACAAAAGAGTTAAATGTAAACACTTAGTACTTATTAGGGGTGGGGGAAGAAGAAAACCTTTACCCTGAACAGAATGTTGTTTTTTAGGGAAATGAGGTAGGGCGGGTAGGAAAGAGGAGGGGTGGGTAGGGTATGGATAGAGATTGAAACTCAGGTAATTGGTAAAAAAAACATTTCTGGTTGCATGGAGAAGAAAATTTGTTCCAAATGGTTCCAGGCTTACAAAGCAATTAAAGCAATACTTCAGTGTACACCAAAATGGGAACATTCAAAATCAGGTAAATTGATTGCAGCATTTCTGGGTGCACAAGTCTGCAACCTCTGCGGTAAACTAAATATTAAAATGAATGCACAATCCCACGGTCTGCACCACATTTTAACACGGAAAAATGACACCAACTTTACTAGGGCATTAGCCAAGTACTGACTAACTCAATCACATCACAACATATTAATGTCAACAGAATTATTTCCAGCCCAGAACACTATTCCCACACACTAGACGGAACAGTATTTCCATCTAATGGTCAGGTCACTTAAAGATGTATTATGAAAATGAAATAAAAAGCTAATAAAATATGTGGCTATTGATATGCTTAGTCTCTTTGAATCAAGATAAGGAACAGCAATTCAACATTATCAAAACGGACCCAGCTGATCCTACCCTCTATGAACCAAGATAAAGAAGGAATTTGGTGATGTAAGCAAAACTACTGCACTTAGTAGGCTTTACGCCTATCAAATCAACGTTAGGTTCAGCACTGAAAAAGTACTGCACTGCTATGTTTACTGTAATTTTTGAACTATAAGCCATGATTTATGAATTGATTTTCAGCCCTTCAACATGCTCTGCGGCTTATGAATCAATATAATGGTGTATTATTTATGCTATTTTTTATTCTACACCGAGGTGTGATACGCACTGTACACTCAGTGTTTTCCTGAGTCCTGCGGAAACAATTCCTAGGCATACTACTGGGGTGAGATTCAAACCCAAGACCCAGGCAATCCTTAAGCAAATGTCTAACCACTAGACCACCGAGCGTGCCGAGAGACAAGAGGCCACTTCGAATCCTGTAAATGTCACTGGGCATGCTCGGTGGTCTTGTAGGGGGATGAGGTCATTAAATCCTACACAAGAGCAGTACATCTATGGAAAAAAAGTTATGTAGGATATGGGCAAAGCACTAATTATATAGTGCTTATTACTGTTTTGGGGTAAGGTCAATGTATGCTTACTCTAATTTAATCAAGATAATGTGCAACGCAACAATGGCAACGTTAGCAAAAATCACTGCATAATGGTTATTTAACCATGATTCAATATATCGTGTTAAATGCTGCACCTTGATTCTTGATACCAAGAAAACCCTGTTATATTTAAAACTTTCAATCAATTTGATTTTCTTTGGATCATAAAACTTTGAAAATAAATTCCAGTAAGTTTGGATTTGCTGTTTTAAAGGAAATGTTTGGGGGAAGTTGTCTCCAAAAATGAATTTCACTTTTGTTAATTATAATTCCAGGGAAAGTTTAAGGAAGATCACCTTTCCCAACAAAAACAACTAGGCCTAAACTTTTTTCCTAAACATGATATTCTTTGAAGACGCTGATTTCAGGGGAGATTGATCCCGTAGTGAGCTTCATTCAAAATCCTCACTCTTTGAACACACTGTTCTTAAAATTTGAGAAAGTTTATTTCCATGAACAACCATGAATCTTTAAAGGCTAATTCAATTCCCGGTGAACTGCTCAATGTCGGGCAACACACCATTTCAGTGAAAGCCTCTGTCGCAATCCATTGAATGTGATACAGAATTACGGATGAAGGGGTAAATCATGTCGCAGGGTAACGTACAATCACCGGTAGTGGTGGCCGGGCATTATTACTATGTCCTGGTTTTACTGCGACTGCTGGTAATCACGGGGGAGCGAGTCATTGGGGACTAGACAGCATTCTTCTCATTTTGTCAGATGATGGTCGTAATTGCTTAACGAGGACTCTGCTGTGCGAAGAGAAATGATGGAAAGTTGGGGGGGGGGGGGAGCTGGAGGAACTGAGGGAGGATGGAAAAGAGATGCTCATTCAGATCGAAATCTCATCATGAAAATAACGGGCAATAAATGTCGCAGGATGTGGTTTTGCATATGTGTCTTGACCTTCCAAAGAGGATGCCATTGAACGTAAATTTTCTCCAAAGACTTCTGAATATCTTAACTTAAAAACATTTCTTGATGACAATTTCCACATGACAAGAGGTTGCTTAAAATTCAATCACTAAAAATCTTTCTACATGGCAGTGATTTTTGATAAAACCTTTGATTTGTGTTTTCTAAAACAATGTTGTACGGCATTTCAAAATCTGCTTATCAAAAGAACAGGGGACATAAAAGGGGAAAATTGTTAATGTAAATGTTACAAAAAATTCTCTCTTTCTCCCTGGTTTTTGTTCAGGAGACCGTTTTAAATTTGTGCAGATCTTAGTCCTGAATTTGGAAGAATAGTGCACCATCTATCAAGTTTGGATGTCCTTCATTGTGGTAGTATGAGTGAGCTGAGCCTAATTGCATAAATTTGCTAAGCAGAAAAATTTTGCTTAGAAATTTGTTCTACTCGGTTAGCAGGAAGCCAGTCACGAACAGCATACCATTACATGGTATGTGTTCTAGATCCAAAGTTTAAGAGGGCAGATTAATCTAGGTTATGATCCATGTAGCTCACTCTACATGTGGCAACTATAATTCCATCCATAATTCCATCTATAATTCCATCTATAATTTCATCAATGTTTTCGAAAACAGAAATTTTTCCCTAGGCTGGTGGAAAGTTCGGGCATTGGGGAGTTGCAACTTTGCAGTCTCTAAACATGATTGTATCCAAACAGGATTCATGTGTGTTGGGAATGGAACCAAGTGATTTCCCCAGAACCCTCTACAGGCTTTCAATAACGGTGATGTGGTTCATCAATCATACTTTATTAGTTTTAAATTTCAGACAGATTCCTGCTTTGAGATTCCCGCGCGGTGCATTTAAGGAGATGGAAAACAAACATAGAATGCTAAGGAGTGCAATGGGGAGAATGGTTTCATGAGTTGAAACCAGGTAAAGCCCAGGAACATTCCACCTTTCAATGAATGGGGATACACTCTCCATTCACTGAATGCAAAAATAATGATTTATTCGGTTGGGAACATTGAATGGGACTGGGTGTGGTACCCGGGGTAAGGGTCTAACGTATTCACTTCACGCTTGCTATGAAACTACTACACATGTTAAACTTTCTTTCTTTCTTTCTAAATCGTAAATTAGTTATTGTTAAAGTCACACATCAGCAGTCTTGTTACAGCTGCTCTAAATGGACAACAGCATATAAGGAGGTCAGTGCTAGCTTGAGCCTGAAAGCGTTGATTTGCATAGATCAGGTGTACGTTTCCAATTTGTCCAATGGTTTTTGGTTTTGCGTATCTGGCAGTCAACACGGCACTGATGCTCCAGCGCGTACAAATCAGCGCGTTTCCATTGTTTCATCATCAGTTTACCTCTAAGATGGCGGCTTGGTGATGTCAATGCATAAGGTCTATTGCAAGATTTATGATGTAGGCCATGGAATGGTTTGATTACTGAATGCCGCATGACGTACAATCCTCCAATTAAATGACAAGGATCTACTTAGGTGTTATATAATACTGTTTATAAGTGGCCATTTTTGGCTCGATATGAACGTGCACACAATACCCCCCACCCCAAAAAAAAAACCCACCCCAAAACCCATACATCTTTCATTGTTTTGACTAATTTAAAGGAATCTCCGAGTTTGACGAAATTTTCACAGTTGACTGTTTCTTATGTTTACTGAAAACTGGAGAGTTGGAAATGAATTTACTTTTCCAAAACCCAATGATGTATTATACCTTTTCATAAAAGAACTTAGAATATAAGAACTTGGAAGATAGTTTGTAACAAGTTTTGTTACAACTCTTTAATATATACATTATTTGGGAAAAAATTGTTTTCCCAGACATTGCACCTGGCTACAATCATTTCCCACTTGGCTATTATTGTTTCAGGACGCCCGAATGATGTCTTCACATCCATCAATCTAGCCGCATTTGGGAAACATTACCAGGATCGTTCTTACTTACTTTAAACACATTTTTCAAAAGAGACTTTCCATGAATGTTTTGAATGTCAAGGATGCTTTAATTAGCATTTTGTGGACTTAAATGAATGTTGCTAATCTGAGATGCCTTTTTAAAATTTTATTTTTAAAGATACAAGACACTTTACATCTTGGCAATGTTTTTATTTACACGTCAACGAAAGATTTGAGCATGGTTTAAATTTTTGTGAAAAGTTCTGTTTAATTCGTGACTTCCCTCACACTTCAAAAAAATAAATAATAATAAATCAAAATCTCCTTTACAATGACAACTTATACAGCAATCCTTCACCGATCTTGAACTCTTGGTGGCAGCAGACATGCCTCCATTACTGCGGTGGTACCTGGGTGGTACTGCGCTGCGCCTAGTATAAGGTTTGGGCTACACGGCGATCATTTGATCAGTCACGGGTTATTGGACTTTTACTTTGCAAATCGCTTAAACCCGTCGCTAGGCAGCGCAGTACCACCCAGGTACCACCGCAATAATGGCGGTATCTGCTGCCACCAAGAGTTCAAGATCGGTGAAGGATTGCTCTATAGTTGTTTGTCCCACAGAGACTAAGCTGTAGTATTGTACAAATCAATGCTCTGCAGCGGCATTAAGTAGTGAAACAAAAGAATTACAACCAATGGTCACCTTATCATGTACTGACCAACTTAGAACTGGGTCTTCAACCTGGCTTAGGTCAAACCTTCTCAAATTTGCCGTCCATTGCAGACAATAAAAAACTTGTTGACCTTTCACACAAGGTACATTTTGTAAAATTTTGCAAAAACATGCTAGAATTAAGCGAGGGACTAATTGCTAAATTGCTGTCGTGTGAAAAAGGCATAACTCCACAAACCTCTTTTAAACAGCTGTTTCTTGAAAACAGCAATAGTTATTCCAAGCACAATGTATTCATTATCATGTGGAACTGAGTCACTGGCAATTGGTCTATTTCAGATTCCATGTCCATGCATTTTAATGTGCTGTTTTCAATAAACTAGTGAAAAGGGCTTGTATTTTTTCTAGTATAACCACATAAGTACCTTAAAGTTAAACACACAATCATATTTTCCTTGTGAAAGAGCACTACATATCCTAATGAGGAGGCACTCAGTAGGGATCTACAGATATATCAGAGGCATTTTATTACAATTTGGGGAGTGCGCTTGTTTTGAAGGCAATTTGCCTGCTGAAAATGTCCTAAGTGTTCAATCAAAGCTACACAAAATCTAGGAATGAAAGACTAATAAAAGACCTCGAAAAAGATATCGGCAAATCTGAAAGTCTAAAAGAAGCATAACGAAATTTAAATGGCTGGCTTCTGAATTTCATTTTAGACAATCGTTGTACTAGTTAATTTATTACAACTCACTGGGAGGGGGTGGGGGGGCACCACCCTTTCACCTATGGGCGCTGCTAGTCATACCCGAGTAAACCTTTTGATAAAATGATCCCAAATAAAAAACTCACTCTGAAAACAAATGTTCTGCGACAGAACTTTAAGGTGGACCAGATTGGAGAACTGGATATTTCAGCACTCTTTTCTTGCACCCTGTTTTTACTGTTTTGGATTCAGTTGTGACTCCTGATTGTTGAAGTTCAACATTTCAAAGAGATAGCCGTTATCTACAGTGGTAGATTCGAGGAGTGTGGGAGGGGTTCCAGGCCCCCCTCCCACACATCTTATGTACTTCAGATAAGATATTGAAGTCTCGGCCTGGTGTCTCCTGGCCCCTAACCACCTCAGACTCCAAATGTATTGGTCTACGTCTTATCCTGTTGGCACTGAAGCAACAGATCTTGATCTCAAACAATATCATTTTGGTTTTAGAGGCAGCCCATGACCCCTCTATGAGCAGATGTCTAACCACTACACCAACGAGCATGCCCAGAGACAACAATCACTGATATTATCTACATATCTACATATCTTATCTTATCTTCCTGATCATTACAAACACAGAGATGACTTTTTCTTCAATTCTCTAATTCCACTCAACTTGCAAAGCAAAGATGTAAAGCTAGGCTGTAACAGCTATAATTATGTGAAAGGCACACAAATTAATTGGTCCATTTTCAGGATATAGGAATTACACCAATTAAATGCCATTCCTTTTTTACCCTTTCTTTCTGAAACGCCCTGTACTCATTTTCTTCTTCTTTCAGGCAATCTCTTTGGTGAATGCCACAAATTAATTGTTCCATTTTCCCAATTGTAGGAATTACACCAATTAAATGCCATTCCTTTTTTCCCCTATCTGAAACGCCTTGTAGTCATTTTGTTCTAATTTCAGGCAATCTATTGTCCCACAGATGTTTAAGAGTGTTTCAGAATGAACGTTCTATCAACTTTCCCAACTCTGAAATTGTTTCAATTGTAAAAGACTCCTGATGATATTCAGTTCAGAATGCTTATTAATTCGTAACATATTGAGACAATCCTGAAAGACTTCTCTGAGTGAAACACATCTCCTGGCCATCTCTTTTATTAAGCACTTCTGAATACACAATCCGTCAGGTTGACGTTTTAGGGAGTGTTTACTGGAAGAACTCATCAACATGCTCTAATTCCAAACATACTGTTGCTGTTTCTGACTTCCCTGTTTCTTCTTCTTCTTCTTCTTTCTCTTCTTCTTTTTCTTCTTCTTGAAGGGTTGACCTTTCTTTCAACTTTTGCTATGAGTACTTCCCATGAGCACATCATCAATTCTCTGATTTCATGGAAGATCTTATATTCAGGACATAGTGAGTGGTTGGTGGTGACCTACTTTTCACCGTTCAACAGCTAGCAGTTTGACTTTTAAGACTGCCTCGAGATCAAATCATTTCCTTCTTGACTTTAGATGTCTCCACCGTGTTGCGGAAAGGATCATTTTCATGTGCATTAAAGATCCCCCTTAAACACACATTATTCTGGGCAAAGCTGATAGATGGTTTTTTTTTCTTTTTGAGAATGAGTGTAAACTAAAAGAATGTGGGTTTTTTTTTAGTGGACAAAAAAAACACAAAACTAACGAACAATCCAAAACAATCTGTGTTCATCCTGCAGCTTTTCTAAAAAGTATTTTGTTTGATGTACCCTTTTCAATACGATATGACAAACTTTGTCACACTGGTGTTTAAAGGCAAAGTATACTTTAGGTTTTTGGAACCATTCAATAGTTTTAATCCTATAGGCCTATAAACCTATTATACAATAAAACTAACCTGTGAAAATTTCATTTCAAAAGAAGGTAGAGTTTTTGAGATATCGCCCAAAATCTGGAGCAGTTATGTCCACGAAGGAAGAATAATCCATAAATGGAATACACAATCTGAGAAATGCTTCTGCATGAAAACATCTCTGCATTGAATCCTTTTCTCTGAAACTACATTTATTAGAAGGGAATTGTTTCACAAAATTGTATACACTATATCAACAGCTGCAGTAATTCTTACCAAGGAAGTTTTATGGTCATTAACTTTTGGAGTAATTACCAAACGTATACACTCTTTCATCCTGATTTGAAGGAATTTCTTTCAGAAGACACTTGAATTCCTATACAATAAATACCCTCATCTCAATTCCCTTTAAAATGCATCAATAATAAGGCTAATACTGCAACATTTTTGGGGTTCTTCTTTCAGTCAGGATTAATTCACTTCCTCCAAGATGTTTTATTAATCCCTTGATGCCAAATTTAGCCTGTGAATCTATCAATCAAATGCCCCAGGCTTATACTTCAGACTCCAAGTCCAATAATATACACGTCAATATCTTAATTCATGCAACAGACTTTTGGTTACATTGTACTTGTTGGCTGGGAGTCATAGTGCTTTTACGGTGTCCTGTGCAAAATTTGCTAAGCGCCAACAAGATTTGCTTAGCAGATACAGATTACTGCTACATGGTGTGTGGTGCCAAACCTACTCTTTTAGTAATGTTAACACTTTGAAAGTTTCTCAGCGCATCCACTTCCAACTTGCCTGCCAGGCTTTTAAGGCTTCCATTGGTGTTGCTCCAGACTATCTATGCCAGAGACTTGACCTGATTCAGCCTTGTGATCTTCCAACTTCCCTGGGCAATCACACAGGGTAAATTTATTGTTCCCAAACCTAAATGTGAACTTTTTTAAAAACAGTTTCAGTTTACAGAGCTCCATCTTTTTTAATTGGTGTTTCTTTAACTGCTCGTTCAAACTCTTATTCTTCATTTCAGCGTTTGCTGAAGGAAGGTAAGGCTTGAACTACTTTCATACTATTCATTCAACCGTGTCTTCGCTTACCTGTGTTTTGCCCGGGCTGTTGGCTTGTAAATAATTTATGGTCTGCATTCGGGAGGATGGGGGTGCTCGTATCCTTTAATTCATATTTTTATTCTCCAACTTTTTGTGTTGTTGGCTGTTTGGGTGTTTTATTTCGCCCAATTGTCCTTATTATGTTAGGCCTATTGATAATTTTTAGTTATTTATTTCCCTTTTTACGCACCTTCTGCCAAGTCTTGCCACTTTTTGTATTATATCTTTGATGTATTTTTATATAATGTGAGGGCCCCAAATGATCAGCTGTGCTGGATGGGTCACCTCGTTAAATATGGTTTTAAATAAAATAAATAAAAATAAACAAAATCAAGTCAAAATACCAAGTTGAATAGTTGGTGGACCAGTTGAATAGTTGGTGGACCAGTCAATTCGTAACTTGAATTAGAATCTTTGAATTGTTCCCCCTCAGGTAATCCCCCCCCACCCCGAAGTCTTGTTTTCCCTCATAGTCATATAGAGGTACCCTTTATAAAGACAAATATCTATGACTTGTTTATGTTTAAGAACAATGGTCTCCAAAACACACACTTGACTTCAACTTTATGAGAGGAATCAATAAAAAGCAACCCTTGAAATGTATCCGTCTGAAATGCTGAAAATTCCCACCTGGACATCTGACTTCAGGCAGAAAACGAACAATCAACAATAAGACAAATGAGAATTACATTTAACTTTTTTTCATAGTAGAGAACCAAAATCAGTTGCAAACCGCTCACCAACCAAAAGGATATGTGGTATAAATGCACAAAGTAGGACTGGCCTCAGGTTTTGAACCTAGCAGAGATTTTTTATATCCATGCAGTCTTGTAGGATGTTTGTTATACAGCGGACAATAATGGGCACTCAATGCTGACAAAAAGGCCCCAAACTATGGGATCAACATTTCAGGAGGTATATTGATAACCCCTAGAGTTGTAGACTTCAAGAAGCTTCTAGAAACAGTATCCTCAGCACTACAAAAGTAGATCAAAGATCATGATTCCCTTTATATTCACACAAAAATATAAAAAAATTAAAATAAATAACAGCAAATATTTTCAACAGGCAGACATGTAAGGGTCTGAAATCAGATACAAGTCTTAAATTTCACATCTCTGAAAGAACTCAAACTCTTGTTCATGAAAGTTCAATAGTTTGTAACAATGCTGTACACACAACTCAAGAAGATCAGAATGATAAGTAAAAAAGGAAAAACCCCCCACCAAAACCCAGTGTCAGGCTGTAATGCACAACTCTGTGTGTCAAGGCTTGACAGAGTGGGCAGCTAAATCAAGAACCAACTCCAATTTTTATTGATTTGAGATGTCTCCAGTAATTGTCAAAACAGATCCCTGCGAATAGATCTCCATTTGAAAAAAACAACACTAACTGGAAACAGGAGTGTGTTTCTATTCTCAAATGAGACATATTCCAGAGAGAGCATGGCTCAGATTATCCCCTTTACCTCAATTTCAGATTTATCTTGACACACAAAAGACAATCCATCCATCCACTGGGGAGTGTTAGGTCTTTAAGACGCTGCCCATATGAAGGGGGTGAACCGTTGCAGTTTATTAAACAAGAAAAATTGTTTTCAGCAGGGATTACATCATTTCCTCCAAGGGTCTTCAACTAATCCCAGGATGTCGACTTCCATAAAGTCCCCCAATATCCACAGCTCAAGCCAAGATCCTATTACTATCCCCCAATGCATATACCAGATCAGACTCACAAAAGTCTAAGGCTTGGGAATTTTGTCAAGGGTTTATGGGAAAGTACATGTATGGGAAGAAAGTTATGAGCATGGCTAGGCCTTTTGTTCAATGCATCATGTGGTATCTTTCCTGAACAATTAGGACTGCATAAAATGTTGATCTTTGACCTGGTGTAGGTAGAACTTTTAAAAAACTGGTTTTCTGCTTTATCAAAAAGGACAATAACCGTTGAAAGTAAGTTTAAGTAGTTAATCACTGCACTAAGAAAGATCGACTACTAAATTCAGTAAGCATGATATTAGGACCTTGGCAAAAAAGTTGGAAAATTGTATCGAGTACAAGAGCTAACCTGCTGTTCATGTATGGTATTGGTTTTATAGACTTTTCAGTGTATTTAATAACAGTTTTGCTGATTTTTTTAAAGGCACTGAACACGTTTTGTAATTGTCAAAGACCAGTATTCTCACTTGGTGTATCCCAACATATGCATAAAATAACAAGCCTATGGTGGCCCTGAAGGGACATCGCATATCGCATACGTGTGCGCACACGTATGCAATGTCGTGAAACAAATCGCGAATGTGTGCGCACACGTATGCAATGTCGTGAAACAATTCGCGAATATGTGCGCACACGTATGCAATGTCGTGAAACAAATCGCGAATATGTGCGCACACGAGTGCGAATATATTTGCGATGTCGTGAACGTTTATTGCATACCAAGTTGCATACCTTTGGGATGATGTCATAGTTGCAGACAATTTGTTAGTGACCTAGGGAGTACGTGGCGCTACAGTCAGGCTCCTGTAAGCATGGCTATACAATAATGTGTACCCAGGAACTTGGCACCAGGCCAAGTTTCGCCAACATGTACTACAGCATAAGCTATCTACCTACAGCCTACTAATAAGTACTTGTGCTATTACAATCAAGGTCGAAGAGTACGCACGCGCGAGGGTATTTTACGGTCAAACACGCCCATTTTATGTTAATAGCCCACGTTCGTCCTGGGAAAAAAAGAAATACGCCACCTGCCTCGCTTGCCTCACAACAATGACTACCGCTGCAATGACTACCGCTAATCTCACTGTAGGCAAGAAACCCCCCAGATCATTAGACATTTTATTCAAAGGTATGCAACTTGGTATGCAATAAACGTTCACGACATCGCAAATATATTCGCAGACGTGTGCGCACATATTCGCGAATTGTTTCACGACATTGCATACCGTGTGCGCACACATTCGCGATTTGTTTCACGACATTGCATACGTGTGCGCACACATTCGCGATTTGTTTCACGACATTGCGTACGTGTGCGCACATATTCGCGAATTGTTTCACGACATTGCATACGTGTGCGCATATATTCGCGAATTGTTTCACGACATTGCATACGTATGCGCACACGTATGCGATATCCCTTCAGGGCCACCATATAAGCCTGTGAAAATTTGGGCTCAATTGGTCATTGAAGTTGCAAGAAAATGATGAAAGAAAAAACACCCTTGTTGTACAAATTAGTGTGCTTTCAGATAGGAATAAAAGGCTTCTGGCCAGAAGTCTTTTATTATTTTAGTGAGAAATTACCTCTTTCTCAAAAACTACGTTACTTCAGAGGGAGTCGTTTCTCACAATGTTTTATACTATCAACAGCTCTCCGTTGCTCGTTACCAAGTAAGTTTTTATGCTAATATATATTTTGAGTAAATTACCAAACGTGTACAGTGCCTTTAAGGGCAACAATTCAGATATCAGAATAAAGTAGGTAGACTATCATGCATGTTCAGTTGCAATGAGTTACCATAAACGCCAGTTGAAAAAACAAAGTATGGTTTGGATGGCAATAGGAGAAAAAACAAAACACAGATTAAATCATCGCCATTTCTAATTGACAACAGGTACAGGCTCAACAACTTTTTGTTTTCATCTGAAAGCTGTTGAACCTATGCACAATGGCCGCAAGAAATGCTGATATGCTTACAAATTATTCTGTTCCAAGACAATCAAGGAGAAATATGCAACCACCATACTCGCCCCGGTTGAACGGTCTAGGATGGTAGACTCACGTTCTGTAATTTACAGAATATTGGTTCGAATCCTGGCCTGGTCAGTCGCGACACTTGTGTCTTTAAGCAAGGCACTTTGTAATAATTGCTTCTCTCCACCCAGGAGTAAAAATGGATAGCGGTGAGAGCTGGGGAGTAACCTACGATGAACTGACAACCTGTCCAGGGGGATAAAACTATTCTCAGTCATTTAATGCCAAGGAAACTGAATATTGGCTCGGGGACAGGCTTTACCGGGGCTTTTATTTTAACTACACTTCTCCTCTTTAAGATCAACTGTGGACTTTAGAATCAGAAAATTATAGTTTATGGATTTAACAGATGGATTGAGTCCAAGTAACATTCAAAATGGATCATAATTACTGTTCCGGCTGATGACATTTTATAGAACGGGGTCCCTCATCAGTATCAGAACAGGTGCAAACCCGAAGGAAACGGGCCACAATGGTGTTGAGTTGTGAGTGGCTTGGACTAACAGGCAAAGTAACTTTGTAAAAGTTTTACTGTATGTTTATTCTTTTGACGAAGACTGATACTTTTGTTCTGTAAGTATTCAAGGAACAAAAGTCTGTCATGTTGGTAAAAAAAAAAAATACGATACAAAAATAGTTGATGGCCTGACGTTAACTAACTATTAATTAACTATTTCTTGCATTTCATAGGTCCTTTTGGTTGGTAAGCAGTTTGCAACAGCTCATTCTATTTTCTCATTACAAAAAAAGGTACAATTCACAGGATGGTTAAGTGAACATTGCCAAAGTCTAAATAAGTATGTATAATAATTCGTCACCAACGCCACGAAGTAGCACAGACCTAGATACCAGTTAAAAGTAACAATTAGAGAAAATAGCGTTTAAAGGTGAACGCTTTTTAAAATCAAGCTTTCCTACAAAATGTCAGGGTATTTTCAGCTAGATTTCTTACAGTGGAGACTTGATGCATTGAACTTCATTTATACGTTGCTTTTTCCTGCTTTTCGTCCTAAATTATTAAGCAATAAAGTTAGAAAGATGTGTGCTATTTCGTGGCATCGAAAATTAAAAACAATAGACATTTTCCATTTTCACGAAGTAGCACCATCCAATGTATTACTATGAGTGTTTGTCAGTTGGTGAAATGTAGGTCACGCGCGCGCTACACACAAGATTGCAGTGCTACTTCATGAAAACGTTTTTATCACACTTGAGGTTGGTGTGCGCCGTGTGTTTCAATGGTAAATTTAACCTCGGTGCTACTTCGTGGTGTCAAAAATTGTCAGTTTCGGTGCAAAGTTGTATCGCTAATTACCGTAATTAAGAAAGTATTGCTCCTGAAGCGGTGAAACTTCATTAAATTGTAGGCCTCGGTTAACATTGCTTAAAATGTTAAAAAACTGAAAACTGAAAAACAAAGTGGTTTAGTATAATGCGTGCTACTTCATGAAAACGCTGACGAATTGTGCACAAAATCCCTGCCAAGACATGGTCCAATTTGGGGTTTTTTCTTTTCACAAAAACAAGATCACCTTATTCGATGAAATATGCACAAGGTTTTTTTTAGTTGAAGATGGGAAGTAATTTACCTTTAAAACACAACTGGATGCATAAAAAAAAATAAAAAAAATAAAAATCTATACAGACATGGCTTATTCATTAAGAAATTCCTCCTAATCAAATTGGCCCATTCCCAGCCCAGTCTACGAACTCTGATAAAAGTTCACCAGTCACAATTAAACCTGTCAAAAAAAGTTCATTTGCTCCTCAAATTGTGATTTACCAAGACGTAATCAGGACATGATTTATGGATTTCCTTTTTTATTGCTAGGGGCGGGAAGTTTGGGGGAACAGACCATGCGTTTCAAAGCTTATGAAATGCAGACTGAACTATTCAAAACAATTAAACGGGCAAAAAATGAGCACAGTAGTTAATGGTTTTCCATCCTGTACTCGATGCAATGCAAAATGGTAAATATCCTGCCATTGAACATGTTGAAACAGTTGTGTAAGTACTCCAACAATTCATGATTATGAAAACTTACTTGGCGAGAAACATTGCAGCTGTTGAAAGTATTTTAATTATTTTGAGAAAAGATTCCCATCAAAGATATATGGTTAGAAATTTGAATTTTGTTTTACCCCAAAACAATAATCTGAGAATCGGTTTACGCATGAATTGTTTCTCAGATTTCTGAGGGTTGGTGTCCATTCGCGCATAAACTGCGGCCAGAGATGCCATTGGTGCCCGTTGTCTCCTGGCTATACACGCGGATTGATTTGATGTTTTCTCACCAAGTATACACTATATTCAGCTAAAACTTTCGTATTAGACTTTTACTGTATCTTTCTTTATAATAGAATAGAATAGAATAGAATTGTTTATTCAGCCATTGATTAAAAACAATCACAGGAATTTGGAATATTGGTCTCGCACCATCATTAAAAACTATACATCAGCATTACAGTGACAAAAAGCAATCTATTAACCCACCTTTAAAGCGTGGATATTTCAAAATCCAATGCACCCGGAACCAATTTAACTTTTTTTTAATGATACCTCAAAATAAAATACAGTGATGAGCTAACTTCAAATAGTAAACTTGTGGGTACAACCATGTATAAAATATTCTGTTGGAGAAGAACCGGTGTGGTATCAACGTTTTAAACAAGTACACTCTGCTGGTCTTCAGGAAAATGCTGGACTGCTGAGGCTTAAGTAGGGCTGAAGGGATGCACAGTGCATCAGTGCCCAAAAAAAGAAGAAAAACAGATTTTGCAAACAAGTGAAATTCATTTTACATTTGTATACTCTATTGCTAAGAGCACCTAACAGAGCCTCAAATTCAACACTCTATAAACCCACAAGCCAGTGCCCAATTTCATAAAGTTGTTTTACACAAAACACTGCGTAGCAAATGTTTCCGCTGAGCCAACAAATTAGCAGGGAACCAGTCTCAAACCATAGGCCTAGACGTGTACATCACATGGTATTTTGGCTGGTAACATGTTTCTGCAGAGCAAGACTTTTCATCTGTTCTGAGCAATGCCAGCTTTATGAAACTGGTTCCCAGTCATACTTGAAGTTAGCACATTATGTGCACCAAAGTTTGACACACAAAAAACATGACAATAAAATATCACTTTCCACATAAAAAAAGGAAAATAATTGCTCAGGGACCAATTTCACAAAGAGCTAAGATTGATCTCACAATACAAATCACAACAACTCATCTTAAGATGAACATTAGTGCTTTGTGAAATCCAGCCCCAATATGTTTGTAAGACACACCAAAGCCTTTCAAAGCTCAACTGATCTGCTGAAATCTAAATAAAAATCATCAGCCTTAGCCATGGAATCAACAAAATAGCTTCATCCTTAAGGAAACAATCTTAAACCCTTTGGTTCCAAGATGACATGAGTTGCGGGACTTGCACTTCATCCTTTGATAGTCCTCTTGCAATGCCAACACACTTTGCCAGAGTTCAGTTGTCACTTCTTGATATCCCTCTGCCCGACACATTTACAGGAAATACTGTGTAACATGAGGCTCAATGCGTAGATGGTATGAGACACTTTGAAAACGAATAAACCCGCCTGTGAGAAATCAATGACTTATATTCATCAGTCATGTACAGGCGGTTTTAAATTCAATTTGTCCATAAAGAGTCATTTGAGTTGCTACCGCAGAGGGAAACTTGCCAGTGCCTAATTCAAACTGAAGGAATTTCCAAAGTCTTCTCATACTGGGAAGATCATTTTCAGATTTTGTTCTTCCCCCCTTCGCAGTCGTTCGATTCCCTTGACGGATGAAACTGGAACGAGGGAAGAAAGTAATTTGTGATGCTTCATGCACCTGACTCTTGCACTTTTTTTGTTTTTTGTTTCGGCCAAATGTTTGGTAGTGAACAATGATCAACAGAATCACTGGCTATATACTGAATCATTGTGAGTTGGGTCTCCTTCAACTTAATGTTTCCCTAGTCACAGTGTGGATATCTTCTAAAAGTTGACAGGCCTACATAAGACAACATGAGTTAAAAGAATTGTTAGCTTGTGTTTGTCTCTTCCCCTAAAGTGATCTGGAAGTTCTGTGCTTGTCATAAACTCACAGAGCGGGAAATAACTAAGATACATGTATTTAGTTTATAATGAATTATGTTGATTTACTGGGAAAGTACATCATTATTTCTTGAAAGAGTAGATTCAATTCCATCCTCCAGTTTAATTTTTTTGATTAAAAAAATAATAATAATGTAATCCAAAAACGTTTAAATTCGTTGAAAGTTCTATCGTGGCGTGTCGTGGCCGAGCGGATAAGAGCACCGAACTCAAGCTCTGGTGTTTCTGATCAGCAGAGTGTGGGTTTGAATCCCAGTCGTGACACTTGTGTCCTTAAGCAAGACACTTAACCACATGCTTCGTCCTTCGGATGGGACTTTAAGCCGTAGGTCCTGTGTGTTGTGTAATGCACGTAAAAGAACCCAGTGCACTTATCGTAAAGAGAAGGGGTTCGCCCCGGTGTTCCTGGTTTGATTGGCTACATATTGCGCCACAGCACCTTGTAAACCATTACATGGTGCTATGCAAAGGAATAGGTCTCATACTTCAACACGTAACTCCACATACCTTGTAGGAAAAATACTGAGCGCTTTGAGACACCCATCGGGAGTATAAAGCGCTATATAAGAACTGCATATTATTATTATTATCAATATCAGAGGTCTTGTTTTTAAGTGAAAAAACAAAAAACTCCTCTACCACGGTTTTTCTGCACCTTAATCAAATATCAGGCTTATTTTGATTGCGGCAATCAAAATGTTAAGTATTGGTGATTTGTGGGTTCTAAAACACTAATTCATTGACCTTACAGTATTTCACATAAGCATTTATCTAGAAGATTAGTAATGGTATGAACATTATTTATAACTCGTGAACTTTCAAATTAAAATGTACAAATGTATACATTTATTTGTTGGCATGTACCAATACTTTACTTTGTCTTGAAGCTTCTGTATAATGAGAATATCATGGCACCAGTGCAAAAACGTCTCGATTTTGAAAAATCTGGTACTAAAATTCTCCGTGCAAAAATGTTTGATCTCGGCGCGCTCTTGTTTTGTGCGTATATCAAGGCTATTTTAAGCAAGATCTGACATTTTGACAATTTCAAACTAGCACAGAGCGTAAGTGCTATTTTAGGAGATGCCATGTTTTGTTTCACTGCCCAGTGGATATTTCATTTTTTTTTCCTTTCTCATCAATACATACATTTAATGATTCTTACAATCCAACAAAACTTTGGGGGATAGGGTTTGAGCCATTGATTATTTGGGGCACACTGCCAATTAATGTTGTCAACACTTGAGGCTCCTTAGGGCGATCAGACATTGCGGCTGTAGCTGGTGCCAGACAAATTGAAGGGGGAAAAAGTTGGTAGTATTACTGGCACTGTTGACGTCCTACTTTACTATTAGTGTTGTACCAAAACAAGAATGGGGTGGGATTGAAATTGTTTAAATTAAGTGTAACTGGAAGTCATTGTATTGACCTTATCCATGGGTTTTTTATCTTATTTATTTATTTGGTACCCTTACACTGTAAGCACTGTATACTCAGCGCTCTCCAAGTCCTGCCGATCAATCATCATTCTACTTGGGTGAGATACGAACCAAAGACCCCCACATTCTAGAGCAGATGTCTTAACCACAAGACCAACAAATGTGATTGTGTCATCATCCAGTTTGGCCAGGCCTTTGATACTGTGGGGAGACTTGCTATCGAACCATCAAACAGGTGGTGCTAGCTATTCTTTGAGAGTGTCCTCACCTCTTATCTTGTGGAGAAAGGAGCAAGTTTCCCAGCCAGTCCGTGAGAAATAGAGAGAATCTGATGGCAGTCTCGTCTAATTACAGGGTTCCTTTTCGAAGAAGACAAGATCAATTAAAAACTCAGTGTTTTGGGGGTTCTGATGTTGAAATGGATCATCCCGGAAGGTGATCCAATTAAAACAATCTCAACACCTCTGAGGTTTCTTAAGACAGGTTGACGACACATCAGGAGGAGGTAAGGATGTTTGTTACCATGAACAATCCCTCATCCAATTAATGCTTTGGAAGACAACTCCCCGACAAAAATTTTTCAGTAATTACCAACAGGTAATTATTACCAACAGGTAATTATTACCATAGAATAGAATCGCAGATGAACAATTCCATTTAAAATACATCAGTTAACGGGAGACCGAAGAGGTCTAGTCTGGTTTCCAGACTTGATCATCGTCATCAACGACAACGTTTTGAACATAAATTATTTTCCCAACAGTTCCTTGAAATATCAAGGGCTACTTCATATTAGTTGCGAGCATAACCTCTAAGTTTGCAGTGATTTATTCTTGCAAGTTAAAATGTGTTTATTAAGTCTTGTGAATTTGTTTCAATGAATTTCCTTTTAAACTCAAAGATTACCCACATCCTTGCACTTGTGTCAATCTTTAATTCAGTTTCAGGGGTTGTAGGCCAACAATAGACAGTTTCCTCTGGATGAAGCAAATTCTATGAGGAAAAGCTGTATTTGGCACAACAGCACAATTCTAAATGAGAAAGCCCTGGCATAAACATGGACAACACCATTTTTATCCCTGTATTTTTCCGGCGGATTGAAAAAACAACAACAGCTGATGCCTACAGATGACAAATCTCACAACCTGTGTCTAATAGCAACTAAATCACCACATAAGGGTAACTTTTCAAGCCTGTCTCCTCACAACAAACACAACCTCACCAGTGCCCTAATTACAGATAAATAACTTTGGCTGAGCATTAATGCTGTCTGACATCAAGTTATTCAGACCATGGAAAGTCCAGGCTTTAACCACAAACCCTTACTTGATAATCACCATCCATCTGGCTCTCCAAGAATCTATCCTGCCCTAATTAATGACCATTTTAATGCATCCATATTGGCTCTAAAATTAGTATCCCTTTTTCTTTAACGATCTGTCCTGGATACACTAGATTGCTGGTCATCAGTGGTAGACCAGTCATTATTGACACTGTCTTGGACACTTTTATTTTGACACTGTCTTGGACACTTGTTACCCAGGATGACTCAATCACAAGTTTACTGTTCACAGGTCAAGAATGCTGTGTGACTCATGCAATGGATTTCTGACAAATTTAACAACATGCTTCATGATGGACATAGTGGTTGGGTTAGCTGTTGATGGACAGGGGTTGGAAGCTGGTGGTCAGGGTGAGTGGGTTGGGAGATCAAAGGGTTTGGAAATAATAGAAATTCACCGAATGTGTCCTTTTATTCCTTTAAGGTGAACCATGCGTTTTAAATCCACATCTCATGGTGGGGCATTTGTCAACAATCTATTTTCTTAAAAGAAAACAAATCATTGACACTTGCTCCTTAATGATTTACAGCCAAACCACCAATTTTTACCAAGACTTTCTGGTTTTACCATTCCACTTCCGAAACCACAAAGTTACAACATATAACTCAAATAACCCTTACATCCTCTGAGGGGCATAATGTGGTCTTGAAATATAGGTCTCCAAAACCACTAAGATTATCACATCTTCCTAGCCAGTTCCAGTTCACTGGCACCAAGTTCAACTTCAACCCAAGCTTCCAGCCGACAACCCCAACACGCAGCCTAGCCTCAGGTGATATGAACCTGTTCTGAACTGAAGAAACGACCCATTCACTGGGTTTATGAACCCTGTCAGCCCTCCAATAATGGCCAGAATGAAAACTTCAAGCCCGGTCCGGCGGCCAGCGGCGGCGGCCGATCAAACTCTTACTCCAGACATCTTTACCTCCCCTGAGCAAGTGTTGGTTTTAAAAGGTTTTTTTATGTGTTAATGATGCGGTGCACTTCACCGAAGGGGGTGTTCAAGCTCTTGGTGGGCGCTGAGAACTTGCGGGGTTATACAAACCAATTTCACTGAGATGAAAGAAGGATAGAGTGATGAGAAAATAATAAAACAAGGTTTTATAAGATCCAGGCTTGTTACAGTGTTCCAGACCTCCCTGGGGCACAGTTTGGGTCTAGGTGTTAATAAGGTAAGGTGATTATTTTTGGGAGCAAGTCAAGCATCCATGGTTGTAGGGGAATACGGGTTTAGAATCAAACCTCACCACAAACCTTGATCAATACAGACTTTATCAGCACCATCTTTTTTTAAGGCAGGGTAGGCCTATACTTTTGGTAATTGTATTCTCACTCGGTGTATCCCAACAAATGCATAAAATAACAAACCTGTGAAAATTTTGCCTCAATTGGTCATCGAAGTTGCAAGAAAATAGTGGAAGAAAAACACCCTTGTTGCACTTCATGTGTGAAGCCTTATTTTTTTTTTGGAAAACAAAATTACCCCTTTTTCTAAAACTACATTACTTCAAAGGGGTGTCGTTTCTAACAATGTTTTTTAATATCAACAGCTCTACAGCGCTCTTTACAAAGTAAGTTACTATGGTCATTAACTTGTGGAGTAATTACCAAAAATACACCCTGCCTTTAAAGTAAATACTGAATACTGCTTCTGATTGTACTAAAAAAGCACCAGACTAATTTGCCATCTAGCCTCAGTTTGAACAGAAGATTTTTTTTTTTTACCAAGATGTGTCCATCAAGAACCTATAAAAACAACAATACTACAGACGTACATGAGTTGAGATGGCTAGCTTCAAACAGACGAGAATGGAGAAAGATGCTCTTATTATGAGTCCATCAGCTACAATGTAACTCAAACCTTTCATGGAGTATTTTGGAGGAAAACCAAACAAGAACCAAGAACCTATACACTACTGAGTGGAGCAGGATGATGGTTTTCTTTATTCATTGCGACTCATTGGATCTTTAAGATGTTGCTTATTACTATTTTAAACTCAGCAAACAGTAAAATATACAAAACAGAAGGGGATCCAATGTAATTTGGTAGGAAACTGACAAAAGTAAAATTGCTCCACATTTCCATGTGGGATGAAGTCATCAATAATTAACAGGCCCCCCTGTACTCTCCCCTCAGTGGGCCAAATCGGACAAGAGTCCCTGGAGTCACCATCAAGAAAGTGGCTGACAAATCATCACCGTTTTCATGAAGAGCCACTTATGTCAAAACATGTAATTGAGATTTACATTTTACAACGTGCTTAGCTTAAAACTGCAAATCTGCATACTAAAGCTACGGTTAGCAGTTTAAGACTTCTCATATGATTCTGTAAAAGTTTAACCTCTCCATTGACTAACTAATTTTAAAATATTGGTTAATTACCATAGTAATTAGACACAGAAAGATATGTGTCTCTTTGTGAAGCCTAAAAAGTAAGATAACCTACTTAAACACCCAACTGAATAACGTACTTCACATAGGAAAGGGGTGGCCTGTCACGTGATCACGCGCACACTGACATTAATGGATCTTTGTGAAACCCAACCTACATTTTTTGACCTAACCTACATTTACGCTCTTCTGTTGCAATGTATTACATGTATATGTATCTTTGGGGATGTGTGGCTCTTCCTGAAAGTGAAAAATTTAATTATTGAGATATAGGCCCCTTCCCGAATTAATCAATAGTTTGTCACTTTAAGATATGTGGCTCTTCCTGAGGTGACAAGATGGCTGCTGTGATTTATGATTATGAGCAGCAACTGGAAAGAAGAAGCTATTTTATTGAAAATATAGGCAAATAAAAACCAATAGACCCCAATTGCATAACAGGGACACTGAGGTCACGCATTAAGAACACCTGTCGTCCAATGATATGCCTCCTTTGGCCTCAGTGAACGCGCTTTTTGGCCCCAATGAGGGTGCCTTTTTAGAGTGCGACATGATATGCAAGGGGTCTATAAAAAGTGGTATCAAGAAAACGCTCTTTAATGATCAATCGTTCCCATCCCCGTGCCCTGCCCAATCACAACAAAAACAGCCCGAAACAAAACCCTAATCCACAAACCTAACAACCACAAAAAAGACAGAAAACAAAACCAACACAAGCAACATTGAGCTTTTCCAGAGTTATGCATAATAAACTACAAAAATATATAAGTACAAATTTGAAGAAAAAAAACATACACAAATCATAATTTCCTTTTTTTACAGACACACCTCTTTAAGATAATCAAAAGAAGATGAATTCCAATTGGCTTGAAATAAACACCTTATAAAACTTTCAGCCTTAAAGAAACATTGGGTTGAGTTGACCAGGGTCTTATAATAGGTAAAAAAATTAAAGGAGCTTAACCAGTTTCTTTGCTAAATGACCAAGGCTGGTCACCAGTCATGAACAATTATATTACATGACTTTTTGATTGGTTACTCACTCCTTTCCAGTACCAGTACTCTCTTTTGCTTAGCAAATTTTGCTGCAGTCTTAGCTGTGAGTAATTATACCGCAGGCCTAGGGGGAATCAAAAATGACAGATGAATTAAGGCAGTTGGAACTGGGGATAAACAAGTCAGCAAAAACAACTCTCAAATGGTCAGTCTATGGATTTAACTGATCAGCAGCACTGGCCACTCTGTAATGCCTTCACAAAGGAAGCCATGATAACAGCTTTATTAAGCAATCATGTACACAGGAAACAACTGGGAAAACCTGTCAAGTGATATGACAAATCTGGCCAAAATAAGAAAAAAGTGTCAAGCCACTGGAAGACAAACATCCCATGTACATATGACATGTTGATGTGGACGTCAATTATAAAAACCAGTCAAACTTAACTTGGAGCAAATAAACATAGGGTGTGTTTTTATCTTGACCAGTCCCAATTTCAAGAAGCCATCAAAGCAGAAAATGCTGCTTTAATAACAAATTTCTTTGCCAAGCAAAAATGGGTGGAGCACCAGTTGCAACAATGGGAACGTTACACAGACTTTGGGCTGGTATTCTGTTTCTGCAGTGTGTAAAGTTCACATTGTTGCGACTGGTGCTCCACCCATCCGGTTTCTATATGTGACAATGTTCAACGATATGGTGTTAGTTATTCCCATTACTATAATATGATGAAGTTAGGGACGTTACGGTGTTGTCACGTAAAGATACCACAAAAATCAACTTAACACCCCAGATTTAGCAGTGTGCTTTTCCAGATTGTTAGTGCTTAGCAATAGTTTGTGCTTACATAAGATCAGGACCAAAGACAAGGAAACTGGGCCCAATTTCATGAAGCCAGTAATACACCTATCAATTGTATGACGCACTATCAGACCCCCGGGGATGGTGCGTCACTGTCCATATGTGGGGACGGATTTGCGTGTCCAAAGACCCACCATGAGTCAAAAAATTGACACACTTGTTGCAGATTTGGACGGTCTTCCGAACGTTTTTTTGACTCACCTTTCGCGGATAGCAACGCACCACCGACGGACAAATCGACGCACATAATCGCTTGCTATGCTGCAAACGATGGACGCGCAGTGAATACCAAGTATTTCAACCTTGTATGAACGAGTTTCCCGGCACACATGCTGAAAATACATGGCAAGTGTATGCACGAGGCGAGAATGTACTACTTGATCTTCGAGACGTGCGGTTCCCAACGCACTAGCTATCAAACACACAAAATAATAGAGAGGGAACCAGTCTACTAAATAATGCATCTTCGTATCCATCCATGACTCGACGATCGACCCCCAGTATCGTGCATG
The DNA here is from genome assembly GCA_037783415.1 of Leptasterias polaris. Lineage (NCBI taxonomy): Eukaryota > Metazoa > Echinodermata > Asteroidea > Forcipulatida > Asteriidae > Leptasterias > Leptasterias polaris. The sequence continues at coordinate 2,066,180 of JAZGTN010000098.1, forward strand.
TGGGAGATATAATATACCACGGGGCAGAGGTTGACAAAACCACCGCGCCATGAATTACATGTGACTAAATAACACACATCCTAGTAATAACTGGTAATGACTGGCCGCTTTCCGATTGGCCGATCGCGTGAATAATTATTTATGACGTAGTGCTTCTCACAGCGCTGTATTCATCACCGCGATCCCGCGGATGTGCTTGCTCTACCTAACGTGGTAAACTTTTATAGTTAGGGGGCGAAGGAATGGCGTGTAGCTGTGGGAGCGATAAGGCAAGGGAAATTCCCTTGGTGTGAAATAACTGCGTGGTCAGAGATGTTTTTACACGTGCGTGAGCAATACTGCAGTTTTCGTTTGTCAAACTCAAATACACACGGAAGTGATGGGGGATATTCACACGACTTCGACTCTGCGGGATGTTGTGCTTATAAAGATCGTGAAGGATTATCTCTCGGTCGGTAAATTTTTTGAAACAACATGAAACAACAAGGATTTACAAAATACACTGACACAGGTACATGTACAGTCTCGATGTTAATTGTCAAAACATTTGGGCTTCCTTATACATCGTCTTTGTTGTTCGTGTATTTTAGAACAAATTCACTTGCCGCCGACAAACGGTTAACCGTTTAGAAAAGTTTGAAACGGATAGTAAATTAAACGTATGGTCACAGGCTTACCTCGTATCCATCTGTGACTCGACAATCGACCCCCACTATCGTGCGTGTGAGAGATATAATATACCACGGGGCCGAGGATGACAAAACCACCACGCCATGATGCACGTGTGTATTGGGCTTGGGCAAAAGGCTTGCTATGTGCAGTGTGGAAAATAAACGGCCGTCTGAGCTGGCATGTGGTGATCGCTGACTTTCTGGCGGTAAATTTCCGACCCTCGGGCAACATAAATGTTAACAAAATAATACCAACATCATTTTACACAGGCGGGGAGGGTAGGTGCATTTTTATTCTCCACTAAATAAACAAAATTAATGTTGAAATGGACATCGACGGACCATGACGTACCTCGACGGACCATGACGTACCTCGAAGCACCGCTCGAAGATTTTTTTGACTGACCACTATTGGACTTGACGTACCCACAGTCACTTTTTCCGAGAGTAAAGACACAAACTTGACGCACCATCCCCGGGGGTCTGATAGTGCGTCATACAATTGATAGGTGTATAAGCACAAAAGTTTGCAAGCACAGAAAAAACTTTGCTTAGCAGAAACAGGTTACCTGCCAACATCCCATAAAGTTAACATTGTTCCGACTGGTGCCCCACTCATTTTTTGCTAAGCAAAGAAATTTTCCAAGCAGTATTTTCTGCCAAACAGCTTTATAAAATTGGGCCAAGGGCTCAATCCCCAATTTCGTAAAACCTGTAGGCCCTAAGTCATGTTTCTGCTTACAGAGCAGACTCAACTTGCCGGTGGATCTAGTAAGCAGCGAGTGACACAACAATGCAAACTACACTGCCAATTCTTCTTTACTGTTCATGAAAAACTCTTTTGCTTCAGCACATTTTCCTGTTATAGTAAGCACAATAGTTTGTTTTCTGGTAAACAACACTATGAAATTATCCCCCCCCCCTTCACTTCCGGGTCACTTTTATTACCTGAATTGATCTACAAGTGTCTATATGTTTTATAAAAAACAGGTGAAATATACAACCAAAAATCAAACTCTGGGTTTTTATGTTAGGAATTATTTTTCCACATATTCACTCCGAATTTTCGGTGCTATCTCAAAAACGTAACCACCTTTTGAAATGACATTTTTTAACAGGTTAGTTTGGTATAATAATAATAATAATAATAGTGGCTTCTTATATAGCGCTCATATCCGTCACTCAGTGACGCTCAAGGCGCTTCAACAGTCAGTATTTTCCTGCAAGGTATATATGTGGAGCTACTTTTTGAATTTTGAGACCTATTTCTTTACATAGCACCATGTAATGGTTTACAAGGTGCTGTGGCGCAATATGCAGCCAATCAAACCAGGAACACCGGGGCAAACCCCTTCTCTTTTCGATAAGTGCACTGGGTTCTTTTACGTGCATTACACAACACACGGGACCAATGGCTTTACGTCCCATCCGAAGGACGAAGCAATAATGGTTAAGTGTCTTGCTTAATAAGGACACAAGTGTCACGACCGGGACTCGAACCCACACTCTGCTGAACAGAAACACCAGAGCTTGAGTCCGGTGCTCTTATCCGCTCGGCCACGACACGCATATACATTTACATATACGTATATACGTATATACATTTATATAGGATTAAAACAATCGAACGATTCCAAAAAACAAAAGATACTTTGCCTTATAATAAAGTCACTGGATAATGAGATGTAGAATTAAGCTGTCATTCCAGAAAACAGAAATTTAGTGGAGACATATGCTGCCACCCATTTCAGAACTAAAATCTCAATACTACCCTGACTGCTGGATAAAAAAAAAAAAACCAAACCCAGATGCCAATCCTTTTCAGAATACACATGTCGAGAAATTTGACAAAAATCCGATGGATTACCTGATCGGACAGACTGTCCAAAAGTCTTAAACAGAAGAATATTGACATTTGGATGAATTTGTCACATTAGGGTGGAGTAGTTCTGGAATAAACTACTTCCTGCCTAAAAAGTGGGAGTTTGTGTAACTGTTGGTGGTTTATACAAGATTGTAAAATGCATTTAAAATTCTCTTCAGTTGTTTTGCACTATACAAAGATTTAATAAATGTTAATTCTAGCAATGCAAAAGTTGTGGGTTCGAATCCCACCCAAGTGATTTGCCTGTGGATTTTTTTCACAGAACTCAGGAAAGTACCGAGTATACAGTGCTTTATCGGTGTAAGGGTAAAAAAAACAAATTATATTCATATAAAGATTGATTTATTTATTATGAATGTGGTTTTTAACACATTACCATATGGAAGGGCATAGATGCAGATGACGGATCAACTCCTTGTACTCGGCAAGGCAGGATGAGGAGAAACAAATCAAAATAATGGGGAGTCAATATTTCTTTCAAAATGGAGTATTTGTTGTTTTCTGAATGTTGTTTGCAATGAGTTTCTCAAAAAAAGTAAAACATTTGGGGATAAACTGCCAATTCCTTCCCCCCCCCTCCCCCCCCCCACCCTGAAAAATATCTCGCAACACCACTGACTTTAGGATTTTATAAGGGTAATTAAAAAATAAGATAAAAATAATTTCCATGTGAGCTTTTTCTCTTGGCTATGACATAAGGTAACAGCCCCTTGATTTGTACTTCCTGGCCTCTGTGAAACTCCAGGCCTAGCTTTGCAGTAAAAACAATCCATGGGAAAGGGAACTCTACTCCACTACTTCAAGTACTTCCCAGGTCTTACACCAGGTGGGTCGTCAAAGTACCTTTAAATACAAATGACTTTTTTTAAAGTCCTGTTTTCTTTGGTACATGAAGCCTGTTCGTGTATTATACGGAAATCAAGACTTCATAAAATAGGTCACAAAGAAAACCAAATAACACGTAATAAAGAGGGTAGGAGTGAGAACAAGACACGCAAATTATTTGGGTCTCTAAACCTGTTTTGGAGCTAACAGACAAAGTTTGCCAGCAGGTTATTTGTTTTCAGCTGGACATAATATAAATCTGAGGCAGCTACTGACGGAGCTGTAAAAAATACATACACTCCTTTAAAATAAGAACCATGGTATGTTGTATTAACCAGCAATTTTCTCCAGGTGTCTTTTGAAAGTATAATTATTTAATTTGGACCCCTGTTTCTTTTTTACTCATTCACATGTGAAAGTATTGCAAGTGAGCAAGTTGTTGTACAACTTATCTTGAGACACAAGGCTCTTCTGCTTCAGCACAAAAAGAGTCTAAGCACAATACAAATATGCTTACCAGAATAAGCTTATCAGCCTGCCTACATACCATGTCACATGTACCATCTGTACTGAGCAAAAAAGTTGTAAGCACTATTTCCTGCTTTTAAAAAGCAGCTCCATGATATTGAACCCTGGTAGCACAAAGCATGTCTTTGGAAGAGCGACCCAGAGACAAAAGAGGACTTATGACCGAAGAGCAAACGAGAAAGGTCTTCAGGAGGGCGATTTCACCTGGTTGCATAACCCGGCAAGGAAGAAACAGATGTCCCTCAAACTACAGTTAAGATGGGAGGACTATGGCTCGCTGTGAAGAAGCTATTGGATGTAACTTTTCACATACAGTTACAGTGGGTAACAGTATTGTTAATGCAAAATTGTTGAAGACGTTTGAGTCACAATTTAGAACTTGGTGAACATATCACCTGCAAAATCCTTCCTTGCTATTTTAATATGACCAGAGGATTCTAAATGCTGTGCAAGAGAGCAGGTGGGAAAGTTATACATGCGAGTCACTTGTCCGAACAAAAACAAATTCAAACAAATAAATAAACACATTTTAGCCACTCCAGGCTAGGGACCCGGGCTTTCTTCAAAGACAAAGTGACCTATCTACCGTAAAAGGTGGTCTAAATTAAATACACCAATACATCACCACTGACCAACACATTTCAGGCGGGTTCTTATAAAATAAATCCTCACAAGGATTGGTGATGAATGATGGAGAGGAAAATTACTGGCATGGTTAGGCCGAAACGGATGACTTCACCTCGCAGGCAACATCCATGATTCAAGTGAACCATTTGATGTGCAGACATATCAGGGGAACTTATTGTGCTTTTGTGGTACTGTTTCTTAGAAACCTCAAATGTTGGTAATTCCACTGGGTTGGGGCTCAATTTATGATTGTCTCTCATGTTTCGTTGGTAACTTGTATGGTCTATTAAGTTACTCCGGATTAGCATTTCCTATTAAGGTTCAGCAATTGATTCCATCTAACCTGATCTAATCTAATAATTTATTGTTTTAAGTGTGCCACATACGATCATCTCAGCACACTGTACACTTGTTAAGAGCCCTTTTTAAAAACAGTACCAGTAAAAAGTGCAAACTGGTAGTATGATAAACTCAACAACCATTATGTGCATTGTGCACATAATACAGGATCATGATAGATGTAACACAGGTCACATCACAAATCATGCCCCAATGTAGTGGACTGACCCAAATACCTGTTAAAGACACTTATTAAAGGCTCCATGATTAAATCCAACGAAAAATCAAACTCCTCAGAATCTCAAAGAGCTTAAAGGAAAGGAAACTGCTAAATAAAATAGACCTTATCCACACTAATAGACCAATGAAGACGCACAGTTATGTAAATGCAGCTTAAATGGTGGATCAATGAGTAACCTTCTTTTTACCTCTATGATGAGATGGCGCCCAAGTCCGGTGACATCTTTAGGCATAGTGTCTAATGTGTGCTAAGCTGGGAACACCAGTAGACCCAATGGCATGTAGGTTTAACCTGTTTTTGATAAACACATCTTACATTTCCTCCAAAAATAGTGTGTTTAGCAGCTCTACAGCACCGCCCAGATGGAGACCTTATTGCATGCACTTGGGGATGGGGAACATCTTGTAGACAATATGTTACCCTAAGACTGATCCACTATGCCCTGCCCACCAGAAAAAAACTGTCTATTAATTACTGCGCCAAAGAGAGCAGCACACATGACTTGCGTATCGCACTGCAAAACAACATACTGCTTATATGAGATTTGAGGCATTGCATGGTGAGGTATCAAGGTATATTTGGTTTGCGATAACACCATGTGTATATCTACTTACACATTATATCTAGGTAGATTTTGTTCTTTGAGAACTGGTCTTGCTATTTATTTACCGCAAACCAAATATACAACATACTGCTTGACACACAAGTCGTACAATGCATCAATCCAAAGATTCTAACATTTTGTAATATGGGGTTTTAACAGTGACCTTTGAACGAACACAGACAGTTGTGATTGGCCAATATATAAGAGGGCGGAGCCTAATGGATCGGTCTATTGTCTTATCAATAACTGACCAATGAGAAGAGGCAACTCTTACCTGTTAGGGAGAACACACCTTCAGGCAACTGTGAATCGTCCACCGATCCTACTGGCTGCATTAGGCTTGCAGATGGTGCTGTGTTTACAATGACAAGCTGGGTCTCTGGTTCTTCACTTACTTCTGGTACCATGTCCTAGAGGGCAGAGAAAAGAACATCAATTGAATTTTTAATTTGCATTTTTCTTTTTCTTTTGAAAAGCATCACTTCTTCTGAAAATTAGGCAAGACACCCTGAGCATAGGATAAGCAGAGATGTGAACGAAAAAAAAACCCACCCCAAAACAAAAACACGAAACTTTAAAAATGGACAGCGGTATTTTTCCTTGAAGAAAGAGAGTCTCATTTATTCATGGAGCCTATCAGTGATTTTAAGTATTCTCCATATGGCCCCTATTCTCCCCCTTGTCCCTTTTTGGTCGAGATTGGACCTTAGATTTACAGACTCTCTACAGCATTGCTGATTTTCGACCAAAGCTCACTTCTTTAAGAAAGTGTGTAGTCAAAAGATTATATAATTTTAACAATCAAGAAAACAAATCACAGGCCTTGGTATTAGAGCTATTACTTGTTAGTGGTAAGAATATCAAGGTTATAAATAATATTATTTCTTTATGGTGCATACTAAAAATTAAAGTCCTCTTTACAATCACTGGTCTACCATCAGACAAACTTGATAAACCCTTCTTGAAGAAGAGTAGATACTTTGTTATTTTAAGGTCAAGACCTTAAGGTCGCCGCTATTATGTAAACTTCTACAAGGAAATTTCTAGGGACACCAAGGCAGTGACCAGGGGCACCAAGGAAATGACCAGCCAGGGGCATGGAGAAATTTTCTTCTGTCTTAACATACAACCTAGCATTGTTCATTCACAATACAATTACAGCATTGCAATTGAAACTCCTGTGGGAAGAGAAGCAAATAATGGGGATGTGTCTTCCTCAAGGCCACAACCACTAAGACTGCGCAGACTAGATTTAGAAACCATATTAATCTGATGACTCTTCAAGTCAATTGTACTGAATCAAAAGATTCTGAAATAACATGTGCCCTTGATGGATAGTCGTTACTTTTTATAGTTACTTATTGGATTATTAGTACTATTTCCTACGTTGCTCTTCTGTGGCTCTTCTACTAATGTGTTCAGGTGAAAAGGGAACTTACTTGACTTTAAAAACTGATATAATATGCTTGTGAATAATATATAAACAAAACTGCACGCATTATCATGTTTACTATTGAAAATCTTGAATGACAGGACTGGAAAAGAAATTGAAAGTTGACAAGATTATCTTTCTGTTTTCCCAATTTTCTTTAAAAATCAGTAGTTATTTTAAGCGTTTATTCTGTATGTCATTGTTTTGAGTATTCAGTAAATACTTCTTATATTCAGATGTATTAGCAATCAACTTACTTTTTCAGTCAATAAACTGACTACATGGCACTGACCAAATAAATTCTTACAAAGCAAGTTAGGACCTTGTGATGCACGGACAAGGGGCAACGGAGGGTAAAGAATAGCCCGAACATCTGACATCATCACTCTGAAGGTCCTGAAGGCTGTGAATGACAGCCTGATACCAGCCGTCCAAACCATCACATAAATACAAGTGATCAATGACCATGTCCTGTTTTGAGATGACCATGACCCTGCTATGCGCCCCATGCACACGCACACTGTCAAGCGCACTGGACTCAAGCTCTGGTGTTTCCGATCAACAGAGTGTGGGTTCGAGTCCCGGTTGTGGCACTTTTGTCCTTCAGCAAGGCACTTGACCATTATTGCTTTGTCCTTCGGATGGGACAATAAGCGGTAGGTCCCATTGCACATAAAAGAACCCAGTTACACTTATTGCTAAGAGAAGGGCCCAATTTCAGGCTGGGTCCTGAAATTGGGCCCAGTTCAAATTGTCCTATTAAGGAATATTTCTGTCTGACTGCCATGTGTGAAACATTTGGTCCTTCAGTGTGATTTGCCAATAAGTTCCGACAATAAGAGCACCGGACTCAAGCGCTGGTGTTTCTGTTCAGCAGAGTGTGGTTTCGAGTCCCGGTCATGACACTTGTGTCCTTATTAAGCAAGACACTTAACCATTATTGCTTCGTCCTTCGGATGGGACGTAAAGCCGTTGGTCCCGTGTGTTGTGAATGCACGTAAAAGAACCCAGTGCACTTATCGTTAAGGGGTTCGCCCCGGTGTTCCTGGTTTGATTGGCAGCATATTGCGCCACAGCACCTTGTAAACCATTACATGGTGCTATGTAAAGGAAATAGGCCTCAAAATTCAAAAAGTAGCTCCACATATATACCTTGCAGGAAAATACTGACTGTTGAAGCGCCTTGAGCGTCACTGAGTGACGGATATGAGCGCTATATAAGAAGCCACTATTGTTATTATTATTATAACAGGTACAATGTCACCGAATGTTCAGTGTTTTCTTGAAAACTTGACAAATTTAATTAATGCAAACTATTGTTATTGGCCTCACATTACACCCCTAGCAGAGTCTATCTCAAAGGCTAAAGAGAGATTCTTTGAAAACGACTCTTCTAAGGTCGAAAGGAGAGGCCATTACAAATGTTTGCATTTATACCATAAGTCATATTGGTTGGAATGCAAGCAGTGCGCAGCAGCTTGTTGTATTTTCTCAACTTTAATCGATGACGTTTCTACTGGATGGTTGTGATTTTGGAAAAGTGGAGATGTGCACTTTTCCAAAGATCAATGACGTTTTAGGATTTTGAGTTGATTCAAGTCTATTTGGTTTACTCTTAACCTCTCACTGAGAGCTGAGGATATGCATTAACATCTAAGGACAGGGTTGAAGCAGTCACCCCACTCTGTTCAGTTTAATTTGTATTACTTTTAACAGATATATTTACAGTGTTTTTACAGACATAAGCATTACTTTCAAAAACTTGTGTTGCCCTCACCCCCCCTCCCCACTGGAGACAGTTGCTGCGTAGGAGTAAATATTACCAAAACAGTTACTATTTCCGTCATTTAGCAACTACAAAGATAATAATCATAAGATTATCGTATGCCAGCGATATCCTGTTGGTAACTTTTTCAGTGACTAGCCAGCAGGACCAGTTAGCTTGTCATTTCGCTAGTCTGTCAGCTTTGTCACTAGTCCATTATTCATATTGAATAGGAATGCTTTTCAGCACTGAACTAGTCAGCTGGACCAATTGGAGACATTTTTAGCTGGTCCTCAGGTATTTTAACTGGCATTTGGCCAGCGGACCACTGTTAAGAACGCTGTTAAGAACGCTGGCCTGGAAAGCACTCCACAACATGAAAAATGTATGGTGTACAAAAATGAGTAGACGCCTGAAGTTACAGCTCTTCGTGGCCACTGTCGAATCAGTGCTACTTTATGGGTGCGAAGCATGGACATTAACATCTGTTCTAGAAAAACAACTTGATGGTTGCTACACCAGAATGCTACGCCAGGTGCTCGGTGTCGGGAGGGAAGAACACATATCAAACACAGATCTCTATCTCGGGTTCCACAAGCTTAGTGCCAAAATCTGCGCAAGAAGAGTGAAGTTTGCCAGGGCACTGCTATCGCCACCCTGAGCTTCCAGCCAGCAAGCTTGTCCTCTGGGAGCCTAAGCAAGGTCAAGCTCAAAGAGGTCGAGGTCACCTGACCTATATTGATCTGCTCAGAAGGGACACTGGATTTGTGACAGCTAGAGAAATATCTACATGCATGAGGGACAGGGAGATCTGGGTACAACTCAGCCATGACATCATTGACCGAGGACACCACTCGAAATAGAAGAAGTCATCGCGTCACACGGGTGCATCTCTATTGCATACTCAATGTTTCCACAAGTTCCAGCTCCAAAGCTGGCATAGGATTGGCAAGGCTCACACTTAGCTTAACTCTAGCCTGGCAGACATGTTTTTAGTAAAAACTGCTATGGGCTGGTTAACACCACTTCTCAACTTACCCTATGGGCTACTTAAAACTGTGCAACCTACTCAATTATAATGCTCACATTTCATCCTTTTCAAATGTTACGGCCTAATATTAAATATAAAAAAAGTTGATTTCATGAATGTCACTTCATTTGACCAATAAACTGGTTGTGATTAATACCATTAGTTATAGGCCTACATCAGAAGGATAAAGTTTTGACAATGGTGAAATTTGGGGTAATAAATCTTCCTGGGGGCAAGTTAAATGCACAGTTTTACTAGCCCGGCATCCTACTGCTCAAAAAGCTTATGCGCAAGCCATGGTTAATACAAACAATCTCCCTTTCATCGTATTTCTGATGAAAGAGAAACCTTTAGTTTTGAGAAGACCTCGCTATACATGTAGTCTTTGAAGAAAGTATGTACAGGTCAAGTCCAATTATTACACTCTTCTTGCATAAGTCATTTAAAAAAACTAGCTGAATGCAACTCCTATTAGGCGAGCGGTGAACCTTTCAGAAGAGGCTTATTTTAGGAGTTTAATGGGCCCACCCCACACACACCTACATCATACATCATTCCAAAGCTTTGTGTGTCTACTTTAAGATTAGGCATGATGTGGAGCTCCAAAATTGGGAGAAATGTGTTTTTGGGGCCATTTTCAGACGCGGATTTTTTTTTTTACTATCTGCCTGCTTAAAAATTAGCCACAAGTGTGTGTGGTGTCTTTTCCCCAAGCGGCAGGATGGATTTCTTTTTCATTCTATGCCTATCAAATTTGTTTCTTTCTGCCAAAATTGAATCTTTCATGATATGTCACTTGTAATTGCTTAGATTTGCACGATAACATAAGCGTTTGAAACCTGACGTGCCAATTTGTCCTGGATAAAGTATATTTCATGTCGTTCTGGCATTCAAGTAAAGACTATACACTAAGCTTGAACTATATTTTGTGAATGAATATGCATGAAACCAGATATTGCAGCGACCAGATCCAAACGCGAGATTTGTGGGATTAACGATTTCTTTGAGTAAAATTAGAAGATTGGTATGGATCAGAAGTGCTTAAAAAGTGTGTCTATTTCTCGGTTTCACTGGCACACAGAGGCTTGATTTTTCACCCCTCAATACGCAAAAAGCTCAGAGCTCAGGGCCCCTGGACCCCACCCATTTTTGGTTTACCCTCTAATACAAAATCCTGGTTGCGCCGTTGTGCCCCCCGGTTTAAAAAATCCTGGATCCGCCCCTGATTTTGGTCTAAACTTCTCATTTTTGATAAAAATTTTGATTTTTAAGATATTTGTATTTTTGACATCTTTGGGACAAGCTTCATCCGTGACGGCAAGTTTTAGACCAATTTCAGGCTCTAGAAATTCACAATTACTACCGTAAGATTACAAAATGTACAGTAACTATAGGCAGTATTGAGTAGAAAGGTGCAATTTGCTCAAACTATTGTATTGAACACTAGGGTAAAAATTGATTGGCCATTTACTGAAATCGTCACTTTTTCTGAGCTATATAAATATTGTAATTGTTGAATGATAGATAATTTACATTTGAATACCTTCAATGTGAATCTAAAAAGTTTGGCTAAGTGTATTTTCATGCTACGTTTGTGACGTGATGTTGGAATTCTTTAACCTCTTCAGTTTCAGTTTCAATTTTGTGAGTACTACGCACAGAAAATATCAACAAACATGACTAAGCATCCATTACAGTCCCCCCATCTGTGCAAAATCCGGCATTTCTGCTATGCCTACAATAATCAGTCAAGCTAATAATCTCTCATGTATTTGAAAATAATTTAATGCAGGAAACTCAAGCTGTTTTAGTAGGTTAACAGAGTTATGGGCAAATTTTGTTTTTCAAAAGTACACATTAGTACATTAGTGAAAAACACATTTTAAATCAATATTCCCTATATTTACTGTACATTTTCTAGTTTTAATATGCTTATTGTAAATTTACAGAGCATTTTGACGGCTTAAAACCTACTTTCATGGATGGGGTATGTTCCATAGACATAAAAAATGCAGTTTAAAAAATATATATATTTTTGACCAAAACTGAGATTTTTTGACCAAAATGTCCCTAAAAACAAATTTCTCCCGTTCTGACAGCTCCACATCATGGCTAATCTTAAAGAGGACATGTTTGCCTTTCCAGTGATACCTGTTGTGGCTGTGTGTGGAGTGGGTCCATTAAATCGACCAAAATTTGGATTCCGCCGCTCGACTATATGGGCTTCTGGTAATCAATGGAGCCAGTTTGTGTGAAGTGGGCGTGGCTTACAGAAAAATTACATCACAATTATGAAGAGGACAGAGAAGTCATCAGCCACTAGTCAAAGAGAGACAAATGAGAGGGCTTTTAAACTTTATCTTCAATGCTGTAAACAGGTTATTATGATCATTTAGCGAGCATATTGGATTCCTATTATTAGGCTTGGAAATGGTTCTGTTTTAAATAACCCCTAGCATGTGTCCAATCAATGATTTAATAAACCGTCCACTTGATTTACTTGGCATGCAAACAATTTATAAATTTTTCAACTGGAAGTCACAAATTCAGCCTTTGAAGAGATTTCCAGCAAGGTTTCCATATTTGTTTTTCTTTGTGAGGTCAAACATTATAATTTTGTTGGGAACAGTTCAATTCAAATGGTTTTTATTATTGACACAATAATTATGTAATAAATCAAGATATTTTGATTTTTACCCCCCCCCCCCCCCCCACAAAAACCCAAAACCAAACCATGACAACAACAACACAAAAAACACAGCAACAACAAAAAACAAGAAAAGATTCCCCCCAAATTTCAGGAATAAAATTTGATGGTAACATTGCATAAATTGCAACCCGGAGTTGATTTCTTTTAATTGAACCCCTGGCGCCTTATGAAAACTTGTACTCATTGTCCAGCCCATCCTTGTATTTGATTTGATCATGACACATGTTGGGCAGGCACCAGGGTGATGTTGCCAGCCAAACAGGGGCCATCATATAGAAATATCACTGGCAACCCCAACTGATTCCTGACTCACAACCCTCACAGCCATTGGTAATAGGAGCCTATATTCCAGTCATACAGAAGTCTAGCCAATGTCCAATCAAGTACATATAAATGTGTGAAAGAGAGTGAGAGATAAATAAGACTCCCACGGTGGGCCGATAGAATGTGGTGGGGAAAAAAACCAGGCCAAAAATGTGTGTGACTGTCAGGAACGATGTCTTGCATTTCCAGGTTGTGAAAACCCCAGGAGAGCTATAGGTTTGTAAGTAGTAACAGGATCCCAATCATGCATGGAATAAGATGTAACCACAAAGCGTGCAAACTTGTAGGTTAGTGAGCTAACATGCTGACAGATGGAGAGCCAGAGAGACAAAAAAGAAGGGGGGGGGGGTTGGAAGAATAAGAAGGGGGGAAAAAAGCAAGAACATGGTGGAGGAAAGTTCTAGTCTCTTTCCATGATGAGTGTTCAGCCTTGAACTACAATTTTTCAAAGAGGGGCACCGCTTATATTTGGTGAGGGGTTTTTCAATTAGGGCAAAAGCCAAAGTGTCGGTGGGGAACATTTCAAGTGGCACCAGCTGGGCGACCACAGTCTTTAGAGCTCATTACAACTGACAACTTACTCTAGTCATAGACCAAAGGGTCTAGGCATAAGCCCCTGAACTTGGGTCTTTCCTTATATAAGGCCTTTAAGGGAACGGTTGTGGAAAATATCGTCTAGGGATCGAAGCATCATTCTCAATGATAAAAGCAGTTAATTAAAGCACTGAACACGTTTGGTAATTATCAAAGACCAGTATTCTCACTTGGTGTATCCCAACATATGCATAAAATAACAAACCCGTGAAAATTTGGGCTGAATCGGTCATCGAAGTTGCAAGAAAATAAAGAAAGAAAAACACCCTTGTTGCCCAATTTTGTGTGCTTTCAGATGCTAATAAAAGGCTTCATGCATGAAGTCTTTTATTATTTTAGTGAGAAGTTACCTCTTTCTCAAAACTACGTTACTTCAGAGTGAGTCGTTTCTCACAATGTTTTATACTATCAACAGCTCTCCGTTGCTGGTTACCAAGTAAGTTTTTATGTTAATATATATTTTGAGTAATTACCAAACGTGTTCAGTGCCTTTAAGGTGAACTTTACAATAAATTAGTTTTTGATTCTTTAACGTACAGGTTAAAGTGGGTCTCCAAGATCAATATCAGTTTTGTGATCCACTCATTTTCCAATATATAAAGTCTTCGTGCAAATGGTGGAAAAACTTGGAAGTCTCTAACCATTCCTGAATTCAAATGATAGCCAATCAAAACGGCATTGAATCTGAACTCATGACTGGCACAGAAATTTGGAATGTACAGACATATTTATTTTTGCTGTTGGATGATGTCATGTTCAAATTTCACTCTGAGAGAGTATCGAATCAAATGGTACTGTTTTAATGGAAACAAAAGGAAGACTATCTCTTGACTGTTCATAGCAAAAATCTGTGGTAGACCTTGACTTTTTGTTCATGAATAGTCATCAGACCACAATTTGTTCAAGGAGTGTGGTTGCAATTGCACTCCTCCACATCCCATTAACCTTGTCTGAGGAGGGCGCAAAACAGCCCTCTTCATAGAAATAGAACCCGGAGAACGCTGAGTGCGTCATTGTGCGTGCGATTTCGTTGTGAGACCATTTTTATGGACGCGCGTACGCCATTTTGTTAACGCTTGTATGGCAAAATTTTGCCAAACACATCCGTCAGTGAAAGCCAGTGATAATATTTTGCCATACACGCGTGTCGCGTGATGATCATTTTGCCATACACGCGTGTCGCGTGGTATCGATACGCCGCGTCCACAGACGACACAGAGGGCGGTCGAGCTCAGCGTTCTCTGGGTTCTATTTCTATGGCCCTCTTTCAAATTAAAAGTGGATATTTAAAGATTTTGGGGGAAAGCTAGTTGTATTCACAGCAGAAAAAAAAGTACCGATGTGCTGTTTTATATGCTGTGATAATATAACAGAAAATCCAAAACAATCCAGCATAACAATCTTACAATCTGAAATGCACACATGAATCTGCAGAGGTACACCTCATGAATGGTCAGATTTGATCAAATTAAGTTTCATTTTCACTTTTAGAATAATGTGTTAGGTTTGGTGGAGTGCAAGGAGCTCTCCTCAACTGAACTTGAGGATAGCAGTTTTAAGCTTTCCTCATATTACTTACAATAAAGGACTGAATCATAAACAAAATGTACAAAATTAAAAATTACTGTTAGTAGAACGCCAAGAGATTTTTAAAAGTGCAAACAAGCCAAAAATAATTTAAAA
Source organism: Leptasterias polaris (assembly GCA_037783415.1). NCBI lineage: Eukaryota > Metazoa > Echinodermata > Asteroidea > Forcipulatida > Asteriidae > Leptasterias > Leptasterias polaris. The sequence goes on from JAZGTN010000098.1 coordinate 2,081,438, forward strand.
AAATCCTCTACAAAAATGTTCATATTTGTACACATATACAATGAAATGAATAACTATTTTGCACATCTAAAAACACAAACACCCCAACAAACAAACAAACACCCTGACAAACAAATAAACAAACAAACAAACGAACAAACAAAATCCATTAAAAACCCATGTGTATATACACAATTTTAAAGAGCAAATACCAAAATAGTACAAATAGCAGCCCCTTCACCTTAAAATCATCAGCTATAATATTCCACAATGTACTCTTGTTTAAAAACATCCACCAAACAAGAATTTCAACTAACTACATCCCCATTTATGTGAATGCTTTTCACACATTTTTCACTTTATTTACCAAGTTGAAAGCACAGTCTACAGCAAGCCAGAGCGCTGACAACGATGTATGGAGAGGTTATCACAGGTGACTAGTAAAATAGCTTCACAGTGTGTGCAACCACAGGATGTACAGTGGCCACTGTCAAACACTGAACTCATAATTATTCAAGTCATTGACCATATATGGGCATTGCCCATCAAACACAGACAATTATGACAGAGCTTCTCTACAAACAATTTGTCTCCTGAATTTGTTATATAGGTCTCGTCTGTCAAACATACATCCTTGAGGGTCAGTCAAACTTTTTGCTTTTCTTATGTTGGATACAAACTGGATTTTTGGTGGCCTACATTTAGCCTACTTAACTCTTTACTTTTGACAATGCATCATTGGACAACACTGACAATCACGACAGAGCTTCTTTGAAAGACTTCTTTTAGCCTTCGAGAAAGACTCTGTTAGGGTCGATATCGGTATCATCTGTCAAATATGTATCATTATGGGTCAACCTGACTGTTTGTTTTTCTTTTATTGGTTACAAAATGAGGTTTGTTTGGGTTTTCTTTTTTTTTGGGGGGGGGGGGGGGGTCAAGTACGTTTATTCAACTTTTTTGAGCTTTGATGAATTTCACCACGTATCATGAAAGATTGTGGGCCGATTCTGAAATACCTCAAGCTGAATATGTGCTCAATTGCTACACGTAGCTATCCCTACAAAAGATCACATATTTTTAATTTACTAAAGAAAAAACAGCTACCTTTTTTCACCAGGCCAACATAAAGAAATTAAAAATTCAGACAAACGTCCAACATTTCTTTTCCCTGATGTTTTAAAATAAACAGTGTTGCAGAAGGCTATTCTCAGTGAGAGAAGAGAAGAAAAAAAAGGTTCAACACTACGTATATTTTTCACTACGGCAATGTGGGGCACCGACTGACCCTGTCCTTAATGATTTCCCACACTTACAGCGAAAGGAAAGCAGGACGTTGGTTGATTTTTAATGAAGTGCATAACATAATGAAAGATTCTGATGCAAAGTGGAGTCGGCACAAATTAAAAAGGAGGGCAAAGTTTTAAGATGATCCGATTCTATACAACAATGGAAACAGATTAATCTTATTTTCTTATCACTTGAAAGCATGGCGGTACACTCTAAATGTCAGAGATTTGAACGTTAATCTTTAGGATTGTAGTTAGGGACCAATTGTTTTCAGATTTAAAAACCAAATCTATTAGATTTAAACTAAAACCTGTTCAATTTGAATTCAAATCTATAATGTTTAAATTCAAATCTAATAGGTTTGATTTTTAAATCTGGAAATGATTGGTCCCTAACTACACTCCTAAATATTAACTTTTAAATCTCTGGCATTTAGAGTGTATCTTCTCCCTGTCTTTCACTTCTCTGGACCCTGGTTCATTGCCAACCTTTGACTGGAAGACCACACAAAGAATGAATGGGGTGAGTTCCCATGGTAATATTGTTTTTTTACTTCTCACGAAAGGTCCTCCCAATGTTATAAGACGGGGTCTTTAAATATCTTCTTCTCTCAACACAACTTTCTTTTCTTCACCTCTTTTGGAGGATTCCTAATTTTATTCAGACAAAAAGACACTTACACTGATTGGTATATCCTCAAAGCGAACGCCACTCTTACCAAGGTTTGATTAACCCAAATTGTGTCTCACACCAAAAGATTTTTTTGGAATGAGAGAATGAATATTCATAATTTTACCCCTTCTGATTGGTCGAGTGGAAATCACGTGGCCATGTTGAAAGGTAAGACATAAACACAGTTAGAAGTGATTAAACATGACTTGACCTTAGTGAGTCAAAGGAGGGCGCCGTCAGATGATTGCGCAGAGTGTGCAACACCGCCCTATTTAATTAGTAGGTTGCGTATTTGGTTCGCACAAGTTTGAAACATGTGTACGATAGTTTGAAACTTCAGCGCGCAAGGCCTCAACGTGTTTAAACAACTAATTCAAAATCGATTTAACGCACTTTGGTTCCAATTTTAAAATAAATTTCCATTAAAAATATTTTTAAAACCTGTAAAAGTTGAGAATAAATCCGACAGTTGAGCCTCAGCTCACCTCAACTCTGCGTTGAGTTTCTATGTATAAGCACTGAGTAGCTCCATAACAAGATTCAACAAATGTTGATTCCCTTATTCAAAATGATGTCCCAGGCTCAATTTCATGAAGCTGTGAAACAGCTCTATAAATCTGTCACACCACGTCAAAACATTACTTCAATTATTCTAGTGACCTGCCCAATGTCATGAAATATGTAACTTTAAATTCCACACAGTGTTGACAACTTTTACTATTAGGCCATAATACATGGAGGCAAAGTGTCTCTATTTTTCAATTTTCGTGCAACACGGCTGGGGATTACTTAAAACTACTTTGAACGGGTTGCAAATATGTATCTAAATCCAAAACAGCTTATCCCCAAGCGTGAAAACTGCACATTAATTTTTTTGGGGGTTATTAATAAAACTATATGAATAATGTCATTTTACTAATAAGCTGCATTTGCCATACATTAAAACACTGTGTTGATATGCTTCAAAAGTTCAAGTATAATGAAATGTGGTGTTTTCCAAAGCAGCTCTTGAATAGGGTGGTGTTGGACACTTTCATCTTGAGTAGTGGTCTTGCCCGGGGGTGGGGGTTGGGTGGGATGGGGTTAGGGGAGGGGGTGTGTCCCCCCCTTTTTTTAAAACTTATAGCCCAAGCACAATGAAATGTGGTGTTTGTCAAAGCAGCTCTTGAATAGGGTGGTGTTGGGCACTTTCATCTTGAGTAGTGGTCTTGCTTGCCCGGGGGTGGGGGTGGGGTGGGGTTAGTGGAGGGGGTGTGTCCCCCCCCTTTTAAACTTATAGCTCAAGCATAATGAAATGTGGTGTTTGGCAAAGCAGCTTTTGGGTAGGGTGGTGGTGACAACTTTCATCTTGAGTAGTGGTCTTGCCCGGGACCGGAGGAGTGTGGGATGGGGGGGGGGGGGGGGGGGGGGGGGGTGGGGTGTCACCCCTTTTTAAACTAATAGCTATTTAAAGACATACTCATCTACCAACTGATCGAGTGTTCTCTCTCATGTGTAAATGTTTATTTTAATTTTTTGTTACCTCACAAATCAGTAGCAAGCCTGTATTTAACGGTGGTTATAAAATTTCAAATTTAGCTCAACAGTTGGGGAGAGTGGAAGGATATGCATTATTGTTATTTCAAACCAAGGCCCAAACACCAGACCTGATTGGGTGCACCAAAATATATGTATCCTCTACCTTTTTTCTAACCGTATTCTTACTGTGGAACCCCCTGCAACCTCCCCCCTCCCAAAGACTCCAACCCATAATATTTGTTTTATTTTCTGTTTAAATCGTTTTAAAGACAGATGAACAAAATCAAAAATGGATGTAGCTTTTGCAGTTGTTACAATTTTGAGCTAATGTCAGCACCGACAAAAAATACTGTACATGCTTCTCATGACACAGGTTTTTTCATTTCAATAGAAAGGATTTACATGTACAGTGTAACCAAATTCCCTTTCGGTTGTGTCAGAAATATGTCGTGGATGGCAAATTGTTTTGGTAAGAGCTAACAAAAACAACCAATCTGAAGATGTTACTTATTTCTTTGTTAGATTCAATGAAAATTGCACAACGGCCTGCCAAAAGGTTAAGTTTTGATTTGCGATTTTACATTATTAATTTACGGAATAAATAATCCACGTGAATCAAAAACGCTGTTGATTTACAACTCCCTTTGTTTTAACTTTCTATGCACCTGAATTAACCAAGTTGTAAAACTCAATACGTTTTTATTGAGTATGTTTTAGAAATGTTTGAAGAAAGAAGCCAGAGCTCATAACCAAACGAGTAAAACCAAAGTTGCCAGAGGAAATCATTCATCAGCCTCAGAATCGACATCATCCTCTAAATCTTCATCTGACATGGAATCTTCCTGGAGATTGTCACACCCAACACACGTGCACAGTTGTGTACAACGCAGACCGATCTCAACACAGCATTTTGACTTGCTTCCAGCAGTTACAACATAGTTAGAAGAAAGCTTGCATTTTGACTTTTTACAAGTACAATACATGAGTTCCAGCATACTCTCCTTTAACCTGCTCACATTTTATTAACCTTACCACTGACCTTTTGCCTGAGACACGATCTCTGCGATATTTTGTGCTATTACACAACAAACACTCATCTGGGAACATGTGTCTTCTTATCCATGGTCTTGCCCTCTTTCCTTCAGAAGATCTGAGCTCACGCTGAAAGCTGTCATCAACAGTGCTCAAACCAGAGCATTCTCCATGGTCTTCGTCTATGTTGGGGTCTGGTTTTCGAGGAAAGGGGAAAAAAAAAATTGTTATACCTTGAATGCCATATTTCATTTATACAACGCTAATTATTAAGAATTAGTTTACTTCAATGTTAACAATGAACATCATTTGTCAAAGTAAACATTTATTATAATGTTCTCATTTCAACTCTAAGCCCATAAACAAGTCAAATCATGTGACATTTCAACAAAACATGAAAAAGACAAAAATACCTACATGAAAACAGTTATGGTAGCATATTTCACAAAATGCTCTTAATCTGATAGAGCCCCCCCCCCTGATGCTGACAGACAACCCCCACCCTGCTCATCTTCTTCCCCTTCCCCCACCTCTAACTGTCAGAGCAAACGTAGGCAGCACTGTACGCATTTGTATGCTCAATAAAAAGTATGTGATTGCTCTTTCAGTTCGTTTTCTGTAATTTCTCAAAAGCCATTAATTATTGAACCAACAGTGTTCGAAAACACGGTGTAAAAGTAAAAAAAAAAAAAAGATTGTCACTGGGGTTTGAAATCGCAAAAGATTCAAAAGCAGAACTAACTAATGATCAAACAGTAAATGTGATTAAATTACATTCAAGCAACATGTAAAAATTTAATTCCTATATATGTCAATAAGGTACACAAATAACACCCCAATAACACCCCCCCCCCAAAAAAAAAAAAACCACACACACAAAAACACCAAACGTCTGTCAATTATACCAAGTAAAGTGTGCACAGCAAGGTAGGTGAACTATGTGCACACCAAATCCTAAAATACTACAATAAAATTAAATACAAATCTGGGGGTGTTTTTTTATTCAGGAGGAAACAACTCAACGCTTTCCAATACTTTGGGGATTTTTATTTTAATAAAAAAAATATATTTATAATTCTACCATATGCTTTCCCTTTCCCAATTTAAAACTAGGTAAAATTCGCTACAAACAATTTATGATCATCCAGTGGCTGGGCAGCAAACTGACTTTAATGATGTTCAACATACAATTTAAAAAGGGTTGCTAAAACATATGAGTTGGTGTAGGGCCGAGTTGACCTCATTAACTTGTTTACCCTCACTCCATTTCTTTTTTTGAGAAGGCATAATACTCCCACCCCACCTCTCCAAGATTATCAAAAACCAAAAATCTTACCTGTGCTATTCACTTCTTTCAACTTCTGGGTTGTTTCCTCTTTTCTCCGGATCTTACTGATGTCACAGAAACGCTTATAGCACTCGTAGTGGTACCCAACGTGGTCCGAGTTGGGTTTTGCATTCATACATTCTTGCTCATTATGGAAGTCAATACCGAGATTGACTGCAGAACTCCGTGCAATTTCTCCTTCTCTGCAGTCAAATTTTGTCCATTTGGCCCCAAAACTTACAAATCTACTCCAGGAATCCTTGCTAAATTCAATGAACTTACTTTTTGTTGATGGTACTATGTGCATCACACACAAAAAGTCTGAAAAATGTTGACTTTTACTCCCCACATTGTCACACGTTGGGAGTGCCGCCATCTTGGTTGTTGACAACATGTGGAATGTGGCCCAACTCAGAATATGGCCCAATTTGAAATTAGTATACACAGATTGTGCGTACTAGATTCTAAGTTGGGACAGATTGTTGATTGGGTAAAATCATTATTTTTCACAAAATTACGGTCATTTTTTCGTCATTTTCTCAACCATGTGCACGAAATACATCTGGGGATAAGTGGATTTGGCATTAGTATGACATTTTCTTTGTATGGTGAAAAAAGTAAGTAATCCCCAGCTGTGTTGCACGAACGAACAGAAAAATGACCCATGTATTATGGCCTATATCTATGTTGGGTCTCTAGCACAGCCTCAACAAACTATCATTATAGTAATAACAATAATATTAAATAAATAATTGTTATTTCGCGCTTTATCTTTGGTGTCTCAAAGTGCTTATCATTGTTGATTTCCAGACAGGTTTTATGAAGTCTTTGAATGATGAGACTCATTTATGTCACCTTGTAGGGGTTCACAAGGTGCTGCAGCACATTCAGCAGTCACTGCCAGAAACACCAGGGCCCAATTTCATAGAGTTGCTTAAGCAGAAAATATTGCTTAACAACTGTCTGCTAAGCAGAAATGAGCAGGATACCAGTCACAAACTATACATGAGACATGGTAGTTTGGCTGGTAACCTTATTCTGTTTAGCGAAATTGTCTGCTCAGCAGAAATTGTCTGCTAAGCAGAAATGAGCAGGATACCAGTCACAATTTGTACATGTTACATGGTAGTTTGGCCGGTAACCTTATTCTGGTAAGCAAAATTTTGTTGTGCTTAGCTACTTTTTGTGCTCAAGAGGGGAAACCACTTCTTTAAGTGATAAATGTACTAACTCCTTTTTTAATTTTTTATTTACAGGTTGAAGCAATAATGGCTGAGTGTCTTGCTCCAGGACACATGTGTCAACACCGGGACTCGAACCCACACTATACTGATCAGAAACACCAGAGTTTGAGTCCAGTGCGCTTGTCCACTCAGCCACAACATGGCTCTTATCATAACCACCTTTTGAAACTGCACCCCAGCGACAAACTCTCTTACTTCAGGGAGCTGAGATGGTTTAAGGAATGAAATAAATGGCCCATCAGTGACCAGGGGGAATAATGTTCAAAGCGCAATGATTACTTCTTTGAAATTGCGCTATATAAGAGCCGTTATTATTATTTTATTTTTATTTGCTTGTAAAGATTGCCAAATTTACTATGTGGTGTCAACTCCGGAACTATTCTCCCTATAACAGTGGTTCGCTGACCAAATGCTAGTTAAAACACCCACGGACCAGTCAATATTCTCTCCAAGGTGCCCAACTGGTTAATTCATGAATTATGGACTAGTGAAAAAGCTGGTTGACAAGTGATCCATGTACAAAGAACTAACTGGTCCTGCTGGCTAGTCACTGAAAAGGTAAAGAGCAAACCCTGTATATACCCATTACATGTTCCCCTGGTTTCCATTTCTTATTGCGTTCTTGTCCTCAACAAGGTCCGCGTGAAAACACCCTTTTAAAGAAAGTTCAAAAGTTCCAGACAAAAGGTCAGAAGGAGAACAGAGTGGGACCTGAACCAATGACCTTCACTTTTGTCTTGGGCCAAATCCACACAACTGCTCAACACAACAATTCCTGCACAACGTTGTCAGTGGAATCATCAAAGATGTGTTGTTTCAGACTGGTTTTCCTCTGATTGTTTCAAAACACATAGCCAATAATAAGCACTATTCAGGGGGCTGGTGTAAACTTTATGGCATTTTGAATGGTAGGCCTAACCAGTTTTGACTACTTAGCACAGTTTTGGTGCTAAGCAAATGTTAATGCTTACAAGCTTCGTGAAATTGGGTCCTGGATTTTTAGTTGACAAAACTTTACATGGTGATGGGGGGTAACTGGCTCCTCCCACTCTTTCAAAGAATTTCTGTCTGGAAAGTAAGTTTCTCAATAAAAAAAAAATCAGAAAAAAATCACTCCAGATGTCGAACTATCAGCCCACACAAACATTCCAATTCATGCTTGAGTCTTTATTTGATACCGCCTTAAAACATTTGGAGAAAAAAATAGCTAAATGGAGCACAAACCTTACTCTGAGAATTGACACTTCTATTGGGCAAAAATACGACTGTAGCGTAGACTTGTGACAATCTGTGAAGGTTACTTGACATTCTGCACATAAATAATCGTAATATTAAAAAAACATTTTGTCACATGGGACGCTAAATGATCCACATATGTTTCTATTCTTTTGAAAGGGAACTTATCGTGCACTTTTCAGTGCCAGTAAAGGAAATGTTTTATTTTAACTTCACTTTTTCAGGAGTGAAACACATCAAATTTCAAACCAATGGATGACCATCATTATGAGAGTTGAAACCAGGGTTCTCCCACGCACAAGCTAGCGCATTGGGCCGATATGCTTGAATTGTGGAAAGTGTGCAAATTGTTTTCAATCTTCATTCATAAATACCTTGGACAGTTTATCCATTCTGATTGGTGGAGAGCACGTCACGTGGGGGTGTTTAAACGTGTGATATAAACACGGCTAGAAGTGTTTAAACACGGCTGGCTTCGCGTGTTGGGCGCGCAAGCTTGTTTACGCCAACTTACTTACGCGGAACGCAATATACAGCTATTAGTATACCAGCGCGTAATCTTGTTGACACGCGCGTGCACACAACCCAACGCGCTCAAAACAGAATGTTTAATACAAAAGTTTTTGAAAATGTAAAAACTTCGAAAATTCGCAGATTGCGAATTGTCTTTTTTACCACCGATTTTCCTTATTCTTTCACTTTTTAACAAATTGGCATTTATGAACGGGAATAAAAGAGTGGTGACTCGTTCTTAAACGGTCGTTTAAAACCTTGCAGGGTCGTGGCCGTGCCTTTATCGCACGGCCACGACCCTGCTGGTTTTAAACGGCCGTTTAAGAACTCGTCACCACTCTTTTATTCCCTTATTTAAGAATTAATAAAATTTAAAAAGTATATTAATTTAGGTTCAAATCTTACTCTGGACAAATTTTCTTTGTTCAACCGAAAATTAATCAAAATTTACCTGGTCAGTTTTCCCGGGAGGTCTATTGCTTTATGTTGTTTTCTAATAATTTTCTATTTACTAATTTTATTTCTTTACTTTATGGTTTTCTGTTTGTCTGGAGTCAGGCCTGGAATTACACGGAGGCCACGGAGGCCACGGCCTTCGTTGCCCCTGGTCTTGGCCTAAGTGCCCTTTCAAAAGTTTCCCATAGACTTTATGATTTTCCAATACAAGTGCCCTTTGCAAAATCAAAATGGCCTTGCCCTTTCAGAGATGAAATTCCAGGCCTGTGGAGTGCCCTTTCAATTACTGATTTGAGTTTGATTTGCGGTTATCCTTGGACTTGTTACTGTCTTCTTACAATTCGTCACCGTTTTCACGAAGAGCCACTTATGTCCAAACGCTTAGTTGAGATTGACATTTTATGCTATGCTTGGCTTAAAACTGCAAAATCTGCAATACTAAAGCCACGGTTTACAGTTATAAACATCTCATATGATTCTGTATAAGTTTAACCTCTCCATGGACTAACTAATTTCTTAAGATATATTGGCTAATTGCCATAGTAATTAGTCAAAGATACGTGTCTCTTAGTGAAACCTAAAAAGTGAGATGACCTACTTAAACACCCAACTCGATAACGTATTTTTACATAGGAAAGGGGCACGCGTGTCACGTGATCACGCGCACACCGACATAGGTGGCTCTTTGTGAAACCTGAAAAACAAGTTTTGCTACATTTTACGCTCTTCTGTTACAACGTATTACAATGCATTTTCGGGGCCAATGGCTTTGTGAAAACGCAAAATGCATCTATTGAGATAAAGGCCCCTTCCTGTAATAATCAATAATTTGTCATTTTATGATATGTGGCTCTTCGTGAAAACAGTGACGAATTGTTTGTATTTCTCCGTAACTAAATAACTAAATAAAGTAAAAGTACACATTATTATAAATACAAGTAAAACCCCAGCCTTTATTGAACAATAGTTCACCTATTGGAAGGATGTGCAGAACTCTTTTACGGAATTCCATTCTGTTTGATAAACTAGGCCATGTAGATGTAGATTCTTAAAATGTCAACACCAGATGAATGTCGCCCTTGGTGAGGGCAACATAAAGTTTCCAGTACTTTTTGAAAGTTTATATAATAGGATCTATAAAACAGGGTCTTTACAGAAGACTGGGAGAAACAAGTTCAATGATGATAGGATAATTTTTTTTATAAAGTTGATACTAAAATTACATTGCAAAGTATCCCAGTACATATCCCTATTCAATCGAAAATTGTCAAACCAAATAACATCCCTCTTTTTGACCTTATTCCTTAAGTCACACAAAAAGCTCCTTATGACATACCCATCTCACTTGAAAAGCCCCCCCCCCCTACCATACTGCATAGTATCTCAAATCTTGTCCAAAAATTAAAAACACCACTATTACAACACTGTAATTAAACACCCTACCCCCCCCCCCCCCCCCCCCCCCCCAATTGAATAATCCCAGCCCCACTCTTCTCAAGGAGTATAACCCTCATTCCGGCAAAAAATGTTAACTCTACCCTCTCAGTCAGATAGGAAAATACATAACCCCTTTCCCCCAAAATGTTCCCATCGTACCCCTCTGATAGAGCATGGAGTTGACAGAGAGGCCCTCCCAACCAGCCTCCATCGATACAAAGACAATGAATACATTCTTACCCCACCATTCTCACTGTAGAGACACACAGTATCCCTAACACTTGTTTGTTCCCCCCCCCCCCCAACACCGCATCCCATCCTCCCACACACACCTACAATTTACCACCCCCTCATACCACTTCAAAGGAAGTGTCACTGACCTGGCCGAAGTTAATTGAAGAACCTGCTGACGTAAAATCCTGGGCTCCAGATACTTATTGCGTGCATAACTTGAGACATTTGACCTTTGGGAAGTACATGTCGTCTCTTGCGTGACTGTATACATTATATTTACATCTGTTATGGGCAGGTGGGCCGAAACACCACTGTTGGTGTGTTCATTTTCCGGACTGACCACGTTTCATCAGTGTCTAGTTTAGATTTCTGAAGCGACGCCACCACTGCACATTTGGATAAGAAACCTGTGCTGTTATAGGGCAGCCAGGAATATCAACAGAAGCTGGAGATGAACTGGACAGCTGTGTGTAGGTCATCAAACCATTTATGATGTGTGTAAGATTGATCATAACTATTAATTGGTGATAAAGATGTTAAAGTACAAAAGAAATTTGTTTTGGGAGGTTTTAGTTTACCAAATAATACATGGCAAAAATAAATTGCAACAAATGTCCCACTTGGAACTACAATGAGGGTAGGGCTTGCTGGGGAAAGGGAGAAGGCTCAAGTTAAATATTAAAACAAAAAAACACAAGTTTTTAGGATACATGTGTTAACATACATGTTCATTGATACATGCCCATGTCATCCTGAAAAAGCGTGTTGAGCTTGTACTGTTGTGTACACTCATAACACCTCTAGTAGATATGCACACCATCTCCCAAAGATACTCTTGGACATTTTTAAGTCTGAGCGTTCTGAGATTCCAGCATACAATGGCAGATTATTGGCCGTGGCTCATGGCCGTGGCTCATGGCCGAGGTTCTAGTCCAAGAGCATTAGACCATATATGCCAAAACCTGGATATAGCTCATAACAAGCTGATTTTTTCAGGATAGGTCCGGGAATGTGTCTAGAATGACATACTAAAAGTCCCCTAAAATCCCCCTGGAGCTCTTTCCGAAATCCAAGATGGCGTCCAAAATGGCCGCCATTTTCAAACCTTATCATAACTATGCAACCAGACATGCTATAAATACAAACAAAGTGTCGAATTATATGTTTTGAGGCACAAGGAATCCAATGGAATTATTATTTTGAGATTTTAAAACTCATTAGTATCTAAAACAAAGATGGCGTCCAAAATGGCCGCCATTTTTTAATCTTATCATAGTCATGCAACCAGACATGCTGTAGAAACAGAAGTTTCTTTGTGTTTTGAAGCACAAGGAGGAGTCCGATAGAATAATTATTTTGAGATTTTAGTTCTCATAATATTATTGTTTATATATAAAACCAAGATGGCGTCAAAAATGGCCGCCATTTTTTATTTTTATCCATACTTTCTAACCAGACAATAAAAAAATGCACACAAACTGTCAAAACATATGTTTTGTGGCACGTTGAATCCAATAGTCAAGAATGATTGTTTTGTGAGTTTAAATCTCAAGAGCCAATCAGTACCACTCAGTCATCGACCTCTACTCTCTTTGCATGAGTGCCAACCATCAATCCTTCTTTGGGGCAGGAGGTTGTGGTTTAACTTCGCGGAGTCTCAAATCACCTTTGATTCGGGAGAGTCTACTTCATGTCTCATACCTGATAAACGTACTTATGCAGGTTAGATTAGCACCGAGAGAAGGAGGTGCTCTATGTGGGGCAAGGTAAGAAATAAGACTGCTTAGGGAAGCCCAGCTCCTGGTCCCTTGGTGCTCTACCAAACTTAAAGTTCTAAAACAATTAGAGATCAATTTAACAAGCAAGATGAGAGATCGGAGGTGGTGAGGTAGATGGTGCTTGAAATGTATCAACAGAAAGGGCTGCATGCGATTTTGTTTTTGCAGTGCAGCCCTGCCTGTAGGTCTGTGTGGTTGCTTAAACAACATCCGACACGGCAAGTGAGGGATTCTCCCTGAAATCTGAGATGTTGGTACAGTAGATCCGTTCACTTCTGAGGGTGGATCAGTAGCCGCACAATTTTTTTGAAACCAGGGCTGTTGTGGCCAGAATGAACCTATGAGGATCATTCTGCAACCAGGGCTGTCATGGCCAGAATAAGGCTATGAGGATCACTCTAGGGCTGGCATGGCCATAATGGACCTATGTGAAATCACTCTGCAACCTGGCATGGGATTGCATGGGATTGCATGGCCAGGATGGGGCTAGAGGATCACTCTGCAACAACCTGGGCTGGCATGGCCAAATGGGGCTACGAGGACCATTCTGCAACCTGGGCTGGCATGGCCAGAATGGGGCTAGAGGATCACTCTGCAACCAGGGCTAGCATGGCCAGAATGGCGCTAGATGATCACTCTGCAACCAGACCTGGCATAGCCAAATGGGGTGGGGATACGAGGACCATTCTGCAACCTGGGCTGGCATGTGTCTGTCACGATGTGTTCTAATATTGCTTTTCTAACTGTGGACTAGTGCAAGTTTAATTTCCAGGTTTACACGTCTCGCAAGGTTAAATGGTCATAGACAACACAAGGTTAAAGGTTGGTTTGTTTGTTTGCTTTTATTCTTTCATCGCGGGTACTTTGAATATTTATTGCGTCATGACTTGTGCTGCGTGCAAGGCATGCTGGGTAGAAGCGAGTTTTTGTTTAGGCAAGGCGGGGCTCATGCTTGGCATTCTTTACCATTCGGGCACCAGCAGTGGCCGTGTTTTGTGCAGAGAGTACACAGACATATATTTGTTTTTATCTTCGTGATAAAGTCTGTTGTAAAAAAGCGAGTTTTAAAACTTCTAATTTTATGAGCTGCAATTACCGTGCTGCAGATAATTATTTTACTCTGCAAGTTTGCTGTGAGAAACGGGACAAATACATGTACTCCCCAATTGATTTTCTACAGCCAGGCTACATCCAATTTACTGACTGTAAGTACATTTACTTTTGTAAAATACCTTTTAAATGCATTTTGTTTAAATACCGTTAATAGCTCTTGATTGAATATTATGTCTAAGGTACTATTTCCTCAAATCATTGTATTGCGAAACATATAGAGCTGATGTCATTTGTAATTAATTAAATTTGTGTGCATTTAACGTATAACGAAATACGTCCATACGATCATACAATGTATTGCACGTCAAAGGGCAACGAAGTGTTTTCTTTCGGGTAATGTGAAGAGTAACGAACGTTTACAAATTTGGTTAACTTATGAGAAGTATGTGACGTACGAGAGCCATTGTAATTAAAGTATTTAGTTTGATACTTAATTTGAAATCTGGTTATGGTATTTAGATGACCGGCCGAGGTTGGAGGCCTTGAGGCTATCTCCTTCACCTTTATCTACAATACAAGTGCTCATATCGGTGTAAACCCAGGAGCTGATCCCAACAAAGATTCCAAGTTACGAGGCGGCTACTGTGTTACACACGAAACCACAGGCAGCTGACAAGTTACCAGAGCGTGATATCCGTCTTGAAGCCCACAGGTCAGGTGGGATCTAACTATATATTTACTGGAGCAAGAATTGACGAACAATTCAACAGTATCCATTGAACAAATAACTGTTCGAGGATTGAACTCCACAGCTAGCTGTATGAACGAACTTAATAGTCTAATAAGACTATATATAATCCATGCATGGTGGTAAGCTGAAATTATCAAGGTCGACCTTAAATAGATACATTACCTTTTGGCGAGCATTAGTTTCAGTGTATATTTAAAGCGTCTTCACGCTCTGAAATATATCGTTGTTACTAAGATGTGAGATAGTGTAAATTAGTAAAGTTTCCGCCTGTGAAGAGTTGTATTTATTTAGCGTTTGGTGGAATTAAACAATTTTGAACAAGAACTTACGTTTTGAGCTAAATTTATTTTGCTGTGTGGTGGCCCAGTGGCTTTTCCATAAAACTTTACTCTCCCTTAATTGAATCTAGGGTTTAGCCTGACAGTGTCATTTGTCAATACTCCTAGGAGAGAGATTGGAGGAAAGGCATGAGCAAATAATGTTCCCCAAAGTGCCCGGATCTCCGTTCCGAGCATTCATGACTGGGAATTCGTTGTTGACGCCCGAGGGCGTCTGGAAGGTCGTTTGAATGACTGCTTGGTTGAGAGACCGTTATGTAGGGAGGACTTTTCGCAACCACCCTGATTCTCCTAACATAGTGAACTGTGGAGAGAACTATGTCACTTTTTGTCGAGTGCAAAAACAAGAGTGGTGACTGAGTTCCACCATATCGGTTTATATACGAACTGACTGTTGAGTTTTTTAATTTGACAAAAACAGCGTTCCCTGTGACAGTTCTCTGCAAGTGCCTCAATGCCTGGTACACTGCCAAAAATTCAGAAACATTGATGTGGAAGCGAGTCTCCTTCTAGAATGAAGTCCCCAATACCGAGCTAATACTACTTTTTATCCGGTGCAAAGATTGTGCTGATTATGTGACCAAAAGTGGATGCATGGGCTGGCCATGAGGTGCAGGAGATGTAGTCAGGCTACAGCTGGGGCAATATGGACAGAGGGATGAACTCCAGATGGTTTTGAATGACTTTGCTCCTATGTGGAGGAAAGCTAGACCTCGTTAAAAGTCTACCCTGAAAAAGGTTAGCTGGGTGGAGATAATAATTGGCAAAGATTTATCTTTGTTTATTATGAACCCCAATTCTGAAAAGAGGCTTCGAGTTTGGTTCATGGCTCATCGGGTCTCGTATTCCGAGTTGCCTATCACAAACCAGGGAAATTAGTGTTCTTAAGGTATATGGGGCCAGCAACTTTGAATCACTTAATGAATACTGCACATATATCCCATTTGGTATGGACTGCATGCACTATCTCCTTGTTGAAGAATTGATGGGAATACTCTAGAATACAGAATGGGGATACAAATCACAAGAGATATAAATCTCGCACAAGTAGAAACAAACATTTTGTCTGTTTACAAATTTTAAAATATAAAAATGGCGGCCATTTTGGCGGCCATTTTGGACGCCATCTTTGTTTTAGATACTTATGAGTTCTAAACTCTCGAAATAATGGTTCTATTGAATTCCTTGTGGCTAAAAACCTATGTTTTGACATTTTATTTGTGTTTACAGCATTTAAAGTTGCATAAAAAGGTAAATATTTGAAAATGGCGGCCATTTTGGATGCCATATTGGGTTTTATATACTAATGGGTTCAAAAATTTCAAAATAATGGTTTTATTGGATTCCTTGTGCCTCAAAACCTATATTTAGACACTTTATTTGTTTTTACAGCATATCTGGCAGGCCTCAAACTTCAACATTTTTAGGGCAAGGCCACTTTGGCCTTGGAGCAAGCCAAATTTTGGAGGGCACCAAGGCCAATAGATTGGGCACCAAGGCCAAAAATGCAATTTTAAAAAAGGCACGAAGGCCATCAATAAATAATTTGTAAATCAAAATAACACTGTAATGCATTAGTTACCCTAAAAAGTTTTTCACACAAAATAAAAAAAATATGAATTGGAAAATTCGCCAGAGGTTCCCCTATGGGTGGTTAACCCAATGAAACAATTTGCATGAATAAAATCACATCTTATTCATAAACAAACTGTAAGCCACCAGATGTCAACACACTTTCCAGGTTAAAAAGAACACACCATCCACTCCTATGAGTCACAAAACCAGGTCACAAAACCACAAAGACACTGCGCACACGCAAGTGGCTAGTCTTTTGAGTGAAGCAAGAGTATTACAAACTAAAACAATTGTAGAGGATTAAGATAAGAGTAATTGGGTCTCAATAGGAGTGTCAATCATTCTCCCAGGAATAGGCCTGGGGCTAACATTAAATAAAGAAAAGGATCTCCAACTGTCAGCTTCGTCTGTGTATAAAAGTTTGTTTTTTCGTAATCATTGACAACTGTGTAAAAAATATTCTGAAAAATCACGGCAGCTGGTGCTTCTGAACAATACTGATAATGTATTTAACTTCTATTAAAAAGGGCACCACGGCCAAAGGGAATTAAGGGCACGGCAATTATGGCTTTGAAGAAGGTGATTTTTTTTCTCAGAATAACACTGTGAAGTTGTGAAGTCCTTATGTAAAAAGCAACTAATTACTTTGTTCCTCAAGATTGGAAGTAAGAAGGAGGTCTCATTTATTGGACTAGGAAAACCTTTTTGGGGCCTTGGATCAACCAAGGAATTCCTTCTTTTTTTTAAGGTAAGAATTACAATAGTATGGGTTTTACACAATCCTTTAAATTATGATTTCATTCTCAGATGAAAACTTGTTACCAAAGAAAAGTACAATGCGCTGCATCCATAATTGTTTTAGGCTTGTTTTGTAATTATAGGATGCAACCCCCAGCAATTAAATCAATCAAAATCGTGAACTGGCGACCCCGATTTGGTTTGAACCCTGCCTCAAACGGTATTCAAGATGGTGTCAACAGCTAGAGAGCGTCTTAGGTGATTGCTTTGTCTGCTTGAATGCCTGAAACCAAGGTTTTTTCTTCAATGTCAATGTCAAGGTCTTGGCTACCTCTCCCTCTACAGAACAATTAAAACCAGACAAATGAACTTCCCATGAATGAAACAACTGGGTATCTGGATGAACTTATCCTTGGGGCTGACTTGCCAAAACTATCAACCCAAAGGTTCAACCACGGTACTTTTAAAAAGTCAGACAGAGCCAGACAAACGAGTTTCACATCACCAAGGCACAAGATTGGTCAGCCGGAATCTTAATCACTGGAATTTCTATGTTAATCATAAAATGACGAACACCCTTGTTTTACAGTCTAGTCCGTCATCAGGGTTTGCCCTAACGTATAGACTGTGCAAGTCTCGCGCGTATCCGAACGAGAAAACGCGTCAAACGAAGAACATGTTTATTTCTGAAATTAAATCTTTGTTTTAAATTATATCTCATGACAAAATCTGAAGAACAAAAATAAATCATTACAATTTTATGAAAAGTTTTAGCTTTTGAAAAAAACAATCACAATAGTGTGTATATTATTATTGAAAAAAAATTAAAACTCTGGGACAAGGATGCCTATTTGATGTTAACTTTTTAGAAACCCCTTACGCGGATTCGTGAAGGTCAAACGGGTCTTAAATGGACCCGTATCGCAGTTTAAAGAGGATGCTGACGCCTCAACAACCATAGACTGCAATGAAAAGGATTTGCTTTGCAATTACAGCATCTGACGATTATAATTGCGCATCCAAAACAAGCGTTTACGTAAGTTTTATGATCGGAGGCGAGCACAAAATTCTTAATTTTTTGCAATAACCGGAAGCTGAGGTCAAGTTTAATTCTTGGGTTTTCTTCGTTATATTGTTGAATTGGTTTTACTTTCATATGTTGTTATCACTTAGTATTACATTCCCAACAACATTTATACTTTTCTAGGTCATAACCTACGTTAAACTAAAATAATTGACGAAACAAAATCTCGCCCACGTAAAACTCCATATGGTTGGGACCACTATGGTCCCGGAAGTTCGATTACGCGCGAGACTTGCACAGTCTATTCAGAGACTACCGAGTGGGACCATTCAGCTTTTCCGCAAGTCCATATTTCCTACCAACAGGGATGCTTTTCAACACTGATCTTGCCACCAGGTTCAGGCCTGGAATTACTCGAAGGCCATGGCCTCTGTTGCCCTGGTCTTGGCCTTGGTGCCCCCTCAGAAGTTTGCAACTAAAATGTCCCACTTAACAACTTTATGATACTGGGCCCTGGACGAGATCCCCCATATTCCTGTTCACCCACCGACACACATTTATATTGGGATGATGTACTACCCAAACCATTCCCATGGGATTCTAGTCTACACAACGCACTTGTTTTCAGCATCATTTTTTGATGCGCAAAACACCACATGCTCCCTCGGCACCACCCATGAAAATTCTGTGCCAAGTATGGTGAAGGTTGGCAACAACAGAGTGCCTTTTTCCAATTTCCTTTGGGCTGTATCTGCCGTTGCAGACAGGAATGCTGGGCGTTTGTGCTCTACCCGGACTAGGTAAGTTATTGACACTCGTTTGAGAGTGGGTTGACTGTAATGAGGCTGAGCCGGTAAACAGGGTATTCTTACGGGATAGGAAGGGGCTCTTACGCATGCTTCCCCTTCCCGACCCACTCCCCACCCCCTCCCACATACACCTACTAGGGACTGGCTGATGGTGCCAAATATGCACACTATAGACCATGTTACATTTGTTTACAGAGTGGTGACCTTGTACATTTTAAAGCGTTTCCTGCCGGGCAAGATACTACACAGGCTATATGGGAAAATTTACATTTTGTGTCATAATTTTCACATAAATTCAAAATTTACAAAAGCAACAGCTGTACAGCTTTTGAGATGTCCCCCCTTTCTTCATATCAAAAGTTGAGAAAAATCCGACAGTGCAATCTCCATAAAACATAAGATTTGTTGTTTTCTTCCATTGATCTGTGTACAAATGTGCCTGCAAGAAGTCCAGGCTTTGTGGCTCTTTTGTAAACATGTGATGTCACAGGTCACATCGTCTATACAACTAGCTTGATAAACACTAAAATTTATAAAAATAAAGCTTGATAAACACTGAACTTTAAAAATAGTCAAATACATGTACCTGATTCATGATATGATCCACTGACATTGAAGTCATGCAATAATAATTGAAGGCTGTAATGATAAAAGTGGTCATTGATCTTCTCTCTCAACCACTGATGCTAATTTTTTTCTGGTCAGTTCCCCGAGAATCTGCAAATACAGCGCAGCAGTGTGCCAAACAAATAACTTGAGATAATTTTACTTTTTGAGCATTTTAGAAAGTTTAGTTTAATTTAACTTATATATAATGAAGGTGAAGACAATGAGAATAGACCATTCAGTAACATCCACTATCCTCTTCGTAAATCTGAGTTTTTGGGTTTTTTTTTTTTAATGAGATATCGCCTTACTCACAAGGCCACGGACGGCCACTTCAAGGTGAGGGCTACACATAACTGATTTGGGCTATCGACCCAAATCAATTGACACCAGGGGCACATTGCCTCCTACTCCTGGGGCTGAAACAGGGTTACCCCCTTCACAGTCCATAAGGATGTAGGCATGGGTATCATCCACTAGGAGCCTGGCTGGTAGAGCAGAATGCACTACCTTCCCAACTTTTTCGAAGCAATTATGGTTAAGTGCCTTGCTCAGGGGCACAAGTGTCATGACCGGGTATCGAACCCACACTCTGCTGCTGAAAACACCAGAGCTTAGGTCCGGTGATCTAGACCGCTCTGCCACGACACGCCAGGTACTTCCCCTTTAAGCCACACTGACTTCACACAAACTGGCTCCAATGATTGCCAGAAGACCATCCAATAATGTATAGAGCTAGTTTTTCTTTGCGGAGTTTATGCGAGAAGAATTTAACTGTTTGACTCTCTTTCCACAAAATGTTCAAAAGACTCAAGAGTCTAGTAAGAACTGTACATTTTTGTAATAAAAAATGCCTTTGAAAGTTCAAATTGAGTGGTTTTTGGTGGAATTACACACAAAGGTACGTCTGCTTTGAAGCCGCAAGTAGCAAGAAATTTGTGCAAGAAATTTGTGCAAGCAAAGAGAGCAAGCAATAAATGCCTGTGTATGGGATGTACTGACTTTATAGGATAGATGCAAAGAAAGCATTTAAACATCTTCCATAAAAGTCTTGGTTCCAAGACCATGGTGTTTTCTCGTACACAATGCTTGACGAATTATGTAAAACCATAGGGGGCGCTGTGATTTGTGTTATTTTCCCCCATCGACAATAAAAAGCGCAGCCCCCTCTATGTTTGTTTATTACATATACGTGTACAGAGTACATAAATCTGAAGGTTGGTGTGTGTGTACTAACCTTGAACCAAGACTACTTCCATAATTGATCTGGGGCCTACCTGTCTTTACTACCTCACTAAAAAAGATCAGCACTTCAGTCACAGAGTTGGCTGTAGATTAAACTATTAGCCTTGCTTCAATGAGCATTCATTAAGAATGCATCCTTCCCCTGAGGCAAAGGATGCAGTCATATCAGCCATTAAGACCCAGCACTAAGTCCCAGCATGTGTAATCCTGGCAAACACTTTACTACACCCTGGTGAGTACTTATTAATACTAGGCATTGATTAGGCACTTTTAAACCATTTTAAAGCGCCTTACACTATTCACTTGTCATATATATTTATAAATTTTGGTTGTGAAGCCAAGGGTTCTCAGAAAACCAAACTTAATTACTGTACTAGCCGAGAACCTTATGGAGAGAAGACAAGGAAGGAAGATTCAATTTTAGATGTCGGAGGAAAACCCCAGAGAATAATTCTAGGGAATATCAAAGCAGTCAGGTAGGTACTTCAAACCCAACCCACATAGTGCCCCCAATGGGATTCGAACTGGGGGTCCTAGAGATGGAAGGCGAGGAAACATACCACTACGCCAACCAGACCCTTATCACTACCTCTATTCAACAACAGCCCTAAGCATTCCTGAAAACATTTCTCAACTCCTGTGGTGTATGCAGCACCGGCAACCACATGGGGGCATAGGTTGCTAATTGTTCACATCAACATCCTCTACCCTCACACAGGTACCCATTTACTCCTAGGAGATGAGAAGCAAATACAGATAAGTGTTTTGCTCAACGACACAAGTGCTCTGACCGGGATTCGAACCCACAAACCAGAGACTTTACAACCAGACCTGCCTGAAGTCTAATGCTCTTGACAGCTCCACCACAACTCGCTGATACTTCAAAGATAGCATTTACCAAGAAAACAATCTTTGGGAGCACCAGCTTATGGCTTCAAAAGTGGAGGCCTTTTCCAAACCTTACAGTCTTACTCACTTTTGCTTCCCATATTAAACTAACAGCCAGAAAGACTGAACACCTCATCAGTTTAACTTTCAGTATGCCTCACATTCTGAGTAGGACATCTTTAATGTATGACAAAGACAGCAAGTCATTGCAGCATCATGAGATCAACTCATAATTTACAGTGATTACCATCGGCCTTCTTTGTGAATTAACGTGTCTGTTCACTCCTTGTGTTCCAATCTGTTTCTCCTCACAATCCGGGCATGTTGTTGAGTTCTAACAAAACCCGGTCCCCAGAGCCTGGTCCCCAGGAGAACAAAAAACAAGGTGAGACTCAAGAACATGTCAGTGAAGGAAATGAGACAATGCCGTATAACACTGTTTGCTACCAAGTGAAGAAACACTCTCTACCCTCATCACAGGTACCCATTGACTCATGGGAGATAAGGGCAAATACAGATAAGAGTCCTGACTGGGATTAGAACCCACAATCCACTAAAGATGAGGAAACAAACATTTCTCATAAAAACAACAGACATGTGATCACAAAGTTTCACGGGAGTAAATACTGGCTGATAAAATGTTTTTTGTTTATACATGTAGACTAAAAAGCCACGAAGGAGCCAATAATAAATACTATTTCATAATATGTAAAAAAAAAATTTTGTTTAAACCACCACATTGAAATTTTTCTTTACATGAAAATATCGAAGGTTTGGTTCACTATACCCACTGTATGAAAACTATGAACTCACTTCGTACTACAACCACCAAGCTCATTCAAAATGGCTACCCAACAAGTTTGTTGGCCTCTTTAGCCCTGTTCGCATTGGACTTAATTTGGGTAAACTAACCGAGCAAATGGGTAACTTAACCATTTTAAGTCCAATGCGAACAGCCCAGGAAGTTTCCCTCCCAGGTAACTTACCCGACCCGAATGGGTAGTTTAACCGACCCACGTCTGCCCGGTTAAATTGACCAGGTCAGTTTAACCGAGCCAAAAAGTCCAGTGCGAACGCGATCAGGGTAAAAGCCGTCCCGGTAAAAAGTCACATCCGGTCCCCGATCACCCGCCGCGCTACGTGATCGTGAGGTGACACGTCGTACTACACACGCACGTGTTTACACGGAAGCTCGGTTGCACTCATTGCATTCTCGCTGTCATGCACCCCGGTCAAAGGTCACTGCGATAGCGCCCTCTTGTGTTTGTCTTAAGTTAGTCGGTATAGTTTTTACCGATCGTGTCGGTTAGTTTACCCACGTCATTAATCCAAGTGCAGACGCTGGTAAGTTTCCCCTTTTGGAATGTTAACCACTGTCTCGGTAAAACATTAATCCAATGCGAACACGGCTTTAGTTGCAGTGGCTGTACAGTGGTTGAAGTACGTGTAGTACGTGCAATGCAGTCGTTCAATAACAGTTGCTTTTCTTTTAAAAGAGGTTAAAAAATAGGAAGCATAGCCTCAAATTGCAGACTTCTGAACCCTCAATGTTTGAACCCGTCAATTCTCACACATCAACCAAAACTTTCTGGTCTCTGGAGGCTGGAGGCTCAGTGTAAAGGCATACTGTGCAACCTCCTGGTGTAGCTCTCCTCGCCCACGGAGGAAATTGCAGTGGTTTCAGAGCCAGCTTGGGGGTTTCTGGGGGAAAACATGGCCTGGCCTCGTTTGAGGAATGGAGGAAGCCCTTCACTCAATTGACATTTCCTTTCATGTTAACTGACCCACTTTTCAGAGGGTTTCATTAAAAAGGGACGCCACATGGAAATAAAAGTTGGATGCGTGTTGATTAACATTGTTTCAAGTAAATACCACAGAAAGATCTCACCCAAAACAATCACGTAAACCTAACATACATGTATCTGTCGGCGATATTTCCTGTTCTAATTACACGGAAAGCACAACATTGGTTAAGTTGGAACAACAGTGTCTAATTCAGTAGTGCTCACTGTGTGAATCATACACTTAAAAATAAAACAGGTGTATTGTTCACACCGAGTTGTTTTTGAGCAAAACTAGTCATAAGTTATGAGAAACCTATGTAAACCAGGTGAGGGGGAGGGTGGGGGATTGAACAGGGTGTTGCTGTGTTTGTTGGAAGTTCTCCTTTCCTGAGGTTTTATTTCCTGGGAAGTGGCTCAGTAATGTGTGGAAATGTCACATTGAATGTTTTTGAATTTTACCATATTTTCGTTTATCATGTGTACTGAGGTTCCTCACAGGAATGGGGGGGGGGACGGGACGTGGGAGAAAAAACAGAACTTTTGCTAAAAAAATCAGACAGGGCTATTCTAATTGCTGGAAATTGAATGATATGGAGTCCGGTTTCTCACTTTCAATTCATTTACATGTGAAATATATAACACAGCAGTGTATTAATAGACCCCTTGAACATGATGTCGCAAGCTCAAACAGCGCCCTCACTGAAGTCAAAGGAAAATCTATCATTGGCTGTGAGTTGTGCATGATGAGTACACTAGTGCATGCTTTCATTGTTTGACTTCAGCAATGGCGGCCAATGCAAGATGTTCATAAAAAATCTGAAAGAGGGCACTCAAAGGATAAAAAGTCACCCTCTTGCTAAAACATAAGGAGGAAGTTTTCTTTCAAGTAACTTGACAGAAATCTAAATAAAGATTCAGAGTGGATAAGATTCAAAGATTCAGAGTGGCTCGATTTCACAAAAGGCTAAGATTGATCTCAAGATGTGGATCAATCTTCATTGCTTGGCGAAGTGTGATGTCACAATACGAATCACTGTGGCACTACTTACAGCTTATCTGAAGATGAGTTTCAGTGTTTTGAGAAATCGAGCCCAGACAACATAATTACTGGCTTTCAGAAAATGGTTGTTTGTTATACATCTGTGCGCGGACAACTTTTAAGTTGTCCACATCGGATCTGCAGAGAAATTGATTGATTTTACTGCAACCCTAACTTTGTTCCCCTCTCAAGCTGATGAGCATTTCCACATTGCAAGCAAAACAGAAAACTCATGTAGAAACACATTACCAGGTATGCTATGTACAGTTTCCACTTACTGTACATAGATTCCACTGCTCTACAGCAGACTGTAACAGAGAATGAGACTTCTGTTTGATTCAACAGTGATACTCATTTTGGGATGGTCGGTTTAAAGAGAATTTTATAGCTGATTTTTTAGAAAAATAAATCAATTCTCATCCTCTAGTGTTCTTCGAGAAAGACTCTGCTAGGGTCGAAATGGTCAGGCCCTTAAAGGGACACGTTGCCTTGGATCGGGCGAGTTGGTCTATAAAAAGCGTTTGTAACCGTTTGTTATAAAATGCATATGGTTAGAATGATGTTTTAAAAGTAGAATATAATGATCTACACAAATATGCCTTGAAATTGCGTGGTTTTCCTTTTACTTTGCGAACCAACACGGTCGGCCATTTATGGGAGTCAAAAATTTGACTCCCATAAATGGCCGACCGTGTTAGTTGACGATGTAAAAGGAAAACCACGCAATTTCGAGGCATATTTGTGTAGATCATTGTATTCTACTTTTACAACATCTTTCTAACCATATGCATTTTATAACAAACGGGTACAAACGCTTTTTATAGACCAACTCGTCCGATCCAAGGCAACGTGTTCCTTTAACTGATTTTTGCATTCATACCATAGGTCCCTTTGGTTTCAAGCAGTTTGCAACAGAAAAACTATTTTCTCAGTTTTCAATAAACATACAATCCAACTACCCTTTGAAAATTAAAATCAAATTTATTAGTGGCCATAGTGTAACAACCAAAATGTCACGTTTTATCAGGGATTTTGTGCATGCTCATATCCAGGTTATTATGATAGCAAAAAGTAAACAACAGAGAAATGTGGGGTCTTCAAACGCTATATTCAGACTTTGACAGTATTTCTCACTGAAATATTTCTCTCGAAGATTGGTAATGAACTTTATTTATAATCAATTTGCTTTCAGATTTAAATTAATCATTTTTTTTACCTCGACAACTACAAATCCTGTACTTTTTCTTTGAGTCCCTATTGTCCACACCCCCCCCCACCCCCCGAAAAAAAACACACCCCCAAAAACAAACAAAACATCAAGGAATGTGCTATCTCTTTAAGTGGATTCACCAGAACATACCTTCATATTTGTGAAATTTTGATCATCTGTGACAGAATTCGACTCCACACCAATTCAGAAATGTCAGGAATGTTCATTCATGATTTTTCTTCACTGGATAAAAATGTGGTATTCATTTAGCAGAAAATAAGTATCCCCAACTCCCAGAGGTACATCAAAAATAACTAGAAATGTAGTGTTTGTAGGATTACAAACACTAGGTGTTCGGGTTTTCAATGAAAGTTAGCGGTAGGGCTTATGACCGTATGGTGCCATGAAAGTTTGTTTTTATATCCCATTCCGATAGTGAGAAGGATGGCGGAAGAAGGTTGGTCTTTCTAATACTTTGCAAACTAGGGTTTGTGAAAAGTTTTTTGACTTGAAATTGAAGATTGAACCAGAAGGCGAGTTTAGCAAGTTTAATGATTTTTGTTTTGACCCTCGAACACGGCACCTTAATTGGACAAGCTTAAGTCCGGTACGTTGTCAGCACCTGCTGACAAGTTGTTCAGTAGGTTAAAATGGTCTGTTTTGCATTTTTTCAACGTTTTGTTTATCTAAGTGTGTTGTTTACATATCTATTGCCTGAGTAAATTAATCAGATTTGTTTGCATAATTAATTAGTTTTTATAACTTGGTTAATATCTACCAATTGACAGACAAATGACGGGATATTGGTAGTATTGTCTTTCCCTTTCTAACCAAACCGCTATCCCATTGATTGCCATCTCTATATGCGGCATGGTATGATGCGTTAGCTATTTCATTGAATCGCTGAAAACAATGTTGATAGCTTTTGAAATTTCAAAGAAAGTAATGTGTAAATCTTCTACGTTTAAACGTTAGTTATACACAGGAAATAAAGGCTACTCGAAATATAACATTTTCTAAATAATAAACTTTTGTTTAGCCAGAATTGAAAACCGATGACATCATTATGAAGTTAGAATTTATTTATCGAGACATAGGTATTTAAATATGTGCCAAGTGAAAAACAAAGGTGAACTTACAAAAATAATTTAGCAAATGAGTACATTATTTAGATTATTTGAAAGGGCCAAGGGTCCATTGTCATTTCATAGTCATACAGAAGAAACATTCTCCCCACTTCCCCTTCATCTTGACTACAGATCTTGAAATGAGCCTTTGAATGACTCACAAGTACAACTATTAAGTATTATGTTTTCCATTCAATGAAGTTTATTTATTTTTCGATGGATATGCATTGAAACTCCAGAATGTGTACTAGATACACATGTATAATTTTGTGTGTGTAAATAGTCACTAACTGAACTGATAGTTTAAAAGACTATCACTAACAATTCAAAAATAAATTTTATCAAACTACGCCTGCTTGCTACCTTTTTGTGGTGCCGATAACTGAAGCAACATCATTTGTCATGATTATGATAAGGGCATAAGAACCTACAGTTTACACGATGTGCAATTTATGTTGAATTTGTTTTGTTGTTCACATTGAATTTCTTTGAAGTATTCAACAGGATTTAAAAGTAAAATCTTGTAAAAACCGGTGTTGATTAGAGTCAAATTTATGTTGATCTTTTTCCGATCACATTTTCTCAGTTATCAAAATTTATTAAAATCACCAAAAGAGTTCAGCAAAATACACTCGTTTTAGTTGATATTTACCACCAAGCCAACAAAAGGCTAACACGAAGGATATATGCACTGAGCTATTCATTGGACTACTGTCGAACGACGTACATTTCTGAGTCTGTTGCATTATAAAAAGCGCAGTACGTTAACAAGCGACCATTAACACGGTATAGCGCCACCAGTGGATATGACATCAACAATCTGTTTCACGTTATGTGGATGTATACACTGTCTTCGTGGCGCGGAATGTGTGCTAGTGTATCGTGTATACACAGGTTACATGCAGGGACCCTGTGCAGCCAGCCGCGTGGTGCACTGGAACGCAACAGACGGCTACCGTGCCACTGGGTTAGATACGGTTATACGTGTCTCAGTAGAAGATCTTTTCACGTGCTTTTAATGTGGTTCAATATATAGGCCTACGTTACCTTTAACACCCAATTTCGACCAGAAAGTAAGGTCAAACTAGTATCATCTCTGTGTAAAAGTTTGAGAAGGCACAAGATCCTACAACCTGGTGTAAAAATTTCGATTTAAGTACGAGAATTTCTTTAGATATAAATTATTGAAATTTCAACTTCCGTTTTGGACCGGAAGTCAAGGTAAAATTGGGTCACTCTTTGTGAATTGTTTGTTGGGTTTTCCAAGACCTGTCCGATGATGTATAGAATGTACAAATCCATTCAGCAGTTTTCGAGTTATGATTTTTTGAAATATTAAACTTTGATTTACTGTATTTCGACACCTGATGACGTCATCATGATGTCACTCCAGCGGTGTCTTCTACAAGTAACGATCTAACTATATGTGAAGTTTGAAGCTTGTGTGAGCTTCGGAAGTGTGCGTTTTTTTGCAGACAATCGCGGGGGATAAGCAGAAGTATTTTTAAAAAACCGTACAAAAACAAGAGGTGTTCCGGGCGGATTGCCCGAACACCTAAAAAGTCAAGTAACAGATGTCTGCAGTGTATGAGGTTGCCTGCCAGAGGTGTGTGAAACATTCAAGCCTCACACACACAAAAATGTCTAAAAGTGTTTGGTGGATATAGTGGAGAATGTGTGAGAGTATATAATTTGTAGTTATTTTGATAATTGTATGTGATACAATGTTGTACAAAGACTTTTAAAAGACTATTATTTGTGTTTTTACCCTCACACCTGTGTGTGATAGAGTCCTGTGTATAAAATAAAGGCATACAGGCATACTACTCGGGTGGGGTTCGAACCCACGACCCCTGCCATTCTAGTGCAGGTATAGGATACGTTATGTTCAATTGATTTAACTGCCTTTATAAAGGCAAGAGACCAATGATGTTCATTTCTTCCTGCTATAATATTTAAGAAAATTTTTTCAATTCCTCACAGAAACAAGATGAACATTCTTACCTGCTGAGTGAGTACTGCATCTGTGCCGATCAACTGGGATTGGCTACCGAGGGTGCCTTCTTCCGACTGATCTGATTGGCCAATATCTCCCGATAGCTGACCATCATGACTGTTCATCATCTCTGATTGGGCGAGAGGATTGTCCTCTGATTGCTCTGATTGGTCCATATCACTTGTCAGCTGATCATCATGCGTACTGATGAGCTGTGATTGGTTGAGGGTGTTTTCCTCTGACGGTACAGACTGATCATCAATGTCATCCGCTCGAGTTATGCTGACCGGAACAAAACCTTATTTTGACAGGGAAAAAATATTTGCATCACTTAATGGTAAAATAACTATGATCATAAACAAATATACATTTACAATGTTTGTCAAGCTAAAGAGCTTTAAAAAAAATAGAAATCTTCTGTTGAAATTATTTCATTTTATTTTATGGTTTCAAATGATAGAGAACAGACTTCCGAAGACATTTTATGTGAGCGGACTTTAGCCATAGTTTGAGATTTATTGAGATATTTGATTTCTTGGTCAAAAACAAACAAAATCCAGTATGCTGGGTCATGGTCAAAAAGTCAGACTTTGGATAATTTTTTTATATTTTATTTTATGGTTTCAAATTATAGAGAACGGACTATCGAAGAAGACATTTTATGTGAGCGGACAGGGAAAGTTAGCAATAGTTTGAGATTGATTGAGAATTTAGATTTCTTGGTCTAAAAACAAAACAAAAGCCATTATGCTGGCAAGGTCAAATATTAAGACTTTTGGTCAAATTTTTATTTTTTATTTTATGGTTTCAAATGATAGAAATGGACAATTGAAGACATTTTATGCGAACGGACTTCGAAAATTAGCCATAGTTTGAGATTTATTGAGAATTTTGATTTCTTGTTCAAAAAAACAACAAAATCCACTGTGCTGGCAAGGTCAAATATTCAGACTTTGGGTCAAATTTTGTTTTATAATTCCCAAAGCATTCATACCCTGACCATTTTTATTGAGTAAAAGTTGGGTGCATGGCCGTTTACTATTTGGCTAAATGGAACAGCGTCAATCAATGGGGTCATTTTTTTTTTTTTTCAGTATAAGGTTCAAGTTTGTATTTCCTGGTCCTAGTCTATGCAAGTCTGGCAAACTTTGGGTCCTGTAAGGTGCATGGTTTTGTTTCCTTTATACTTTTGTGTGGGGCTAAACAGGTACCTACATTTTTTGAATACATTTGCATGGTTTAAAGGTTAAATGCTGTATGTATTTTATTTATTTTAATTTTATTACACATCCAACAGCACAATTAGTGCCAATAACAGGACGAATAGGTAACAAGAAGAAATGTTCAGTTTTAGATTTGAGAGGAAAAACCCTACGGGGGAAACCAACGCAATCAGGTAGGTACTGACAACCCAATCCACACACAAGGCTTCAGTCTGTTGTGGAATTCGAACTGGAGTCCACAGTGGTGAAATGCAGAGAAAGAAACCACTGAGCCAGCACCAAACCCTAAAATCCCCAAAGATCTCCTATGTTCTAAAGAAGTCATGTTTGTGGCCAACCATTTATCAAATGATGAAGAAATCTTTACCCTCTCCTGCATCGCTGGCCAATGCCGTCAGCTGTCTCCTCTTAACTGGTATAGCTCCGTACTCTCTGCTTGCAGAGTCGACAAAGGCCTGGGTCGATATGATGGGGTTCTTAGAGATTGCCGAGATAATGATCTGACCCGTGGAGGGTAGGAGGGAGCGGTTCAAATGAACAGTTACATTCTCGTTACTCTGAAGATGCTCTCCCTGTACGAACGAATTATAACAAATCATTGATGGGCCCAGACCAGAGCATTGTCAAACGCCCCTGTACAAGGTCTTATCATTCATTAGGACTGGCACATCTGAAATTTTTTAATTCAAGGTCTTAGCATTTTAGTTTATTTTTCTTTGCTTTTCTTTTTTGTCTGTTCTTGACATGAAGCCTTGCATATTACAATTTTGACGCCATCTACCAATATGCTCCACCATTTTTTAAAGAAAGACTAGCATGCCCAGCCCATTATTCATTTTTGCAAATAAGTGTGTTTAAAGGAAAAGTAACGTTTTTTGATTGGCAAAATGATTGAACTTTAGTAAGGATGACTATGTTCTTCTTGACTTGGTGCTTCATTTGCTGACTGAGCCTCTACATGCCAACCAAGAAAAATTACCAAAAAGGGGGTAGGAATGTCCCCCGATTACTAAATCCCTGCTACCAGAGTCAAAGCATGAACCGTGCACTGGGCTCGTTTGGTTTTGAGTTTACTAATCCAGTGCTAAAATTACTGGACTCAAGCCAGTGATACAGCAATTCAAGCCCTCGTACACACAATCTTACCTGCATAGTAGTCACAATATAGCTATCTGCGCTGGTACCTGGGTCTCCCTGGTTGGCTGTACTATGTATGAGGTATGTATTAGCTGGTGTCAGGCTCATGGGTGTGTCTAGAACCTCATACTGATACATTCCCATTTGTTCAGCTGTAGCTGATTCAAAAAAAAAAAAAAAGAGAAAAAAATAATAAATTGTTTACAGATTTCCAACCTTAAAGCCCTTCTAATGTCTGGCCATCCACTGTGGTTTTGAATGACAAACTAAGTCTGCAGTGTAATATTGTAACACAATAAATGGGTGTCACTATAAGATTGTAGGCTGGCCGACAAAGCATAAATAAAACTCCAATCAACTCGTATCTTTGGGCTGGAATACAGATAACGGTTTATTTAGATCTGTAGGGCTTTACAAAGATGATCAGACGAGAAGTAGAAGACAACACTGGATTGGGCCACATGGGCTAACCAGACTCAAGAAAAGAAGAAAACACTGGATTGGGCCACATGGGCTAACCAGCACACTACCAAGAATGAACACATTTAGAAACAATTGACATTATATAGGGAATAGGTAAGGCTTGGTCACTGACCAGATAAAAGTGGAGGTCAGTGCAAGTGATTTATGGGGTTGAGTCCTTGGTCAAGGAACTGGATGGAAGCTTGATAATTGGGGATAATGGGTTTAAGGTTGGACAGAGGCTGTTGTTCTTGAAACTATCATTAAAATAATTAATGGTGATGATAGCTAGATTCAGGGTTTACAATATCATGTGGTGAATGCATCTGCACAGTACACAGTCAACCCTCCTACTGTCCGACCATTCAATATCATGCACTGTGGTTTTGATTTTGAATGATAAACTAAGCACCATTTTCTGCTCCAGCAGCTCTATAAAATTGAGCCCAGATTGTAATGTTACCACTTCAACACTAAAAGTACTCCTTTGAAATATCGTAATCTGAATGCAATTTTAACTTCAAATAAAAATGTGTCAACAAATCATCCAAACTGTCCCCTGAAAAAGTTTTGTTCACAACACACAGAGCAACTAATGCAATAGCCCTGGTCGGACGCCAGTCTTCTTTGCACTGCACTGATGTCCTGGGTATAAAGCTTCTCTACAATGCAATTAAAAAAGATAAATATGAACATATTTTGCCATAAACTTTTCTTTTGCAATGGCAGGGGACATTATACCCTGGACTCTGTCGCGCTGTATGCAACAGAGAAGTCCAACCTGGGCTACTGATGCAACCGCTCAATTGGTTATCAAAAAGTTCGAAAAAAGTTATACACAAAATAATAAGCAGATTTTATACCAGATCGTTGTTATGTACACAAATCAAACTGACTTCAAATGGGTGGAAATAAAACAAAGTTTTGTGGTGAGGACTTACTTCCTAGTGGTACGGTCAGAGTGGTGACAGGCATATTGACCTCACTGGACATTCGTTTAGGTCCCCGTGGTGACTTGAGATGTTTTGTGCCAACTGGTTGGGTATTTAAATGCTCAATTAATGCTGTATTTACAGTAGGAAGAGAAAATATTTGAAAATCCTTTGTTATCATTCAAGAACACTGCTGGTTACATCTTCGGAAATTTGATTATAGTTGGCAGGCCTGGAATAACATGGAGGTCATCGAGGCCATGACCTCTGTGGCCCTGATCTTGGCCTTGGTGCCCCTTCAAAACTTTCCCATAGACTATAAGATTTTCCAATGGAAGCACCCTTTGCAAAATAAAATGACCCTGCCCTCTCGAAGATGAAATTCCAGGCCTGAGTTGGAGACTTTTTAATCAGCATTCATTGAAGGTGTTAATTCAAATTAGCCAAGCAATGATATAAGTGGTAGGTGAGGATTGGCCAGTGGCTTCTGACGCAGACGATCGCACATCGTTTTATACCCATGCACATTTGCAGATGCTGGGTACCACATGATGAATCAGTTCTTGAGAATGTGGTCAACCAATTTTTTTAATGAGTTTGACGGCAACCAGAAATTCTTGATCGTTAATTCAACAAATAAAAGTGTCAATTAGGTAATTTCCCCAACTTTAATTGAAAGAAACTGGCATTTTAGCGGTTTATGACAAACTTTAAATACATTTTTAGCAAATGTTACAGGTAGTTGTAACTTCACATTCTTATTATTAAAAATCTAATTTACTAACCTGACTACTTTTTAGACAAAGTAAACATTTCTGGGGCTGGAAAATGTTGCTAGCCATAAACCAAACAGGTATGTCACAATATTGTGTTTTTTATATCCACACACACCTCATTTTATTTAAATCAAGAGGAAATATTTACACATTGTCTGAACTTCTATTTTTTTCTGAGAATTCAGAGAGCAAACATATCTCTAGTTTTAATTAAGGTAGAAAAGGAGGGGTGACCTTAAAAAGAGAACCAATTAACTACTTCTCAGTTTTTTGACTTTTTAACAGCACAAAATTGGGGGGAAGTTTTGAGGAATTGCAAGGGGGATTATTGGTGGTTTTCAATCTACTAATCTATCTGCGGCAATACATAAACTTGGCATGATAAATTCTTTTGAACCAAGCTGGACTACTAACTCTTATCAGAACTGAAGTTCTACTCAGAGAATGTAGACAACCAAGAAGGGCAGTGTTGGTTTTCTGAAAGGGAACATATTGCACAAATATTGAATGCATGTGAGAGCATTTTTCAGAGAATATAATCACAAGGTGGCATCTGGACTATTCCATTTCAAGAGCCGAAGCGAAGTGAAATGGGAAAGCAAGATTTCACAGAGAAAGTATATTCTGCGAAAATGCTCGAACGAAATGTATTTAATATTTTTTTAAATATAGTTTACATGTAGATCCTATTTGAAAATGTTTAACAAAAAAACATGTAATAGACACAGAAACTCATCCATCCCACACTCTGAAAATTTAAACTAAACTGCACAGAAGACTGATAAGTATTTATTTAAAAAACAAATAAAAATTTAGGCTATTATCTTACTGGTTTTCAATCAGAAATTAAATTAAAATAGGAAGACTGTTATAAATGCCTTTAAAAATACAGGGTACCAAACTGAGGCTGGACAGCAAAATAGTCCGATCCAAGTTGGGCATTTAATGATATTCAGTAGTCAACATTAAAATGCAAACAGGGAACAAGACCAAAAAAACAAAAAATACAAACAATTAAAGTGGCAGTGTGATAAAAGTTCTATCCCTGTACCAGTTTTACTGGCCTTCTGCTAGATGTAAATCAGTGACCTACAAAATTTGCAAAATTGAATTGAATTCCTTCCCTTGAATTAAGATAAGTACTACACAACCAGCCCCCTTTGAGACCTAGTGACCCACTTCATGTCGTTTCCTCCACAAGAAAACAGTCACTGTGTTTGGCTGATATTGGACTTTTTCTACACGGAACCTTGGCACTCTTTCCACATTTCAAACTCTATCTTTCTACTTTTTGTTGATTTACTTTATCTTATAACTTTTTAATTTAAGTATACAATATGTTGATTTATAGACTTTTAGTTGTTTAAAGTCATTTTTTTTTCTGTGTGTGTTTAATTATCCAGTGACTTTGGGCGTGCCTTTCAGGACTAGGGTGCTTTAAAAACATCATAAATCTGAAAAACCGATGAGTGCAGCTTAATAATAATAATAATAATAATAATGATTTGGGCTTAGAGAGTATAATCATCCTTACTTGTAAGTGAGAAGCTGAATTGCGAAGGACGTGGCTATAGTATGCTCAAGCCACAGGATGCAAGGGCACATTTGGCAGCCAGCCACAATGCCGTTGACCCATTAAGAACCTTGAGCAAGAGATTAAAACTGTTTGATTTTTCCAGAGGGAGGAAAAAATGGAGGGCCTGGTGAAAGACCCTTGTGGCATAGGAGAGAACCAATGCTATACTCATATATGGCCCGAGCCGGGAATCGAACCAGGGTTGATGAGGCTCAGGGGCGAGCATTTTTTGCGATAGCCACCCATGCCAAAAATAAATTAATCCTCAGTTTTTCAGATCTGCAACAAATTGCCAATTATTTCACTGTTTCAGAAGACAATAGTATCCAGAGAGACTGACACCGTACTCAGCTATACAGTTAGTTTATGCTGAAGTATTTCAAAAAATGTTCACAAGACTGCACTCTATCTTTAAATGCAGCAGGCAGGACGGCGGCATTTGACCCACTTTCCTCTACACCATGTGGTATGCATAATGTGTCTTCTCCCATGGTGGCGCTCACTACGGAAACACATCAACTTATGTATGAAAAAATACAGCCATGATAGTTAATGGTAAAATGGATCAACAAGCACAACTTGGAAGCAATCTTTATAAAGAACAAGGTCCTCAAGCAATTACAGGTGCTCATCAGCCTTAGGCATTACTGCATTGAAGTTACTGGAACGGATCCCCCCCTCCCCCCCCCCCCCCCACCCCCCCCCCCCCCCCCGGAAACAAAAAGAAGGTCAAACTAATAATACATAACAAACTCATACCAGTGTTCAAATATCATGACATAAATTGGGTGATTTTGTAAAGGAGAGAGAGAAAAAATATATATATGAAAGGATCTCCATTGGAGAGCATTTTGTAAACACTACAAAGTATAAACCTATCATCATCTTCTTAAAGGCAAGGTGTACGTTTGGTAATCACTCTTAAAATTAATGGCAATAAAAACTTACTTGGTAAGAAGTACAGCAGCTTTCGATAGTATAAAGCATTTCAAGAATGATTTCACTTCGAAGTAATGTGGTTATGAAAAAAGATATCAGTTTTTATTCCCCCAATTTTGAATCTGAGAAATGTTACTGTCAGATACATTTCTCAAATTGTGTATTCCAATTACGAATTATTCTTCCTGCATGGACAAAACTGCTCCGGATTTTCGGCAATATATCAAAAAATGCTACCACCTTTAGAAATGTTCACGGGTTAGTTTGATTTTATATATTTGCGTTTATATAGGATTAAAACAATCGAACAGTTCCAATAACCAAAGTTATGCGTCCGTTTAACACTGTACAATAACCAAAACAGTTATTGGTTACAGCCCCCCCAAAACGCACCCACCAAAGTCAATTTATGCGAGTCAAATCAAGTCTCAAGTAATTTTTGCAAAAGTTAAGTAACAAGTAGCCTGAATTTTGCGCAGGTTGAGTCACATGTCATTTTTGCGCAAATCAAGTCACAAGTAATTTTTGGGGCAAGTCAAGTCACAAGCAATTTTTGCCCTGGTTAAGTAAAACTGTTGTGATTTGAGTTCTGCTCATCTACATGTACATCTACGCTGGTACTCAGCAAAGTCCACTTCAGGATGTAAAAGCTGAGGTGAAGACTAGGTGCGCGTGAAACAGTTGAAAAGTTGTGCTTGGTAAATAAGTGCAAGTAAAAAATTAGTTAGAGCTAATGGGTGTAGATGTGTGACCTAAAGACGCCCACTGATGGAGCGGTGATGACGTCTGCAGGTAGTGCATTCCAGAGTCTGACTGCTGTGGGCATGAAGGAGAATTTGTAGATATCCTTAGAGGAATGGGTTGTGAGGAGCTGGTAATTTGACGGGTGGTAGTTTCTGAGTCTAGTATCGGACATAGTGGAGAAGTACTGCTCTATGTCAATTGCAATAAGGCTGTGTGAAATTTTGTACAGCATGGTCTTAATAGCTGCTCAAGTCCAAGTCACCTACATGTACTCGTGTCAATAACAATGCTATGTGGAGCCTCTTTTGTAGGGTTTCCAGTATGCCATTACAATCCAAGTGCTGATTTTCAAAGTAAAGAATGCTTTCTATGTAAAGAAGCCAGTCTACTTCTTTCAAAGTCACACGTTGTCACACAATATCTTAATGAATGAGTAGTGTCATAAGGTAAAAAATAAAAATAAAAACCAATGAATGAACAAAGGATCTTTTGAAATAGTTTGAGCCATCGAGACAGAAAAGTTTAAGAAAAAACCCACCACTATCCAACACTCCAAAAGTCTAGTCACCAGAGGTCAATTGACTTGTCAGTTACTTTTAGTCAACTCATGTGGCCGCTGTAAAGCCTCACGTTTCTGATTTGAGGATAATGTAAATCACCGATACCTGCACTCTACACTTGAGGAAGTATCAAATAGTTTTTCCTGTGTCTATCATGTTAGCGGAAAAGCTCAATATGGGACGAAGGTGAATGGACTTAACATGAACACTTGTGTTTTTGGCCAACGTAAATTGCATCCGTACAATAATGATACTGTAGTCCACCAGCACAATCAAACCCATTAATTCATCAGATATAATTCACGTTGATGTTTCCCGTCCGATATAACTTGACAACTAAGTAGGCCCTACACGATTGGTAATTAGGGCTTATACAAAAATAAAAACGAAACATTAGTTTTAATCTGAAAGCTCACTAATTAAGTTCATACCAGTACCAAACCTCCAAAGATAAATATATTCATCTGAAACAATGTCAAAGTCAAGGAAATGGCACTTGAAGCCCCCGAAAATCACCATTGCTTATTTTGATTGTCAAAATAAGCACAACGTGAACATGCACAACATCACTTGTCAAAACACTACAATTTTTGTTTGTTTACCAAGTTACAACCACATCAGATGATGAAATTCAATATGTTGCTAGTATGGTATGGGGTTTTTTCAAACTAGAAAATGGGAATTAGTGTACTCTAACTCTTCCAAACAAAATTCAAGTGTAGGCTACTGTTTTCCCTTTAATGAATAGGTCCTACTAAAAATTCTGACCAAAAAATACTTTATGAATTGAAGGGACAAATTCATACAGCAAATACTAAACATATCCTTGTAGTGGATGCCTGAAAATTTCACTATCAAAATATGTAACTGTGATAGACGGTTCCGTCGGACTGATGGTAAAATAGCACTATAAACGACCAATTTGATAAAAAGCAAATAGGCAAATTGTAATAAAGGAAAGCCCACAAGTAAATCTGTATGGATACGTCCGGTGTCATTATACATGTAGGCACAAATTGGGTTATATTTTGCTACACTCGGATCTCTGGGGGGTTTCTAAAAACACCACTGCTGGACACTAGCTGAGCAGTTCAAAGGTTAATCAATCAATCAAGACAAATACAACCTCGAGAATGTCATCAAGTTATCCACAAGGAAAGTTCCCATCAAGTCAATCAGGAAACACAAAACAAAAATTGGCTTATTAGATTTGTATACCACAAAGGCAGGACAAAATTATTTTTGGATGAATTGGCACAAATCACAACCTTGACAATTTAAAGTCAATTCTATTCCATAGCTTCGCTAATCTAACCTGACCCAATTTGTAAATTTATGGCTTGGGAAAGTTAGGGAAAACAAGCCATACAGCAGGAAAATGTATCAGTGTTACAAGACTTTGACTTTCAGTTCAAAACTGAAACAGAATAATCTCTTCAAATGGAGCATCCCAACTGACCACTTCTGCGCCAGAGTTTTGATACAAACAGATGTTTGGCATTTCAAGACATTTAACAAGTTATTAACAAATAATAAACCACAAGGGAAATTGACTGGGTAAATTTTAAATGATTTTGGGTTGAACAAGGAAAAATTGACTAGAGCGGGATTTGAACCAACGACCTCCGGATTGACGTGCCGGCGCTCTACCAACTGAGCTATCTAGCCCTATGATGGCAAGTTATAAATAAATCTTCAGTATTAATATTCTCCTGCATAAAATATTCTCTTTTACAAATGTCAACAGTTTAATTATATGGGTTTGAGGCATTGCATGTTGAGGTATCAATGTATTGGTTTGCTATAACACCATGTGTATTTATCTACTTAGCTAGGTGTAGATTGTTCTTTGAAAACTTGTCTTGCTATTTATTATTCTACCACGGAGTACTAGTTCTAGTACCACAGGAGAGTGCAGTTCTGAAAAGAACTAAGTAGTCTCCCAAATTCTGAAAACAGTTTAATTGATGTAATAAACAAATATTGGATGCATTTGAGTGCATTGTCGCAGATAATGATCACAAGATGAAATCTGGAGTATTCCATTTCACAAGGCGAAGCCGAATGAAATGGGAAATCCAGATTATACTCTGCAACCATGCTTGAATCAAATGCATTCAATATTTGTTTTAACTCACACATAGATCCCTGTCATTTGAAATTCACTACAATACGCACATTAACAAAAGAAACTAATCCATCCCACACTCTGATAATTCTAAAAACCCTTATATAAAAAACATGAATGACAACATGAAGACATGCAACCTAGTCCCCCGTGACACGATCTTGCCTCGCTTGGACAAACGAGCGGGAAAATTATTATTCGGGAACTGACGCTGCAAATTGTTCAAATTATCAATATTGGACTCCAATATTAAATTTGTGAGCGTCGCGGCAGTATACATGGCAAAATAAAGCCTGACACATGGTGCGTGTTCCACTGACCAAGTGAGAAGAATCTGTGTGTGTGCGGTATATAAAAAAAAAACATACATTGTAAATGCATCGATGATAAAAATAACTCCACTTTGGTTTCCGAGTCATGCAGAGAGAAAAACAAAATCTTCAGGCAACTTGGATGAGATTCAAACCCCCAACTATAGAGCAACTGACACGCAATGAATAGGAAGGCATCTATTTGTTATTATAGTTCCTATTAAAGTGCATGACCTTGTTTCCCTTACACATTAAAGAAATGAAGATAAAACCAAAGAAGTACTCCCCCAAAATGCTTGAAATGCGGGAGACTTGCAAGGTGTTTTTGAAAGTTGACAAATATTTCACTTGACCTTGCCTCTATAAGAAAGACTTGTAAATACAAGAATGTGCTATGATAAAACATGCACTCAAAGCCCAAACCTCTGTCTCAATAGTTTGTGTGCTACCAATCATAGTGCATTGTAAAGCATCACATATTACAAATGGTGTCAGCTGTAAGTGTGCAAGACTATCCCGTTGATCAAGTGGGAAGATTTCTACTACAGGCCACATTCGATTCAGACAATTTGGCTCCAAAGATTATGAGAAGTCCATTGGAAATACACTGAGTAAGTTTTTCTTTAAGGATTTACCAGAGAAATTGTCTTCTGGACTTTCCCTTTTACATTCACTGGAAAGACTCCATGGCTCAATTTCACAAAGCATGAAGATTCATCTTAAGATGAGTTGTCAGTGTTACCGTAATGATTTGTATTGTGACCTCACACTTTGCTTAGCAATTATGATTGATTCGCAGTTAAGATCAACCTTGGCTTTTTGTGATATTTGCCCCAAGTCCCATTACAAAGGTCCCTTTGTGTCAAAAGAATTGCTTTTAGATAGTGAAATGAGGGTATTTAGGCTGTACAAATACTTTGCAGCAGGAAGCAGTGACAAACTTCAGTGCCTAACACTACAGACAGCTCTGAAGTGGCAAAGATAGCTCTTTACAACCAGAGGACTATTCATCATTTTCAGCCTTGATTTGCTAAGCCAAGAAGTAAAGCAAAACACCATAATATGAATCTACTCTCCATCCCTAAACTTAGGCCGTATCTGAATTGGCAGCTGCGGCTATGGATACAGCTATGACTGTTGCTGAGGAAATCCTATACTTCAATGCATGATAGCGCGGCGATTCAGCCGTAGCCCAAGCCACCAATTAGGACATGGCCTTACTTCCCCCTCTGAAAGTTGAAAAAATATTCAAAATCCCCAAGGAAAACATCATATCAACCTAAAACCATATTACATTAAAAACAATTAATTCTGTTCAAAGTGTTGCCATTTTTCTGTATTGCCACATTTGCTGTATAAAATATCCATTATTGGTCAATTCACATTAAACAAAATTCGACACTAATAAGACGCATTCATGCTCACTTATGTATTGATTAAAGGTTCTATCTCACTGGTGTTTTGTATAAATGTGTCAACATTATCGATCAATG
This sequence comes from Leptasterias polaris, assembly GCA_037783415.1. NCBI lineage: Eukaryota > Metazoa > Echinodermata > Asteroidea > Forcipulatida > Asteriidae > Leptasterias > Leptasterias polaris. Next base: position 2,122,618 of record JAZGTN010000098.1, read on the forward strand.
ATGCCTATGATGTGTAAAAAAACATGAACCCTGGATGCAATGTTTGGAATAGTGCTTCCCCAGGTATTATCGGCACCGATGACTGTTGCTCACATTAAAGTACTTCTCAGAAATAGTTACACAGACTGAGACATTCTGATCTGGTTTCTGCAGTTATGTCACTTTCAACAGACAACTCCGGAAAGCGACAAACCTCTTTTAACTCAGTTAGACTATAGTGCAGTGCAAGGTCACAAGTAAGTGGGTCTACAGTGACACCATTTCAAGGTGACCCTTCTTTAAGTGGTTCCCAGCAGGAGTACTATTGGGGTCCTCGACACAGCCATACAACTGCTATCTCATACAGAGGAGGAAGATGATCTTACTCTTTGTCAAACTTTATATTTTAGGAATTTTAGAGTTTTCTCTGATTAATAAAACAGATTAACCAAAGAACTATTTGATTTCCCTTTAAAATTATCCATGGTTTGTTAGATAAATGTACCACACATGGCTTCGCTTAAATTTAACAATTTTCCAACGCTGCAAGAACAATATCAACATCACTGTAACTTCAGGGTTCTGCCCAGGATTTCTTTAGTGGCAGAAAAAATGTTCCCTGGAAACCATTGTGAGATGAATCAGTTACACGGTACATCATAAAAATAAACTCAAACTAAAGAAGTACTCAAAATTAATGGCTTTGGATATCATTTTTCACTGTTAAATACTAAATTTTACATTTCGTTGAAAACCTTTGAAAGGAAATTGCAAGTTTATTTTAAGCATTTGGAAAATGTGTGGTGGTCAGAAACAGAGAAAACTCTGCCAGTGGTGGTTGGGGAATCCTGAGTTCCGAACATGTTTTCCGGCACCGACCACTGTGGGCAGAAAGAACCCTGTAACTTTAAGAAATCCAACATGGGGCAAAGGTGGGGGCGGGGGTTGGGGTGAGGGGCTGTCTTTTGATGGCCTAATTGAGTAGAGAATGTATTGTACTCACTGCTGAGGTTCATTACATCATGGCCTGGTATGTGTCTCTTCAACATCCACCACTTGGATCGCAGCCACTGCGGTGAGCGGACGCTGCTCCAGTTCTTTGCAAGCTCCTCCCAGTTGACTTGACTGTCATTCTGTGCACCGGTCTCAGCCAGCCTTGAGGGATACAAATGGAGACAGGGAAGCGTGTCTTAGTATATACTCATTTGTCCACTCTGCACCAGTACCTCAGTCATAGATCCCAAACCCCACTGCCTTGATACACTTCCACACTGATGCTCCTACTAACTTGGTACTCTAGTTTTGTCTTCGTCTACCTTTATCTAGTTTTAATTGAAGCTTGTGCCCCCCACCCCCCTATCCCCCTCCCCCCTCCCATCTGAGTATGGCCTGTTGTGGCCTGGCGTAGCCAAAGGGTCAAGTGCACTGGACTCAAGCTCTGGTGTTTCTGATCAGCTGAGTAGGTTGGAGTCATGGTCTTGACACTTATGTCCTTAACCAAGACACTTAACCATTATTGCTTCTTCCTTCAGATTGGATGTAAAGCCGTAGGTCCCCAACGTTGTGTAATTCACAAGAAAGAACACAGTTAGACTTCTCGCTAAGAAAAAAGGTTTGTCCCACTTTTTCTGGTAGTTGCTGCTGAATATGCCTCAGCACCTTTAGAAGGTGCTACATAAATTGTTCTTATAATTCAAACATTTCAAAAACCTGTCTTAAAAATGTTTCTCTTTGCTCTTGTACCTTGAGCATCTTATTGGTTTAAAAAAACATGTGCGCTATATAAGACTCTGGTATTTTTATTTTATCTCTCAACCTAAATTCCTCATGTTACCGGAACCATGTCTCAAGTAACACTTACTCACCTCCCCCCCTTCTAAGTCTTTGATCTCTTACCTGTCCAGCAGTCGATTATCATCTTCCTTTGTCCACTCTGTACCTCCAGAGTGTTTCCAATTGAGGTAATTCAGCCACTTGGCTCTGCACTGCTTCTCTGTCCTAGTCGGAACCTTGGCAGCCACCTGTGACCAGGATATTCCAGTTGTGATGTTCTCGCCTGGATCAGCTTTGGACATTGAGTACACTGCGTCGGATAACATCTGCTCTTCATTGATTGTCCATTTTCCTGGAAATAAAAACACGATAAACACAAGAATGTTAAAAATGATTTCGTAGGGTGTCATGGCCGAGTGGTTAAGATCATCGGATTCAAGTTCTGGTGGTTTAGTCATCGGGGTGTGGGTTCGAGTCCCGGTCGTGACGCTTGTGTCCGTGAGCAAGACACTTCGCTATAATTGCTTTTCTTCACCCCGGTGTGCAAATGGGTACCTGCGAGGGTAGAGGTTGATATTGTGTTTGAAAAAGCCTTCTGAGCGCACGGCAGCTTGGGCTGTATACTCCCCAGGGAGCTGAGAAAGATTAAAGGAATGTTATTGGCCCAATGACCAGGGCACTAATGTAAAGCGCATTGAGACGTTATTGTGAAATGTGCTATATAAGAACTGGTTATTAATATATTATATTCATAAATACCTTGGACAGTTTATCCATTCTGATTGGTACAGAGCACGTCACGTGGGGGTGTTTAAACGTGTGATATAAACACGGCTAGAAGTGTTTAAACACGGCTGGCTTCGCGTGTTAGGTGCGCAAGCTTGTTTATGCCAATTTACTTATGCGGAACGCAATATACAGCTATTAGTATACCCGCGCGTAATCTTTTCGACACGCGCGTGCACACAACCCAAAGCGCTCAAAACAGAATTTTACAAAAGTTTTTGAAAATGTACAAACTTCGAAAATTCGCTAAACAAACAGATTGTCTTTTTTACCACCGATTTTCCTTATTCTTTCACTTTTTAACAAATTGGCATTTATGAATGGGAATAAAAGAGTAGTGACTCGTTCTTAAACGGCCGTTTAAAACCTTGCAGGGTCGTGGCCGTGCGATAAAGGCCCTCGCCTTCGGCTCGGGCCTTTTTCGCACGGCCACGACCCTGCCGGTTTTAAACGGCCATTTAAGAATTCGTCACCACTCTTTTATTCCCTTATTATTAAACTTAGGCCGTGTCTGAATTGTTATTAATTGTATTATTATTATTACATATGTCTGGTAATGACACCATGAGACCTTGAAAAGCGACTACCGCTGTAACCAGTAGGCCTGAAGATACCTATTGAGAGAAGATGTTGAAGAAATCTCAACTTTAGATATAGAAGGGAAATACTCTACCAACGCAATCAGGTAGGGACTGAAAACTCAATCCACATGCAAGGCTTATGGTTCAAAGTGGGATTCGCACTGGCATCCATAGAGGTGAAAGGCAGGGAAGAAACCACTAAGCCAACCTGAAAGCCACTTTGGCTACGGCTATGGCTGTTCACTGCAGTGACAATGTTGAAGAATATAACAAATAGCCACTGCCATAGTCGTCAATTCGGACATGGCCTTATACCTAAGAGAACCACAAACTTCCATTTGATTTGGGCATAATGGTACCATCCCCCCCACCACCCCTCTATTGTGTCTTCATTGTGTGCTCGGGAATCTCAAGAATTCTTTGGAGGATTTCAGGGAGGGAAGGGTTTGTCTGTACAAGAGGAATATAGTTTGTTAAAGTATGGAAACATTGGGGGGGGGGGGGGGGGGGGGGTTACCCTCTCCCCCGTATCGGGCATGGTATACAAATTTCACAAACAACTCCAACATCAACAATGCAAAATTTTCCTAAGTATTTGTTAAGTTCAGTTTATTTTCCTTCAAGAACAATCTCCAAGTTTACCAACAAATTTGTAGAAATGTGATATTATATAAATATATCAACTACGCTGAAATGAAATATTAACTCCATGTTGAAGTTGATAAATGCAAATAGCAACACCGCAGTACGTGCAAAATCTTGTGTGCATAGACTACTTGGTTTTAAATGGCTGGATAAGCTCTGCTTTAGATGTCAGGGAACAATACAACTCTATACCATGTTCACAGGGATGATCGATTAACTTTTTTGCACACCAATGTGAAACGGTTTTGTCATTTAAAAAGAATCGAGTAAAAGTAAAAACTGTTCAATATTTTTCAAGTCATTAACAAGAAAACCATAATTTTCAGAGAGTACTGTCTTTTAACAGGATTGGTAAGGATAAAAAACATCATTGTTTAATTTTAGTCTGAAAGCGTACTGATTATGAAGTTTTTTACTTGAACCATTTTATGTCAAATACTTCCCTCTGAAGTCATATTCAAGAAAACTGCATCTGAAAACCTAAAAAATACACAACAGCTGATTTTGGTTGTTACAACCGAAATTAAGGACAATGTGTTTTATACATGCTGTAAATATTGTGCATGGCTTTTCACTTTTTTCTCCTGACTCCCACAACGGATTAAGCCCAATTTTTCACAGGTTTGTTATTTCATGTATATGGTTTATGACATAAAGCATGAACACCGTCTGTCAGGACTATTTTGTCAGCTCTACCAATCCTGTACAATACCTTTAACAATGAGTGGGAGCGAGATAATTTGCAGGGATAGTAACTCGCCCATTCGCCCGGGCCACGCTGACAAACGTGTTCATTGCAGTGACTATGACAAAGTCATTTTAAGGTTCCACGATGACAGACGTCTCAAACAAAACTTCCACTTCAGAGGAAACTACTTAATTTACAAGTCAATGTCAATGTTATTAAGGATGACTTATACAGTGGCTCATACAGTAATTTGTATGATACACAAACATTTTCCAGTATTGCTCATATCTGCATGACCTTGAATCTTGTCCCCATTTATGGAGAGGATCCTGACACTAGATTTTTGCCAAAATCAATCCCTACAATTTAATGAACCGGTCCACGAAGTCTATTGGTATGCAGCCTCGCTACCATGGGCAGCGCGCCGTAACTCAGCGTACGTCTCTAACCCCCTGGAAGGGAAACACTAAAAATCAACGCTGATTGGCTCACCCAAAGTGACTGCTATGCGTGTACCTTTGTTAAAAACTTTCGATCGGCCCTAGGCGCTTGTCGGGCGCATAGTGCGCGCGTGTACAAATGCACGTATTTCGACACAATACATTTCAAACGAATCATGTTTTTATATGGGCACCCTAAACTGCATACAGTTAAATGTATCACAAGATGAAAAAGAATGAGAGGGGGGCAGTTGCTCTATGACTTGTGCGTCCTTTGACAGTGCGCTCTGCGTAGTCTCTAACACAGAATGGATCAACCACAGAGCTAATTAAAATATCCCTTATATTTGGATATTTCAAAGTCACACTTCCAGGGGGATATGATCAAGCGATGCATTCTGGGAAAGAAAACAACATGGCGCCCGGCGAGATCATACACCACTGGGAACGAGGTTGGTTAGTATGGTGTATTGACCTCTTGTTGGCATAGTCCATTGTGTATATGGGTGCATGGTCTGATAATACAAGGCTGTATCTGAGGTCCAGGAGTCGAAATTAACGCCGGCCCGAGACCAGTGAAAATATCTCCGGGCCACCGATTACCCCCAAAACGATAGCCCGGTGGGACAGTGAACATTTTTCCTAAATAGCGAGTGAAAAAAAAACTGCTCCGAAATCCATTGAAGACCTCTTCAGTATACTTTTAACTCACATGAGGTACGCAGGAGATGTTTCTGGTTAATATGAAGGTATGATTGTGTCAGATATATTTCAAAAAAAGATAAATTTTCGGCTGAAAAGATGCCCCAAATCGTCCGCTTGCGACTTCTGAGGAGTCCACTCTCGTTCATCTGTCGAGCGCAATTAACAGATTTGCACAACGAATTGGACAAACTCTCGCGCAATCTTCAGTTTGTGCTGTTCAGAATTGGCAGCTCTATTAGCCTATCAAGCAACAATTTGCGCAATAATCAAATTGCGTTCTGTAAATTGCGCTTTCTTGTCGTGTACACACGTGCGCGCTGTGCTTTGAATTGTGGGTATTTTTCGCTGGGTACTTTTGTAGGAAACACGATGTGACAACCGTGGATCACAAAATCATGAGACTCAAATCACGGAGATATCGGTAAAATTGTCTTGATGAATGTGTTCTGGTATTTAGTTCAATTTTGTTAAAAACATGTTAAGTTGGTCAATGTCTGACATTTTGTCCATGGTACCTTCATTTTTTTTAAATATTTTTTTTCATTTTGTTTTTCTAGCCGAATAAAAAGATTAGGTTCGTAAAGTTAGGGTCGGTTGGGTAACCATTTAACATACATTTTTGGGGGGCCTTTTAGAAAGTTAAATAATGTACAACATATATTTGTTTTAAATAACCTCCCATCTGTTTTGGATGTTGGTTGTTAAAATATTTTTTTTTTTGTATAGGGATTAGTAGAGTGTTCGATTGCTCTAATTGACAACTTTATCTCCCCCAAAAAAAATATAAATAAATAAAAATAAATTTAAACTTTCACTTTAATCTATCATCTCTAAAAACCTCTGATTCTTAATGGATGCCAACCAATTTGTTTGCACACGGCAGCCTGCTAAAATTCCTGGATCACCTGGGCAGGGCTTTATGAATCGGTCAATTTGACAGAATTTTGTGTGAATTGGGGAGTAAGATTGTGAATGGATTACCTTGGTGGCAGCGATCTTTGAGTAGTCGAACTTTGTCCTTGACAGATGCTGCACTACGCCCCATCTCGGCCCCTATTGCACACCATTCATTGCCATATTTGACTCGCAGCCTATTTAAACATCAAATAAAACAACAATTGTGTTCATAATTGTTAACAAGCATGCCTCAAAAATAAAGAAGAAAAACAGCAGAAGTGGACAAATGAATGTTTGTCATTATTAAAAAATATTCTTAAAACTCACTGTAACATTGTTAAACTGCTTGTCTGCAAAGTATTGATATTTGCATTTTATGTCGTAAATGCAAAGTTGCACTTATAAAAAAAGCACTAAAAAAACTTGACTATCTTTTGAAGCAAACATGAAAAATGAGCCCTCTTTAACTGACCCTTTTTATAAGTAATTCAATTTGTCTTGTCTTCAATAGCACTGAAAACACAGCTACAGCAAAAGATCCATGGCTCAAGTAATGCGGCATTTCACAGCTATGGGCAAACAAATATCCATAATCTTTCCACTATATGAGGATCTTCTAACACAACACTATCTTTTTACAGACAACTTTGAGGCAACCAACTGAAGGAAAACTTTGGTGACATAAGAAACACTTTTTCGACAGTGTCTTGCTATTCTTGAGAAAAGAATGTAAAAAGTGTAGGGTTTTTGTTTCATTTTGGAGATTGCCTGGCAACTGGTTTCCAATAAGTTGCATTATATAATATAGCCCTCAGGAGATCCTATCACCAGGCAATATTGCAAGCGAGGGCGCTATTCTGTAAAAGCATTCACTTTAACCAAATTTCTTTCCGGTAAATGGGGGCGCTGTTCATAGTGAGTGGTACTGCTAAAACAAGTAGCTTCAATAAAGATCTCAGTTTACTTACTCTTTCAGTTTCTGTATATCTTCAGGGGTGTACCTAAAACACAACCCAAAACATCGCAACAGATGAGAACTGGAGTTCCTTGCTTCTCTGTCATTTACCGAGTTACCAAAAAACACACCACAAATTGGTGTTTGGTAAAGCCCCAAAATACATTCTCTATCCAAAGTGCAATTTATTACATCTCTTAAATTGTTTCCATAACTGCTGCTACAGGATTCAAACTAGCCTCTTGTCAACGGGCATGCTAGGGGTGGTATAGTGGTTGAAGTATCTGCTCTGGAATGCGGGGGTCCTGGGTTCAAATCCCACTTCAGAGTATGCCAGGGTTTTTTTTCCTGCAAGACGCGGGAAAGCACCAAGTATTTAGTGGTTTTCACACTTCGGTGCAGGGTAAATCCAAAAACATCATTCTTTATCCCCAATGTAATTATTACATCTATTAAATCATTCAAAATAAAAATTAGTATCAACAACTAAAACAGCTTTGGTTATGTTAATAGATGAATCCATAGTTGAATAAGAATTAAGATGAATAGTAAATACAGAAATTCAATGTACTGTGTGAAAGCTAAGCTCCCGACATGAAAACCACATAGTACTCAAATACTTTTGCTGACACTCTTTAAGAGACAGCGATTCTTTGAAAAACACAATACAGTTGAACTAAAACAAATAATAACCCAAGAGTTTACAAAGATAAATTAAAATCACCTTTGCTTCGGGTATGAATTAGGCATTCATCAGTTGATAACAGATAATTCTATGGGGTAATACATAAATGAGCATGAGCACTGTAGAAAAAGGTAAGAAAAGAACAACTGTTTTGGTTGATCTAAATTCTGTATTTATAGGAGTTTTCTTGAAAATGGCAAAATATATATTTGTGACTGTTTCAAAGGCATCTACTATTGACCACTTACTTGCCAACATGGTTTTTGGAGTCGTACATGCGTATAACCCGTCTGTAGACAGCAAAGAGCGGCCTTTGGAGACCCTTCGCAATGAAGCGGTAAAAGTCTTTCCTCTCCTCTTTGCTCATCTGGAAAATCACTGACACAGCATCACCAAGTTTACGTATCTGTAACAAACCAAAAATGACCACAACATTTTTGAACCGTTCAGAATCAGGTGCATAGCAAGGTGGGGCGGCCATTTAGTTACAATCGCTGCGAGTGGTAGACTAATCCGTGCAAAAAATCTTGACAATCCCTGTAAGTGGTGGCGCTAATCCGTATAAAAAACTTGACAACAGTATCTATCAACCGCGGCAGTGGTTTGGGAGGGGGATATCAACCCTTCCCAAGGAAAAAAAGGTGTCTGACAACATTAGCTCTATTCTTGTTGGTATGAATATTGTGTCCTGTGCAGGTGCCGTACACATGTAGCTTAAGAATTCTCATAAGCCAACAAAACTAATGACGCTTTCCATCTTTACCTAGATATAGCGTGTCGTGGCCGAGCGGTTAAGAGCACCGAACTCAAGCTCTGGTGTTTCTGTTCAGCAGAGTGTGGGTTCGAGTCCCGGTCGTGACACTTGTGTCCCTGAGCAAGACACTTAACTATAATTGCTTCTCTCCACCCAGGGGTAAAATGGGTACCTGTGAGGGCAGAGATGGTTCTTGTGATGGATTTAGCCTAGTAGCGCATATATTGCAGCACAGGCTGTATATACTCCCCAGGGAGCTGAGATGGTTTCAGGATTGGAATAAAAATGGCCCAGTGACCAGGGGTAATAATATGCGCCTCGGAATAGCCTAGCTAGATAGATGGCGCTTTATAAATGCTTGATATTATTATTATTATTATTATATTGACAGATCTCATAGGCTAAAATATATTTTTAAAGAAGAATTAAGAGGATCCAGACTCACAACTGCCACTTGGTTTGGGCTATTTTACTTTAAAATGTTCATTATGTCTGAACTCCTAATTTGCCAAACATGAACAAAGAGTGGGGTGGCCATGGCCAGCCGGCCCCCCCTGTTGCTACACGCCTGTTCAGAATATTAACCTATCATTGATCTACATGTAAACAGCAGGAGTTCCAAATTAATAAATTCACTTTTCAAATATGAAATTAGCAGGGAACCATGCCTGACAAATCAATGTACATAACATGATGATTACACTGGTAACCTGTTTCTTTTGAGCAAAACTTTCTTCAGCGAAGAGAAATCTTGCTAAACAGAAACATGTTACCAGCTAAAGTTCCATGTAATGTATAAAGCAGGCATGAGAATATGCGATGATAAAAAAACCGGAAAAATTTTTACGCTAAAAATTGCATGTCCGGATTTTGGGCAAAGTCCAAATTTTTGCGTGTCCGGAATTTGGGCAAGTTTACCCAGGCGTCAGCGTCGCACTCAGTGAATCCCTCTGCCGTTTTGGGGACCATTTGTGGGATCGAGGACATGTTAATAGGAGGAAAATACTTATAAACAAGATGAAATCATAACAGTGCTAGACGTATATTGTCTTAAAAAGCTCAAAATAAAATGATATTCGGAACTTACTTCCACGAAAATAAATGATTATGAACGGAGCAGTCATGCTTTTGTTACAAAAATTGATTTTTGGGGGGGTCTTTTTACCTGTTATAGTGAATAATTGTGTTAAGTGTTGCCCCCCCTTTGGCCATTGAAACTTGTTCTTCAAACACCTTTTCGTATCTCCAAGATCCCAACAGTTTATAAACCATAGCATTTTGGAAAAATAATGTGAGACGTCAGACGTTAACGAACCTCCCCACACGTGTGTCGCACACTCATTGTCTATAAGTTTCTTCCAGGTCATAGTTCAATGCGTAAAAATATCTCCAGCCGTAAAACACATTAAACGTATCGAAGAAACGGCACTTAAGCCTACGAAGGTTCGTACTGACGACTGGTGAAAAAAGTATAACGATGCGCGCGCATCCAAAACACCGTATGTTGTTGTCAGTAGACTTTTCAATGTCTCCACGAATGTTCCTTTGCTGCAACAGTAAACATACATGTATTACGATCAAACCGTACCATGAATGAAGCGGGGAAAGACTGAAAGAAGTCTACAGATATCAATTGAACGCACTGCATGCACATGGAAGAAACAAATCAACGCATATTGGGCCGGCCGCTGCCGGGCGGCAATTTATTACGAACGGAAGCGTGTAAACTTACAATTTCTCATAAGACCAAGAAGAGGGATTAGCGAGATCCAAATGTATACCCCAACAACTCACCCCCCCCCCCCCCCAAATTTTATATCAAATTCACATTGAACTCGAAGACCACAAATTTGAAAGGGAAAAAACCGGAATTCCGGTTTAAACCGGAAGATTCTCATGCCTGATAAAGCCTGTGAATGGTTCCCTGCAAATAAAATAAAATAATTGCTTTGTCCTTTATCACCTGGCCACCCTACTAGTTTTAAACAGATGTTTAAGACCCTGTCGCCTATTCTTTTATTCCCTTCATAAAACCCTGCATCTGGCCCCGAAAACCAACAGAAAAATAACATGCCCTATAATCAAGAAACCATGGTATTGATCCAATCACATTAATCTTGGTTGCGCAATTTTGGGAGTCAATGCCCCCGCGTGTTGTACTTATAAAAGTCTTGTGTGCATGTTAGACAACAGCGTTTACATGCTCACCATAATTGCAACTGCGTGTGATGTTCGTGCAAGGGGGGTTATTACTTTACATTCTACCAACCTTAAGATATTCCTCAATGTTTCTTTCTAAGATGTCCACCTCCTCCTTGGACCACATGCCCTGCTTCCATTTATGACCTGCAAAAGAATAAATAAAAAAAAAACATTGTTCCAAGTACGAGTGTTTCCATAAGGGTTGTCATCAGTTTTGGTGGTACAACATATTCTCAAGATAAAAAAATGTACATCAAATATCTTTGAGAAATTGTTTTTGTAGCTGCAAATTCTGTTTGGATAAAATGGCCAGTGAAGGACTACTTTTTGGAGACAAGTGTCTGCGAGTTTTAGAAGAAATTTGTCAGTTAATATGTAGGGCAAATCAATATTGACTTGAACACATGTCAATATTGACTAGACCTACATTTAACTATTTGTTCTTCAATAAGAGCACTAAATGTCACAGCATTAACAAAACAGATTCAATATTTTGTTTTTCAAATGAGGACTTACCTTTCTTGGACAGGTTGTCTTTGGAGTCTCTACTGGTGAACCAAGACTGGGTCACTGGATCAATAATAGGCTCTTCACAATGAACTTTTGTTGGCGACTGAAACCGAACGAATTAATGGATTGGTTCACTACACTTAATGCATTTAAAGACAGAGTACATGAACAATACTTGATTAGTTTCAATATGGACCCAACTTCATTGAGCAGCTTAAGCACAAAAAAGCAGCTAAGTACAACAAAATGATGCTTACCAGAATACGGTTACCAGCCAAATTACCATGCCACTTGCACAACTTGTGACTGTAGCCTGCTCATAAGTATTAAGTAATATTTTCTGCTTAAGCAGCTCTATGAAATTGGGCCCTGGTTCCAAGCTTAAAATTTATTTAAACGTTTATACCAGTACCAGTCCTCCAGAGTAATATTTCCCTCTCAAATACTCTCATTTTCTGAAAGTAAATAGTATTTTAACACCCCATAAACCACCCCGTTGCAGGCCTGATATGGATGTGAAGGAAATCCCTGACAAAACATAAACCTTTGGTTTTTTTTTTGCCAGAATCGAACAAGAAAAGGTTTTGAGGACCTCAAAATAAACGTCTGCCGGCTAGAAACTCACCAGATGCTTTTCTTCTGTCTGGGGCTCTGACAATTCATGTAGGTCACTCTCCATGCCATCATTGCTGTCCAAGATCCCTTGTTTGGAGTCACTGCACTCTGGGAAATCTTCAATATTATAGGGAAAAAGGGATTGTTCTGAGAAAAAAGGAATCTTAAGAAAAGGAATGAATAAACCTGTTCAAAGCAAAACCTTAAAAGATTTCAAAAGGAAAGGGTAACAGTAACAAAGTTGTCTGCTTGCCAACGACTTCAAAGATTTCAAAAAGGAAAGGGCAATAGTAAGCTTGGGCGATACCACGATATTATCGAAAATCGCGATACTTTTTTTAAAACGATTACGATATCGTGTCTGTTTTTTTAAATCGCAATATCGGCAAATCGCGGTTTCGATGAAGTATCGCGATGCATTTCCTAATCGAGATGATATGAGCTGTTTAAAAACATAAAAAGGCACCGACCGCGACCGCAACCGCAACCAACATCAAACAAACGAAAACTGTGCGGTATTGCTCACGCACGTAGGCCTACATGTATAAAAACGTTCCTCGGACGTTTCCCGACCACGAGGCGATTTCTCACAAAGGGAATTTCCCTTGCCTTTTCGTTCCCACAGCTACACGCCATTCCTTCACCCCCTAACTATAAAGTTTACCACGTTAGGAGCATGCAAGCACATCTGCGGGATTGAGGTGATGAATACTATGGCAGTGCTGTGAGAAGCACTGTCATAATTATTCACGCGATCGGCCAATCGGAAAGCTGTGAGAAGCACTACGTCATAATTATTCACGCGATCGGCCAATCGGAAAGCGGCCGGTCAGGAATCAGCCAATCAGCCTGTGCCAATTGCGTTCGTGGTGCTTCGGGTAACATGAAGAATAAAACCATGGCTAGAATGGAGAGCCTTACAGCCTTTATCAAATTTCCTTACATCAATAACCAATTCGCGGCACTTCAGTTTTATTTTTGACGATGTATCGTGAATGAAAAAAAGCAATATCGCCCAAGCTTAGGCAATAGTAACAAAGTTGTCTGCTTGCCAAGGACTTCAAAGATTTCAAAAAGGAAAGGGTAACAGTAACAAAGTTGTCGCTTGCCAACGACTTAAAAGATTTCAAAAAGGAAAGGGTAACAGTAACAAAGTTGTCTGCTTGCCAATGACTTGAAAGATTTCCAAAAGAAAAGGTAACAGTAACAAAGTTGTCTGCTTGCCAAGGACTTCAAAGATTTCAAAAAGGAAAGGGTAACAGTAACAAAGTTGTCGCTTGCCAACGACTTCAAAGATTTCAAAAAGGAAAGAATAACAGTAACAAAGTTGTCTGCTTGCCAACGACTTGAAAGATTTCAAAAAGGAAAGAATAACAGTAACAAAGTTGTCTGCTTGCCAACGACTTGAAATATTTCAAAAAGGAAAGGGTAACAGTAACAAAGTTGTCTGCTTGCCAACGACTTAAAAGATTTCAAAAAGGAAAGGGTAACAGTAACAAAGTTGTCTGCTTGCCAACGACTTAAAAGATTTCAAAGGGGAAGGGTTTCAGTAACAAATGTGTTTGCTCACCAGAAAAATCTTTTAGTTGTTTCTTATGGAGATTCAGTAGCTTTCCAGTTTTGCGCTTTGATGTTTTACCTAAAATAGAATAACCAAGGACAACAAATTTTGTAAAAATTATCTTTTAACCACAGTTTCATATTGATCGATGCACTGGCCTCATGATTCATGAAATTTGAGAGAGCACAGCAATTTTTATTTTGCAAAGAGCACTACCATTTGAAAATCTGATGGGAAACTTTTGATGGAGCACCAAAGCCTAGACTAAGGCAATGGACTCTGTGTAACATCAGGCCCGTATGCGTTTTTTAAAATGAAGAATCCATAAAGGCCCTTTAATTCAAGATTCAATAGTGATTTTCCAAACGAAGTGTACCATAAAGAACTTACCCTAGAGTAAAGAGATCATTTTCACAGAAAGCAGTTGCCATCATTGAATTATCACAACTAATTACAACTCAATTTGGTCACTACTGAATTCATAACAGGACCTCACTGTGATACGCGCTAAAAGAATGTTTTTTTAATAATACATTTAGCAATCTTTTACAGAAGAAAAGAATAGCATCACACTATCATCAAAATATTATCATTGGCGAGCCTTTTCTATTTCACAGAAACCATACACAGCAGGCAAAACAAATAAAATGACAAACTTCTTCCAATCACACTCTCACAAAATTACCAACATTAAGAAATGAAATTTGGTTTGACACATAATTTGTGCTGAAGATATTACTACTAAAGTACTACTGATAATGAGCATAATAACGCTTTTCACAAGATCAAAGTGCTTCACAGCGATCCTAGAACAAATAGCAAAAGCCGAACAGAAATTTATCAGTCGTTTTAAAAAATTTTTTGAAAATCTGAATTGAAGAGTCTCTTAAATAATCTGAAGGGCGGGGTATTTGTTGAAAATTTTTGTGGAAGGGCGGCCTTGTAGAGGTGCTGGTCACCTGTTCCTCCTTGCCACTCACTGGCTTGGTATTTTATACAATTTTGTATATATGTATTTATTTTTATTTTCTCAGTGTTAGTTTTATATTTTGGAATGTATCTTTTAATTCCTTTTAGTGTTTTACCAGTGTGAAGTGTAATAAAATAAAATAAATAAAAAATGTTTGTTGTCATGATAAGGCATATTATTCAAAATATGCACCATTTGCAAGCCTGAAAATTGGACCCTAAGTGAAAGCTAATTTTTATTTTTATATAGTGTAATTAACTACGAGGTACCTGACATGTTATCATACACAATATTGACAACCAATGTCTTTCAACTAAATTGAGGTAAAAGGTTTGAGTCTCGAACGTCAGCATTTTTGACGGACTTCCACTACCACTATAGATGTAGAGGTATTTAAATGATCAAATTTTCATATTTGCTGAGGTACATATTTTCTTTTGCATGCTCAGGTTGTGGGGGCTAATGCCAAATACTTTAACAGCAAGAGAAAATAAAAATCCGACAATTGATTGAAAAGAAATTTTTATTTTAATCGCAAATTCCTGAACGTCATTTTTTTCCGTCACAAATTTCAACAATAAAAAACATGTCAATTAACCAAAGTTTCAAACATTCAATAAATTCGAAACAAATATGATGAGAACACGTTTAAATAATTATTATTTTGAAACAATGACTACTACGATACCTGGTCAACAATAAGAGTAATCCCTTTTTCAAATTTCCAGCCCCGACATTTTTTCAGCGTCCGTCAATTTAACCCTAAGTTAACCCTTGACATGAGACTTACCCCCTCTATTGTCCAGTTTGGCAAGATGTCAACAGAGAGGGGGTAAGTTTGACTCCCACATGTTTTCTGT
The DNA here is from genome assembly GCA_037783415.1 of Leptasterias polaris. Classification (NCBI taxonomy): domain Eukaryota; kingdom Metazoa; phylum Echinodermata; class Asteroidea; order Forcipulatida; family Asteriidae; genus Leptasterias; species Leptasterias polaris. The sequence continues at coordinate 2,138,224 of JAZGTN010000098.1, forward strand.
TTTCTGTTAATACTTGCGCAAAATAAATCCGTCAAGTAAATCATGCTCATACGTACTGACTAAATCAACTTATGTTCAAGTACGCTTGATGTGGATTGCGCGAAGGTAATAAAGTCCCGAACGTCATTTGCAATAAATTCCGTCAATTTTCTCTAAACGTCATGCAATTTCCGTCATTTTTTCTCGAACGTCATTAAAGTCCGTCAAAAATGACGTTCGAAACTGCGTGTTGATAGCCTAAAAAAAAATTATGGAAGCTTAGCTTGACAAAGTTTTTTTTTTTTTTTGATTTTAGGTATGAGAGGCTGCAAATATTTCAGAGAAATTACGGTAGTGTTGTGCCAGAAATAAATTAATAACAGACAATATTTGCTTAGTTTTTCCGTCAATGTTATGCTCTCTTCTGTCAGGCTTATATTTTCTGTGTGTGGTGTTTTGTTGAGTTTTTTAAATTTTTATTTGAAACTACATCAGTTGGGCCTCACCATAGAAAAGAATGAATGTTCCTTGTGATTTACTTGTGCTATCTTTGAACTAAATATAAATAACCACATGTTTCACTGCTGGGGACTCTACTTTTTTAAATGACCACTGCAAGATGAAAACTAACTGAACTATCCTTACATGAACATTTTGGTAAACTTAAATATGTATACAATTATTTAAAATATCTTACAAGGTCAAAAAGATTTTTTTGAAAAATGACATTTGAGGTTGTAAAATGGTCCATATTTTGAATAATATGCCTAAACTTAAACATTTGAACAAGATCCACCCCTTTAGCAGATTGTGTATTGCCCCAAACAATCAAGAGAACTAACCTGATGATGACGGCAGTGGATTGACAGGTAGGACTAAGCACGCTGGGGAAATCTCAGTCTCCGTCTCAGACCTGGTATCATCTTCCATAATTCAGCAAATTTTCTCTGTTATTCTGAGGAAAATTATCAGTTAGAAATAATAAATTTAGTGCCACTAACAAAATTTGTTCTGCAAGTGCTGCGGGCCACACCATCATTACCGGAATGCTGGCAGCACAAGGTTTTATTCAAAAAGACATGTGAATTCAGTGTCTTCCTCGTTAATTTACAGGGAAATTGTATAAATTGTTGAGAAAGATACCTAGTTCACATAAAAAGTTAAAAATATGACTGGTTTTCCATGTTTGTGTACAAAACATTGTGCTGCCAGCGTCCCATCAATGGCGGCATGGCCCGCAGCACCTGTACTTGCAGGCTAAAGAGATTGGTCTATAAGTCTTCACAAGGTGAAGAATAAAAATGTCAAAATTCCTTTCAATTTTCCTTAAATGGGTACCTAGCCTGTGACTCAGTGTGAAGACAGAGATGGTCAAACTTGTGTTTGTTTTAGCTTTTGCTACATACTTGGCAGCACAAGGCCCAGGCTGTAGGCCTATACTCCACAGAAAGCCTAGATGGTAAAAAAAGAATGAAATAATGGCCAAATGACAAGGGTAATAATATTCATGCACAATCAGACAATGAGAGTCAAAATTGTGCCTTGGGCTACATGATCCGTAACAAAACCATTAGACTTATTAAACATGCTAAACAGGTGTTCTATAATTTCAGTGTTGGTAAATTTAAAAAACTTAACCCACGACAATGGCATCAACACATCAAGAAACTTACTGGTCATAACTGTAAGAGGAGCTACACTTTACCTGGACCTTCAAAAGAGACTATTGCAAATAACATCAATCATCAATTTATATCAGCAGCTCATGATATCCCAAAACTTGATCTCAGCTGTTTACCTGCCTACCTTCCAATGACATCATCACCACCCTCGGTGTCTCCACAGGACGTTTTCAAGAAACTCAAAAAATTAAACATCAACAAGAGTGGTGGGCCAGACCTTTTGCCACCACGTGTGATAAAAGAATTCTCTTACGAACTGAGCTTCCCTCTCTGCCAAATAATCAACTGTTCGCTGCAGGAGGGAATTGTACCAGACATTTGGAAAAAGGCCTTTGTTATACCTGTTCCTAAGTGCAATCCCCCTAGTATTGACAATCTACGTCCTATTTCGCTCACATGTTTGTTTTCTAAAGTTTTTGAGGATTTTGTTGTAAATTGGCTCATGGATGATATCAAAAATTCAATTGACCCTTATCAATTTGGGTCCCTTAAAGGACTCTCTACAACTCATTGTTTGGTCAAATTGTTAGATAACATTTTTAAGGGAACCGATAGACCCCAACATTCTGCTGTGTTAGTACCGTATTTTCCTGCGGATAAGACGCGTCTTATCTGACTTTTTAGACCCCCAAAACATCGGTGCGTCTTATCTTTCGATGCGCCTTGTCTGCTGACGATTGATTTTTTTTTGATGATCACTGCGTAAAATAATACCTTTATTTTGTCCAGTTCAAATCAACGGTCTTTGTGTGAAGAATCCTTACTCAATAATGCGGTCAAACAAGGCTCAACTATCCAGACACTGAGACCGTATTTTCGTTTCAACAATGCCGCAATCCCCCAGACTGTCCTTTCATTCCAACAATGCCGCAACGTGTTGATCCCCCATGACCGTGCTTTCATTCCAACAATGCCGCAATGCGTTGGTGCTTTCGGTCCAACAGACGTCGGCATCGTACAAACGTATTTCTGTGCGGCCGCGTAATCGTTCCGAAAATGCTGCAATCACTACTGTCAATGCTGTTGTACAAACGGCATTCACCCAACCTCTATTGTGTGGTGAACTTTGAGGGTTTTTATTGTACAGAATATCTCCGAAGTGTGCTTTAGGCTTGACGTACTATTTAAGGATGGGATAATTAAGTACCAATGTTTGTTGGCCTACCTATACGAATTGCACTTTCGTTTGTTTGATTAAACGTTCAAATATTCAATTGAGAGATGGTTCATGTGTCTGTTTCGTTTATTTCATTTATCAAATAAAAAAATGATCCTTGAAAACAAGGTAATGATCCTTGAAAACAAAACTAACATTATTAAAGAAGAGGAGAGATGTTTTAAACAAATATCTTATGAACGAGATTATAAGTTTGAAATAAATAAAAAGAACTTTAAAACAAAATCTTATGAACGAGATTACCGGTAACAAATTAAAGGTTTGAAATAATGGAAAAGAATTTTATATACAAAAAAAAAATTACAAAAACTTAAACAAATATATATAATGAAACATTTTGTTACGTCTTCCCGGGTGTGACGGGATTATTTGCGTAAGGTAGGCCGCGCCTATATATAAAGGCGACGCTAGTTTTGGTATTAGTCACCGGTAGAGGGCGCAACATCTACTGGCTCGGAGGGACTTAGACTGGTAACCTGTCTTTATCAGCAAGGATCCTCGTTGTGGGACGTCGGATGTTCAGGCTAGGAGGGCCTGGGTTCGTGTTGCAATATCTTCAGACAGTGCGTGGACCATCGTTTCTGGCCGCTGATTGGGCCGGACTTCATATTATTAACAATGCACAGCGTTGGCTGAATGTTTGGACGAAGGTCGGTATCAATTTACGTTGGTCTTTTCTGCATGCTCTACACGCCCATGTGGTTACGGTTTCATTCATGCTTCGAATATTGTGAACGCTCCAAAAGGCAACAAAATGACGTCTTTGTGTCAATGTACCGACACCGGGTGGCGCCTGGTGTTCTTCTGTATGCTGTTAAACATGCGTCTTATGCGGCGGTGCGCCTTTTCTGTTGACGTTTGAATTTTTGGGGGTCATTTTAGGGTCCTGCGTCTTGTCCGCCGAGCGTCTTATCCGCAGGAAAATACGGTAGCTACTGATTTTTCAAAAGCTTTTGACAGGGTTAACCATCAGATTGTTGTTGAGAAGTTTCTTAACCTTGGTGTTCGTACTTCAATTATTCCATGGGTATGTAGTTTTTTATCCAACAGAAGCCAAGCTGTTCGATATAATGGTAGTATTTCCAGCTGGGAATCAACCAATGCTGGGGTCCCCCAAGGCACTAAATTAGGGCCGGTGGCTTTTTTAGCAATGATAAATGACTTTGTTTCTGGCTCCCATGAGGTTTCTCACTACAAATACGTAGACGATATGTCGTTGGTCCAAACATATCGTAATAATGACCAAACAAGTTCAATGCAACAGCAGCTTGATTGTTTGCATTCCTGGTCATTAAAAAATCACATGAGACTCAATCCCAAAAAATGTCAGGTCATGATTTCTTGCTTTCAAAGACACCAACCTGTTAGGCCCATGTTTCAAATTGGTAATAATGCCATCAATCAAACAAACTGTGTTAAGCTTTTGGGCATTCATATACAAGAAAACCTTAAGTGGGATTCTCAGGTTGATTACATGTGTAAAGCCTTTAACAAAAAACTACTTTTTATGTCAACTTAAACGATGTAACATTCCTGTTAATGACTTGAGAACAGTGTATTTGCAATATGTTAGACCAACTCTTGAATACGCCTCACCAGCCTGGTTTTGTGGTCTTACTAAATTCCAAAGAGAGTGCCTGGAGAAAATGCAACGGAAGGCATTCCGTATCATGCTTACTTGGGAATTTTGTAAATTTAAACCTTATGCAGATATTTGTGAGGTGCTTAGCATTCCGCCGCTCACTGAAAGACTTGAACAGCTTTCTTTGAATTTTGGTAATTCGCTTCTGTCTTCAACCAAGCATAGAGAGTGGCTGCCTCCTACAAGGAACAATAACCTTAGGAATTCCGACTCTTTGTCTAATATCAGGTGCAGAACCAACCGATACAGGTCTAGCCCCATTCCCTACCTAACCAGTATTTTGAACATGTAAAGTGATTTAATAGGCCTCCAATTTTGACCATGTTGTCCCTGTGGGTGGGTGTGGTTGTTAACACCTTTTTATTCCCTGTATGTTTTAGTTTGTTTTTTAGATTTTCTCTTGCCTTCTTCATGTGTTTTTTATATTTATATATATATTTTTGTTTTTCCCCTGTCTGCTGTTTGTCTGTCTGCTCAGTGTTGTATTGTCCTTGTTTGTTTGTTTGTTGGGTTGTTGGGGGTGTTTGTTTGTTTGTTGTTTGTTTACTTGTTTGGTTGTTTTTTGCTTTTAAATCTTTAATGTTCCTATTGTATAAACTTTTTGCTGTACTATTATATTTTTATTGTAAATCTGTATTTTAATTCAGCCTGCCGGCTGCGACGAGCTGATTTGAATAAACCAGTAATAATAATAATAATAATAATAATAATAATAATAATAATAATAATAATAATAATAATAATAATAATAATAATAATGTAGGCCCTATCTATCCAATTACTTTTTATTATTCATTATTCATTATCTGTTAACATGGTCAAAATGCAAGAATAATGTTCCTGCTTCATTTTCAGGGACTCAAAATGATAAAGACAATTGACGACTACAGTATGGAAGACCATGTGTAAACTGATTTGCTGGAAACGAAGGGCATGACTGAAAACAATTTTATTGTTCCAAGAATAAAAGGGACAGAGTGCAATCCAATTTTTTACACTGGAATTGAATCTACTTCCCAATAGACAAGTCTCGCGCGTAAGCGTAAGCGAACTCCCGGGACCATTGTGGTCCCAACCATATGGAGTTTTACGTTCGTTGGCAATATTTTGTTTCGTCTATTATTTTAGTTTAACGTACTTTATGACCATGAAAATTAAATATGTTGTTGGGAATGTAATACTAAGTGATCAAAAATATGAAAGTTAAATCAATTCAACAAAACAACGAAGAAAACCCAAGAATTAAACTTGACCTCTGCTTCCGGTTACTTGCAAAATTTGTGCCCACCTCCGATCACCAAATTTGTTTTGGTCGCGCGATGATAATCACAAGACGCTGTAATTGTCAGACGCTAAGCCTTTACATTGCAATCTACGGTTGTCGAGGCGTCAGCGTCCTCTTTAAACTGCGGCATGCGTTAATTCTATGCCCGTACGATCATCGCGCGTCTGCGTTTAAACCTGCTTTTAGTGGTTGCACGTACTCAGGCGTGGATTTACAAAAGGGTTTCCTAAAAAGTTAAGATCAAATAAGCATCCTTGTCCCAGAGTTTTTAGTTTGTTTCAACAAAAACTAACAAATGATTTGTGTGTTTATTTTGAAAGCTAAAACTCATATTGCAAATTGTAAAGATTATTTTTGTTGGTCAGATTTTTTCATAGATCTAATTTAAAAACAATGATTTGATTTCAGAAAAAAATATGTTCTTCACTTGACGTGTTTTCTCGCTCCTATACGCGCGAGACTTGCACAGTCTATAGCATTCAAACGTTCAAATAATCACTAACAGCTCTCCTCTCCATTCATTATTTAACAATTTTGTACATTTTTGATTACCACAGTTTGGTAATTCAAGTGCAGTTTTTCTCGTCTTGTATTAATTGTTTGTCTTCATGTTTTTAAGGACCCCGATGGAAATAAGCCGTACTTAATTGGGCTATCCTTGGCTTTTAATCAGTTTACTTGTTATGTATTTTCTCTGTATGCTTGATTCTAATGCCGAATAAAATAATAATAATAATAATAAATAATGTTTTGTCAGCTGACTTTTGGGACCGTGCTCATAACACAGACAACCCTTTTCTTCATTTTTTCTTTCTTTACCATGTGGGGCCAACTATACCCGGTTGTAATGAGAAATCTGACAACCAATACCAACAAAACTAACCATTATTAACAGGGAAGACACTTTAAATTTACTACATCGAAAACCGGACAGGGGAGGATATGCCTTTTTCTTTGAATTGAAAAAAAATAAAAATATTCCATAATCAACTGATGCCCTAATTACCTTCCTTTGTTTATAAGAAATATGCAAACATATATTAAAACGTGATGGACATTGAAACTTTCACACCACGCACCGATCTTCAACGACTTCAATGGCGTCCCATTTGTTTTGAGTTTGACCTGTTTTCGATGCAAACAAGAAAGTATGGTGTCCGGGTGAAGCCATACGTGGAAGAAACATCTGCAGTGACTACAAGTGTTCTGTGAGACTTAGTGTATGACTCTATAGCCAGCAGTTTTCTTCATTTTATTCAACATATTTTTTATTTAGTTTTAAAAATAACCATGGTATTTTTCAAAAACTTAAAAAGGAAAAAAATAAAATAAAAAATGTAAATAATTCTTGGCTTTCAAATCTTATTTTTATTTAGTTTTGTGTCTTTTTATGTTTCTTAACATTTATAATAAAGCATATAAATAAACAGTGATAATCGAATCACAAAGCTGATGTTTAAATTTTAATATTAATAACAAAAATGATAGAGTGTTACAAAACAAATTATCCAGACTATTAGAAAATGATATAAGGCACGTGGCTTCTTTAAGCCTCTGTATTTTTCCCCCCAGAATGCTCAGCAGAATGTTTAGTCGCATGATTTGATCATCGTGAATTGAAAATTGAAAAAGTGTTTGATGAAACTTTTTCGGTGGGAATTTTTTTTTTTATGGCCCCGACAGTATGACATATTTTTGTACCTTGCAGAAATGCCTAAAATACCACAACTTTTTGCATTTACAAGTGCAACTAACCAGTGGAGCCTTACATGTTTCTAAGTTTTGGTCAAATGAGAGGAGACTCTTTGCTTGGCAAGTCAAACCACAAAAATTGTATCTAGGGACTGTTAACATCGCGCGCAGAGAGGTAAAAGATTTGCCTCGTTTTCAGGGACGCCCTGAATACAGGGCGTCCTACGATACTACATCGAAAACCGGACAGGGGAGGGTACACTTAACACTATATTTATTAACCCTAACTAAAATGGTAAGAACTTGTTTGCTGTTTTTAAAAAGCTACACTAGCCAAATTGAAAACTACAATTTAACATTTTAATTTAAGAAAAATCATGGAGGAAGTGCATTTATATGGCACTGTTTAAAGAAAAGGGAGAAAAAACAGCCACTCAGCTGAAAAAAGTGAAATGTTGCACACCTGACTACATCTGATGTGACATCATGATGATTGTTTTTGACAATCTGTCTGGCTGAAAAAGATGAACTTGTGAGTTTTTAAACACCGTGGTTTCAACTTCCGTCCCCCCTACATTTCACTGTGCCCAAAAAACATTCGCGCATTAAATGGCAAAAGATAGTGACACACACCACTTTAAACCTGTCATACCTTCCTCGGCCATTCTTGTCGAAACTACTAAAACCTCCTTTGGCCTACTGTTTACCTCCTGTCTGTTTACAGTTTTGATTATTGGATGAAAAGTTTTGTAGCCTTTCAAGAAATTACGGAAAATGCCAGGATGAAAAAGAACCAGGATGTACAAAATGGCTGCCCCCATGGACGGAGTATAGCTGCTTAGATCGGGGAGAATCGTCACCAGAAGACACACTTTAACGTAAGTAATATAGCTGGAATTACAACAAAAACTAGATTATACTTACCAATAATATTTTTCTGAAATTCTAACTTTGTTTGGTGTTTTTAATGTCTAGAAAATGCCGAAAATTCCAGTGTGCCGTTGCCAAATTTATTTTACGTTGAAAATGTACATTATTAAATGGTTCCCCGTTGTTTGTGCTCTTTATGTGTGCAAAATGTAGATCACTGGGTACCAGTCTAACAAAACAAGGTCAGATAGAATACCTAAACTAAACCTAGTCGGTTCTTCTTCGTTACGAGGATATGAATTTTAAAATGAAACCCCTTTTTATGGTTTAAAACTTAGTCCAACCATGGAGGTAGACCTCCATGTCCACGAAGCGTTAATTATTAAGTCATGGTTCAATAGCTCTAAGTAAAATGGCTCAGACATTAATTCTGTTGTTTTTGTTTCTTGTGTTGAGCTTTTAAACTTAAAACCAGCAAGGTTTGCTAGGCTAAATATTTCATTTTAAATAATAATATTAATAAAAATAATAATAATATAGACTTTATACAGCAATCCTTCACCGATCTTGAACTCTTGGTGGCAGCAGATACCGCCATTATTGCGGTGGTACCTGGGTGGTACTGCGCTGCCTAGCGACGGGTTTAAGCGATTTGCAAAGTGAAAGTCCAATAACCCGCGACTGATCAAATGATCGCCGTGTAACCCAAACCTTATACCAGTCGCTAGGCAGCGCAGTACCACCCAGGTACACCGCAGTAATGGAGGCATATCTGCTGCCACCAAGAGTTCAAGATCGGTGAAGGATTGCTGTATAGATATTTCATGATTATTTATTATAATATAATATTACTTAATTAGAAGGGCCTACATGTAGTAGTAGTACTAGTAAGTAGTAGTGCTACATTTACAACTACTACTAGTAGTATAGGTTTTCTCGGTCAATTTCGGCAAATGAGCAGCCAATTTAACCACTGAACCATTCTATTTCGCGCGAAATCGAATGCTACTGAAAAGGGTCATTCGATTTCGTTTTATGACTAGTCAAATGTACTGTTGCGTCATTCGATTTAACAAAATAATCATTCAATTTAACAATTCATCAAAGCAGCATTCAAATTCGCAGGAGCTTTTTGAGGCGTGTGCTTTAGTCATTCAAATTCATTTTTGGGCAGTCATTTCTGTAATTTGTACAATCTAAAAAACGCTAGCTCTGTTAAACTTTCGTTTCCTTTCGAACGTTAAAGGCATAAACACGGTTCACTTATTGGCACTTGAGTTATTTTGCCGGTGACTGCTCTATATTTCGACATCCCTATGTTCCGACACCCCTATGTTCCGACAATTCAACCTATATTCCGACATCCCTATGTTCCGACATCCCTATGTTCCGACACCCCTATCTTCCGACGGTGACTGCTCTATATTCCGACATCCCTATGTTCCGACACCCCTATGTTCCGACATCCCTATGTTCCGACACCCCTATGTTCCGACAACTCAACCTATATTCCGACACCCCTATGTTCCGACATCCCTATGTTCCGACACCCCTATATTCCGACACCCCTATGTTCCGACACCCCTATGTTCCGACACCCCTATGTTCCGACAACCCAACCACCCCTATGTTCCGACACCCCTATGTTCCGACAACCTGCACCAACATTTTTTGGTAGCCATTTTTCCCAAAAACGGTGCAACTTAAAGAAAATACACACCTGACCGCAATTTAATCCATTATCGTATACCGGTAGCCTAGCCTATATCTTATGCCGTTCTCAGAAAAGTTTAATTTATATGAACAGTATTATTCTTCTATAGCAACTTTGGTTAAAAAAGAAGAGGGCTGATTAATTGGGGGGGGGGGGGGCAGGACTTATTTATTTATCATTATTAATTCTTATATAACATTATTTTTTTTTGGGGGGGGGGCATTTTTTGGCGCATTTTTATACATATAGGCCTATATTTGTAATATTTTTTCGTTGGAAACATTTCATTCAAAATGAAACTTAGATAGTCACATTTGTTTTGAATATTGAACTCGCATGTGGGCTAACTTTATGCAGTAGTTTAAACAATAATTATAGCGATCCAGCACCCGTGATAGCTTCGTGCTTGGTGCGTGCGCTCGCTCGCATGGCGCGAAAAAGCTAGCGTTTAGAGCAGTCTGGATTTAGCTGTCCGTAATTAAGAAGGTCGTCCGTCCGTGTTACCTTGTACACCTACAGTATAGAAAATTTAAGTCGATGAGAAGTGATTCCAATAAAATAAAGCCAATCATCCAAAGAAGAGAACAGAGGAAATCAATCATTGTGTTTGTGTCCGTTTTACTATTCCGTTGTCTCTATGTTGTCTGTCAACTTGTACGTTAAAATAAATCAGTCCAGGAAAAGACCTTAGACCGCGCCAACGTGCTCGTTACAATATTTAAAAGAGAGTGAATGGTCATAAAGTAAAATGACTGAATGAGAAGAACGAAATCATGTACGCACTAGTAATACCAGGGCTAAAAAAACCAGAGTTTTAGTGGATTAGGGGGATATGCGTGAATTGAATGCGTGTTGTTGAATGAAGTTTGGCTGAAATTGGCCGGGAATATAAATTGTATTCTTATTATTGCTTATCAGAGTAATAATGTGCGAAAATAACGTGTCGGAACATAGGGGTGTCGGAACATAGGGGTGTCGGAACATAGGGGTGTCGGAATATAGGGATGTCGGAACATAGGGATGTCGGAACATAGGGGTGTCGGAACATAGGTTCAGTTGTCGGAACATAGGGGTGTCGGAATTTAGGGGTGTCGGAATATAGGGGTGTCGGAACATAGGGATGTCGGAATATAGGCTGAGTTGTCGGAACATAGGGGTGTCGGAACATAGGGGTGTCGGAACATAGGTGTGTAACCCTTCCGACACCTCTATGTTCCGACACCCCTATGTTCCGACACCCCTATGTTCCGACACCCCTATGTTCCGACAACTAAATCACCCCTGTGTTCCGACACCCCTATGTTCCGACAACCTACACCAAAATTTTGTGTTAGCCATTTTTCAAGAAAACGGTGCGACTTAAAGAAACCACATCCGCCCGCAATTTAATCCACCGGTAGCCTATCTTATGCCGTTCCTCAGAAAATTTATCTGAAAAGTGTTATTCTTCTATAGCAACTTTGGTTTAAAAAGAAGGAGGGCTGATTAATCGGGGGGATAAGACTTATTTAGTTATTATTTAAATTTGTATAATAAAAAAATTTCGAGGGGGGGGGGGGGGGCATTGTGAAAAGAAATTACATGTCGGCGCGTTAAAATATTGTGTCGGAACATAGGGGTGTCGGAACAAAGGGGTGTCGGAACATAGGGATGTCGGAACATAGGGGTGTCGGAACATAGGTTGAGTTGTCGGAACATAGGGGTGTCGGAATATAGGGGTGTCGGAAAATAGGGGTGTCGGAATATAGGGATGTCGGATTATAGGTTGAGTTGTCGGAGCATAGGGGTGTCGGAACATAGGGGTGTCCGAACATAGGTGTGTAACCATTTTGCCGATGTACCTCGAAGACGAGCTTTCGCTACAGTTTTAGACGCATTTTTCTAGAAATGGCAGCTCGTGGTCGCTACGCAAGAGTGTCAGGTAGATCGAGAAAGTTTGATTGAGGCCTTCGAGGGAAAAGAGCAAGACTACCTTGAGCTTGCGGTCAATTTGAACGCCAACAAGTCCACAGCAGTGGTACAACCATACCCAACCATAAATGCCAAGCTGTCTGGCACGCCAACAGATTGATGGTCGAGGAAGAAACAACATAAACAATAAGAAACCAGGGAAAATATAAAGAAACACCCCATTCAAAAACATACAAAATTAGGTCTTTATCAGTTAACCAATAAAGATCCCCCCAACAAAATCAAAAAAAGAATAAAGAAGAAAACAAAGAAGAAAACAAACCTAATGGGCCCCATGTAGAATCTACTGGAAACATAAATAAAGAAAGAAAAAAAGTTTGCCTGAATTAAATTGAAGATACAAAACAGATGCCTTGTACAGTTTATCTGTTTAGTCGCATTTCGTTATCGTACTTATTTGAGTTCTCATTTAGCGAAATTGATTGCCTCTTTACGAAATAAAAATAAAAAAATCAGTAAAAATCTCCAGTCGAACCAGCTTTGCTAAATTGAATGATGATTGTGCGTCACGAAAAAGAATGACGATATACTAAATTGAACACAGTGCTAAAGGAATTTGAATGCCTCAAAACGAAATTGAATGACCGAATTCTGAATTTGAAACGCAGTAAAAACTGGAGAGGCAAAATAGCTTTAATTCGAACGCACGAAAATGAAATCGGCTGCTCCTTTGCCGAATTTGACCGAGAAAACCTATACTAGTACTAGTAGTAGTACTAGTGTAGTAGTAGGCCTACTACTTTTCTTTGGCACTTGACAAAATGCAGGGTCAGCAGGGATCCATTGAAAGTGGTGTAGGGATGGTGTATCAATATCAATTATCATCATCTTCATCAATATCTAAAAAAGTTATTTAAATAAGAACTATAAGCCCACCTTGTTGGGCTGTTAGTGTTATGTCTCTCCTTCTTTGGTTCTTTAGTATATGAATATAACAATAACATTAGTTTTAGAAAACTCTTATTACAGCCCCACTCTCTTACCTTGTCTAAAATGCTAAGTTTTCAAAGTATGAGCATAGAGCAAGGAGTCCTTGCTCTGTGGTATGAGCAAGTCATACTACTTGGGTTGTTTTCTTTTTATTTTCTCTGAATAAACATCGCAAATTGGCGACAAAGACCAAGAGAGAGCCATAACAGCCCAACAAGTTGGGCTAGTAGCTCTAATACATTGTAGGTAAAACATGGGTGCAACATCCTGTAAAACTTAAACAAACTCAGCATTTGTGAAAGTTAGTTTTGACGCCAGGATTTGCTTGTCCTGTTGACCCACATTGTTCTGTGGTCACTATGGAAAGATAAAACAAAGCATGGAGGAAGGAAAAGGTGTTTCAACATTCAAGATCATATATTATTAACATTGATTGTTTACAGGACCTTTGAAGCACAGGTCATTAATGACTAAATATTACTTTCACTCTTCAAATTGCACAAAACGCTCTCCCAAACAGAGAGGAACACTTTCTATTCTAAATAATACTGTTTGCAGTTTCCTCCCCTGCACAGATACCAATCTTGATGACACATTGGCTTCCTGTTTGCCCATATGCTGCGCAGCCAAAGAAACATTTGGCGTTGTTGGGCTTTGGAGTCTCTAAACAGGAAATATAGTCCAGGACATCAGCCAGAGTGCACCTCAGGGTTGTACCTTGCACAAACCAGAGAGCAGAAAGCAGCTGTTGTTTCCTGAGCTCAGCACCAGAGTAATCACCATCTCCAGTCAGTGTTTACTGAGTATGTATTCTGCTCTTGTCTATTTCCTTTAATTTCCTTGTCTCAGTGGTAGTAGGTCCAAGATTGTTAAATGCCCCTTTCCCCCCCCTGTGAACCACAAGTTTACTGAACCTTGGAGGTGGTTTAGGATCTCTGATGAGTGGTGTTTGATTGACTAAGTAAACTTAGCATGCAAGTGAGTATAATTTAAGATTAATAGGGCCTATAGTCAGTCTGACGTATTGAGTGTAACTGCTGTCCGACACACCTAATAATGTTCTGACAGCCCTGTTCTGAAAATCTCCTTTTGATTTTTACGCTAGGGTTAGGGTTAGGGTTAGGAAAATACAGTACTGGTGTCGGGTGGTATGTGTAAGAATATAAGGGTGCTGGAACAAAGGTGTGTAACAGCATTGAGCAGTCAAATATAATTTAGGCCTATAACCTTTGGCGATACATTCACCTGCTAGACATTATTAACAGAATATTTATTAGCAAATTCTTTTTCAGTGCCAATAAGAAACTTGTACTAATCTCATTAAGGTTTATCTTGCACAATATCTTTTTAATTGATTCCAGGCATAATATTCTTCCTACTTAATCGGATTTTTTTAATTTATTTTTTGCCGTCAGAAAAATCAGCAAAATGATCTGAAAGCCTACCAAGGCATAGACCATTGTGGGTCAGCCATTGTACTCAATAAAATGTTCCTACTTTTTTCCCCCCCAAGGGCCAAATGTCACGCTTGTTGATTCATTGAATTTAAGGCACAATGATGTCAGACATTGTGTAAGTTAGGTATTAAGAACTGTGAATTAGATATTAATCAATTTTCTTCAATTCAATTCAATTAAATTCAATTCAATTCAAGTAAACCTTTATTTCCATACTCTTACAAGGACAAATGATGTGACGAATCCAGAACAAAGTAAAATAAACAATTCATAAAGTCAATTTAAACAGTAGTAGAAAGAGGAGTATGGAGGCTGATTAAGTAAATTTGTCGAAACTTGTACTGTAGAAATCAGCCCTAGGACAAGACAGACAACCAAAGAGACAGAGCCTTTAGTAGAGCGACATTGTGGGCTTTCCCCATTTGTTTTCTATTATCACTTTTCTTTAATATTCTTGTTAAAAAGTAGTTGGGTTAACCCCAAATGTGAGAAAAGCATCGGTTCCTACAACAAAAATTCACCCCACAATGTCCATCTTGTAAGATCAATAGAGTATACAGACATTGTACATTAGACAGATAAGTATAGCATTTCATTCATGAGGAAAACTAATATTAATAACAAGCATTATTTATACAACAGTTAATAGAGACAATTTAGTGTGTATACAATTACAGTGGATGTACTTTTGAGTACACCATGTAATAAAACCTGTTTAAAAGAGGTGTTTTCTCTGAAAACCAACCGGCTCTTTTCAGAGCCAACATTTGGACTATAAAAGAGGTTATCGATGATCACTTGGTGTACTCAAAAGAAATAATTAATACATGTGTCTTTTCATATTAGTTTTATTGTACAAGATTTTAATGAACTAAAAAAGTGATGCAAATTTAACATTTTATTAAGCGCCACCAAATTTGTTACATATTTTTATACAGACACGGCACATTATAAATGTACACTCTTATTATTAATTTGTTAATATTATTGTGATTATGCACTACATGTATGTTGTTTTTATCTGAGGATTACTTCCCCCTTAATTAAGTTTGACATTTTTTGTGCTTTTTTTTATTTGTGATTATGCAGGTCAATTATGGCAGTTCAGTGCAACATAAATTCAGCGAAGGGATGGAGATGGTCTGACGTACAAAGAAAAGAAGCAGTTTTGATATTTGTTATTGTTATACTCCATGGTCTTCTCCCGCCTGCCTCATGCCTGAATCAGAGACTTGTCAACACCTTGACCCATTTCAGCTCTCCAAATATTGCTCTGCAGCATTTTTTCGTTCATAGAGACACAGGTGAGATCTACGTAGGTGGAACAAACAAGCTCTACCACCTCTCGTCTAATTTGGAAAAACTTTCTGAAGTCGACACAAGACAAGAGGGAATCATCGAGTTCTGTCCTACAGTTGAGATAAACAGATGCCCACGAGGCAATAACCTCAATAGGGTCTTACAAGTTGATTACAGTCAGAATTTGCTCATAGCATGCGGCAGTGATTTCTATGGGACATGTGCCCTGCACGATGTGAGTAACTTTACAAGAATTGTCGGCTGGCCCGCTTATGTCCACGGTAGGGAGACCCCCAACCAACAGGACAGCTTAGCTCTTGGAGAGTCAGTTGTAAGCTACTTTGCCCAATACCAAGCTGGCGACGGCGGAGAAATTGAACAAGTCCTGTATATTGGTGCTACATTCAACGGTGACCCGCAGTATCAAAACGTGAGTCAACACGCTGCCACGGCCAAGAAACTGAAGGAGGCAAGCTCAGGGGAGTGGCATTTTTCTTTTGCAAGCCAAGACAATAGTTACTATCGGAACCCCTTCATCAATGTGATTGATGCTCACAAACAGAATTATAAAATCAAGTACATATACGGCTTTAGTTCTGGAGGTTTTAACTACTTTACCACAGTGCAGCGTGAGGATGTGGACCTGGACAATTATCAATCACGGATTGTACGAATATGCAACAGAGACAGAAGTAGGTTTACTCTTTTAGTACTCTTTAACTCACAGATAAAAGGGAAACTAATTCTTTGCAATATGATGCAGTATTAAAGGGGGTACACCTTTGGTAATTACTCCAAAAATTAATGACCATAGAAACTTACTTAGGAAAGACCACTGGAGAGCTGTTGATGTTATAAAACATTGTTAGAAACGATACTCTTTGAATTAATGTAGTTTTAGAGAAAGAGGTAATGTTTCACCAAAACAAAACTGAATCTGAGAAAGGCTTCAGGTTTTCTCACGCATCTGAAAGTCACAACATTCTCTGCAACCAGAGTGGTTTTTTCTTTCATTATTTTCTTGCAACTTCGATTTACCAATTGAGCCCAAATTTTCACAGGTTACACATGTAGTTATTTTATGCATATATGTCGGGGCACACCAAATGAGGATACTGGTCTTTGACAATAAGCCATTTGCGAGTTACATTTGAATAATGTCTGGTACAATGACTTGTTTAGTCACAAGTTACCGCTTAAATTTGAATTCCTCAGACTATCGAGACAGTTGCTATGTCACATGATTAGGGGCAAGCTTTTGCTTAGTTACGTAAGAGACGGTGAACACCCATACACAATTCTGAATGGATGTGTATGGCACAATGGTACCAGGGTTTGCTCATCTGGAGGTTGCTATACAAAAGCTTGCCCCGAACCATGTGACATAGCAACTGTCTCGATAGTCTGAGGAATTCAAATTTAAGCGGTAACTTGTGACTAAACAAGTCATTGTACCAGACATTATTCAAATTTAACTCGCAAATGGCTTATTAACAAAAATGATATCCTGCTTTTAACAGGAAATTTACATTGACTGAATGTATTGACCTTATGCATATGACGTCATTTGAGTAGGGCGCCCTCGCCTAGAGGTCAAAAGGAAGCCGTTCATTGGCCAGTCCTGTGCGCCGCGCGTACAAATCAGCGCGTGTCCATTGTTTCATCATCAGTTTACCTCTAAGATGGCGGCTTGATGACGTCAATGCATAAGGTCTATTGAGTTGACAGCAGCTGTACATGTGCGTAACTGTCACTCAATCAGGCCTGGAATTTCATCTGAGAGGGCAAGGCCATTTTCCTTTTCAATGGGAAACATTTGAAGGGGCACCAAGGCTGAGATCAGGGGCAACAGTAGAGGCCTCTATACCACTATTCAACCACTATACATTTTACGGAAACTGCACTGATTTTTATCCTTATCTCAAAGAACAGGGGCACATCACAAAGTTTGTTCAGAATTTGCCTTTACACATGTGTACAATTCTTGCTTTTATTATTATTATTATTATTTATTCGACCTCAACAGTACAAGTACAGAAAATACAGTACAATGCAATAACGGAGGGGAAAAAAACCCAAAACAGAAACGACAAAGCAACAAAACATAATGAAAAACAACATAAATAAATTAATGACAAACAAATAAATCAATCAATCAATCAATCAATCAATCAATCAGTCAATAAATTAAAAAGGAATTAAACCAATAAATAAATAAATAAATAAATAAACAAACAAACAAAATAAAATAAAATAAAATAAAATTAAAAAAAATTAAAAAAAATAAAATAAAAATTAGGTGGTAATTTGGAACACAAAATTATGGAACATTTCTATCAGCCTTGAAATCCCTTGGAATGTATGGTCACTTTTTTGTAGCAAATGATGCAATTGGTTTGTGTTTCATGCAAAGCTTGACCTCTGAGTAATCTCTTCCATGCAGGAAACTGAGTTATTTTACACCACATGACATAGCATTACTTGCAGAAGGTGGGCTTGTGATAATATTTTTAAAATGAAATCATGAAAAACTAATGTTAAAATTACCATGAGTATTGTTATTACTAATTAATGTTTTACGCTACAAAAACAACATTGTGCAGTGAATTCAAGAACAAAGTATGCATACATTTGTACCTGTAGGAGACTTGGTTAATATAAACAAAAGGGGGGAAAACAAAAATCAAATAAAACAAAGCAAGAAAAATGAACTACAAATGGAAAATGGAAAGTTGCCATCGCAAATGGAGAATCAATATTTATGATGTTTCGTTCTTTTCCCCTCAACTGCAGACTTTTTCTCGTACACCGAAGCAAAACTTACGTGTCGGAATTCAGGCAGCAAAGTGTATAACATTCTCAATGCAGCCTATGTAGGAAGAGTTGGTTCCAACCTGGAAGGGTTTGATCCTGGTGAGGAGGTTTTCTTTGGCGTCTTTTCAACAAGTGTCTCTGAGGGCTCAGACCAACCTGGGCAGGACTCTGCTCTGTGTCTGTACTCCATGAGTTACATTAACACAAAAATTAAGAAAGGACTACAGGAATGCTTCGACGGGGATGGCAGGCAAGGACTGAAATTTTTTTCAAGAGACCTTCACTGTGGAACCACACAAGTAAGAATCATACTTTTGTTTAATGCCAATGTTTGTTTAGCATGGAAGGTTTTAATCTACTTGGGGAAAAATGCATGTTGGGTTTCAGGTTGTTTTTTAAATTGGTTGGCAACAAAATCAACCTGGAAAAAACACCGTGTACTCTGATACGAAAAATCCATACGAGTACTGTGGTACAATGTACTACATGTACCGTATTTTCCTGCGGATAAGACGCTCGGCGGACAAGACGCAGGACCCTAAAATGACCCCAAAAAAATTCAAACGTCAACAGAAAAGGCGCACCGCCGCATAAGACGCATGTTTAACAGCACACAGAAGAACACCAGGCGCCACCCGGTGTCGGTACATTGACACAAAGACGTCATTTTGTTGCCTTTTGGAGCGTTCACACTATTCGAAGCATGAATGAAACCGTAACCACATGGGCGTGTAGAGCCATGCAGAACGTAAATTGATACCGACCTTCGTCCATCCATTCAGCCAACGCTGTGCATTGTTAATAATATGAAGTCCGGCCCAATCAGCGGCCAGAAACGATGGTCCACGCACTGTCTGAAGATATTGCAACACGAACCCAGGCCCTCCTAGCCTGAACATCCGACGTCCCACAACGAGGATCCTTGCTGATAAAGACAGGTTACCAGTCTAAGTCCCTCCGAGCCAGTAGATGTTGCGCCCTCTACCGGTGACTAATACCAAAACTAGCGTCGCCTTTTTATATAGGCCTACCTTACGCAAATAATCCCGTCACACCCGGGAAGACGTATCAAAATGTTTCATTATATATATTTGTTTAAGTTTTTGTAATGTTTTTTTTTTTTATATAAAATTCTTTTCCATTATTTCAAACCTTTAATTTGTTAATCTCGTTCATAAGATTTTGTTTTAAAGTTCTTTTTATTTATTTCAAACTTATAATCTCGTTCATAAGATATTTGTTTAAAACATCTCTCCTCTTCTTTAATAATGTTAGTTTTGTTTTCAAGGATCATTACCTTGTTTTCAAGGATAATTTTTTTATTTGATAAATGAAATAAACGAAACAGACACATGAACCATCTCTCAAATGAATATTTGAACGTTTAATCAAACAAACGAAAGTGCAATTCGTATAGGTAGGCCAACAAACATTGGTACTTAATTATCCCATCCTTAAATAGTACGTCAAGCCTAAAGCACACTTCGGAGATATTCTGTACAATAAAAACCCTCAAAGTTGGGTGAATGCCGTTTGTACAACAGCGGCATTTTTGGAACGATTACGCGGCCACACAGAAAAACGTTTGTACGACGCCGACGTTTGTTGGACCGAAAGCACAAACGAATTGCAGCATTGTTGGAATGAAAGCACGGTCATGGATGAACAACACGTTGCGTCATTGTTGGAATGAAAGGACAGTCTGGGGGATTGTGGCATTGTTGAAACGAAAATACGGTCCCAGTGTCTGGATAGTTGAGCCTTGTTTGACCGCATTATTGAGTAAGGATTCTTCACACAATGACCGTTGATTTGAACTGGACAAAATAAAGGTATTATTTTACGCAGTGATCATCAAAAAAAAAATCAATCGTCAGCAGACAAGGCGCATCGAAAGATAAGACGCACCGATGTTTTGGGGGTCTAAAAAGTCAGATAAGACGCGTCTTATCCGCAGGAAAATACGGTAGTTGCAATTTTTCCATCTGGTATACTACAGTGAGTGTTTACTTAAAGGGCCTATGAAGTGGTATTTTTTGTGTGTGTTTTTTATAGCTTTACTAAATTAGTTCATATGAAAAGAAATTATTTTTAAAAACTGTTTAGTGTCTGGAGTGCATTTTTGTATTTTAATTCAATAAAAAAAATACCCCCCCCCCGAAACTTTCGTATTTTAGACGCCACAAGAGGGCGCTGTTTGTGACGTACACAAAGGCAGCGGCTCCCAGATCGAGATCTCAGTCGTGGTCTGGTGCCCAGGCGCGCGCAGTTTAAGTCTACCCCCTATATCAGGGTTATTTTTTTTAATAAGATGGTTTCTTTAATCCTCCATCCAAGCTTTAATGTTACTGAATGAAAGACTTGATTCGTGTATAAAAGACAACACGCAATATTGATTATAAGCAGTCTCATAAAACAACAACGAGTGTGTATAGAAGACTGCAGTACACGTTTGTATACAATGTGTGTACCGTACACGTTGATCACAGTCGACCCGGCCGGTCACAGGGTACCGTGAAACGAAGCGCAAGCCTCCACCGATGGACAATAACGCAACCATATTTGGGGGGTGGAATATAAGTGGAACAAGTACGTGTTCAGTCAGGGGACTTTTGATACATTCTATAAAACTACATGTATATATTAGAATATAAGATCAGATATGATGTCGTCAACAATAATGCGAAAAAGGACGATATGTTTGTAGAACATGACTGCGGTGTTGAGGGGTATTGTGAATTGTGTGCACGCACGGGTGGTTTCCATACAGCCAAAATTACTTACCCTGAGTTTTTCTCGCTTCCAAAAAGCACCTCTCCTTTTCTCCGGTCGTTTCTCCTTTTCTCCAGCCTTCTTGCTTACTGGAAAAATTGTTGGCACGGCATCTGGCAACAGCATAGCCTTGTACTTTATGCCAAACTGGTTGTGAAGGCCACGTTCAAAACAACTTGACTCAAAGTGGGCACTGCAGAGCATAGGCTGCTCGCTCCGTCCAGACCACTTGGCCCTGGTCAGCTTCACATTTGCCGTCCATATCCGTCTGAATTTTGGGTCCGCTGGAAATTTATGGACACTAACTCCATTTTTAGTGGTGTTGCTACACCCAGCAGCAACACACCTTGATGGCATTTCTTAAAATCAACGTAAAAAGACGTAACAAGACCCCCAAAAGAGAGAGACAAACTGTTTTGAACGTTTTCCTTCCGTGTGTGTTCGCTCGGCGGTGCGGTCGGGTGGCCACACACACATGACGTTACGTACGTATGACAAGTCGTTCTGCTGAATTGCCTTTGTTTACGTCACGGATTTTATGTTAATGAGGAGGTATGGGTGGGGCGCTGCGGCCCCCCTAAATTTCGAAATGATTTTTTTAATGGTGTAAAATGGCTTGTGAAAAAAAAAAAAAAATCAAATATATGTTGTAATAGGCATACTTTATTGTTTCCAGCATTAAAAAAATCTATTTCATAGGCCCTTTAAAACATGTCTCCCAGGGCTTGGTGCTGCTAGCGGTGTGCCAATTTAAACAAATAGGAACTGCACAAAAAAAACTCTAAGTTTGTTATTTCTTTGAAATTGGAACCACCAAATTGGATGAAATTTTCAGTTGGATTGTACACATGTGTAGTGCGTTTATTGAAAACCATTCAATAGGAATAAATGGAGTCTTTCATAAACCAACGATGTCTCCTTTATTTGGTGCTGCGTCATTTGAGTTGGACAGAGTTAAAAAAAACTACAAAATAGCGCAGCTAGTTTGGTATGTTCCACAACCTTGAGAGAGCATATTACCACATCATTCAGGGAACTGTATTGGCTACCTTTTGCTCTTTTTGTTTATAAATACTTGAACAAAACTACTCCTAGATATCTTTCTAATTGACTGTCCTTTTACACTCCTCCACATTTTATTCGGTCCAAACTTGACATCACTTACTTGAATGTTCCTCATGCAAACAAAGTTCTGAGTCAAAAAGCGTTCAGTGTAGCTTGACTAATGATATATATGGAACAACCTTCCTCCTACTAAAAGGGCATCTGTTAGTTTATTTTGTTCGTAAAGCTCTTAGGACTCACCTCTATCCATGATAATTTCTATCATGCACTATGATATTGATGGAATAGCGCCTTATAAGTTGTACTTGTTCTGTTATGTTTTATAAACAAAGTTTAATGTCTTGCATTAAAAAGGAAATGGTGATTTTTCCCACAATCTTTCAACGCTTAAGTTTCTTTAATCTTCTTCAGGGCTACAAATGAAGTTTTTAATGTTGTGCTGGTTAGATTTTTTTTTTTTCGAGTATCAAGGGGACGAGGAGCTGGCAATAGAACACAGTTTTCTTTCCTTACTACAATACAAGCTTTTATTACTGTAAAGTAAATGAATAAACACATTCATTTCAATCCATGATTTTAATTTCAACAGTATAGGGTAGTGAGAGGAGATTTCTGTGGGACTGGAGACTTACAACCAATAGAGGCAAGGAAACAGATTTTGGGAAGGGACCAGTTGAGGGACGACAGTACTGGTCGGTTGTTTACAGCAGTTTCTGCAGTGACAATGGGCAGTGACACTGTAGCTATCATCGGCACTCAAGACGGTCACATTATGAAGGTAGGTCAAATCACTCAAGATGGTCACATTATGAAGGTACATGTAGGTCAAACCACTTAAGATGGTCACATTATGAAGGTAGGTCAAATCACTCAAGATGGTCACATTTTGAAAGTAGGTCAAATCATGAGAATGTCTTAGAATGTGACAGCAAGGCTATCGTTGGCACTCAAGATGGTCACTATATGAAGGTTTTTCTGTGCTTAGCAAGTTTTTGAGCTTACAGGCTTTATGAAATTGGGCCCTTGTGTCTTTGTAAACACAATCCCTAGACACAATCGCTGACTAGAACCTTGGTTTGGATTAGGTGTAAAAGTTGAATATGGTTTCCTCTTCTTCCATCGGTGACACGTACTGTTTGTACAGAGGTATTAAATGGAGTCGTATTCTGGGTAACTGCATATATCCTTGTACCACTTCCTGATAAGAATATGTCAATGACATGGGCCCCGGAAAGAAAAGTTTAATCAAGAATGCCAGAAATTGTACGGGGCCCTGCCGATCAATTGGATTCCACTGAGTGGATTCCACATTTGTAATTCTATCAGTATATTTTGTAATTTTGTTTATATTTATGATGTTATGAGCATGCTCGACAAAACAAATTTCCATTTTATGTACAATAGAAATTGAACTGAGATGTGTATTCTCAGTGTATACAGCAGTGTATTCTCTAGAATGCAGGGGTCATGGGTTTGAATTCCAACACATGGTAAAGCAAAACTATTACCCTCTCTTAATAATAATAATAACAACTAGTTGTTATCTAGCACATTTTACAATAACCCTTGTCATTGGGCCAATAACATTCCTGTAATCTCTCTCAGCTCCCTGGGAATGTAAGTTTTAAATCTATTTATACATGCACATGTGTTTTTCTCATAAAACAAATAGTGTAATAACCTGAATCCCTTCCAAAGAGAGTTGGCACACTGATCACTTTGACCACTGGCCAATTTTAATAAGAGCCAATTTTAATAAGAGCAAAATTGCACAGAAGTTATTGATTTCAAGATATACAAATATTGGATGCATATGAGTACAAAATAGCAGAATGTAATCATGAGGAGAAAACTGGACTGTTCCATTTCACGAGGTGAAGTCGAGTGAAACGGAACAGTCACTGAAAAAGTCACGGGCAAACCCTATCTCACAAAATCTTTTCTTAAAGGGAAATTATGATATTGCAATTAGAAAGAGCAAATTAATTCCCATCCTCTAGTTTTCAAAAAGCACATCGTACAACCAAGGTGAAAATCTCATCTCGTTCGTGGTGTGGCTTCACTGAAAACCATTGAAAGAAGTTTGTCAGAGATTTTTTGAAAACGCTCATGGGGCTGATGGTGTTATTTCTTGGGTCTCAATATATATTTTCTTTGATTTGACCGTTATTTAGATTACAATATTTCTCTGGAGTATTGTAGTTGGTATGAACTTGGTAAAAGCTTTCCAGTTTGAATTTCTTTTTAAAATAATTTATTTTATTTTGAAAGTTTGTTGGGTGTGGTTTTTGTTTTGTTTTTTAAAGCTTTGTCTGTGTTTTTTGTTTTGTTTTGTTTTGGTTTTGGGTTGTTGTTGTTGGGTGTGGTTTTTGTTTTGTTTTTTAACGCTTTGTTTGTGTTTTTTGTTTTGTTTTGGTTTTGGGTTGTTGTTGTTTTGGTTTGGTTTTTGGGTTTTGTTTTTTTGGGGGGTTGGGGTTGGAGGGGGAATCAAAACCAATCATGTTCTTTGTCTTTAAAGGTTTTATAGCTTAGTTACATGATAAACCTTTCAGCATCGTGTGGATTAAAAATTCGAAATTTACTCTCCCAATGATCACTAGTGTTATTTCTCTCATTCAAGTGATGTTGTCTTCTGTTTTCGTAAAGTTTTTACTGCAGTCTTCGGGCAACCAGGGAGACGAGGCCAATGTGTGGGCTAGAAAACCCTACAAGGACTTGGACCTGTCTAACAGTCCTATACTTACAGACATGGCGTTTGATGCAGACAAAAAACATGTGTATGCTATGACATCGCACGAGGTAGGATAGTAAGAAAGCTTTTGCTGTAAAGTTAAACCTCAGTTATCGTTGTATTATGCTCACACTTGATGAAGTATTTAAACAAAACAATTTTTTTTAAATTTCTGTCTCAGTCTAAACGATGTTTTTATTCAAAGTGCCGGTTACCGTTTGTCAAACTGACCACATCCAAAACCAATAGCCAAACTTATTTTAGAAGCTGTTGTAATATCGACATTTATGGCAGGAGTTGAATTCAATTCAAGTTGATT
Organism: Leptasterias polaris; assembly: GCA_037783415.1. Lineage (NCBI taxonomy): Eukaryota > Metazoa > Echinodermata > Asteroidea > Forcipulatida > Asteriidae > Leptasterias > Leptasterias polaris. The sequence continues at coordinate 2,163,623 of JAZGTN010000098.1, forward strand.
TATTTTTGTATAACTTCCATAATGAAAAAAAAGTCAAAAAGTAACAAAATTTGATGGATGAACAAGGTTAAAAGTAAATAACAAGGAAACGTGGAAATCAAGGAAGTACAAAGATGTTAAAAGTCCAGGGCTCGATACCTTAAAGCTCTAAGATTCATCTTAAGTAAAGATGAGTTATCAGTATTGCCACAGTGATTTGTGTTGTGACATTTTACTTTGCTTATTAAATAAAATTTATACACAGCTAAGATCAATCTTAACCTTTTGTGAAATTAGCCTCTGGGATTTATGAAACACTAACTTTTATCCATAACCGCCTCCCACCCTCTAGATAGAAATACACCCTTAAACCCGAGATTCTCTATCAACTTAATAAAAACACAAGTATGGATAACAACGTACAATGTGAACACTGTTAGAGTTGTAACATAGTAATACAAAAAATTGGCGTTGAACGAAGAAAGTTTACCAGAGCGGAACTTGAACCTGTGACCTCCAGAAACGTCCTGTGTGCTTTGTTACTGAATGTAGTAATAAACAGATAAAGAAAATCTGAAGTTTAGTTCAGCACTTTTGTAGTGTTTGGGTATCAGCGTGGCATAGTGGTATCTTACTCTCTATTCCACCTCTGTGGATTCAGATTCATATCCTACCATGGACATTAGTCTGACATTTAGACTTGGTTATAACCACTTCACGTCGGTTTTCCAAGACAAAAGTAGAATATATGATTTACATAAATATCCCTTGAAATTGTGTGGTTCTGGTATAATTTTGTAATTAATACTTACTAATTACAACACACTGTGGGTGTTTTTATGCTTGAACAACTCTTAAAGGGATAAAGAGTGATTCCCAAACAACAATATTTTGATACTTGAAGGCAATGTGCCCCTTTAAGGCTGAGCTGAGTTGGTTTGCTTTTATGCTGAATGTTATTCGCTTAAACTAGGTGTTCAAGATTGCCATCAGTTCCTGTGAGCACTACGTGGACTGCTCAGCATGTGCTCTGACACATGACCCCAAGAACTGTGGATGGTGTGGTTTTTGTTCAACTCAAGAGGAGTGTACAGAGCAAGGCGGTACGTCGACATGGCAACAAGATAACTGTCCACCTGCCATATATGGAGTAAGGTTTTCAAATTGTTTCCTGATTTATCTTGATCCTATGAAGGAATGTGACTTGGTCATAGTCAATAAATTGCTTTACAATGTGTTTGTTTATCAGTTTATTTGTTTCTTTATCTACATTTTCTTGTTTTTTGTTTTTGTTTGTTTGTTGTTGTTGTTGTTGTTGTTGTTTTTCGTTGTTGTTTTTTTGTTGTTGTTGGGGGGGGGTTGGGGGGGCTGATTGCACCTTGTTCTCATTATGTATTACCAAATTAGAGATTTGTTAAAGAGTAGCTTGTGGTATTTAACAACTGCATGGGTCTTCTTAGACAGGATCTAAAGCACATTTACAAAAAGCAGATTTTTTTTATTCACCACAAGCAGAATTTGTAGTTAAAAACTGCAACTTACTGTTGGCAAGGCAAAAAGCCTGCTGACTTACCAGCCTATATTCTAATGCATGTACATGTAAATCAGTTGAAAATGTGCACATACACCACCAAATTTTCCTGGTCATGCAATTCTTGTTTGTCGGTTTACCCATTTTTGTTTCACATCATCTTGGATAATTTTAGCATGATAGGAATTTTGTGCACTTGCAAATTTGAGTACTGTGTATATGCTGGTTGGGGGGGGGGGGGGGGGGGGGGGGGGTTTGCAGTGGCATGAAAAGTCTTTAATTGTTATCATCCCGTTACTAATGAGTGTGATTCTTACTGAGACAATTGCTGCTTGCAGGTGACCCCCTTAGCAGGGCCTCTGAAGGGAGGCACGCAGGTGACCATAACGGGGGACAATCTGGGGCAAAATGTAGAGACAGCTAATACGCATGAGGTGACGGTGGCAGGCAAACCATGCAGCGTCATACCAGAGCTGAGTGAGATATATAGGTAACAGGTTCACTGCGGGATGGAGTTGTGGGATTCCTAACACGAGCTTCTCTAACTCATATCTCATCAATATTCATACACTGCCATAATGCACCTCTAAATCATAAGATCAGTAAACATTTATTATTCAACATTTAGGATTACTAAAGAGACGGTATTGTTTTTGTTTTTAAAACACACCTAATGAACAACCTGTGCAAATTTTATCAATGTCGATGGTCACGTTTTAAACGAAAGAGGTACAAATAAATGAATAAATAAACAACTAAATAAATTGTTGATGCTCTGTTTGGGATTATTTGGGATTGTCCAAGTTAGGCACATTCAGACAAATATCAGGCTTATTTCAATTGCGGCAATTGAAATAAGCTATGGGATATGTTGGGTCTACAAATGCTATTTTCTCGACGTTGATATTATTTCAGATGGAAATATTTCTCTGTAGGATTGGTACTGGTATCTTAACCTTTATTATTAACCACATGATACTTTAAAATATCTTCTCTTTGTCTGACAATAACATGTGTATAATACTCAAGTTAATGTAATTAAAAACATCACAGCTTAACTTGGGAGGTTTAGACTCTCAGTTTATCCAGACTTGACATTTTGAAAAATTTGTCCATCATTTAAACATTACTAATCAGCGTTTTGTTCAATTTGTGTCAAATAATATGTTTGATTGAAGGGTTCATCTGTCTTATCAGTGGAATTCTTCTTCTCTTTTGTTTGCATGTTTTTCTTATTTCAAAATTTCGTTAATTATCACCAGGGCAACTTTTATAGGCAACCAACTGTGGTGCATTAAAAAGGAACACTTTGGTTGTACAAGAGTACTCTTTCCAACTGTGCCTCACTATCAAAAAAGGAAAAAAACGTGAAACTGAACTGTGAATGAGTTTTCTTCATGAAGATTGCCTGTAAATTGCCTCCTGTGTCATTGCCCTCATGTTATAACATAATCACTAGACACTTTTCATGCCAGGCGTTTTGACAGGCAACTTGGAGGAAACCAACTGCAGTGCATGCCAACAAATTAAAAATAAAATAAAAATGAAGCAAACAAATAAACAACACTGTTAGCACAAAGGACATTTATCTAACTGTTACTATTAAATGAGTTGAGGCATTGATGCTGTTGTGAATTTGGTTGAAAATTCGTCTGCAGTCTACAACATCTGATAGATCTATATAATGCTGCAGCGATCTTGTGTTCACCATCCAAACCGAGTCAGGAATGGCAAAATAGAATCATTTTCTGGGGTTGTGTTCAACTCTGGCGAACATCGAAACGTTTGCCAATTTTTGTGCCAATTTCTGTGCACATTTTCAAAGGGGACCATGTTGATTGAATGGTTACGTTTTACTGAGAAGAAAAAAACCATAACAAAAACAAACCCCAAAACTAGGAAGTTTTGAATGTGCTTGTTCTTATCAAAGTTATTTCAATTGCAGCAATTGAAATGAGCCAAAATGTATTGTAGGGTTCTTCAAATGCTATTTTGTCAACTCTGAAGATCGTAGATGGTTTGGAGTTTATGAGCTGTTAAAAACATTTGTCTGCTTTCAATAATTACCAATCCTTTGCTTTTAATTGACCCCTTGCATAATGCACAGTGCACTTACAAGTGCCTATCCTGTCCGCCATTTTGGGAGTCCAAATGAACTCAAAGGAGTTGACTCCCAAATTGGTAGAAATGGTAGACGTGCATTGTGTGGAGGTTTGTTCCGCGTCTGGGGGGGGGGGGGGTGGGGTCAGTAACCATCAAAGCTCTGAAATATTGTATGCCGAGTGCAAACCATTAGTGCTATGGTAAGACTCTTCATTAGTCAAAACAAAATGTACTTTGGTATGACGCTCTTCATTAGTCAAAACAAAAAGTATAGGTCTACCACTTTATTTCCTGCAGCTGTTTTTTCCTTTTAATGTGATTTTAACAAAACTAACCTTTATTTCCTTTTAACATAACATTCACTATGTTTTCATGTCTGCATCTCATGTTTCTCAGACACTAATATCCTCTTCATTCTACTGACTTTAATTTGAAACAAAACAAAATGAGTTGACTCCCAAATTGGTAGAAATGGTAGACGTGCATTGTGTGGAGGTTTGTTCCGCGTCTGGGGGGGGGGGGGGGGGGTGGGGTCAGTAACCATCAAAGCTCTGAAATATTGTATGCCGAGTGCAAACCATTAGTGCTATGGTAAGACTCTTCATTAGTCAAAACAAAATGTACTTTGGTATGACGCTCTTCATTAGTCAAAACAAAAAGTATAGGTCTACCACTTTATTTCCTGCAGCTGTTTTTTCCTTTTAATGTGATTTTAACAAAACTAACCTTTATTTCCTTTTAACATAACATTCACTATGTTTTCATGTCTGCATCTCATGTTTCTCAGACACTAATATCCTCTTCATTCTACTGACTTTAATTTGAAACAAAACAAAATGTTTGTATTAGGCAAAGCTGTAGTCGAGTCCCTGTTGTCTGAGTTCGAGTCCCTGTTGTCCGAGACTGAGTCCGAGCCTGAGGCCACAGAAAATGAAGTCCTGGTATTAAGGCCTGTAATATCAGCTTGCTTGTATTTTAGGTTTATCAGTCAAAGTTTAAAGGCAAAGTATACCTTTGGTTTTTGGAACCGTTTGGTTGTTTTTATCCTATATAAATGTAGATATATACAATAAAACTAACCTGTGAAAATTTCACTTCAAAAGGTGGTCGCGTTTTTGAGTTATCGCCGAAAAACTGGAGCGAATATCTCCACACAGGAAGAATAATCCCTCATAGGAATACACAATCTGAGAAACGGTTCTCATTTTCAAATTTTGGGGCATAAAAACTGATATCTTTTTCCATAACCACATTAATGATTCTCAAATGTTTCTCAAAATGTTTTATACAATCGAAAGCTGCTGTACTTCTAACCAAGTAAGTTTTTATTGCCATTAATTTTAAGAGTAATTACCAAACATATACATTCCATTTAAGCCCCTTTATTGGTATTTTACTATGGGAATTTGGTTCAGAAAAAAACATTCCTCTGTCCACCCCCCCCCCACCCCCCTCAAAAAAAACCTGTTAACAATAGAACACTGAAAACTCCAAGTTACAGATATCGTCATTTCCTAATCATGATAAGAGAAAATGTACTTTAAAAATTAAGACTTCATTATGTGAACAGTTTCATGGAAAATCAAGGCCAAAAGAAGGGCAATAAAGTCCAAGGTGTCTGTAGCCATTGCAAAACTGCCTCTAATGTCATTTATTGTAATTTCTGATAATATTTCATTCTTTGCAATCACTTGTGTTTTACTTCACAGGATTGCGTGCATGACATCTCCCTCTGCTACCCCAACCTCTGGACCCATTGTAGCCAAGATTGAAGTGTATACCTCTGATATGATGTACACAGTCAATGGAACTATCTCATCAGAGCCTACATTTATATTTACATATGTGGTAATTAGAACCTAATCATTGTTTTTTATGAGTATTTCGTTGTTAAAAAAGAATAAATATTAAAATGGCTGCCGGGGTTGTATAGACCTTTCTATTGCAACGTCACAGCCTGAGTTTTTGCCAACCGAGGTTAGAAAACTTTGGAAAGCCATAACTGCAAATCAAAAACAGATAGCCATAGTTTGTAGCAATGCTACACAAATAATCAAAAATAGTGTTGAATTTGTTGGAAACAAATGAACCAATCATGGGAGGTATTTCAGTTCATGAATTTTTACAAAAAATGTTGAATTTGCTCACAATTTTTAAAAACACGATTGAATGTTTTGCTAACATTCGGCTGTCCATGCCAACCGGCGCACTTTGTTTATCAATAAAAGAAAGGTCTATAGACCCCTTAGATAATAATAATAACAATATTTGGCATTTATAATGCGCCGGTATCCGTCTTTGAGATGCTCATGGCGCAGCGACACATCAATAGAAGGGAATTTTTATGCAGTCCTCATGAAGTGAGTCTTGAGGGAAGTTTTGAACAAAGCCAGTGATGGGGAAAGTTTAATATGATCTGATAATTTGGCATCACTTGTGTCAAATGATGGAAACATACTACGCACCTTGCACAATGCTCAGCCAAAGATTGGTCTACCATCGACCTCAGTAAGGGCGCTAATTAACAAATTTACATACATACAAATAAACAGAAAATGTCGCAGTTAAAATAAAAAAGATGTATGTATATACAATTGAATCTTAAATTAGATAACAAGTTTAACAAAAACAGAACAGAAAGAGAAAAAACACACCAGAAACAAGGAAATGAAACCTATAAAAAAATGAAACAAAAGCAACTAAAACAAATCAAAATCAATTGAATTTTCAAATTATTGGTTTCCTTTAATTGCTAAATTTACATTACTCAGTCATTTGATGGATGTAAAGGACTTGTCACAACAAGCATTTTTTACTGATGATTTTGAGGTAACCAACTGCAGTTCATGCAATAGAAAAACTTCAGTACCACAAGAGGCATTTATCTAACAGTGTTTTTATCCAAAAGAAAAAAATCAAATCATTTAAATAGGGAATGAATTTTTACAGGCAACTTAGAGGCAACTAACCACACTGCATGCAAAAGGAACACTTCGGTAGCACAAGGGTAGTTTTTCCAATGGAATCATTTACTATCCCAAAGAAAAACATGTGAAAAGTTTTATGTTCATGAAGATTGCGGGGAACATGGTTGCTCGCCAATTGCCTCTTGTGATACGCCCCTTTGATGCTGTTCTGCCCTGCCAGACTGACCCTAGCATTAGACAAGGCATACAAAATGTTTCAGGATCCCATGGTGTGGAGTTAATGGAAGAGTGACGATGGAAACATTTATGATTCCTAACCCAAATAGCACTCTGCAATAATGTTAAAAATAGAAGCTCAGTACCCGGATTTCAGACAACATGTCAACATTGTCCAAGCTTTATGTTTACTCGCGCCCACTGACTGTACAAATCAGGCATAGCACACCGATGCAGTGATTGGGTGAGAGCTAAGTGGTGGAATGTTTGTATGGCATACATTTTGAACAAAAGTGACGTCATTAGTGCGTAGTGCTATTCGTAGAGCTTAACGCTTGTAAACTGTTCCATGAGTTGTTATAGAAAAGTAGATTGTTGGTTTTTCTAACTGTGCATGTTTTGTTTTTTAAAGGATCCCTTCTTGGAATCTGTGAATCCTCAAGTTGGTGGCCTGTCTGGGGGAACTAGGCTGATGGTCACTGGCAATGGTTTGAATGCTGGCAACAACATCACCGTCTCGGTTGTGGGACAGCCTTGTCTGATTGAAAGGTTACTATAAAGTGGATTTTGTTTTATTATTTTGAAAAAATGTATTACTCTTAAATATATAGGATCTTGTAAACCATTATAAGGTGCTACATGAATCTGTCTCATAATTCAAATAATTCAAAAACCTGTCTTAAATTGTGTTTGTTCAAGCACCTTTGAGTGCCTAATTATTGGTAGATACGTGTGCTATATAAGACTGTATATTATTAACTCGATCAGTCAAAAATGGATCTGATGTGGTTATTGCATCGGGATAGAACAGTATGATGTAGACTTGCCATATTATTGTTGAACCTTTCCGGTAATGAAACCAAGGAACCCTCAGTACTGTTAAACCAATAGGCCTAAAGATACATGTTAAGAGAAGATGTTGAAGAAATCCCAGTCTTAGATGTGGGAAGAAAACCCACACAATTAGGAAAACCAAATCCACATGCGACTAACCGATCTAAACTGGGATTCGAACCGGGGTCAACACATGTGAACAGCAGAGTAAGATGCAACTAAGCCAAACAGAATGCCCTATTTTCTATAATCTTAATCCGGAGGTCACAGGTTCAAGTCCCGATCTAGACTTAAAATTTTCCCAGTCAGTTTCCCTTGTGGTTTATAACTTGGTGTTTGAAATAAAAAGTTGCATCCCCTTAAGGCGATCCCTCAGTTGCCACTTCCCAGGTTGTATCATAAACTTGGGTGATCCCTGGCTGGCAGTTACAGGTTGTATGGCTTCTGACTGGCACCCCCGAACAAAGATACTGACAAAAATATGGATACCACCAACAGCTCATTTGCTAGAGCAGCGGCACTTCAATCCGGAAGTCCAGCTCTACTAGTCAATGCTTCTTTGTTCAACCTAAAATTATCTTTGATTTGAATTTTTATTTTTATTTTTAAGTAATGGGTGTTTGGATATTATTTTAATGTTGACTTTCATCTCTCTTACAGTGTCAACATGACTGTGTTGATATGTGCCACTGGGGCAGCCACATCAATTGGAGTGGGCGATGTAGAAGTACAAATAGATAGCGTCTTTTTATCCAAATCTCAAATCTTCACCTATGTGGAAGATCCTCGTCTGGATCGTATCTCCCCAAATAAAGCCATTATGAGGTAAGTTGGATATCGTGTGATGGCAGGTCAACCTCTCATTTTTGTAAACAAACAGGTCACCCGGGCCCAATCTCATGGCTCTTCTTACCGTAAGCAAAGAATCGGCGCTTACGGAAGCAGGGAATTTCGTGCTTATGTCAAGCATATTTCACGGGTTAGCAGGGAATTTTTGCTTGTGCGCTTGCGTAGTCCACATGGCATTCTACGCTTACACTGCAGCCAGGGCAGAAATTCAGCGCCTGCTCGGTAAGTGGAAAATGGTGATTGCAAGCGCAGAATTCGGCGGTAAGCAGAGCTGTGAAATTGGGCCTAGTAGTGTCACGAAATGTGCATTCGTAATTACCGTTTCCCCTCTTATCTTAACTCAACAGATAAATGTATCACTATTTATTTTATTTCCAGCTAGGACCCAGAGAGTTAACGTGCTGACATTTTTTGCTTGTTTTCTTCATTTCTGTCTTTCATCTTTGTAGCGGTGGTCAAAACATTTCAGTATTTGGTGTGAATCTTCAGTACATCAAAGAAATCCAGATGAGGATCACAATCGATGATGATACCGAGCAGGAAGGAAACTTCTATTCAGTGGTACGCCCTCTTTTATTCCTCTACCCCATGGCCTTGTCACACCCAAAGGGGTGTATTTTGAGGCACAAAATGTGCCTCCCATAGCCCTTTCAAGACAATTTTTTCTGCATTGTCGTGCATATGAGTAGAGTTGTGCGTCAGTTCGCTCCTATGCAATGAGGATTTCCTCCCTCTGGAAAAATCTTTCACTGATCTCTGGCTGTGTTCTGCGGTCATATATGGGTCGATGTGGCTGCCTGCCAAAAGGCATCTTTACATGCATGCGGCTCAAACACAGTGTGGCCGCGTCCTTCGCAATTCAGCTTCTCAGCTGCGAGTAAAGATGATTAGCTTCCCAAAGTATTATTACTATCAGCATATAAGCCCAGACGTGGCAAGTATCGTAAGTTTTTTTGTTTAATTTTTTTTTTCTTCAGTTAATGAGTCTGGAAATTTAGAAATGTAGATACTATGATAGCATGGGAAACACTGGAAAATGTCAATTCAAGATCTGATCTTTGTACCTTGACCTTTTTGTTTGAGTGGAATTAGGTCAAATCTCGTGGTTGTTTGTACAAGCTGCTTGCAGCCACTGTGGTCTCTAAAGGCTAATAGGGTAGACTGGAAAAAAGAAGAGTCTACAAGCAAGTTAAATCTAAATTCATTCTTTCCTGTCACAAATAAATCAAGTATGTAAATGTTTATGAATATTCAATTCTTCCTTTGCATGTGTTTACATATATATATATTTTTTATCTATTGTAAATGTACCTAGCCTGGCTTTGTGCCAGAATCCAGTGGCCATGATTGAAATGTCTTTTGTAGTAAATTCAATAGCACCCTCGCCCAGGTCTCAGGATCACAGTCCAGTAGATTAATTTGCATATTCTTTAAGGTAAGTTTAAATAAGAAAAGAGATGTGGTTTTGTGTGCCTTGTGAGGGAACTGAATGCATGCAAAACAGTTTGAAATAGGGGTTGAGAGCAATTGAGTCTTGGTGGGATATATGAACTCATTCCTTCTTAGAGCTTGTGGTGGATGGACACACCTTGTTTTGCGGTGCTTGCTGTTTTTTGGTTTTCTTTTATTACCAATCGAATTGCCTGATAAAGGTATTGAAATCCAACCTGGAAAATGCTGCACCAGCTTTGCAAGCTTTAACATTTTATTAGCTGCTGTAGGCTTCGAGCCTCATTTTACCAGCTTAGAAGGAAGGCAGGTTGGACGACACATATTCAATCATGGCCCGTACACACGAATGAAGTACTGACGCTAGAGGGCAAGTTTCAGTGGTGGCCCCGCAGTTTGAAGTGAGCGGAAATCGTCGCAGGACGAAGTCGTGGATTTAGAGGTTAATCAAGGCAGGAACGCCGATTGTATGGTGAAGAAAGCTAGGTGTATAAAAACCCTTTCGCCTTGGTTATTTTAATGAGGTGAATCCTCTACAGTGGAACCCTAAAGTTAAACTTCGTGTTGAAGTAAAGTGTCAGTGATGATTATCTAGTAGTAATAGTTTAAAGTTAATTTTGTTTGGGAACGAAAGTTCAAAACTGCTAATTCAAACGGAAGGACGAGGAAGTCTATAACCCATTGTCATTTTTTCCTCAAACAGTGATTAGGTTTATTTTATAATATAACTGAATCACTATTTTTGGTATTGAATAGTCCATAGTGGAGTTCTAATAAATAATTTAAGAACTTAATAATTTCAATATTTTGTCACCCAGTTGGGAACCAAAATTGAATTTGAAGGACGGAGAAGTGTATAACCCATTGTCGCTTTTCCTCAAACAGTGATTAGGTTTATTTTATAATATAACTGAATCACTATTTTTGGTATTGAATAGTACATAGTGGAGTTTTAATAAATATTTTTAAGAACTTAATAATTTCAATATGTTGTCACCCAGTTGGGAACCAAAATTGAATTTGGACCAGTTGTTCTAGTCGAACTTATCTCCAGCCTGAGACCTAATTAATTGGGGGAGTTATTGGTGTATATTGATGTATATTGCGGTATATTTTTTTTTAAGAATAAATTAATAGAGTAAAGTGAGAAAATCTCTCTGAGTTTTATTCAGTGTATTGTGGAATATTAGAGGAGCGTAGGTTTGTTCTGACAAGGTATGCAATTGTTTGTTCTTTCCCAAAATGCACTTTTGAAAAAGTGATGGCGGATTTTGTCACAATGGATGTTTATTCAAACATTTGAGTTGTTTGTAGACAAAGACAGCTGTAAACCTGCAGTTTGACCAGTTGTTTGCTTAAACTTTGTATTATAAATTTGTTTATGTCATTCTGTAGAAAAATTGATAAAAACGGACTGTTGGGTAAAGATTTTATTGGCGATCTTCTCTGTTCAGATATGCAATGTCATCAGAAATGACCTCTGCCGCTGTAGTTCTCCAGCTATCAGCAAATCATCATCCAGAGAATCATTTGATCAACCAATCAGGGGGAATGTAACATTCTTCCTTGACAACAAGCAGGCCGAGTTGACCAATGGTGATGTGGTTGAGTTCCTCTTCTATACTGATCCTGAGTTTTACCCGTTTGCCGGCAGGGACTTTGTTATCAACGTAACTCAAAGCATGGATGTCCTTACTATTGAGGTAGATGAATTCAAATTTTTTACAATTTTCTTTTCTCCAGATTTCCGTGAAAGGGTGTTGGTAGTGAGAAAACTATTTTTTGCAGTGTATTATATTGTTTTTAGCTTTCTTTGTAGGGTCGAGACATGAACCTGGCCCTGACAAAGAGCGACATCAAGGTTTTAATTGGTGGAAAAGACTGTCCAATCATTGATCTTGAAGTTGATGAGGTCACCTGCAAAATACCTGATTTGGCTGATGCTGTGAAAGAATCCTTGGGTTATAAAGTGGAGGTAAGTTAGTCTTGTGTTTAAGTTTTCAAATTATGGGTTGGAGGTCAAGTTGTGATTGATGTGATTTGGGAGGCTAATCATCCTTACCGACAGCTGAGAAGCATGAAGTGCAAATTGAATTTACCATGTACTTTGTCTTTAACCAAAGATCCAAGCTGGTTCGCTCTCAACAACCATCGGGTACATGAATATTCTTCAAAGACCCTTCGCATGGTATGGCATTCTCATTGCAATGATCATTCTACTCTGCATCATTGTTGCAATTATCGTAACATGCGTACGCCGCCAGGCTAAACATGTGGATAACAGATTAGCAGCTGGTGTAATTGCGCCAACGGTCATGTTTCGTCAGAACAGTAGAACAGGTGGTGAGTCAGCTGAAGCAAGGGTCCTACCTCCTCGTGCCTTTGTCCATGTCAATAGTGAGTCTTATCTATTCTATTTCTTGCATGATGTGATGCTAGTAACACATCATCACCACCATCATCACCGTCAGGTTTGGTTTCCGGGGCCAATTTCATAGAATTGCTCGAGCAAAGAAAATTGATTGTGGCAGAAACAGTTTAGCAATGAACATGCCTTATTATTTATAGCTTGTGTGAGGGCCCGTATACATGACTGCTTGACAAATAGTGCTTAGCAAAAACAGTTACCAGCCAAAACACCATGCAATGTGTATTGTTTGTGACTGGTTTCCTGCCAACTTCTGCTCAGCAGAAACCATTGCTAAGCACCACTTAGCAGCTTTTATGAATAGGGCCTAGATCTCTACCTAATTGCACTAACTATAAGCTACTAATATGCACACACTCTCAAACAGCTAAGGACAGGAAGAGCATAAACAAGCAATGCCTAATAAGTGTTAAAATGTAACAAGCAGTATTTAAAAGTTGGCACAAATTCTGTGCCAATTACGACTGCTTGTTCCAAATTTTCCGCCATTGAAGGACAATTTTCTGCTCATCAGTAGATCTATGAAATTGAGTCCCAAGTTCCTTATTTGCTTTACTTCTTCATATTGTAAGATATGGTACAGCATCTGTAACTTTTCAAAGACGGATTTAAGTTTTCGATGTAAAAACTTCTTATCGTTTCAACTAAAGCTAGCGTCATTCTACAACAGGAAAGTCTCAGCATAAAATGAAACGGTTTCTAAAGAATAATGTAAATATTTCTTGGTGACTTATAGACAGAATTTTCTTTGTCATCGTTACAATTCAAGGTGTATTTTACTCTTTTTTGAAAGAGTGCAGTTTGTACCTTAACCAAATCATAACCATTATTTTGAAAAAGGTTATGTACAAAATTGAGTTCACCAGCTCTTTGGCTGTGACAGTATTTCAAGACTGTACCTTATCTAATCTCAATGAAGTCTACATGCTTGGTTTTGTTTTTAATTTTTTTGTCAATTATATTGAGTTTTGCATGTATTTCCTTTGTTTTATTTGTGTTCGAGAAATAGGTGAATATTTTTGAGGCAGATATGTGTTTTTTTCGGTAATGTTTTTGTATTCTTAATTTTTAATTTCATTTAAAGAAAATTATTTATAACTATTTATAATAATTATTATTATGATTATTTTTTATTTAATTATTTATTTTGTGATTATATATTTACATGTACTTATTCAATTTGTTTTATATTTATTATTATTTTTTTTGGGGGGCGCATTTCTTAAATTTTGTGGACACCCTGATTGTAAATGGGTGTCTTTTGGACACTGCACCTTGTTTGTAATTGGGCCTTGGGTGTCTACAAGACATTGGGAAAGAAAATAGCAACTGGGACAGGCTATTTTTCTATACGGCAAATCTGGACACACTGATTCCAATTTCTGGCTAAGACCCTGACACAGATGTTTGGATTGTTTCCCCCTCCCCCAATTGATTCTTTAGACTACATGAGGACGCCCTCTTCATCAGCCGAGGCGGCCTTTGCTGGCACTGCCGATGAGAATAGACCCTTAATGGAGACGATCAATAAAGACCTAGCCATACAGGTCAGTGAGGTCCTCATCACTGAGGATAATCTAAAACAAGGAGAAGTCGTTGGACAAGGTAAGAGTGGTTTTCATTCCTAATTCCTTATTCCTATTGACTAATTCCTAATTCCTTATTCCTATTGACTAATTCCTAATTCTGTGCCCACTGCTATGGCCTCTCATCAATATGCAATGTCGGTGGTTGAGCGTTTGAGACATCTTCTCTAGAGTGCAGAGTATGGGTTGTGGGTTCGAATCCCGCCTGTGGACTTTGTTTTTTCATGCAGGACTAGGAAAGCACCTAATATGCAATGCTTATCACACATCGGTGAAAAGGATAAAAACCAACATAATTCTTTTATCCCAAATGCAATTGAGAGAGAACCTGAGGCTGATTCCATATACACGTAGCTCTAGTGCAGCAATTTGCTCAGCATTGAATGTAATGAAATGTACATTGTTTGTGACAGTTCTCTGCCAATGTTTGCTGTTGTAGCAGCAATCCTTCACCGATCTTGAACTCTTGGTGGCAGCAGATACCGCCATTATTGCGGTGGTACCTGGTAATGGAGGCATGTCTGCTGCCACCAAGAGTTCAAGTTCGGTGAAGGATTGCTGTATAGCAGACATGTTTACTGAACAATGGCTTCTTGTGATTATATCTCTGTATACAGTCTGCTACATCCTCCAACTCATTTGCCAGTGAGTTGAAATAACCATCTGAAACAATTCAACAACTGTGCTCAAAACTAAATGTGTGGACTACCTTGTAGGTGCAGTCACAACATGATATTATATTCTACACTGGTATAGTGCATGTATCATTCAAATCATGTGGGTTACATTGAATGGTCAGACAGTAGGAGGGTTAATAGTGTCTGTTGGATAGTTGTAGCAATTTAAATCAGTTGATCAATCAAATCGAGCAAACTTGGGCTCCGCTGATAACAACTCTCCACTGGTCACCTTACTCCATGATTGCTGGTCGGTCATTGCAGTTAAAGCCAGAGTCATGTTTAGGGTGGTCATGAAAGTTAGACTGTAGAGGACATCCTCTTCATTTTGTACCATGTTTAGGATCCCAGATGATAACTTGCTGTACCATGTCGTTTGCTTCTCCAGCAATGCCGACTAGATCTCAGCTGCCTTTGGAGTTGTTATATCTTAGGAATAGTTCTATAATTCCGATGATTTGTTACATGGTCTTGCCAGGGGATGTTTAATGCTGTACTTACAAGACAGTCTCATTCACACAACACTATTTAATGTGAATTGAATTGAATGACCAGGTCACTTCGGCTGCGTCTATCTTGGCAAGCTCTGGCAGGAAGGCTCCTCATTCCAAGTGGCTATCAAGACGCTGCTCCGCGGCGAAACAGACGACATCTCCAACTTCCTACGTGAGGGGATCATGATGAAAGACTTCAAGCATCCGCACGTGTTGCAGTTGATCGGCGTGTGTATCAGCAAAAACAACTTGCCGCTGGTCGTACTGCCGTACATGAAAAATGGAGACCTTCTTACCTATGTGCGGGATCCTACTAAGGTGTGTACCCCTTCTTCCACATTGTGTATCTCTAACGGAAATAAACTCTGTCCTCCTTTAACGGTGGTCCACTAACACGCGTGGACCAGTCAAAATTCTCTCCAAGTGGTCTGGCTGGCTGGACTAGTGAAACAAGGTAGCCGGTCCTACTGGCTAGACACTGAAAGAGGTTCAGGGCAAACCCTGTCCTGGTTTCTATACCTTGTAAATAAATGCAGTACTAGGTGCAACCATTTACAAACCATCTCTTTAACAAACCATCCAACAATCTTTTTCACTAAAGATCTATCGCTGAATACTGTGTTATGGGTTTCATTTTAATCTAGCGGAGAAAGACTCTGCTGGCTTCAATATATGAGTAAAGGTTTAATATGAAGTTTGGGTTATAAAAGAAGGTTTGAACATTTTTTAAATCTTGTTATCAGTAGATAATAATATAATATAATAAATGCAATAGATTTCAATATATACCAAAGGTTTAATTTTCCTGAAACAATACTATTATCATGATTGATATTATTGTTATATCTAAGGAATGAATCCAAGTAACTCTCAAAAGTTCCTTGCACTATGCCTGAAGATACTTGTGAAGGAAAGATACTGAAAATATTTTAATTTTTAGATGTGAGAGGAAAACCCCAACAGGGGGAAACCCACGCAATCAGGTAGGGACTGAAAACCCAATCAATATTCAAGGGTCCTGTTTGAGGCGGGATTCGAACCAGGGGTACACAGAGATGAAATCCAACCTGAATATCTGTACTCGAGAACAATCTCTTCTTTCTTTTCATATTTCACCTCATTGAAGGACCTCACTGCTAGAGATTTACTGGAGTTCAGTCGACAAGTGGCAGACGGAATGTCCTACCTGGCCGACCTCAAATTTGTCCACCGTGATTTGGCGGCAAGGAACTGCATGCTGGATGACGCACTGCTGGTGAAGATCGCAGATTTCGGTCTCTCCCGGGATATCTACGAGAGAGATTACTACAGTGCCAAAGATAAAACTGCTAAGCTGCCTGTGAAATGGATGGCATTGGAATGCCTTGAGAGGAGTGTTTACAGCATCAAGACAGACGTGGTATGTTAACACAGGGGTGTAATTTTTATAGATTTTTCTCAAAATCTCTTTTAAAACCTTAACATTTTCTTGAAAGAAGTAAAGCAGTCACCAAAAGGGAGAGAGAAATAGTCCATTCTGAGTCCAAACAAGGTGTTGTATTTCTGGTGGTGCATAGAGTCTGTATACCTGTAAGCATCTGGGAGGTTCAGAGACTAAAATATAAGGGGGACCCAGGGCAGGAAGTCAATACCAGGAATTTTCACAGACATCTATCCTTCTGTACATTGAAGCACTCGACCGACATTGATAATTGTCAAAGACCAGCATCCACACTTCATGTGACCCAACACATACTTTAGACAACAAAACTGTGAAAGTTCAAATTCAATTGGTCACAGTAAAAAAAACATCACTTACCATGGACAATTTTTGATTAGAAGATCAGATTACCAGCTAATCACATTACCAGCCAATCACATTGTTTGGACTGGTACCCAGCTTTTATTTTGCCTAGCAGATAGTTTACTTAACCATGATCTTATTATGATCACAACAAAACCAAGGAATCCTCAAAAGTACCCATAAGCCCAAGGATACCTGTGACGAGATGACACTGAAGAAATATTCAGTTTTAGATGTGGGAGGAAACACTCAACTGGGGAAAACGAACATAATCAGGTGGGGACTGAAAACCCAATCCAAACATGGGCTCCGGCCTGATGTGGGATTCGAACCAGGGTCCACTGAGGTGAAATGCAGGAAAGTAACCACTGAGCCAACCTGAATGTCCTTGATGTCAGACTGGGGTACAAGTTTATTTATTTTCTTTTCTTTTCTTGGCAGTGGTCATTTGGCGTAGTGATGTGGGAGCTACTGACACGTGGGATGAGCCCATATTCTGCTGTTGACAACTGGGATATCAGTTCCTACTTACAGAGAGGGCGAAGACTCCAGCAGCCAATGCAATGCCCCGACCATGTGTAGGTTTTCAATTTTCAAACGTAACACACTCCAAACCAATCTTCATTTCTAACCTATGAACTCTCCACACATATGATCTTGTTTCCTTCACCCATTACAGCAATGTGTGTGGCCAACATAAGGTTAGATAGAATACTAGCAAGGATTGCACAGTCTGCTTTGCATTGTGAGTTGTTTTGATGGAACTGTCTTTGTTTGTTCTCTCTGTCGACCAGGTACCAGGTAATGTTGGACTGCTGGTCTGTGAGTCCCGTCGACCGACCGACGTTTGAAACTCTTGTGTGTCAACTTACTGATATCCTGACCATACCAGCTGACCAACAGACAGAAGAGGATCTTGTTTATCTCAATGTGATACCCAAAATCAACTGAAACTTGTAGTTTATATCAACTAATTGACATCCTGTCCACACCAGCAGAAAAATATGCTCCAAAGTTCTTGTTTACCTCAATGCAGTAACCCATATCTCATTCCAATAACCCATCCACCATTAAAGACTGGAACACTCTGCCCAGCAATGTCATCTCCAGCAAATCACTGGACAATTTTAAGGAAAACCTCACCAAATATCTAAAAAGTTAATCCATCCCATCCACACATTGTGCACAAGCTGGTGTGATGTCGGCGTAATTATACAGATACAGACATAGTACACTAAAACTTGTAGTTGATATCAACTCTACTGATAATCTGCCCACATTTTTTGTGTATCACAATGGTAGTGCATACCTCTGCTACAAGTTATTTGGGGTTAACAAAAAATCAATGTGCAGCAACAACAAAAATCCCATAGCCGCCGCCCCCCCCCCCCCCCCCCCAAGAAAAAAATAATAATAATATTAGAAAAATTAATAATTGGAAACTTCTGAAGCCTTGAATTAATTAATAAAAAGGTTATAATCCTTATCAGCAAAAAAAATAAATAAATAAATAAATAAAGAATGAAATGAAGTGGGTAGGGGGATGGACATCTGGTGAGAATGGTATGGTTATACCGACCTAGCATTGCCCATATTGGGGTTGAATGCGAGACACTGCCTTGAGGCCAGTCACAGTGGTTAAATGGAAGGATTAAATGTAGGGTCGACATAATTTGATAGTTTTGTTTTTATTGGCTTATATGCAACTCTGAAGGTGCTAGTAATTTAAGACGAATATACGTAACGCTGCAAACTTCCAATTGGTATTAAATCTGCATGATTTTCTATAAGCTTTTCAAAAGGAATCTTTTCAAAAGCCATTTATACTTAAAAACTTTTGACTCGTTTGTATTTTTAATTGGCTATAAATGAGCAATGTTAACATTTCCTCTTGAAAATATATTACATAATAAACCAAGAGGGAAACTGACTGGGTAAATTTTTAATTTTAAACAATTTGGGGTGAAACAAAGAAAAATTGATAAGACTGGGACTTGAATCTACGGCTGCCAGATTAACATGTAATCCAGAGGTCAACTTTTCTGTGGTCAAACCAAAACATCTACGATTGTGTCACATACAATTACAGAATTTGACACCACGTTATACAGATTATAATGGACACATTTTGGCCAGTCATTTGAACTGGGTATAAGTGAATCCAAGCGACATTCAGGGACTGCCATTACTGTTTTTGGTAAAACTAATATGGGACATAATAACGCCAATGACCAAAAATGGATTTGTCTATATAAAATAAGCTAAGCGTAACTGAATGAAGCCAAAACAAATTATCAGTTTGTAAATGAATTCTTGTGTATTGAAAGATAATGTGTAATCTGACAACATTTTGCAATTATTAATTAATAAAGTACTTAAAAGTTTATCTTTGAAATGTCAAACCTTAACATTATGAAGTTAATCTTCAGTCCTTGCACGATTTTTACGGGTGTTTCCCTCATCTTAATAATCATTAAAACCATCTCTTCAAGAATCTTCCGGCCAATGGGGCACAGTTCTTAGCCCTTTTTAGATTATGTTTTTTCAGGGTTTTTTTTTAATTAAATAATAAACCACAAGGGAAACTGACTGAGAATTTTGTTTAATGATTTGGGTTTGAACAAAGACAAATTTACTAGAGCGGAATTTGAACCAATGACCTCCGGATTAATGTGGTGGTGCTCTACCAACTGAGCTATCTAGCCCTATGTTGGCGGTCTCCCTATCTTGTCAACCAATAACATGTTAATCAGGAGGTCGTTGGTTCAAATCACAATCTAGTCAATTTTTCTTTTTTCAACCCCCAATTTTTTTTTTTAAGTTCACATAAAACTAAGAATAACAAGTACTAAACCATAAGGGGAACTAGGAACTGTAAATTTTAAATGTAATTTCACGCAAATTTTTTTCACATAAAACTAAGAATACGAGTACTAACCCACAAGGGAAACTAGGAACTGTATGTTTTAAATGTGCTTTCACTCAAATTTGGTATACCTTGCTATAATCAATTTTAAATAATGCACCTTTTTATATTTTTGTACAACAAAATCGAGTCAGTGAAGTGAGTTTTATTGCTTCCATTGTATACACATTTTACTTTGTTCTATTTTAACTTGATCATGCATTTTCGTGTAACATTCCACATCAGTTTATTGTAGGATAGCAGTAGATAAGGAAGGGAAGTGACCAATTCTATTTTGTTTTGTACTCATTTTCTCATAGATAGAGTCCTCATGTGAGTGGGCTCATTTTCTCATAGATAGAGTCCTCATGTGAGTGGGGAAAAAATTACAAGTCTCTAACCTCACGTTAAAATGGTGTAAATTGCCATTTTATTCAATATCCTTCCGATGCAAAAATTTGTCAACATCCAAAACATCTGATGATGTCAATTATGAATCAAAACATCCCTGTACAAAAATATATAGAGTCCCATTTTTCTCAGAATGATGTCATCAGATGTTTTGATGTTGACAATTTTTGCACTGGGCCCAATTTCATAGAGCTGCTTAAGCAGAAAAAAAATTGCTTAACAATTGTCTGCTAAACAGAAATGAGCAGGATACCAGCCACAAATTGTACATGTGACATGGTAGTTTGGCTGGTAACCTTATTCTGGTAAGCGAAATGTTGTTGTGCTTAGCTACTTTTTGTGCATAAGCAGCTCTATAAATTGGGCCCTGGAAGGATATCGAATGCAATGGCAATTTACACCATTTTAATGTGGGGTTAGAAACTTGTAATTTTTTCCCTGCTCACATGAGGACTCTATCTATTGGAAAATGAGTACATCACAAAATTGAAATGGTCACTTCCCTTCCTCTTTAAGGTGGATATAGCAGGGGAGATTAAAACTATTAGCACCCTAAGGTGAGTTGCACTCTAGAGAGTAAAACAATTAGCACTTTAAAGTAGATAGCAGTAGAGAATACAATTATTTTGATTATAACTTTGACCTTTAGTTCACCAAAAAAATTATATATAAACAAATATCATGTTAAATCATGGCAAATTTCCTCACAATTTTTCTCACAATGTTATTTAAGCTGAAATATTAAGTTTAATTTATAGAATGCATTTGAATATTTACCATCTCAATTTAATGAATTTAAGATCTCATGATATTTAAACAAGCTATTTGAAGGGAGTGTACATCATTGTTTTTTGACAACACCAATTCCCATTTTTTTCAAGGGACATAGCTTTATAAGATAAGTCTGTGAAACATCTCATCGAAAGCTGCTCATAGTTTTATACAGTTCATATACGTCACAGGTTTTGTCGTAATCTATGGCACACCAGTCAGGAAGATGTCACCTCCTCTGGAGCACCACAAGAATACTAATTCCAAATTGATTAGAATCAAAATTTAAAACACTTATATCTGCGTACTTCAAGCAGTTCATAAATATTTTGAAATTGGTTTGTTGCCAATGATGTACAAGACTCTCAACAAAATCTCATACAAATGCTCAATTTGAAGTTTTTTGTGGTATGAATTAAAGTTCTATTTCTTGCCTTTTGATGAACAAATGTTTCCCCGTCTCCTTTTATTGGGAGAGGTGTGGTGGGGGAGACGGGGTGGTGACAGGGAGGCGGGGGGGAGGATGGGGGTGGCTGGTGAGGGGATTTTAAATCAAATGTCTTTGGCTACTACTACAACTTAATTGGTCATACAATGGCAGTAGGGCATCCTACAGCCTTAAACCACCCAGGGAAAAATCTGCTAGAAAACCTTCCACCTAGTACTTCACTCAAGCACACAGCACACAGCAAACTGCCTGCACATAGTGATTTATATTTGCCTCCACTAGGGTTTGCTTTGTCCCAGCTTCTCATCCAGAGGCGCTGGGATGGGCTGACGATGCACATGTTGGACCATTCCCCCTGACCTAAATACCCCCCCCCCCCCCCCCCCCCGCCCCGGTCACCAGTACCTGTTTACAAAAGGTTTGACAATCATTAATAATGTAGTTCTAATATGTAAATCCGTTGCAAATAATTATTGTCATTCTTGGCCTTGTACTTAAAATAGGGCTCGATTGCAACATATTCTTCTCGCAACTTTCGGTTAAATTATCTTTTACATTATCCTTGGAGGCTTGGCCTCCATTCATTATCATGAAGTGAATGTAATATACATGTGATTGTGTGGATTGGGCTGATCAGTACAATCGTTCCCATCATGCATCACTACATCCTGAACAAGAATTCGGTGTGCAAGCTCATCAGCCGATCCCAGCAGTCTTGGATGAGACTGGGGTTGAGGGTACCACGAGAGAGATATAGACTGATGTATAATCTGCAAAGAGGGTGTGATTGATGTGAGGGGGGTGGAAGGACGCCAAGTCTGCAGAGCACACTCTGAAGCTGCATTCTTGTGAAACAGAGAATGATTATTACAATTTAATAATTCACAGCAATAAAGCTAAAGAAATCAATTTTTACAAAAATTCTAAATGGCCAGATTATACTAATTCTGAGGCAACAGCGCCATCACACTTGAAGAGGAACAAGGTAGTTTTTGTTACTGTCACAAGATGCCCCTTTTGCATCCCATATGCAGGGATGTGATGGGCTGTTGAAAACAAACGCGAAAGCTTGCGAGCTAGAAAACTCGCAAGCACGAAACCCACTTATAACATTTATCTTTGGTTTTAAAAGCCAGACTCTGCAATCTGGTGCGTTATATATGGTTTTATCTTCATTTTTTATGAATTTGATCTTAAGTATTAGAAGAAAAAAAATTAAAACCAGATTTCATTTTGGGGGGCTCAAAAAATGGATTTCCGGTTAAAAACAGAGAAATCACTGCATTGTGGAAGGGTGCACTCTGTTGGTACAACAAACCCTTTTGGGGGCTGTATTTCATAAATGTTACTATAAAATGGAATGGGAGTGCATCAGTGATGGAGGACTCAACCTAGATCTCGGTCTCCCCCACCCCCCCCCCCCCCCCCCCCCTGAACAGTAAGGTATTAGTCTTGGACTGTAAGGTCTAGGCTATCAGGCTAAAATCACTTGACTTTACCGTTTACACAGGGAAGGTACACGTTTGGTAATCACTCTTAAAATTATTGGCAATAAAAACTACTTGGTTAGAAGTACAGCAGCTTTCAATAGTATAAAGCATTTTGAGAATCATTTCACCTAGAAGCATATTGTGGTTATGGAAAAAGATATAAGTTTTTATCCCCTAAAATTTGAATCTGAGAAATGCTACTGTCAGATGTTTCTCAGATTGTGTGTTCCAATTACAGATTATTCTTCCTGCGTGGACATAGCAACTACACATTTTTGGCAATATCTCTAAAAACGCGACCACCTTTTGAAATGAAATCACAGGTTAGTTTGGTATATATGTACATATATATAGGATTAAAACAATCGAACGGTTCCAATAACCAAAGGTATACTTTGACTTTGAGAATGATAAAATAAAACAATAATAACAACAATTGTTTATCCTCCACAATGGACATAGGCAAAACTTTATTCAAATGCAAGGATATTAAGTTAAAACTTATCTATACAAGTAGCTGGAAATATCAATTTAGGTAAACAACTGTTTTTGGAAAGGGTCCAAACTAAATTCTGAAATAACTACTTTAAAGTGTTATACAAGTGGTCAAATAGTCATAATATACGCCATGCTATATATGTACTCTTTGGCCTGCGTAAGGGAAAAAAGTATCGCCATGGAAAATTCACTACCCTTCTAACGTTTTACATCTAGAAATAGATCATACACAGAATGTATCAGAATTATGTAATAGAATTAACTGTACAATTATTTGCCTTTTGTAATAGTTTATAGCTTTTTTCTTTCTTTGTGAAAATCAGGCAAATATATTAATCTGTAGAATTCTGTACACTTGTTTAAATGGTACTAAATTTGTACATGTATTGACAATATGAAAAGTGTGTTAGATTATGCACTGTTCAAATTTTTTTTCAGTTTAGAAATCTACATTTTCTTTGTTTTTTAGTTATTTTTGACAGATTGGCTAATAGTAATATACAAGCCCTGTTTGTTTTCTTCATCAATATTTGAGATCATTTGACGTGTTAATTCTTTAAACATTTGTAATCCAGCTGCCAGATTAAAGATAAATTTAGACAAAGAATCGATTTAGGAAAAATTGTAAAACAAATTGAATTATCAAAGTTTCATTTATTTTAATGAAACCTACAGGATGATTCTAAAGGTACGCCACTTTGCAAAGCTCAGCCAACATCTCAATGTGACCAATCTCATAAAGCTGTTCAGAACAAAATGTTGCAGAGCAAAATTGTACGCTAAGCAAAGAAATAGTGGGGCACAAAGTGTAGCAACGAGAAATACATGCCACTTTGGGCTGTAGCCATTACTGCCTAGCAAGATACTTCTGCGCTAAGCAAATTCTTGTTTACAAAGCCCTATGATGTTGGGCTGTGGTAGTATGAGAATTTAATAGAGTAAAATTCATTGACACTTTCAATTGATTTCCACTCATCACAGTTGTATTTAACCCTTTTGAGATGACAGCAGCTGTAAACAGCTTGTGTCAGTACACCCAATGAAGAAACAATTTCACAGCTTGGGTTACTATAAGCAAAAAATCAGTGCTTACGGAAGCAGGTAATTCTGCGCTTACGTCAAACAGGGAGTTTTTGCTTGCACACTCAACATTAATAATAGGCACTCTTCGCTTACACATCTAGCGCAGAAATTCAGTGCTTGCCCTGTAAGCGAAGAATAGTGATCGCAAGAGCAGAATTTGGTGGTAACCAGAGCCATGTACATGTAATTGTGCCCTGGGGTCGACTTCACAAAGCACTAAGATTCATCTTAAAATGAGTTGTCACTATTACCATAGTGATTTGTATTGTGACATCACTCTTTGCTAAGCAACTACGATGGATTTGCAGTTACGATCAATCTTAACTCTTTGTGAAATCGAGCCCTGGTCTCATTCATTATAGAGGGTCATGACTTAATGAAAACGCTGTCGTCCACTTTCTACAACCAAATCTCTTGTTTCATAAAAGGAAGCAAAAATTGCTGCATCCTTGTCCCCAGACATTTCACTCAGAAAGAATACATTACAAAAATAAGCATGGTCCTCACAAGGTTAAGGGCCCCATAACTGTGAAATTAACTGGAGCAAAATCTGGACCACAAACTTATCTTCTTTTCTATTTAACTTGTTTGTGTTTTTGTTTCCCATCAAAAAAAAAAATCTATTACTTGAAAATGAATTGTTATCTTTCTCAGACTTCACGCCTGAGCTCTTATTTTGATCAATCGTAAAGCTCAAAGAGTAGACCACCGTATAGTTGAAGATGTAACTGATACCTAGCACCAAAGACATGTTTTAAAGGGAAATTAAACGGGAAAAGATAGCAGGAAACAGGACTACTTTGTTGCACATTTGTGCAAACATTGACAGGAAAAAACATTCAAAAAGACCTGGTTGGTGACCTGTTTTTTCTTCCTGAGATAAAGTTTTCTTAACTGAGCAGATATGCTTGGTGGCTTGATAAAACTGTTGCCCAGAACAAGTGTGACGATGGCCGCCATAACAACTGCTGCGATGACTAATCCAACCTTTCATGTGATTTTGTGCTAATTGTCATGAAAGCTGTAAGAAATTATATAATCATTTCTATTAATCAACAACCATGGGTTAAAAAAATAAAAATAAAAAATTCATTCAAACAACATTCATTGAAGGGGAATGTGGCCAGTTGTAAAAACAGTGACAAACCAAACCAAAACATTTCAAGAAATCCAACGAATAACAGCTAAAAATTACCTCCTGAGGCCAAAACAATAATAATTATATAACCATATACAAAATTCAATTCTACAAGAACTACAAATAGAAAACATTAAATTAAAACATTAAAAAATCTTTTGCCCTAAATTACATTTGTCACGTGTGCATCAAAGTAAGTGAGCAATATATTTACATCATAAAGATTGACCTGTCCAATTTGAACTCAATACTTGAATTAACAATTCTTTTGTTCACAAGCATTCTTGTCAAGGATTTAACAGTTGTCTTATAAAAAATGTATGAAGTGTACAAATTCATAAATAGTAATCAGAAAGTGCAGAAGGATCTCATTTTGTTTATAATGAAACCCTCTGGTGCACAAAAAGAGGGTTTTTGCATCAGGATAATCGTTCTAAATTGTGGATAAGTTTGCTGCTTTCTTTCCCGCCAGCCCAGGCGATTCTTTGTTTTTGTTGCTGTGTGTGATTTATTACAAGTTTGTATTTGAAGGAGTAACCCTTCCTGAATTGTTGTTAATTCCACATATTTCTAATTTGACATATTTACCGATTACCATAGGACACGGAACAGAAAAAATGTTTTTGTAACCATTTTTTCACTTAGATTTGAATGTTTAAAAAAACGCCAACATTTTTAATTAAATTTATTTTCTTCAAAATGTGTTATCGCTCAGGGAACATGTTGGAATGTAATTATTGCTCACAAAATCTCAAAGAAGAAACCAGGTCAGGAAATTTAAAAGACTGTTTTTCTTTCATGTTGTTTCAATTTCTCACTCAGAATAATTTGTAGATGGCAGTTTGTATCAACCAAGGTTTTGATATCAACTTGCATATTTGGGTACCAGTTTCCTAGATCTGCTAAGCAGTAGGTCTGAAGGGAACCAGTTTCAGTGTCCATTGTTTTACATTTAAGTTAGAACCTTATTCCTTTAGAGTGAACTTGTCTGAAGTCTAAGAACATTAAAAACAAATTTGATAAGGTGAATTCCCCCCCCCCCCCCACCCCA
Organism: Leptasterias polaris; assembly: GCA_037783415.1. Taxonomy (NCBI): domain Eukaryota; kingdom Metazoa; phylum Echinodermata; class Asteroidea; order Forcipulatida; family Asteriidae; genus Leptasterias; species Leptasterias polaris. The sequence continues at coordinate 2,190,274 of JAZGTN010000098.1, forward strand.
AAAAAAAAAAATGTAGTGATTGAGATCTTAAAGCTAGGGCAGCCATGTTTGTTGCCATGGCAAAAACTTTCCCACTGCAACCATATTGTTTACAATGAATCAACCTGGGGCAAGTTTCACAGAGCTAATCAGCACAACAAATTTGCTAAGCACAGAATAATCATGGTTAGCAGGAATGAGTTATCAGCGCAAAATACAATGTAAAGAAGAGTTGGTGGTGATGCTCTCTGTCCAACAGCTTTATGATATTCGGACCCATTTTGTCGAGCCGCTTAGGGGTCGATTGTATGCTTACTGCACTTTGCATTTCCAAAACCCTGCTAACAGTAATAAGCACAGTGAGGTGTGCTCACTGACCAGTGCTTATTGTTAGCAAACAAGTAACATAGCATTGCGAATCAATGGTAAGCCAAATATTCTTGCCAACTTGTGAAACACACTTATGCTTGAGACAAATGTTCTACAGCAGCATGCACATAACTTTTTCAATTGCAAAGAAGCACTGTCAACTTGGTTCTAGGTCATTACAGTCATACTCCTTGATATTTGGACTGTCCCATTCTTTGTTTTCAGTGTCCTTAAAAAGAATAACAAATCACATTATTTAGTGCTACTGAAGAAAATGGATCATGCTGATGGGATAAAATTTCATAAACTCACTCTGAACTAATTTCTGTAAAAAAATTTTTTTTGTAGAAACCAGTTAACATTAAAAACAATTTCTTAAAAAATAAAAAACCCAAACAGTTACAACACATTAATCTAAGAAATGCAGGAAACCGTCCTGTGCACTGTACCACCAACTAGAGGTCAACTTGTTTCTTTAGTGGTTCCCATCTTAGTGGTTCCCATAAAAAGTAGCATCAAGCCTAGAATGGCTACAGCTACCTGGACGTTCCAACTGGATGACTTTCAACATGGCTGTGGCTATTGGCTTTCATGGTACGTCAAGGCAGACTCGGTGGTCGACTCGAATTGATTAATTCTAACAGAGTGTTGAATTTAACCCTCTATCTGACCATTCAATATCATCCAATGTGGTTTTGAATGGTAGATAGACTGTGCCAACCAGCAATATGATATCATGTGGCGAATCCATCTACACAGTACACAGTCAGCCCTCCTACTGTCTGACCATTCAATATCATCCACTGTGGTTTTGAATGACAGATTAACAATGCCAATCAGCAATAGGATATCATGGGTACTGCCACACATGTACACAATTCTGTGGGGATGTCAACCGGTTGAAATCAAGGACTTCAACAAAAGGGACCCGGGTGGTTTGACAGAGCGAGGACATCCTCGCTTCCAGGCATGAGAGTCATTGCTGGCAAAAAGGTCTGAAACTACATGTTAGATCCAAATTTTAGGTTGTACATGTAGGGCCTACATGTATGTTGAAATGATGGCGTTTCTACCTTTTGGTAACACCTAGGGAGGGTTTGGAAGTCAAAGGGCTTTTAGGAACAGTGTCCTAAGCACTAGTGAAGTAGATCAAAGGGAAGTCTTTCTTTTATGTGGACAAATTAAAGGCCTTTTTAATTCACCAGGCTGACATAAAAAGTCTGAATTCAGACAAAAGTCTGAAAAATCTCATCCCTGGCTTCACAAAACTAACGGGAACGTAAAAAAAAAAAAAAAAAAAAAAAAAAACAACTGAGTCCAAACATGGGAGAACTAAGAGAAGTCCTCGATTCACAGGATCGACAAGCGTGTGCCCATTTGTGCCACCACACACAGTTAAATGTTTGGTCAATTTGCTTGAGGAGTATGATTGAAGGATGATGAAGCTACTTACTTCAGGTATATTTCCATTAATTTAAAGCTACTTTGTTGGGTATATTTGCCGTTCTTTTGAGGTTTGAGCTTCGTCCACATGTCAATAGAGACACTTCACAAACACATGTGATGATCACTGGACTCCTATATTAAGAACGCAAATGTCTGCCTAGAAAAAGAAATAATCTTGGAACTCATATGAACTAATCTTGGAACTCATATGAACTTTATTCTTTAATAAGTCCGACTCCAATTAAACCAAATCCTTCAAGCTCAGATTAAGCCACATCCAAAGACAACTTTTGGGACGAACCACTCTTAGAAGATAAATAGACCCCTTGCATATGGCATCACAAGCATAACGTCGCCCTCACTGATGTCAAGGGGAAAGACCTATTATTGGCTGAATAATGTGCGTGGCGCATACAGGCACGCACATTGTTTGACCTCAGTGATGGCGGACTATGCAAGGGGTCTATTAGAAACTTCCTATAAAAGTTTCCCTTATGGACACCCAATAAAGAGACAGCTGTTCTAACTCGAGCTCTTTTCACACTTTCGAGCCGACTTACAGAGGGGAAAAATCATCCAAGGAAATTCCTGGAAAATTTTCACCTCACCACCACTCCATGTTGGTTTCACACTTCATGCAAATTGTCCCGGTGAAAATAAACACACTCAATATGCTAACCTTGGGGTTCTATCATCTAGCCCTACTCTTAAGCAGGGGTACCATATCCTGGGAAAAACTGTTATCTCCCAGGTTGTCTAGGGTTAGCACATCAAGTGTGAAAAGCTCAACCAGATTTTCCGGGTAATTTCCTGGGAAATTTGTCGAGTGTGAATGGGGCAGAACAGTGCAACAGAGCAGGGTTACCTACAGCACTCTTAGACCGGTCATCATTTGGTAGAAACAACATTTGCCAGCATTCAAAACATACCCCGATAGGGTAAAGTTCATGCACCAATAACGGATACTCTATAGAACCACTGTAGATATCTTGTAGATAACTTGAATTTAAAAAAAAAACCTTCACACAGATACGTTCATCTAAAAGGGTATGTTTTGCATACGTGCACAAAATTACAACACAAAACGACTCCTTAAGTTAAGAGGAATTTAGCATTCATGTCAGACTACGGGACACTATCTTTTTTTGTATAGTTATAATCTATCCCCAAACCCATCACTTGATTCACTAGTTGATCCCTCCATGACTTCTCCAGTCACTCGGCAGCGGTGTTTCAGAGCGCGGTCGTACGCCTGCTGGACTGACTTGCGCACGGCTGACTTGCGGCCTTCCATCAATTTGGCTTGGTCCAGACCCGAGTCCACGCCGAGAGGTTCAAGCTTAGACCTCGGAAGCCATTGCCTGGAACGGGCAAAGAAATAAGAAAGAATTTAGCAAAAAAAGTATTCAGAAATGCACTATTAATTAAGTATTTAGTAAAATAATCAACAAGATTGATATTACGACTGATATAATAAACTTGGTTGATGTAATCTATAGGACACGAGTACAATATTTAAAATACAAAAATATAAAACAAGTGGAATATTAAAAGCAAGCAATAAAAGATTTATAATGTAGTTGTAATAAAAAAGCATACCATATAATCTGGCAAAACTAGTAGTAATTTAAATACCGATTATTATTATTACAATGATAAAATAAATGAAAACAAAATAAACAGAGCACACATTAAACATGACAACAAGATTAAAATACAATAAAACATTAAAATATTATATACATTTACATAAAATAGTTTGTTCAAGGCGGTAGGATAAAAGTACACGTGAGAGAAAGTGAGCAAAAATAAATAATTTCTAGTCCAGTGGGAGAGTGGAATTTCCCGCATCCGTTTGTTTTGCAGAGTAGCGGGAATTGAGCCGTAGCTAAATTGGCGGCTACAGCTACACCTAGGACTACTGCTAAGGGTGGTGGTAAGGATGTCCTATACTTCAACGTATGATAATGCGGGGATCCAGCTGTAGCCAAAGCCGCCAATTCAGACACGGCTTAACTCTGTCAAAACTACTACCAGGGCCCAAATTCATAGAGCTGCCTAAGCAGAAAATATTGCTGAACAATTTTCTGCTTAGCAGCATTGAACAGGATACCAGTCACAAATTGTACATGTGACATTGTAGTTTGGCTGGTACCCTTATTCTGGTTAAGCATAGTTTTGCAGTGCTAAGCTACTTTTAGTGCTTAAGCAGCTCTATGAAATTGGGCCATGTACAGCATGGAGCTGTAACTAATGAACATATCATCAGTACCTGAAACTGTTCCGGCACATCTACATTTGTGAACAAGCCCAAGTAAATTTTGTACTGTTATATTTGTATCGGTGCATTATAGAATCTGTCAGGTGAAAGTTTAATCAGTAAATGTGTATACGGGAAATGCACATGCATCCACAAACCAAATAAATCAACGATAACTCAACTTTTCTGAAGAAAAAAATTAAGTAAAATGAATTTTACAAATGCCCACTTCAAAACCAAACAAGATGTGCACATTCTCTTAAGAATTTTCATTATCATGGATGGAAAAAATGCCAAACTTTTTTAAAGATTTAGTGTTTGGGGGGAGTGGGGGGAAATTTAGTGCATTACCCACGGAAGAACATTTACCGTAGTTTCTCAACGAAACAACAGTCAGTCTTATTCAAAGTCCTAAATTATTTATTAGCAGATCACAATACTGGAGTACCAGAGTGGTATCAATACAGTCTCAAAAATGTATCAAGTATTTCTATTTCACTTACCATGTTCTCTTGTTGTCAAAGAAGAGCACAAGGTACAGATGTTCCTCAATGACGACTCGTTGATTTATCACTTCCATTGGAGGTACGGGGATTGGAACACCGTTATGAAAAAAACCTGATCGTGGCATCTTAGGATTTATGATCTGCAAGAAAAAAAGTTTCCTTGATGAGTTTTTGAAGAAAGGAAAAAGCAATTCCATAACTATTACTAAAAATGCCTACATATATACCGTAGTTCTACAAGTCCTTGCCGGGCCGAGTAAAGCGCGAGTCTTCTGCTTACGCTATGAAGTAAATGAAGTGTCAATTTCATCAACTCCATGTTAACTGGCTTCAAAATAAAAAGTGTTTAACAAATCGTATCAAAACACCATACACTAACTATTACTACCCTGTTTATTGGCCATCAAGCATTGCTAAAAAACCGTCTCGGCTCTTTTGGAGTAGGCAGCACCAGCAGCCAAATTTGCAGAAAGATTGCTAATCATTCACATCAACAATCTCTACCCTACAAGATACCCTTTCACTCCTGGGTGATAAGAAGCAATTGTAGTGAAGTGTCTTGCTCAAGGACACAAGTGAGTAATATCAACTTTCTTTTAATGCCCTCTTTGTACCTTGTAAATGTGAATGCAATTAAGCCTTTAGCTACTATTTTGATATTTGATATTTTCAATAAAAGACAAGTTTTAAGAAATATACGTCCTCATCTTTTGTTCTGGACTTCAACTTACCAAGGCAGGGTACGATGGGTAGCCTCGACACTTTGCCCAGACGAGATCCAGGGGACTGAGTGGAATATCATCTTCGTCAGAGTTCCAGCTCGTACTCCTTGTCTTACCTGATCAAAAGGAATTGGCGGTCAATAAAAAAAAAGGGAAGTAAGCCAACGCTCCACAGATGGTATTCCAAAAACTGATAGTTCAGAAATTTCAAACAGGTGTACCAAACGAAGTGATAGTAGTTTGGGTTTTGGAGGGGGTTTTTTTCGCCTCAAAAAACAAAGTCATGGTGCCAACTGCTTTAAGGAGTGTGTGCACCTTTGGCAATAAGATTTCCTTATTAACAGTTAAAAAATTTTTTTGATAAATAAAAAAAAAATCACTTTAAGAGCTTGAGTGAAAGTAACTGTATCAAACGTCATGGAAATTTTCACAAAGTGACTGTGTACAAAATCTTTTATGGACTTTTTCCACAACAGAGTAGTCATAAAACACAATTGAATCAGACACCAAACCAGTGGCGGGCCCTAATGGAACTGGACTGTCTATGAAGCTGGTAAGCATTACAAAAAACTGCTTAGCACAGAATTTGTTTTCGCTTAATAGAAAAAGGTTCACAAACCAAATGACATGCATTTGCTTTAGTTGTGACTGGTGTTCTGCCAATGTTTAAACACTGTTTACTGCTCAACAGCTGAATGACACCAGGCCCTTTGGTTTGATGATGCTGTACTGTGTTTCAACAAATCTCTGCAGTTGAATTTGGGGGTGGTTAGTGCATAGTGTTGAGGCACGAGATGTTTGTCTGGAACAAACTAGTCAAGCACCACGCAGTACAAACCCTGTGTTAAATATTGTTTATTATATATCACAGGAAAAAAGAAAGTATTGTTGCAATCTGCTAATCAACCCAAATGACCTTTGGTATAAAGGAAATAATTGCCTGACGTTTCGATCCTAGCGGAGTCTGCCCCAAAGGCCAAGCGTCTATTTCAGAGTCTTTGAAAGAGACTCTGCTGGGGTTGAAAAGTCAGGCCGTTTACCACTTTTTTAAGTCTTTATATAGTGATTTTAAAACTGTTCCATAGATTTCAAGAATGCTTAAATATAAAGCATGCTTGGATAGACAATGAATGCTAAAAACCTCTCCGCTAACTATCAAACACAACAACTCTTTAAAAAACAACACTGAGACAAAAATAGACCAAGGAATATTTTAAAAACCTCGGTCAAAACAAGAGGCACATACATGTAATTATAACACAGACATAACAGGTGAATCAAAAATGTGCATCTAAAAAGTCCACAAGTGTGTTATGCACACACTCGACAAAATGTAACCACACACATAAAAATGTGCATCCACCAATACAAATGTTTATCCACACACATAAAAAATGTGTGTCCACACATAAAATATATCCACACACAAAAATGTGCATCCACACATATAAGTGTGGATCCACACATTAAGATGTGCATCCACGCATAAAAAAAGTAAATCTACACATAAAGATGTGCATCCACACGTAAATGTAAAATCCACATTCATAAACATGTATATCCACACATCAAAATGTATAGCCACACACAAAGAAGATGTACATTAACCATCATCCACACAATTAGAAAATGCATCTAAAGGTATTCACACTTGTTCAAGGGTGCTTCTATCACATAAAAACAAATATCAACCACATCCACAAGAAACACCAGGTAACAGTCATGATTGTTATGTTACTAACTGATCAGTAAGGCGTAATGAAATTATTGTCCCAAAACACTTACTTTTTGGAAAGTTCTGATTATGTGCAAATTTTACTTTAGTTCTTTATTATATGAACACATAAAAATTAAAAAAACTGTGCTTTTTGGGGGGGTGACAATTTTACTTCATGACTTTGTTACCTGGTTTTTCTCTCAAGAATGGACCCGCACCGTGGTGGCGATTCCGGCTGGTGGTGCTCGTGCTCTCCCCGCACGACGTGTCCCCGCTGCTGTCCTCGGGTAAGTTGAGGCGGTTGTGATGTCGCCGGTGTCTGTGTCCCTCTTCCATGGTGGACGTAGATTCGGACACAGAGCCAGAGGTGGTGGTACTAGTGCTGGAAGTGCTGTCAGAGTCGGAGCTACTCCTTGTCCGATTGTGCCCAGACCTGTACATAGTAAAACTCTCCCCCGTGGGTTTCACCCCTTCAAAGCCATTAGGTAAATTGCTAGTCACACTGGACTCTTGGAGTCTTTTTGCCGGGCTGCAGTCTGTATTGCTGGCACTAAGGCTACGTGATCGTTTCCTGGTGTGATTCTCATTGACAACAGACGACGAGGTCGTAGGTAGATTGCCTTCATATTCTGTTTCTATATGGAGGCTTCCTTCTTGGTTTGCACGTCGATTGCTCTTTGTTGCATTCTCCGTGTCCATGGAGAGAGACCTCTTACCCAAACGTCCACCTCGTTTCGACCCTGGACTCCCAGCAGGTTTACCACGCCCCGCTTTCCTACTGAACAGTACTGAAGTCCTTCTACTGACCCCACCCGGGGAGGGGCTTTTATCAGATGCATGGGACGGACTTTTAGCAGGCGTGACTATGACCTCTGAGTCCATATCATTAACCTCCAGGGTTGGCGCAGAACCATCGCTCCCAGAATGAGGTTCCGACATGGAGCGGGAGACCCTCTGTCTACCCCGGCCTTGCCCCCTGCCTGGTGACCTCGGTAGGGGGCGCATTGGGGATGCCCTGGTGGGAGATGATTTGCTACGGATGCAGATCGGTGCAGGCCTGGATGGAGATAGCTTTGGAGGTTCTGCTGAGTCACTTGGAGCCGGGCAGTCGCTTACATCCTCATCTGGAATTCAAGAGTGAGAAATCAGTTAGAAACAAATCACCACATCAGCATGAGAACTCAACAAATCATTTTAAACAATGGTTATTTTTGCGCCACTTTATAACACCCTATCATAGCGTTATCTTCTTAAATCTCACAATGAGGTTACATGCAACCATGATGAGGCTGTATACAAGAAGCGATCTGTCCCCTTTTTGTATTGTCAAATTGAATCCATACTTGCAATACCAATTGCATACACAGGGAACTAGGCAAAGACAGTCACCATCTCCACCTTACTTAAAAATCCACATTACAATCCAGTGAAGTTGGCAATAATTTGAAGCCAGAGCTGGAAAAATAAGATTTCCAAAGAAAACACCCCGACACTTACTGGACGAACCCTCTGCAGACGTGGACATTTTTCTCTTCTCCGCCCCCTTCTTATTCGGTGACTCTGCCTTGGTCCCCTGATTCCTCTGCTGAGCCAGCTTCCTGCGAATCACGTTGATCTCTTTGCGGAGCTGCTTGGTGCGTTTGGTACGCGCAGCACCGTGCTTGATGGTACACGTCATGTCCAGCTTCTCAAGCAATTCCCGTAGTTGGTCCTCTAACGTCATGTCTGCCCGATGAGCTGGCGACAAAGCATTGTCAACTACAACAAAAAATTGTCAAAAATATAAATAAGTAAATAAATAAATAAATAAATTTAAAAAAACAAAGTAGTAACCTTTCTACATTTGGTAATGGAAATTAATGAGTTGACCCACCGAACTCAGCAAATAACTATTTGTACATCTTTAAGATGCAATCATCACATCTTGCAGAATGTAAATTTGTTATTTCACAATGCCTCAATCAACATTTTCTCAGTTTCAGCCTTTACTATGCAGCAATGTGGAATGATTACATAATCCAGCACAAAAAGGAAACTACAAGCTCCACCTCTATGGCAAAAGGTTACCATGTAAAATGCACAAACCAATGACAATCAACTCATATGTTGAATCAGCAACAATACAACCCTCCTACTGTCTAGCCATTCAATATCATCCACTATGGTTTTGAATAGTAGATAAACTATAACCGCCTGCAGTATGATACCATGCAGTGAATGTATCTACACAGTACATGTACACAGTCAACCCTCCTACTGTCTAGCCATTCAATATCATCCACTATGGTTTTGAATAATAGATAAACTATGACGGCCGGCAATATGATACCATGCAGTAAATGTATCTACACAGTACACAGTTAACCCTCCTACTGTCTGACAATAAAGTATCATCCTCAGTTGTTTTGAATGATAGATAAACCACATGTATGACCGCCTGCAATATGATACCATGTAGTGAATGTATCTACACAGTACAGTCAACCGTCATACTCTCTGACCATTTCATCCACTGTGGTTTTGAATGATGTAGATGCCAGCCTGGTATACAATATAATGGTATGATCGCATCTACACAGTAAACATATGTAAACAGTTAGTTTAGAGCGCAGTTAAATACAATACGCAACTCGTAAATTTGAATGGCTTCAAAGGGTTGGTCAACTCGCTGAAAAGTTACACCATGAGTGGGAGGGTTAATCACACAAAACAATTTGAAGGTTATAGGAAACATGAAATCTTTATAGATCTCCTATTAATAATAATAATAACTAGTTCCTATATAGCGCATTTTACAACAACATATATTTTACAACAACGCTTTTCATTAGTGCCCTGGTCATTGGGCCAATAAACATTCCTTTAATCTTTCTCATCTCCCTGAGGAGTATACAGCCTGAGCTGCCGCGGCGCTCCAAAGCTTTTTCAAACACAATATCAACCTCTACCCTCACAGGTACCTATTTATACCCCTGGGTGAAGAGAAGCAATTATAGTAAAGCATCTTGCTCAAGGACACAAGTGTCATGACACGGATTCGAACCCACACTCCGATGACATAACCACCAGAACTTGAATTTGATGCTCTTAACCGCTCGGCCATGACACCCTATTCCATCTCCAAAATCAATGCTCCACCATTTTCACCTGAGTTCTAGAGGCCCTGTACCACATCCATATCATAATCAAAGTTTACTCACAATCGTTCAATTTGAATTCCGTTTCTTTGAAGTTTGGCGCCTTGTCTGTGTGGAATCCAGTCACAGGGTCATAGCCGATTTTTTCGACGATGCGTTTGACGTTACGGATGACTGCCCCACCCTAAAAAAAACAAAAAACAAAGAATTAAAAGGTAAAGTTCACTTTAAAACGAATTCATCTTAAACAAGTGTACATAACTTTCCCACGGTAAACCATTGGCCTAGCTGTGAATAGAAAATGATGAAGAAACTTCAGTTTAAGATGAGGAAGGAAACCTGAGCAATCAGGTAGGGACTAAAAATCCAACCCACATGCAAGGCTCTGTTTAGTCTCGATGCAAATCAAGAATTAAATAATCAATGGTGGTTTGTGTAATAAATAGGCTTTAAGTAATTGCAGTAGCGCACCCTCTTACGAAATGATTTAACCAACTTGACCTCTAACGAATACTGTCTTGTGGATGGATCCCCCACCCTCCATTCAAAATTCCAGTGCTGGGAATAAAACTTAAATGGTGAAATATGAAATCTTTCCATACCGTATCTCTGAGTTTGACAGCGGCACGGTAGAACACGGTGTCCTTGCTGTTGTATGTCAAGCAGTTCTTGACGATCAGATCAAAGTCTGCCTCAAATTCATCAATGGTCTGATACTCATGACCTTGGACCTTGTTTTTCATCGTCAAGAAGTCCATTGGGTTTTTGATTACTTGAAAATAGTCCGGTGCCTGAAGACAGATGGAAGGGAAACATGAAATAGAGGTAAAGTTATTGTTTCAAAAGAATCCCAATAAGCCTGTGCCAGTTACAGATAACCGACTGATCGTCCAGTTACACATTTAAATCTTTACCATTCAGAGAACCATCAGAAATCTCACTAGAAAGTGCCCCAAAGCGCAGATGACTTTGTGATCAAGATGTTAACAACACACAATACACATCCGTGCGACACACAGAAGCAGTAACATTTTCTCAAACAGTTTACAGGCTGGTAGTTTGCAAGCTACAACTAAAGGCAAGAAACATTGCCTGCTACATAGGAGGAGAGAATACACCTTGTTAATGAAATATACCAGCACATTACGCATTAGCACACAAAACCAGTTACAAACACCTTGACCTAAGACTAAACGTGTCTACACATGAACGGGAAAAACATTTATTTACCCCTGAAATTGTAAAAAGCATCATCAATGCAGAGCCCACTAAAGCCATATCCAGCATTGTTGTCTCTGGCATGCATGTGAGAGCCATTGGCTTAAAGGGTCTGTATATGTTTGGTAATCACTCTTCAAATTAATGGCAATAAAAACTTACTTGGTTACAAGAACAGCAGCTTTCAATTGTATAAAGCATTTTCAGAATCATTTCACGTCGAAGTAATGTGGCTATGAAAAAAGAAGCGTTTCTGTCAGAAACGTTTCTCAGATTGTGTATTCCTATATTATGTCCAACGTGGACTATATTTGCTCCGGTTTTTCGGCAATATCTAAAAACGCGACCACCTTTTGAAGTGAAATTTTCACAGGTTAGTTTTATTGTATATATCTACATTTATATAGCATTAAAAAAAATCAAACGGTTCCAAAAACCAAAGGTATAATTTGCCTTTAAGGCTACTTAGAGTGTTGGCTATCATACCTCTTCCACTGAGACTGGCTCCGCAAAGATCCTAGTTGGATCTCTCTCCTCAAGCTGATCCACAGTGTTCCTGAGTAGAATGTTAAATGGCTGCAGTTGCATCTCTATTGTCATCTGATTCAACTTGATCTGTGAATCGACAACAAATAACTAGGAGATCAAAACTGAGTGGATAAAGTATTTTAATCGGATAGTGTAGAGTGTCCGTTTATGATGTTCTTGTGTCCTGCTTCTATGGTGCTTAGCACACAATTCTTCCCAGTAGGAGGTTTTAAGCAATAAAAATTCCATTCTCAATAACCCACACATCGCACCAATTTTACAACATTGGGTTGGCCACCGACAGGCATTGCCTGTGCTGCCCAAGAACCTCCTTATATACTACCCATTTGCTTCTATCTTCATCCGCGTATAGCGGAGTGATAGCTACTTTTATTCAGAACTACATTTCGTTATAATTCACCCAGTTCAACCAAACGAATCAACATTTTTTGAGCAATAATGCAAAACTCTATGAAGCATATTGCTTGAATAACTTACTGTTTGACCATTCATTATCATCCACTGTGGTTTTAATGACAAATAAAATATGCAAGCCTATAATGCGATATCATGTGGTAAATGTGCATCTACATAGGACACACAGTTATGTTCACAGTTGTGCCACGATACAAAACCTGTGCAGTTGAATAGGCTCAAATGGTTGTTCAACTCACTGAAAAAAATTACAGGGAACGATTTCATCCAGCAATTTTGCATAGCAAAATATTTAGACTGAACTTGTTTTTTGCACACTGAATGCTAATATTGAGTAGCAACTCCTGATTTTTGAGTAGCAGCTCATGCATTTTGTGTAGCAATTTTCTCTGCTATACAAGGGCAATCGTTCACTGAATTACCAAGAATTGGAAGGTTAAAGTCATACTTCTCCATTTCTATACGGAATTTAAAGGTCCTACATTTCCAAATTAGAAAAAAAAACTACAAGTACAAGTGTTTAACCAATTAACAAGATGTACCTGTTCCCGTTTCAGTTTTTCTCGTTTCCGGATGAGCTCCACTAGGAGCCTAGCTCTCTCTAGGTCTTGCCTGAGCCGTTGCCAGTACTTGAGCTGCTCTTTCAACTTGTTGGCTTTCTGATTCTCACGCTATGAGTTACATCATTGACGAGACAAGACAGAGGTGGGCAAGGATGGAGATGAATAAAGAAATAGTCACATCAACACAAGAGAGACAAGACCAACAGTACACCGAGAGGTATACACACCATCAGAGACAGATACGGAAAGAAAGAAAAGATGGAAACAGAAAACAACAAAAAACATTTCAGAAAGTATGAAGACAGATAGTGAAAAGCAAAACAGTCAAGGAAACATAAGAAAAGAGAAAGAGAAGAAAAAAAAGTTACATTAGTAACAGTGAGTGTTACACTTTAAGACTTTCTATGAAAATAACTAATTCTCGATCCCTGGATTGTTATTCCATCTAATTTGTTTACCGAACTTCAATAACAAAAAATGTATTTGTCTAGTTCTGGTGTATTTTTGGGGCATCAGATGATTGCGTATACCGACTTGAAAAAACAGATTGTTATATTCTATAATATGCTATTCACATAACTTTTAGCTGATCATTTCTTTGCAGTAAGGGTTAAAAAACAACAACAGTAATTAGACGATCACATAGGCACAACATCAAAAAGGAACATCAATATTTTGCCCCCAGTTTCAGCAGAAGAAATTCAGAATTCTTCATGCACTTCATGCACTAAATGTAAGTTTAAAAAACATCTACGGGTAAACATTAAGAGACAGTTACAAAACTGAATGTCTACAAACTCTACTGCGGAGAATGGAGTTAAAAAACTGATGAAGTGCAACAAGAACGTGGAAATTCAAGATCGTGAACAATATCAACTTCCAAAAACTTGAGAGATAGGCATTCCTCAACACATGAAATAAGACTTAACATGAAGTACATGAAAATGTTGAACAAGAGTCCCAAGGTACTGTGTGTGTATTCCAATAAAATGTGTAATGCTCTAAAGGCATGCACAGTGTCTACAATGATCTACAGACAATGGATCAGTACTGTGGAGTGGAATTTTGTTAAAACACATTTTTCCTTTCGAGATTTTAAGTTTTCCACTGCCAGGGCTCAAATTTTTATTCATTTATTTATTTATTATTTTGGGGAGGTTTTTTTTTTTTTTGGGGGGGGGGAATCCACAAAACCACATGGCTTGTTACTGGGCCAGATTTTTTTTAAAGACAAATAATAAAATCTTCAGTTTAACATCGGAGCTGTTTTAATTTGAATAAACACTAAGGGAAGATTGATGGGCAAATATTCTTCAATACTTAACAGAATGGAAAAATATTTATCAGACTGATCTCAACATTTGAACAAAAACACAAGACTGTCGCTGGTCTTGCCCAGTCATCAGTTTACTGGCCCACTGCTAAAATGGCTGGCTCCGGGCCTCAGTCTGGTGTAAATTTTGAGCCCTGCAGCAGAAGATAGATATAGGTTTTGCTTTGCAATAAATGTTTGATAAACCATTCATCAGAAATAAATGTAGACAAAAACTGCTGTTTGAGTTTTTGGTAGGACTTCAGGGTTTAACATAAACTGAAGTCTTTGATAAAGTCTTCTAAATGAAAAAACGAAAAACTAAATTCCACTTATAAGTTGATTTGATTACAGAGAAGTTATTTGAAAAGATAGACAGGAAACTGGGGGCTACACAAACCGGTGGTACCGAGTCTTTGTTCCGTTGTGACTGGTGGTGGGCCTGTAGACGTCGTAGCAGGGGCACGCCGTTGCGAGATTGCCGTTTCAGTGTCCAGTAGCTAATCAGCCGTTGAACAAACTGCTGCTTCTTTTGTAAACTGACTTTAGTTGTTATTTTGGCAATCCTGTAAAACAAATTTCAAAGTTACTCGGAAATTGACAAAAAGAAGTGAATAGCCAGCAGGACTAGTTAGCTTGTCCTTTCACTAGGTAGTCCGTCAGCTTTTTTCACCAGTCCACATTTCATATTGAATAGGGATGCTTATTACCACTGAACTAGCCAGCCGGACCACCCAGAGAGAATATTGACTGGTTCTTAGTTGTTTAACGAGCATTTGGCCAGCCAACCACTGTTAAGGGAGAACGCTGAAAATGTAGCATTTACAATATACAATGTACATGTCAGAACTTTAAATCTCTTTTTGCTGGAATATAAAACTACTCCGTAATAGACTGTGCAAGTCTCGCGCGTATCCGAACGAGAAAACACGTCAAACGAAGAACATTTTTATTTCTGAAATCAAATCTTTGTTTTAAATTATATCTCATGACAAAATCTGAACAACAAAAATAAATCATTACAATTTTATGAAATTAGTTTTAGCTTTTTAAAAAAATACGCCAAAGTGTGTTAATTATTATTAAAAACAAATTAAAACTCTGGGACAAGGATGCTTTTTGATGTTAACTTTTTAGAAACCCCTTACGCAGATTCGTGAAGGTCAAACGGGTTTTAAATTGACCCGTATCGCAGTTTAAAGAGGAATGCTGACGCCTCAACACCATTGACTGCAATGAAAAGGGTTCGCTTTGCAATTACAGCATCTGGCAATTATGATCGCGCATCCAAAACAAGCTTTTACATAAGTTTTATGATCGGAGGTGAGCACAAAATTCTTAATTTTTTGCAATAACCGGAAGCTGAGGTCAAGTTTAATTCTCGGGTTTTCTTCGTTATATTGTTGAATTGGTTTTACTTTCATATTTTGTTATCACTTAGTATTACATTCCCAACAACATGTATAATTTTCTAGGTCATAAACTACGTTAAACTAAAATAATTGACGAAACAAAATCTCGCCCACATAAAACTCCATATGGTTGGGACCACTATGGTCCCGGAAGTTCGAATGCGCGCGAGACTTGCACAGTCTATAGAGCAATTATAAACTTAAAAACTCTGGAAATCAATTCACAATGAAACTCATGAATTATTTGTTGAAGTAAAGTTACTCTATAACTGAAATTCCACATGAGCAGAGATAAGAATCCATTTGGAGTTTTTATCTTCCACTCTTCCTTGCTCATTTTTTCAGCATCTTGAATACTAACCTCTGAGGTGGTATACAAGGCATGGAAACAACTGGCATAGCTGCTCGTTTTTCAGCAAGAATCTTCCTAGCTTTCCTCATGTTCTTTCTTGACTGTGCTTTGGCCTTCTTTGCCGAAATTCCCTTGCCGGTCTCGTCATTCTCAACGATCTTATCGTTTACACTTGGTTTTTTCTCCACCTCCGGCGGCGTGTGGATGTCACAGTAGGCCGTCTTTCTGATGCTGATGGATGTCCCGTTGATGTTGGTTTCTCGTATCGGTTCCATTTTCATGAAGAGTCCTGCCTGTTGGGCACAGGTCACGTGGAAGGCTGTGTAGCAGTTTGCTTTGTGACACTGAATGCAAGCGCCAACACCCCGCTGCTTACAGATATAACAAGTAAGTTTCCACCTGGCAGCTGGGATGTGATCAATGCTGTCTATGGGTTCTAAGAATACTGTGTTGGCAAAGCCCACTTCGGGGATCCAAAGAGCACACACAACATGAGCCCAGCGTCCATCGTCAGTTTGCTTGAACGCAGCACCTTTATTTGGACAGAGTGCGCAGTCGACCGCTCTGGACGGCGACTGAAGGCAACGACGGCACAGCCACTGTCCCTCAGGGATGTACGGCACACCGTAGCACTCCTGATGTACAGCAAGGTTGCACATATCGCAGAATAATATCACATTGCTGTTCTGGCACTCCCCGTCATTACAGATGCAGCACACTGCATCTTCATCGATGAATTGATTGTTGTCTGTCTTTCCTGATGTCTGACTCTGAAAGTAGGATTCTTTCTCCAGCCGATCCATCAGTGTTTCAAAGACCTCTTGTGACGCTGTGGGGAGTCCATCTGTTTTTCGTTTTTCGTTCATCATGTCCAACCAGGCATAGTCCTCCTCGTCCATGTCATACTCAATCTCTTCATCAAGCTCCTCACGGGATTTTTCAATGAAACGAAAGTATGCCTGCGGACGGTCTGGCAAATCCGCAGGCTCTTCATATCCATCCAGAATCTTATAAGAAGCCTCCGGGAGCTTCATGGAGGATGCGCTCCCAACATCCTTCCGCTGTTTGGTTTGATCCAATGATTTGCCAGCCTTACTGAGGGGTTTCTCATTTTTCTCCTCTTCGCTCGTCTCACTCTCAAACTCATCCTCAGTGAGGATGTCTATCGTCTCGTGGATATCCAGCCTGTGTACAAGACCATCAATGTCTACTTCAACGAGTCTCTGCGCCTGAGCATACGTCAAGGCTTCCCGAGTTGGGGATCTGATGACTGAAGGCGATGGGGAACGCCGATTCTGCCGATTGGGTACTCGTTTTCTCCATCCACCTCGCTTCATTGGAGTTGCGTACCCGTTGCCGCCGGGTTTTCCATGATCAAAGTTGTTCAAGTGAAATTCTATACCTGAATGGCTTCTGTATATTTTACCGCAGTCTTTGACTGGACACTCGTAAGGGGGTTTAGTTGCACGCAAATTCTCACAGAAATACTTGACGTTAAAGTCCAATGCTGGCATGGTGTAACAGATGTGGTAGTTGATAGGGGGAAGTAACTACACAAGCATCGCAGGAACTCTGGCCTATAACAACCAGAGATACCATGCATGCCGTGCAGTCATTGACATCCTGGAAAGAAACAAAAAGAGACGTTTTACAAACTACCTGCAGTG
This sequence comes from Leptasterias polaris, assembly GCA_037783415.1. Taxonomy (NCBI): domain Eukaryota; kingdom Metazoa; phylum Echinodermata; class Asteroidea; order Forcipulatida; family Asteriidae; genus Leptasterias; species Leptasterias polaris. Next base: position 2,207,897 of record JAZGTN010000098.1, read on the forward strand.
ATTGATTTGCTACTCAGTATTACAAATCAGTGAGCAAAATGTTTTAGTCGAAATAATTTGCTATGCAAAATTGTTTGACAAAATCATTCCCTGACCTGGCCTTGAAAACACAGAAGAAATAATAGTGTGTAGCCTCCATTTCTAGTCTCTGCTCTTGGATTGAGTGCTCACTAAAAAACAACAACTACCAGGTAAATTATGATTTTCAATCGAAATTGTTTTTCAAATGAAAAGTTACCTTTTCCCTTACAATATTGCGTTTGGCTATGTACATAATTATGGGTTGGGCCGTATCTGAATTGGCGGCTACAACTATGGCTATGACTGCTGCTTAGGAAGTCCTATAATAGTTCAATGCATGACGCGCTGATTCAGCCGTGGCCGTAGCTGTAGCCACCAATTCGGACATGACCCAACTTGATACAAGACTAGTTTCTGTGGAGTGGACCCCTTAGGTTGATAACATTAAACTTTTAAATGTAACAATTCAGTAAGTTTATTTATAACAACTATATTACTGAGGAGCAAAGGAATCCATGTAGTCCTTGTGGAAATGAAAAAAATGTCACTACATTTTTACCAATTTGTACCAAGGTTCAGTCAAACATGTAACTAAAATATACATATCATACAAAAAAAAGCAAATTATCATAGTTCAAAAAGTGTTCTTTTTAGTTGTTAATAAATTATTGGTCTAGAATGAATTATTAATCACCTTTAAATAAAACATGATTTGACCTTGATATTATTATGAAAATCTCCCTTTACAAAATACAACACCAAATGAAAACAAATTTAAACATAACTTTAAATCAAATTATTGAAATATTCTGAAAAACAAGAAAGAAAAAAATGGTCACCTTTAAAGTAAAAATTTTTTTTTAATGTTTTTAATTTCTAAATTGGGGAGGGGATTCCTAGACGATGTCAACTGAATTAAAATGTGGATTATTAAATAAATATTTTCATTCATAATACAAAATGTACAGTGTTACCACACCATACAATGATACATTACAATCATGCAAATAATTGTGTGTAGTGTGTGTATAGGGTATAGAGGAAGCAACTTTAGCAAGCCTGTGCTGTGAATGTTCCATCAAGTGCAGCTATTTCTTTTATTTGCCTTACAACAACAAAAGTAGGAGCATTATTCCAAATAATTTACAGTCTACATTCCGAAACAATTGCATGGGAACCCTTCAGCAACACATAGGTAGCATAGTTTGCAAGACTAGTCTCGCTCTTCATGTACTTTTCTATGCGGAAATTTGCAGTACACGGCAATGCATTTTGCTGATTGAATGGACACTATAGCGCCATCTCATGAATATGTATATCCCAACATGGCCAAACTGCGAAGCGACGGTTGTGCGTGTGGAATGTGCACAAGACACGGCACCCAAAATGACGATTTTTTTAAACGAATTACAGCCATGAAAAACATGCCGTTTGCGCCGCGCAAGCTGAGAATTGACAAACATTGTGAAATGAACAAGATATATAAGTCATACATGGTTTATTCATCTGAAGAGTACACCGAGAAAATTGTCATTAATTGCGACAGTATTATTGGTAATGTATTGACCTTACCGGTGTAGTGTGCGTGCGGGATCGTGCCGTTCCTGCTTCCACTACACTATATTATACCGCAGTGATTATGAATTCACTCCACTGCCGATGATATACACGCAGACACAATCCAGACGGTGTACGAACAAAGACGGTTGAACAATGGCTTCCGACCCTGAAATCGCTTGAAAACGGCAAAGCGCGGCATAAAAAACCACTGTAGGAATCCTCTTGAATCACTGGATCAAACTAGATGTGAAAATCTACAGATACCTGCGTAAAAGCCTAGAAATCGGCCATTGATTTGGAGGTGTACCGTCCACACACGCACGTAATGCCCTCGCCCTTAGTTCTTATCGGACATTTTTTTTTCAAACCTTCAACATTAGCGCCCCCTAGGTTGATAGAAAAATAACAGGTAACGTTCGCGCATCGTCACGCACACGGACGGCGGTCAGTCGTATGGGGGGGGGGGGGGTTCAACACATTTGCAGGAGGAGGGGGCTTGGTTGTTAGCTTTGTATTTAGTCTACGAAATATAATTTTTAAATTTATAAAGGGGTATTCTAGGAGGTATTTTGTATTTTTTAGCTTGAAGATTAAGTAAACACTTTTTAAAGTAAGAGATATGTGTTCCAACAATTATCCCTTTGGGCTGCTCATGCTCTTCTGAGTGATGAGGTATGTCTTCAGCTATGATGGAGTGGAAATTTACTTTCATCGTTTTATACTTGTACTTCTTGCTCTTGCTCCACATGTTCTGACTTTTATAGTTTTTTTTATAGCCCCATGATGTTATCGACTGTGTAATTAGAGTTAGAATATAGAGGAAAGCTGTTCAGTTCAGAATGTTTCTACTAATTTACTTCACTTATTTATTGTTGTTTTATGGTTACTTTTATAGAGCAAACAAAATGTGGTTTATTACTTGACAAACAAAATAATGTGAGTGGGTATTACTATTAGGAGGGCGCCCGTCCCTAAGTTTAGAGCGGCATTTGCTGGGAGCAAAATTCACATAGCATCAGATGCGTTGTACCATTGTGTTTGTATTTTGCATTTTTATTGTATTACGAAAATCTAGGCAGTAACTGGACATTTCAGGCAAAAGGCATAATTTCCTGCTCATCAGCGGACTCGACACCACATCCCCAACTCCAACGCGCCAAATCATGGTTTGTCCCTGATGAACAAATAGCCGTCTGGTGTGAGTGTACAATCAATATACGGCTGTTTAACTGTATAAACATTTATATTTTAAGTGCTATGACTATGAGTTTTATTTCTTATATCTTTTTTTAATTAAAGCTGTCACTTTTAAGTTTTAATTCCAATTTATTTAGTTTTATTTAATGTTAATTTAAACTTTGAGAGACTTAAAGAAAACAATTTCCTTTGTAAGTGAATAACATTTTTCGATCGAGGTTGGGGGTACTCGTTGAACTGTTTCACGCATGCGCCCTGCCCACTTGATGCCGGCGAGAGGACCCGATTAGGAGGAAAGTTGCCGTGTTTTATGGTGGAAAAGGTATCTGTTTGTTTGGTCTGAAGCGCCATTAATTCCCTTTCGTTTATTTCTGTGTATACATATCCATTAGTAATTCAAGCCAACTTTAACTTATTTTTAAATTGTCTGTGAGATACTGTTCACTGAAACAAAGCATGCTTATTCGTGAGTCTTTTCGGCCGGTATCGTGTGTGTTTTCACTATTCATTAATAATAATATCATTGAAGTTGGAAATCAAATGTAGCAAACAAGGTGAAGTACTCAGGAGAACCATTATTTATACCACATTTTAATAAAGTAAATTATATATTCTTGATTAATGACATGATTATTCTTTTCAAATTCTGCGGGCAGGTGGGTGGGGTGATTGTCAACAATGTCTTGTCAGGTTTCTTTTTGACTGTCTGTTCGTTGTCTGAAGTAATTCATGAAATATGTTTAATTTTATGCACTTGATATTTTCCTTTTTCAGAACAACTTAAGCAGCCATGGCAACCCTTAAACTCAGTAAGTATTGACATTGATTTGAATTCTGGTTGCAGCTACTGGCTAGCTTGGTTGCACTCATATTGCACTAACTCAACTGGCAGTAATCTGGTAATAAAGACAGTGAAACTGAATTTGAAAGGATTCTAAAATTTAATTGGCAGAATTTAATATCAACATAGTGTAATTTTAAAAGTATCTCAAAGCTCATTTGATTTAGAGTTTGAGCTGCAAAGTCTTGATGTGTTTTTTATCTATATATGATAAATTATTAATGAACTTCAGTGCCCAATAAAGAAGTTGCTTGCCAAGTAGTTTTAATGCTTCTAACTAAATTAGTATTATTGTCTGACCGTTCAATCAGTATCATCCAGGGGATCCACTGTGCTTTTGAATGATTGATTAACTATGCCAGCCCGCATTAGTTCTGTGCACACATGTGCATTTGAGTGGTTCCAAATGGTTGTCAACCTGAATCTTAGTAACACTAACAGTTGCTGTGGAAACACCACACCAACTTTTGTATGTTAAAGATTAAGAAATTTTAGTTTTAGACTTGGGAGGAAAACCCGTATAGGGAAAACCTATGCAGTCAGGTAAGGACTGAAAACTCAATCCATATGCAAGACTCCAGTCCAGGAATTGAACCAAAGTCCGCAAGTTGAAAGGAAGGGAATAAAGCACTGAGCCAACCTTAATGCCTCAGTGAACCTCGGTGCCCTAATTCTTGCTAGAAAATGTTTACCATGGGAAGACATTTTTTAGACAAAGGCTTAAAATGTGACGTGTAACAATACAACCCAAGAACCATTTCATTTATTTTGCTTCTCTTGTCCCCTTTGAGATTGGTTTCTAACAACTTTTACAAAGTTTCATCATTGCAGGACATTATATGTCTTGCAAAAGTTGGCACCACTCAGTTCTTTATACTAAACATTATGTATATATAAATATTGTTTGAATGGTATCTTTGTGCAGTCGCCACCCGGCTGAAGTCCATCAAGAATATTCAGAAGATTACAAAGTCCATGAAGATGATAGCCGCTGCTCGCTATGCGAAGGCAGAAAGGGATCTACGACCAGCAAGATCTTATGGTGTTGGAGCTAGAGGTGTGTCCCTTTGATTCAATTAAAAGTGAAATCAGAATAGAGGTCCATTTGATTGGTCACACACACAGACCTGGGCCCAATTTCATAGAGCTGCTTAAGCACAAAAAGTAGCTAAGCAAATCAAAAGTATGCTTACCAGAGTAAGGCTACCAGCCAAAATACCATGTCATTTGATTAATTTGTGACTGGTATCCTGCTCATTTCAGCTAAGCAGAAAATTGTTAAGCAATATTTGCTGCTGAAGCAGCTCTATGAAATTGGGCCCTGGACAAATGCTTTACATCTAATGTGACCATCTTATAGAATTCTAACGAAATATGGACAAACATAACCCCATGTGGCATTTTAGCATAGAAACTTCCCATTCTTTTCAAAATCTTTAAGCACATTTAAACTCGACACTTAAACCAATCAGATTGTATTTACCGACCTGAACTATTCCTAGCAATAATGGTTTGATGGTGCATTACCACTAACTCCCTTGATTGATTAACCTGGACCTTTCCTCATACTAACACAATCCAACACCATATGTTACTCAACACCCAAACTGTTTGACTCTGATTCCATGTAAAGCAGTTTACTTTTGCAGTCTTCAGTTCAACAGAATCAAACCAAACGTGCAGTTGGATTTTGAATGGTTGGGGATGGTTAGGGTTACTGAAACCATCAAACTCGGGAAGGATGGGGGAACAAAGGGATGTATTTTGTTCAATAATCCATTTAAATGGGGCAAAATTCTAACTACCTGATGTTCCAATCCTTACAGCACTGTATGAGAAGGCAGAACTTGAACCAGAGCTAGGAAAGCCAGAGCACCTTATCATTGGTATATCCAGCGACCGTGGTCTCTGTGGTGGAATCCACAGCAATGTTGCCAAGGCTATTAGAGCATCCATCAATGAGAAAGCAGAGGGAGTCAATTGTAAGATTGTCTGTGTGGGTGATAAAGTCCGCACCCAACTGGTCAGGTAAGAAAACTTCTGACCTTCAAACCTGAACATGGAATATCGTTGGCGAAGAGTGCTTCTGTTAATGTTTGCCTCGCGGTTAGAGCTAGAGTTTGACAAATGGTTGTCAAAGGTTGCCTCTGTCTAATTTGAAAGCAGGGTGTCCAAAATGCGTAGATACAGTTATAACATACGACAGATAAGGTGCTTGAAAACCAGCCAAATTCAAAACAACCAGAGCTGCCAACTCTTCCGTATTTGACGGCAATCTTCCGACATCCCGCAAGCAGTCAAAATCTCCCGGATCCCCAACCTACTGATGGAAAAAATAATAAAATTTACGAATTTCCTAGCCCTCTGTCCCGTGTGTGTTTATAATGTTTGCGCATGTGCATATTTAATTGCCAATACATCCATAGATGCGCAGTTTCGTCTTCTGCGCATCCATACATGTGCTATGTGTCGCACTGATCAGCCTCGCTACCATGGGCAGCACGCTATATCGATACCTCTCTTCACTAACCCCTGGAAGAGATGCTTACAGTGACTTACTAGTGGTATCGCTACGACGCGCTGCCCACGAGCAAATGACGCTGCAAGATCGTACACTACTAGGAACGAGGTTGGAAATATAAAGCAAAATGGCGCCGCCCTGCAGAGCAACCGGTAAGTCGCTGGAAAAAATCAAATATGCGCAAAAATACAGAGACGATGACCACAAAGAATGGCCATGTATTAAAAAATCAACTTAGGATGAAAATCATGCGTTCTGTACCACGTGTATTTCAGATGTTTCAGTGAAATACGGCGGACGAAATGACATCTTGCGACACATAGATTCCGACAAACATTGCGTGAACAGTACAACAGCACGATTCAGCACGCCAGGAATTGCAGATTTTTTAGAAAATCGGGCACAGATGACAGCATAATAAAGGCGGAAACCTTTGTTCACGTTTTCTTATCGAACATAACTTAAACGTAGCATCGTATGACCATGCTGGTCCTCTATTTAGGCAACAATAGGATAGGATTAGGAAGATAGGTCAGTGCTTCAAAACTAGAAACATGTGCAAAGCATTTAAAACATAAACAGCAATATTTTTTGGTAATATTTCAAAAGTATATCTGTCTGTACATGAATATTGGTTTTTATTTCAGCAAAAATCGTCGTGACGCGCGCTGAGATTGAGTCTTTCTGACTTAAAAAAAAAATCTTCCCGATTTTCAAAAACCAATGTTGGCAGCTCTGAACAACATGTTAACTAGGAAATTATTGTTCCTGCTGATAATAATGCAAAAGCAAAACAGACCTAACAACTGGGCCATTAAAAAAAATAAAAAACTTGCATTGTAAAAGTATGCCTGCTACTGTTTTGGGTTGGAAATCGAAAGTAAAACCAAAACCAGGAGTATCAGTGGGATGACACAGCTTGAAATACCAACAGAACTAGTAATTTTTGCATTGGTCCAGTAAGCTAACAACTAAATCAATCTGTCAGTCTAGTGATTTTGTTCCCACGTTATATGCTTTTTAAGAACGACTATTTTTAGTTCTTTAGTTTTTCAAGTCCAAACCTCTTGTAAAAGTTCAGCTAATTATTATTATTATTGCCATTTTGTTACATCACAGCCAGAGGTTGAATTACATTGATCTTTACAAGATAAAAGAGGATATAAAAGTCACATAAGATAATCATACAAAAAAAAAAACTCTACACAGTAACACAAGCAGACAGAATTCAAAATGTTAAATACAAAAGAGACAGAAATGGACCCTTTGCAAAGCTGCCAACTCTCCCTGATTCTGCAGAAATTTCCCAGAAATTAAGACAATCTTTCCATGTTCCGATGAACACTTTAAAAAATCTCCCTGATTATGGAAACTTTTTCCCTATTGTGTTAAATTTTATTATATAATCCTCTCCGATTGTATTATACAAAAATCTTCCTGGTTGCAAGATGCAAATGTTGGCTGCTCTGCTGTGGTCTTGTGGAGTTTTTCTTTAAAATTTGAGCCCTAAATAAGAATTACAACCAATCACAACTGCATGTGTTGTATTTATATTTGTCCTTAACTCTGAAGTCTGGTTTTATTTTTGTTGTATTATTGCAGGACACACAGGAACTATTTGGCCCTTGCAGTCAATGAATACGGCCGCAAGTCTCCATCATTTGTTGAGGCGTCTAAAATTGCAGCAGAGATTCTGAGCTTAGGAGACTTTGATGTTGGGGAAATTCACTTCAATAGATTCAAGTAAGGAAACCGAATGAGCAAGAAATACCATCCGCAAATATTCAAACTTTGAAGGTGGTCAACTTGACAGTCAAATCTAGTTGGTCTTTCATTAACACTGGTACTGTCTGACCGTTCGATATAATCCACTTTGGTTTTGAATGATAGATACGCTATGTACACATAAATTAACAGTTAGATCTGTGCACAGTTGTGCCACTCTACACGATCTATGCAGTTGAATGGTTTCAAATGGTTGGTCAACTTACTGGAAAAAAGGCACCGAGACTAGGATTAGAATTAACTTGGTTTAAAGTTGTGCTAAGTATTTCAATCATTTCAATCATGAACTGTATTAATTATTTTTGCAGGACTGTGATGTCATACAATACAACTGTACAGCCTCTTGTGTCGTTGGATACAATGAAATCGGCAGGTAAACAGATGTCCCTCTATTTTTTGTAAAATTTAAATTCATGATCGTATTTCATACTTTAAGTTGAACAATTCAAACCTTGTTAATTTTGTGTTAAATCGGAGATAACTGATTATCCACCCATGCCCAGAGCAGATGCCTTGTAATGCTTTGTGACCAACATGAGTAGATGATAATGCTACTTATTGACCCAATTCGCCTGACAACACCAACCAATGATAATTCTTGGTTGTGTCATTTAGTGTGTCAGTTTCCCGCGGGCATTAATTATGCAGTGCACATTTTAGGCAGTGCTCACAATACGCTCACTGTATCTTTACATGGAAAGTGACTTCCAAAATGGCAGACCGTGGGCAGACAGTAGCTGTGTGTGACGTCAGTGCAAGAGGTCAATACCGAGTTTATTATATGTACCTTGTATTGAGCAAGTCAAGGTCATTGTACTGCTGTGCAGCTTGACTGCCATGCACATTCAAGGTTTTGCCCTCCAATCATATGGCAAGTGCACTTGTATGCTTAACAGCTCTATGTTAGCCCCAGGCCAAATTGGCAATGACAGTCAAACCGGCCATTGTTGTGATATTCCTGGTAGAGATAGGATTATAATCAACAATTTGTATTTTAGTCTGTGGAATCGTTGACCCAATTTCATTTGCTGCTTACCGTGGAATTCTGCGCTTGTGGCCCATAGAATCATGTGCTTTCCCAGGGGGGCATTAGTGCAGAATTCCGTGCTGAGCAGGACGCTGAAATAGGGCTCATATGTATAGGAAAATTAATGCCTTTGACTTGGGTTAGTGCAAAGCTCAAACTCTTATGTGTTGGTAGTGGGATTTTGTTATCTAAATGTATCAAAACAAGACCAGGCCATCAGATTCTTAGCTGTACATTTGTCGTGGTTAAATGTTCAGATACGATGACCGTGTACGATGATGTTGATGAGGATATCTTGAAGAATTACAATGAGTTTCAGCTGGCTAGCATCCTGTACTACTGCATGATGGAGAGTAGCTGCAGTGAACAGAGCTCAAGAATGACTGCTATGGACAGCGCTACCAAGAATGCCGGTAAGTACAGAGAGGTGCAAGGAGCCCTTAAAAGTACCCTTCAGTGCCTAGATGGCATGAAGATACTTGTCAAGAGAAGATAATGAAGAAATGTCATTTTTAAATGTGGGAGGAAACCCCAACTGGGGTGAACCCACGTAATCAGATGGGGACTAATACCAAGTCTACATGCGAGGCTCCAGTCTGAGGCAGGACTTAAAATGGAGTTCACAGAGATCTTCTTTTCGTTTCACTGAAGCGTGATGGTTATATGGCAGATTCCCAATTATTTACACAGTCCTTTGTGTTTTTATTGAACACTGTAAGATCTTTTGAGCTGCAAGGGTTGGGTAGTAGAGGGCAGACAAGGCAGTGTTCCATACATGTAGTATGGTCTGCTTAACAGAGATGAAAGACGAAAGAAACCACTGAGGCAATGATCAGACCAGAGGCATGGAAGTGGCTGTCTGCCTCCATTGCCTTTGTGAAGTATCAGGCTTGTGAAATTCAGCCCACTCAGTTTATCAGGTTGTTTTTCATATGTCTCTTGTACCCATCATGAAGGTATCACATCTTGATTTGGGTTTTTACATAAATCAAAAATTGCTGAACCCTTTTGAGGAAAAAAAAAACATCTGTAGGAGCTTTCTCTGATTGCTTTACTCAAGGATTAAACATATTTTCGTTCTCTTCATTCAATAGGTGAAATGATCGACAAGTTGACGCTTAAATTCAACCGTACCCGACAGTCAGTCATCACTAGGGAGTTGATTGAGATCATATCTGGTGCTGCAGCCTTGGAATGATAAATTCATTTGAAAAAAAAAACCCACAAGTTTTTAGTTATATGATGAAACCCCCACGGCTAGTGTGATTTACAAAGCTGAGATCTAGCCCTCTAAAAATGAATAAATAGATTTTCAGTTTTTAAATGTTAGTCAATTTAAAAAAGGTGGATACATCTACCGTTTAGAGGGACATTGTTTGTGTGAATGTTTTACTTTATGTGTTGGACTTCACATCATAGTCCATTCTGCAGGCTTTTTTCAGGGTATCCTCAGGTTTTTTCAAGTATTTCAGGTTTTTTCAGTATTGGTCAAATCAAAAGCTTAATTACATTTGGAAAGTTCCTGTGGTCAATAAAGGAAGGGTTTGGAGCCGATTATAATTTTGATGTGGTAAAAGATCAGTTTTTATTACAAAGACACTTCTTGGCCCAGACTATCATTGGAGTGTTACCTTGAAAAGTAACCCCAATGTTTGGCATAAGAATTCATAGCATATTTGTTTTGAAAGATCGTCAGAATTTATTTTAGTGAGCACGTGTACTGGGCCCACTTTCATGGCTCTGCTTGCTGCGGAATTCTGTGCTTATGTCCCATAGAGTTATGTGCTTTACAGGGCGCTGTGAGCACCAAGTTCCGTGGTAAACAGTGCCATGAAATTGATCCCTGTTTAGTTGGACATACCTTACCACAAAAACTTACTGAAAAACTTAATACATTTACAAGATGACCTTTCTCTTAAAGACAATTGGACCATTTATTGTTAAACCTCATACATATGTATGAGCCAATTGTGTTCTCTGATTGGATAGACCTCCATGATGCCTATTCGCTCTCAAGCTGCCGATTGTACTCGTACATATTTACGAGTTAATACATAGGTAAAAGATAACCCACAGCCTCTAAATACCAGTTTAGTGTTGGTTAAGAAACAGCCTGATATACCTTATGTGTATATTTTTCATGGTACAATAAAAGCTTTTTAGGGGAAAACATTCAAAGGGCTATTCCCTCCCCATGTTTCATGTCCTTTTAATAGTTTGACATGTTCCTGATGTGTGAATTGATTTAAAGATTATAGAAATAAATTTTATGAGCGTCTGGTTGTTCAGACCCTTGGAAAGTTTGTGTTGCTTGGAGTCATTTGGTCTTTTCCCTTAACCCTAACTCCCAAAGCGTTTTTACTAGAATCCATCCCTAACCCAACACATTCCAACAGCTTATACTACCATGCGATGGGAACTGTACCCAATCTTAGGGGGACGATACACAACCTAACAAACTCCAACAGGCCTTTTTTGTTTGATTTTGTTGGAGTGTGTACACTACTTGGCATGTGCAAAATTTGATCAGTGAAATCACACAGTACCCAACATAACATAATCCAACAACTATCTCATTAGACCATGGAGGAAAGAGCAATGCCAGACATGTACATTTCACACATCCACCATACCCACTCAATCACCATTACTTGTCAGCAAGGATACACAATCCCACAGAATCAAACACCCAATCCTAACTTCACTGTACTTAACCTAACAAAATTAAACACTTTGCCCTGTTTGAATTTGTAGGGTTAGGGATTGTTAGGGTTAAAGGGTGTGTACAACATTGGTAAGATTGAAAATATAAATGTTCACAGATTTGCACGTAACTTACATGGTATAAAGATGGCCATTGTGGAAAACTCCCCTTGAAATAGTTTTGCTTTAAATGCTGTTGTTTTTTGAAATGAGTAAACAATTAGTCTTTATCACTGGTGATAAAATCTTATGTTTGAAAACATTTAATGAGGTTTTTCACTGTTTTCTCATGACTCTGAACCGATTTAGATGAAACTTTCACAGGTTTGTTTTTTCATGTATAGACCATGTGACCTGTGACCTCACATGTTTACAAAAGAGTCTGGACTTCCTGCAGGCAAGTTTGTACGTAGCTCAATGGAAGAATACGCTAAATCTTATGTTTGATGGAGATTGGACTGTCTGATTTTTCTCAACTTTTGATATGAAGAAAAGGGGGACATCTCAAAAGCTGTACAGCTGTTGCTTTTGTAACCGACTCTTAGTGAATTTATGTGAAAATTATGACACAAAATGTAAATTTTCCCATATGGCCTGTGTAGTATCTTGTCAGTCAGGAATCGCATTAGAATGTACAAGGTCACTACTCTGTAAACAAAGGTAACATGGTCTATATGTTGGGTCACATCAAGTGTGGATACTGGTCTTTGAAAATTACCAATGTTGTACAGGTGATCACAAAACTAATGACTGTCATGACAATGGTGGTAACAGCAAAGGCTATGACACTGTGACTTTAGTGTGAATGCTTTATTACTTTTTACACATTGCACAATGAGTAAATGAACATACAGCAAATATAAAACAAGACGGTCTTATGTAGAATAAAGACACAAATCAAATATACAACGTCTCTGCATTTGAAGGAAGCATAGAGGATGAGGTTGATAAACTACATATGTTTAAATTAATCCCAGAACATCCCTTGCTTAATTAAAAAGTCTACATTATGATTTGATTTAATTTTCGGGGGCGGGGGGGCAGCCAACTTTACAGACCTGGAATTACATAAAGGCCACAGAGGCCATGGCCTCCGTTGCCCTTGGCCCAATTTCATAGGGCTGCTTAAGCACAAAAAGTAGCCGAGCACAACGAAAGGATGCTTACCACAATAAGGTTACCAGCCAAAATGCCATATCACATATGTGACTGGTTTCCTGCTAATTTATGCTTAGCCCCAACTCTCTTAAGACAATAAAAGTAAATGCCAGAATTTTGTTTAGTCATCTCTGTTTTTGGCACGAAGTATTTTGTCTTCAGAAAAGAGGCTAATCTGCATGTCAAATAAACTTGTCCTGCAGTAAATTTTGACCCTCGTCTTAAAATCCTTGCATTGTTTTCTTCAAGTGCTAAAGAGTCATTGACATGAAAAGTTACGAGTAAACAATTGTTGTTTACTCTTCTAAACAATCTTAACTGAATGGACGTATGATAGTGTCTTCTACATAAAAAAATGCATCACATGACAAAGTTATCAGATAGCAAAATGAAACTTAGTATACAAGAAATAAGTTTTAGAAGTCGTGGAAGAACACACTGTTGGTAGACTATCAGTCGCACGTAGTCATAAATCGTTAAGATTTGGAAGTCAACATCATAGCAACAGTAATAGGTGGGTTGATCTATGGAAAGATGGAGTAAACCGAAAACTCAAAAAATATACACTATACAAATACTTTGGCTGATTTACAAAGTCACCAAGTTTGACTGCAAGATTTCCACAACGGTTAAACACACTTTACAATTGTAAGCTTGAAAAGTGAATTCATTCACTTAAACATTCTAGTGACCATAAATAATGGTGGGGTTGGTTTGCTTTTATGCGATTCCACTACAAACACAGTGCAGATTTTTCTTTTTCAACACGACTGTTCAGACAACGAAAATATGAACGCAACATATATGCTTAAATACATTGAGTGTGAATCGGCCTTCACTAAATAAACAAAACAGCACTTTGAATTAACATGCTATCAGACCGTTTACGAGTGTAAACAAACACCTGCAACTTTGTATTTTTCTGGGGTTCGATTCTTGAAATTTTATTCCAAGAGTGAAAATTGCTTTGTTAATTGTGTCAACAACCACACCATAGAATTGTTTAGGGGTTTAATTTACAGTTTTGATATTTTAATACAAAAGTTGACACTAAAACATCGTTTTTTATATGTACAACTATGCACAACACATAATATACATCTACATTCAATTTTGATCCTATTTATCACACTCACTCAAACACTGTTAACAACTGTGGAAAAAGGAGACAAAATCTATTAGACACATCAGCTTGTTTGGAAAATTCTTAATCAAAAATATCAAATCTGAATTTTTAATGTTAAAATTGTTGACATTTGTTTTTACTAAAGTTTAAATTAACACATATGCAGTATTAGAGTCGCAGTATTCCATTAATTGAATACTAAACTGATTACGTCAGTCTCTTGTTAAATATTTTAAAATTTAACTTCGTCAATCATTATTTTTCTTTTAAATCCCCGCTCATTCATGCAATACAGCACATTCTAAGTTCCAAAGAAAAGAGTCATTTTGACTCCACAAACTTTGATTTCTTTTTTAATAGCAAATCTAAGATTAAAAATGGCTCGAATTTGACTGCTACCTTACTTATCTTTCTAGCACCTATTTGTACATGCACATATCTTAAATGTGTGGAAGTGAGAAGTTGAATAAAATTAATACCCTTTTGAGGCTAAGAAAATATAACAAAAATATAAAACAGTTTATCAAGGCTAGAAATGTACCACTGGCAAGTGTCCATTAATTTTGAGCATAGGGCCAGTAACCTGTTAGTCTTGGCACAAGATGTCTGTGATTGATAGTGGATAGTGTACTGCTCTCATTTAGAATCGTTATAGCGATTTACAACGAGCACTGTACACTATCCACTATCGAACACTGCCGCCTTGGGCCAAGACTAGTAACCCCAACAACCAAACAAGTGCTTTCTGACACTGACTGGTATATAGTAAGCTTTTTAATTCAATACTTCCTAGAAGTTCAGCAAATACAAAAAAAAAAATTATAATAATAAATACTTCAGGTTTTCTAAAGATATTTCTAGTGAAGTGACAGTTCTGACAAATAAGAAATAGAAATTTCATTCATTTTAGAAAATAAACTATTTTGCCATTAACCTGTATTGTTAACAACAAAGTACAGAATTTGTTTTATTTATATTTTAGTACACATCCAACAGCACAATTAGTGCCAATAACAGGATGAATAGGAAACAAGAAGAAATGTTCAGTTTTACATTTTGGAGGAAAACCCCAATGGGGAAGACCCATGCAATCAGGTAGGAACTGTAAACCCAACAGAGGTAAAAGTCAGCAAGAAACCACTGAGCCAACCTGATTCCCGAAACTGTTGTTATCATCAACAACAAAATGATAAGTTAATATCCAAAAGCTCACTGATTATAATGACTCTACTAGTAGCTTTTTACATACTCTGTGCAATTCAGCTTCCGGGCTGCAGTATGGTGTGAATAAACCAATAATAATAATATTACTAATTTTTCAGAATTGTTTTTTTCCATCTGAAATACTGTCAAAGTTAAGCAAAAAAAGTATTTGAATACCCCACAAATCACTTTTGCTTAACATGTATTTTGATTGCCGCAATAAAAATAAGCCACATACAAATGCGCACAAAACCCCTGACGACACATAAATGGTTTTTGTTTCCTTTTTTTCCCTCTCTAATGCACTACACTGAATTTGATTTAGTTTTTACAGAGCGTGTGTTTATTTAAAAAAGCAGAGAATGGAAAGCAATGTACGTACTCTTCCAAAAATTAATGCTTTTTTAACACTGACTGGTTCATTCATGTTGGCAAAAATCAAACCTGCCAACGTCTAAACAGGAGATTTTCTGTTTGAATGGTGGCAATAACCTGTTTGATTCAACTACTTGCAAACAGTTATTAACCCAATCACTAAGCAGGTAACTTTGGTAGTTTGGCTTTCCCGGGAACTAAAATAACGCCAGTTCCAACTGGTTAAAAGTTGTGTTACAAATAACAGTACCTTTCTATTCACTTCAAACAAAGTGCAAAACAGGAATACAAAAAACAATGGGGACTAGCTTTCACTAAAACAAAACAGCAACATTCAATGAATGCAATATACACATTAAGTACATTTGGTTTACACAGGCAATACATGTTTGACAATGAGTCAGTGTAGTTGTTAACAATGCATCAACAAAATGTCTTGACATCCATTACTTTATGCGATAAAAACTTGAGATACGCTTTTTTTCTTCTCTTTTTTTTTGGGGGGGGGGGGAGATCAGTGATGGAAATTGTTGTTGGTTTTTCTTCACGTCTTGTTCAAGGGAAATTACATCATTGGTAATTGCTGTATTTTTTTGAGAAAATTTGGGTGTGTGGGGTAGGATTTATTATGAAATATTGTTCCTACGACCTGTTTGCATTTGTCAGTTCGTGACAGCCAATAATATTAAGAGCAAATGGTGACCATTTTATACAGTCTTAGTATATAAAAACTCACACACTCAAACGATGGTAGGCAGACCATTAAACAAAATTTGATTTTCTTAAAAACGAAGCAACACCTAGAGAACAATTTTTAATGGATACTTGGGAATAATATGTACTTTCAGTCAAGTACATTTTTTTAGGGTGCGTTCGATTAGCTTCCCAGTGTGTACCGGGGATTTACACTCGTGTTTGCCACGAAACGAGGCTAATCGATCGCTGTGGTGTATTCACTTGGCACTCTGGGAAAATTAAGGTCAAAGGTTTTACGCTCTCATGTAAGTTTTACTTACACATGTAAGCTAATTGAACGCACTTTACTTTAATTTCATTTCATTTCATTTAATTTTATTTAATTTAATTTAATTTAACCTCTTTTTACCCATAGTAACTTAGAAGTACATTTTTGTCATGTCTACAAAAAATGTAATCTACCTTGACTCTTTGCCTGAATGTTAATAACAAACTTTTAAAACCCTTTTTCTTCCATTTGGTGACACACCAAATAATGACAATTGCCATTTCATTTCCAAGGGGGCATGTACACCCTTTTTTTTTGGCTGTTCCAACTTCAAGAGGACTGTGTTTCGTGTTGACTCCGCCATGGTTACTTATTTGGCTGTTCCCCCCCAGAGGGTAGGTCTCATTTTGCTATTCTATTTCCAGTGGCTTGAATGAACTGCAGATGATGATCTTGCTGATGAAGAGACTGAGGAGGAGGAGCTGGCCCTGGGAGTGGGACGACTTAACCGACCTGGTTTGAAAGGAAGGTTCACAGTTTGTTAACAACTTCATTATAATATTCAACAAAGTAAGTTCATATAAAGATTGGAGCCTAAGCAAGTCTCAGAAAAATCCTGAGAAAGAATCATAACTATAAAGGTGCTGATAAATACAATTTCTGAATGAAAACAATTAATTAAAAAACATTTATCACAATTAATTAACCCTTTCAAAAAAAGTTTGTACCTCCGCAATATGTGTATTGGAATAACATATACTTTTCAAAACCAATTCTCTCGGCCTGTGAATGCCTTCATACATTGTTTACAGCTGCAGATAATGATTTGAGAAATTACCACAGACTAACTGATTATTGAAATGACATTTACAACTAATTGTTGCAAATATTTTTAGATTTGACTTCGTATTTGGCTTTGCCAGGCTAGAAACCTGTAGTGTAACCATCAGGTTCTGCTTGCATACAAAACCAATGTGACCAAACCAAGACTAGAAGCAAAACAGTCTGGCCCATTTTTATGTATCTAGGCTGTGATCATAAGTAGAGGTGAGGAATCAGACAAGTGTACTTACTTCCAGTGTCACTCGGAGCCAGGCAGTTATCCAGATGAATCAGAAGATTGTCAAGATGTGCACAAGTCCAAAGTCAAGGAAGAATGTTATGGATAGCTATCAAATATAAACCCCTTGCATATGACGTCACAAGCCAAAAAACAGTCTACTCACTGAGGTCAACGAAGAACTATCATTGGCTGAGAGTCATGCGCAGCACAAACACGCGTGCACGTTTCCATTGTTTGACATAAAAAATGGCGGCCAATGCAAGGGTCTATTATAAACATCATTTCAATTTAACACAAGGTTCGTGGACTAAAAATTAAAAGATTTATGGCAACACCATGTAAATGAAGCCCCTTTGACATTAGACACATTTCCCAGAAAACTTTCTGAGAGAACTTGGTAGCCATTTCACACTGAGCTTGCTAACCCTGGCCAATAGCCATTTTACACTGAGCTTGCTAACCCTGGCAAATAGCCATTTCACACTGAGCTTGCTAACCCTGGCAAATAACAATTTCACACTGAGCTTGCTAACCTTGGCCAATAGCCATTTCACACTGAGATTGCTAACCCTGGCAAATAGCCATTTCACACTGAGCTTGCTAACCCTGGCAAATAGCCATTTCACACTGAGCTTGCTAACTCTGGCAAATAGCCATTTCACACTGAGCTTGCTAACCCTGGCAAATAGCCATTTCACACTGAGCTTGCTAACCCTGGCAAATAGCCATTTCACACTGAGCTTGCTAACCTTGGCAAATAGCCATTTCACACTGAGCTTGCTAACCCTGGCAAATAGCCATTTCACACTGAGCTTGCTAACCCTGGCAAATAGCCATTTCACACTGAGCTTGCTAACCCTGGCAAATAGCCATTTCACACTGAGCTTGCTAACCCTGGCAAATAGCCATTTCACACTGAGATTGCCAACCCTGGCAAATAGCCATTTCACACTGAGCTTGCTAACCTTGGCAAATAGCCATTTCACACTGAGCTTGCTAACCCTGGCAAATAGCCATTTCACACTGAGCTTGCTAACCCTGGCAAATAGCCATTTCACACTGAGCTTGCTAACCTTGTCAAATAGCCATTTCACACTGAGCTTGCTAACCCTGGCAAATAGCCATTTCACACTGAGCTTGCTAACCTTGGCAAATAGCCATTTCACACTGAGCTTGCTAACCCTGGCAAATAGCCATTTCACACTGAGCTTGCTAACCTTGGTAAATAGCCATTTCACACTGAGCTTGCTAACCCTGGCAAATAGCCATTTCACACTGAGCTTGCTAACCCTGGCAAATAGCCATTTCACACTGAGCTTGCTAACCCTGGCAAATAGCCATTTCACACTGAGCTTGCTAACCTTGGCAAATAGCCATTTCACACTGAGCTTGCTAACCCTGGCAAATAGCCATTTCACACTGAGCTTGCTAACCCTGGCAAATAGCCATTTCACACTGAGCTTGCTAACCTTGGTAAATAGCCATTTCACACTGAGCTTGCTAACCCTGGCAAATAGCCATTTCACACTGAGCTTGCTAACCTTGGCAAATAGCCATTTCACACTGAGCTTGCTAACCCTGGCAAATAGCCATTTCACACTGAGCTTGCTAACCCTGGCAAATAGCCATTTCACACTGAGCTTGCTAACCCTGGCAAATAGCCATTTCACACTGAGCTTGCTAACCCTGGCAAATAGCCATTTCACACTGAGCTTGCTAACCCTGGCAAATAGCCATTTCACACTGAGCTTGCTAACCCTGGCAAATAGCCATTTCACACTGAGCTTGCTAACCTTGGCAAATAGCCATTTCACACTGAGCTTGCTAACCCTGGCAAATAGCCATTTCACACTGAGCTTGCTAACCTTGGTAAATAGCCATTTCACACTGAGCTTGCTAACCCTGGCAAATAGCCATTTCACACTGAGCTTGCTAACCTTGGCAAATAGCCATTTCACACTGAGCTTGCTAACCCTGGCAAATAGCCATTTCACACTGAGCTTGCTAACCCTGGCAAATAGCCATTTCACACTGAGCTTGCTAACCCTGGCAAATAGCCATTTCACACTGAGCTTGCTAACCCTGGCAAATAGCCATTTCACACTGAGCTTGCTAACCCTGGCAAATAGCCATTTCACACTGAGCTTGCTAACCCTGGCAAATAGCCATTTCACACTGAGCTTGCTAACCCTGGCAAATAGCCATTTCACACTGAGCTTGCTAACCCTGGCAAATAGCCATTTCACACTGAGCTTGCTAACCCTGGCAAATAGCCATTTCACACTGAGCTTGCTAACCCTGGCAAATAGCCATTTCACACTGAGCTTGCTAACCTTGGCAAATAGCCATTTCACACTGAGCTTGCTAACCCTGGCAAATAGCCATTTCACACTGAGCTTGCTAACCTTGGTAAATAGCCATTTCACACTGAGCTTGCTAACCCTGGCAAATAGCCATTTCACACTGAGCTTGCTAACCTTGGCAAATAGCCATTTCACACTGAGCTTGCTAACCCTGGCAAATAGCCATTTCCCAGAAAAATAACTACCTCTTCATGGAAGTGTAAGGATTAAGCAGCATAACCCCAGGCCCAGCTTAATACCCAAGTGTTCATATTACCCAAGAAAATTCCAGCAAGTGTGGAAAGAACATGGGAAGGCAGTGGAGTTAAAATAAATTCTACAATCATTTCCTTGGAATTAATTTCCTGGGAATTTGGCTGTAAAGTGTGAAAAGGGCTTTAAAGTCTCCCAGAAGAAAAAAAGGCACAACAAGTAATATGTGTTGATGATTTAGTTCTTGAAAGTAAAAAGAGTAGGTAGAGATGTGTAATTACCAACCAAAGTGATAAAGAATATTGATGCAGACAGCAGGGTGAGATTGTACGACGATGACAAATCCTGAAACTGGATAACAGCTTCCACTTAGTGTGGAGATGAAACCCATTAAACCCTGTTACATTTTACTTGAGGGTTACAGACTCTCTACATCATTTCAATTAGATATTTGAAGGTTCGAGCAAAATGAGGACCAAGTCTTTCATATCTGTGATATTCGGGTTTTGGGTTGTTTTTAGGGGGCCTCAAAGAAAATCTGAAGCGGCACGAATTTCAAGAAAGAATCCTGACAAATCACATGCCTGAAATAGTGGCTGACAGCCGCACATTTAGAACCACTATTTTCAATTCCAGGCCTGAAAACTCATCATCCAGCTCTTTCAAATAATTATTCAAAACCTATTTTTGTTCACACTTTAAATCCAATTTAGTATTTATTTTGATGTTATATGCTTTGCATATTGTTGAAGCGCCTTGAGCGTCACTGCGTGACGGAATTGTGCGCTATAAAAGAAGCCACTATTATTATAATTATCTTTGAAAAGGGCAAGGCCATTTTCATTATGCAAAGGACACTTCCAGTGGAAAATCTTAACGTCTATGGGAAACCTTTGAAGAGGCACCAAGGCCAAGACCAGGGGCAACAGAGACTATGGCCACCGTGGCCACCGTGGCCTCCGTGCAATTCAAGACCTGAAGTCTTCCAAGTCAAATATGAGACAGAAATAAACACACAGAGGAGCTTTACAAGACATTTTGTAAATAAAGGATATTTTCCTCTGTGAACATGGTCTGGTCGGCGGGCCTGATGGGTTCTGCAGGGCGTTCTTTAGGCTTCTTCTTGCCTGCTTGGGTCGGAGGGGGAGGTCTGCATGACGCTGGTATCGTCCCCGTGACCAGACCGCTTGGGAACTTCTGAACGGCTAACTTCAAACCTAGACAGCAACAAAATACATAAATCACTTTAGTAAAGTTGGGCAAAATTCAGAAGGTAGTACTTAGCTGGGCCCATTTCCATGCATCTACTTACCGCAGAATTCTGTGCTTACAGCCCATAGAATTATGCTTTAGGGTGCAGAATTCCACGGTAATCAGAGCCATGATTTTTGAACCCGATTTCAATTTTTATTTTCTAAAGCAAGCTTGATGTTAAAGTAGATAGAAGGAGTGGGTCTTGTCTTTTCAGAAGTGAAGTATCTGAGCTTTTAGTTTTAATTTAGTGATTGGGATCTGTTTTAATAAAAAATGTGTCTACATGTATTTACTGTTTATGATAAACCTGACTAAATAAGATTCTGAGCTAAACATTGATAACACTTCTAAAACTTGTTGGCATACCCATTTCACAGGAGTTAACCGAGTGTAGTGCACATTTGTTTGAGTCTACGAGTTTGAACAGAGATCTATTGGACATTTCCTCGTAGAGCCAACCTATGTGTACTGAGTGCGTTAAGCATAATGCGCTGTGCCTTGTGCACAACCATACAATGTAAGCCGGCAACTGGCATGTGTTGCACAATCTGTTAACATCGAAAATGCTTATTTGATTTCTATTCAATTCAAATCAATCTATTTAATGTCCACAATATCAAAACTTGACATCCACTGACCATACATGAATAAATAAAATACCTGTATATAATTTAGATCAAACAGTAAACTGCAACAAATTGTAAAAACAGGCTAATTACAGCAAACATATAAACCATAAAACATTAATTAATGTTACATTAACAAAATCAAAATATCAGAACTATCAATACAAGAGAATAGCACTCCGAACTAATGATGTCACTCTTGCTCAAAATACCAATGTCGGACAAACATTCCACCGCCTAAGCTCTCACAGGATCACAGCATCAGCTCGCCAGACCGCAGTTGCACGTGGGCACCCTACTAAATCTTTCGAGCAAAGTATTTGTTGGAAAGATTTGGATGATCGGCTTTTAAAAGCTCAATAAAATCAGGCATCCTTTTTCTAGATCTTTGCTAACACTTAAACTGTATGTTTAAAGAGCAACACTTTTTGACTACACATTCAGAAGTATGGCCATATCACACATAATATATTTCTGAAAGTAAGCATAAAGCTTGTACAAGTACCCACGGGTACGTTAATGAATTTTGACACATTGTATGAGATCTGGGTAATGAGCTTCTATTCGTAGCATTAGTGCTATAAAACACTGTGAATAAATAGCATTGCACATTGTGTATTGCTTAGGGGGTTAAATGGAGTGATTGGAACAACTCATGGATAATGCAGGACAAATACAAGGACTAGACTCACCTCCAGATAAGAGGGAAAGGGTTGTTGAAATCTCTCTCAACAAACGCATTGGGGACAAACGGAGTGATTGGAACACTAAACTCATTGATAATGCAGGACAAATTCATGGAGTAGACTCACCTCCAGACAAGAGGAAAGTGTTGTTGAAATCTCTCTCAACAAACGTAGTGGCTGCCATGGGACCAATCCTCTCATCCTCATCGTACAGTACGATGATCTTACCTGCCTTATTCTTCTGGAAATACAACTGTTGTTCAGGAAAATATCATGATATTCTACATTAAAACACCAGCGTGATGCAAATTAAAGCCTGCAACTAAAGCTTACAAGAGCGTAAAAAAAGCATCCCAGTAATGGCAAGCAGGCATGATATTCGGTCCTTCGAAAAAAGTAGGAACATTTTATCAAATACAAGGGATGACCTACATGTACACATGGTGTAGGCTGTACATGCACATGTAATAGACTTTTCAGGCCTTATTGATAACAATTTTTCTGATTTTTCCAAGGCCTCAAAATCGGCAAACAGACTCAAGTAGGATGAATATCATAACTTAGGCAAAACACTCTGGTACATGACATATAAAATTGAGTTCAAATAGATTTATCTCTAGTATAGTGTTAGCCAGTGGGGGTGTCTGGGTGTCTTTTGGACTCCCTGTTCTTAATGTGGGCACCCTACTAAAACTTTCGAGCAAAGTTTTCGTTGGAAAGATTTGGATGATCTGCTTTTAAAAGTTCAATAAAATCAGGCATCCTTTTTCTAGATCTTAGCTAACACTTAACCTGTATGTTTAAAGAGCAACACTTTTTTGACTTAACATTCTGAAGTGTCGCGCTCTAGCCACATCACACAAAGACACTTGTAAAGATTTATAACATTAAGGATACGTAGCCAATTATGTCTTTGCTGAAATTGTTGACGGATCTTGACAACATTGCAGTTGGGTAGTTCTTAGCTGTGCAGGGAAAATAAAAATACCAACAAAATGATAATAAACATTCATTAGGCGCTTCCTGAAGCCAATGCCTCTCCAAATGCCTCACGATACTATTAACCAGGGGTATAAATGGGAACCTGCAAGGGAAGAGGTTGATATTGTGTTTGAAAAAGCCTTCAGAGCGCTACGGCAGGCCCAGGGCTGTATACTCCCCAGGGAGCTGAGAAAGATTAAAGGAATGTTATTGGCCCAATGACCAGGGCACTAATGTAAAGCGCATTGATACGTTATTGTAAAATGCGCTATATAAGAACTAGTTATTATTATTATTATTACTAAGGGTGGACGATATGACGATATTATCGTCGCAATGCGATATTGAAACAATATCGACAATGTCAATGATAGTTTATAAAAATATTGAAATATCGCGATATTCGCGATATTATATAAAATAGACGATATGGCTTTAAAGAAAGCTTTATCACGCTTTTTTCCGTTCAAAGGGTTCCAATTTTTGTAGGCCATTCAATAATTTGGACGGCGACCAGGCCTCAATATTTGTAAACGCTAGTTTAAATGCTGCAAAATCAGACTTAGGTGAATGAATTGGGGCTTTCGAATTATATATCGAAGGAAACCGGTCCCATTGTGTACGTCTTCCCATCTAGCCATGGTTGTCTTTCTTCGTGGCATCGCCGAATGTGATGTCGGCACAGGCTGATTGCCTGATTTCTGACTGGCCGCTTTCCGATAGGCCGAAATTCACTAGATTGGCGTGAATAATTATGACGTCATGCTTCTCACAGCGCTGCCATTCAATACTATTTATCACCTCGATCCCGCGGATGTGCTTGCTCCTAACTTAGTAAACTTTATAGTAAGGGGGTGAAGGAAGGGCGTGTAGCCGTAGCAGCAAAAAGGCGAGGTAAATTCCCTTGATGAGAAATCACTGCGTGGTCGGGAAACGTCGGGAGAATGTTTCTACATAACACGCACATGTACGGGATCGGAATAAACGTCGAGGCACCAGCTTTTAAACAGCGCAACGTTCAATCGTTGAGGTAAAACCATGAATTAATTGTGTCGGAGCCAGTTATAAAAAGCACATAAAAATGTAAGACGTTTTGTTTTCATGGAATATGGATATTAAATTCAGTGATTTTTTTTTCTCAGCGGTTTATCCATACAGTCATGTCTTGTTTGTTATTCTATTGCTCATGTCCTCCCTGCGGTAAAATCATTTTTCCGTGTTCGAACATTTTTCACGATATATCGACATATCGGCGATATTAACCCGACGATATATCGCCAGTCAAAATTTACGATATCGTCCAGGGCTAATTATTACCACTTTTCATTGTGGCCTAACCATTCCTGAAACCCATCTCAACTCCTTAAGAGTATGCAGCACCAGCAGCCAAATGGGTAGAGAGTTTGCTTATCATCACATCAACAAACTCTACCACCCCACATCCCCTCACCCTTGCAGGTACTCTTTTACTCCTGGGTGAAGAAAAGCAAACTATAGTTAACAGTATTGCGCATGACCACAAGTATCATGACTGGGAATTGAACCCACAACCTGATGACTCAGCCACCAAACTTGTTTTAGATAGGCTATACCTCTCAGCCACGAACACGCTTCTAAATGACATTCTTCAAGTGAGGCACAGGTTACGTAATAAATCAAATAAAATACATGTAGGTCACCTGTTCAAAATAAAGTGAGAGTGAACTCAAACCTGTCATCAGCACTCAATTGAAATAAATTAAATTGAATTAAGGATTGAAATGTTACATTTTCATCATAATACTTAAAATATGTACCCTTTTTTAACTTTGTCCCAGTGGACTTTTGTGTACATTCTCTTCTCATTGCTTGTGTACACTTCTTGCGCTCCCTTAACATTTGGCTTATTGAGCTCTTGTTACCAACACATTATGTCATATGTACCACAGCTTATATTTCTAAAGAAACTCTCAGCCTTTGGGTTTGCTTACAGACCTGTTATGATGTGGCACTGGTCATATACATCACTGTCTCTCAGATCCAAGAGTAAGAAAGGGCTTTCAGACTCCTCTGGATTGGGAACAGCCAAAGCAGGTGTTGCTGGAATGGAGTTGTTGTCAATGTCAAATTCCCCAATGCCTTTAATCACACTGTGAAGATGAGATCAATCAAGAGGGTTCATCAATATAAGAAAATCTGTTTTGGTTTGTGGAACTTGTAAGTCATGTGCACTTTGATTAATCTCGACTTTCCACTTCAATCTAACCTAAACCAAACCCACTGATCCCAATACTTAGGCCTAGAATTAAACAGAGGCCATCGAGGCCATGGCCTCTGTTGCCCTAATCTTGGCCCTGGTGCCCTTTCAAAAGTTTCCCACAGACTTTAAGATTTTCCAATGGAAGTGCCCTTTGCAAAATGAAATGGCCCTGCCCTCTCGAAGATGAAATTCCAGGCCTGAATACTGACCACATACTGACCTAGTTCGCGATGTGCAGAGCACTTACACGCCCCTATCCTGTCAACTATTTTGGGAGTCAAATGTATATAAAGGAGTCGACTCCCAAAAGGGCAATAACGATGGATGCTCATTGTGCAGAGATGTGTTCAGCCTCCATACTTCATCCTATCATGTATGTATGTTGAGATTGTGCACATTGCGTCGACTGCGGTACAATCATTTCCAACATACATCACTACACCCTGACCTAAATTTTGTACAAGCTCATCAGCCCATCCCAGCGATCTTGGATGAGACCGGTGGGGTCGAGCGAAAGGCAAAAAATCAAAAATCCTTTTGACCTCTCTGTGAGGGCGCCCCACTTCAGTGACGTCAAGTGTATACGGTTTAATGACAGTAGTTTCCCAACCCTTCAGACTTACCCTTACTCTTGAGCCAGGTACTATTAGGAAGTGACCCAATTAATTTGAATTTGAATTTTTTCGGCCTATCGGCTGCTTTAATTTGATTTTTGTTTATACAATAAACCATATATTGTATATATATTAAAGTTAATGGCTTCAGCAGTGGCTGAGGCTGGAACGCCAGAGAGTCACATTCTCCAACCTTGTTGTAGCCAATGGCCATAGCCATAGCCAAAGACACTTGATTCCAATGTGGCCTTACTAAACCGTTTCGACTGAGCTTGGTATGTTTGAGCGATCCCAACCTTTGCCACAAGAGTAGCCAGTCATTATTAACCCAAATCTCATTACCTAGGTACTGACATCAGTGTTATATTGACTAACTCGAACACTGAGCCAGTCATTATTAACCCAAATCTCATTACCTAGGTACTGACATCAGTGTTATATTGACTAATTCGAACACTGAGCCAGTCATTATTAACCCAAATCTCATTACCTAGGTACTGACATCAGTGTTATATTGACTAACTCGAACACTGAGCCAGTCATTATTAACCCAAATCTCATTACCTAGGTACTGACATCAGTGTTATATTGACTAACTCGAACACTGAGCCAGTCATTATTAACCCAAATCTCATTACCTAGGTACTGACATCAGTGTTATATTGACTAACTCGAACACTGAGCCAGTCATTATTAACCCAAATCTCATTACCTAGGTACTGACATCAGTGTTATATTGACTAACCCCAACACTGAGCCAGTCATTATTAACCCAAATCTCATTACCTAGGTACTGACATCAGTGTTATATTGACTAACTCGAACACTGAGCCAGTCATTATTAACCCAAATCTCATTACCTAGGTACTGACATCAGTGTTATATTGACTAACTCGAACACTGAGCCAGTCATTATTAACCCAAATCTCATTACCTAGGTACTGACATCAGTGTTATATTGACTAACTCGAACACTGAGCCAGTCATTATTAACCCAAATCTCATTACCTAGGTACTGACATCAGTGTTATATTGACTAACCCCAACACTGAGCCAGTCATTATTAACCCAAATCTTATTACCTAGGTACTGACATCAGTGTTATATTGACTAACCTCAACACTGAGCCAGTCATTATTAACCCAAATCTCATTACCTAGGTACTGACATCAGTGTTATATTGACTAACCCCAACACTGAGCCAGTCATTATTAACCCAAATCTTATAACCCAAGTACTGACCTCTGTAACGTTGATCTTGACGTTGATATTTCACCCTCCTCCCCAAAGTCCCCTTCAGTGAGAGCCAGTGACGGGACAGGACTATCCCCTCCTCCATTCCTGAAGTTTGTCAGTTCTGGGTTCGTTGCTTGGGACTCTGCAAAGTCAAATTTTATGTTTCTGTTTTCTCTGTGTACAGCTTTTATTTTCAAATCATAGAAATAATGAAATAAATTTACCTCAAGGTATTTTTCTCAAAGATAGTTTCATGTTGGTTTTAGTTTGACTTTAGAATTCATCAATTTGAATCTCTGATTTAAAAACAAAAAAACCTTGATTTACACTTTTATCTTACCCAGATATCTCGAAACTTGCTCTTCTTTCTTCTGGTAGGCTTGGACTTGTAAAACCTTGCAAAATAAAATAAAAATGTAACACAAACAAACACATGTAAAAGAGAACAAGGGTAAACATTTTACACAGTTACTATTTAGATGATCATCTGTGTTTGCAAGGGGATCCATCATGCAGTTATAACTGAAAAGTAAAATCCAGATAGAAATATCCAGTTTGGTACATGTGAAATATCCTGGCCGGAATTGTGTGATACAGGAACAGGAAGTGAAAATATTCACCCCCCCCCCCCCCCCCCCCCCCATGAAGGCAAGAACCAAACAGACTAAACTAAATGAAAAATTCGGTCACACAAAACAAAATATGTACTCTAGCAGTAGAAAAAAGCAGAACAAGTTCTTATTTTAAATTGGTAGTCTCCCTATCTACTTCGCAGCAGTAGATAAATGGCAGGACAAGTTCCTATAAGAACAATCTCCAAAGCAAAGTAGATATTATCACATAAATAAACTGAAAACCAAATATAAAGTACAGTATTTGCTTACCAACTGGACGAATGTGGTCACTTTCATCCTCTTAAAGATCTCATCCTTCTTATATCTGTAATCTGAAAATTAGTTAAGAAAAAGTCTTAAAATTCCAAAACACAAATGATTGAGAAATTGTTTCATGTTGTGTCATTTGCCTCAAAATCAAATGGAATGTTACTAAAGGCTTTACGCCAGGGCCCAATTTCATAGAGCTGCTGAAAAGCAAAAAAAAGGTAGCTGAGCACAACAAAATTATGCTTACCAGAATAAGGTTACCAGCCAAACTACCATAATACATACAATTTGTGACTGGTGTCCTGCTCATTTCTGCTTAGCAGACAATTGTTTTCAAGCAATATTTTCTGCTTTTAAAAGCAGCTCTATGAAATTGGGCCCTCATACAAAAGTCTCAATCTGAGTGCAGTGAAATATTTACTTCCGTGAATTAAACGGTGTGTATGTTAAATGACATAAATTTGGAAAGAAAGATCATGTCAGCATTTCTCTAAATTGGCCTTCGTAGTCCCTGGTCATGCCCTTTCAAAAGCTTTGGTTTTCCAATGGAAGTGCCCTTTGCAAAATGGAAATGCCTTTGCCCTCTCAAAGATGGAATTTCAGGTCTGCAAAGAGTAGGCCTACCTAATGGCAGGCCTTGAATTAACCTAAGGAACACCCACTGCAATTGCCATGGTGCCCTGTGCTTTTGCGCATGCTGTGGTGCCCTTTGCGAAGTTGCAATACAAATTGACATTTTCCTCATAGAAGTGCCTCTTACCAGAGGAAGATTGCTGTGCCCTTCTAAGAAGAGCGAAGTTCAAGGCCTGTAATGGTGATCAGCTTTATGATACGTATTTTAACCTCTTGGTCAAAGAGATGAAAGATATTGGTTAATATTAATATTGCAAATATTGCCTATAATATTATAGGCAATATTTGTTAAATTCAGACTCACTCTTTCGGATTTCTTCAATCTTGGCCATGTATTTAGACATGCTAGCACCTGTACAAATAAATTAAGAGCAATCATTTGATTTTGATCAGTTCACTTCTTAATCAAAACAGCTACATTCAAGGTAGCTGATCAACTCAACACAAGAACCTCAAAAAGACAATTGAGAACACTTCCTTCTTTATTTAGTAGGTTTATTCTTAACAAAGTTATAATGGCATTGGATATTTGACTGACATGGGCCTTTTTCAATTTCAGTGATTCGGCTGCTCTCTGTTTGAGAGCTAATCTTTATTAAGTCTACTGGCAAAAATAACATAGAAAATCATAGCAAATTGACGATCGCGTTGTACAACTGAAGATGTCGAAAAAGGAGTACAGCGCCCCAGTTACTGGGTCTAGCTACAACAAGCAAGTGAACATAAAACACAGACAATGGCTTGGGTACATCGTGTACGTCAGTGAAATTGAATTTTTTTTTTATCTGTGGGTACTCGCTACTCCTAGAACTATGAGGAGACGATAGCGGAATGAACCTCATAGTTCTAGGAGTACTCGCATGACATCAGCTAGTTCAAGCATGGAGGTAGAAATTAAAGTTGTGATAATCGTATTAAACCCTCCATCCTTCCGACGGTCACAGATCGTCAGGAGGATGGAGGGTTACGATTATCGCAACCAGGCATCACCTTCTGTTTTAAACATTTACATTAGTGCACAGTGCTAAGTATTATTACTACATGTATATATTACAGTATTTGGATATTAAGATTTTGACCTTCACCTCTTCGACTTCAGCTTCACTCTTCACTCCTCACTCCTTCATTCAGTCACAAACATTTTTTTTACTGACTAGACCCGAGCCAAAAAAAGACGGTCGGATTCGGCACATTTTCACTTCTGACGTTTTGTTTATAGTCGCCAACGAACTGTATTAACTAGTAAAGTCTTTACTAAAGATTTAAAACCCTTCCTTTCGGCATTAATTCCTTTTCTGATTCTACTCACCGGTATCTAATGTTGATTTGACATCTTTGTATCTTGGATTTTCTGGAATCTTCTTGTTCAAAATCTAGATTAAAAAATTACAGATAAATCTTTTAAATTTAACACAGAAACCAGCACTTATATTTTATAACCTAAATTTATGATGTTGTACTAATAAACACCTATTTTACTTACATAAGATGTAGCCGAGCGGGAATTTCGGCCTTTTGCAGACATTCTACAATCTCTGTTTCTCTCAGTAAATTTGAAATATAGGCCGCCTAATTCTTCTCTGCCTGACAACCCCTGTTCTTATCACTGGTGCACCGTTTGATTTGCAAACTGCAGATTGTTCACCAACTAAACACAATGTTTTTTAGTCTGGTACCTTGGTTCATTTACGACCGAGCTATGCACACAAAACAGATTGAAATTTGGGTTTCATGAGGCGGGAGTTGAGACAGTATCTATTTGACTTTTTTGGATTACAAGAGTTTTCTTGCAGGGTTTGTTGATTGATTGATTGACAGCTAGCGATTATCGTATTATAGAGAGGAGGCTGCTGCTCCCCTTCGCGATCTCCATCCCATGTCAGTGTCAAATTTCAGAATCCTCTTGTGAAGCTATATAATTGTGTGACCAACATTGGTAAGATAAGGTTTGATCAAATTCATTGATAGAACTAGAAAGTAGAAGGAACTTAGAAGAGTTGCAGCTTAGCCTAGCCCTAGACCCTGCAGTAACTGGGGCGCTGTACTCCTTTTTTCGAAATTTTGACATCATCGGTACCGATGATGTCAAAATTTCGAAAAAAGGAGTACAGCGCCCCAGTTACTGGGTCTAGCCTAGCCCTAGGCCTAGGGGGAGAGGGGGAGGGGCATGTGGGGATGGGGGATGTATGAATGATGGAGGAAGGTGGTAATTTCTCATCTGTCCATTTTTTACCCATTGCTCTATATAAAGAAGTGATCACCGATTATAAATGAGAAATAATTAGTATAGTTGCAATTGTTTGTATGCTTTGCCAAAAAATTAAAAATTTCCTAAAATAAATAAAATGGGAGGGGGTCTGACGTCTGTTTATAAATACTGAGTGCATCTGCCTGTCTGCATGCATGGTCTGTTGTAGATTTTGTAAACATTTTGACCATGTTTAAACTGTGATACAATTGTTAGGCACAATTGGTTGATCTGCGTGGTCGGACGATTGTTTTGCGCTATTTCATTGGTCGGTCATGATGATCCCGCTGCCATCAGTCATTTAGAATACCTTTTCTTTTAATAACTCACAACTCTGGACGATTTATATTTTTTAAGGTAAGTAAAGCCTGAGATGTCCCACAGAATCGACCGATCACGAAATGGATCGACCGATCAGACAGATTGACTGAGTGATAAGGCAGAATGATTGAGGAAGGAAAAGCATCCAGTGTGACTGGCAATCAATTAATTAGCACTAGCAGGTGTATTACGAAGACTTTGCTCATTTTAGTCATTATGTTAGTGTATACTGTTGCTGGATCAGATTTAACATCATTTGGTAAATATTGCATTGATTATTTTGATGGTAGGAGCAGGTGGGTATTCCTACTCCAGAATCATGGAGCTATTTTTATTTCCCTCTACATTGAACGATTTTCCTTGTATAGCAGAGCAAAACACTACAAAAAATGTATCCATTGGGCATGCTACTTAAAAATCTATCATTTGCTACTCAATAATTAGTGTACAGCTAGTTGCAATGATTAAAACCCACTTCCCGAAGGACCAGCAGAGGGGGACCATCGGGAAGAGGGTTTAATTCTTAGCTTCTGTACCTTGCTCCATGTTTCAACTAACCAATAGAACTATACCTCTTCCCATTATGCAGGACACAGCAGTCATCACCGTTGTACAGAATCTTTTGAGTATGCTGAGTCTACGAACTGTAGCCTGGGTGGTAGCCTTTATTGCTGTGTATCTACATTGGCCTAAACCACATCTCTCCGACAGACTTCAAGAGTGGAAATTCACTGGCAAATACTTCAAGTTCAATGAGTTCAATGTCTTCTACAAAGGTTAATGGGTTTTTTTGAGAAATGTTTAATTTTGAGAAAAATTTTCTTTTATGTTCTGATGTTCTGCTGTTTTACTATTTTATAAAATTTAATATGTTGACACAGAATTGTTTTGCTGGTTTTTTTTAATTGGATGTTGTTTCCCTCTAGATTCCATTGGTTTGGGTGACCCTGAAAAGGTGGTGCTTATTCTGCATGGTTTCCCATCTTCAACATTTGATTGGTACAAGGTATGATTGGTTTCATTTTATTTCATTTATTAATTCTGGTTGTGAA
The DNA here is from genome assembly GCA_037783415.1 of Leptasterias polaris. Classification (NCBI taxonomy): domain Eukaryota; kingdom Metazoa; phylum Echinodermata; class Asteroidea; order Forcipulatida; family Asteriidae; genus Leptasterias; species Leptasterias polaris. The sequence continues at coordinate 2,240,770 of JAZGTN010000098.1, forward strand.
GCCAAGGACTCTCAGAAAAGCGAACTTAATCACTATACTAGCCAAGAACCCAATGGTGAAAAGGAAGGAAGTTTCAGTTTCAGATGTGGGAGGGAAAACCCCAGATAAATATTCCAGGGAAAACCTGCATGGTCAGATAGGGACTGGAAACCTAATCCACATCGTGCCCCTGGTGTGATTCGAACCGGGTCGTTGAGGTGGAAGGCGAGGATTGATACCACCAACCCGACCACCCTGGTTTCATTCATTGACAGACTTCGTAATCTGTATTTGATATTTTCATGAGTGGCGTGGCAGGGCCAAGAACACCGGACTCAAGGTCTTGTGTTTTTGATCAGCAGAGCGTGGAGTCTCGGTCTTGACACTTGTGTTCCTAAGTAAGACACTAATTGCTTCATCCTTCTGATGGAATGAAAGCAGTAGGTAGCTAACAGAAGGGATTTGCCACTGTGTTTCAAACATGGTTGGCAGCATTCAGATTGCACGTACTACAGCACCTTGTAAACCAGAACAAGGTGTTACATATAAGATAAATGGGTCAAGGATCATAATTCCAAATGTAGCTCTACATACTTTTCAAAAACAAATCAGCGCTTTGAGATACCCTTTGGGTGTGATAAAGTGCTCTAAGAATTGCAAAATTATTATTGTTGTTCTAATAGTATGATTTGAATATCCATAATCTCTGGTACTTAGATGTGGGGCGGCATGAGAGAGAACTTTGGTCGAGTCATTGCTGCAGATTTCTTGGGATTTGGTTTGAGTGATAAACCGGTGAGTAAAACTTTTGATGTCAAAGATCATTGAGTCACTCTGCTGTTCAGTGTAGCAAGATGTTTATAAAGTATGAGGTTGAATTAAGAGTTCGGCCAGGATGAGTTAGAGGGAGAAACTTGACACCAGACAATTTGTGATGTTTCTTCACAGATAACCTATTAAAATTTCTATTACATCAATCGGTTTCTTTAAAAGTATATTCATTCACATGTTTTTGTCTTTAAACACCATCAATTCAACCTTTGAAAATGTCATCAAATGAATCATGCTTGTTTGACAAATGTACTAAATATCTCAAAATTTGGACAAACTTGTTATACATTTTTTATTTCAGATGCAATGATTGTGACCTTATTTTTATAATTTTCAGAGGGGCCACTCTTACACTATGTTCGAGCAAGCTGATATTATGGAGTCTCTAATGGCCAATTTGGGAGTGAAGCGGGTTCACATCCTGGCACATGACATGGGGGATACCGTAGCACAGGAACTTATAGCAAGGTATAGAAGAGTGTCTGCTTTTCTCTTGTTGGTAAAGTTTGTTTGTTTGTATGTTTGTGTGTTGGGGTTTTTTCTGTTTGTTTGTTTGTTTGTTTGTTTGTTGGGTTGTTTGTTTGTTTGTGTTTGCATCATCTTGTATGGCATCCAAAACTTGTAGCAAGCGATGCTTCCTTGCATTAAAGGCAGGGTATACTTGTTGGTAATTATCAAAGACCAGTATCCTCAATTGGTGTGACCCAAACATATGCATTAAATAACAAACCTGCGAAAATTTTGGCTTAATTGGTCATCTTATTTGCCAAAAAAATAATGAAAGAAAAAAACCCACCCTCTTTGCATAGAATTGTGTACTTTCAGATGCCTGAAGCCTTTCTCGGATTCAAATTTGTTGGTGAAGAATTACCTCTTTCTCTAAAATTACATTACTTAAAAGGGTGTTGTTTCTAATAATGTTTTACAATATCAACAGCTCTCCAGTGCTCTTGACCAAGTAAGATTTTATGGTCCCTAATTTTTTGAGTAATTACCAAAGGTGTACCCTCTTTTTAATAGCTCTATTTCAAGTGATTTTCCCATCAAATGTATTCATCATACTCTGTTTTCTTCATTCAGACATAATGTTTCACGGAGGCAATGGAGGCGATCGCCTTCATGCCCCTTATCATTGCCTTAGTGCCCCTTAAATCATTCCAACACAAATTTACAATTTCCTTATAGAGGTGCGCTCTACAAAGCAGAAACACCTAGGTGCCCTTTCCCTTTTGAAACAAAGCATCAGGCCTGTTCATTATGTATTTTTGGACTAAACTGTTGTCTGCATACTGACTTTTTAAACTGTTAAATGGCAGATAATAAGAACGAGAATAAAAAGATATTCCATTAAGCCCCACCCACTGCACAGAGCACCAACCTGTGGGCTTCTTCAATTGCTGGCCTGCCTGCTCTGACCGCACTCAATTGGTTAATATAATGATAATGGGCGGGGCTTAGTCAAGATAGACCAATGCATGCTCCAAGAACCATCCATGGTTGTGCCACAAATTTTCTTATTTTGAGAAATATTGCTGTTTTCAACGAGCTGACATAATTATGTTTTTAACTTACAGACAAAATGCTGCAGACAAATCAAACAGGAAACTTGACCTTGAAATCCTCAGTGTGTGTCTGACCAATGGAGGTGAGTCCAGATAAAGCAACGTTCACACATAGTGCTTTTTAAAAGGATCGAGGAGGTTTCAGATTTTGATTCTCAATGTAGCTTAGAAAAATCAACCCAAGTGAGTAGTCCAGTTGTTGACTCTAGATTTTGTGTAAAATCCCTCTTATCCATTAGTATACTGTGCTTGTACTAGTCAAAAAACACCCCCCCCCCCAAAAAAAAACCAAAAACCATCAGAACCAGAGACAAGCAAAACAAATGAACGTTGTTCTTTGAAATATCTTGGCCATAAAAGTTTGCCCAAACAGCTGTATAAAAGCAACACTCTGTTGACGTGTCAATACAAATCATATTTATATTATTGTTTGTCTCCAAAATTCAACAAACAAAAAATTATGGTGAAGATTAAAAATTGACTCTACAGACAAAGATGCACCAAGTATGCAGTGCTACATTGATAATGTCAGAAATTAAATATATATATATTTTTTATATATATGTCTTTTTAACTCAAAGAATACCAAAGCAAATCAGATAAAAAAGCATTTCCATGTTTTGATTTTCCAAACATTGTATTCTTACTGATTCCTTTTCTGTCACCCCTTCCTCATATTTTTAATGTCAACAGGAATCTTGCCCGAAACCCATGAGCCAAGGTTTATGCAAAAGGTTGGTTTGGTGTGATGTACTGTCTTCAAATGAACTGTTTTTCCATTCTTTCTGTTTGTCTTTCAGGCATTCTGCCAGAAACTTTGGAATTAAGATTTATGCAGAAGGTTTGTAGAAAGTAGATTGACTGCTTGTTTCCAGAAAAAGTTTTTCTATTATTATTTTTGTCTTCTTTTTTTTTGGGGGGGGGGAACTTTTTTTCAAAAGACTTTTAAAATGTGCTGGTTTTTAAAAATATTCATAAAGAAAATATTGTAATTATCCAGAATTAAGTGTGCAAACAAAATATATAAAAACAAAATTAAAACAAATTATTGTTTGGTTAAAGGGTGTGTACAACATTGGTAAGAATGAAAATATAAATGTTCACAGATTTGCACATAACTTACAAGGTATAAAGATGGTCAAGATGGAAAACTTCCCTTGGAATAGTTTTGCTTGAAATGCCATAGTTTTTAGGAAATGCCATAGTTTTTAGGAAATGAGTAAAATAATAGTATTTATCCTGCAGGATAAATTCCGATTTTTGAAAAGAAGTTAAAACACATAAGGGTGTTTTCACTGTTTTCTCATGACTCCGAAGTACGATTTAGCTTAAACTTTAACAGGTTTGTTATTTCATGTACATGTTGGGTCACATCAAGTTTGGATACAGGTCTTTGGCAATTACCAATGTTGTACACACCCTTTAAATCCAATAGAGCAACTTGAGGCTACAATATCTAGTTCCTAGTTCATGAAGCTATTATAAGCACAACAAATGCTAGACACTCTAAAACTAAAAGCCTAACTGAGCACTAGGTTGCCAGCCATAAGACCATTTGACGAACGTTGCTAGTCTTGTTGCAAGATGTTCTTATGTTATTGTTGCAAGATGTTCTTTGGAATGGTTATTGTTAGTAAAACTTTGCACTCATCACTGACAATTCCACCGATAGAGGGCATTTGCTGGAAGCCACAAACCTGTCAGTTGTTTTACATGTGGGTGATGGTAAAACTGGTTTTTGTAACAGCGCTCTATTGTTCCATGGTTTGTGTATACATAGTGTGGGGGTAGAAGAAATTGCAATAGTCGAGTGAAGGAACAATGTCTAGGACCAAGACTTACAACATGGCTTCAGCCTGGTTCCCTGCTAATTTTTAACTAGGGGCCTTTCTCAAACCTCGGCTTGGGCTCCGGCTCTGGCTCCAGGCTCCGTCTGAAGTTCGAACCACCGCGTGCAAATACACGCTGTAGCAAAACAAAATTAACGGAACCCAAGCCAAGGTTTGAGAAAGGCCCTAGGCAAACAAAGCAACAGTTTCTGATGATCAACTTTATGAAACTGGGCCCAGATAAATCCTGCTTAACAGAATCTTGGTGACAACGCCAAACCACATTTCAAGAAGAAATCTGCAATTGAAAGACACTAAGGGTAGAGATTTGTTTGAGATCTTTTAGTTTATGTTATTCTCTTTTTTCAGGTCTTGTTGAATCCGTGGATTGCTCCTTTGGCAAAGCGACTCAGCAATCGTCTGATTTTTAAAAAAGCGTGAGTCACTGTTAAGAACAATTTTTTTGAAAGTAAGAACTCTTTAATCTGAACATGATCATTTCTCATGCCATCAAGAAATTGGTCAAATAACTCACCTCATAACCTCAGAATTGAATTGAATTGAATTGAATTGAATTGATTCGACCCTAGCAGAGTCTTTCTCGAACACAATGCATATCTTTTTTCTAAGATGTTTATCAGATGGAATTTTAGTGAGCTAATCAAAATCCTTACCATTTTGTGTACCACAGTGTCAAACTGTCTACATTTTAATTCAGAGGGTTGATTTTAAAATCCCTTTTTATTCTTGATGTACAGGTTTGGTGAAGTATTCGGTGAGCGTACTCAACCAACAGATGATGAGTTTGAAGATCATTGGGCTTTAATTCGATTTAATGATGGCGACTTAATAACAGATGAGTAAGTTTGTAAACAAATTAATTAAATAGTCATCTGCTCACCGGCCTTCAGAATCTTGGCTCAATTTTATAGAGCTTGCTTCATTCAGCACAGAACTAAGCTGAGCGCAAAACATTTGTGCTTACCACTTAAAGGAAACCTGCCAAAATACTAAGCCATACTTACCATTTTTGACTGGTTGTCTGCACATTGTTGCTCACCTAAACATTTATGCGCATCATTTTCTGCTTAAGCAGCTCCATAAAATAGATCGATCCATTAAGCCCCGCCTCCTTACGAGTTGACCAATCACAGCCGCGAAACCCGATCACCATTAGTGCAAAGATCACCAAACGGCTCAAATGGTGATCAGATTTCGTGGTTGTGATTGGTCAATGAGAAATGGGCGTGGCTTAATGGATCGGTGTATTGGGCCCCTGTTGATTAAGTCCCCCAAAGTTGCAGATTCTCTCCCCACCCCCCTTAAAAAAAACTCAAAGCTAGGATTATTTTAAAAAGCATGTTTACAAGATTTGTCATTGTGAAAGTAATGTGAAAGGCTTCTGTTTCATTATATTCGTCGCTTGTTGAATTAAGTAGATTTCATATAATTGGTTTTTTAACCCTTACACCGATGTGTGTTAAGCACTGTATACTAAGTACTTACCCGAGTTCTGAGAAAAAATTCCACAGGTAAAAAAAACCAAAGTTATATTCTTTATCCCCGATACAAAAATTAACATCTATTAAATAGATTTCATAAAATAGATCTCGGTACCCGTATATTGTTTACTGAGGTCACGCTCCTAAGCTGGATGACCTAGCTATAGAAAAATCAGTGCCCAATTTCATGGCTATGTTTACCAGGCAATTCTTTGCTTGCATCACCCTGAAAACCAAGTAAAGCCCTTGTCTAGACACGCCAATTCACAGGGGGGAAAATCAAGAAAATTCCTGGGGAATTTTAACCAAATTTGCACCCCATGTTTAATTCACACTTGACGCAGTTTTCGTGAGAAAAGGTAAAACTTAGAATGCTAATCCTTGGGTTATCTTGCTGGGGCAGCTATCCGGGGAAATGGCTATTTCATGGGAGTTGCCAGGCTCAGCAATTGCAATTGTCCCAGGAACTCCATGGCAAAGTAACTCGTGTGAATTGGGGTTTCATTCATGAGCACAGAATTCCAGGGAAAGAAGTTCCATAGTATTGAGTCCTGCTCTTAAAATACAGAGGGATGATGGTTCGGTTTCTATCTGAAGGCCCAAGGATTTTTGTCCTCATTTAAATTTAAAAAAAATTAATCCAACTCCTTATCATTCTATTGTAATTCACAGACAGATTCAGTACCTTCCCCAGCGATATGCCAATCGGGATAAGTGGGTTGGAGCTCTTCAAGAAACGAAAATACCCTGTAAGTACTGTGTCGTCTCAAACAACGTCAAGTTTTTCTTTACACATGGATATAGCAAGGGAATTTTCTTAGGGAGGTTGTAGGGATACCAATTTGCTGACAGCATTTCCTTTTAGTGGGTATATGGGAGCAAAAGTGCTGGCTATGAATATTGTCCACTAATTAAAAAAGACTGGCACGCCCAGCATAGAACCTAAATTTTAGTCTAGATGCCCTTGTTCTACTTAATTGAGTGCTTCATTTGCCAACCGAGTCTCCAAAATGACGACAGTGCCCCATTTTGTTTTCCTTCAAAAGACCACAAGGGAAATAAGTCTGTGACTTTTTGGTGTGTTATCCTCAGTGAACACTTCTTTTGTTGCTTGTTTTCTATAAATGTTTCTATTTTGTGTTTGTATTTGAATAGGTTTTTGTTTGTAGTTTGCCAAATAAATCATATTGTCAGAGTTTGCCCACAAATATTTAATTGGGCAGACTTGTTTAACAAGGGTGGAAAGGCTAGCATGAATGTTCATCTGTGGTGATTTAACATCGATTGTTATAAAACCTGGATTTTAACTGGCCATGTTCCTTCAATATTTGTCACCAGAATGACTCGGACCTGTGGCACCTGAACTAGATCAAAAACAACTCGATCCTTTCAAGCATATTTTTATGATCCTGAAGTAATTTTATTTACAAAGTTATGTTTAAACTAAGACCTCGTTCCGAAAAGTTCAGATTTGGTAGAAATGTTCTCAATCATTTTTTTGTTTGTTTTTTAGTTCAATTAACACAGCAAATAATTAAATCGAATTTGAATGTCACCTCTATTTTATTTCAGTGCATTTGATATTTGGCCCATCAGACCCCATCAATCCACCTGACACCTTCCTGAAGCGCTACAAGTAAGTCAGCCCTGTTCTCTCAAAAGTTTTTTTTCTTTCTTTTCTTTTTTTCCAGGAACAAACCGACAATAAAAATTAATTTGGGGAGTTACAGAAGTGTTTTGTAAAAGCATCTGATTATGAAATAATCCACAAAAAGCAGCGGTAATAAAATCGGGATTTGCATGTTTGAATAGACCTTATGCATATGACGTCATTTGAGTAGGGCGCCCTCGCCTAGAGGTCAAAAGGAAGATGTTCATTGGTCAGTCCTGTGCGTCGTGCGTACAAATCAGCGCGTTTCCATTGTTTCGTCATCAGTTTACCTCTAAGATGGTGGCTTGGTGACGTCAATGCATAAGGTCTATTATCAAAATTTAATGTGATAAAATTATCTTAAATGATTTTGGGTTGAACAAAGAAAAATTGACTAGAGCGGGATTTGAACCAACGACCTCCGGTTTAACGTGCTGGCGCTCTACCAACTGAGCTATCTAGCCCTATGTTGGCGGTCTCCCTATTTTGTCAATATCTCTGTTCGGGGGGGTGCCAGTCAGAAGCCATTCAACCGCAAACTGCCGTGTAGCCAGGGATCACACCCAAGTATACGATACAACCTGGGAAGCGGCAGCCAGGGGATCACCTTAAGGGGATGCGACTTTTTATATCAGATATCAAATAATAAACCACAAGGGAAACTGACTGGGTAAATGTTTAAATGATTTTGGGTTGAACAAAGAAAAATTGACTAGAGCGGGATTTGAACCAACGACCTCCGGTTTAACGCGCCGGCGCTCTACCAACTGATCTATCTAGCCCTATGTTGGCGGTCTCCCTATTTTGTCAATATCTATTGTCATTTACCCAGTCAGTTTCCCTTGTGGTTTATTATTTGATAAAATTATCTTGTTGGTGTAAAAATTCAATGTAAAACAAATGTTATGTAAATCAATAAACAATCAACAAGTTAAAAATATATATTTAAAAAAAGATTATTGCAGGGTTTTTTTTCCTCCCTGTATTTGTGTAGGATGTTGATTCCACATTCTGGTGTGACACAACTAGCTTCCCACATCAGCCACTACCCACAGCTTGAAGATCCTGAGAATGTCTTGGACGCCTACGTCAAATTTATGGAAACTGTCAAACGCTGAGTTTACAACTAATTTGGAGTGTGCAATTTTGTATCTTTTTAGGGAAAAATATTGTTGGTGATTGGTTTATTTCTTCAATTTTTTAAAGACATTTAGAAAACTTTGTTTTCACATATTTGAATATTTCAGTTCTTATTTTGAAGCAATAATGTTATAATTATAAAATTTATATTAAGATTTCTGTATCGTTGAGGAATACCCAGTGTTTAAGACCAATACACCGATCCATTAAGCCACGCCCATTTCTCTTTGACCAATCACAACCGCGAAATCTGATCCCCATTTGAGCCGTTTAGTGATCTTTGCACTAATGGTGATCGGGTTTCGCGGCTGTGATTGGTCAACTCGTAAGGAGGCGGGGCTTAATGGATCGGTCTATTGTTTTGGAGATTATTTTTTTGAAAGCAATGGAGTACAATCTAGGAGAGTTGTTCCACCACCGAACTCGTAGAAAGATTATTTTTATGGTGTTACCGCAAACCTTACTAGAGATAATTGAGAAAAGTTGTATAAATATCTAAAAAAGATAATTAATTATACAAGACTGATTAATTAATTTTACATCAAAGTACTCACTATGAAGTTGTCATTGCCGGACTGTGAAGGTCTTATATTCAAAGATTTGTTGAGAGCTTTTGTTCCCACGTGCTTTAATGTGTGAGAGAAATAAAATTGCAGACTTTTAACAGGTCCAAACATTTAAACAATAGCAAGACTTGCAAGGTCTACATACTCCAATTGCCCTGAAAAATATTTCTTGCCTATTATTTGATCGAGTGTCTTCGCAAAAACTTCATTCAATTTGATCTAATATTTTATTTTCCAAGTTAGGTGTACAGGTTTTTTTTCCCATCTATATTTTGTTATTCATTGCTGTGACCTTTGGAGTTTATACTTTTGGTAAATGTCAAAGACCAGTATCCTCACTTGGTGTATCACAACATATACATGAAACAATAAACCTGTGAAAGTTTAAGCTCAATCGGGCATTGCAATCACCAGAAAATGTGGGGAAAATCCTTAAGTGTTTTCACTGTTTTCAAACATCGAGTTTTCGACTCGTGAGATCAAAACTAATTGTTTTACTCATTTCTCAAAAACTATAGCATTTAAAGCAAAAATATTTCAAAGGGAGTTTCCCATCATGACCATCTTTATACCATGTAAGTTATGTGTGAATCTGTGAACATTAATATTTTTATCAAATAATAAACCACAAGGGAAACTGACTGGGTAAATGTTTAAATGATTTTGGGTTGAACAAAGAAAAATTGACTAGAGTGGGATTTGAACCAACGACCTCCGGTTTAACGTGCCGGCGCTCTACCAACTGAGCTATCTAGCCCTATGTTGGCGGTCTCCCTATTTTGTCAATATCTTTGTTTGGGGGGTGCCAGTCAGAAGCCATTCAACCGCAAACTGCCGTGTAGCCAGGGACCACACCCAAGTATACAATACAATATTAAAAATTAATATTTTTACTCTAACCAATGTTACAAACACCCTTTAAGGATTTTTTTTACTTCAGATAATTTTTACCCCAAATTCATTTTTCATTAAAACAGTTATGTACAATCACGCTGACAATTAAAGGCTTGGCATGTAAACATGTAGCTCCCGAGAATGTTTTCTTTAAAATTCAGATAACTTCTACAAATTCATTTTGTCAGATAGTTATTTACAATCGCACTGGTAAGTTCAGCTGTGCAGATTCTACAACAGTAATATAAAAAAGTATCTGGTTTTACAAACTTTGTGTGATGTATGTTAGTTTTCATACCTGGGCAATAATTACACTCATTTGTGGTAAAGAAATTGTAATAAATACCAGTCTTTGACGAACCTTTTGTAAAATAAGTTTCAGTTAATTCTGATGTGAACAGATTGTTCTGTGCATGGGATTTGTAATTTGAACTAATATGAACTTATCAATCAGTGGTTTACATGTAGCAGTGGAAAGCAGCCGGACTAGTTGGGAGAGAGTTTTGACTGGTCCTCAGGTGTTTTAACTGGCATGTGGCCAGCGGACCATTGTTCAAAAGGGAGAACACTGAGATTGTTTATTATCATGGTTGCACCTGTCACATTTCCTCTTAAATTGCATCTTTTTAGTTTCTCAGTTCTGTTCAATGCTCAAAAATTGCAGCTGCTCATTACAATGTTCTAATTTTACCAAAGTACAGGATTAGCAACTATCATCAACAAATTGAAATTTTCTGTTTGGAAATAGCATTGACTATAACCATATTGCTTTGACTGCCACAGCCGGTCAATTTACACTTGCACAAAAACCATTTGTTTTCATTTAAATTAAACAACAGATCACTGAATTTGATGACTGTGGGGACGGTGGGTTTATTGAAAACTGCCAGATGGAAATTAATTTACTGTACCGAAAACTGATGATGTAATACACCTTAAATGGTAATCGGACACATTATTTTAATCGGACAAATTATAATAATAAAGTTGTTATCTCATTGATGACCAAAGGACTTCCAAATAGTGCATCAATTGACACACAGGGTTTGAACAAAAAGTTGCCTTAATCTGTCTGGCTTTTGCCCCAATGGAATGATTACCACCAACCATACGGTCTTGCAATAATGTCACAACTTTCAAACACCAGTTGAAGACACGCCTGTTTCGTTAATGATGGTTATTTATGATTTTTGTTTGTTTTCACAATTTTTGTGTATATTTTTCGTAAGGATTTCATGTTGTAAAGCGCTATGATCATGCCTATTTTGGAATAGCGCTATATAAGCACTGTTTATTATATTATTCAAAAAAAGTTGGTTGCCCATCTATTCCTCTAGACTGTTTGCCGATGAAATGCGGATGCGGTGCAGCACGTTTCCACAACTATGCTGCCTGCGCGATTATAGGCCTGCTTCCGGCCATCCCATTTTTAAAAATTCAATTCAAATTAATCTATGTACTCTAAAAAAATTAATATTATGTTTGCCTGTCTTTCTCATTGCATCAATCTATTCGAAAAGTCTGTACTGGGGGGCTCGAATCATCCGGACACCATCTATACGTTACTATCCCCCCCCCCCCCCCCCCGCCTCCCCCCGCCCCCCCCCCCCCCCCCCGGGAATCATCCGGACACCATCTACACGTTACTTTACCCCAATTCATTGACACGTACTATACGTACCATTCATTCGTGTTGTTTACTGGAGAGTGTGGGTATAGCAACGTGTGCAACAAGGCAGTGTGATGAGTCAAAATTGTAAGTAAATTTCTAACTGTTTTTGTTTCTAAATCTTATCAGTAGTCCTTTGTAAGTAGTTCATCATATTAAATCAAGAACTATTTGATCTTTATTTTATGTTTATATTTGCGAATGATTTTCCCTATAATTATTTCTTCAGAACTTCAGCAGGATTCGAAGTTCAGAACATCTGAAGAAATTAAAATGTGTTGTCAATTTGGCAAATGGTCTGTGGTGTTATGTATACTGTTGGTGGTTGATAATGTACGTTTACACAGTCACTTTCGGTGTGAATACTACCTTATATGTGTTGGCCAACATACACATTACCCTCAACAAGTCTGACGAAACTGACAAGCATGCATGGTTTGTGCAATCATAGAGAAAGGACAAATCAACCAACATTTAAACTTACTTAACATTTAAAGGTCTACTGAGACTCAACTTATACTCACCATAGACGACATCAGTAAGGCGCTCGATAATAAGCAAATGGTCGACGCAGCTATCTTAGACTTTACCAAAGCTTTTGATAAAGTTCCCCACCGTAGACTCCTTCACAAATTAAACTACTATGGAATCAACGGCAATATTGCCAAATGGATAAAAAGCTTTCTCATTGGAAGAACTCAACAAGTTGTCGTAAATGGGACTTCATCCTCATCTGTTGCCGTCACCTCGGGCGTACCTCAAGGAACTGTCCTCGGACCGCTTATGTTTTTGGCATACATAAACGATCTTCCTAGCAAACTAATCTCTTCATCAAGGTTGTTTGCAGATGATTGTCTCTTGTACACACCAGTAAAGTCAGCTCAGGATAGATCCATTCTACAAGATGACCTGAAGCGACTTGAAGAATGGCAAGACACTTGGTTCATGCAATTCAACCCCAGCAAGTGTTTTACTATGACAATTGCTTCAAGAAAAGTCACCCCCACCAGCTATACCTTTTGTGGCAAACAACTAGAATCTGTGGAATCTCACACGTATCTTGGCGTTCATATCACCAACACGTTAAACTGGGATGTTCAAACAGCTTCAGCTACTAAGAAAGCCCAACAAGTACTTGGTGTCATCAAAAGGAACCTCAATAAATGCCCTGTTCATGTAAAATCGCTAGCCTACACAAGCTTGGTTCGTCCCATCCTAGAGTATGCCACAGCAGCCTGGGACCCACATATTAAAAAGAACTGTCAAGCCCTGGAAAGAATTCAAAGACAAGCAGCTCGCTTCACCACAAATAATTACAGTAGAACGCCAGGTACAGTCACCAGTATACTAGAAGAACTTAGCTGGAAACCACTAGAAATAAGAAGGAAAGCTAGAAGACTAGCTATGTTTTACAAACTCGTTAATAACTTAGTTGAAATTCCTCTTCAAGACTTTGCTCAACATTCCACTCGACCCTCCAGAAAACACAATCTCCAATTTCATCAACTTCGTCACTCAACCAAAATCTACGGCAACAGTTTTTTTCCGGCCACCATCAAGGACTGGAACGCCTTACCCGGTAGTGTGATTTCCAGCAACTCATTAGATGTCTTCAAAGACACTCTCGCTAAGCACTTCAAAAATTAAGCCATCCCATCCACACAATGCGCAAAGCTGGTGTGATGTGTCTTTAGACATTTTTTTGCCGGCTCAACAATACAGATACAGATACTTAACAATAATAACGACTTTACAGGTTCCAAGAAACTGTGAATTATGGCAGCGTTGCTTACCACAAGATTCTGCACTTACGTTACAGTGAAAATGTATTTATGACCCTAGTTCAGGTTGCGATCGTTGTAACTCTTGACACAATATTGGGAAGATTGAGCCTTATGCATGATTATTGTTTCAATTTTCAAGTTTGGATTAGCAGACTTTCAAGTTACAGTGTTTGACTTTCAGTACACTTTTGTTAATCCTGGCCAACTTGATATGTTTTTTTGTTGATATGTTTGTTTAATGACCCCACAGTATTCCACACTTTGTAGGGTCAGTGTCTGCTGGTCATGGTAAGCTTTGCCATGAAATTAGAGCATGATTAACACTTCTCACTTTTAAACTAGGACTAAGAGTTAACACTACTCCTAGAACTATGAGGTTCGATCCGCTATCGTCTAGCGGATCGAACCTCATAATTCTAGGAGTAGAGTTAACACCAGGTACTGAAAATATCTTTGCTAAAAGTTTAACTTCAGTTAGTCCAGGCAATGTTAAAAACAGAGCAAAGTATGGCCATGTAAAGGCCTGATACTTCATTGAGGCAACATAAGTAATTGCCTTCTTGCCCCCAATTATTGCCTTGGTGCCCCTTGAAATCAGGCCTTCATAACAAGTGCCTATGAAAACCCTGAGCTAGTAATAGTTATGGTTGACCATCACAGCTCAGGTTTGATCCAAAACTGACTGAAAAATACACTATGGGCTATGTAATCATAATTTACTGTTTTTATTTTGAATTGCAGGATGCAGTCAATTTGCTGAGTTAAAAAAAGACATCAGTGACGGATAACAACGAAGTTAACTATGAAACAATGAAATGATCATATTCTAGTGATACAGTACATTCTCTACAGTAGGCCTACATGATTGGTGAAGGAGAATTTGCTGCTGTTTAGAAGTTTTAAGGAGGCCTTTAAATCATCTGCAATGCTGGACTCAGAATCGGACTTCGGTCTACGATGGCTTTTCCATCCCAACCACTCAGAGTTCCTTCCTATAGATGAACAGCTCAAACAGTACAAGGCCCGGGACCTTACCAAGACTAAGTTGTACGCAACCGCTACAAAACTATGGGGTTTATCACGCAGCCGCAGGAGAATATTCATCGCACCTCCTATGGGCGAGCACCCCGGGAGGGATGTGAACCTCAGACAGTCAAATGTGAAACTCAAACCATTGACGGAAAAGCCTAGAACACCTCCGCCAAAGAGCGGCGACTGGGCACTGAGTGAACTGGAAAAAATGACTCTTCATGAAAAAGAAGTCGAAGAGAAATCTAGCGAGTATAAGAGCTGGCTGGAGGGGAGAGTGAAATTAAGGAACGGCTTAGAAAGCCTTGGGTTGAGTGAAGAATGGCTGAGAAACAAACCAGATCCCACCCCCCTGGAACGGAGGGTGGTTGACCGGATGAAGGAAGAGAGATTGAACAAGCTACTTGCTAATAAGGTGAGAAAATTGTTAGGTTTTTTCAACTTTGTTTTTTTACCTGAACTTCACAATATTTTGAAACATTCATCTTTTAAAGATTTACAAAGGGTAGGAAGGAAAATTGTTTTTTAAAGTATGGTTTAAAGTTTTCAAAAGGTCAATTGCACACTAAATGTGGCACTGAATAGGGCCTACACATTGAAACACAATTTACACATATACAGTTTAATTCTAACAAATCGATTGCAAATATTACGCATTCAGCGTTGTCAGTGTGGTCATTGACTTCAATGGTCATACTAGAAGTAATAATCTCAAGCCACAACAAACTGCAGCCTGCAATTTTAAAGCAGCATTTTTTCTGTTTATTTTCTTACTTTAGAAATAATGGTATTTTCTAGTACAGAATGTATTCACCTTTATTTAAGAGAGTATCATTGTTTTGAATTGTTTTGATTAATGTGGGTATCATATGATTTTGAGGAAAACAAATTCTTTTAAAATTGTTTACCCTTTACATTCTCAAGATTCATTAATCAAAATTGTTTGCACAAGGCTGTACTTGTGTTTCCTTTTTTGGCCAACTGTTAGGTTCAAATAAGAAGGTATTTGTGTTTAAAACATAAGAATAAATTTATTTAGCCCCAAACTTGATGGGGCTTTCTGTAAGTTTGACTCCATTAATCAAATGAATATTTTGATCTACAGGTTAGGAAGCAGAAGGGCTATGGCAGAAAGGTATTTGAAATCAAGTCTCATGATTGATGTGTCTTTCATTTGCTTACTGTCTCAGGTGTTGGTTCTAATGCTATTCTATTGACTGTTGTGCTGTTGCAATGTTTTTTTAAAACCAGTTCGCTTCGGAGGATCCAATAATGCGCAAATTCCAACGCTTAAAAAAAAGAGCTTTTTGACAGAAAATAACCCGTAATGGTAAAATGTTTTTTTAAATCACGAAGCGAACTGGTTATATCTAGTAAATAACCAATCTTTTTGTGTGTTTCTCGGGTCTGAAATAATTGTTATATAACCCCCTAACAAAACAAGAAAATGTTTAGTGCTGACTATTTCCATCACCTGTCATATCATAAACTATTTATGAGGTTATCATTTAAAACTCGTTTTATTTTTATTTTTCATGAGCGCTTTAGATTTTGTTGGGGTAATTACTGATGAAATGGAATATAAATGGAGATAGTCAGATTAAACTGTATTGTGTGTATTCAATAGAATTTGGAACTGTTGATGTTCCAGAAGTTTATTTTGAAAGAGTTGATTGCGAACAATCATTTTGTTAAAATCTTCTTGCTCCTCTGTCAAATTGTATTATTAATCTACGGTGCTTTCCTTCCTTTGGTTTTACTAATTTCAAAAGTTGTTTTGAGCTATCAGTTGGAAAATGGAACTTAGCAAGGAAGTACAATCTATGGTTGGATTTTGTGTTTGGTGTGTGCATGTCTTGCAGTCCTATGACCGTGCCTTGCTGGGTTTTTTATTTTTGTACTTATGTTGTGCCACAATTAATAAGGGTTGTTTCCTTGTTTTTTGTTAACCATTTACAATTCATCAACCATGCATCAGTCATTCTTGTGTATACCAAGACATTTTGATGTAATTTTTTTTTAATGCTGCTTTTGTGTTATTTGTGTTTTTTGTAATTCACAGAAATGTAATTAATAATTGAATTACATCACTGTTGATGTTCCAGAAGATTTTTTTTGAAAAGATTGATTGCAAATCGTTTTGTCTTTTCCACCTTATTTAAACCTGCTTCTTCCACTTTCAAATTGGATTTTCAGACTTTGGTGCTTTCCTTCCTTTGCTTTTACACATTTCGTTTGAATAACCCTCTCTACCGTTGAAATTTAAAAGTCTCATAATAGTAAAGTTTCCAATTGCCAAATTCCAACAGAGAGACCCAGAATCAACGGGCGTTACACTAGACGTTCCGTCCTCAGAGGTTACACCAGGTATCAAACGACCCCCTCCTGAAGCCTTGGCAATCATTGCCAAGTACCTTAGTGCCAAGAGACAACGCCTCATCGATCTCTTCTCACAAGCCGACAAAGACAAAAATTGGATGCTCACAAGAATTGAGTTCCAACGAAGCATCAAGGAGGTCAGTTTTCACACATAAAACCAAAGATTAATTTCATTAAAACACATTTTCATATCGGGGCCATGTCACACGGGAAAATTTACAGGCAACTAGTTCCAGGCAATCTCTGTGGAAAAAATAACTCACATTTAAATTTTCACAATATTTCGTTAAGACTGTCAGAAAAAATGACCTTTGTTCTTTCAAAGTGAACATTTTGTGTGCAATACTATTGGTTGCGTCCAAGTGCCTGTAGAAATTGCCCCAGGCCCTAGCCGCCCTAATAATGGCAAACATTTGAACCAAGAACAAATTCTGTGTTAAAGGTTAACACTTTATAATTGTTAGGTTTATATATCTTGGGTTTATTTGTGATTGTGGCAAGCGAAATAACCAACAGTGATTTGTGGTCTTTTAACCTTAGTAGTGCCCCTGAATGTCCCAGAGTAAACATAAAACTTGGACATGTACCGCGCATTGTTAGTGAAATTTAACAAGTCTGTCCGAGATCCATGTACTTAGCTGCTATTGTTAGCATTAGTGCTATTAGTGAGTTTTCAGATAAATATTTTTGATATTAACCATTGACTGTACAATGTCTTTTATAGGGAAAGTATACGTTTGGTTTTTTGAACCGTTTGATTGTTTTAGTCCTATATCGATGTAGATGTATACAATAAAACTAACTTGTGAAAATTTCACTTCAAAAGAAGTTTTTGTGTTTTTGAGGTATCATCGAAAAAAATTGGAGCAAAAATGTCCACGCAGAAAGAATAATCCCTATAGGAATACACAATCTGAGAAACGTTTTCTGACAGAAACGCTTCTCAGATTCAAATTTTGGTGCATAAAACCTGATATTTTTTTCCATAACCACATTACTTCGAAGTGAAATGATTCTCAAAATGCTCTATACAATCCAAAGCGGCTGTTCTTGTAACCAAGTAAGTTTTTATTGCCATTAATTTTAAGAGCGATTACCAAACATATACACTCCCTTTAATCCACAGGCAGGGATTCCTATTTCCGATCAGCTTCTCTCTGATCTTATCGAGAGTCTGGATCAGGACTGTAATGAGCTGATTGACTACCGCGAGTTTGTTCAAGGAATGAAAAAGTTCAAGATAGATGATCGGGAGAGGAAGAGATTCTCTCTGGCTCAACGTAAGGAAATATTTAGATATTCTTGGAGTTCTCTAGGGCCTTATTTCATAAACTAATAATGCGTTAAAAACATTAAGTAAGACATTGGCATGTTTGTAGAGGTTTAACTGTTGCAGTAACATTCACTTAGTGGACTTTGTTTTCTGGTATTTTTTACACGGCTATCTGGTTTCATGATGATTATTGATACTATTCAGCTTCAGAATTCTGGAGGATTTTTGCAAAACAACCAAATTTCTTTACATAATTTTTTTTTTTTTTTAAAGTTTATTTAGTGTTACGTGTTATTTTGAAAGATGGTATTTAATTTCTGTTTTAAAGGATTTAGGACACTTTGTAACTTGTTTTGATTCAAATGATTTCACTGAGGTTTATTTCTCCCACAGAGAAAAACAAAGAGAAGCAAGCAGATGTATCCTCAACTGAGCTACCAACTGTAACAGAGATTCCAGACCAGCGTGCTGCCTCCTTAAGATTAGCTGCAGCTGTCTCAGCTCGTTCCTCGTCACCTTCTCCAACAGACATGACCTCAAGGTCATCCTCGCCGTACCTGCTCCCTCCACCGGTGGACCTGACGGAGAGGAGAGAGCTGGAGCCAGATGATATGATCGAGAAGAGGAAGCGAGAGAAGCATCAAAGTCATGATGTGGTGAGTTGAGATGTTTCTCCCGTAAAATCAATAAGGACACTCTTCAAGATTGCTGGAGTTACTTGTCGAAACGTTGAGCGCAAACCAACTGCCTCTTTTCAGTACTATACAGGACCACCACTTCCTTCAATAGAGATTAATACCGGTGTCTTATAGCGCACGTACCAATTGAAGAAAGAGAAACACTTTTTCTTTCCTTTTTTTTTTTATTATGAGATCCATTTATGTTGCACCCTATAAGGGTTTACAGAGTGCTGAGGCATATTCAGCAGTCACTGCCAGAAACACCGGGGCGAACCCCTTCTCTTCAGGGTAAGTGTCGGTGGCGTGTCGTGGCCGAGTGGATAAGAGCACCGGACCCAAGCTCTGGTGTTTCAGATCAGCAGAGTGTGGGTTCGAGTCCCGGTCGTGACACCTGTGTCCTTAAGCAAGACACTTAACCATTATTGCTTCGTCCTTCGGATGGGACGTAAAGACGTTTGTAATGCACGTAAAAGAACCCAGTGCACTTATTGCGCTATGTAAATGAATAGGTCTCATACTTCAAAACGTAGCTCCACATACCTTGCAGGAAAAAATACTGAGCGCTTTGATACGCCCCTAGGGGTGTGATAAAAAGCGCTATATAAGAACCGAGTATTATTCTTATTATTATTAAGTGTAATTGGGTTCTTTCACATGCATTACACAACACATTGGACCTACGGCTTTCATCTCATCCGAAGGATGAAGCAATGATGGTCAAGTGTCTTAGAGCAGGACTTAAACCCACACTCTGCTGATCAAAAACACCGGAGTGCTTGACAGCTCAGCCACGACACATTAACCCATGACGACCCAATATGAAAAAGCACCGACAAAACATGAGCCGTTTTTTCTTGTTTTCACCATTAATAAATAAAAATGCTACCACCAAATTTGATACATTTTTCACAGGTTGGTTTTATGGTGTGTTTATTGAAACCTACAAAATAGAAATAAATTCATTCTTCCCCTTTCACTTTAACTTGCAGCAGAGCAAGAGGAAAAGCAAAGGAGTTGGCAAAGTGCGTACTGGTAACACAGCCATTGACAGTCACAGCAAGCGCTCAACGCTCAGTGGAGACACGGCAGCGGGGATCAATAAGTACAGAGAGGATCGCCTCAAAGAATACCATGATGTCTGTAAACTGTGTGAGAGCCATGGACTAGATCTCACACCGAAACTTCTAGAAAGAGGTAGGGGAGTTTTCTGTAAAAAGGGGTTTGTGCATAAAACAAACATTCGCATATCGGCTACCACTGTACAGAACGCAAATATTTGTTGCTGTTTTTTTAGTTTTAAAGACCTGAAGGTGTTTCAGTCATTTTAATAGACCCAAGTACTTATGACGTTAACCGCTGTTTACCACTTTGCAGAAGAATGGGAAAGTGTTTTTCTGCTTCTGTTTGAAATAAAGTACAAAGTTTACAGAACTTAAGCACAGTGGTCTACTGTAGTTGATAATTTTCATATTTCTCCTAACATTTGTGTTAAATATGAAGTTAGTGCCTATTCCCTGATTTGCACAAATTTTACAATCTGATGACACAGTAACACATAATTTGTTGATGTTTCAAGAAATTTATTTTTTAGAGGTACTTTGTATGCATTGATTAATTTAAATCAAATCAAATTGTTTTGAAATCAAATTATCATGAACATTTTTTAAACGGTACAAACAATTATGTTTTCCTGTTCACAGCCCTACTTCACCCTGGCGACAAGCCCGTCAGCCGAATCAGAACACACATTAGACAACCAGGCACCTACACCCTCTCTGAGCACTTTGCCGACCCACCAGTACCCAGCGAGCCTCCACCCAAGTACCACGACCCAGACAAGGTTGTGATGAGTCGGAGTGGAGAGTTAATGATGGAGGCCAAGCATGCCTACCCAACGAGACACGATGTGAGGGCAGAGGCTGAGATGATGAACCTGTCTAGCGGGAAGGCCTTTGTGAGTCGGAAAGTGGACTGCTGGATGACGTTTGAGGAGTACGATAAACTCACAATGTAAGTACACAGACAGTTTGATGACATCATAATCTTTATAAAAGAGCCCCGCTGTGTCAAAGGTTAACTGGCACAAAGCGTAGATTTGAGAAAAATTAAAAATATTTGGTATCCTATTTAGATCAAGGGTATAGCATAATTGATTCAGTGGGAATTGAAATGCTAATAACATACTAATTCTTGAGTCAACTACATGTTGAATACAAACAAAGGGCTTAAATGCAGAGTATACCTTTGGTTTATGGAATCATTTAATTGGGTTTAACCTCTTTAAATGTAGATATATATACAATAAAACTAACTTGTGAAAAATTGCATTTCGAAAGGTGGTAGCGTTTTTGAGATACCACCGAAAATCTGGAGCGGTTATGTCCACGCGGGAAGAATAATCCGTAATTGGAGTACACAATCTGAGATTGAAATCCTTTCTCTTAAACCTCATTCACAACTCATAGAAAGGGACCAGTCTGGTTTCCCTCCTGGCCTCGGTTTGGGTTACATTGAATTTAGTGGAAGATGAACAAATATGGCTGCTCAACGGTATATTACTTAATTTTATTGTTTTTTACCTCTAGGCACCTTGCTAAGCGCTATGTGAGCTTAGACGGGGCCGGAGTAGATCCCAACGCATTCTGGCCCGGCCACCTACTGGATAAGATCCGTCTCTGCGTGACCGATGAAGACAAGCCACAGACAGACAGCATCTTCACATCAACCAGGACTACAAGGCGTAGGGCGTACCCTGAATACAATAACCATCTGAAATGGTGGCCGATTAGTGATCAAGGGTACATGATGCCAGCTGATTACGAACAGAACAAAGTCTATACCATTGATAAGAGGTAGATTCGTCTAGGGTCTTTTTTCATCGCTGGTAACTCGGTGATCTTTAACAAAAGCTATTGTCATACAGCTTTTTTATACACAAAATTTCCTCAAACACAGAAAAGTTAATAGCTGAGTTGCTGACATGCATCTTGCAATCAAGAAGATTTTGTACGACAATCAGGGAGATATTTAGAATTACATTCAACATAATGGGGAAAGCTTCTCTAATCAGGGAGTTTTCTTGCAAAAGAAAACCCAGGAAACTAGTTGCAAATGGTACGTGTTTATTTGCCTGGCAACCTTTTTCTTGTAAGCACAATTGTTCAGTGCTATGCAAATATTTGTACTTAAGCAGCTCTTTAATGACAGATTCTCCCATCTATTAAAATGTAATATGACCTACTTCTATGCTTGCAATGGCTGCTGCTAAGTTTGGTATTATGGAATTTTAGGTTTTAAAAAATGGTTACATGCAATAAAATGAATGAGACAAGTTTGTAAAGACATTTAATATGGAGAAGCTGTTTTAATGAAACATTTTAAGTTTTGTCCCCACTTATTTATGAAGAACAGGAGGACATTCCAATAAGTATGTACTGTAAGTGTTGTCCTCTTTTAATTTGTGTAACCTTCCCAATCTCCAAAATTATAGTGACTGTGTTTCTGTTTTCGATGAGCAAAATATTTTTATAAAGTTGTTCACTCTTGGGTACAATTGTGGAAGAAGTCTCTCTCTGATAAGTTGTGATTCTTAAAAGAACTCACTGTCTTGGTACGCTTTAATCATCTTATTTATTAATTTGAATCCTTGAAGCCATAGGAAATCTGAAGATACCTTCGTAGAGAAGATGATGAAGAAATGTTAAGTTTTAGATGTGTGAGGAAAATCCCCAAAAACCCATGGTAACTCTGCAAGTACCTTACAAGGTTGAAATTCCACCATGCATTGTTTCACATTCTGCGTCAAGTTGTAAATGCACCAATTAATCAAGTCTTCCAAAGTAATTTTAATTTCATATAAAATGAAAAGCCATTTGATACAACAAAAAATGAACAATGAATAAAACATTCCAGTTTGTACTGGATTAATGAAGATTTTCTGTTTTTCTTCTGAATTGTAATATTAGTAGTATCTGTTTACGTTTTGAACTGATACAACAACATATAATTATCTTCCAGGCCGATTAACATAGAGTGACTCCTGAGGAGTGATCAAACAAGTTTCCTGTTTGTCCTTTTCTGACATGGAGTAGCGATTGAAGCACCTTTTATACAAACTCGACTTATCAAGAACTAATTTTTTCTTTTTTAATCAAATCAAATTTGTTTCAGTCTCTGAAATGAAACAATTTATTGATTGTTCCAAGCTGTTAGAAAAGAAAAACTGCATGAGATTTGCAACACTGCATCAACAAAAATACAGCCGAAAAAATGGAAGTTATTTGAATGTTAGCTCGGATCTTTACTCTTCTCCGTTGCCCGCTCCTCGGTAGCCCTGGCAGCATCTCTTGCCTTCTTCCTGCTTCTTTTAGATCGCTCACTCGGCCGATGCTCACCAGCACCTCCTGTCTTCCCTGCTCCATTCTGCTCTGTCTTGCCTTGCCCTGCTCCTTTGTCTTTCTCCTCCAATCTTGAAGTATCGCTCTCTTTGCTATCCTTCAGGGCTGGTTTGGACTCCTGTTGGAGGTCCGTTTGCTCGTTACTCTTGTCTTCCTCTTTCTCCCCGCCTTTTAGTCCGGTTCTCCTCTGAAAAGTTTTCAAAGATAAATTAAAGGTGAGGGGGTTACAAGACTTCCATCAGAGCGCAGCCATCTTGTTTTCATGTCATTGACATTACCGGTAATTCTAGGCAAACAGGGAAAAAATTGTCAGGTCCTCTCTCTCTGATTTAATATGTGGGTCATGTTAGAACACAATATGCATAAAAGACTACCGGAGAAGTAAACAGTTTAAAACCAAGAAGCAAATTTTGTTTTTCCATTTAACCAAAAGGATGCCTTCAGACAAATGAGTAGAAAATACCTGCTACTAAAAAACAATAAAGCACAAATATGATTCCCAAATTAGGGTTGGCACTAATAATAATAGTACACAGTTCTTACAAAGGCATCTCAAAGGGGTTTTAGGGCTCATGGTTTTAACGACATTTTAAAATTTATGTTGTGCCACTTACAAAAACATGTTTTAAAATGCACATAATGGAAGAAAGGGATAAAGAAATGCGACATAGGTAAAAAGGATTCAATGAATACGCAAACACTGGCAGAGAAGAAGTTATCAAGGTGGAAGCTTCAGAATGGCGCCCTCAAAACACCCGGTCGAGCCCCTTCTTTTAACGACAAGAGTACTTGGGTTACGAACCCACACTCTGACAAGACTAGACCACTTGGTTGAGACACTCTCATGAGTAAAGTTGAGTACATACCTGCACGCCTTGAACATGACTCAGGTCTCTCTTCATGGCATAAGCATCCTCCCCATCAGCGTAGTACTTTGGCTCAATCTCGCTGATTCTGTCATTTGGAAGAAATTTTCATTAATTTTGTTAATAAATACAGACATCGGTTGTAAAAAGAAGGTCAACAAGATTTGGAGGCCCTCTTGAATTTTTCTAAATGAATCTTTAGATCGTGATCTTTCTTTTTAAATGTACTCCTGAATTATTAAGAGTCAATTTATAGCATTCAGTTATAATGGTATTTGACGATGACTAGAGCAAGCTAGTCAAAACGTTGAGACCAATTAAGAACTCACTCCGCAGCAGTCAGATTAATAACGAGAAGTCCCCTCGATCCACTAAGCGAAAGAAGTAGTCCCGGCTGATTTCCTACCTTCCGCAGGACAGTTCTTTTCAGAACTGAGAAGTCTCCTGATTTTTCTAATAAATCTACTCTGCGGCAGTAGAATAAATAGCAAGACAAGTTCTCAAAAGAATATAATCCACCCAGCAAGTAGATATACATATGGTAATACCACAAACAAAATATAGCATTCAGTTAGTTATACTTTAAAAACCAAGCCTGACCGATCATAGTATGCCACCATCAGGCGCATCATCTTTACAATAGGAAGTAATGGTTAATATTAAGCCACAATCAGCTGTTTTTGTTGTGATGGACTGGATATTTAAAATATTAAATAAATCTACTCACGAGAATTTAAGAGTGTGTTGGTACAGCTGAAGGGCAGCTCGGTTGCTGAAAAAAGAGAAGAAAACAAATAAAAGTAAACTTCAAAAACTAAACAAATGCCGCCATTTGGTTTCATAAATGTGTCCAATTGGAACAAATGTTGTTAATATTCTGGTTTATTAAAACAAACACATGGTTGGCAGCCACAGAGGTGGCTGAAATTACCTCAATTACAATAAAATCATTCATTTACAAACATATACAAAAATAAATAATAACATTTGTTTTACAAAACCACATGTTAAAATATGCGGGAAACAACTTCTCAGCCTAATGTGTACGGTAATTAACCCTCCAACTTTCGACAACATTTTCCACTGAGTTGATCAACCCTTTGAAACCATTCTTCTCCATAGGTCGTGTATGGAGGCACAATTGTGCACAGAGCTATCTGTGTGGTGTACATAAGTGAGTTGAGTGCAAAGTAGATGACCATGGGAGTTAAAAAGGGCTTTGCAGCCTCTGTGAGTTCAAAACATGCTTGGGCAAGTTTCAAATGTGCATGCAATATGTATACTATGTAGATGCATTAACTGTTTATCCATCATTAAAATCCAAAGTGGATGATAAGGAATGGTCAGACAGTAGGAGGGTTGACTGTGTATTGTGTGGATGCATTCACCACATGATATCATATTGCAGACTGGCATAGTTATCTCATGGAGGATTCTAACTCCATGGTTATCTATCATTCAAACCAGTAGTGGATAATATTGAGTGGTCCGACAGTAGGAGGGTTAATACAGGAAAGCCTTGCCTCTTACTTTTATGGTTAATCAAATGTTTTAAATTTACACTAAGTGCTTTAGGGCCCAATTTCATGGCTCAGTTTACTGCGGAATTCTGCACTTACAGCCCTCAGAATGAAGTGCTTTATGGGGCGCCATATGCACAGAATTCAGTGGTAAGCAGAGCCATGATATTATACCCCAATCGACATTGATCTGAGGTGAAGAAATATAACTTTCTAGTCACCGTTTCTTACCTCATTCTGACATGAAGAGACACGTATCTAGCATTGAAGCATTCTACCATGGCACGAGATGCCTGGTCCATCAGCTTCTGAGCAAGACCAAGACGACGATGAGATCGCTTCACTGCCTAAGTATCACATTCAACATAAACGGAATCAATTTGGGGGCAGTTCAACAGTTGTTACTCATCAAAACCCTAGTAGTTTAAAAGAAAAAATTGTGGCTTCACATGCCACAAATTTTATTGAAAAACACTTTTGATACTTAAATTCAATTTAGCATGACTAATCATGGACATCTAAGCTAGCTCTTCATCTTGTGATATGGTGAATAATGCTCGAGATATTACTTGCAATAAAATCAATAATGAACGTGTCTGGATTGTAAAAAAAAACAGTAAGTTATTTTTCATTTTCTTTTGTACTAAAAGTGTCTGCTAGTAGCACTAACCTGTTAGTAGCACATAAAAAAAGTCAATCTAGGTGAGAGATAATCTTTTAAACACTATTATTAAACAAGTTAACTATGATTTTTCTGTTTAACCCTCCTACTGTTCGCAACATTTTCAAGTGAGTTGACCAACCATTTGAAACCATTCAACTGCCAAAGTTGTGTATGGTGGCACAACTGTGCACAGAACTAACTGTGTACTGTGTACATGCATTCCCTCATGGTATCATATTGCAAGGCTGGCATAGCTTATCTATCATTCAAAACCACAGTGAATGGTATTGAATGGTCAGACAGCAAGAGGGTTAATTAAACATGCCCACTGATTCATCAACTTACCAAGGATGTGATATGGCCATGGGGCAACTCATCTGGATCTTCTTCCCTGAAGAGTTCATAAAAAGAAATATAAACAAATTCAGAGCTCAAATTTACAATGGTTAATAAGTTACTCATACTTAAATGTGAAGTGAATAGGCCTACATGTTAAAAAGCCATAATAAAGTTCCTTATCTTCTGAATTCCAAATACATTCATCTAAAACCAAACTAAACACAAAGACAAAATTAGTAAATATGTCAAAGACCAGCATCTGAACTTTGTGAAACCTATGAAAGAACTATGAAATAGCAAACCTGTGCAAGTTTAAGCTCAATCAGAGTCACAAGGAAAAAGGTGAAAAACCCAATCGCTGTTGTCACTGTTTTCAAACATGGGATTTCAAACCAGCGAGATCAAAACCAATTGTTTTACTGATTTATCATTGGTTAATGACCTCTTGATTTGAACGGTTGACCCTAGCAGAGTCTTTCTCCAAAGACTCTGCTAGGGTTGAAATCTGAGGCAGTTTACACTTGTTTACATTTGTACCATAGTTCATTGATAAAAATAATAATCATAATACAAGGCATTTATATGGCGCTCTACAAAGAACACAGCGCCTCACAATCAACAACAGAATCAAATACAAAGAAATTAAGAATGCATTAAAACAAACAGATCATAAGCTAGGAAAAAGAAGAGTTTTGAGTTGGCGCTTGAAGGTCGCAGTGGATGCCGCTTCCCTGATAGCACATGGCAGCTTGTTCCACAATTAAGGGGCAACAACAAAAAATGAATTGTCCTAAGCCTTCCTTTTGGAGCGCGGAACAATCTAACATCACAGCACCTACCCACCTATTATACTATAGGTGTCTAAGAAATTGTGTTTTTAAGAAATGAGTCCCCGTTTTTAAACAACCATATCTTTGCCAGCCAGGTATGACTTACATCTTTGCCAGGACATATCCAACAATCTTTCCATTCTCATCTTCAGCTACATATGAAAGTTGAGGCCAGGAGAGACCATGATAAAAGTAGTACTTCATCTGGTAATTCTCCGGTAGACACAGCAGATTGCAGTGCTGCATATTCAGCAGGTCCTCGGGCTGCAAAATCAATGTTCTCCATAAATTAATTATGTGCAGATATTTTCTCACAGGAACCAAACCTTACTCAGACAAATTGACAAATTACAATTTTGTTTATAGAAATTGTATGATTGTTAACATTTTGTGCCGTTTGAGTGTCAAAGATGTAAACAATCTTTATCAGTCATCACACTGGATTACTGGTTATGTACAGTACCGTAGTACTTTAAGGCAAAAGTTTAAATTCTCAGTGACAGCAGTGGAGATAATTTGGTCATTTCCCCTAATATGGGAGTTATTATTTAGTGAACTTGTCTTGAGGGAAAACTGGAGGTCTTTCATTATTTCAAAATGTTTGTAAGGGGAGAAGAATACACAAATTTAGGCCTATATAAAAACAGATAATTTTTTATATAGGTAAACAAACAAAAAATCTTTTCAATTCAGGTTAAAGGCCCTGTACACTATTGGTAAGATCGAAAAACACAAATGTTCATAACTTACATGATTTAAAGTAAGTAATGGTAGAAAGGGTTCCTTAAAATATTTCTGCCTAAAATGCTATCGTTTCTGAGAAATGAGTAAAACAATAGTTTTTATCGCGCGCGATAATAAACTCGATGTTTGAAAAACAGAAAACACATAAGGTCTCTTTTCACTATTTTCTCGTGACCTCGATGACCAATTGAGCTCAAATTTTCACAGGTTTGTTATTTCATGTATGTGGTTGATTACACAAAACATGAACACTGTCTGTGATTATTTTGTCAGCTCTGCCAATCCTGTATAATACCTTTAAACCAGTATTAAGTCATTGGTCAAGATCTGTCTGTCTAGGATAGGACTACACAGTACTACATGTACTCAGTGTAGAGTAGATCAATTGATGATATTTTCTACTTCAATAATACTATTAAATACACTGGTAACGATAACCAATGGTTCAAGTACAGAACATTGGTTTATGTGGACCAGCTTTGCGCGTAGCATGACATTTTGGTCTCTCCGACATGTAGGCCGTATGCCGGTAATCAATGGTATGCAGCGCGCAACGCTGGTCACAATTACCAACGGCCTATGTTTGTACACATGAACCGTTGGTTATCGTTACCAGCGTAGCGTACCATTTTAAAAATTATGGTGGCGGCCATATTGTTACCGGAAGGCGAAGATTCTGAATAACGGTGAGAATTTATCATTTTTTGCAACTTTTTTTTGCGGAGTGGATTTTCTGGACCCGTGCCGAGCTCGGAGAGCCTAATTTTGGCAAGATCCGGTTTCAAAAGAGAACTCCAGGTGCATAAATGTGAAGGGCAAAAAGTTTCGAATAGGATTTTGTAGTGTACATGTCATGTCACTCTATATGGCCTTATGGGGATGAGGTTCGTGGAGGGGATAGCCGATCGAACCTCAGTCACTCATAGTTCTAGGTAGGAGTAGGCCTAGTGCCAACTCATCATGCCCATACAATTTGCCAAGGAATTATCGTTTTACATCAATTTACAACATTACCAGGGCGGTAAATACGCACTGCCTAAAAACAAAAATATATTAAAATTAATCATTTTTAAAAGTCAACATCTTTGTTTAAAATTAATTATAATTTTTTTCTCATTGGCTGAGACTTACAACACTTATTACTATTTCTAATTTCTGGTAAAACAAAATTAACTTTTAATTGTTTTATTATTAAATCAAAAATCTATGAATGATCTATCAATTCCTACATGGGAACATGTCCTACCTCCATAATCATCATTCATGATTCATGAACTTGATTCACTTGAAATAAAAATTAAGAATGTTGTATTGTAGCCCTGGTAGGACATCAGTCAGTGCCACTGCACTGACGTCCTGGGTATAAAGACCCTGTACAATGCGAACAAAATTTTGAGTACAATTTTTTCATATTTTTACCTAATTTGAGAAGCTGAAACTCCATTCATTTATTCTTGGTGCCCTTAACTACACTTTTGATGAGTTCAAAAACGAACAAATACATCCATGAATGACATTATTTCCGAAAATAAGTCCGAGTTGTGCACTGGCGCTGTGACTCAGTCGTGTTGCCGCCCGTAAGTAAAAACGTTACGGGTTACGGGTTAGACAGTGTTACGGGTTAGACAGCGCCCTCTTTTGTGGACTTGGTTCCATGTCAGTTGAGGTTGTCACATCGCCAGTGCACAACTCAGACTTATTTTCAGAAATAATGTCATCCAAGGATAAAATTTTCAATTCTGAATAGAGCAGGCGTAAAGTTCAGGACACAAGGAATATGTGAGTCAAGTTTCAGCTTCCTCAAATAGGTAAAAATATTTTATTTTAAATTTATAAATGTTTTCGCAATGGCAGAGCCCCTTGATACCCGTACCCTGGACTCCGTCGCGTTGTATGCAACGGAGCTGAGGAGTCCAACCTGGGGCCGATTTCACTAACGCGTTTTGATCATCGCAAACGCCGAAACCGATCGCTAAATCCAAAAACCATCGCAACTTAGCGATGGATTTTGAATAACGATTTCACTAAATCTTTGCGACGAACTTACTCATCGCAAAACAATTATTAGCGATGAGCAACTTGCGATGACTCGTTAGTGTCCGCAAAGTATAAGTTCATCGCAAATTTATGATAAATTGCGCCGTTTTGTGCCTAGATGTTATTATTGGTGTACGTCTTGACGGTAGTTTGTCCGTGAATTAAAGAGTAAAATTACGTTATTTTCATTCCCAGTCTTTTACTGGGAGACTCGGGAAACCCTTAATCTCTTAACGAGAGAGCTTAAAATCGGTAAAAAGGAGATCTCCATCTATTGGGTTCAATTATTTTAGCCAGCATTTTGGCCTAACATTAATGTAGGCCTATTGATATTGCATCAAGAATTCAGCCTTTCCAATTTAATATCATGTACCAATTTTCGGTGACAACACTTTTGACGTTATCTATACATGATTTAACCAGTTTTGTCAAATGTTCATAAATCTCTACGTTACATTATTATTATTTACAAAATGTTATAAAATTAATTATATTAATAGGCCTACAAATGAAACAAGTTGAATATGATTTCATGTGAACCTTTTTAAATGAATGCTTAAACATTAATATAGTCCACCTGTTGTTATTTTTGATGCACCAGCATGAAAATTATTTACATTTAAACTGCAATTTATGCATTTCGTTTTTAATCGAACCGCGGCAACAACATTTTGACATTAAGACGTCCACCATGCGAGGACCGACGATTTTTTGGCGGGCTATGTCAAAGGTTACTACATTTAGCCTCGTACAAAACATTTATTTTCCTTTTAATATCATCGCAACTGCGATGACTTTAGTGAAACGCAAAATCATCGGCGTCGCAAGTGCGATGGATTTGCGGTTTGCGATCTCATCGCAAGTGCGATAGCGATGATCGCAAATGGGGACTTTAGTGAAATGGGGCCCTGGGCTAGTTGTATTGTAACAGTTGTGTACTGTTGTGTTGCTGAAACTCTTGCGCGCATGACGGAAGCCAAGTATTAATGTCAAAATTAGAGCCACATAAATAGTATTAGAAGTAGGGCTACATTCCTACTCGCCTTTGCCAGTGGCTGGTGGTAAAACTGGGATGAGCCATGACAAAAAAATCACCATATTTGGCTTCCTGTCCGGAAAGTAGGCAATTCAAATTTGTAGGTTTTATTTTATTGTGGGTCTGTGAAATGATTAATACTTTTATAAATTAATGTTTTTAGTTTTCAATATTTACCCGAGCGCATCTGACGTTCATCTTGCTTTTGTTTTGATGTTCCCGATGATAAAAGTTCTTTAAAAAATCCTCAATTTTATCACCGCAACATGTGCAGTGAGTTAGTCGAAAATCACAAAATCTCGAAAACCGGGCGTGAGAGCGAAGTGAGAAGCGCCCTCTATCAATATCAATACAGCACTCGCAAAGTAAGTGGCGAGGTGCGAGGTAGGAAACCAGTCATCTCGCCCCCCAGCAAGCTCGCCCCTCCGTGTACAAACTCGCCCCCTCACAATGTCGCCCCTACAAAGTCGCCCCCGACACAGTCGCCCCCGACACAGTCGCCCCCTAACAAAGTCACCCCCCCGACACAGTCGCCCCCCTTGGTTATGAAGAAGAGTTCTGAGAAGATTATGCCGTGTCCAAAACGGCGACTTCGGCTACAGCCTGGCTACAGCTAGATCAGCGCGTCTGCCAGTGTTGAAGTATAGGCAGACGCGCGCGGTGTCGCCGTTTCGGACACGGCATTTATTAAGTCTTGATAATAGTGTATCGTAGGTGTTCCTGTATCTGTTCTGTCATTGCGCACGATGTAAACAACCTCTAGATACAAAGTTACTTTTTCGAGGGCCTATTTTATATGGTGGGATAATAAAGTTGTGAGAAACTTATGTAATTATACAACTTATGTGTTAATGAAAGTGTTTTAACCTTTATTTTTGTTTTCACATTTATTTTAATTAAATAATTGCAACCCCCGCCCCCAAAACAATTCCAAACAAACAAAACAATTATTGTTTATTAAGGTTCATAGATAATAAAAATTAATACAAAATATTTTAATTATTATCCAAATACCATTTTTAAGGGCATCAGAATAACCAACTTTAAAATGTAATTGATTTTGTTTATCTCGCAGAAATTGATTGACGACACTAACGGGTGTTGTGCTCCACCGTGGTTTCACTGATACCCACAATGTTAGACAAATTAATAAAAACCAATTAAACTTATAGCATCCGGGGTCAATTATTATTGTTTGTTTGGTGTTTTATCTGACATTCAAAGAAACATTCAAAGACACAAAACAAAAAAATAAATCATACTTGACAGCAGAGAAACATTTGCACTCATTATTATTTATTTATTTATAAGTTGAAATTTATTGCATAACACTATTTATGATAATTTTCAAAGTAAAAAACATATTTTGAATAATATATAAATCCGACGGCTGTAGGGCCGGACAGAGTCTCACATAATACTTGTAGTCACTGTATAGACTGTGTTCCACGTGTGGATTTACCGGGAAACCGTACTTTCTAGTGTGCATCGAAAAGGGGAAACTTCCAAACACATTGGTGCTGCTGAAGAAGGCATCAAAGATCATGGGTGCGTGGTGTGAAGATTGCAACGTCCATCCAGTGAAAATGTATTTTGCATACTTCTAATAAAAAAAGGGAAGGTAATTAGGGCATCAATTGGTATATTGCATCAGTGCATTTTTTGTCAACTCAAAGAAAAAGTCATGAACTCGCAGCACTGAGCCTACTGCCACCCCACAGGTCGGCCGGTAACCTACACATGAGGTGCCGCGCTTTTGTAATAAAATCATTCTTGCCCCTCGGAGTTGACTGCGGTAAAGTTTGAAACTAATAACACATCTATTGACAGCTAAGTGATTGTTTTGAAAGACAGAAATTGATACACAGACAGTGGCCGTACCTAGACATTTTCATTTGGGGTGGGGGGGGGGGGGGATTGAAAAAAGGGTGATTGCGATTATTCCTGCAGTTCAGTGACAATTTTATGTTAAAATCATAAGTAGAAATGTCCTAATTATGATAATAAAAAATTTGAAATTTACTACTGACGCATTTTGCGTGGGTAAAGAAATGAAAATGTCATCATTGTTCCTTCGTGAAACCCCTTCTCTCCAATCCAGGCAAATTTGACTTCCATATGCGTTTTTCTGTTTTCACGAACAGCCAATTTGGAAACGGTTTCACGGGTGACCAAACTAAAATCCGTTCTAAAATCTCGGATTGTGTGTTCTGTGTTATGAAATATATTTTTGTATTATGTCTTCGGCAATGCCCCGGATGGACACTAACTTTTACAGTTAGTTTATAAAGTACATACATGAGTTATGAAATATATATTTTAATTATATGTCTTTACGTTTAATTATTGATGGACATTAATCAGTAATTTGTTTCTGTAAGATATGTCTTTACGTTCATTTATTTTAAGGGACATTAGGCCTAATATGTGTTTTTTTTCTTTTAGTTTTTTTAAATACTATACTTTTTATCATTTGGTTGACAGTTACAATGTAAGATTAATTTATTTATTAAGTCTCCTGTATATTGATTATTGATTGACATTAATATGTGATTTTTTATCCTTTAGTTTTTTTAAATACAGTATATTTTTGTGAGAAATCTTTTATGTTTATTAAGTTATGGCTTTTATTTAGTGAGGTCAAGTGTAAAGTTTGTTTAAATTAATGTTTGTAGAATTTCTCTTTCAATTAAATACTTAGTTACAACGGGAGAATTTTTGTCCAAATTTGTTGTTTTTCAATTAGTTAGGCCTATCCTCCAACACTATGTATAAAGTCTTTAAGGATCCCCTTTCTTGAGTCAAGTTAAAAACAACAAAATTTCCCCTTAGAAAATCATTGAAACAATAGCAAAACAATGCATGAATCGACCTACATGCAACTGAAGAGGAAACGAACAAGATTTCCGAAAGCTAGCTATTGCGACCCAAAGGATCCGCAAAAAACTTTTTTTTTTAAATAAATACTTTAGTTACAACGGAGGAACTTTTGTCCAAAATTGTTGTTTTTCAATTAGTTATCCTCACAAAAATGTATAAAGTCTTTAAGGATTCCCTTTCTTGAAGCCAAAAATGCATAGGGGCGACTGTGTCGGGGGGCGACTTTGTTAGGGGGCGACTTTGTCGGGGCGACTGTGTAGGGGGCGACATTGTGAGGGGGCGAGTTTGTACACGGAGGGGGCGAGCTTGCTGGGGGCGACTTTGCAGGGGGCGACTTTGCCGGGGGCGAGATGACTGGCAATCGCGAGGTACACGGTACGTGACTCCTGCATGCGCAGCGGCACATGCACCGTTCTGCATCCGAATAGATTAGATTCGGTACATACTTCAAATGATACATGTTATTAGAAAAATTATACGAACAGGTTTTGGACATAACTCTCCCATCATACAGTGCTGTATGCTTTTTATTTTGTATAGGATCCTTGTTCACCTGTTTTTAAGGTGCTTTTTGTCTGTATGAGAACAAGTAGGTCCATAGGCCCTTGGATCTTCCTCTGTGCTGTACATGCACAGTAGCTGTAGTTTAAAGTGAAAGGCCGCCACTGGCTAGCCCTAGGCCTAAAACTGTGATCATAGCGTCATATCAAGTCTAGCAAATGTGTAAGTTTGTTTTAATGGAAAGGGCTTTATATGCCTTGTTTGTTGATCAATCCTCCTTTTAGCTCGCCTGCCGTATAGTATAATTTTTATTTGGAATTTTAGATGGTAGGCCTACTCAGTGTTACATTTTTTGCAAGAAATTACACACCAAGCAAAAGATGAAAATGTTGTCAAACTAGGACTATGTGTTTATTTTTTATCTATATCGTTTCGTGCTCTACTTCGAATTCCGCTGACAATTCTACACATCACAGAATTCATCATTGATGGAGAAAACATGATTGTGCAAGAGACTCATCACTGTCCTCAGGCCGCACAGTGAGGCAGGGTTTAATTTTGGTATTTGTCAAAGACCATAGCCCCACTTCGTGTTTTCCCAACATGTGCATAATATTATAATAATAATGGGGACAGTCAGCGAAGTTGCAAGAAAATAATGACAGAAGAAAAACACCCTCATTGCATAGATTTGTGTGTTTTCAGATGCCCTGAGTAAGGCTCCATGCCTGAAGTCTTTTTCAGATTCCAATGTTTGGGTGAACAATATTACATTTACAAAAAGCTTCTAAAGTTTCTAACAATGTTTTAGAATATCAACGGCTATCCAGTGCTCTTTATCAAGTAAGTTTCACTACCTATAAGACCTTAATTATGAATTGGAATGTTTGTCAAATGCAAGTTGTTCAAAAAATTATTGGCGGTTCATATCGTGACTCGTCGCGCGGGTGGTGCGGCCACGTTTCACGTACTACTACTACTACTTTACTAGCTACGCAAAACAACAACATGAACACCGAAAAATGTTGAGTACATTGATGTTTAGTCATTGTTACAAGACCTAAGTGAGTTGAGGTAGCTTGGTCTTACTTCAGTAGCCTATTGGTGATAACAAACAACTTAGAGATAAGTATAGGCCTAGGGTTTTGTTCAGTTTAGCATTATGCATTATTGTCTCAAACTTTCAGCCATGACCACAGACAGCACGGTCATCCAGAGGCTCGTTCAAACTACGGACCGAGCTGCTATTTCTAAAATCAGGTTCAATCTGAGAATTAATGTCGGTCCTAGATCTACTCTACTCTAGTCTGGCTCATCATCTGATGAGTCCAAGTTCTCAAACCACGCCTCAGGGCAGCTAGGTCGACGAGGTCCAACAGCCTGACGTGGAAAATACGTCTGATACCATTCGGCTCTCTTTCTCCGCATTAACTCATCGTGTCTTCCGAACAAATGCAGCTTGGTCGTTTTCCCGCCGTGCGGACTCACTGGTGTTGACGATTGTTGGATTGGGTCAGGCTGCCAGTCACGTACGTCTCCATCAGACATCTTGAAATTGACACCATCAACGGATGGCCTATCATTGTCAATGTCACCTTTCAGAAGTTCATCGTCTGTTGATATAGAGCAACTGCTCTGTTGCTGCGTCATTTGATCCAGAGAGTGGAGCTCAACAATCGGAGATGACTTTTTCGAGTTTGCAGTTGCTGTTTTGAGGAAAGGGTCCGCGTTGACTTTTTTCGTAGGCCTACTCCTACGGTTGAGTACTCCTACACTTGCAGTGCAACCCATATCTCCACCAGGGAAGATCAGAGCGGATGGAATAAGTCACTCATACAGCACACTTAGTATCAAACAGTTTCTTATAGGCCTGATATTTATTATACTAATAATTCACTGCCCCTTTTCGTTGCATTTGAAAAGAGTGCCCTCCGGCACTGCGTAAAAGGCGCTGTCGTGAACAAACATCTACTACGGTTCGAAACGCACACGCCGCCATGGCACGCCATAATGTACGGTCGATTTCTAGTTTACTTGCGTCCGGCCGGCCGGCCGGGCTTCTAAAAATCGCGTGCGCGTTGAGGCTGTGTCATGTTAACGCGTTGGTTTGTATCGCGATCGACTTATATTTTAGTTTTCCGTCTTCATCATCAGGTAGACTAGTTGCGTGACACTCTCTTCCTCTTGACGTCCGTTGAAATTTTATCATTGACTTTTCCCACTCTTTCAAGAACAACAGTAAGTCCCCCTGGACTCGATGTAATCATGACACTGTTTCCTGAACTGCCTGAATCCAGACATGGGTTGCGGAACCAGTGTGGATGTTAGAGAGTTTAAATATCAGAGAGAAGCGCACCTCGGCTTCCGAAAGTCAACTTCCCTTGTGTCAGACACTCCGAGCCCTACATGTAGCCCGTGGACGTATAGCGTTTACACTACCACAACAGACGGAAGATCGCTGACGGGTGAGTCTTGGCCATCGGACGGTCTCCAAGCGGTGTCAGTCACAACCCTCGAAGGTCACTCTGAGCCGAAAACAGTCCATCGTCAGAAGAATAAGATCTTTTTGCAGAGGCAAAGCAGGGCAGGACTCGAGAAGGCTGGGGTTATTCGAAAGACACGAAGTGATGAGACTGGGTCAGACGTCCCACTCCCAGTACCACCCCAGCAGACGAATACCCCGTCCGCGTCACAGTCTTACCCTGTGATTCCTGATGGCACCATTGAACAGAGCAGGCCCAGAAGGGACAAACTGACGTTGGAGTACAATCGGGACATCTTCACTCACCTGAAACTTAAAGAAGAGGGCTCTTCTGACGACAAAGCCATTCGACACACAGTCTCCATGGAGGGGGCAGTTCGTGGCTACAATGTTTCACTGGATCCACCGATAAGATCGCAAGTTCTTCATCCGGACGCCAACAGCAAGATTTATCGACTTCGCGGGTTGCTTACGTCAGAAGGTTCTCCGGTTAGAGGATCCATTGGGTTGAACTATAGTCCGATCAGCATCGATGATAGTACAGCCTCCGAAGAGATGGACGATTCTGAAGAAATTGCCGAGGAGGGACAATTTCATCAACTCAGTGTAACGGCTGATTCTCTG
The DNA here is from genome assembly GCA_037783415.1 of Leptasterias polaris. Taxonomy (NCBI): domain Eukaryota; kingdom Metazoa; phylum Echinodermata; class Asteroidea; order Forcipulatida; family Asteriidae; genus Leptasterias; species Leptasterias polaris. The sequence continues at coordinate 2,278,458 of JAZGTN010000098.1, forward strand.
ACCACCAAAGAGGCAGATGACATAGACCACCCCACACTTGACTGTCAAGCCGGCCAAGTTGAACTTTGCACAAAACAGAAACCTCGCGAAGTTTCTCAAAGCCTGGACGATATCATTCAAGAGGACGCTGATGATTTGGTTGATAGGGAACAGGATGATAATATGAGCGAAGTTGCGGAAGGATTCGAAACGCCCTCTGTGTTGTCTCTCCTCGAGCACGTCGATCACGGTGCCTCTGACCAGTCTGACGCGGATGATGAAATGTCAGAGCTAACTTCCCTCCATTCTGTTTCTTCCCACTCGAGTCTCGAAGACGCGGACAACTTGATCGAGGAGGGCTACTATCCCATGGCTGAATGTGACCCACCAGGAATCGAAAGACCTCCAATAGACTACCGCCCATCATCGAGTCTTCCACACGTCATCTCGAAGTTACTAAAATCAAAAACCCTTAGACCCAAGGCGAAAACGACGAGCAGCAGTCCAGCCATAGCACATCCCAACAATTTTGTTAACCTGCTAAAACTGCCGGAATCCAGCCACAAACTTGGTCTTGGCGACCACAAATCTCGGAGCTCCACGTTTTACAACCCTACGACTTCATCACTGACACTCCAGCCATCCCTCTATGCCGACATGTCAGACAACAGCAACAACTGCGGTACCGCGCGGTCTGCTAGTGGGGTCATCCGCGGAGGTGGAGGGTCATCAGACGGTGCAGTTTCCATGGTCTCGGGTGATAACAATGACAGTTTGGAAGAAATGACGAGCTGCAGCAACATTCACCTGCATGAAAACTTCTTCAACGGTGAGTTGTTAACTATGTTGTTGGTTTTTTTAATCTTCAACGGTCAGTTGTAAACTATGTTGTTTTAAATTTGGTATTAGGCCTAATGATCTTCCCGTCAAGGGAACTAGAATAAGCTCCCACAAGGGTATATACCGAGCTGGCAACAGCTAATCTCTCTCATATAGGGGGCCTACTCATTGGTTTTTTACGTCATTGATTATGAATTGCACTAAATTATCAATAAATTGTGATTCGGTAAATAGACGACTATGAGGAAGGGAAATAACAAGATTTTGTGATGTACTCATTTTCCAGTAGATAGTTCTCATGCGAGTGAGGAAAAAAAATTACTAGTCTCTTAGACTCTCTAACCTCACGTTAAAATGGTGTGAAATTGATAAAATGATAGTAATCTGTTCGTAAAAAATCACACCAATAAAAAGATATTTCATTTAATAGCTTCATGGAAACATTCGGCACCACGTTTGGTCCTTTATTGGCACACGAGGTTGAACAATCATTTTGGTATTTCCCCTCCCAAACTACCTTAATGTTATTTTATTGCTTACAGATTTTGGTGACAATTTTGACGATGAAGACTTTCGTCGGCTGTAGAATTATGGAGGGAGTGTTTTGCTTACACACCGATTGTAAGTGATGGAAGAAAGAGAGAGAGAGGGCGCTGCAGGTCTTCACTTGGGTGCACCAGACTAAACAGACCAATATGCTGATTGTCATAATTTGTAAACCCACAGTATATTTTGAATTATAACGTTTTGGGGGTCATGCAACTAATAGATTGTGTAATTATAAGAATCTATCACAACCTGGGGTTCTGTGTTTCAACTTTCGAGGAGATTTGATAAATTTGGCTTTAAAGTTGGTCCTGTTTAGCTTGGGAATCGGAGGAGTGCCTCATGAAAACTGACAGCAAGTCGGTTTTTTCTGGGGTAATTAGCAAAAATTCCAAACGGCTGACCTGCCAAAAATTGAAAAGAAATCTTAAGTTTAGTTGTCCGAAAATAATTATGTTTGGTTGGTTTTCAAGAGGCTGAGAGACTTTAAATATTTTTTGGAGAATTTTTGAATATTTAGCATTTAGCGTTGGTTGCTATATGGGAGTGCATTTAGTGTGGTGCACCCACTTGTTGCAGCACCATGGGTAATTGAGAACTCTTTGCTGGACTATAGACCATATGTAATCCTTGTTTACATAAAGAGTGACCCTGTATACACTCCAGGTCATTTCCTGACAGGCGAGATACTAAACTGGGCATATGGGAAATTTTACATGTTGTGTCTTAATTTCCACAAAAATTAATGAGTTATGAAAATAACAGCTGGACAAGTTTTGAATGTTGCTGCTAGTGGGATGCAAATTTATTATATATAAAAATACCACGAAAAGAGATTAGTAAAACAACCAAACAAATAACTATACGTTTGAAAATAAAGGTAACTGCTCTTAAAAATAAAATAGCGATGGCACTAACGCTCGCTGCAGAATGCCTCAAACTAGTTCGATTTAATGTTGGTGTTTGTTGTTTTTCATGTGAAAAAGACAAGACTATTTTTAATAAACTTTTACGCTTTAAGATTGATACTTCAGGCAACCGGTTACCATTGCATTCAATGATTCCAGTTGGAAAGCAAATTTTTTTTTTTGGTTTTGTAAGAATTTCAAATAATCTGAACATTAATTTTTTATGTACGTGGCACAAAAATAAAAAAGAAAAAAAATGTTTATTTAATGTTTGATATCTTTTAAATGTTAGATTTGTCCTCTTTTTTGTTGACTCGAAGATGATAAAATTTCACCAAGGTATACCGAGCAGGATTTGAAACATTTCGTTGGGAACACAGTCGAAATGTCTGTAGATTGCAAGTCTCGTGCGTACTCAACGCACCAAGTGTGATTTTCCAGAAAATGTTTGATTGCGCAGATTGGTAATGTAATGATGTCCACGGTGGAAGCCCACAAAGATTAATTTCAGGAAGACCTTCAGAGCAAACTGAGTGAAATGTCGTGTCGTTCAGCACCAGTTCATTTCAGGTCATACTGACAGAAATAATGAGCCGTTTCTGAGCACATTGGGCGACCGAAACTATAGAGTCGTTTAATACAGAACAATTTGTTTTTTAAACCACCACGACTTCTAGAGACTCTATTATTTCCAACGCACACTAAAATTGCTTTATATATTAAATGCTTTTTGATAATCTATTTTTTTTGGGGATAAATTAAAATTAAACTAGAATCCCATCTTTGAAGTTCTGTCTTTTTTTTACACGTGATAATCATAATGATGGTGGGACCGGGAGAGAACATGGAGTCAGGGTTACTGTACGCCGATGATGCTGCGATAATTGTGAATGGTCGCTAGTACAACTGCTTTGGAGGTGAAACTTTACTGTGGCTCGATACATCAAAGCCCCAATGTATTTATAAGGGATCGCAAATCTTGCAATTAAATCATTACTTATGTTTGCACTCACACCTCACACTCATGCGCTATATTGAACATATACTCCGGCATTGGTCAATACATGCCTCATGAATTACCCCGTTGGTATTTTGGGGCAGGTCGACACGAGTTGACCCCCCCCCCCCCCCCCCCCCAATTAATTGTTCCATTATTATACATTTCGTCCAGATACATTGTAGTTAGGGCTATAAAGGTAGATAGAGCTCTTACGGAAATATTGATGAAGAGACACGGAAATATTGATGAAGAGACACTGCATTATGTAAAATGTTTGAGCGCGCGCAGTAAACAAACATGAGTGTGTGCAGTGATGCGATTACAACTGCAGAAAGGACGAGTCTGTACCAAAGCAATTAATCGCAGGCCTCCCCGGTAGCAACCAGCGAGAGAGACCGGGGAGAGTCTGTGGGGCTCTCGGTGCAAAGTTTACACCCAGCACCATGGAGACGGGACAACACAATACCCGTGCAGCACAGTCTGCTCGCTGCGATCGACTAGGACTCGCGGTGGGTTGTTACAGAGGCACGCAGTGTTGCTGATATCCGCAGGAGATAAATGGTTCTAGAGAACTGCATATTCAATAGGGTAAATATTTGGCTTAACCTCGCGGTCTCTATATGTACGTACGTACGAAACAAACCAAAAAGCTGTATACGTCTGGTGGTATCAGATGAAACACAATCACTAGTGGCTCGAACTTCTTGATCGTTGATTCCGAACTCTCACTATTCAGGATAGAATTCCAGTGTTTCTCGTTGTGATATCATCCGAGGCTCCAGCAAAGTTTCCATACATGTGATTTTGTTTTTACAATGGCTTGGACTTCTCTGAACTAGTCAAGGACCGAAGTTTACGCTTGAAGACAGCCCCCGTGTGTGTGTGGACCAAAGGGGTCACATCTCTTGTGGCTCTCCTACTCAGATTACGAGAGGTTAGTATTTGGTCGGTGTGGTGTAGTGGTGGTGTGTTTCCTTTCTCGATGGTAGCATAACTTGATGCAGGGGTTCCTGCTGTATGGTTTGTACCGTCTGCTCGGGTCTATGGTACAGCCTGTAAACAGTTCTAGTTGAGTCTTCCTTGGGTCACACTTCCCCCATTAAACTCTCAGCTGTAATCCGTAGATTGTTGGAACTCACGACGAACCCGAAATTCCGGTTAGACGATCGAGATGTCATTTATGGGATAGCCCATAGAAAAATTGATTTAGAAAAATAAATACAAGAGACTTGTTGTGGGTCATTCTACTGTCATGCTCAGACAGTAGTATATTACAGCATCTTTTCAATAACAACTTACTTTATATGTAAGAGTAATTTTTTAAAAGCTATGGAGGTCCATGATTGTACATGTATGAGCCTTGATTTATGTTTTTTGTTGTACGTGTACCATGGAGGATGGATTGGTCCCAGGATTGGTCCCATCGGAGACAAAATGCTACACCTTGAATTTTTTGAAGTTCTAAATTGGAATGGCCACAAACACTGACCAAAGAGGCGTGCAGACGGATGCTTCAATTTCCTCTGCTATTACCAAATAAATTGAAATTAATGAATGGATGGACTTTGACGTAATTAACCACGAAGTCTTCCACGCTCAGGCAGAACCAACATGTGTAGCTGGGCTTTCAACGGTTATTTCTTTTTCGTTTGCCTTTTGCAACATGTTTACGCTCTCGGTCTCATACAGCCAGTCGCCCATTTTCGTTTCTCCCCGCCCCCCCCCCCCCCCCCCCCCCCACGTCTGGTTCCAGTAATTTTCAAAGATGGGAAAACGAACATTAGGCTATTACTTATGTATTAGCCGCCTATTTTTTTAAAACAAAAGAAGATTGCTCGTACTCGTAGTCATTGTGAAGATTCGTTAGTGTAGTCATGGAGGAATGTGTTCTTATTCCTCCATGGTGTAGTATAACTATGAAGCATGGTCGGGGATCAACTTGTTGCTGGTGATCGATCTATAGTTTGCTAGACCGGGTCGACCTCTCTTATTGTATACACAAAGAACGGAATTTCCAATACGTGGTGGATACTGCGATCCAAATTAATAATGTTTTGTGCAGACGTTGTCGTTGGAGGTAAAACAAAAAAGGAAGATGAGCCTAACCAATACAATGACCCTAGCATGATTGACTGTAGAAGTAATAGCCTTATTGTTGACAAAGTTGGCACAGGTTTTGTAAACTATCATTTTTGTGTGTGATTGAAACAAAAAGAGAGCGTTTGCCGTTATAGATTTTTGCCAGCGTTATGCGATCGCATGTTCTGTTTAGGCCTATACGTTGTTCAACAGTACTGTTATACAAGGACGATAATTTTTTCCCCCAAATGCTTATTTGCAATTTTAAACCATTTGCAAAATAATTCATATAAAATTTCCACCAGTAGGTTTCACATTGTGATATAACGAATTACTTATTGTTTACATTGCTTCAACGAAGATGAGATGAAACACGAATTTAATAACTTGGAGCTCATTGTTTTGGATGGGTTGGAGACGAAACGTTATGAAATATTTGACTGGACATAATATTGACTTTGTTCTGAAAGCAGTAAGTAGGACAGATTCTGTTAAAATTAACATAGGGGCCATTCAGAATTATCAATGTTTTACAAATTGATTTTCATTTTAAAAAGAAGACTGAAGGAAAACAAATCCCACACAAATGTGTTATCAAAAATTGGGATGGGTGGATCAAAATAATTTTGAAAACAAAAGAAAACAACAACTTCAAAACATAAAAGCTTTGAAATTTTAGATTTTTTTTTTACGAAGTTGGAAATGTTTTATTCCTAGTGGGAGTGAAATTTTTCACATCTGCGTTAAAAATTTAAGACAAACCATGAAACCACTTTTTGAAACATATAAAGAATGAATGATTCTCGACATAAAAGGTTTACTCAAATCAAGGGAAAATGACAGTTCACTGTTGTAAGCTATAGGCAGTAAATATTGGGAAAAGACAGAGTTCACTCAACTTCCAGTTTCACTTGGAACCAGAATTCTATAAAGCAATTAGATTTTTTGAAATTTAGTTATCAATGTGAAGAAAAAAATCTTAACCAAGAACAAAAGGAAAGCTTTCCTGTTTTTCCCTACGTCATGATTTTGCCATCCCATGTGTGTACTGACAGCTGGTCAGTTTGCAAGTTACAAATCTACGTCATGCATGAGGAAATGGAGTGTGCCAAAATGAACCAGATTGTTTCAATTACGGGTATACTTGTCCGGTTGATTTGATTGTAGCCAGCCCTTAGAAATCACACTGGCTTTCTGGATAAAACCCACTTGGACTTTGGGTCAATTTTCCAAAGAATTGCAGAGTGATGAACGCAATGTTCACATTATAAACTACAAAAACCCATTTCCCTCCGTGAGACCGATGTGTTGCCATAGCTCCATTGACAACCCAACAGTAAACATACTTGGGCTTGTTTGATCAAGCAATATAACATGACGCAGTGGAATTAGTCAGATGGTTTTATTTGCTCCAGCCGATATCGAGGAGGATTTTTTTTTGATTTTGTTTTATCTGATAAGTTGCAATTTTGCTGGCGGTTGTTTTCTTGAACCTATGGGTTCTTTGACAAGTGAAGTGCATACTTAAGCGTTGCTATAGATTGCACACCTGATCACGTCCGACGGTGAGCTAATTTGCTGACAGACGGGAATTTACGAGACGGTTGGATGCGTATGAACGTTAATAACAGCCCCTTCATTGACAGTATTGGAACAGTATTCATTTAAAGAACAACAACAACCGTGTAATACATTTATAGTGTAATATATTCGTCGTGGTCTTATTACTAAAGAAAAACAAATGCCACACCACCGACAAATTAATAAAGTGATGGTTGTGTCAATTTTCTACACACAGCTTTTTTTCCATTTAAATTTGTCAACGTTTAATTCTTTTATTAGAATGACAGTTAGGGCCTACTTATTTAGTAGAAAAAGTCAACTGTTGTGTTTGAGTGATACAGTCGCGTATTTCAACGCTGAAATGATGTTGAATAGGCTATTAATTTGTGTCAAGAATCTGTGCGTCAAAAGCCTTGCATCTCATTAGTAAGGTTGTTGCGTAATTCTACTTAGTTTTATCACCAACTTTACAATACAAGCCTCCAGCTTTACAAAACAAATATATTTTGTGCACATGATTGTAATCGATAACTTTGACCGATAAAGACGAGACCTGCATGACGTAGATGGTGGTCACGTTGATGACGCCAATCTCTCCCTTGATTCTTCGTAAAATTACGCAACTCAGACAATCAAATAGCAAGAATCAACAACTGGTCATTATTTTTATGTAAAACAAACGCCACTTCATGTCCTTGCTATTATTCTTACGCGCATCGAAGCAATTTGTTAACATAAAGCAAATCTATATTCATGGAATCACACAATTCTACGTAGCAAATATCCATCATCATCAGTCGCAGTCACAGGCGCATGAGGCAGCTCTTCAACCTCTCAACACATAACAAGGCTTATGTAATAATGCGATTGGATCAGCATCTTTACTAAACATCCATTGTACCTCTTTATGATAAAGAACGCGCATCATCTTAAAGACTGGTGGTCTGTCTATTTAAAGTGTTTGCTCTCATTTGAATATACTTGATTTCAAGTCTGTGATCGCAGATTGTTTGCTCAAAGCTTCGGCACCCAAACAAAAACACTTCACATACTCTGTGGGCCTAGTCTAATGTTATAGAACCTGCAGAATGGCCCTCGGTAGATCCATAGATCGTAAAGTTGTAGTGATAAAAATGAATCAATGCAGTGTGTGCTTTGCTGTGTTTCTTCTATGGGGCTTACGGGCGAAAAGTCTTAACAGTTCGTAAGTTAACTAACAATGCGTTGAAACTATATGTATTTTGGGTTGTACATTTTTAAATGATTTACATTTAGGCCCTAGCATAAATTTTAACATTTGAACTGAACTATCTCATTGAAAGATTTGTTTTCTGAAATGCCGTCACAGTTTTGTGAAGAAATCCAACTTTGATCTCTCTTAGATATTCCACACAAGTACAAGGAGATCTATATTCCCTTGTATTGTTGAAACCCGTCATGGCCGAATGAGTTAAGGCCTTGTCACACGAGGCAAGTTACAGGCAACCAGCTACAGGCATTCTCCAAGAAGAAAAAACATTCACACGTTAATTTTCAAAACATTTCTTGGGATAGTAAGATAGTATTGGAAACATTTCTGTTGTACTACTACCGATTGCCGAAGTAATCCTTCTTGGTTGCCCATTGCCTGTAAAATTGCCCTGCGTGTGACAAGGCCTGAGGAATGATCCACGGTGACGTGTTATAAGGGCACGAGTTTCTCTTCTCTTTCGAGGACTCCCGAATTTTGAGGCAGGGATAGGGGTGCAGACTTCCCCTTTCAAGCTATGGGCTGAAAAACAAAACAGACTTATACAAAATAATGGGCAAATTTAGGGATAACGGTTCCCTGCAGTCCCTTAAAATGTTACGTATACCTTGTAAGAAATAACCTTCAAATTGCTGCATTTTTAGAGTGTGGGTGTCAAATGGCGCACACTCCTCTATAGTCTAATAAGTCAACCCACTGAACCGTGGGTCAGCCTCTGACACCAATCAATGTAAAGTGAGGAGGACTGCAGGCAATTTAATGAAAATGAAATCTTGGCAACGACACAAGAAACAACTGTAGATTCTTTGACACCAGAAATGCGAGATGTCAGAAGTTATTATTGTTTTCGGCTACCGGCACCTTTGGAAACTTAGTTGCATTTAATTAAAGGCTTTAAAACAAAATCGTGCATTTTTTCCTCTCTGTTTGTTGCTCTTTGTTATTCAGCGTCAATGTGTGGTTATTGAGGGCCTTCTTCGGGAGGCGAAACAGCTATTTAAAAAAAAGATGTTCTTGATTCTTGCGTATCTGTTTTGAACGAACGGGCACGTATGCATTTTCTTTGATTTAAAATGACAACAGCCGTCTGGGAATCAAACATAGCCGTTGGCTTTGAAGTTTGAGCTGACAGGCTGTCCTTGCAGTTGCAGTGAACCTTGAACTTTGAATTGTGAATACCATTTTGTAGTTTTTGTTTACTGTCACTGTGAATGTTAGTTGTTGCAAACGTTGTAATGTATGACTTTTCTTTTCCCCTTCCAGACATAGAACATGGCAGACACTGAGACTGCGCAGGAGACGGTTCCAGACACAACGACCACCGTGAAGGACAGTCAAGCTGAAGAGAATAATAACTCTGCAGAAATTCCCCCTCCAGTCGAAAAGACCACTGATGGCGAGCCCACATCAGCAGAAACTGGTGAAGCAGAGAAACCGGAGGAAAGCCAACCAGAACAAATACCTGAGGGAGAGGAAACAGATGCACCTCAAGAAGCAGTTCAAGCGGATCAGCCCTCAGATCCGACTGGTGGGGAGCAGACGGTAGATGCTCCGAAACCAGATGATGAAGAACCTAAAACAGAGGTAGAGCCGACTGAGAACAATTCGGAGGAACTCAAGGAGGAGGGAGAAGGTCCTGCGGATGAACCAACATCTAATGCAGCAGCGAGTGAAGGTGTTGAAGAAGCAGCTAAAGATGAGGGGAAGGAACCAGAAGATGCTCCTACAGAAATTGTGGTTGATAACCAGGAAGCACCTGCACCACCAGCCGTAGAGGATGAGAAGCCCAAAGAGGAAATAGCCACGCCTAAAAAGACAGATGAGGTACCAGCTGATGAAGTACCTGAGGAACCCACACCAGCAGAGAAAGTACCTGATGAAACCAAGAATCCTGTTCTTGAGGAGCCCACGCCAGAGGCAGCCGCTGATGAAATCGATGGCGATGTCACTGATTCAGAAAAACAAACTGAGCAGCCAAATGATCAATCAGACACTAATGGAAATGAAAATAAACCAGAGGACTCAAATGAAGAAGAAACAAACAAAGAGCTTGTTTCACAAGAAAAGGATGACGTCCCCGTGGATGTTTCGACGACCGTCGAAGATGTAGCGCCAGCCGATGTCCAAGCCCCAGAAGATGATGCACCTGTGAATGAAAGTAAGCAAGAAGTAGAGCCTGAACCACAAGAACCTCCCAAAGAAACTGCCGCTGAAGAGGCGCAGGCTACAGCAAGGGCAGAAGAAGGTGAAGCTGCAGAAGAAAATGTCAAGGAACTCGGTACCTACGAGGACAAATACAGCGCTGCTCAGCGTGACATTCAGGAACTCAGGGCCTTGAACGTTGAGATACAGCAAAGGCTGGATAAATCAGAGGCAGAGTCACAAGAGAAGAAACGCCAATCAAGTGTCAATCACAAAGAAGGCATGAAGGTCCAGTCGGACTACCTGGCACGGGAGCTCTCCCAACAGCAAGATACAGAAAAGTACCTCCGGGAGAAACTGGCGGAGACTTTGGAAGAGAAGGAGGAGAGTGAACGCAAGTGTAAGGACTTACAACTGAGGCTCAAGCGCTTCGCCAAAGACGACCAGGCCAAGGACGAGCGGATGAAAAAATTGGAGAACGAACTGCGCGAAATCTCACAGGATGTTCACACGCTCGAGGAACATTTCGACGAGGAGACACTGAAGAGTATCAAGGAGTCAAAGGGTACGAACACCACCAACGGCCAGACAACAACTGCTAGGACGCAGCAGAAACAAGAGACCCCTGTCCCACAGTCGAAGACATGTACAATTTTGTGATCGCGTTATAATGTTTATTTTTATGACCTGATGTCCTGTCAAAATTTGTCTGATTATTAATGGTTGCAACATTCTTGTGGTACGTTGTCTGCACATGCTGCTTTCCCCCCATTAGGTTAAAGGCACTGTACACGTTTGGTAAATACTCAAAATATATATTAGCATAAAAACTTACTTGGTAACCAGCAACGGAGAGCTGTTGATAGTATAAAACATTGTGAGAAATAACTCCCTCTGAAGTAACGTAGTAGAAAGAGGTAATTTTTCACTAAAATAATAAAAGACTTCTGGCCAGAAGCCTTTTATTCCTATCTGAAAGCACACTAATTTGTACAACAAGGGTGTTTTTTCTTTCATCATTTTCTTGCAACTTCAATGACCAATTCAGCCCAAATTTTCACAGGCTTGTTATTTTATGCATAATTATGTTGGGATACACCAAGTGAGAATACTGGTCTTTGACAATTACCAAACGTGTTCAGTGCCTTTAAGAGGGTTTGTTTTTCTTTTTTTGTCAATGATTTTTTTATATTATCTAATTGTGTTGTTAACATGTCCAGGTATTGCCTTGGTTAATGTAAGATTATTTGTTTGCTTAATTAATTAATGTTTATAATTTGGTTTCATCTATCATTGACAATTTTGACATACCGATTTTTTATACACGTAAGTGTGCTGGTAGAGTTTTGTCCTGGCCCTTCTAACCAAATAACTGTCCCACGTTGATTGACACCCCTCTGATCTATAGGACGTGTGGCATTGTCCAGTTTAAGATACCATGGCATATGACTAGAGCTTACCAGTGTGGACGATGTGGTTGATATAATGGACAAATTTAAATATGTCAGCATGTGCTACGTAGGCCTACCTCTTTGCAGGGCTTTATCTAGGGAAGTATTTCGCATCCGTATACTGCGATGACTGTGTATAGACCGTATCGAATATGACGTTACCTTTCAATAATACCCACAACATGGCGTCTGTGAACGTGTGCGTGTGCGTGTGCCATAGAAATCAAACCAGGAACGCTAAGACGCGTTTAGACGCGCATACGGCCTGTCCTATGATATGGCCGCTTTCATGCACTTTGCGTTCCTGGTTTGTTTTCTATGGCACACGCACATCACACCCACGCTCACAGACGCCATGTTGTGGGGCATTTGAAAGGTAACGTCATATTCGATACGGTCTATAGCAGCTGACCGAGTCATACATGGCTGGGATTGAAAGACAGGGTATCCTTTTGGTAATTGTCAAAGACAAGTATCCTCACTTGGTGTATCAACATACGCATAATAACAAACCTGCGAACATTTGGGCTCCTCAATCGGTCATTAAAGTTGCAAGAATTTAATGAACGAAAAACACCCTTGTTGCAAAGAATTACGTGCTTTCAGATGCATGAGAAAGGCTTCTTGCCTGAAGCAAGCCTTTCTCAGATTCAATTTTTGGGAGACTAAATACATCTTTCTCTAAAACTATTTATTTCAATTTACTTTATTTACCCAGGGTGAGCCAAATCAGTAAAAATAACTGGTTTCCATTTGGGCCCTGCATAATTACATTGTTAAGAACAAACAAATAAACATATTAAAAAGTAAACAGGCAAAATCAAATGATAAAAACTAACGATATAAAAATTATAAACTAAGCGTAAATATGTAAGGAAATGTAAACGGACAATTAAAATCAATATAAACAAAAAAGAAGAGGGGAAAAAATTACTTGAGTAAAATCAACGGAAACTGTCACAATAAAGGGAGTTTTTTTTAAAAACAGACCAACTATACATTACTGCAGAGATATGGTTTCTATCAATGTTTTATAACATCAGCAGCTCTCCAGTGCTCTTTACCAAGTACATTTTATGGTCATTATTTTTTTGAGTAAATACCAAAGGTGTCTCACCCTCCCTTTGATAAGTATTTGGTCACATGCAACCAACATGATTTCTTATCCACAAATTAAATCACACCAAACTGTTTTCGTGCACATAACGATACGAGCTCTTGCATGACTATCCCTATATCATGTCACTGACTTATTAATTGTTGCTTAGGGTTAAAGTACTCGTATTGGCTTATCAATGTAACTTTGCAGGAGGTATTTTTTCTCAGAATTGTAATTAGTAATAATACTTTTTGATACGTACAGGGTATACTATATAGTTGGCAAAACGGGTAGTAATGTAAATATGTTTTGCCGCTTGTCATGTTGACAAGTCCACATGATGAGTCTGGACTGGGACCAATGATTAAACATTAATTTAAATCAGGTGTATATCAAAAAGTATATTTGCAACCAAAACTACACCAGCGATTTGGTGAGACGTATTATCCGAATTTGACAATTAATTTATATTAAGGAGTCGTGAATATGTAAATTAAGGTGCTCAGAACGAGCAACTCAAACAAACGAGACAAAAATGCTGCAGATGTTAACTCGTGGACGATTTGACCCTTTCCCGAATAAACTTCCGAATAACTGTCAACAATTTCAGTTTAAAAACAGATAATAAGGATACATTGATGTCAATGACAACAAACGCAAGTGAATTATTGTAATGAACATTTTGTAACTCACAATAATAATTAAAAAAAATTATTAAAAAAATGGGGTTGATAATAATTAACGGTTAAAGGTCACTCTATAAGTTTAGTCTTTAATGTGTGCTATTACAGCATTATTGTGTATGAATTATTAATGCAGTGTTTATTTTGGGGCTTTGTTCTTAAGTATATCTTTTGGGGGATTGAGGAGGTGCGTGTGAGTAACTTGAATTCCTTGGAAGTTGCACCATATTTCATGGAAATGTTTTTCAACTAATTAAAATTTAAATATCTATCTATCAGTTTATTTGAAAAAAAAGTAGACACAACCAAACAAAAAACAAGCTATAAGAAACAAAACTAAAATAAATGTAAAATGCTTTTGTGTAATTTTACATTACCATCAAAGGCTCTAAATTCTTCAATAGTTTACAACACATCGAACATTCTGTCATCCTTGAAATAATGATAATTATGTTGAAAAAAATTACCGAGCATGCGTGCCTATATAGTTGTTATTACTAGACATTAATTATATTATTTAATTCTGTAAATACTATAATTGTATATGAAAATAATGATCTCTCCTGTCAAAGCAAAACGTCAGCTATTCATCGTACTCAAAGACTTTCAAGACTCTTTTTGTGAAAGACCGTCTATGATGGTTGAAACACGAAGCCATTGAAGCTTTTGCACGTTTCGGGTCTATTTTGGTTGGTAAGCAGTTTGAAATACCAATTTCTTTTACCAATCATACTTGGCCGTCTTGCGTATAGTCTTGTAGAGTTTAGCGGTAATTATAAGGGGGGAAATGACCGAATGTTCCTTGGAAAGAAAGGTAAATGTCCTGCAATTCCCAACTTAAACGCCCCCATCACCCCGATGAAATGATTCAGAGAATGGTCATTACAAGGATGTAACATTACAGATGAAAGGGTTCCAACATAACTGCCTCTATGATTGTTTGGGATCTGTGGATGAAATTAGACGAAGTAAACTATATATTATTTTACCTAATATTTACATTTGACTGAGAAATAGTTAAACATCAGTTGGAACGCTTAACGGTAATTAGTTTTTCAATTAAATACTATTTATGTTTTGTTTTTTAATTCCCTTAAATGACCCATTTATGTACAGTGAATCAAATTTTCATAAAAGATTTCGACCTTGAGTGTTTTTTAAAATTAATTAATTAACTATAAATGTGAACTCCGTCCAGTTTTTCAAAAGTTTAATGCTATGGTTTGTAATGGTTTCTTCTAATATTTTCTGTAAGAAAATAAACAAAAAGAACATCTTGAAAAAAAAGAAACGATGATAATGACTTCATTTTGTTTGATATTTCGCCAAAACCCAACCCTTTCCGCCACAGGGACAGCAAATTTCGGCTAGCATGCTGTAAGATGGTTTAAGTGTTAAACTGCCACGCCAAAACTATAAAACGGGTACAACTCTAGGAGGCACAAGTGGGACAGGGCGCACCATTTTATTTTATATTTTATAGAGAAGCACTTTTGGCCAATTACAACTATTATATAGTTTCCGTTTGCATTCATCTTAAACAAGTCCCTTTCCAGCGCTCTCGTAACCATTTACTATTTTTATAAGATATCTTACATGAGTGTAAAAACAAAATCATTGTATGCGTGTGAATTGATAATTATTTTTAAATACTTTGAAATTATCACATTAAAGGTGCTGCATACGTTTGGTAATTGGAGTCTACTGATTGTGTTAATCCTATATAAATGTAGGTAGGCCTACATACAATAAAACTAAACCTGTGAAAATTTCACTTCAAAAGGTGGTCGCGTTTTTGAGATATCACCGAAAAACCGGAGCGAATATTTCCACGCAGGAAAATATTCCCCACAGGAATACATGGTCTGAGAAGCGTTTCTGACAGAAACGCTTCTCAGATTCAAATTTTGGGGAATAAAAAGTGATATATTTTCCCCTAACCGTATAATAGGCTACTTCGAAGTTAAAAGTTTCTCAAAATGCATTATACTACCCAAAGCTGCTGTACTTCTTACCAAATAAGTTTTTATTGCCATTAATTTTCAGAGTCATTACCAAACGTGTACTGTGCCTTTAAAGCTTATAAAATGTAACATTTTACTCTGGTGATTCAAAAGGGGTGGGGGGGGGGGGCGGTGTAACCGGACATCAAACGGGAAGGGGAGCCACGTGCCCCCACCCCCTTTAGTTGCGCCACTGCATGCCGTTAGTTAATATTCGTGCAATCACAAAATGATGATGTCACCATCCGTCGTGAACGAGTCCTTCTAGTTAGGCAAGCTTTCTGAACTCAAAAATATTCGTGGTGACAATCCACAGATAGTTTAGTGTATGTTTTCCAACTAGATGTACTGATTGTTTAACACCTTCAATAATTCATTGCTCATAAATTTATATCACCAGGCAGGGCAGCCAAGTTTGTTAATTAACTTAAAGCATAGAGAAAAGACCACAAAGTTAACTTATTGTCTGGTGTAGGAACGGAGTTGTTATTATTATTTGTCAAAAAACCTAAAGGAAATTCTGCAGGTTGGCATGACTCAGTACATCTCAAAGAGATAGGCTACATTTGGCCGGGGGAACTATGTCTCTGGCCCAAGCACCAAACGATCTTTACTTTAATAATCTCCACATACAAATGACGACGAAGATGTCCAAACTTTGTGCCTAAACAAGACCTGCAAAAATTAATGATCAGTCATTCTTGAAATAATAAGATAAAATTTAATGAAAAAATAGATATGACAAAAAAAATCACACCTCCGACGGGACTCGAACCCGCAACCCCCGGCTTAGGAGGCCGATGTCTTATCCATTAGACTACGGAGGCTCGCATTACTTCGTGGAAGAATCATTCAATATATAGTATTCAATACACTACCTACTGTCATTCTTAATGTTCTCACCATGTCTTTGTTTGTTATATTATCATCAAATAATGTTTCATGCTAGATACCTTGCTCCTTCATACAATTAATCATTATGTAATTCATCAAATTCGCATACCTCACAAAAATAAAACACGCAGAACGTCATCACACATGGCAACATTTCAACAAAGATGGCGCTATGCATAATCAACACTAGTCGTCGTACACACACGTGCGTTTAACTGGAAACTAGTCCAGGATTGAAAGTACCTTATTCCCAAGTAGGCCTATCCAATGAAATCGCTTCACCAGGTGTTATTTCATGTAAAATTGTGTCATTTTTGAAGCGATGGTCGGCCGTCCATCGTTTGAACTCAACAAGCAAGGTCTGTCTGTAGACGATAAGCTGTCAAATCTGAAAGCTTAAATCGTCATCATTTTGCTCTCGTTTTTCTCGAGCTACGGACAAACAGGTCAGAGACACCATGAAGGTGGAATTTCTACCTCCATAGACCATAGTCACAGTGGAACCATTGAAAAAAAAAAAATGTTTTCCTTCCTCCATGGTGGAACGAACTAATCCTAACCAAAAAACCACATACTCGAAAAATATAACAATGACATAATGATGTAATTTCCTTTTAAAATCAACTTTTTAAAAACACCAAATCTTTGGGCCCTCCCTTTCAGTTCACAGTTAGTAGTATGTGCATGGAGGAAGAAATGGTATGTGTTACCGGTAATCTTTTCGGAACTAGGGGCCAAGGTCACAGAACACTTTGCATCTATAAAAATCGGCAACTACTGTAATTGTAGCACCTTGCAAACTCAGCACTTAAAAACTCAGCAAACTCAGCACTTAAGCAGTCTCTGGACCTGTTCTTTTCAAACCTAATTAATCCAACCATGGAGGAAGGAATACTGATCGATTGTCAGTTCGAATTTTGTAGTTCAAACTGTACGATGAAATAACAGGTTTTTTTTAAAGACCAACCTAACAAAAAACAATGGCATACATTGTTTTATCATTGTAGCTTGCACTGGTATTAGTCACTAGTAATTATGCTCGGAATTTAATTCGAATAAAATGTCTTTCCACTTTGAGAACAATTGTGGTTTGGAACGGAATTTTCCCAATCCCCTTAGAGGATGTTGGGCTCTACACTCTTTTCACGGCGGCTCTAGCTGCTTCTCCCAGCAATTAAGTGTAAATTGGATAATGAAACCAACAATCCATTGTTCTTATATAATTGTATTCAACCATTTTGTCAAAACCCATTTAGTAGCCAAACTCCCGCCCACCTTCTCGGGTTCGAACAGGGCCTCACCATCAAGAATCCCATCATAAAATTCATATAAAGGGGGAAAAGAGTATGCGAAACACATGTTATCAGGCTCTGACTAATACTGAAAGCTTGGTTATTCAGGTTCGCTGTTTCAAAAATATGCAGAGTCTTTCTTTCCCAAGAATAATGGTCTTTGCAAAACGCAGGTTTGCAGGATCGGGGAAAAAACCGGAAGCTTGGTAATTCCAGTGCGCCGTTTTGAAAAATATATAGTTTCTTTAAAGAAATGTCTTAGCAGAATATTCCCACAACTCTAATATTCCTGATGCTTACAAGCACCGACTCCGCTCATCAGCCGATCAGACACGGCTTTCTGTTCCCAGGACTAGAAGGAAGCTGGGGATAGCTCATATACGCTTAATTGGCTGCCCCCCATCTGTGGAATAGTTGAGCGCTCCTAGTGTTAGTCTTACACGTTTCGTTCATTCATAGCGATCTGAACAACAATCGGGTTTGGCCTCAGAGGTCAACCAATGCAACAACACAGCATATCTTTAAGACCTTTCTGAAACTTCTTGTATTTGAAAACGTAAATGATGGGATTGATCACAGAGTTCATGTAGTATAGGAGATGGAATACTCCGTTAACAGCAAACAAAACTGTCAACAACTGCAAGATATGCCAGCAGGTAGTTTGTCAGATTATATGAAGGCTTTTGGTGCGAAGGATGACCAGCCAAGCTAGAGTGTTTAGAACCATTCCAACAGTTCCTTGTAAAATTGGAATAATATAGACCCATTCATACATTTTCAGTATTTCAACACGGTTGTTTGCCTCAGAAATATCAACTACAATCTTAAACTGATGCTGGTAGTGATTGATCTTAGTTGTCAACTTTCATCGATGAAGTACTGTACATGCGGATGTATCAAGATAATTTCTCACTTCATGTGTTGATCACAAACACACACAAACTATATTGGAGTAATTCTTCAGTCTGATGGGCGAATGCAAACAGTCTTAAGTTATGTTGCTGAGAATCTTCAATCAATCAATAGACCCCTTGCATTATGACATCACACTCTTAAACAGCACCCTCACCGAGGTAGAAAGAGGCAGCCCAATGGACGACAGTTCTTGATGCGAAAAACATGCGCGTGACCTCAGCGTACCAGCAGCAGTACACGTTATGCAAGGGGTATGTCTATCAATCGGTCAATCTGTTTACTGCTGAAATGTTTGGTGTACATGTAGTTTCTAAATGCTAGAGTACTTCGGTAGCCTTACACACAAACTGAGAACAAGTCCAACGTTGACAGCAATCATAAATAAGTGATGAAGTCCAAGATGGCTCTCTTTATGGGACCGGGTTACTGTTACATTGGATCATTATGTCCCTGTACATGGACTTGATTAGATTTGGTTTCTCATTTACATGTAGCAAACCCAGTAATAATAATTTGACATTGATTTATTAATATGCATTTTACACGTACTTGTATTACACAAAGTACTATAATTGCTTATTTCATAAATGCTGAAAAATAGTTTTTTTCATTGAATACACGTTATGGGACAAGATATCCCATAATTTTCCTTCCATTTGAGTTTACCTTACAGAGAAAAAACCTAGACATTGAGTTTTTGTTATCCACAAAAACAAGGTGTTCATGGTGAGTGAGTGAATGAATTGGTGACAACATTTATGTCAAATGAGGTCACAAATTATAGCGTTACTAATGTTTTGAAAGCCTTATTTGACGACGTACAGAAAATAAACAACCAATGTCTGGTTCAGGAGTTATGATTTTTTCAAATATTAAGTTTCATCTTCCTGTTTGAACTGGAAGTCAAGGTCAAATGAGGTCAATTTTTGTGTAGCGTTTGTCGAATTGGGGCGGGAGAAAAACGAGGTTACGTGAATGGAATACAAACGTGGTTTAGGGCAGATTAGTATAATTTTCATCAAATCTGTCACTACATTTGCTCATGTCCAAAAAATTGGCTACTCTAATCATCTAGACGGTTGCCTCCATATTGGAGCGCACCCCAGTCAGGCTAACTCCGCCATGTTAACTGCCTGTCCTTATTCGACGTTTAGGCCTACTTCCAGAACAAGAAATCTGTTGATTATTAGGAATGTCATTAAGATGGCTGCAGAGGCAGAGTTTATCCAGTTCATATATTGAATTTTTGATGAAACAAACACTAGTTTTACACACAGCTTTTCAGCTATTAATAAAAAATAAATAAACAAATAAATTAAACGAATTAATTGTGGTGTGTCTGATGACCGACATAATGAATAGAGACTTGTATTTTGTTCTCTACTTTCTATTATATTGGAAAATAAGTGCATCACAAAACTCAATTTGACCTTGAGGGAATTTGTGCTATATTCAAAACAACAACATATGATTTAAAGGTTTTCATTTAATGACGTCTGGTTATTTTTTCTTTTCACAAACAGTTTTGTTATTTTCTACAAATTAATACATGTATCTGATCGATAGATGGATAGATAAAATGGTTTATTCATTATTTCAAAATAATAAAATGTATGTTTTATGTTTTACAATGTCCTTGAAAGCAAGTCAAAGCTATTTGTTCTAAGCTATAATTTTATTCATAAATATGCTGATGATTAACATTTAAAATACAAAGAGTCAATATTCACTTTCAAAATGAAATAACTGGGTTGGAGATGATGTGCCATTTTGATAGCTTCATCAAATGACTGTTTAGTGTTTAGGCCATGTCACACACAGTAATTTTGTACAGGCAACTTGGAGGCAACTAATTGCACTGTATGCACAAGGAACACTTCATCAGCACAAGAGAAATCCATTTAGCCGTAACTGCCTATCCCCAGGGAAATATGAAATATGAATGAATTTTCTTATTGGTGATTGCCTGAAACTGGTTGCCTGTAAATTGCCTCATGTGACATTGGCCTTATGATATGAATACCCAAGGAGTAGTCCATCATTACTGCCCACCCAGTGAGGAACAAAATTAGGTCAAACTAATGGGAGACTTTGGAACGCTGATGGCAGCAGACTTACCAGGTAAATTTCCATTGTTAACGTAGTTCTGAGCATGCACACATTACCGAGAACAATGGATTTACCTGGTAAGTCTGCTGCCACCTAGCGTCCCAAAAGAACCCCATTGCTGACCATTGGTTGATTTCAACCTTGCAGAGTGGTCATCTTTCTACGTTTGGATTTCCTCTTTTGTTGTACCCTTTCATGCTTTTTAGCCATCACCTTGAGTAGAGTGGCTTCTTTCGAGGGCCTTATGATTGGTAACTTCCCATGATTTCTTGATATTTTTAAATGCATTCACATAACCAGTAACATCTGGATGGCTCGAGTCAAACTTTCAGACAATGGTTAGTTGGGTAATTATATTGTAATCATTCTGGTAATGGACCAAGAAAATCTCAGAAGTCCCTGACGACGAAGAATTATCAGTTTTGATGCATAATTTGATGCATAGAGAAAACAAAAAACCAGCACAATCAGGTAGGGATTGAAAGCCCAATCCACATGTCCAGCCCTGGTCCAAGGTGGGATTCGAACCAAGGTCTACAGAGGTGACAGGCACCAATTGGCCAACCTGAATGGTATTCTTGCTATTCCTTGCCACAGTTGAAGCTTGGGCACCTGCAAAGCACTCTGCCCCATGGATTGAGTGCAGTTATTTAAGTAGATCTAATTAACCATCTTCAACTTTGCAGGGCTTGGTTAAAGATAGCTTAACTCTGGTTAACTCTGGTTAACCCTGGTCAGCAGTCGATCTTACTCCAGTTCATGATCATTTTTCACTGAGATGTTTGCGTTTCTTGGCGGTGTTCATGTATGGTCTTGCTACCCACTCCGTCTCCCCTGGATCTGACTTTTCAATGGTGCCCAAACGGATTTCGTACACTAAAAAAACAAAACAGTCGGTATCATTAAAATTGATAAAATGAAAATAAAAATTTTAAATTACGAAGGTCTGAAACCTAATTATGGTTTTGGTTAGCCCTTCACCACATCACTGTGTGTGCTACTTCGGTGAAAGACAAACCAATATTAATGTTACTTGGAAGTGAGGAACTTGTACCGCATCACTGTGTGCTACTTCGGTGAAAGACAAACCAATATTAATGTTACTTGGAAGTGAAGAACTTGTACCGCATCACTGTGTGCTACTTCGGTGAAAGACAAACCAATATTAATGTTACTTGGAAGTGAAGAACTTGTACCGCATCACTGTGTGCTACTTCGGTGAAAGACAAACCAATATTAATGTTACTTGGAAGTGAAGAACTTGTAAGTTTTAATTGGGCTAAAATTTATGAATTTGGTAAGAAAACAACTGCACTTACACTTCATTTCAAATCTTGGTCCCACCTCTGATAAGTCTATATTCTTTTGGTCAGTTTTCTTGTACATGTGATGTCTGAAAAACAATACAGTAATACAAAACAACTTGTGTTACTTATTCAAACACAAATAAATGATCTGATGGTGATGAACCTTGCTTGATCACATCATAAAAGGTGACATTAAATCATTTAAGAAGTTAAAACACAAGTATGTTTTTTTAAAATCTAGCTTTCGGGTAAACTGGAGTTAAAATAAATTACTAATGCAGTTGCAGTTCAGTGGCATATCTAAAGGGTGTTGGGTGTTTGTGGGGGGAGACCGCAGGGGACACGTGGCCCCAATTGATGTCCGTGCCCCCACATTTGTAGTCTGTACTTTTGAGATTAAAAAACTACCAGAATAAAATGTTACATTTTATAAAAGCTTTTATGTAGAATTTCCATGCTATTAGAACTATTTTTTCTATTTACATGCAGACACTGTATTTGTTTTTACCTCCATGTCAGATTATGTTATAAAAATAGTAAATAACATAACAAGAGCGCTGAAAAGAGGCTTGTTGAAGAAAACTGTGAACGAAAACTGCAGTTTTAATTGGCCAGGTGCCCCCTAGAAAAAAAAATTGTGCACCCCCTTGTGCCACCCTAAAATTTGTACCCTAGTTTTGTCGCTGGTCCTAATATTTATAAAGTCTTGTTCTTCTCACCTGAAGGAGATCATGTCGTCTTGGTTGGCAAATGTTATGACCCTCTTACTTTCCTCCTTGGGTACTGGGAACAAATACTTAAGGATGTTCAAGACCTGTATGGAGAGAGGAGTAAATACAAAGAAAGTTTGGTAATAAGCAGCCTGTACAGTGTCCAGGGATGAGAGTCATTGCTTGCAAAAAAGTCTGAAACTACATGTTGAATCCAAATTTTAGGTTGTAGGGCCTACATGTATGTTGAAATGATGGCGTTTTTACCTTTTGGTAACCCCTAGGGAGGGTTTGGAATTCAAAGCGCTTTTAGGAACAGTGTCCTAAGCACTAGTGAAGTAGATCAAAGGGCAGTCTTTCTTTTATGTGGAAAATAAAAGGCTTTTTTATTCACCAGGCTGACATAAAAAGACTGGATTTAGACAAAAGTCTGTAAAATCTCATCTCTGAGTGTCTATATCTATGAACCCTAAAAACAAATTTCCAGAGTATTAAACAGTGCCACAAAATTGAGTGCAGGTTGTTAAAACTGGCAGTATCCTTCTTGTAAATGACCACATGAAGTTCTCACCCTTTCGCCCAGCTTTGACTTGAAGTTATGAAAGATCAGGTGTGGATAGACTTCTGACATTGTTCCAATATTTGGGATGTCATGTCTCATTACAGTATTGAGGAGAGTGAAAAAGGCAGTCGGTCCGTAAGGAAGATGACAGACTTGTAGGGCATCTGTGGACGAAATAATAAAAGCCAATCATTGTGTTTGTGGTTATATTGCTTACTTAAATTTGTATCATGTTTTCAAAAAAAATTTGGATCAATATAATTATTAATAATTTTGAATCTTGTTACACACTGTTGGTTTGTGGTAATTATTATTAACATTCCCACTGGCTGAGCATCCAATATCATCCACTATAGATAAAGTATGTCAGCATACAATATGATATTGTGTGGTTTATGCATCTATGCAGTACACAAGTCAAAGTCAACCCTCCTACTGTCTGGCCATTCAATCTCATCCACTGTGGTTTTGAATGATAGATAAACATGTCAGCCTACAATATGATATCATGTGGTGACTGCATCTACGCACTACACAGTCAGCCCTCCTACTACCTGACCATTCAATATCATCCACTGTGATTTTGAATGACATAATAAACTACGCCAGCCTGCAATGCATTATCACGTGGTGAATGCATCTACACAGTACATAGTCAACCCTCCTACTAAACGACCATCATCCACCATGGTTTTGAATGATAGATAAACCTTGCCAGCCTGCAAAATGTGGTGACTGCATCTAAACGGGTTTAAATGGTTGGTCAATTAGCTCGAAAAATTACCACGGGAAGGGTGATTAAATGAAAGTTGTATTGAAAAATGAACCCTACAGCCTAAAGGCCAATGCGTTTAAAATACAAATGTTGAACTTAAAATTAAAACATTTAATGACAAAAACACAAAAGTATTTGTTAAATAATTAAGAAACAGGTTAAATACACGAAGTATTAAACAATTATTATGTAAAATAAGCTAAAATAAACCAATATAAAGTGGGGAAAAAAGTTGCAGTACATACCTGGGACACCTCGATGCTCATGAATTATTAACAGGTCAGTAACCTCATTAGCTCGGCAGGCTTGGACAAGCTGATCGACATCATAGTTGCCACGGTTTAGGCGCTGGGCATTGGGGAAGATCAACTTGACTTCCTGTTGAGAGTCATTTTAGTGACAAAATGTTATTTCCTTGAAAAGATAGAGTAGTCGTTGAGCATCCTATGTAAATCAAAGGGGGGAGGGTTAGTAATGAACAGCGGGGAGAGTCATTTCTGACAAAAAAGTCTGAAACTAGGATCCAAATTTTAGGAGGTTACGTTGAAATTATAGAATTTCCACCCTTTGGTAACCCCTGATGTTTACATTTTACAAAGCTTTTAGGAACAGTGAGTGTCCTCAGCACTAGAGATGTAGATCAAAGAAAAGGATTTTGTGGAAAAAATAACAGCTGTTTTTCAGGCAGACACAAATAGTCTGAACTCGGATAGAAGTCAGAAATTTCTCACCACTGAAAGAAATATTCTAAGAAACAGACAGTGGTCTCTTCTTGGCCTTAAGACGAAACCCCTAAACTTACAGGATGTCATTATTTAGAGGATTTAAAGACTCTCTGTATCGCCACAAATGGTCAACTTTAGAGGTTTGAACATAGCACAGCTATGTCTTCTTTCCCTTGGTTGTACCGTTCTTTCCTCGCCTTAAATACTTCAGTTGGAGGAATTTGAAAACTATTCGTAAATTCTTTGTTCCATTACGGAACACAATAGTGACCACCTTGTACCTCCAATATCAAAACTTGTTTAATCACTGAGAACAATTTATAGGGCTCCCTCTCTGGGTGCTCACGGCCCAACCCATAATTAGCTACAGTGTAATGCATAACTCAAATTGTTGATCATTCCAATAATACGCTCCTTGAATACATACAGCTGAAATTTACACAATACCATCTGCATTCCGAAACCGCAATGTTATTCACAGGGAATAGTTATATCAAAATCACATTGTGACAATGTCTTTCTGGTAAAACAGAAGGAATCCTGACAATCTACAGGCCTAGTAAATGGAGTACGAATTGATAAACTGCATGAATTCAAATAGGAGATTCTGATGTGTTGCAGTTAATATAGTTGTCTGATTCTACTTGAGAAGAGGCAATCCATTGAAAGCAGGCATGATGATTGGCCCATGGACACAATCCAGTGAAAGCAGGCATGATGATTGGCCCATGGACACAATCCAGTGAAAGCAGGCATGATGATTGGCCCATGGACACAATCCAGTGAAAGCAGGCATGATGATTGGCCCATGGACACAATCCAGTGAAAGCAGGCATGATGATTGGCCCATGGACACAATCCAGTGAAAGCAGGCATGATGATTGGCCCATGGACACAATCCAGTGAAAGCAGGCATGATGATTGGCCCATGGACACAATCCAGTGAAAGCAGGCATGATGATTGGTCAATGGACAAAAAGTAGGAACATTTTACAAGGACAAGGACTGACCTACATGTACACATGGTAGGCTTAAATAGTTAATGAACTGTCAATGAGATCTGATAAGATTTTCACAGATTTGGAAAAAGAACTCCAAAATCCAAGGTTGTACCTGTCCACAAAATCCCCAAACTAAGGTATTTTGTTTGCAACATACAATAAAATGGTCCTCACTTTAGCAAACTGTTTGAGTTTGGAGCTTGGATCCCTGGAGGTGGTCAGCATGATCTTGGGGTCTTCTACTCCGGCCCAGCGATATTCATCATCGATGTGATTCGAAACTGAAGTTGAGAAAAGTGAGTTTAAGTTTAAGTAAATATCTCCAACAAGGTAGAGTTATTGTCAGAGTTAGTTTGTTACAAAGCATGTAGTGGCAGAGCAGTCTAGCATGTTGAGCTCAAGACCTGGTGGCAAAGTCCTCAAGGTGTGGGTTCTATCCATAGAGTTATGAACTAGAGGGCGCACTAGACAAGTTACGTGACTCGTCGCGCGGGCGATGCGGCCATGTTTCACGTACTACTACTACTTTCTAGCTACGCAAAACAACAACTTGAACACCGAGCGCGCGATGCGTGTATTTTCCATACACACATCGTGTACTCCGTACTCAATGTTGCCCTCGACAAAATGGCGCGCGTGTCTCCTTGCGGTCCCGGCGCGTTTGTGCACGCAGTATTGCCAGTGCGCCCTCTAGTTCATATATATAACTCTATGGTTCTATCCTGGTCCCGACTCTTGTTTCCTAGAGCATGACACTTAAAGGTGGGGTCATAGATTGTTTTTTTGTCAAAGCAATGCTGATTTATAGGCAAAATTATCAGGAAACAAACAATAAAAGTCAACTGTGAAAGATTCAGCTGTATACGGCGTCTACTTGTCGAGAAACCAGCAAAAAACTGTCACATTATTTGCATCAAGAATATCGAATCCATCCACGTTTAGCGAGGTGACAGCAGGTACCAACCATGTCTCTGGCCCCCTTCTTTTTTCCCCCCCGTTGTACATTGAAGCAATTTTGGCCTTTTGGGCCACCTGTTTCAATTTTTAATGTGATAGTAATAAACCAGAAATATAATATATAAATATGAACAAACACCACAGAAAATTAAAATTTGAATCTTCAAAACTCGCACTAAGGGCAGTTTTGGAGATTCAAATTTGTTGACATTCTTTTATTGGTTTCTAATCAACGGGGGCATTTTAGAAAAAAATTATTTCGCAGGATGCTTACTTCCATTACCATTTTTATTAGAAGGCTTTTGGACAGAAATTACACAATATGTTTGGGGGGGGGGTCATTGCCAAAGTATGACCCATAATTGCTTCTCATCACCGGGAGTAAATCGGTACCGACATGTACGAGGTCAGCGATTGTTGGTGAGAATGATGAGTTTTGAGCAACCTGTGTGGAAGGAAGTGATTGTTACATGGTACACCCTGAAATAAAACAAAAGAACAGACCACTTACCTTCTCCTCCTTCGTCATCAAACGCCAGGGCTTTTTGCAAGCTCAGTGCATCCTTCCTCAACTCTGTTGGAATGGGCTTGTTCTCTATACATTTGAGAAGGATCAAATCAACAATTAGATGATGCCTGATTTACTGAATGGTAACTTATTGGCTGGTAAAAAGGATCACTTTTTGGCCACCTTTTATTTACATGTCTCCTAGCTTTTTCACTGGTCAATATCTGAAGTTCACAGCTTCTGTTCAACATTGTCATTTGCATGTGACTTGCAATTGAAGTAATGTGAACAATCAGTGGTTTGAAACTAGCCAACCGGACTAGCTGGACAGGTCCCAAAGTGTTTCAACTGACATTTTGCCTGCGGACCACTCCATCACTCTCACACACAAACCAATACCACACTCCAACTGCTTGTGTTAGAACCCTCTTTCTGTGATGTATTGCAAATTACAGAAGCAACACTGACTCTCTGTTGAACTATGGAATGTCTGGAATTACAATGAGGCCATGGTCTTGGTCTAGGAGTAGGTGCCCCTCCAAAAGTTTCCGTCAGACTTTTAAGATTTTCCAATGGAAGTGCCCTTTGCAAAACGCAAATGGCCTACCCTTTCAAAGAAGAAATTCCAGGCCTAATATGGAGCACAGTGAAACACTGACCAAATGGTTCTAGCTTATCAAACTTCATCATCTTATTCCTCTTCTACTTTTAGCTATGATCTGGCCAGACACTTACCATCCAAGGCATCTTTAAGCTTCCTTTTCCTCTCACTGATGATACGGT
Source organism: Leptasterias polaris (assembly GCA_037783415.1). Lineage (NCBI taxonomy): Eukaryota > Metazoa > Echinodermata > Asteroidea > Forcipulatida > Asteriidae > Leptasterias > Leptasterias polaris. Next base: position 2,306,538 of record JAZGTN010000098.1, read on the forward strand.
CTTTCGTCTCCTGTGACTTCCTGTACAGATACTCCCGTCGCAGTCTAGCTTGTCTTCGTAACTGCCAAATGATATCAAAGCATTATAATTTTCCACTGCACTATGGTGTTACTATACATATACTGTCAAACAAAGTTCCCCTGTCCATTTAAACATGAGGCCGCCCACCTCGCTACTTTCAGTCACCACCTCGCTCAATTATTGTTAGTCTCTCAACAATATAAGGTCAAACACTTGACCTTTAAATGTCTATTTTAAATGTCCTTTTTATCATCAACTATGAAGTCAGCAATAACCTGAAGAAGACCTTCCTTGAGCTGATCTATTGCACTCTTGATAAGTATTGATTTGGGCTTTTAATGCAGCAAAAAGCTTGACCCTCCCCATGTGTTTGATGTTTTCCTCCATGTCTTGTTTTTGTTGTCCATATGCCACCAGACTCTAGGACATCTTCGATGAGGTGTTCTTGTCAAACTCGCAATTTCTCCTCTCTCTCTGTGAGTTGTTTAAGCATGTTTTCTAATCTTTTCTTCAGTCCTCTTCTTCTTCTTGTGATTTCTCTTGAACGATTTGCTGCTCTGACTTTCCTACAAAGTGAAATGGCTTCAATTATGGTTTTCTTCTTTGCTCTGGGTTGTGTGTTGAGCCTAGCGCTGCTCTGGGTTGTGTGTTGAGCCTAGCGCTGCTCTGGGTTGTGTGTTGAGCCTAGCGCTGCTCTGGGTTGTGTGTTGAGCCTAGCGCTGCTCTGGGTTGTGTGTTGAGCCTAGCGCTGGTCTTGTTGCATCTGAACCTTGTCTTGGCCTCTATTTTTCCCACGGTTGAATTGGGTGCTCGTCGGAGATGTGCATCTACCATTGCAAATTTCCGTCCACCAGAGATGTGTGATTTTGCTGACTTGGCCTCTTCTTGAAGACTGGATGCGGGGTACCAGAAAACCCCACCTGGTAGCCGAGTTTGAAGGAGTATGAGGGTTTCCACCTCAATAGCCTCTAACAGTTTCAGCAGGAGTGACTCGTCAGCTTTCTCATCATCATCAGAGGTAAACTGGAGAAGTTGCTGAAGATGTTTATCCTCCTTCAGAGGGATGGAGTCAAAGATGAAGGATTTGCTGGTGAGCATTTTACTTGGCTGACATTTCCAGCATGTTAGGTTTGTTAAAGCTTCATTGTAGAACTTGTTCCTATCAAGGATGTTCAGATCTTGAGCTACAAGCCTCATCCATGGGCCAGTTATGAACTTTCCGAAGAGTCCGAGTGCTCTCATTGGAGTATCGCAGCTTCCATCATTGAATGCGTTAAAAACAGCAGTTTGGAGGGCATTTGAAGGGGGTTATGAACTTTAAAGAAAAATTCCTTTATGACTTTTGAGTAAGCAAATGCCAACATGGCATCAATACAAAAAATGTTAAATCTGTTACCAACGAAGCGAAAGTATACAGCTGTCTCCTCATGGACCTCATCAGTATCACTGTAGCCTTAAGAATGGAGAGATTCCCATAATTGTTTTCCATAACCACATCCGAGGTCGTGAAACAGTTTGTCAAGGCATGGGTGTTACTCTATGAATGGCATTTGTTGATTTGATTTTTGTCGTTCTTTGTTTTTTTCTTCAGAGCGGACCACTTTCTCACAGGCATGATAAAGTGCGATAAGAGACAAACAGTGCCCTCTAGCGGTTTTTGCGCTCGCTATTTTGAGGGATGACTTCTGCTGGACTTTCTTTGTTGACTCTTAGTTTTGAGGAGAGGGGGTGACCTTTGTAGTGGGCGACTTTGCTGGGGGGCGAGTTGACTGGCAATCGCTTAGTGGCAGTTGCACTGCCACTGCTGGCAGTGGCAATTGGTATTTATTTCTTGTGTCACTCACTGTAGTGTATTGTAGTATGTCAGGTAACCGGTCACTTCGGCACCTCGCAAACCTTGCAAGATGCCACCCTCTTTTCATAACATTTCCCACCGTTTGCAGGGGGAGGGAAAGGATTTAAACATCCCTCATTTTTCAAATATGATGTACATGTACGTTACTCCTAGAACTAGTACAAGTAGTAGTACGAGGTTTGTTCCGCTATGGTGCCGAGTTTGTTAGTCAAAAAAAGTTTGTGTGGTACGACATTCTTGGTGCCGAGTGAGTGCAGAATTTGCAAGATGCCGAGTTCGCAAGGTGCCGAGTTTGTGGGTGCCGAGTTTGCTAGGTGCCGAAGTGTCCGGTATTTCACAGTGTACTGACTACTCACTACTGCACTACTGGGGTAAGTTAAGTATACTATTATTTAAGCATGTGGTATCGGTCACGCACTTTTTGTTTTAGGTTTACTTACAACACTAAAAACCGTTAATGGCCTGACGTTTTGACCCTAGCTAGCTAGAGTAGTACAGCAGAGTCTTTCTCGAAGGCTAACATTAACAAACATTCACCGCTCTTGTGAAGGTGAAAAATGACATAATGTTTGCTTTAGATAAAGGCCATGTAGCATTGCTGTTATCACTCGATCTCTCGGCAGCATTTGATACCATCGACCGGCAAATCTTGATCTCTCGTATGTCAAGTAGGATAGGAGTCGATGGCATTGCACTCCAGTGGTTCAAATCCTACGTTGAAGACTGGACCACCAAAGTAGAAATAAATGGAAAGTCATCTCAACCCAGCAGGAGTTCCATAGGCCTTCCACAAGGATCTGTCTTCGGGCCGATTGGCTACACCATCTACACTCTACCTGTTGGAGACACCGCTCGTCATCATAATATATTCTACCACACTTATGCTGATGACATACAACTCTACATAACATTTGATCCCAAGAAGGCTTTCAGTCTAGATGAAGCGCTAAAGTCACTTTCTTCTTGTGTGGTAGACATCAACACTTGGATGACACATAACAGACTAAAACTGAATGAAGAAAAGACTGAATTTCTTGTAATTGGTTCTGTTCATAGCCTTCGTTGCCTTGGAAATGTTACTCTCAATATAGGTTCCACAGTTATTGTACCTTCTAAATCAGCCAGGAACCTTGGTGCTTACTTTGATTGTAATATATCTATGTTAGAGCAAGTTAATCATTTATGTAGGTCTGTTAGGTTCCATCTAAAAAACATATCTCAAATTAGGAAGTACATAACTCAAGATATCTGTCATAGTGCTGTACGCTGTCATATTCTGTCCAGATTAGACTATTGCAACTGCCTTTTAACATCTGTTCCCCAGGCATACTTGAAGCGGCTGTAAAGTTTACAGAACTGGGCAGCTCGCATTATCTTTGAGCTAGATCGTTGTCATGACCCCAGTCCTCTACTTAAATCTCTCCACTGGCTTCCCGTAAAAGAAAGAATTCTCTTCAAAGTACTCTTGTTTGTTTTTAAAGCCTTCCATGACCAGACGCCATTATATATCAAGGATTGCTTTACATTTCATAACCCATCTCGCCCTAATCTTCGCTCTTCTCGAGACCCATTTTTGCTTACCATTCCTAGGACCCGTAGCAAATCTGGCGATCGCACATTCACTGTAACTGCATCCACAGCATGGAACAACATCCCTTCTTTCATTAAAGCCGCTAAATCCACAGACCAATTTAAAAAACTTCTGAAAACACATCTCTTCCCTGTTTAGCTTTTCTCCTTTTCTCATTCTTTTCAAACATGGTGTATGTAGCTTTTCCGATAAGATTTTGTTATTTATTGTGCATTTCAGTTTTTGTAAGCGCTGTGATATAGTTTTCTATGGGGAGCGTCTCTAAATACCTGTTATTATTATTATTATTATTTACCATGTTCACTTACGTTTACTTCTACAACACAAGTTACATTGACAGAAATAAATTAAATGTTCAATATATATTATTATTAATATTTTATTAATATTATATCATTTTTGATATAATTTTTGATATTTTTTATATCATGATTATATAATCATTTTTGGTCAGACATAATTAATATGGAAAAATAGCATTCTTGCTATTCTAATCCTACTTTACAATCTCAGCAAACAGTACTTACCATTTTAAACTGTTTTTAAAGCTGTTAATGTTGGCAATCACACCACCAAATACTTGACAAGTTGCTCAGCTATTGTGGTATTTAGCAAACAGGGGTCTGAAGCTAGCTCCTGAAGCTCATGAGCTAGCTACACGTGTGTACTGTTTTAGTATACGGAGCTATGGGGTGTGATAAAAACACGCTTGCGCAAGAGAGAGAGATACGCACGACCTTGTGACCTTCCAGTGCGGATATTTGGCGCCCTCTCTTGGTGATTGCACTAAATAAAATAAAAAGGTTTATTTCTTACCAACATTTATTAATTAAATAAGTCACGTTTATTCCTCTAACATCTACATCTTAAACATTTGTAAACAAGTTTTTTAATCAAGCTTGTATTGATTATAATTCCGTATTTTCCAAGTCTGTGAGTTCAAAAATTGTTGCCGTACCACAATTCTATATTTAGAATTGTTAAGATTTTATAAAAGTGACGTCACATGCAGCGGCCAAACAGACCTCGCCCAACACTTCGGATCTACTCGAGAATTTCGTAAGTTTGTGGATTTTTAAAGTAGTATATGTTCTTATTTTTTGTCATAATATCATTAATAAATAGTATTATATGTTGTCTATCAAAACTAGTTGAAATAGATTTATTTGTGGGGGGAAAAATCAGTATTCGTGGCAGAAAATGTGCGGGTGCATGTTGTGTGTGCCCAATTTACTCATCATGATCATCATGTACTGAACAAAAGCGTATGAACGCTATTTTCTAATCTATGGATTGCCAAAAAGAAGAGGCGTTTGCCATTGTCAGTTGGGAAATTCGTCAGTTGGTATGGGATGGTATTGCATCCGATACCTTGCATCCTACTTAATAACACTTACTGGATCACTGTTCTGTAGTGTAGTTGTAAAATATACTGAACAGCATCTACATGGTTAAAACACTGTGAAGGAAATCAAACTAAAGAATTTAAAAAAGTGAAATTATTGGAAATATAATTAATTTTAATTATTATTATTTATTAGAAAGTCAAATTATTTTATTATTAAGCTTGTTATTTCGCCATCTTGTTGGAGCATCATTTAGGCAAATTTGTTTATTTTGAACACTCGTTGACAGTCGCCTGCGACTCAGCGCTCAAACTTCATACACACACGTGTATGTGTGGAATTTGCAGACTGCAACGCGTATTCAAAGTTACAGAACTGCCCTTTGAATGTATGTTACCAAGAATCAGGCCGGTCGCATCGTAGCCCCCCCCCCCCTCCCCCTCTTATTCAGTGGCATTTTGGATTTCAATTCTATAGCGTTCCCTAATAATTAGTGCTGTTTCTGACTGTCACTTTTTCACTCTTAACTGATCAAAACACAATCTTGTAACTCAATTCGGTCGTAATAAATTAAGCGGCCAGACTTGTTGTTTTCTCAGTATATTGCCCTGTATGGGTTTAGTTTTATGAAGTTGCGTAATTTGTTTCTTTTATTTAGCATCAAGCTACAAACTCAGCACATAGAAAAACAGGTCAACTCAAACAACCAACCAACTCTGATTCAATTTCAATCAACTCGTATTCATTTTGGTTAATTTGTACTAGTGCTAACTCTTTACTCCAACCAACTTGTACTCCTACCAACTTATGCTTGAATATTTTGCATGTAGAATGTAAAGTTTTGAAAGATATTCTCACTAGAAAAATGTGAAACAAATTTTCCACAATGGAAGAGAATAGTTTTATGTTTCATTTCCTTTAGGACCTTAAGGTTTGAAACTATCTCTTCCTCTGGAACAGCTAGCCAGCACATTAAAGGCACTGAACACGTTTGGTAATTGTCAAAGACCAGTATTCTCACTTGGTGTATCCCAACATATGCATAAAATAACAAGCCTGTGAAAATTTGGGCTCAATTGGTCATTGAAGTTGCAAGAAAATGATGACAGAAAAAACACCCTTGTTTTACAAATTAGTGTGCTTTCAGATAAGAATAAAAGGCTTCTGGCCAGAAGTCTTTTATTATTTTAGTGAGAAATTACTTCTTTCTCAAAAACTACATTACTTCAGAGGGAGTCGTTTTTCACGATGTTTTATACTATCAACAGCTCTCCGTTGCTCATTACCAAGTAAGTTTTTATGCTAATTTATATTTTGAGTAATTACCAAACGTGTACAGTGCCTTTAACATTACGTAATGTTTAGTGTTAGTGATTAATAAAATAATGTTATAAGAAACAAGTTTTCTCAAAGATGTTCCTTTCTAAACCATTCTTCTTTTATTTCCAGAATCATATTTGACAACCATGCGTGAATACAAACTTGTTGTTTTGGGATCTGGTGGTGTTGGCAAGAGTGCCTTGGTAAGTATATTGTACATATATGTATAACTCAATAATTGTACATTATGACAACGTGAATTTTGCGACTTTCATAAACATGATTAGTTTAGCATCATACACAGTAAATGATTGTCAGTTTTTGTCGAATATCCCTGTAGTTACAGGGCTCGAATTTGGGGGGAAAATCCACAAGACCGCAGGGCTTGTTGCTCAGAATTTTTACTGGACCGGAACATTTTTTACAAGACCGAAGTCATACGAGAAGAAAAAATCCAAAACGGAACAAAAACACACCAAAAGTTAACTTGTTTTTTCATACTTCTGCGCCCGTGCAAGTTTTTCACTTGCAGATCGCTTAACAGGCAGTTTGGGCTTTGAAACCCCTTGAGAAATTTCCACATACCTTCTTTTTACGCGACGTTTGCTTCCATAGAAAAAATGAAATCAGTTTTGACAGAACAACAACGTTGGCAATGCAAGACGTGTGGAAACAAGACGTTGCTTTTAATCCATGCAACACAGGGATGTGTGGTGTTGAAAGCATACAACCAAGACGTTATCGATACGATTTCAACACTATGTAATTCGTTTGTAAGGTATCAGACTTCAAAGTGACTACATCCAATGTGTATGTACACGGTCAGTGGTATACGAACGATGCGCTGTTTACTGTGTTGTGCCGCCGGGCACCAATACATCATGCATGCACTGTGGAAACGGAGGGTGCTGTTCGCTCGCCCCCGGGTGCCTAAACATGGTTTGAGCCCAGCAGTTTTACAAGGTGGTGGGCATGAGTAAACTGCTGGATGGTGGTAAACTTGCACGCAGCAGCATCACGACGAAGAACGGTCGGCTGGGTTTGACGTTCCGCGCTCGGAATTGATTTGACGACAACAAGTAAAAACGGAAACTTTTAAAACTGAGATTGAAATACATTTATTTAATGAAAGATAATATATTTTACATTATTATTAATAATAATATTAGTTTGTTAAAAGAAATACACAAGACCGGCGGACTTGTTCGACATAAAGTTTACTGGACCGAAGCTAAAATCACTGGCCTCGGGCCTGCGGTCCAGCGTAAATTTCGAGCCCTGAGTTAACTGTTTGATTTAAGTTAAACTGTAAAGTGTCCCTTTCTTTATCCGCAGTTTACAGTCTCTGATGGCAATATTTCATGTGATATGGGAAAGGTCACAAATGAATGGCCATGGGTAGTGATATAAGTGAAATTTTTCCAAACTAATGAATAGATGTGAATTAATTATCACTTTAACCAGGTCTGAAAAAAGGTCTTCACGGTTATTTATCTTACTGGAGTATTTAAACAACCATACATCTTTATGGGTGTGATTCATTTCTAACACCAGCTTGGCATACAGATAAGCTCTTTTCACAATACTCTATATCCCGGGGGGCGACCCCGGGGAATAACGGCCGGCGCTTTCACACTTAGATTGCTTTACCCCTGAGCTACCCCGGCAATTGGGCATACCCTGGGGAATAGCAACCCCTGCTCTGGAGTAGGGGTAAGCGGTAAAACCTGGGAGTATTCTTGAAACGTGCAACAACAGGAGCCCCGTGGAATAGGGACCTAGGCGGGGACAGTGTGAAAGTGTGACGGGGTAACCGTTGGGTAAAACAACTCTCGGGGCCTCCTCCCCTTGGCTATATTCCATGGGGATAAAAAATGCAGTGTGAAAAGGGCTATAGACATAATGTGCAATTGTATGTGACATACTTGTGTACTTTATTTATTGCAGACAGTACAGTTTGTACAGGGGATCTTTGTGGAGAAGTATGATCCAACGATTGAAGACAGCTACAGAAAGGTAAAATAAAAAACCCAGAGTTCTTAATGGGGATATTGTTACCATTAAGATTTTAAAATAATTTAAAAGTTTATGATACAATCTGTGAAGCAACAGAGGAGGGATCACCTTAAGGGGATGCAACTTTGATTGGCTATACAGCAGTTACAGTTTGAAGGCTTCTGACATGATAGAGCGCCAGCACGTTAATCCGGAGGTCACTGATTCAAATCCTGTTCCAGGCAATTTGTTTTCAACGCACCCCCCCCCCCCACCCCTTCATTTAAAATTATACCCGGTCAGTTTTCCTTTTGGTTTATTACTTGATAATATTTTTGTGAAAGTTAAATCGATCAGAAACATTATTGTAATGCTAAGAATGTTTCAGTTTTGTGTATAAAATCTTTCCTTATTCAGTATTGTATTGTCTCTGGAAACTCAATCACTTTCTAAATAAATAGTGGGTTAGTTTAGTGTGCATTGAAATAAAAAGACTATACAGGGACAATGCCATTTATATCTAATTCTATTATGTGTGTCAATAGTTATGTTAAGCATCAAGGTTAATTTTGGAGTCAGATTCTTCTTCCAGTCAACTGAGATCGAATTACTAGGAATTCTCACAAATGAAAGGGAACACATTGTACTGTACCCCACAAATTCTCCCTTAGACCATAAGTCTTGTGGCTAAGAACTTTCCTAAAAAAAATTTAGAAGGAGGTTTAAATTGAAAAGCTTTTAAAACTGAACCTTCCAATTCCAATGTTTTATTTGCTTCTGTTGTAAAGAGGACTGCACTAAACTGATAATGCTCACATGAGATCAGGCATACCATCATCATCCTTTAGGTGTTGTTACTGAGGAAGGATCCCAGTGAATCACTCATTGAAGTTTGGGGTTAATAAATCATTAAAAGTACATGCTTGTCTAGTTGTGGGGTACACCACACACTGGTCATATGCTGAAATTGCTGAACTCTGGCCAGTGTTCCACACTATACATGAAGAGTAGTGCTTGTTGTGTAAACAGTGAGGAAGTGGTGTAATGCAATTCTACCACAATTCAGGTTTCTGACTGGTGCTCCTAAACACACATCTACTCATTACACAGTCCATTTCATTACAACAATTTATACTATGATAAAAACCTCATTTTGTGCAAAGATTCCATGGTACAAAATGTCATATAAACTACAGCTGTGTTGTTTTTCTTGACTGGCATATTTTCCAGGGCATGCTACATGTACATGAAGATGATTCCAAAATACCTGAAACATATAATGTTACAATTTATGTTTCCTTCCTGGTTGTGTTAAAGTAAATCATGGTGCCCACTTTCTGGAAGGTTATTTCATTTGTACATGTATGGTGGCATTGAGGGCGCTGTCCTTGCTGCCACTACACCCATACCTGCTTTTAAAAAGTCAGTACTGTTGCCATCTTTTGAATTACTTTTCTTCAATTATCATCCAATGATTGGACTTACTTTAGACTTGATTAAACTCAAATACAACCTGTTTCCTCTTATGGTTAAAACAGAATGCGTATCTTTTGATTTTTTCTGGAGTTCTTCTCTTTCAAAAATGCCTTGTACACGGTGTTGGTTTTGTTATAATATATTCAGTTTCAAAAGTGATGTACATATGTACATGTAGCTCTCGACCATGCTGTTTGAGCCTAAGCCAGTTAATGAACCGTGCTAACCTCACCAAGCTCAAGGTTTGACTGATTGCGATATGGTATGGTACTACCATGCTTTGAGATTGTTTTCAGGATACCCTACAAATAATTCTTAACTTAAAAGCCTTAGGTTTTGTTAATGGCTTTATGGTGAACTGGAATTAGTTTCCATTTTGTCTCATTCATTTTCAAGAGGTATTGAATAAAACTATAGATGCATATTATGAAAGTTGTTTTTATTGTGACCTTTTGTATACCTTGAGAACAGCAAATATATTGTATGCTAGATTAGAAGAAAGTTGTACATGGTTGTTCAAGATGCAAATTTAAGTTTCTAATTATTGTACACCCAAAACAGATATTATTGTACACCCCAAAACAGATATTATTGTACACCCCAAAACAGATATTATTGTACACCCCAAAACAGATATTATTGTACACACCAAAACAGATATTATTGTACACCCCAAAACAGATATTATTGTACACCCCAAAACAGATATTATTGTACACCCCAAAACAGATATTATTGTACACCCCAAAACAGATATTATTGTACACCCCAAAACATATATCATTTTGAGATTATTATATATTTCTCGCCATGAAACCAATGATGCCCCATGAGTTAATTTAACCACTGTGCATGTACAGTAGCTTGCAAGCTCGTTGAATTAGTTGTCTCACTAAATGTAAGTGAGATGGTAATCTTTTAAAAATAGTTTTTGTAAATTTACATGTATTTCCAATCAGCCCTGTTGGTGTTACAGTAAAAGCAAAAATGCTTTGCTTATCAGGTTAAAGTATGACACTTGACAGTGTATTTGTTACATCATGGGCACTTATCCTTAATAAGAGACGGATTTTGTCGTCAATGTTTCGACTATGTCTGGCAGCTACTAGTCCCACATCACCTTGTGTCATTTTCAAGGTGCTACATGTACTGTACATGTAAATATGTGAACATGATTGTAAACTGGTTGGTAATTTCAAAAAACAGTCTGTACAATCTTCAAATCAAAAAAAGAAAAAAGCAAGCCTTGTTCCTCTTGCAATTTTGCGGTATATAAATGACAAGTATTTTTCAACAATAATTACAGGTACATGTGTGTACAGAACTTCACATTATGATTTGGTTTATATATGAATTTACTAAAAAGCCATCAGGAATAATATTTACATCTTGATGAATGTTTTATCTTTGTCAAATATCTTCAAATTGCATTTTCTAGTGGCAATACTTCCTCTTTCATCACAGATCGCTCAAAGGTTAAGCAGTGACAGGAATTCAACAAGTTTCAGCAACTCTTTGTACATTTGTTCGTGTAATATGCTGTGCAGTCATGCCCTGAACTTTCCTATGGGGGAAAAATGTCATAAAAAAGAAAATGCTTCAGAGAGTTTGTAAATGTCTATTCAAACATTTTAGGGTACAGGAAGAAAATGACTGACAGTGGATAGACTTGTTTTCCTGAATCTGTAGTGTACTTTTGCACATACATCAAAACATCATTAGTAGAATCTGTCCCTTGTGTGACTAAATATTTCAGACATCTTAAACTCCGCATGGCACAAATTATTATTAGATAACCCACAATGTAAAAGCACCACTTCCTTTGTAAAAAGTACCACTTCCTTTGTAAAAAGTTGGTCTCAAAAAATGTATCTAATTGGTAATTAAAAAGTTTATTGTTTTCTTGTTTGTGTCTAACAGCAAGTTGAAGAAAATGGCTTGTCATGTATGCTGGAAATACTGGATACAGCAGGAACAGTAAGTACCTATTATCATACTGTATTTATGCACATCATCTAAGACATCAATGGCCAAGTTTGCACAAGTACCATTTGTCGACTAGAGGCTTAACTGGTACCCAACACAGGTTTTTGAGCATGAGTACCAGTTATCGGTCCTTGTGCGAACTTGTTCCTTTAAGTGAAATGTGTTTGGTTTCAGAACCAACAACTTGTTTTGTGAAATTTATGCTAATGATTTGTCGACTAGAGGCTTAACTGGTACCCAACACATGTTTTTGAGCATGATTGCCAGTTATCTGTCCTTGTGCGAACTTGTTCCTTTAAGTGAAATGTGTTTGGTTTCAGAACCAACAACTTGTTTTGTGAAATTTATGCTAATGATTTGTCGACTAGAGGCTTAACTGGTACCCAACACATGTTTTTGAGCATGATTGCCAGTTATCTGTCCTTGTGCGAACTTGTTCCTTTAAGTGAAATGTGTTTGGTTTCAGAACCAACAACTTGTTTTGTGAAATTTATGCTAATGATTTGTCGACTAGAGGCTTAACTGGTACCCAACACATATTTTTGAGCATGATTGCCAGTTATCTGTCCTTGTGCGAACTTGTGAACTGTGTTTGGTTTCAGAACCAACAATTTGTTTTGTGAAATTTATGCTAATGATTGGCATTACTTGGTGTGGCTTGTTGCATTGTTGCAATCAGTTTGGTATTATACTGGTAGGATATATATACACATTTCCTGATACTTTTCAGAATGTGTAATGGAGCAGTATGATAACAATTCAATGTAGATATGTATTGGGTTTCCCAGTACATGCAGTAAGAACACACTGTATTTGTTCCGGTCTCAATAGTAAAAAGGTAGCTCTTCCTTACTCTGGTGTTGGTACGAGTTGGTACATAAAAACGTTTCGCTGACGACTTATAAGTTTTTGCTGGTTTATTTCCGAAATTGTCTAATGTCTGCTGTCTAATGTCATGAAATGAGTCATGTCATATTTTTAATCTAGCTGTCTGAGTTTACAAATATGCTAAACTGTGGGAGGGAAAATGGAACATAAGCAAATTGATGTATCCATCCACATTATAAGTACATGTCTGATATGTAAACTTTGCTGCTTCTGTGACAGGATTCCTTTCAATACAGAGTACATACCTTTGACTGGTTATCCAGTGGTTAAGTATGTGGGTGTGTGGTGTTGTGGTCCAGAGATCAGAAGAAAAGTTCACTCACACTGTAGTTTATATTACATGAACATTAATCATCCATCCTTCCTACATAAGTGTATTGTACGTATCTGTGCCTGGGGGCGGTCTGGCCATGAGAGGTGATGTGGTGAACAATAAATATGCCAGATATTATTTCCCTTCTGTTAGTTTTATTAGTAAAGGGATAATTATTATGACAAGAGTTTTAACCATTAGATTTGATATTAAACTGTCTACTTTAGATTAATGTAAGGTTATTCAATAGGTTCTCTTTGAATGATTTGTAGTCTTTGTTGTTTCCCTCATTGTGCATATTGTTTCGTTTTCGAATGGAGAAATTGACCATAAAAATAATAACAATAGTAACAATAACAATGTAAGTAATAGAAGATCCTGTTAAATTTATGGCTACAGTTGGTTTTATTGTAGTTAGTGTAAACTTAATCTTAATGTCTCTTAAAGCTATCAAGTACTATACATGTACTATCTTTAATAAAATCAAAACATTTTCTTTTGCATATTATTGAAATCAGACTTTCATTTAATTATAATAATCAATGCGTGCATTTGTAAGCGGTAGGTTGATGATTGGATAATTTGTGACAAATTAGCCTTTGGTTTGTTTTGGGGTCAGATTCCCGGTAGAGGTGCTTGTGAATCCCCACCCCCCCCCCCCCCCCCCAGGACTTGGAAAGTGCAAAGTTTACTGTGTGGTTTAAATAAAAATGCATTCATATCAAGGTCAAACATATTTCTTTAATAGTTCTGTATCCCTGTATAACTGTTCATCGCTTAAAAGTATAAACTTTTGACTGACAAACTTAAATTTGTGTTTTGTTAAGGAACAATTTACAGCGATGAGAGACTTGTACATGAAGAATGGACAGGGGTTCGTCTTAGTCTACTCAATCACAGCCCAATCCACATTCAATGACCTGCTGGATTTAAGGGAACAGATCTTACGAGTTAAAGACACAGATAATGTGAGTATGAAATTCAGTCTTAGCACTTTGATCGTACAAATCACAGAATGTTAGTTGCCTTGGATTGGGCGATTCGGGCTGTAAAGTGTTTGTTATGAAATTGATATGGTTGGAATGATCCACACAAATATGCCTTGAAATTGTGTGCTTTTCATTTTACTTCGTGAACTAACACGTCTGCCATTTTGTAGAACCAAATTTTTGAAAGAAAACCTTTTCGAGGCATGTTTGGTGGATCATTATATTCTACTTTTAAAAAATCTTTCCAACCATATTCATTTCATAACAAATGCCCAAAGCGGCCAATCCAAGGCAACGTGTTCTTTTAAAGAGTTTATGCAATGGAGGAAAAAACCCATTAACCCCTTGAGCACAGTATTGTTTTGAGAGTGAATGCTGGTTCGCCGGGATTCCATGAACAATAGCTCGGATTACCGAAACAATAGCCCTGTATTCATCGCAAGAACAGCCCAGCACGGAGCCACATGTTGCAGTAGCTTTTCACTCGAAAATACCAATCTATTCAAACACAAACAAAAGGGCAATTTCTATGAATAGATCCATGATACAGGGCCAAGAAAGGTTCAGCAAACTCTTCCCTTCGCAGAGAGTTGGTCTTTCAATAATAACCAGCCAGCAACCTCAGAAACCACAGGTGCATAATGAATAGAAAGTATGCAACCAGTATGCGGCTATAGCCGTCACCCGACACCCAAACCTTCTATCAAGCCGCGGCCATAGCTGTCATCCGTCCGCAAGAGGTTAATGTCCGAATTTCAATTGTAAATTGTAATTAATATTGCTAGAATCCATGTTAATTGTTATGGTCATTGATGGTAGATGCTCTGATTCTTATGTCATTTGGGAAACTGTGTTGTCTCCAACATCAGAACACCTGATTATAATGAATGGGATCTACTCAAGTCAGACTGTTCACAATCACAGTCTTGTTGAATTTCAGTTGGTTGCATGAATTGAAATACACCTCAAAATATAACTATGATAAATAAATTAGTGATTTTGTTGTGTAGTGTTGTAGTGAACAATTGACTTCAAAGTTTCTGGGAATTACTTTTTTATAAACCACTAAATGAGTGGGGGTCATCCTACAGTGTACACATGTGACTCACTTCCCTTTGATTGGTGGGCTACTTCATGTAGTCTGAAAACACAGTGTTAATTATGCAGGAAAATAAGGTTCCGGCAAAAACCACTTTTAAACATCATATTTTGTGATTAGTTTCCTGTAAATTTTAAGAAGCAGAGCTGAGTAGATTTATTGTGGTTAGGTTTATCTATATCTTTACACTGTACCACAAACTACATGTAATTAAATTAAGCCTTGCTAAATCTACACTACATATATTCCACAATTGTATTGAAAGAGATGGAAATCATTGTTGTTTACAAAGTTCAAACTGAAGTGAAAAGTACAATATTATTCTCAAAACCTTATGAATAGAATTATAAGACATTTGGGCCAGCTTGCTGGTTCATGCACTTTGTACAAACACCAGGGGCCAATTTAAGCACAAAATTTGCTTAAGCACGAAAAAAGCTTGCTTATTATACTCGTGTTATTGGCCAAAACTCCATGCGATGTACATTGCTCGTGACTTGTATTTAGCTGTTGTTTAGTTAGCATAACAATCGAGTGGAGTATTGGCCGGTAATCTGGTTTTACTAAGCAAGGTTTTTTGGTGCTTAAGCAAATTTTGTGCTTAAGCAGAGCCATGAAATTGGTTCCAGATCTGCAGAGAGTGTTTTGAGACAATTGCGCCATTAATTGGAATACAATATTGAGTACATACATGTAGATTGAATTAAAACACTTAATCATTGTGGAATAAGGATCTTAATAGGTTTGGTCACCATTGGTTGATTTAAAAATCTCCCATGCCTTATGTACGTGTATATGGTCAAGCAGTTTTGCCATTTTGTTATATATCACAGAATAACGAGCTTTCTATCTAATCAAGACAATACTTGTACATGTATAACATCAATGGAAGACCTTCATGACCATCTAGAATGACTGAGTAACGGATAAAACATTTACAACATCTTGATTTTAGTTTGGTTTGATTTGATGAAGTTTAAATGAAGCAATGACCCTGGACCAAGTGACTTACATGTATTTAGGGAGTGAAGGTTAATGACTCAGTCTCAACCACACTACATGGATTAGGCATTTATGGGCTTGGCTACCTCAAATGGTGAAATATTGGTGTATGGGTGTTTAGCTGATGACTGTGTCACTACTGTAGTAAATGCTTTGGTCTGATGGGTTTTCAACATTTTCCTTACTGGCACTCCTTTTTTTAAAATAACATATTAAGCAGATCTTGCAATTAAGGCCAAACTTTGTTGGGGTCATGTCTGTTTCTAGTAACTATGGTAACAAATAACTCACCAAAATAAATGTACATTAGGGCCTACTATCCATGCTATCAGGATTTGTTATTTAGAATGTATGTAATTGTATAGGTGTATGTGTATATTTTGTAGGTGTATTTGGGTTTTTTGAAGATTTTTAAATTCCTGAAGGCTTTGCAGCTGAAAGCAAACAGAACTTTTAAAGCTTGGTTTACAGTATGCAGCGTTCTCCCTTAACAGTGGTTTTCCAGTTAAAACACATGAGGTCAAGTCAAATTCACTCCAACATGTCCAAGTGGTCTGGCTTGCTAGTTCAATGTTGAAAAGCATCTCTGTTTCATTAGAGATATGGACCAGTGCCAAAGCTGACAGACTAGTGAAATGACAAGCTAACTGGTCCTGATGGCCAGTCACCAAATGGTATGCCATCATGATTTGAACCAATCTACACTGTTGTTCATCATACTATCATTTATCACTCATAATGTAACACATGGTTTGCGCGTCTATTTGTCAGTGACTAGCCAGTAGGACCAGTTAGTTTGTCGTATTACTGGTCCGTCAGCCTTTTCACTTGTCCTTGTTTTATATTAAGTATGAATGCGTTGCAACACTGAAACTAGCAACACTGGGTGTTTTAACTAGCATTTGGCCAGCGGACCACTGTTATGGGAGAACTTTGTAATGGCATGGCTCAACACGATTTAAATATAAAATTTCTTCAGGTGTTTTTATTTTTTAAGGGTTGAATGGTCATTAATTAAGCAGTTTTTAATTACTTGGATAGTAGTTTGGAGCAGCAGGTTTGCAGACGTTTTTAGTTTTTAGTTCTAAATCATGATTTGCGAACTTCTGTGACTTGCAATATTAATGTGTTCGTTGTGGGATTAATTATAGGTACCAATGGTACTGGTAGGCAACAAGTGTGACTTAGAAGATGAGAGAGTCGTTGGTAAAGACCAAGGTGTCAATCTAGCTAAGCAGTTTGGAAACTGGTAAGTACATAAACAACCCTGTTGATTAGAAATCAATAAAACTAAAGAACATTTGAATCTGATAAACTATTCATGCATGAATCATTTCTCTGATTGTCCGTTTGGGAATGTTGGTACCCGCTGTCACCTCGCTATAACGTGAACGGATTCTACGTTCTTGTGAAAATACCATGACAGTTTGTTGCCGTTCTTCTCAAAAAGTAGACACTGTATTCAGCTGAAACCTTCACATGTGGCTTTCAATGGATCTTTCTTGATAATTTTATCAATAAATCAGCATTATGTTGACAACAACCAAATGATGACCCTACCTTTAATAGTAAGCAATTCCTGTGAAATACATGGTGAGGCAAGGTTTTAGCCAGGATTTGGTAAAAGGGTGTCCAAATCTGCTGGAAATTTAAAAACTGGGTGTCCAAATTGTTCACTTACAATACATTTACATGTAAATGACAGATGAAACAGGGTGTCCAAATTTAAAACAGGGTGTCCAAAAGACACCCAGACACCCCTCTGGCTAACACTATGTGGTGAGGTTACCTTCTTGGTGCACAGTAAACTGAACCCCATGTTGGGTTATCATCAACCCCATGTTGGGTTATCATCAACCCTCTAATGCTTACATTTCTATCCTGATTGAAACAGCACCTTCCTGGAGACATCAGCCAAGCTTAAGATCAATGTGGATGAGATATTTCATGATCTGGTTAGACAGATCAATCGCCAGACACCAGACCCAAGAAGGAAGACTAAAGCCAAGGCTAAAAGCGGCAAGAAAGGTGGATGTGTCTTGGTGTGAAGGGTTACAAGCTGGTGCTTTGCATGCTTATTGGGGGTGAGTATTCCAACCTAAAGATTGATCAACTGGACATGGCAATTATGGCCCCCAGTAAGCAAGACACTTTTTAGAGTCTCGGTTCTAATGTCCCTAATCATGGTCAAACTAACCAAATACAAGAAAACATACATAACAGACTAGACGTGATTTCCTGTGAAGTGGCCGTTAGTTTTGAACACACCGTAGACCCTTCTCAGTTGACGCCAATGTTTTTTTATTTTATTTTTTTTAATTTTTTTTATTCAGTCAAGCAGTTACACCAGATTACAATAATTCATTTTCAGAGATGGAATAAAAATCAATTTTAAATCACTGCCTGTTTAAGCAAACATAAAGATAAAACGAAATAGGTCGTTAAATATCTCTGAGGCTTTGCCACTTACAATTGTGGATGTCTAACTTATCTCTCTTTTGGGCAATCTTATATTCAATACTCTCAATTAACATAACACTTCTTTTGAAGGAATTAAAAACAGGAGCTTTTTCTTCATATTTACATTTATAAATATGTTGTTTACCTAAAATAATTAAATGATTAATCAATAAAATGGGGTCATAAATGTTATAACCGAACATAATAGAGAACTCTGTTAAATTTATGTTAATCCTAAGCATAGAAGCCATCCAAGCTTGAATGCAACTCCAAAAGGATTTTACATAGGGGCACTTAACAAATAAATGAGAAAGCGTCTCTTCCTTGACCTTACAAAAGGTACATTTAGAGCTATTTACTAGCCCGATCTTATGCAAAAAGACGTTCACTTTTAGTCTATGCAGAAACATAAACTGAAACATCCTAGATTTAATATCTATAGCACATTTGTAAGGCAAAGAGAAAATAAACTTCCAATCCTCCTGGTCGATTTCATATGAGACATTCCATTTTGCCTGAATCTTCACTGGTTTATCTCTAACTTTTTCCATCAGTTTGTCATAAGCATATTTAACAAAATGCTTCCTCTGAAGAAAAGAATTAATGACAATGGTATCCTGAGTCTGCAGATTTTTACTAATCCATTTATCTTTCCAGTTAGAGGGAATAGCTTTTAACAGGCCAAAATACTGGATGAAGTTGGTTTCTAGTTTATATTTAAAATGAAGATCCTTATAAGAAAGAAAACAACCAGTCGGACCAATGATATGATTAATCTTAGATACTCCAGCTTCGAACCATTTCACATAAAATAGAGGCTGACCTTGAATTGAAATAAAAGAATTTCCCCAGAGGCTTTGCTTCAAAAATTCTTCAGATGAAGCAGGGGATTTAAAAGTAAGAGAGCTCCAAGCTGTCAAAATGTCCCTTAACATGGGGGATGACAAGTGGAGTGATTTAACAAAACCGTTTGAGAAATTCCCTTCAAACAATTCATGCCCTCCAAACTGACGGATGTGCCTGTAGATAAACATTTTCCAGTTGCCCTTGTTGGTATGATCTAAGAACCTTTTAACCCAAGCAACTTTTAAGGCCTGAACATGCTGTTCGTAGTTTATCATGTTCAAGCCTCCCATATCAATTTTATTGTAAAGAACAGAGCGTTTAATTTTATCAGGTTTGTTATGCCATAAAAACGAAAAAAATAAAGAGTTAATCTTCTTAAAATGTTTTTTACTAGGATTAGGCAACACAGAAGACACAAAGGTTAACTTGGGCATTATTAATGATTTGAGGATGGTTATTTTACCCTGCAAGGTCAAGTTTCTCATACCCCAAAGTTTAAGAGAATTTTCAATAGATACAAGGACGGGGTCAAAGTTTAGATCGAACATATTCTCTTTGTTAAGAGAGAACCAAATACCCAATGATTTAAAAGACTCTTTACCAAATTTTAAGGGAAAACTTGATGTAAAATTTGCATTATTCATTTTGTTTGATCCAATAAGAATAACCTCCGACTTATTATAGTTAACTGTCAAGCCAGAGCATTTTTTTAAATCGTCCAGAGTGTCTAAGGTATTCTGCAATGATTTGTCAGACCCATCTAAAAAAATAGTGGTGTCATCGGCAAACTGTGAAATTTTAAGAACAAGACCGTCAATATTTATACCAGTGATATCAGTGTTGTCCCTGATTGTTGTTGCAAGGGGTTCAACAGCGAGAGTAAAAAGATAAGGAGATAAAGGACAGCCTTGCCTCACTCCTCTAGACAATGGACAGAATTTAGAAGAATACCCATTATTGATAACAGTACTCTCAATATTCTTATAAAAGACCTTAATCCACTTTCTTAAATCTTCACCAAAACCGTAATACATAAGAGTTTTATTGACGAATTGCCATTCAAGCTTATCAAAAGCCTTTTCAAAGTCCACACAGAACAGCATGCCGGGAATATCTTCGTCTTCGGCAAATTGTATGGTTTCCAAAATGGTAAAAATATTTTCGCCAATAAATCTGCCCTGGATAAAACCTGTTTGATCGGAAGATACTAAGGAAGAGATATGGTTTTTAATCCTGTGAGCAATTGCTTTAGCAGCTATTTTATAATCGGTGTTTAAAATCGAAATAGGTCTTATCTCCAGTTACTGAGAGACAAAGGGTTTTTACCTTTTTTGGGAAGAAGAGTAATAACACCTCTTCTCTGTGAGACTGACATTTGGCCCATTTCAAACGAAGAATTAAAAGCCTTAATGAGGTGCACTTTAATATCATTCCACATGACCTTGTAAAATTCAGCTGGAAGACCATCACAACCTGGAGTCTTCTCATTAGCCAGGGATTTCACAATATTAAGACACTCGTCAACTGTTAAGTGACCCCTCACAAGAACTCTTAGCTTCCTCGGACAAAACTTTCAAAGGAGGATCCAAAAGAAATTTGCTAGAAGTTGAGTCATCAAACTCCATATCTTTAAACGAGGATTTATACAAGCTCGTATAAAAGGCACATTCTTCTGCCAAAATTTTCTTTGGGTCAGAGACTGTCAACTCATTAATTTCTAACTTGGAAATAGTTTTATTTAAATAGTTTTATTGTTCACCTTTCTGGCGTACTTACACGTGAATGGTACGCACACATATCACTAGAACTACACAATGCTGGATGGCACTATGTGTACATACATGTAGTATGCATGGTAGACCACCCACATCGCCAAGATGGCTATACAGGATTTACAGATCATCTTCATTTTCATCTCAAGCAATCTGTACTTTGTAATTTAATGTTTTTTGGGGGTGACAGACATTTACATTTTTGAGGGAGTGTATTAAAGTCTTCTCAGTAGAAAATAGAAAACCACACTTCCTCCAACTCCAAACATTCAAAACATAAAGGATGTCATTTTTGCAAAAAACATTTGTGGGAATCTAAAATCAATGACAAGTTGTGTCTCTATTTCCACTTTAAAAGAAAATTTTCACAGCCAAAATGTTGACAATTTACTTTATAAACCATGTTTAGTGTCGTTTAACCCTCTTGCTGTCTGACCATTCAATACCATTCACTGTGGTTTTGAATGATAGATAAGCTATGCCAGCCTTGCAATATGATACCATGAGGGAATGCATGTACACAGTACACAGTACACAGTTAGTTCTGTGCACAGTTGTGCCACCATACACAACTTTGGCAGTTGAATGGTTTCAAATGGTTGGTCAACTCACTTGAAAATGTTGCGATCAGTAGGAGGGTTAATGACAATACAGATTAACACCTCTCATTTCATTAAATTGTACTGTCACGATAACAGAATCGTGACATGAGTCTTACCACTTTCTCAGGTCATTTGCTTCATTAGTTGTAATTACCTGCTGTGATGTATATTTATTTATTGTCTGTATTGTTTTCAGGGGGATTGCTAGTCTCGATGTTATCTCATCATAGCTGTCTGGTTTTCTTCAGCTACACATAGCCTTGTCATCATACCCTGTCTCTTCATCATCAATGGAGTACCAATCAAATAGTGTACCAATCAATCAGTTGTCATAATGGCGTACTGTAGAATCAGCCTGGGATCAAGACTAGGTTTACAAGCCATAATAATCCCCAAACTCAGGTCTGAATGTATATAGAAACAGCTAAGCATGTTTTGGTTCCAGTCGTTTCTAGTTTTAATTTAAAAAGAAACGCTGTGAGATGGTATCTACCATGGATGTAATATTGTAATGTCATGGGTGGGTACCGGGCTTTTGGCTGTAACTCTGATAGTTCACTACACGTACAGAATTGTAACCTCCGTTTCCAACAGCCTCAACTACACAGGTAGGCAAAAATGCTACACATTATACACCTTAAAAAGAGCAAAACAAAATAAAACTAATGCTAAATAAATGTACCAAAAAATGAGACATGAGGTCTGTAGAAATGGCAGGCACACAAATGTTGAGATCATTCTAAGCATGCAAATTTTTTAAAGAACGATGTTTTCTGGTATTTTTGCTGTCAGCTAACATCTCAAAAGTCTCCGAATATAAAGTTGCAGACAGTTACTTTTCACACGAGTGACACCACCTTATGGGGTTTTAAAAAAATGTTGAAATACTGGGTCAACGTAAACAAATGCAGCATGTAAGAAAGTTTGTCTGGTATTCCTGTAGCTTTCATCATACGTTTAGGAGCCTACATGTACTTTAAAATGAAGTTAAATTTGCAGCTTGGTATGTAATATTGTCCTATTAATTTATTGAGAAATATTATTCGATGTGATGCAGTAAGCATAAAGCCCGGTTCATACTTGATGCGAAAGCGAATGCGAAGTGAATTTTGGTGGCGCAATAATCGGTCTGCGCTGTTTTTCCAATTGTTACACAAGGAAATTGGCTTTGTTCTTGGTTTTCGCTTGGAGTATGAACGGGGCTTTCCAGCAGGGAGGGAGTTGCTTGCTCAACTATGTTTCTTTCTGTAGGCTTTCCTATATGTCACTCATTACTGTACAGTGAACACACTTGTGCCAATATCAATTGAACTTTTTCTGACTAGCATAATTAGACTCAGTGTAGATTTTTCTAACGATGTCCTTTATCACTCATTAAAACATGTGTTGGTAAATTAAGCACAGAGTGAAAAGATACCTACATGAAAACCTTATATACTTGTAGTCTTTATTAAATTCTGTCAGTAGATGGCAATGCTAATGATAAAGAATAAATACTGACTGATGAAAAGTCTAATCAAAAACAGCAGCCTTGATGGAACATAATGGTTTGTGTTCACATTCCCATTATACCTCAGAAGTTTTATAAGTTTTTAGGCATGCACCAACAAATTAGATGCACAGGTTTTTATCAATAGCTCCCTCTTCTGGTGCAAGTGAAAGCAAATCGATTATTAATTGGTGGAAGGGCATTTATTGTGTAGACTTCCGAGTCTTGATTATCAAGCCCTCACTTGTCCTGTTACGTCACCGGAATGTGCATCTGCTGCACAGGAAAAGTTTATGCGCTTCCCAGTTGCAAAGCCAGCATGCAATTTAACAGTCGGTCATTTCATAATTCAAAGGCATTCTTTGATTGGAAACTAATTATTCTGAAGAGGCCTTATATAATTGCAGCATAGTATTAAAAAGGCAAGTCCATGGATTAGTTTTTCTTGCGTAAACTTTCAAAGACAAACTAGCTCAGTGCATTTTCCTATTGGCTTCAGTTTATGTGAAGTGGGCGTGGCTTACACTACAATTATGAACAGGATAATTAAGCTTAAAGAACCTTTATGTGTGGTACACTTGACATTTGAC
Source organism: Leptasterias polaris (assembly GCA_037783415.1). NCBI lineage: Eukaryota > Metazoa > Echinodermata > Asteroidea > Forcipulatida > Asteriidae > Leptasterias > Leptasterias polaris. Next base: position 2,330,178 of record JAZGTN010000098.1, read on the forward strand.
TCTATAATTTTCTGAGGGGTCGGGGTCAGGCAAAATTAATAGTCTTACATAAACATAATTATTAAATTCAAATTTGTTTTAAAAATGGTGTAAGTATACTCATTATTTATGCAATAAACATACTGTACCTCTGTTCAACGGACCAATGCAATGACTTGATTGGTAGTAATCTCCCCAATATTTCAATCTATTTTACTCCCTCGCGTGTTTGCTGTAAATAATGCTGGAGTTTGTGGAGCAACATTTCTGGAGTCTTTATTGCATGGGCCCTTTGTATGCCACTATTACATAGCTAACATTTTTGTTTTTTTAAAATGAGTTTCTAGGAAATATAACCTGTCAAGTTAATGTCAAGGGAGTGTTTTCTATATACATGTATGTGGGATTCTCATATGAAGATGAACCTTAGTGGAATTCTGTCCCCATATTGTGCCAGACTTGAAGAAGATAATTCTCTTGTATTGCTGACAACTAACACGTTTGTATCAATCACATAAATGACACCCGGCATGGTAATTGACTAACCATTAATGCTTAATTCATTTGAGTTTTGTAGACATGAAGTCATTTAGAATGGTGATTAGAAGTCGCAATGCATCCAAAATTGCTTAGGTTTTTAGGAGAACAGACCATATTTTAACAACTCTTGAATAACTAATTAACATGCCTCTAGGTAACCTAGGACTAAGTATGTGTGGTTTATGTATTTGACTCATTGACCATTCACTGTGTTATTGCAATTGCACAGACTAGTCTTTGAAGCTTGACTGTGAAAGTGAAACAGTTCGTTGATAACAAATATTTCAAGTGGATCAAATCTGGTGCAACTTGTTAGTAATCTGCATGAATGCTGGTTATACAATTGTAATACTTTCTACAAGTTTGATCTCCCCAAATGGTGCCGCAGTGAATGAGAACTAATCCATGTCGTTATACCAATTGATAAAGTGAAGTAATACAGACATGTATAAAACTCCAATCATGGTTATATCCTTTGTTACAAACACATGGTTGTTAAGAACAGGCTGAAATCATCTTTAGACAAACTTGACCACTCTTTAGTTTATATTGAGAAAAGTTAGTGACTCCTAAATAATGTGTACATCATCTTTTTCAATCTGTTTAAAAGGGAGTACGAGTGATTGGAGCTATACATGTTCTGTATTATATACACAAGTTGTAGTATTTATACTTCTATGCCTTCTTGTACTTGTTTGTACATGTGGTCATAAAAATGTACTGGACTACAATTCTGTATGATTATTGTCCCATACTGACTCCTTTGTAGTGTATTTCGTTAGTAAGTGTATTGAGAATGAGGACAGATGTGGGATGGATTTAAATCATGTCAAGACAGACACCGACTGTCATTACATGAACACAATGAGGATAATCATAACTCATCAATCAGTGTAAATGAACCATGCTGTGTTGACTAGCAAAGACACGACTTCTTCCCCATTACCTGATTGGGAACAAAATTATCATTAATGTACTCGCTATTTATTGCACTCATTTAGGTATTGTATAAATTTGCACAGATTTTGTTTAAAAAAAACCAAATTCAGGAGTTTTAGAATTGAATGCTTTGGCTTGCTTTTAACCTCGTACTTCCTAAATCAAGGCATGAAAATAACTAGTGGGACAAAAAGTCCTTTCTGCGTCCTGGGAAGGTAAACCGTTCTTTCATGGACACTTATTTTATCCCTGTTAAAGTCAATACCACGAAAGTAATGACAAGTTATCCCAACTGCTCATATTGGGAATGATTGTCTTATCAACGGTGTACCTTCCTTCATTGAGACAGCGGAATACTCGTCCATGCTCCGAGTATTTCACAAAATCTGTAACATTGTAAATATATCTTTTATTTGTTCTGTATAAACATCTATTTCTTTTGTTTCGTTCTTAAAATTGTAAACGTATAATGGTATTGTAGTTGATAAATTGATGCCGTTTGCTATTTTTCTGATCAACATGTTCGAGTTGATGGCCTGTCTAGTTGCAAAAGCCAGAAATATATCTTTAGATCAAATGTGACCTGTTCTCATGAAGTAAATACCATGACAATTGCTGTAATGGGCTCATAAAGATGACAAAATCACTAAGAATCGGACAGTGTTTAGTTTCTACAGCTTAACCATGCGCATGTGTATTAAATAGTTACTGGGAAGCTCTTTTCATCAAAAATACAAACTGTACTTTGAATAAGAAATTGACTGATCACACTTTATGAGATTTATTTGCAGGAAAAAATACCACATAAAGAAGTTGGTTTGGATAATTTTTATTTTGCAAATAATAATTTTCACAAGAAGATATTGTACAGCATCCATAGTAGTAAAGATTGACATCACTTACAAGTTCATTCAAATGCAGTGTGGATAAGATTGCAAAAATGTATGCAAATTTGTTATTGAACTAACTGTGTAGCACTTACTTTTATGTATGTACGCCTATCCATTGCAAATGATTGGTGCATTATTCTTAAACTGGCCACAAACTGATGCAGCCGTTTTGATTAATAGGGTTAACCCTCTGCTTTTCCTCAAAAAGGCGTGAGGTGATATGCCACCTTGGGATCATTGTTGGATTTTGTCAGATTTCTGCAGAGTTTTCAATCAATGTTCCTACAGGGGCAGTCAGCCGACTCAACCTTATGACATTATGGTTTCTAGATAACTTAACATTTTTACAAATTGTAAACATTAATGAATTCTTAAAACAGCCTAAAATAAAGTAGCAAATTCTACAATGAAAACTGAATGGTTTGGCTTTTAATCAACTTGGAACATTACACCTCTATTATTTACATAAGTACATATCAAAGCTTGAATATTTACACAGATTTCTTACAATGTTAATAAGCTCAAACCAAAAAAGCACAAGTTCTCCACAAAAACGCCGACCAAACTTTACGGTTGTGATACGTCGGCTCGTTACATTTTATTTGAAATAACTGCGCACAGACACCCCAAAACAAACATGGCGGCGCGTGATAATTCCGAAATGTTTTGTTCACCTCAAAGCTGAGAAAGTACAATATTTTTAGGGAAGAGTAAAATCATGAGGCCGTGTTCAAGCGCGTCGTCATGAGGTGAGATCACGAAAAACACAGCATCTTTTGATAGTAGGCCTATGCAGTATACAGTGCATAAGGACCTCATGCGCTAACTTTTATTAGAGAAATTTCTCTAAGGACCGTTCTTAAAGTTGGAAAATTATTAAATATGTAGCTTCTCCCCGTGTCGAGTGAGAGGCAAGCTTGAAGAAATTTGAGGCATCATCATTATTTAACCTACAGTTCTAAAGGAATTGGGCCTATTCTTCTAACCCTTTTTTTGGAGGCGGGCGATTTTTTTATATTTTTTCGGGGGGAGTGCGAATATGAAAGAAAAGGACATGGGCACGTTAGCGCCGCCTGTCGCTCAGTGACGCGGGAGCTGGATTTTACATTTTGGTTAATTATTTATTTATGCCTTTTTTTATGTTTTTTATTTTATCAAATGATACAACCTGGGAAGCCGCAGCCAGATATTGAATTCACCACAAGGGAATTTGACTGGGTAAATTTTAAATGATTTTGGGTTGAACAAAGAAAATTATGAGCGGCCCTCACCCCCTAGTTACGGGCCTGGTAAGGGAAAATCCACAAGATAAGGGGGTGTGTGTGTGAGTAGGTAACCACATTCAAACCAGGGACCTATAACAAAAGAGGACAATAGGTCCATGGTTGCTATCACAAAGAGTTGAACAAAGGAGGGTCCACGATTGCAGGCTGTTACACACTTGTGTGTGTGGGGGGGCGGGAGGGAGGATAAGAGAAAAAAGGAGAGTGTGTGCCCAGGCACTTTCCTACGAATTAGCGAGTGTTCCGGCGAGAGACATCGAAAGAAAAGTGATCAGAAAAGCGTTGAAAACCATCCTATGGATGTTGTTTTCAGTGGGAGACAATGGTCTTCCTCGAAAAATAAAAAGGCGATGGTTAAACATACTTTTTCTTTGATGTTTGCATGCATCCTCACAGAAAAGGGGGTTATAAGGGGTAAAGGGGAATGTTTTAACTTAATAAAACAAACATTTCCCCTTTTTATTTTTATTTTTTATATATTTTACCTTAGGCCTTATGATTTTTTTTTTGCAATAACAGTGATAGGTATTTTAGGGGAAAAGTATCCTATTAGAAATCAAAGGTCAAAAGAATAAAACAAAAAATTGTCAGTTCCTTAATTTTGTTGACAATAATTGGAGCGACTCATCATTCCATCCTTGTTTAATGACTATACATTTTTTTAAACTAAGCTCTTTATTCTTGGCACAAAACTTTGATGGCTAACCATTCAGTGATGTTAAAAAGACACGATAGTCTAGTTTTTGAGAAGTAGGCCTACACAATTGATGTTGTTGGACAAGACGCACTTTTTTATTATTATTATTTTTTACGGCGCACACACCAACGAGAGGAATCGGCGCGCTGCCCATGGTCAATTCCGTGTCTCAGCCGCGCAATTTGATTTGTGTGTGTCGGCAGTCTTCAGTTCGCACATTGCGCGCGCGCATTTTCACAGATTGCGCCCAACAACGTTTTTAGCAAACTTTGCATGTTTTTGCAAATTTGACTGGATATTTTTTGGAGAACTTTTAGTGTAGTGTTTAGTATGTCTACAACTCACAAAATATACCTTCAAAAAGTAGACCCACGGGGGTCGGAACGAAAATCATTTTCCAGGCATCTTTTCGTTTACACCGTACGGCCTATATACATAGGAACTTACGCTAACTTTAATAAGGACTGCAATACTGTAGTTTGATTGAGATGGAACTCAACTGCTTCAAAGTGTCTGTAATGCATCCACAGAATTATATAAAAATAAACACAGCATCTGATGTAAACATCAAGCTTACTTCCACGGACTTTGTTTAGACAATATTGAAAACTTTGTAAACATTATGAGCATTTGAGACTCTGAAAAATGCCAACAGAAAGAATGACACTGTTTCTCTTACAAGTAATGTTAGATGATGATGATGCAGTAACATGGCGTCTTGTTGAATCAGAACTGATGTACATCACTCATGCTCTTCATGACATGAATGCTGTTTTTTTGTTAACATGACATTTTGATCAAAAGAAAAGGAAAAATATGCTACAGAAATGTTGAAACACAAGGAAATTGTCAGTTCAGGACATGACCTTTCCTGTGACCTTCTTTGGTTGATACCATATCAAATCCTGCAGTTAGTTGCAGTAACTATAGACAATTTTGTACAAGTGATTTCCACTTCAGCTTTAAAGGCCCTGTACACTATTGGTAAGATCGAAAAACACAAATGTTCACAGATTCACACATAACTTACATGATTTAAAGTAAGTAATGGTAGAAAGGGTTCCTTAAAATATTTCTGCCTAAAATGCTATCGTTTCTGAGAAATGAGTAAAACAACAGTTTTTATCGCGCGCGATAATAAACTCGATGTTTGAAAAACAGAAAACACATAAGGTCTCTTTTCACTATTTTCTCGTGACCTCGATGACCAATTGAGCTCAAATTTTCACAGGTTTGTTATTTCATGTATGTGGTTGATTACACAAAACATGAACACTGTCTGTGATTATTTTGTCAGCTCTGCCAATCCTGTATAATACCTTTAAGTCTGGGTGAAACACATTTTACCAATTTGTTTGAACATATTCATACATGTATGAATAAATAATGTTGTTTTATTACTAGTCAGTCATAACATACACACATTCAAGTGTGTTATGTGTGTACTGTATGGGGGGGGGGGGGCTTGCAACTCAGGATTCTGTTGGTGACTTTCTGCAGAATGGACAGTGATTCTTCTGAAGAACTGCTAGCTCAAATTCATCGGTATGAAAGAACTGAAACAGAAATATAAAAACATACATTTAGGATCAACCAAAAAATGAAAGAGGTCTGAAGTGATACTTATTAATTTTACGTTTCGGTACATAAAACTAAATCATGAGAATAACTTTCGAGCAAATTGGGTTGTCTACATGGAATGACAAAGTTTACCTGGTTACAAGACGGGCAGGTAGTGACCGAGACATCGGGCATAATGGTCTTGAAGTATTGGTAACGTAGTGGAGCTGGCCACTTACGAATAATCACATGGTGGCGCTCTGTAGCTTGTAGAACCGATCGATTGACAACTACTGGAACAAACTCACTACCTCCTTGCTACAAAGAAAAACAACAGCAACAAGTTTACACAACTCTGACAACTACATCAACCCTTTAGAGATCATTGATTTCTGTATAATCATCACAAAACGCCCAGACATTGCTAATATTGCTCATTTCTTTAATCAAAATTTATCATTAAAAATGTCAACAGAAATAACATGAAACAGAAAATTGGGATACTATGTTAACATACTACATTAGAAAATGTCGTAATACTAATGTATAAAAATATGAATTGACAACTAGCTCAATGAAACAGCCAGTGGCATATTTGTCAACATTGGTCAGGAACATTGTTAATACTATGGTTAATATGATTAAGCCTTAAATTAAGTCTTCCTCTAAGCCTTAGATTAAGACTATCACCAGGACCTGAATCTCTCTAATGGGAGCATATACCATGCATTGTATTATGGAAAGACATGTCAAGTTATCATAAGAGAGACTGGGCTGGCTTTGTGCTTCTTGATTGGCAGAGTAATAAGCCAGAGTGATTGAAGTAAAATGCAATCAACAATCTAGTTCTACAACTTTTGAAAAAAATAAATTAAAAGAAATTGCTCTAAATACTGTATTCAAATAAACATTACTATTATCGTCTGCTAACCTCAAGTCAACATCAAATATCTGTTGAAAACAAATCTGATAAACACTGTACTGAGAAAAGAAAGAAAAGTTTACATACAAATCAATTGGGATACATTATTTTAACAGTTGTTAAATTATTTTTTTTTCTTTTTCTTTTTCTGGAAACAAATCTTTCACTACATATCCCTGAAGTGTTACACAGGGCAAAATGTAGTAACTAGACCGATTAAAAACAAATTTATGATTGAATTTAAATTCAGAAGTCTATCTAAGACACGATAAAGGTAAGTCAATCTAAAATGCAATCTGCGTACAAGTTTCATTTGAACAGAAATAAATGCATTAAAGCTGCTGTCAGTTCATGGCTACTAAATTAAATGTTGGCCAATGTTTGCAAACAAAAGAAAGGGTCTGTTTTAGAGCTCAAGAGTTGAAGAAAGAAACAAACCTCAAAGCTGAGTAGTCTAGCAGTGAATGGATCTTCATCTACGGCTTGGTTTCCGTAGTCATCTAATCTCATAGATTGTACAGCATCACCTGCAGATTCCTTCCAACCATCTCCTCTATTAGATGACTTATTAGACGGCTCCATCTGAATCAGACTCGTGGCTTCCTCATCACTCAGTCCTTCCTCTAAGACAAACTCAACCAACGGCAGAATATCTGCAATAAGATCAAGAACATACACTCCTCTTTTTCAGACATACTGCAGAGAAATATATCTAGTAGATGAGTTGAAAGCATTCAAACACTGACCAGATTTAAACTAAAGCATCATTTAAGTTCAAGACGTGGCAACCCGCTTTAGAGTGGGACAAGTTCAACAGTGGATGACATGTTGATTCATACATGAACTCAAGGTGTCATGATCTTTTGGCCTGGCACAGACAAGAACAAAAGGCACTGGAATTATTAATTGTGTAATCCCTTATTCTAGACCTCCACTCCTTTGTCTGACAAAGGATTTCAATGAGAAAATAGAACTAGCTGTTGCAAACTGCTTGCCAACCAAAATGACCTAAAAAGTCAATGCAAAACAATTAGTTAATGGTCTCATGTTTCAACCCTAGCAGAGTCTTTCTCGAAGGCTAAAACAGGGTTTCAATAGAAAGGAATGGCTGTCATGAATGTTCCTATATCAAGTGTTAAGAGTTAGGTGTGAGATTCCAGCGTACCATGGCTCATAATCAGCTGTGTCCAGGGGCGGCCAAGTCAAGCTGATCAAAGAAAACTGTAAACCCAGTGCCAAATTTGCTGTCTTTACATCATTCATGATTTTTGGTTGAACAAAGAAAAATTTACTAGAGCAGGATTTGAACCAACGACCTCCGGTTTAACGTGCCGGCGCTCTACCAACTGAGCTATCTAACCCTATGTTGGCAATCTCCCCATTTTGTCCATATCTTTGTTTGGGGGTTTACTTCATTCAGTCACAGTTTCATTTCAACAACAATATTCCACAAAAAAATCCAATTGAAGGTTCCAAAAACTAATATATGCGTAAGGAACCGTCAAAAATGAAGAAAAACAGATCAAACTGGTTAAGAAATTACCATTTCATTGGTGCCATAGATCCATTTCCTACATGTACTGCTCCTAAAAAAGGGTAATATGAGTGGAATGAAGTAACTATTTATCTAAACAAATCCAAGAAGAAGGAACTTACCAAATGAAGAGAATGAGTGAACAAATGGCTGGGCACAGTTAATGCATTGATTGCCTTGATTGTTGAGTAGAGGGTTGGTGGTTGAACAGCGGTAGCACATCGGTAATATATCCTGTCAATTATTGTAATCATAATGTTCATTTTAATATTGGAAATCATTCAAGATTGACAGGATTCAGGTCATGTGCTAAGTTGGATTAATCTCTTCCTATTTTGTTGTTGTTTTCATTTGGTGTTTCAGCCATCTTCTGGCCTAAATATCTAACGGCTTGTAAATAAATAATCAGAACAATCATTATAAGAAAAACAAGAAAAGTAGTGTTTGGTAAACACAAATGCCCTGCAAGCCAGTCTGTTTCTTGACATTTGACCTAGGCCGTCCAAAAAACAATAGGCTTCTAGATCCCGAGACCAATCCACACACCAGTATATGCCAAGTCCTTCTGAAAATACCACTGGGACATCATTTCTAATTTTAGAAAAATTACATTCTGGTCTTGTGAAATAAATGCTGGTCCAGTAAATATTTGTAACCTACAAGCCCTGTGGTCGCGTGTATTTTTACCCTAAATTTGAGCCGTGTGTATATATATTTGGTTTAACAAAATGAAAACAACTAAATAAATAAAACAATGACTTACCTCTGCATCATGGAATGGCTTGGATCTGATTGTTATACTTCCCAGGTCAATGGACTCCTGGAATCGAGGTGGGATCCTAAGTGACTGCAGCTTCTCGAAAGCAAACCTTGCTAGCTTGAATGCCGCTAGAGAACGACTCTGCTTGGCCAAGGCATACAGGGTGTTTCTGTACAATGCTCAGTCAAAGAAATCATACATGTACTAGAAATAGAAATCTTCTAAGCATTCAGCCTGTAGTCTGCTTATCATTTACAACTGTGTATACACATGTGTAATGTACATCTACAAAGTGCACGTAAAAGAACCCAGAACACCTGGAAGAGTATGGGTTTACCTCTGCGTTTCTAGTTCATTGCAAGCACCCTTGTCTACAGGTTCCTCAGAGTTATAGTAATTAAGTTCACCCTTGGTTTCATTACCGGAAATATATAATAACGATAATAATCCTAGACTACTCGGCCATAGCACTCCATACTTTCATTCAGACTTTGAAATAATAATAATAATAATAATAATAATTAGTTATACAGCGCATTTTACAATAACGTATCAATGCGCTTTACCTTAGTGCCCTGGTCATTGGGCCAATAACATTCCTTTAATCTTTCTTAGCTCCCTGGGGAGTATACAGCCCTGGGCTGCCGTGGAGCTCCGAAGGCTTTTTCAAACACAATATCAACCTCTACCCTCGCAGGTACCCATTTATACCCCTGGGTGAAGAGAAGCAATTATAGCAAAGTGTCTTGCTCAAGAACTTGAATCCGATGCTCTTAACCACTCGGCCATGACACCCTATAATAATGATAACAATCCTAGACTATTGGAAAGGATACACTTTACTGATTCCATGAGGAATGTCCTTAATGACTGCATGCCATAGATAACGTGCCATGTTGAATAATGCATCAGGTAGATGAGATGTAAACGGTTCATCAGTGTAGCGTTGGATGGAGTGATAAACATAGTACACCTCAGCTTTACTCTGAAACTCAGTAAATTTAGACACCATGTCCTGCTGCTTGCTCTCATCAGCTGTAATAGGAAATAAAACAAGGGTTCAAGCACGTACCATTTGACTTTATATGTTCACTTCATTTTTAACCAAGTATTTTCAGTAACTTTTCAGTGACCAGTGGATAGTTTTCATTGGAAGCGTCAGTACTCAGAATATTGTCTACTTTGTGTTTATCTTTAGTTTTAAAAGCCCTACTGTGCAATCCGGGCCATTAAATGGTTTTATCTTGATAATTTTTGTGAATTTGATCTGAAGTAAAAAAAAAAAAAAAAAGTTTTGTTTGCATATTGGCTGCAATTGGCTCGTACGCCAGCTTGTGCAAGTGGAGAACCCTGGTATACATTTAAACCCAAATCATGCACAGATGCGACACACACACTGTGTGTGAAACCTGTGACTATGCATTTACCAGGGATGTGATAGGCTGTTGAAAAAAAAAACCCTGAACTGCGAGCGGCAAAGAGCGAAAGCTTGCGAGCATGAAACCCACTACATTTATCTTTGATTTTAAAAGCCCTACTCTGCGTTCTTAATGGTTTTATTTTCATTTGTTTATGAATTTGATCTTAAGTATATTAAAAGAAGAATACAAAAATAAATAAATAAAGACAACAAAATAAAAACATTATTTAATTTATTTATTATTATTATATATATATTTTTTTGGGGGGCAAACAAAACCAGGATTTCCAGTTAAAAACAGAGAAATCACAACCCTGATTTATACATTACGCTTCCCTGTGTCAATCTTAGGTCTGACAATAGTGTGTTCAAGTATCACTAATGGCAGGGCTTATTTGCTTCAGTCCAAAGAACCATTCACAGTGCAGGGGCATCTGCTTATCTTTTTATTTACTTTATGACTGGCACTTTCACCCACAATCAAGTACAATTCTTACACATTTGTATTATTCCACAGTGAGTATTACTTACAAATATTTGTGGATTCAAGCCTTACCAATGGTTGTAATGCAAGGGTTAGCCATCATTCCATCATGTTTATAAGCCCTGGATTCTGTTGGGGCTATAGTTTGGCAAAGTCTTTGCGCATATTTGTGACTTGTCACCCAAAAAACATATTTTGGAATCCTATGTTTCCTGTTAACAGCATTTTAAGTAAATTCTTGTTTGAATTGCAAACTTTCAGACTTTGATACCTTTGTAATCTTTAGCTTTCATTCATCCATTAGTTCCTTTAAAAAAAAAATTATCAGTTCATAGTAGACATGTTTTTATTATTAAGTAGGATTTGAAACTTTGCATGGCGGGAGTATAATCAGGTGAGGTTTGCTTTCTCTTGAAGACGATCAGAGCATACTGATTGAAACCAGTTCTTTTTAGAACCACCACTACTCAAAAGAGATTTACACATGGTGCTACCGCAAACCTCACCTGGTTTTTATTACTGTTATTATCATTTACAAGAATCGAGGTCAATAAGTAGCATGACTAGAGAATAAAGTCTGCAAATCATCTGTGACCTGAAAAAAATCCACTAAGACCGCCATACCTCCTGCAATCTCTAAACACTGCATTGACAACATCCAAAAGTAGTATCCGGCATCATTAAATCTACTCTCAAGCACGGCATTATGGGTAAGCTGTTCCAACACCCTGACGGCATCATCCTGACGTCCTGCTTTGTGGAACGCTGCAAAGAAGAAGAAAATGATATTGGTCTTTGATATTGTCTGATTGTTTTCAATATCTGACATTTGCTAGGAGGAATTCAACGATAGGGTCGGGAGAAAAAAATGCACAAATGCACAGTGCCCTGTATTGCATTTTATGCGGTAAATTACTAAAATGTTTAACAAAAATGCAAATATAAATTATAGAAACAAAAACTGCAGACAAATAATAATAATAACAGTAATAATAATAATAATAATAATAATAAGCATTTACATAGCGCTCTAACTAACCAAAGAAAGCAACACAGTGCTTCACCCAAAATTAAACAACAAGCAAAAAGGAATACACAGAATAAGCAAAATACAAAGCATACTCAAGTTCAAAGCTGCCTTCCCAAACTGTAATTTGGTCACAACTTGAACTTTCACAGGTCATTTTAAGGTCACATGATGCGTTGTAGCCAATACAAATATGTTATAAATAATGCCGATTTAGCATGCCCTGCCAATATACAGTCGGAAAATTTGAGTGATTCAATCGACCCTAGGGTTGAACAAAACTATTATACGCAAAGAACACTTGGGCTTGGAGATTTTATCTATTTATTACACATCCGACAGCACAGTCAAATATCGCCAATAACAGAATGAGTAGGAAACGAGAAGAAAACAGCTATTGATGTCGGAGGAAAAACCCAATGGCGGAAACCCACGCAATCAGGTGGGGACTGAAAACCCAATCCGTGCAAGGCTTCGGTCTGAGGTGGGATTCGAACTAGGGTCGAGAGAGGTGAAAGACAGGGAAAGAAACCTCCTGATCCCCAGGAGGTTGTCAAGTGTACTTGCTTAAAGAGGAAGGGAAGTGACCAATTCAACTTTGTGATGTACTCCCTTTCCAATAGATAGAGTCCTCATGTGAGTGGGGAAAATTACAGGTCTCTAACCTCACGGCGTTAAAATGGTGTAAACTGCCATTGCAATCTATACCCTTGCAGTGCAAAATTTGTCAACATCCGCAACATCTGATGACATCATTCTGAGACAAATTGAATTGGTCATTTCCCCTCCTCTTTAACGAAAACCAAGGAATTGTACAAAACAAAAATGCATCTTGGCTCATCAGTTTCTATAAGTTCTGTTTTTTCATTTCTGTTGTCTCAGAAGTTGATAATCATCCTCCAAGAGGAGAAAAATCACTTAATGTAACCACTTCTGAACTGCAAAATAGATGACAGAATATGCCATCAATAAAGTAATATTATTGTATAAGACCTTTGACCTCATCATTTGACTTACCTCTTTGAGCTTCTTCAAATCTGTCGTTCTCTGCAAGCCACTGAGCGTAGGGGACATACACATCATCCTGTAGGTATACCATAACAATATAATGCTTATTACAAGTGGATATTGATCTTGGATGGCAATCATTTGTTTGTACTGTACTAGCCTGATGTTATACCAGTCTTGATTGGCAATGCTAGTTTTTGAATTATCACCGGTAGAGGGCGCAACAATGGCTGGCTCGGAGGGACTGGGCAAGTCTACGAATCTGGATGAACACTAGCATCTTGATGAATTTGGCAGAGCTGCCTGGCAAACAAGGCTAACTTGCATAATTTATGTGATGTTTAGAAAAACTGCATAGTTGTAAAACATTATACTGTGTTGGGAATTACTGTTATTATATATGACAGTTGATCGTGTTTGAGTTGATCGATGATTGTTTGATACCAAGATCTTTTCTCCGGTAATTAATTTTACCATGTCGGCGTTTACAAAACGAACGATGCCAATCAAGACTAGTTATAGCAGGGCAGTAAGCAAAGAGTTAACAAAAACAGGTGTAACAACCTTTGAAACCAGAGATTTTACACCCTTGTAAACAAAGTTTATCTAGTGACATTGCCAAGATTTCAATTTTCAAATCAAACATGAACAGTGTCAATCAAATGAGAATAAAGACTTGAGATGGTGAAATTGAATGCTGTTTAAGATGCTTCAGATGGCCCTTGCGCTGGTATCATTCACTCTACTAGTATGATGCTAAGACACCATACACAGTATCATGAGAGTTGATATCACACATTGACATCAACTCCAAAAAGCAACATCATCATCAGCTTGATATCGTACAATACACAATCATTGAATATAATGACTAGAGATGAGAATTAATGTATGATTATGAGACAAGCCTCAATGCATGTATAAATAAACCATAATAGACAATTCTATTATTGGTCATTCGCATTTTTATGTCCTGCATCATTTTTCTGCCTTCAAAGGTAGGGCCATACTTTGGTAATGACCCTGACAAAAAAACCTGTGTAATTTCAGTCCAACAGCTTACTTGTTATTAAGATAGAAAGCTTACTTGTTATAAAGATGGTAATGATAGTAAGCATCCTGTAACATTATTTTGTCTGAAATGCTTGAAGGCTGAGTTAGATATTGGATGCAAACACGCAAAAATGTTGTTGTATTCCAAGAGAGCATGTTGAATTATTCTTCAAGCAAACTTGACGGGCAGCTTAAAATAGAGCAATACACCCGAGTTAGAACAGCGCGTTAGAGACAGCGCGTTAGAACAGGGTTTGATATGAGCTGTGAACTATAGGTTTCACACACTTGTTGCTATGGATCGACCAATCAAAATCAAGGATTCAAGGTTGCTTGAAGTTGAATAATTCTCTGCAAATCCATTGTTGCTGTTTTTGTTCAAGTTGGTCTTACAGACATTTTACTGTTCCTGACTCTCTCTCTCTAAATGGATGTTGGAATGGAGTATTTGCAGGAGCTAATGATTGTGTTATATTAGGAAGCATGGATAAATTATGTCACGGGCACGGCCCGCGATCCGACGCGTTCCTTTGCGTGCAAGCTCAAACAAAAGAAAACCCACACAGTGTCACGCACTGTTACACGTTCTTCTGCAATCGCTGGGTCTTGAGGGAGATTCACTGTATAACAAAGGAACAATGGTGTTGGCCAAATGCCACTGTGTATTTATAATCAGCTTACTAGATAAACCCTAGTATACCTGACCGCAAACACTAATCATTCACTCCTTTGTGGGCTACTTTCGCACTGCCTTGTCCGTGTAATCCGACCAACAAAAGTCACTAACAATAGAGTTTGATAATGAGGGAACCTAAAAATCACTGGAGTGCAAATCCCACCGTTGCACGGGGCCGTGCATCCACGCGTCGGCACGCATACGAACGCGTTCTTAATTTATCCATGGTCCCTTAGCCACTGTGACAAACCTTAAAATCTGGGTGCTTTTCAATCAACGTAAATGCAGCCTCCCAGTGTCGAGACTCTACATGTAGCATCACTAATGCCTTCGTGTCTCCCATCTTAGTGTATGTCTCCGCAGCATATGCATATTGCTCCATCTTCTTGAAGAAGAATGCACAGCGAGAAAGAGGTTCTCTCTCAGCCTTGTCCAGTTTACGAGCAACGTCTATCAACCTAAGGGTACAACCAAATTTCATTGCTCATCGTTTCATATCAAAACATTTATGTACAGAAAGAATACCACAGCGTTAGTTTATTGAGCCCTTGCACCAGCGTCACACACGGTTAACAGGGCTCAAATTTTACACTGGACCGCAGGCCGTGATTTTAGTGTCAGGCCAGTAAACTCAAAACTGGACAAGTCCGGCGGTCTTATGATTTTCAATCTTTAATACCAAAAATTATGCTCAACTAGTTTTTGAGTCTGATAAATATCTTTCAATTATGTTGAGTACCAAAGTCTACTTGAAACCCTTAAGACAAATGCAATCAAACTTTTCTTCTCAAAACATCAATACAGTTTATGTTAAAACTGTGTTTGTCATTTAGAATCTGGTCTTGTGAAAAAGATTTCGGTCCAGTAAAACTTCCGAGCTACAAGCCCTGTGGTCTTGTGAACTTTTCCTCCAAATTCAAGCCCTGGGCTACTGTCTGCCACTTCAAGCAAAATCGTTTCAAGCAATTTTGCACCATGACCGTCTTTATACCATAAAATTGTGTGCGAACATGTGAACATCTATATTTTCAATCTTACAAATGTTGTGCACAGCCATCAAGCTGAAGTCAGAATTACCACCATGGTTTGAAAGGGGGGGGGGGGGGCCCTTTGCAATAATAAAACAGAACTCAACAAAATCACACACTGGGGTGTCATGGCCGAGTGGTTTAGAGCATCGGATTCAAGTTCTGGTGGTTTAGTCATCGGGGTGTGGGTTCGAGTCCCGGTCGTGACGCTTGTGTCCTTGAGCAAGACACTTTGCTATAACTGCTTCTACTCACCCAGGGGTATAAATGGGTACCTGCAAGGGTAGAGGTTGATATTGTGTTGGAAAAAGCCTCCGGAGCGCCACGGCAGCTCAGGCTGTATACTCCCCAGGGAGCTGAGAAAGATTAAAGGAATGTTATTGGCCCAAGGAACCAGGGCACTAATGTAAAGCGCATTGAGACGTTATTGTGAAATGCGCTATATAAGAACTAGTTATTATTATTATTATTATTATTATAAAGTTAGTTAGCCTTACATGTCAGCCCAGTTATGATCACCGATGATCTCAATAGCTTTAAGATGTTCTCCTGCTGAGAGGTACATCTCTGCTGCTGCTCGGGGCTCATTGATGTTCTTGGCCCAGTCAGCTTGCTTGGTTATAAGAAGCTTCTTATCTTGAGGGTCTCCGGACCCAATGAACTCCTGATCGGAATAAATACATCGTTAAGTAAGTCTCAAGGATTTTTTAAATACTACAGCATTTGTCTTCATGGAAAAAGAAAACAACGGAATCAAGAAACAAGAATGTATAAGTCTTGCATGTAATCGGGTGTCATTATGCAAGATGTTTTTTTTTAAATCATTGAATCATACAAGTAGGGGAATAAATATGCACTTTTGAAAAATGAAAAATGAAAAATGTTTTGAAAACGGCATTATCAAATTAAGAACAAAATCATGAAAGAATAAATTTGGAGATAAATCTTTAAAAGCACGCCAAACTTGTGTATGTTGGAAGCTTTGAAATCCCAAAAATCTGAACACCCTTTTAAAAACTAACAGACCTTCATCACAGTGAAGCTAACATGATCCCTTGCCATTCATATCAAAGTGGTGAAATTGAAGCTGCAAGTAAAACACGTCTGGCTGCTTTTTACCATGCTATTAGCACACAGGGACTAAGACGTGTTGTTAGACTACATTACCTTTGCATGATCAAACATACGTAGATCTGTGTACATGTTCATAGCTCTTTGTTCCTGACCAGCTCTCTTATAAAGCTTAGCTGCCTCAGCAAACTTGCCTTGATACGCATAGACATCAGCTAAGAATAACTGATCATTCACCTCACCACGACGCTTGCGCTCCTAATGGTAAGAATCAAAAACAGTGAAGTCAAATCAACCCTTTAGAGACCATAGCGGCCACAAGCGGCTTGTACCAAAATGCCCATAGTGGCCGCAAACGGCCGCAAGGTTTAATCTACTTCCATTCACATAAAGAGGTCAAAGTAAAGGTCATTTTCACATATGAAATTTTCTAATGCAGTATCATGTTGACATAGTATCTCAATTTCTAAACACAAAACTAAGTTTTCTCTTTCATTTTATTTACACGTACATTGACATTTTTACTGACAAAATTTGAATAAAGAAGTTAACAATATTAGCAATGTCTGAGCGTTTGGTGATGATTATACGGAAATGAATGGTCTCTAAAGGGTTAAACAGAAAAACTACACAAGAATCAGGATCAATACAGTAGAGAGAGTGACATTATTTTATCCTCAAGTGTTTTGTGGCCCAGTGGACTAGTAGAGCATTGAACTCAAGTTCTGATGACTGAGTCATCAGAGTGTGGGTCTGAATCCTGGATGTGACAACTTGTGTTCTTGGGCAAGGCATTTAACCGTAATTGCTTCTCATCAGGCAGGAATAAATGGGGACCTGCGAGGGTAGAGATTGTTGATGTGAACGATTAGCAACCTGTGCGCTCATTTGGCTGCCGGTGCTGCATACTCAAAAGGAGACAAGATTGTTTCAGGAATGCTAAAGGCCCAAATGAGCTTGGGTACAATAGTATAAGGCGCTTTGATACAATGTTAATACAGGCCTTGAACTTCACTCTTGAAGGGGCACAGCAATTTCCCTCTGGTAAGGGGCACCTCTATGAGAAAAATTTAAATTTGTATTGGAACTTTGCAGAGGGCACCACAGCAAAAGCACAGGGCACCACGGCTATCGCTGTGGGTGCCATGGGTTATTACGAGGCCTGTTAATAAATGCCTATCCTTCTAACGAGTCTGTTATGATATAAAACCTACCTCAATGCTGTGTATGAGTTCTAAGTAGCGGATATCTCTGACCCTAATGAATGCCTTTTTAGCCGTGTCAAAGTCTAAGCCTTCCATAGCCTCATGAGCCAAAGCTGTCCAATCCTTGTTAGTTACACCCAGACATGACACACGATATGCATCTCTGCAATGAATACAAATATCATTGGTATCATGATCACTACTGTATAAAGGGTGTGCATAACAAGAGCAACAATAGAAACGTTCACATATTTGCACACAAGTTACATGGTATAAAGATGGTCATGGTGGGAAACTCCCTTTGAAATATTTTGGCTTGAAATGCAATAGTTCTTTTAATAAGTAAAACTATTAGTTTCGATCGTGCAAGTCCAAAACTCAATGTTTGAAAACAGTGAAAACATTTAAGGTTTTTTTCCAAATTTTTCTTGCGACTCCAATGACCGATTGAGCTGAAACTTTCACAGGTTTGTTATTTCATGTATATGTTGGGTCACATCAAGTGTGGATACAGGTCATTGACAATTACCAATGTGACACATGTGCTTTAACAGGAGACCTACCTACATGTAATTAATATATACTCTTTAAAAAGCTGTTTAAGATGCTTCAGATGGCCCTTGCGCTGGTATCATTCACTCTACTAGTATGATGCCAAGACACCATACACAGTATCATGAGAGTTGATATCACACATTGACATCAACTCCAAAAAGCAACATCATCATCAGCTTCTACAAGACAAAGATCTGAAATGGGATCCTTAAATACCTAAACCACTTGGTAAAGGATGGGATCATGGCAAATTACGTCATCAGTGATTTAAGCTCTATCTGAAATGGCTGCTACAGCCACAGCTACTACTTTTGCTGAGGGTTATACTCCAGACATACGATACTTCAACGCACGATGATGCAGAAGTCTAGCTCTAGCCATAGCTGGCCAATTCGGATACGGCCGTGTATGCCTTTCTGGAGGTCAAACTGTCATCCTCTTTATGCGTTTTAATTGTTTTATGTCAGTCTTGAAATTCAGTGAGCCTTTTGTGGAATTAGATCCCCATGATGTGACAACGTGTGAAGGCGTCTTAAGATGAATTGAGACTTACTTGAATTGTTTCCTCTGTAGGTACTGGTACATAGGAGCAGACTGAGGAACTTCCACTGTAGCCATTGCATATACATGAAGACAGAATATCTTAGATCCAGCAAAGCCCACAACAAAGCCTTGTAGTTTCTGCTGATGTACGGGGAAGTTACTGGCCTTGATGTTCAACATACCATTGCCGGAGAAACACAACATGTCTTCGTATTGAGTGTTCCAGGCAACGCTGTTAGCGTTGGGCTCCTGCAGGGATAACAAGTGTAGAGATAAATATAAAATAACTTATTCATTTATATTGCGCCCATTCCATAAAATGGACACAAGCGCATAACAAAATTATTAGACAAAGATTAAAAAGCTAAAAACTTGTAAAAGCAAGGAAATACAACAATCCATAAAAATTACAAAACAAGACCCTTACAGGACTTCCCGAACAGTAAAAATGCATTAAACATCAAGACAGGAGAAACAAAAATGTAATTAGGAGAGGAACAATAAATGCACATTTAGTAAACTTTTAAGCTTCTTTAAAAAGATAAGTCTTTAGAACAGATTTAAAAACATCAAGGCCATAAGCGTTCCTAATATGAAGTGGAAGTTTGTTCCAGAGGTGCGGTGCAATATTCTCAAAGGATACGATCCCCAAGAGCAGCCTTACTACCACCTACAGGGTGGTTAAGAAAAATACCGTCACCAGAACTGCGAAGGCAGTAACGAGACTGGGACTTGAAAGAAACAAATCTTTGAAATCTTGCATCAGGGGATTACAACCTAGTAAAGTTTGTGTTAAAGATTCACAGATGGTTCTGAAAAGAACTGGGCTCTGCTTACCGTAAGCAAAGAATCGGCGCTTACGGAAGCAGGGAATACACGCTTATGCGCTTGCGTAGTCCACGTTACTAGGCATTCAACGCTTACACAGCTAGCACAGAAATTCGGCGATTGCTCAGTAAGCGGAGAATGGCGATCACAAGCGCAGAATTCAGCGGTGAGCAGCGCCATGAAATTGCGCCCCGATATTGTGACACTCAACATTGTGATCAGTATATTTTGTTATCACTACTGAAGACAATCAGAGCATACTTTTCAGAAATACCACAGCTCAAAGAGAAACTGCATCCACGGTCATACCTACCGCAAACCTTACCAAATAACAACCAAAATGCCTAAAGGTAGGTTCAACGTAATGCTTATTTCTAGCCAAAATTACAAAGAACGTTACGGTCACATGTGAAAGACTCAGCTTAATTCAGTGTCAGCAAAAAACTGTCACAGTAATTTTTGCAAGAACACCAAATCCATCCACGTTTAGCAAGGTGACAGCAGGTACCAACCGCATCTCTGGCTGCAGCATTCGCGAACCGACACCAACCCTCAGATTCAAAAATGTTTTGGGGTGAAAAATTATCCAAAACATATTACTTCGAAGGGAATCCTTTCTCAAAATAGTTGATACTATCAACAGCTGCAGTGCTTCTCACCAAGTAAGTTTTTATTGTCATTAATTTCTGGAGTATTTACCACTCTATGAACCTACCTTTAATTCATTATACATTAATGCATATGATAATAATAATAATAATAACATAAAATTTATAAGGCGCACAGTATCTGGAATAAAACCATTCAAAGGCGCCGGTTGCTAGCAAGTTCTGACAGATTGAACAGATGAGTCTTGAGGTTGCGTTTTGAGGTTGCGTTTGAATGTTGACAGATCAGGTGTGTCCCTTAAACTCGTCTGGCAAGGAATTCCAGAGACGCGGTGCGCAGCTGGAAAAGGCACGGTCTCCGTAACTTGCCAGACGAGTTTTGGGAACATAGAGTTTGTGTGATGAAGATGAAGACCTAAGGCCTGGTCTCAAGTTCCGTAGTTGTAGCAGATCTGTAATGCAGCAAGGGGCTAATCCATGGAGGGCCTTGAATGTGAGAAGCAAGATTTTGAATTGTATTCTATGTTTAACAGGAAGCCAGTGGAGATTATAGCGAGTGGAGAGTATGGCAAATGGCTAAAGGACATGAAGAAGGGATTCAATCTGCAATACATACCTGGAATAACAGCTCTTTAGTGTTGACGTCATACACTAAGCATGTGTTATGTTCATCAACTACAGACAACTTAGTACGAGAACAGCTGATGTCCAGGCATCTGACTGAAGTCTGTTGCTTCAAGATGAGTATTGGAAATGGGTTGTCCACAAACAACTTCATTATCTACAGGGAAATCAAAGCTTGTATGTTACTAAAGAAACATTCAAACTAAAACAAATTTACTATTATTATAATATATTTCTGGTAAAGAAACAAGGAATGCCTCATAAGTGAACTTAATCACTGTAACTTGCAAGCAATCACTGTAGCTCGCAAGCCTGAGGAAACCTGTCAATAAGGGTGCTTGCTTTGTGAACCAGAAACACGAGGGTTAACCCCTACTCGTCCATCATGAGTGTTCTGGTTTTGTTTATATGTACTACCAATCCAAGCACAAGGAACCTATGGCTTAGTGTCCCAATTGAAGGACAAAGCAATTACGGTGAAGCATCTTGCTTAAGAACGCAAATGCCATGACCGGAACTCGAACTCTGCTGATCAGAAACACCTGAGCTTGAGTTCTGATGCTTTTAACCGCTCGGCCACGACACGCCACAAAAAGGTTGTAAGAAGGTACCTTTGTTAAATCTGTAAAAACATACAAAATATCTAACAAAACTTATTTCTTAAGAATCAATATGGTTCCTGAAATCAGATGTTAGAAATCAGCAAATCAAGTTCAAATTTATCGTATGAATTCCAAAATTTACTTTGCGAGTCAAAATACATAAAAAGATATTGTGCGTATGGGTTTCCTAAAATCTGCACCATACAGTAACACACAGGTAATCTGACTATACACAAATGGTGCAAGCAAGATTAATTGTGTGATGCCGTCAGGTGAATTGGGTAAATAATTAGTCTGTTCATCTAAATGGAACAGTAACGATTACATTGCTCAGTAATTACAAATGACGACCAGATCCCTTAAAATATGGTTTATTATCACCAGTAGTTTGTCCTTATTTTAGCCGTACCGAATCTCCCAAATTACAGAGTTTCATGTATCATTCACACATCAACAGCCATATGAGCATGTATGGTACCCAGCCTACCTGACCATTCTTCAGTCCAACGAGCAGTCCTTCTCTTCCTGATGGTCCACCAATAACCTTGATGTATCTGATCAGAGCTTCCATCACCCACTCACGCTCCTTCACTCCTTTGAAACTCAGACTTATCAAGCGCTTCTCCTAAACGTCAAAAAAACAAAACAGAAATTGGAATAACCTGTTGCAAACTGCTACCAACCAAAACAAACTATGGTATAAACGCAAACAATATTTAATGGCCTGACATTTCGACCCTTGCAGAGTCTTTCCTTAAAGGCTACAAAAAAGAAAAAGGGAAAAAGAAAGACTCTGCTAGGGTTGAAATGTCAGACAATTAACTGTTTTTTTTTGCAAAAAAAACCCCCAAAACCAAACCAATGAATATGAGAGCTGAGCATTGACTAACAGTTTGTAGAAGCTGAATTTCCCACACAACCGTTTTTTGTCCCCCCCAAAATTATAAACAACAAAACCCCCACTGATAATAATAACCCATTAAATAAACAAACATTCCCGCATAAGTGTGTGTATTGATGCAATTTGTCATGCATGAAGCTAATCAATGCTTGTTGGACACTGTGTATGCAAAATACAGAGTTCTTGTGCCAGCTCACAGATGGTACAGCTAGCATTGGGGTTAGAATAATAATAATAATAATAATAACAACATTTATAATGCGCACATATCCACCCCAAGGGATGCTCAAGGCGCCTAACAAGGTATAGAAACATTAAACATACGAAAGTACATGAAAAGTTACAGAGAATGAAAATAATTTACATCAGGTTGTGAAATACACTACATCTTAACTAAAGAATTCAGACATTAGATAGGTTTTAAGTTTTTTTTGAACAAATTTTGATTTGCTGACATTTTGATTGAATGAGGTAGGGAGTTCCATAACTTGGGGGCAGCAGCTATAAAAGCTCTGTCACCCCAACTCCTCTTAGTTTTAAATTCCGTTAACTTTGTGGAAATGGAGGAACGAAGACTTGCACGAGAACCTAAAGAGATACTGAGAAGAGAGGAAATATAATCAGGGAC
The DNA here is from genome assembly GCA_037783415.1 of Leptasterias polaris. Lineage (NCBI taxonomy): Eukaryota > Metazoa > Echinodermata > Asteroidea > Forcipulatida > Asteriidae > Leptasterias > Leptasterias polaris. Next base: position 2,353,543 of record JAZGTN010000098.1, read on the forward strand.
AAATCCATTTAGTGATCGGTAGGTGAGTAGTAGAATTTTATATTTGATACGCTGTACTATTGGAAGCCAGTGAAGATTTTTGAGTATTTGAGTAATATGGGTCGAACGTTTAGATTTAGTGACAAGGCGGGCAGCTGCGTTTTGAACCTTTTGTAGTCTGTGAATTTGGTATTTAGGAAGTCCAAAAAGGAGAGAGTTACAGTTATCGAGATGAGATGTCACAAAAGCATGAATCAATTGTTGAGTGGTTTGGGGGGTTAGAAATTTCCTAATAGCGCGAAGATTACGCAGATGATAATAGGCTGCTTTCACACAGTTTGAAATTTGTGCATCAAGAGACATGGCTGTATCGAAAATAACACCAAGATTTCTTGCCTTATCTGAAGGAGCAATGTGCACAGAACCAACACATATATGAGTAATTGCAATCTTGGAAAGTTGTTGTTAGAGGCGCTATCTCAACTATCTCAACCTGTCACCTCTTAAGACATCTACAAAAATCCAAACTTAGGTGGATTGAATAGTCAGTCCCTGTCTGACTCTATAGTTTTGTTGTTGTATTCTTTCCTTATCTAGAACCAATAATTTCTTCATTGATGCTGTTTGTTTAATGGGGCGTGTCATCATGGTCAAAGCAGTTCCTGCTTAAAGGCTCTCCATAGATTTGATACAGAGGGAGACGCACGGGCGTGCAGTAACTGTGTAACACCCGGTTCAGACAGGCGCTCTAGAGTCGCGCCGAACCAAATTATTGAATTAAGTACATGAAAAGTTCAATGTCTGAAACAGTTAGGAGCAACTGGCAAGCTAGAAGTCGAAAGATCGACTGTTGGCAGTCGTTCAGAACAACTCTGGAGCGCCTTGGTTTCAGACATCGATCTTGTCATGAGCCGAACCTAATGTAAACGTTTTGTTAAGTTCGCCTGTCTGAAACCAGAATTTAATTGGGTCGACCTAGAGTCGCTCCTTATCTATTTGGTTCGGCGTGAATCTAGAGCGCCTGTCTGAAACGGGTGTCAGAGCTCATAATTCCATGAACAGCCACAGGCCTGCTTTGATCATGGCGACACAGCACCTGTAATGAGTAAAAAGATATGAAAAAATGTCCAAACCTGACACAAGACGAGGTTCAATGAGCAGACAACTAGAAGGTTACAATCAAACTTCTTATTAATCTTCTCCTTAACTCTGTAGTGCATGTCTGAAGCGTCGTCCGAGTACAGCTCATAAATCACAATCTTGTCTGACAATTGCACCTGAAATTAAAGAAAATAACTGTTTATAAATTTGACTCATTAAATTTCTCTGGGGGAAACATGTGCACTGCAGCTAATAAGTAGCAAAACCACTAATCAGTGCACAACTCACTAAAAATATGTCACTTTCAGCATCCTTTCAGATAAGCTATCATGGCATTTCACATCAGTTCAAGAGATCAACTTGGAGATTCCTACTCCAATTTTCTTTTCAGCCAGCATCTAGATAGACGTTATTTCAACTGTTATATTTTTCGCTGCAGTGAGCCCTTTACTATGCGCACGAGGGCTCTCTTTACAGATGCCAGGCTTCATAATGCTCATTTGGACTGGTTATGGTTCCCCCGAATCAATATTCACACTCGGTGTTTCAAAATCCTTTATTTTGATAGTTTACTCTCTTAAATTGCATCAAAATTGGTCAAGTTATTCATAATTTCAAAGAGCCACTTGCTACAGCAGCTGCAGTACTTGTGATGAACTCGTAGGATTCTTGTTTACATCGTGCCTCGGAAGATGTTTCCGTTTCTTGGTCTAAGCTATGGCTACAAACGCAAGGGATCGATTTCCTTCCACACCGCTTATTTTTCTCTCTTTGTGTTTCACCTAGTGTATAATGCAGGGATGTGATAGGCTGTTGAATTTCTTTTTTGGAGGGCCCTAAAAAACAGAGAAATCACATCCCTGATAATGTGCTTTTTTGTTTGCCCTTTGAAGTCTTGTTGGTATTTTTCCTGTTAGAAGGACACATCCACTGTCAATGCATCTGTACCATGCTTTCATGTATATACATTTGTCTGACGATTTGCCATATTCAATGCTTGAACCGAGTCTACAAACTAATACTTCATTCAAATATCATTTTCCTTAAATGAATTGCAAAGAATAAATAACACAATTTATAAACTTGGGAAAATTCTTCAGAATCAGTTCCTCCGATGTTGATCTGATTTGATTCCAATGAAAGCAAAGTACTCACCGCTAGTCTGTGCTTGTAGATAGCAATCTTCTTTACCATATCCCTGCACTTAATGCGTACTTTCTGATCAGTAATTAGATGCTGTATGATAACATCAGTCATATTCTCTCTGTATGCATAGCGATCTCGATACAGACCATGAACAGTGCTGAATACTAGCTGATAGACCGCTATCGTTCCATCCTGGCATCCAATGGCCTGACAAATACAACAGATGCAATTCTCATTCATAAACCACTAAAGCCCGGTTCATACTTCCTGCGAATGGGTATGCGATACTAATTTTTACGTAACTAATTCCCCAAAAATAAGTTAGTGGCCTGACGTTTCGACCCTAGCAGAGTCTTTCTCGAAGGCTAAATGTCAACACAACACACATACAAGCAGACAAGAGTTGCAAGAGTAGTCAAGTGGAAATACATGAATAGAGAGAGTGGAGGGAGAAAAGCAGAAAGCATTCAGAGAAGGCAGGGGGTAAGCAGGGATTATGAAGACAAAGGGGGGTTATGAAGGGAAGGGGATAGCTTGACCACAAGAAGTTGGGAACACAAAGAACAAAATGGAAGGTTAGAAGAGAGGTAAATAATTAGTTAATACAATGTAGGGCAGACTAAAAAAGTGGATATCTGTGTGGGAAAAGGAGAAGGCAAAGACAAAAGGTTATTAGTCATTTCCTTCTTGGATATTCAAACCATATGGCTGAGTGGTCTTAATGCACCTTATCCAAAGTTTTTCCCTACTCAGACGAACAGTCTCTCTGCAGTTACCTAGTGCCTCAATGCCCTGTAAATTCATGTCAGAAATGGAGTGGTTAGGAAGGTTGAAGTGGTGTCCTACAGGTGTATCCAGCTTTTGGGTGTTGACTGTGGATCTGTGGCCATAGAAACGCCTCTTGAGTGTAGTTCTTGTTTCACCTATATATTGAACACCACAGACTCTGCAAGATATTAGATAGATTAGATTAGTGGTGGTGCAGGTGACATGACCACTTGTCTTGTGGGTGGTACCACCAGTATGGCTGGTAAAGGAGTCTGATTCCCTGATGTGTTGTCTACAAACGATGCATTTGGACGTGTTGGAACACCTAAAAGTACCCTGTGGCAAAGGGGGATTAACATCATCATTAATGGGGGAACTTCTGCCCGGACGATGAGATCCCTGAGACTGGGTGGGTGTCGGTATGCAACTATGGGTTCTTCCTGTACAGCACGTTGAAGCCGATCTGATGTGTGAAGAATATGATGGTTAGAACTGGTTATTTTACAAATGGGAGGAAGTGAGGGGTAACTAATTCCCAACGAATAATTATTTCGCAAGAGTTGAGATGTGCTCAACTCCTGCGAATTATTCGCAGCAAAAACAAAGCTGTGACATCAAAATTCGCTTCGCATTCGCATTCGCAGGAATTATCAACCAGGCTTTACAGGATGTTTGCAACACGACCTTGTCTGTATGCCATGTAAAAGTTTGTAATTAATAAATAACGAATCAGCTGAATATATACTTGTTACTTTCCCCTTTTGTATTCTAAAAATTTATTTATTGAAAACCAGAGGAATTAAATAAATTTACTCGTCCGAAAACTCATGATGTAATATACTTTTAAATGTATGACACATTCTGATTATTGGTGGAGCAGATTTATTTCTAAAATTTATCCTCAGTTTAAAAACTACTATCACATATCCAGCCTGTGAAAGTTTGATCCAATCTAGTGGTCAGGTCTTTGAGAGAGCATTCAATAATGGTTTATATTCTTTCATGAATTATTAAATAATTGTTTTTTACCCTACACTGTATGCTGATGTGTCATAAGCACTGTATAGATAGTTCCCAATAGACACCATCTTTACGGGCAAATTGCATTTTGGCATGCAGGCGCGTCAAGCGCTCTAATTATTAACGCAGCCGCGTTATTCACTGACCAATCGTGCAGTGAGTTTTGTGGAATGTGCGCGTGTTGCACACCGTTCTAACGCAAAACGCATGACTGTGTGTTCCAAACTGCCCGTAAAGATGGCTGATTTACGTCATACTGCAACCTATCTATACTCGGTGCTGTCCTCCCCAAAAATCCACAGGCATACTACTCGGGTTGGATTCAAACCTAATACCCTCGTCATTCTAGAGCAGATGTATTATCACTACACCACCAAGCTTGCCCACGCTTGAGTTGTTTTGTAAAGGGCTCAAATTCAAATAGCTGCTTCAGCACAAAAAATAGCTAAGCACAACATAAGTTATGCTTAACATAATGAGGTTACCAGCCAAAATACCTTGTCAAATGTACTCTCTGTGACTGGTCCCCTGCCTATTTTTGCTTAGCAGAAATTTTTTGAGCATGTTTGGTAATTATCAAAGACCAGTATTGTCACTCGGTGTATCCCAACATATGCATAAAATAACAAACCTGTGAAAATTTGGGCTGAATCGGTCATCGAAGTTGCAAGAAAATAAAGAAAGAAAAAACACCCTTGTTGCACAATTTTGTGTGCTTTCAGATGCTAATAAAAGGCTTCATGCATGAAGTCTTTTATTATTTTAGTGAGAAGTTACCTCTTTCTCAAAAACTACGTTACTTCAGAGGGAGTGGTTTCTCACAATGTTTTATACTATCAACAGCTCTCCGTTGCTGGTTACCAAGTAAGTTTTTATGCTAATATATATTTTGAGTAATTACCAAACGTGTTCAGTGCCTTTAAGCAACTCTATGAAATTGGGCACTGCTCATTTGGATCTGGTATATTTTAGTAAGAGCAGAGTGTTTTAGGAAAACAATTCTTGTAAAATGGCATTAATTCAGATGAAAAACATTCTCATGACATTTGGTCTTGGTATCAAGTTTGTACAAAGTAAGCCTTCAGATTAAATATTGTCCAGTTATTAATTATGTATCATGTTATATCATATGTTATATCATATGTTATATCATATGTTATATCATATGTTATATCATATGTTATATCATATGTTATATCATATGTTATATCATATGTTATATCATATGTTATATCATACGTTATATCATACGTTATATCATAGGTTATATCATAGGTTATATCATATGTTATATCATAGGTTATATCATATGTTATATCATATGAATATGCTAGGTTGGTGCACAAATGTCAGTATCTGTAGCTGAACCACCAATTCTTTTCAGAACCACCACAACTCTTAGTAATAATAATAATAATACGAGATATTTATAAAGCGCATAATGCAGGAGCCTCTATGCGCAACACAAAAACATTAAACAATGAAATGAATATAAAAGCAAGTTACATAGAGTGATTATTGTTCCTGGTGTCTCCACAAACCTCAATAGATTATAACTCTAGGAACATTAAAATAAGCAAATTGCTATGAAGTGGAGCCTAGATAACATGTCAACCGTGGTAACCTCATGAAATATCTTACCACATAGTTCTGATCTGGTCTGACTTCACAGCACCAGACCCAAGAGTTCTGTTCCCCAATGATTCCCAGATGTACTCCATCTTTGGTATATAACGCTGCTTGTTTGTTGGATCCACCTATGACCATGAATTCACCACGGGAGAAATAGCTGAGACAACATGGATCAAAACCAAGATTCTTCTCTTTAGCGGTCTATGGGAAAGAACAAAAGACATACAAGCATTGAATAAAAATAACAACAGTGGTTGAGGGAATTTGAGGCATTGCAGGGTGAGGTATCAATGTTTATTTGGTTTGCGGTAACACCACTTGCTAGGTAGCTTTTGTTCTTTGAGAATTTGTCTTGCTATTTATTCTACTGCCGCGAAGTAGATTATTCGGAATTCGGGAGACTTCTCAGTTCTAAAAAGAACTGTCCTGCTTATTAACTACTACCTGGGCGGGAGGTAAGAAATCGGCCGGGACTACTACTTTCGCTATGTGGATCGAGGGGACTTCTCGTTATTAACTACACTGCCGCGGAATGAGTTCTTAATAGGTCTCAACGTTTCGACTAGCTTGCTCTAGCTTGATCAGTGGTTTGTTTCAAAATAATGTAGATCACTATTAAACACAAGACTGTCACAAATGGTTTTCCAATAAAATAACTTTTCCTATGTGATCCTTTAAGGTATACTCCCTCAACTTCACTGGCGCTGTCAGGCAAAGAATCATCTGTAAGATTGCTCTTCATGTCTTCAAATGTCCGAACAATTTCCTCAATATATAAATCATTATCTCTGCCCCTTTGTACCTGGACAACGTGGTACCTGGACTATCTGGTCCACGTTCCTATTGTATTGACACATGGCTGTCAGTATCTAGGTCAAAAACTCTTGCCAATAGTAGTAATAATAATAATAACTGGATTGATATAGCGCCAAATTACCAAAGGATGCAAGGAGCAAGGAGATAAGAAAGACCAAAGTAATGGGACAACCAGCTACAAGTTGGAGAACAGGTGCGTCTTGAGACCCCTTTTGAAGGACAAAACAGTCTTAGCGTTTTTAATTGGGACAGGAAGGCCGTTCCATAGGCGGGAGGCAGCAGTGGAAGAAGCTCTCTCACCAGCTATCTTGCTTGACTTGTAAAGCCACGTCATTCTCTGGTTTTAAAATCTGGAACAGTATACCCTGCACCTAAGAACATTTTGACAGCATTTTGTCAGGCAAACAAAACATATTGAACCTGACCTGGGCCCAATTTCATAAAGCTGTCTAGCAGAAAATACTGCTCGACAAATTTCTATGCTAAGCAAAAATTGAGGGGGGGCACCAGTCACAACAATGCAAACTTTATGTAATTTTGACTGGTAACCCGTTTCTGCTAAGCAATACTTTTCTGTGCTGAGCAAGTTTTTGTGCTTACAGGCTTTATGAAATTGGGCCCTGTATCCAGCACTTCAATATCATCATTATCTTCTTTTGTTTCTAGCACCTTGGTCTTGATGGAATGGTGCTTTAAATCTTGTTATTATTATTAGAAAAAGTAGAAAACTTGCGGGTACAACCATGTATAGAACTCTTTGGGAGAAGTGTTGTATACATGGTTGTGCCCGCAAGTTTGCTACTGTAGTTTTTCTTATGATCCACACTATTATGATCCTCATTATTATTTCTTCCCGAGGATTATTGGACTTTATCGCTTTATTCTGCTGGTCGTACAATTCCAGTAGGCCTACTCTTTATCTTGTGGTCGTTTGTTGGTTGTATGTAGGGGCTAAACTGTTTCTTATTTTTACTTCGTTTTTGCTTTTTATTGTCTTGTACGGTTATTTTTGATATCTGTTTACTCTTGTAATTGGGTTTTACTTGTTAGTGTTTTTACCTTGCCTTTGGCTGGTTTATTGGTATTTTTTAATATTGCCTCATTTGGTCTTGTTTCTGATTATTAAATAGTTTGTACAGCGCATAGAGACCTTTTGTTTTATGCGCTTCATAAATGTTTGGTATTATTATTATTATTATAAAGAACCAACACAAACCTGTTGTCCAGTGAGAAGATAGAATGACATCTTCTGACCCCAGTCTACTACAGCTAGTGTATCTCGGGTATCTTCTCTGCAAGAACAAACAGTACAATATAATAATAGTGAACATTTATAATGCGCCATGTCTGTCAGACTTGACACTCCTGGCGCGACTGAGAGAAAAGCCGTTTAGATCTTCACCGAGTTTCATCATAGAGGTGAATCAATGTGAGTGCATCTAAAAAGAAGGGCTGTATGGTATGTTCATTTGTGATAAACAGTAAGCAATCAATTTGCTACTAAACATACATGACATATGCCATTTATCTTAAATGTGGAAAGATTTTGGTTTCCGTTGATTTTTATTGAGAAAGGTCACGTTCCAAAGCAACCTAGGTTACTAAAGTTTTGTATTGTAAGAATAGGTCAAAATGATCAATATTGAAAAAATTTCCCACAAACTTTTTATATGCATTTACCAAGATGTAGAAGGAAATATTTAAACAAGCTTTTACCTGGGCAGTACTTTTATAAAGTTAGGATTAATTAATCAAAGAACAAAGAAATGAAAAAATGATAATTGTGCCAACTTCAACAAAACTACTGTGCATCTGTAATCAAATATGACTATTGTTATATTGTTAGTGATAACATCAAACAAATCAAAATGAGCAAATGTACACTTATTACGTAGTTATACTAAAACAAAACGCTTAATATTTGAATAAAACTACATTTAACAGTTTTTTAATGTTAAAATTATGGCTGCTGGCAGAACAACTGAAAACAATGCCAATATTGTAAATAACGTTATTATAACAACAAGTAATAAATAAACTACAACAGACACTGACTAGGTAAATATTAATCAATTTTGGGGTGAACAAAGAAAACTTGACTAGAGCGAGATTTGACCCTGCAACCTCCAGGTTTACACACAAGTGCTCTACCACCTGAGCAATCTTACCCTATGTTGTCTTTGTTTGGGGGCGCCAGTCAGGAGTCACACATGTACAATCGTATACTGCCGTATTGCCAGGAATCATGCCCAGAAGCCAATTTCACGAAACTTTACGCAACTGCGTAAGTCCACATGTGCAAGATTTCTTGTATTAGTGGTGCACAACTTACGCAATAAATATTGCGCAAATGGACTTACCCAGTTTACGTGAAATCGGCTGCAGGTGACTATACAACATATATCATAACTTGGGGTTGAACAAAGAAAAAATAACTAGGGCTGGATTTGAACCAACGTCTTCTGGATTAACAAAGATATTGGCAAAATAGGGAGACTGCCAACATAGGGCTAGATACATGTAGCTCAGTTGGATGAGCGCTGGCACGTTAATCCGGAGGTCGTTGGTTCAAATCCTGCTCATATTTTCTTTGTTCAATCCCAAATTATTTCAAATGTACTCAGTCAGTTTCCCTTGTGGTTTATTACTTGATATTTGAAATAAAAAAGTTGCATCCCCTCAAGGTGATCCCTTGGCTGCCCCTTCCCAGGTTGTAATGTAAACTTGGGTGTGATCCCCGCCTATACACAATTTACAGATTGTATGGCTTCCGACTGGCACCCCTAAACAAAGATATTGACAAAATAGAAAACCGCCAACATAGTGCTAGATAGCCAAGTTGGTAGAGCGCCAGCACATTAATGATATTACTTGATAACAAATATTATAACAACGAAGGAAACTTTTCTAACATTTAAAGTCAACTATTTTTTTGAGGGCTACATCACTGAATATCAGATGCTCACCATGTAAAAATGGTATCAATTGCTGAGACATGATTATGCTCAACTGCAATTAACATTTTCATTAACAGAGTTATTCGATAAAAGTAACTTAGAAGCCATAGACCTGACTAACCTATGTCGCTTGCGACTTCCTGAGGTTATAGATTCATTACCACTGGATACCACACAGGATTCAGTAGACTTGGTGTACAGTGATTTTTTTCTGGATGTAAAATCATTATTCACATTACATCAATCTATGCTGAAAAAAAGTGTTGACTTTGACAATTAGGGCTCAACATTTACACTGGACTGCAAGTCCAATGATTTTAGCCCAGAGCCGGTAAATTCCTGACCAGACAAGTCTGGCAGTCTCACGTTTTCCAATTGAAAAAATATCTTCAAAAACACAATTGATGATTAAATGTTGAGTTTGAGTCTGATAAACATGATAAATATCTTTTTAACTCTGTTGAGTAAAATAATTACCTATAAGAATGAGACAAATCTTCTCTAGCGCTCGTTCAATTAAAAAAGGTTTATATGTGAAACTGTATCTTTTCCTCCGGTCTTGCTGGTACAGTAAACATGTTGAGCTAAAAGCCCTGGGGGTCTTGTAGATATTCCTCCCAAATTTGAGCCCTGCAAATGCTTTGATCCAATGATAGAAATTGTATGGAAAACTCTTCACCTCTCCTCCCAGAGCAGCATGGCCATTGCATGAAAGTGGTTTTATATATGGGCTCATTTGGATTTGATAAAATGAAAGTAAGATTTGAATATTTTAGACAGTTTTCTTGCATACATTATTAAATTTGGATTACGTTTCTCAAGACAGTTGCAATTATTGAGAAGCTTATAAAATAAAGCCTTCAGACTAAACACCTGTTTAGGTTTCCCACAATAATTATCAACAAGTTATACTTTTAACTAATAAATCCTTGGATATAAACAGTCATCTACCCTTTGCTTTTCCTCAGGTTCTGCATGTACCAATCTATGAGCCTACCAATGAAGATCTAAGCCTCTGGACAGGGGCGTCGATCGCTACTGAAAAGTAGGGGGGACGGGCGAGCAAGTCTTGAAAAAATACATCTTACATTATTTGCACCCCACACCATTACTTTTACATTTAATTTCTGTGTTACACTTGTTCGCTATTTTTTGTTTGACCAAAATACCATTCTGCGTGTGGTCCATCAGAAAAAAATATGAAAATGAAGAAAACATTTCACCGTTTGTTCGCTATTCTTTTATTTTAACAAAAATTGTAATGAAATATTAAATAAAGAAAATGGTGTATATTTTTACATTTTGTTGCATATTTCTAATGAACAGTCAATCAAAAAGTGGGGGGGACATCTGATATAAATGCTGTTCCCCCAAGTCTAAAAAATGGGGGATATGGTCCCCCCGTCCCCCACCCATCGACGCCCTTGCCTCTGGATGTAAGACCGATCTCACAACAAACTCTCCAATACATTTGAGAAATACTTCAGACGCATTTCTAACAATCTTATGATTTGTTCTTTTATGGAGAAGAACTTAAAAGGAACTTATCACTGTTAAAGTTTGGGAATGATCAATCCAGTCTGAAAGGTAACTAATTACATAAGCAACCTCAGTATCAAAACATGCCTACCTATTGCCATCATCGATGCTTTAGGGAAACAAAAACAACAATATTAAAAATAAATAAAGCATATTACACATCAAAAATGTATGTTTGCTGTGGAATGCATGGAACATCAAAATGTGAAAACATTTCAAACAATTTCTTTGTCAGCAATAATGTTTTTCTTCGTGGAATAATAGAACATGATCTACTAACTACTGGGATACCACATAGCAATAGTTTATCGTGGTATAACAATCTAAAGTGAGGGTATACCTTTGGTAATTACTCCAACAATTAGTGACCATAAAAACTTACTTGGTAAGAAGTACTGCAGTTAATATTGTGTAACATTTGGAGAAACAATTCCCTTCTTAGGACTGTGTTTAAGAGAAAGAGATGCAAGCAATTTCAATCTGAGAAACGTTTCGTGCATGAAACGTTTCTCAGATTGTGTATTCCAGTTACGGATTGTTCTTCCTGTGTGAACATAACCACTCCAGATTTTCGGTTATATCTCATAAACACTACCAACTTTTAAAAAGAAATTTTCACAGGCAAGTTTTATTGTATATACATTTGTATCGGATTAAAACCCATTGAACGGTTTCAAAAACCAAAGTTATACTTTGCCTTTAAAGAGATGTCGGTAACAATACATACCTTGATGGATTCCATTGAATAGCCCAGATGGGACTCAGCCCTCCAGCTGGTCTCTCAATCTTCAATTTCTCATCTCCATTCTACAAGGAACAAAGGAGGACACTTGGTTCAAGCCAAGGGGATAGATTGCTCATTGAGGCACCAAAAACACATCAACCAAACCGCACTCCGTTTTACCACACTTGAAGGTTATCATCAACATTTGCAACTCTGGTTTCAAATGTAACCTTATCTTTCCACGAAGGCATCAACAAGGTGATATAATAATGGGTAGTTGCTATTGATGTATCATTCTATCTGAAGCCTGTCAATATAATGCTGATGATATCCAGGATTTTTATGAGTTTGTCGTTTAACAATTTACATTATCAACCAGCACACAGAACAAAGATAATGAAAAGCTCCCTTTAATGGATTATCTTGAAGGGAATGTTCAGCCTTAATAAAAAGAAACTATTCAAATGATTAAAATGCTTTTAGATACGTTTGTTTCATAAAGTCCATTGTTTGCTTAAGATCACGATAAATGCCCAATCTTGTCAATACTTGCATGATTGAATGGATAGAACCAAAATTGCTGGTGCATTACTTCACATTATGCTTGAACTGGCTTGTCAATGTATTCTGTGAGCAGGAATAGACCCCCTGGCATATAACGTCACAAGCTCAAACAGCGCCCTCACTGAGGTCAAAGGAAGACCCGTCATTGGCTGAGGAGTTGTGCGTGGCATGCACGCTTCTATTGTTTGACCTCAGCGATGGCCGCCCATGCAAGGGGTCGACTGAAAATTAACTAAACAGGCCATGCAACTTCTTTACCGATGCCCTCATCTATTACATTTTTCACAAAAAGGTTTTTATGATAGGGACAAAAAATGAAGTAACTTGGTTTTAAGCAGGTGTTGAACACCATAAGGATCAAGGCCCTGTCATTTCATTTATTAATTCTGGTTGTGAAGCCAAGAACTCTCAGAAAAGTGAATTTAATCACTATACTAGCCAAGAACCCAATGGAGAGAAGACAAGGAAGGAAGTTTCAGTTTTAGATGTGGGAGGAAAACCCCAGAGTATTATTCCAGGGAAAAACCCACGCAATCAGGCACGAACTGAAAACCCAATCCACATAGTGCCCCTGGTGGGATTCGAACCGTTGTCCCAGAGGTGGAAGCCGAAGCAACCAACCTGACTGCCCTGTACTTAACGACCTCCTCTTGCTTCAAGCCCAAGGGTCTTACATGAATGCCACTCTTTTTTATTCCATTATTAAAAGACAAATAAATGTATACGTCCCCGCCCAGACTAACCTTGCTTCTGATGCTAACACAGCCATTATACATGCCTAGTGCAAGATACTGCCCATCATTAGTCCAGCTGCAACATGTTATTCTACTCCCTGTCTTATGCTTAGATACAGACTTCTGCTCCATGGACCATAGACCTTCAAGAAAGCACAGTCATTATCAAAATTAATACCACTAAATATCAGAAATTTTGATGTGTTATGATGTATGTGTGCTGATACTAAGAACCTATTTTTTTAGCCTTCGAGAAAGACTCTGCTAGGGTCGAAACGTCAGGCCACTAACTAATTTTTGCATTTATACCATAGGTCATTTTGGTTGGCAAGCAGTTTGCAACAGCTAACTATATTTTCTCAATATTAAGAACCCTAAGAGATGAGGCAGTTTGGCTTGAGTGAGGCCCACTTCTCCAATTTCCTCTTCTCCTATGTTACTCCACACCAAATTCTTTGAATGCCTGATCCTGTATTAAACCCCAAGTGCTTGTTGATTGGGCCTACTGGATCCAGTCCTTCTAAATCCTCCATGCTGGTAATTGGATAATGAAAGAATTGGGACTGTAAGGGGTTTAATTGAAATACATTTAACTATTTTTCATGCCATTTACATTATCCACTGTAATAAGATGATCAGTTGCAATTATCGGCCCTTACTTTATGACTGAATTTGCTATTGCACATGTTGGATTAAAGAAACTAGCTTAAGATCTGGCTTCTATCAGTTTGAAAAATGACGAAGTTCATGACACAGGCACGTGATCCATACGTAAACTTGGTCTCCGATGTTTACCAAGTGCCGTGCGTAATGGTAAATTTCGTTTACGTCTTGATGTTTTTCCTGGTTATATTTTATGTACAAGACCTTGATCTTGACCAAAGTAATATAAAGTCACTTACCAAAGTCACTACAAGCACAACTTGCCAACTGATGTGTGATTGGATTGAATGACAAACACTGTATGGCGTCATTGTGACTAGCATCAAAGAGACAAAAAACAACATTATTTAGTCAATAATCACCTGAATGATTACCTTTCCACTGTGAACCACACAATATTTGCCAATTACCATACTGTGTGCATTTAAAGAGGGGGTCAAAGGTCAAATTCAGTTTTATGATTCACTTATTTACTATTAAAATGAGTACACGAACATGGGGGAAAAAGTTACAAGTCTCTAACCTCAGGTTAAAACGGTGTCAACTGCTACTCTGTTTGATTGATACCCTATAAATGCAATTGTCAAAATTCAAAAACATTCGATGACGTAACATTTCAAATATATGGTCGGTACTTTTTTGTACAGAGAATTTTTAGTCCTGATTTTTAATGATATTCAATCAAAACAATTTGAGCTTTTGACTGGCACAAAATTCCTCGTTGGGGGATGTACAGACCCATTTTTTGTTTGTCTCTGATGACATCAATTTTCCAATTTTGCTCTCGAAGAGTATTTAAATAGAATGAAATTTTACACCATTTTAACCCAAGGTTAGAGGCTTGGCATTTTGTTCCCACTAATATGCTTTTAAAAACTGAATTTGCCCTTGGAGCCCTTTTTTATAAAGATCGTCCACGAGTTAAATCGTTTAACTTAATTAAAATATCAGGTCTTCAGAAGCCATTCAACCTGTCGTATAGCCAGGGATCACACCAAAGTTCACTATACAACTTGGGAAGTGGCACCCTAGGGATCACTTTATGGGGATGGCACTTTTTATTTCAAATATCAAGTAATAAACCACAAGGGAAACCGAATAGGTAAATTTGTTGGGGTTTTCATCCCCCAAACAAAAATATTGACAAATAGGGAGACGTAGGGCTAGATAGCTCACTGCAGTTGGTAAATACCGCTCTTGTCAATTTCTCTTTGTTCAAACGCAAAAAATAAAACTAATCACTCCTGTAGCTTATAGACCTTTAGTACTGATGACATCAAAGTTTGTTTACCACTTTGCAAAAGAATGCACACCTGTCAAAAATGCAGTTCCCAGTTACAACACTTAAGCGATGCAATAAACAAACTGTGATGTCATCAGTACAGGGGTATATTTGTAAAGCCAAGTCAATAATATGAGATGCATGTTCTGTATTTTGCCTAGTAATGTACTGGTAAGACAAAGTATGCTAAGACATGTTTACAAAAGAGCCACAGAGCCCGAACTTTCTGCAGGCAGTTTGTACGCAGCTCAATGGAAGAATACAATAAGTCTTAAATGTTTTATGGAGATTGCACTGTCTGATTTTTCTCAACTTTTGGTATGAAGAAAGGGGGGCCATCTCAAAAGCTGTACAGCTGTTGCTTTTGTAACTCTTGAATTTATGTAAAAATTAGGACACAAAATGTAAATTTTCCGATATGGCCTTATGCATTATAATGTACAAGGTCACTATTTCTGTAAAACAAAGGTCTATAGCAGTGAAATCTTACGTGTATTTGAGGATGCCTTCTAGTTTAGAAGTCCATATAATGACACTCTTATCAGCTGACCCTGAGGAGAATCTCTTGCCATCTTTAGCATACGCTACACAGTACACTGTGTCTTTGTGTCCCTTCAGTGGTTGAATCAATGTCCCATCATTTGCATCATATACCTAAGCAAAAATAGCATAACAACCTCAGTATAGTTTTCTTGCTGAATCGTCAAAATGAAAAAATTAGCTGCCCTTTAAATCTAGCAAATCCCTGTATTAAATAATATATCCATGTAATGTGCAGTGCATTGTATGATGCAAATTACTACTTTTGTATAACACAGTGAGGTACTATTTTGTTTATTAATTAGTTTTCTATTCTAATCATTAGCTGAAAGATGGAATATTCCATTCAACAAGGCGAATGCCGAGTCTCATGGATTTCAATTCATGAAATCATTTCAACTCATGAAACCTCATCACTGCACTCATCATAAACATAACCATGCTAATTATGATCTTTAATACTTACTAATACTCGGTTACCAG
The DNA here is from genome assembly GCA_037783415.1 of Leptasterias polaris. Classification (NCBI taxonomy): domain Eukaryota; kingdom Metazoa; phylum Echinodermata; class Asteroidea; order Forcipulatida; family Asteriidae; genus Leptasterias; species Leptasterias polaris. The sequence continues at coordinate 2,369,491 of JAZGTN010000098.1, forward strand.
CTGCTACAATAAGTTGTAAACCGTCTGGTCTGAATGCAATACCATAGATGCTAAATTGAGAAAGATGACACCAAACATGAAAACAACATTTTTAAGATTAGTTTGTCACAGGGTTTGCCCTTAATTAACTGTTTTGGTGACTGGTCATCAGGACCAGTTAGCTTGTCATTTCACTAGTCCGTAATTCAAGAAACAGGCCTAAGGATGCCTTTCAACACTAGCTACACTTGCCAGTAGACCCAGCAACTGGGGCCCTGTACTGTTTTTTAAATAAATTTTGACATCTGCAGTCGTACTAGCGTCAAAACGAAAAATTGTAGATACAATGGAAAACCTCGTCATTACTATTTAGCTATGATTTTTTAAACATCCAGCCGAAAAGATGCCCCAGAATTAGACCCAGTAACTGGGGCGCTGTACTCCTTTTTTCGAAATTTTGACATCGGTCGTATCTAGCGCCCCAGGTTATTATTGTATGTGACCATGCTCTCAGCATGGTCGACGGGTGCCCTGCATGCCTCAAACCGCGTAATCGTCATGGTCGAGGCAGGGCACCCTTAGACGGGTGCCCTGCCGCAACCGTTACGCGGTTTGAGGCAGGGCACCCGTCGACCATGCTGAGAGTCGGATCATGTGTGGACATACAATAATAACCTGGGGCGCTAGATACCACCGATGTCAAAATTTCGAAAAAAGGAATACAGCGCCCCAGACTGGGTCTACCCCAGAATGACAAAAAGACCCAACAAAATAGCTTGAAAAAGGTGTCGACATTTCGAAAAAAGGAGCACAGCGCCCCAGTTTACTGGGTCTACCGTCTGGCGGCTAATAAATTAAAAAGTAAAGTGTGAACCCCCTTGATCTTGGCCGCTTGTTGTGGGCCTGTGGGGCTAGCTATTTACATCAAATGTAATTACTAAAATTGTTACAATTTGTAATTACTAATTGTTACAATTTCATAAGCCACACTTTATAAATATAAAATGGTCACAATGTCACTGATAAATACATGGAGGATAAATATTAGGCATACATTGTTGATTTAGTAAACTGCACCACCGGACAACCGACGACGGCCGTGTTTGTTGTCGATGTCCGGAATTTGGACAATTGAATATGAATTTCTTTATCAACATCAAGAGAAACTGACCGTACAAACTGTAAAGCAGGGGGGACACTGCACCAAATAATGCTTTCCTTTAACTTACCATTGTTCAATTTTATCCCTATCGTGAACTTTGTCCACCCAAGTTGGAACGGCCCTCATGATGTTCTAACCACCGGTGTGTTCTCGGAATTTCACTCCGAGCTCAACGAAATATGCAGAATAAATACAAGGGCGCATGCGTTGGGTATCATCACTAGGGAAGCTTTTGTCTAGTTTCCCGTCGTATGGCAATGTGATTTTTAACATCACGATAAACATTAGAACCAGTCTTTAAGTTCAAACAGAGGGGGCGCGCGTCAATTAATTAGCCTGAAAGAGAAGGGACGGGGATGGACTTGTGCCTCGGGAAGGGGGGGTGTAGTGCTCGGGTAGGTGGAGTGATGGGCATTGGGGATGAAGATTTTTTTTTAAATGTACAGTTCCATTGTGAATGGTCTTACAAGCGAGGTTTGAACCCAAGTCTTTCTCTAAGAATAAATAAATTGAGTTAGTTTGGGGGAAAATGTGGCATTATTACAAATAATTTGACTTTTTCCCGGTAGCAAATTAATTAACAAAAACAAATAACGGCAGGCCTGTACTAAAAAAAAATTATACTACTGTTTTAGATGTCCAATAAAAAAACAACTTACTTAATATTATTTTTTTAAATGACAATAAAGAAACAGATCACACAAAACTGAAAGGTTGCACAAAATGGATGGATGTATTATATTTGCCATTATTCAACAATTCAAAAATTATAAACTAGTACAAATAATTACCAATTTAATTGTTTAATAACAGTTATTGATTAAAGAACCAAAAATGATGCATAGATAAATTATACCTGCCATAATAAATTTGATTAACCATAATAAAAATATAATTATTATACCATTTGTTTTTATACTGGTCTGTATTTTTCATGAGTTGTGGAGTAATGCCGCGCATTTTTTATTTTTAATGGCTCTTTTCATAATGGAACTTTCACAAAGGTAATTTTTAAAGGTCAAATGGTGGTTATAAATAGTGCGATTTAATCGGCCCTGCCAAATACACAGTCTCTAAATTGGTCTATTACTCAGCCCGGTACACTGATGGGGTAAAACACTTGCTTTCACTACTAAGATATTCTTTAGGTGGTAGTTGTTTTTAGTTCTTTTTTGCACCACCTGGCTCTCAATACAACCACGAAAACAAATTTTTCTTACTGAATTTTGCAGACTCAGACCTACTATAAGAGGTTATATGATAAATGCAGGATCTGTTATAATTAAACCTAAATTAAAGAGCAAGGGAACCGTTAAATTCAATTTTGTGATGCAATCTTTTTCCAATAGATAGAGTCCTCGTTGGGGAAAATTTACAAGTCTCTAACATCACGTTAAAATGTTGTAAATGAGTACATCACAAAATTGAAGTTTACAAAAATGTACCTTCAGTATCCAAGTAAGTACACATGTCTTCATGTTGTGTTTTATTAATTCTATTTGTAGGCAATGAGGCAGTCCATGTTTAATGTGTATTCTCCAGTGGCAACAAAAAATAAGTTTTGTCGACCTCCCAAAACAAGAGCCACTCATAGCACCATTTACATACTAATGTGGCAAATTTGACAAGCAAATACACAACCGTTACAATTTGATTGACTGGCATCATATCCAGGGTTGTATAATATACTCGTACTCAGTAGGCCTACTCTTACTTGAGTACTATACTCAGGTACCGCTTTTGATGGTACTCATACATACTCGGCTAGCAAAGTACCCTTACTCCGAGTCTATACTCTATATCCAACTGGAAAATAACCTGTACCAAAAATCATGAATTCAATACTTGACTGAAATGTATTCAAACTGATGTGTTGACACTTCATTTTGCAGTATGTTTCTAATGTACTCGTACCCAGAGATCCAAGTACTTGGTACTTGGCTGTTGGACTTGGTCTCAGATATCAGAATTCCTGGTACTAATACACTTGTACTCAGACTCCATGATGGCACAATTACTTGTACTTGAGTTCTACTTGGCCTCCCTAGTATTCAGAAGTAGGCCTACTTTAAGTACTTGACCACGACTGATCATACTTTGGGTGTGAATTCACCCCAAAGAGGCAAACCAAATCAAACCGGAGGAAACTGAAAATAGACTTGCTTGATAGACTGATCGACTAAGCTGTGAGACATGTCAGACACATTCCTTAATCCCACTTCTGCCACTAGGATTGCTATGTGTATTTTGTGTACAGGTCAACTGGCTCCATGATTGAAGGATAAGGTGGAGTGTATTCATCCCACAATAGCAGCGTTTCCATGACCTTACTATGATGGGCGGGGCTGAACTTCACACTTATACAATTTATAAGACACCTTCAATATTTACACATAAGCTATAAAAACATGGAGTGTAAGAAGTACATCCATGCATGCTGCACACAGATTACATGTATATCAATTACAAATGTAGAGCAACATTATTTTGCCATTATTATAATTACATCTACAGCAAAAATATAGCATATAAATTGTTCAAATAATGTGTACAAAAGGACCAACCCAATACGCACCCACATCTTCAATGTTTCATAGCTAGTCTGGCAAACAAATTTGGAAATATTCGAACTACAGATATTTTGTTGTTATCCCGCATCCTCAGAAATCATCTTGCTGTCCTGAGTAGTTTATTTAAAATGTTTCACACAAAATCTAAAAGACTTTTCATTCTTCTAGTTTAAAAAGTGTATGTGATCTTTTGAGGAACGGAACTTTAGTTCATACATTTTACTGAACAAAGGTTTTGATTAAATTCAGTAAAATTTTCATGAAAATGACTTGCTAACAAAACTGCAGCAACGTTAGCACTAGCCCAACTTAAGTTATGGCTCTCTTTTATCATTGGTCTTATCATAGTCGCCATTACAATGGCGACTATGATAAGACCGATGTTGAAAGAACGTTGGGACTATGGTAAGGCTGATGTTATAAGAGTGCCAAAGCGGCCCAACAAGGTGGGCTACATTAGCAGATATATAATACATACTTCTAGGAAGAAGTTTTTGTCATCTCTGCAAAAATAAACAAAATTCAAATAAATTGCACAACTATTTATTTATTTTCTGGGCAATTAACATTAAAATATTAAACGGAATGAATTCACTTCATGACGAAAGGATTTTGTCTTTTTAAAAAGTACATTCATTCCAATCCTCCAGCTTAAAAACAGAACAACATGTCTTCATATTTTGCAATTGCAAAAAAGAGAGGAACTGGTCAAGAACCTGAAACTTGCATGTCTGATATCTTACATTCAACTTTTTTTTCTTGAATCTTGTTTCTGAGGAAACAGTGAAAAGGTTTTCTCTAATATTGCAGTACAATTTGTCAGGACAATTGATATTTGTATGAAAAAGGAAACTTTAAGATCTCAAAACACCAAACTGCTCTCCAGAAAAAAATCAATTAAGCTGAAAATTAATGTGTATGCCCTACACCTTAAAGGCCTATAGCACAGATGTATATCAATTATCGCATTTGATACATTTCAATAGTTTTAGATGTAGTGTTTAAGCAGGGATGTGATAGGCAAAATACCTGAACTCTGAAAACTTGCGAGCACGAAGCCCACTAATAACATTTATCTTTGGTTTTAAAAGCCAGACTCTGCAATCTGGGGCGTTATATATGGTTTTATATTTTTTTATGAATTTGATGTTAAGTAAAAAAAACAAAACAAAAACAAACAGAGGAATCACATCCCTGTTAAGTTAAACTTTTCCAAAAGTGAAAAAAAGAGAAGAGAATTGAAGATAAACTCATCAAACTTTACAAAACAACTGTGAAAATGTTAAGTACATGTAGAGAGTACAGTGTACATGATAGGAACATTTTGTCTCAATCCAATTTGAATTTATACTTTAACAATGTACTTCATGATAGCGTTTTAAAAACCTAGTCACTTACTTAAGTGCTTTCTTTTCAAAATCATGATCCTGTAATATCCATCTATTGTAGCATTCAAAGGGTTGTTCCCTTTAAAAACAAATGATGAGCAATGGAAATGGTACTTTTTCTATTTCGTGGAACTGAATATTTGACTTTTTTGTGTGTGTGCAATTCAGGCAACTTTTATCAAGGGGAAACTGAAACTATCACCTTCTACAGTACTTAACACTTGTCATTAGTAATAGACCCTTCCCAAGAAATATTTAAATTGCACTTCACGCGTGCGCACTTACACCGTTGGTTGGCAAAATGATGGAACATTGCCCCTTTTTGTGTGGGGCTGATGGTGGCGTGACGCAGACGCGCTTGTGCGTCTACTTAGTGCACAAACTCTATGGCGTTTGCCAACCAGCAGGGTCTGTACGCATGCGTGAATGTAATTAGCATATTTCATGGGAAGGGTCTATTAACCAATGCTGTGAATTATTTCAGGAAAGAAAGAAAGCTAGTTTATATTTTAGACACAAAAATTACCCATCCTGACCCACAAAAAGATCCCATATATATTCAGGGTACTCCCCAGGGTTTTTTCAAAACTGTTGGGTATTCTGGACTCACAACTTGGGTATATAGGCTATATTTTAAGCTTTAATTGCAAATACAAAGCTGAAGTTGGAAAAAAAAAAAAAAAGTAATGGAACGGCTTCACATGCAAAAAAATACTTTGTATATGCAAATTGCACTTCTAAAATGAATGCTGCAATGTTACTCAGTAAGAATTTTTTTTAGTAAATGATTAAAATGCAAATTTTCATGAATTTTAACCCATAAGCCAGCACTGTCATACAGGTATACAGCCTTTCTCACAATTGTGGTTTCATATCTTGTGATTAATTTAAATACAAACCAAAAGTTTGTCAAATTGTCACAACAAACTTTGACTGTACAAAAAAACCTCTTGTCAAAGAGCTTAATACTTTTCTTGGTGACACGGAAAACCATTTTAAGTAAATCTTTCAAATGGTACCAACATATACGATAGTACTGACTTCAAATTTACGAAAACTAACACAAATAAAAAGAACAATCCACATAAATGAATATAGTAAATGGAAAGGAAACAAAGGGGGGGGGGGGGGGGGGAGGGATATGATAATGTGTTTCAGTGCTGAAGAGTTTCCACATAATGTGAAATATTTAGCCAGTAAAGACAACAGCTATCTGCATTGTGGCCATTATGCCAAGTTCCAGAAAATTTATCAAGAGAGTATTAGTAATACGCAATTACTCTGAATAATAAAGCACTAAATATGTATGTTCTGTAAAAAAATGATTAAAATTGGGAAGACTCTTGCTGTTGGGAATGAAAAATAGTTTATTGAAAAATACATTGTTTCTCAATGCATATCAATATAAATTTCACCCATGGTAGTAATTAAAAAATGGCACACACAACATTATTGCTATTAGCCATCCACTCAGACACGGTGCAATGTTGACACGCTCAGTACTCAAACTTAAAGTTTGTGTTGTGAACAAATTTGTGTCGTACTGAAACATTTGAAGAAATTTTTTTCTTTCACTTCAAAGACTCATTCATCGGGCAGAACTGAATGCATGTTTAAAACAATACTGTGATCTTTGGCCCAATTTCATAAAGTTGTTGAGCAGAAAATGGTGCTTAGCAATTTTTTTCTGCACAGCAAAAATTAGGTGGCAACCAGTCACGAACAATATACGATACATTACATGGTAGTTTGGCCGGTAACATGTTTCCGCTTAGTTTGCAGCAAAATGGACCACTGAAACATAAGAAATAATTCACTTTGTTCAAGAATTTAGACAAGCATTACATCCAGTGAGAGTTACCATAAAATGGGCAAATAACTTTGCCTGTAAGTATAAATTTATTGCATGATTACCTGCTTGAGTTATTATTTACCGTTAAAAAATCCAACAACACTTGCTTTGTTTGTCATAAGCATGAGGCAGTTTAATCCTCCCATCGTCATCAGTGAACTCTGCAGCAATAGACCCTCTTCCTCTGGACTGAAGCCTTGCTAGAATCTCCTCAACTAAAAACCTGCACACATAATAATCTTGTTTGTTAAATCTTTCAGCGATACCACAGGGCTCGAATTTAACACTGGACCACAGGCCCGAGGCCAGTAATTTTAGTGTTGGGCCAGTAAACTTATGACCTAACAAGTCCGATGGTCTTGTGTTTTTCAATTGAATAACAGAAACACATTATGTTCAAGTGTTGACTTTGGGTCTGATGAATTATCTTTCAATTCTATGAGTAATCAAGTATACTCTTCTCTTACTTGTCTCAGTTCGGGTTCATATAAAAGCAGTCAAATGCATGTTAAACTGTGGCAGCAAGTTTTGTGGTGTTTTTTCACATTTTGAATCAGGTCTTGTAAAAAAATGTCTGGTCCAGTAAACATTTTGAGCTACAAGCCCTGTAGTCTTGTGGATTTTCTCCCCAAATTCGAGCCCTGTGAACCATTTAAATTCATATCTTTTAAATAGGTGGTCTCTCTAAAAACATTTGGTTGGTCTTCTCAATATTTCAACTTGTATATTTTGGTTTTACCCAAACACTTCACATCAGTTGACGCGTTTATCCGCAATTATGTCTTGGACAGACTTATGGCAGACGTTTGTTAACGCCCGGAACAACTTCCAATTGTCCTCAATTATTTTCTGACATGAGGACAGCTGACGTTTACAGTCCACTGAGTATACAGTACTTATCATATTTTGGTGTTAGGTAAAACTGAAATAATTTTCCCTCCAGGTAACTTACCCGACCCGAATGGGTAGTTTAACCGACCCACTGCTGCCCGGTTAAATTGACCAGGTCAGTTTAACCGAGCCGAATAGTCCAGTGTGAACGCGATCTGGGTAAAAGCTGTCTGGGTAAAAGCTGTCTCGGTAAAAAGCCATATCCGGTCCCTCGACCCGCTGCCACGAGATCGTGAGGTGACACTTGATCGTGAGGTGACACGTACACGCACATGTGCTTACACGGAAGCTCGGTTGCATTCTCGCTGTCATGCACCCCAGTCAAAGGTCACTGCGATAGCGCCCTCTTGTGTTTGTCTTAAGTTAGTCAGTTAGTTTCTACCGGTCGTGTCGGTTAGTTTACCCACGTCATTAATCCAAGTGCGGACGCTGGTAAGTTTCACCTTTTGGAATGTTAACCACGGTCTCGGTAAAACATTAATCCAATGCGAACATGGCTTAAGACATTCTCTTTCACATCTACTATTTTGACAGGGTAAACACAACAATTGGATGTCAATTGATTTAATACATCATATCAAAATGAGCACAAGAAAAAAGAGAGAAAAGAAAAACAGAATAAAAGAGGAAGGAAGCTCTCCTGGTAAGAGGCAGGGAAGGAAACCTGACTTTAGTTGGGGAGACCTAATGCTTCTTCTAAACACAGGGGTGAGAGTCATTGCGGACTAAAGAAGTCTGAAAATAGGATCCAATTTTTAGGAGTAATATTGTAATGATGGCATTTCCACCTTTTAGTAAACCCCTGGGGTTTAGATTTCAGGATTTTAGGAACAGATTACACAGAGATTTTAGGAACAGTGTCCTCACCACTAGAGATGTAGATAAAAGAGCAGGATTTCTTTACTTGTCGAAAAAACAACTGTTGAATTTCTTCAAAAGGTGGACTTAAAAAGTTTGGATTCAGATAAAACGTCTACAATTTCTCATCCTTGTTTTATACTATGACAAACTTACATCATGGGCTCTTCAACATTGAAGCTATCTTTGACTGATATCTTGCTCCAGCCAACAAAGTTATGATCTTGAGACATGGCCTTAATCTCTACATCCGACACCTTGTGGTCATCCAGATCAGACTAAATATCCAATAAAATTATACCAACCAAAATATTGTTAGATTTAATATTTAGATTAAATGATACAACTCCAATACGAGCACGTAGAACACGAATCTTATGTCTGTTTCACATGCCTGTTTCATCACTTTTTTGATACCTCTGAACCTCCCAGCACCAACCATACCACATTTTCCTATATCTGAGCGGATATTCATTTCAATCAAAAGTTGTGAAGTTTGATTAGGCTTTGTTTGGTACACATGTAACTGTATCTCGATCTGTCCTTATTGTTCTAATTAGAGTCTCCAATTAAAAGAGCAAGGTGGTTAAATTATTCATAAATTTGAAGCTAACCAGCAAAGTATCAAACAACCCAGCCCGAAAACATAAATCATCAAAAACAGCTCCTGTCAAGAACCATTTGTTAAAACAAAAACAAAAATATTGGCGTATGATGCATACAAAAGATTCAATCCCTTGATAATGAAGTGGACAAGACAGTTTTCCCCACTTTGCTACAATTCTCATCCCATGAATTGTGTATGTAAAAAGAAGGGGAACAAAACATAAAAATACAGGCGATAACAAATTTTAAAATGAAAACAAACCAAAAAAAACCCAATAATAATAATAATTGTAAACCTTATTGTTCTCGCATTTGGGTGGAGTTATCAACTTCAGTCGATACTGACCTTTGATATAATGAATAAAGCTTGATATGGAAATGATACGTGTTTCAAACATACCTTATTACCAAGCAATAGGCAAGGAACTGGACTCATATCTCGCAAGAAGACTTTAGAATCGACATCATTCTTCCATCTGACTACATGCTCAAATGACCTGATAGATGAAACATCAAACATAATGACGCAAGCAGATGCATCCTTGTAATACACCCTCGTCAGACTGCTAAACCTCTCCTGACCTTAAAATTAAAAACAAAAATAAGTTGAAGTAAATTCCCTTTCTCACAAAATGAGTAAAACTTTATCAAACAACAGTCTAAAAAGTACAAACCACACACAAACAAAGATCAGATACACAATTACAATACATTTGTCCATTAGCAAGTTACTTAAATGTATTACATTGACTTTAACACCAAAGGGCTTTTGTTAATGTCTAGGTAAAACAGTGCTATTTCAATCCACACAATTTACAACCACAACGTGGGGAAGGTATGGATTACTAATGGGTGCTGATGCCAAAAGGGGGACAATAGGAGGTCCCTGATTGCAGGTGTTTACATGTGAGCGAGTGATTGTGTCTTCAATGAAACAAGATGGATCTGGGAGTGGTTTGACAGACTAAGGACGTCCTCAGTTCAAATTTATGACTAAAACTAATGTGGATGTCTCTAAAATAAGTTGTAAAAGTGGGAGAATTAAACAAAGTCATTGTTTTGCCGGGTCAACAAACGTGTGTGTGCTAGTGAGGGTTAACTTTCATTGCTTAAAGCATTAGGGTATTAAGGTTTCTGTCAAAACTAACCTCAACGGGCAATTAAAGTTAGAGCCTGGTTGTACTTGCAACTGCAAAGGGACCTATGTACATGATGTAAGGTGCAAACTATGTTTGAATGCTCCCTAACCTCCCATATGATAACATGTACAGCTCAACATCTTCAGTGGTTAGGCATTATTAACTGAATTATAACATGCAGGTAACTACAAAAAACTACCATGATCATCCATGACTACAGTGACTATAGAAATTTGTTTATGAAGCACCACTGTGTAAAAAAAAATTGCACAACACCACTATTGGAACGAAACTGCAACCAGGAACCAAAAACATTAGCACAACAACATTTTGTGTAAGGGGCAGAGTTGCTAGGTAACCTTGTACGTGTTTTTTATCTGTGACTCATGACTGAAACAGAGTGACTGCTGACTTGAGCTGAGACTAGACCCAATTGACTCTGGACTCAAGTCACTCCACTATTAATCTGGCAAGTGAGTGCAATTTGCACCTACAGTGTACATACATGTACCGCTACATACAGGTACATCTGTACATGATTCAGACTTTGAATAGTGTAACTATTTGCCACCCTAGAGATTCACTTTAACATGATCTACTGTGGTCAACATACAAAGTCATGTTCCATATTGGGCCACTGGATTGGCCAATTCAAGTGTATGGAAATTTCAAAAATTGTTGAATAAATTAAAACTACTGATTAACTTCTTGTGTATTTATCTCTTTTAAAGCAAACATGGATTTTCTGAAGGAGCCAAGTATTTTCCCATTTCAAAAAACCTCCAACTCTAAAATAAATTCTGAACTCTTGGCAGAACCATTTTTTTTTTAATGGGAACATAATGTGAATAAAACATGAGAATTTCATTTATGGCCCAATGTATGAATTGAGGCAGTTTAAAATTAATATTAGCAATACAGATTACAGTAACCTACGCGCAAAACCATGGTCTCTCATATGTAGTGTGCCTTTTTAATTTCCACTTTGATCAATAATAGAATGGCAATAGTATACAGTAATTAGTGGTTTATTCTTAACTTACTGGTGATGGATTGAGCCCACAACTGTAAAGAGCTTTGGCTACATTTTGCGAACCACTTGTCCGTACAGTGCAGCCACAATACTTAAATTGCTACAGCAATTGTGCAAGGAACAACAACAAAGGTGGGTTACTTAGATTGTAAGCTTTCCATGGTGTGGCTCGTGGAAAGTAAAGACACAAGTTTGCATGAAGATTGCTGGTGACAAACCATATGAACTACTTCTAGAAAACAAATGGGGTTTTCTAGGAAGAAACTGGATTGCGATACTGAGTCTCAACAGAAAATGTTACTACTCTGCTTGTTTTCATGAGAATGCTGGCACAAAGCACAACAATGTGTCTGAAGAACAGTGTTGCAAGGCTTAGCTAAGTGCAGTTATAGACCTTCCCATTGTGGATAAACAAAGTGCGCCGGTTGGCATGGACGGCCGAATGTTTTTTCAATCGTGTTAAAAAATGTTGTGACCAAATTCAACATTTTCTATAAAGATTTATGAACTGAAATACCTTCCATGATTGGTTTATTTGTTTCCAACAAATTCAACACTCTTTTTGAATATTTGTGTAACATTGCTACAAACTATGGCTATCTGTTTTTGATTTGCAGTATGGCTTTCCATAGTTTTCCAACCTTGGCTGGCAAAAACTAGGGCTGTGACGTTGCAATAGAAAGGTCTATACAGTATATTTACCTTTAGGAATAGACCCACTGGTAGGAACCTGGGTCAACTGGTTACCCCTATGTCCTGCATGTTACTGTGTTTTAAAAGCCATCTGAACTTGTTTAACTAACTAGATGCTAGAATGCCAATTGTTAATTATTAATTTGTGATTTACATAAATTTCAGTGGATTTTATCAAAACAATGCAAACAAGGGGTACAAACATTACACCTTTACATTAACATGTTTGTAAAATATTGAATTACCAGCTTTTTCATCTTCAAAAAATGCTTTGCATCCTCCTATGAATGCAAGATGGGTTAAAAACACAAGACTCGATCATGTGACATGATAAACTTTCATGCATTTCAACTAAATAACCCCAATCCTTCACAAAAAAATCAACAGAGTCACCATGGCTGAGTTGTTCCATGACAGGAAGCACAATCACAAAGTGAAAATTCAAATTTAGGGTTGACGGTTCTTTTTAGAATGCTTTACTGTAAGATTTAAGTTCAGACATTGGCCATTACATATGTACACATAAATCTTCTTCTGGGTAAATTTGTGAAAACAAATGAGGATATTTGGGATTTAATAACTTCTGATAACCTTTGGTGAAGTTGAATTTTTTAACGACACTTCAACACCATAAACACTATCTCTTCAGTAATGAACTACATGTAAGGTCATTCAGGCACAGTTTTAGATTTGGTTACAGTATGCTATGCATAGCCTACTACAGACATGCACTGATTCTGAATACACGATATTCAAGTTCACTCCTTGCATTTGTTTTAGTTCAATTCCTCTTTTACTGATTTCGGCATGAAGATTTCATACTTCTATTAAGGAGGGTTGAAACTAGAAACGATAAATTGAGAGTCTGTATAATACATTTAAAATCTGAAACAAGTTTCAGTTTAAAGGCAGGGTGTACTTTTAGTGATTACTCCACAACTTAATGACCATAAAAACGTACTTGGTAAAGAATACAGTGCAGATCTGTTGATGTTATACAACATTGTTAGAAGTGACCACCTTTTGAAGTAATGCAATTTTAGAGAAGGGTAATTTTTACAGTTCATCCAAAACATTTGATCTGAGAAGCCTTTCTCAGACATCTGAAAGCACACAATTCTATGCAAAAGGGTCTTTTATCTTTCATAATATTTTCTTGCAACTTCTATGACCAGTTGAGCCCAAATTTTCACCGGTTTGTTATTTTATGCACATGTTGGGAAACACCTAGGGAGGATACTGGTCTTTGAAAATTACCCAAAGTACAAATTATATTTAAGCACATTGAGCCATAAAGGTTTTACCTGCAATATCCCATAGCTGAACTCTAATAAGTTCATCCTGTGATCTTTGGATCTTCTTCAGTGCAAAATCAACTGAAAAAAGAACAATACAAACTGTGATGATAAAAAATGGTATACTGGAATTGAAGTACAAGATAACAGAGTACGTTGGCGTTCTAAAAATTGTTTACTGTTATTTATTTATTTATGCTCAGACTCAAAAAAAGATAAACAAGAAAGCTTTGTTGTTTGAATTCAAGTCACAGTCTTCAACTAAAATGTTTTTATTCATAACACCCCGGCTACCTAAGTTTCGGCAAACCGGTCACAAGAAAACAAGAGCCTTACACCAGGCCCCAATAATTACTTATTTCATAACAACTGCTTTTAAAACACTGATTTGTGATTTACATCCAAATGCCATCTCTGTATACATGCAGTAGCGCTTCCACCGATGTAACCTTCGGTCGGAAACATAGCCCCATTACAAATGCTATAACAACCATACAAAATCCAAAGTTATACAAATTGAAACAAGACAGAAATCTTTAACAACTGGTTTGCCCAACAAATATCACAAAATGTATGTGGTGGCTGTTTGAACTAACTGAACAGCTAAATACCTTCCAAAAATACCTTCCTAAACCCAGAGCGCTGATTGGTTAAAAGATTGACCTTACTTTTTATTTCACAAGGTCTGCTGTTGCTTGACAACGCAACATCAGCAACGGAACATTCCGCATGCCCTGTTTGCGCGCCGCCGCAATGACCTAGATGTATGATTTTCTTATGACTGAGTTTTGGCTCAAAAAGTGTTTGTGTTTTTCATAAATTTGACTGAATGTGTTTTAACCAATTTACACAAGTTTTCTATTTAGATTTTAATCTGCAACTTGCTTCATGGCACCGTATAGTTTTGTCGTAAGATCATTAAATACTTCCAAAATAACTTCGTTATTACATTTTAAAGCGGATAAAAATTACTGATCATATCAATATCAGTTTAATGTCAAAAGTAATAATGAAATTGTAGCATCCTGAGCCTGGGTAGGATTTCTCCTGTGTCCTTTCTTCCCAACGTACGTGCGGAGTAGTATAGATAATCAGGAGATGACCACCAATAAATGAATTGACAAGTTGACGCCAATGATGATATCTCTAAGTCTAAACAAGGTTTTTATTAAGAGCTCTGCTCGAGCTCTGCTCCTTTCCGGTATCTTCCCCAAACTGACTTCTTATTCTTACATTCCTTTATTTTATTCCCATCTTTGTTATTAATCATCTTCTAAGTCAAAATATTATTATTTAGAAACCAACAGCGCACACGCTCGCACTTTGCAATACACCGATCCATTAAGCCACGTCCATTTCTCTTTGACCAATCACAACCGCGAAATCTGATCACCATTTGAGCCGTTTGGTGATCTTTGCACTAATGGTGATCGGGTTTCGCGGCTGTGATTGGTCAACTCGTAAGGAGGCGGGGCTTAATGGATCGGTCTATTAGCTCGCACTTTGCAATTACCTCGCACTTTGCAATTACCTCGCGCCTGCGGTTGATTACTTTACAGATCACTATAAATGTGTAGGTTGATCGGAATGACTGACTCACCTCCTACTGTGGTCTTGTAGTTATCATCAAATCTGTTATGAACATATCGATGAACAAATGCAGTCTTTCCAACTCGGGAGTCACCAACTATGATGACTTTGAACAGCTTCTCATTCATTGTATGTGAGGAACCTCCTGAAGGAACTTGGCAGAGTAATTGGTTGTCATGGCATTTAAACCAACGATGCAGAGAGGCTTGGTTAGAGTTGATGTAAATGTTTGCACAACATTGCAGTCTTGTGTCCTTGGATTAAGGACTTGTCAGCTAAACTCTGTAAAAACCTGAGTAAAAAATTGGAGATTAATAGTATCATGGCAAACACTGAAAACTTAGCTTGACAGAGAGAAGAGGGGGTTTGAGCCATCAAAAACAAATGGCAAACTTTTCACCATTTGTTATTTGCCCATACAGTATTTATGCATAGTTTTTCCATCACTGCTCATCAACCCCCCCCCTCCCGAAAAAAAACCCCAAAACCCAGAACACCAACAACAACTCTACATCAGCCTTGTCAATTCACATCCTAGATGCTAACAATCTTCATGGGATCTAGTCGGAAATTACTGAACCCCAAAATGCTTTTTTTAACTTTGGAAATTATCTGGTGATACGTTAAAAAAATCTCTTTGAGTTTGACCGAACGCTAACTCAATCCAGTAACTTGAACAAGATAAGATCAATACAAGTGCCAAGTTAATCGGGCATGACGGCATTGCTGGTCAACCTCTGGGCGGCTTACACGAGGCCGACAGTCTTTAGTCTCCTTTGAACTGTACTTGATCTTTGTCTTGTTTCTTTGCCGACTCACACCGTAGCACCAATGCTAGTACTACAACTTTTAGTCAGTTGTACAAAAGAAAAAACATCTCATCCATCAAGAAAGTCCAAAGACAAGCAACTTGCTTTGTTAATGTATGTGTACATGTACCATATAGAGAAAGGACTCTGCTCTGTCCTTTCTTTATGCTTGTACCAACTACCAAACACATAATGGGAGGGATTCCATCATCATAGACTGACTTGCTTTTGTTTTGACAGCAGCTACACTACCAGTACCAGTGGCAGTACCACTGTACCAGTACCACTGTACCAGTGGCAGTACCACTGTACCAGTACCACTGTACCAGTGGCAGTACCACTGTACCAGTACCACTGTACCAGTGGCAGTACCACTGTACCAGTACCACTGTACCAGTGGCAGTACCACTGTTACTGTACCAGCAGTGGCAGTACCACCAGTCTGAGTCTTACTAATTAGTCAGTCCCACCAACCCAAACCTGGCATGCTAATGACGTACGTAGTTGAGGACACTCAAACCTCACAGCTGACAACTCACAAAGAGGAAATGCAGACTCATTTTTCCCTATTATTCAAGTCCCATCACCTTCCTGTACTGTATGCAGAACCTCCTCCGGCTTACAAAAGTTGCCACACACAAGTCTTCGAACAACCTCTAAGCTCCAGCCGTCAACCCTAGTAAACAGTACTAATTACTATAGTATTATTAGTAATAGTACATTACTAAATCCAGTTCAACAATAGTATTATTATAGGCAGAATTTTGCAGAAGTTCAGTACAAAAGTCCAACCATTTCAACCTCAACATGCTCAATGATCTGACCTTCAGCTACGCTAGAGCTAGCCCTTGTTGGCCATATAACAGCCCAACAAGGTGGGCTAACCTTCAGCAACCACACACTCACTTAGCCCCACTTTTGTGGCCAAGGTCTCTCGATTCAAAAGTGGGGCTAACAACACTCACTAGTACGTAGCAGTAGCACTAGGCTACTCTCTCTTCTTTTACTTCAGCGTGCGTGCGTGCTCTAGATGGTGGTGAGACCACCGGTCCGTGACCATGCATGGTCATGGATGGAGGGGAAGGTAAGATTTTAACTTTAAATAAGAAGAGACCAACCAAAACCCAAGATTAGATTTAGAATCCACTGCATGCAAACGTTAACACAAAATCACGTCATTGTACGTATCATTCATCTGATGCAATATACTTACCCCTACCACACCTATATTATTACGGAACTTAAAAGTTGTGAATTGTGCACTCTTTCTGCACACCCACCTCCTGTGTTAGTTTGTATGGGTACACAATCGGGGGAAAACAACAGATGGCGCACTCGATTTATTATTTTCATAAACATTGGTTTAAGCGCATTTTAAGAATTGCACAATCTGCAGATTGCGCTGCTGATAAATTAGTCTTACGCGCTCAATCTGCATGGGACTCGGGCGGCGCGGGCGGGGCCTCGGGCGGCGCGGGCGGGGCCTCGGGCGGCGCGGGCGGGACCTCGGGCGGGGCCTCGGGCGGGGCTGGGAGGGTTTTAGGCCCTATATACTCTGTCCAGTTAGTATAAGACATTGTGAGAAACCACTCCCTCTGAAGTAACGTAGTTTTTGAGAAAGAGGTAACTTCTCACTAAAATAATAAAAGACTTCATGCATGAAGCCTTTTATTAGGCCAAGTAAACAAAAATACCAGTTGATCGTCCGGGTTTTTTCAAAAAGAGGAGGATGAGGGCCTTTTTATTTGTTATTTTTTATTTCTTTCGAAGGTGGCCGCCAAGCATTTTAATTCAAACTGGCCACCAATTATTCAGTTTAAAGTCACCACTTACTTTCTGTAGTTACAAGTTCTAAAAGATTGGTAAGTTTAATGACAAATACACAGAAAATGTGTCTTTTTGAAAAAAAAAGTAAAATAAAAAATAACAATAAAAAGGATGCGGCCTCAAAAAAGCATGAGGGAGGGGACGATCAACTGGTATTTTGTTTTATTTGGCCTTAGCATCTGAAAGCACACAACATTGTGCAACAAGGGTGTTTTTTCTTTCTTTATTTTCTTGCAACTTCGATGACCGATTCAGCCCAAATTTTCACAGGTTTGTTATTTTATGCATATGTTGGGATACACCAAGTGACAATACTGGTCTTTGATAATTACCAAACATGTTCAGTGCCTTTAAGGAGACCGTGTGAGCTTAGGCCCACGGAACATTGGGATGAGGGGTAATCCCCTGCCACCACTTATCGGCATCGAGACTATAGACATTAATCAGCTTTTGGGGTGGCACAAAATGCCCGACCCGTTCCGAGTATCATACTTTTTTTTAAAGCTCCATATTGACTCACAGAGAGAGAGGATTGATTTTTTTTAGCATGATCCCGTTCTTCCAACACGCCGGCTTGTTTACAGAAGAAAAGCAAAGTCTTCGCATATACTGAAACCAACAAACAGGGGGAAATGCGCACATAGCTTGTCAACTCGGACAAAAACCCGGTGTTGTGACCTCCTCTGCTTGCCGAGCCGGGGTATCATAGCCCATCACGTGGGCCGGGTAGCGCGACCGGGTAGCGCGACCGGGTAGGCGCAGGGCTGTGATGCCGAATTGCCCGTGTTTGGGTGAAAGGATATAGAACTACATGTATTACATCAATTAAGGTGGGCTACTATACTACTCTAGGCAAAATATGATCAGTTTTTTTCCTCATCTTCAAATAAATAGTTTAATTGTTATTTGCAAAAAATAAGCTCTTTAAATAATATGAATGCGGGGCTTTTTAGATTAGCAGTTCGAAATTAAGCACATCAGAGGGGCGACATACAGTCCCATACAAAATAATCGCAATTCACAAACTTTTAACAAATCCCAACTTTGAGTTTTAATGGAAAGTAACAGGAGCAAAAATACGCGACCAGATTCAAATTCGGATCTCGTGTTTTTATTTATTAACTTGTTTTTTGGCGCCCAAAGTACAAAACAACGGCCACTTTGAGAAATCCCCATTTTGAGCAACACCATCAGCTGCTCATTCTTCTGATTAGGCGCTCAATCTGCAACGTGGTGCGCAATCTACAGATTCGTGTATCGATCACCAAATTCAAATACACAAAATATAGTCTGTGCCCTCGAGGGAGTACTATCAAAAATGGTGGTGTTCGTCCAGCAAAAGACTAGCAGTGGGTCGATGTGTGTGCTCTCAAAGAGCTAAGACCGCGTCCCTGCTGCTGTGGCCTGGCCCGTGTGTGTGTATTTTGGAGTTCGAGACTGTGGCAAAGCTTTGTGATTTCAGTGGTGGAAAGTGGCAAGTTACAAACATTTTATTTCGTTTCGTTAACTATAAAACACCACCTGTCTGTAGTGTTATTGGTAAAATGTCAATTGTAATTTCATGATTTGGTGACCATTGTTTTGATTCCGTGCATCCTGACCTGACCATGTTTACGGTCATTTGTATTGTTCCCCGCAATCTGCATGCTGTTGTGTGGTTTTGCATGTGTGTGGCTCTGCAGGCCGTCGTCGAGGGTTCGCCAATGAGCACAACTTCATGTGGTTTGGCAAGGGCCCAAAGGAGGTGGTTTCTACTTTCAAGCGTCAATTTCATCCTGTGCATGGTTGCGGTTTATGTTTAGTTGTATCTGTGACCATCGAGAGGAGGAAGGCGGGTACTACACCTACATTTTTACATGCCTAGTGTAGTAGTAACTCTACATAGCTACTTTTCAGTTTTAGTATACCATGGAGGTAGAAAACTAAATAAACTCAATTGTCTGGTGGCTGATTTCCGCCAACAACAAAAGACTTCTTCAGGATCGATAGCATTATACCATGGAGGAAGGTCTTCCTTCATGATTATACATTGTCATTATAACGCCTTATTACGGGGATAAAATGCTATAAATTTATGGCACTATAAATTTATAATACCAAAAATGAAAAAATCTAATAATTTATTATCGAGAAGTGAAGGGTAACTGACATTTGACAAGGTAAATTTATTCATTCGGTTTGGGGATGTACATGATCAGATGATGTACCATGAACAAAGAAAATTTACTAGATTTATCATGGCGTTATAATGCCCTAATTTTACGGCATTATATAGTGGGGGCAAAGACATAAATTGGGATTTTTTTTAATGTATCGAATTTAAAAAAATGTTAATCGTCCTTTTGGGGGGTGGGTGGGTGGAGGGAGGGCGGTTTTTATTTTAAATTTTTTTATTTAATTTTGTTGACATGGCCAAATATGAAATAAAGAATAAAGAAATCATCACAATCACTATAAAACAGAGGGTTTATGTGAAAACAAAATTGCGCGCCGCAAGATCGAAAGCCGGTGTCGGCATTGCCCCCGGGTTTTCAATCTTGCAGGCTGGAGCCCTCACGGGCTATTGATGCCACTACAATAGGCAAAATCCACACGACAGCGAGCAGTACGGGGATATAAAATCACGAAAATGGTTGACTGGACAGCATGAAAACACATGTAAATTGCACAAAGTTCTGTGTGCTAGTCTGGTTCCCTGCCTCGCACAAACTAGTGAATATACTCGAACAGTGCAGTGCACTTTGAATTACACGACAGGGGACCAACCACGGCCAGCAATTTTTTTGTTTCATACCACACGTTACGGCTTAGCCGACATGTGGAAGGAAATAAAAATTGCACGCCGCAAGATCGAAACCCAGTGTCGGCGTTGACATAACTGCGTGCGGTGCAGAATGGAGCCAAATTTGACTCAAAAGATCATTTTTTGGGGGGTCTTATTAATCATAATACTTTGTACATTCTGTTGATCCCATTCATTTGGGGGGGGGGATGCAGGAGGGGGTGAAAGGTTCTTCCCCTGCCCCCGATGGTTACACCTCTGCAAAGAGGTGTTGATTGGGGCTGGGGAGGGGATGGCTGCATTCGATCACCATCAAACTGTCCGACTTATCCTAATTATGTATGACGAGGGCAGGTCCAAGCTATTTGACATTGTGACGTACGGGACTTAAATGTTTCTAGTTGAAGCAAAGAAGACAAATATTTGAGTCTGTTATGCTATTTGTAACATGTACTTATGCTGGTTTATTGAAAATAATTAACAAGTTTAAAAATCTTCATTAACGAGGTTTTTTTCTAATTAATGTAACTGACGTACGGGACCAGAGAAAAATTGAGTTAAAAAAAAAAAAAATCACGTGCAAAACGTTCTGAAAGTACCAAGAGTGTAGTTATCTCAATGAACTGTTATTATACTGTATATATCTGACTAACTAATGGCAAATTGTTGTACAAATATATCAAGTCCTTATTACGTAGTAGCCAGAAATCTGAACTTCCGGACAGTGACGTACGGGACATTTTTTCCATCGGTAATATACACTAATTTTTTGCTATTTCTTTTACAATATTTGACATTTATATGATGGAATAAAAAGTCTAGTTGACAGTAGGTTTCATGTGTTCCCAAAGTACGAGGTCAATAATCATACCAGTTAGGCATTGGTTCTAGCCAGCATGGCCTCCAACCAGCATGGCCAGATGGATTCTACCATTAGAGATTAGTAATCAAAGAAAAAATGTGTGGAAACAAATACTGGGTTGTTTAAAAGAGAAGTACCAACATTGAAATTTTTTTACAAGGGGTGCCTCATCTTGGGGCCCTTTAGAATGCACTATGCATGTCCCGTACGTCGAGACACTCATTACCTAAGATTTTTAATGAGATTCAGTAGTAATTAATTATTTTTATGCCTAGCCCTAGTTGGGTCTTAACATAAATTAGAACTTCATAAAATATCTTTTTCAAATGTTACTTCTTTCTATGTTACAATTAAAAAACTGTAAGTCAATTTGTGACGTACGGGACGTGTCATGCTAAGACGGAGCCTAATTTGCATAAGTAATTTTTTTAGTGTTACTACTCTTGATTCTTTAGTTCCCCCCTATTTAAGAAATTTGTCCTTGCAACACTCTTACCACACATCTAATTTTAAAATGTCCCGTCACGGTAAACAAATAATTAAGTGATTGTTGACCTTGGCATTCATTAACGATGTTTTTTCCCGCCATTTTTTTGTTAGAATCATAAACTTTAATTAATTATCTTCAAAATGACACCTGTTTTTTAAAATTTGGATAAAGATGAAATTTTGCCACCAGGGGGGCATTAGCTTGGACCTGCCCACTAGAGTTCTTTAAAAAAAGGAAGGGGTCAGCTGTTTGCAACCAAAATGTTTTTTAGTGATTTTTTGTCTTTTTCACTTACTAAATGTTTAAATGTTTTCAAAATATAGGCCTAGATCAAGTTCTTTTTCAATGGAAAATTCTTAACATGCTAATTTCAAACTTTTCAGGCCATTGTAATGTTATTATCAAAATACATGTAAGCAAGTTTCCAAAGTTTTATAGCATTTGGACGAAATAATGGAATCAAAACTTTTTGGGACCAAAAATGGGCAAAAGACTACCAAAAATTCCCTCTAACTGTAACGGGATGCCTTTTTGTCATCATTTTGTAGAACTTGGTGAAATGAACATATGCTATTTATGGCAAGTTTCATAAAAATTGGTCCAGAACTTAGGAAATTAGTGGTGGGATTCTATTTTTTTTCAACGGACCAAATGCCAACCATGCAAAATAAATGGAATATTGTACAATGTCAATAGTCAAATTTTGTGTTGGAATATTTGTATTGTTTAAAGGTCATACAGAAAAGAAAACAATATTTTGGGAATATATTCAACATAAATATTATCAAATCAACATAAATTTATCCAACATCAATGCCATGTTTTTTTTAAATCAAGCCATAAACCACAAGGAAAACTGACTCGGTAAATTTTGTGAAAAAATTGTGTTGAACAAAGAAATTTTTTTTTTCACAAGACAGAAGAGAAGACCTACCGATTCTTTTAGAATCACCCAAAATGTAACTGAAGATGGCCCGAAATTGAGGCATGAAAACATGTTTTTGAGCAAAGAGGTCTCACTCCACCCACACCTCTAATGATGCAATCGTCAAAATGGCTCCTTTGGTCACCCCAAATATATTCGCCCACCACATTCCCCAGTCACAATGACAAACATGGCGGATATAATAAACTGATACGGACCCCACCCATAAAACTTGTTAAAATTTATTTTCAAGTCAACAGTCATAAAAAGTGTCACTGAATTGGACAGCGCCATCATTTATTTACCATTTTGAGGACCTCATTTCAATTCAGCGTGCTTAGGCCAAACTTTTAAAATTTGGGTCCAGGATGCTTCACACGGCTTTGAAAAGTCCTGGGGAAAACCTTACAAGTCTATTGTTACTTATTTTGCCAAAATTACTTCATTTGTATTACAGGAAGCACGCCTTTTAGAGGGTATTCTTGAGGAAGGAAGCCGAGAGGATCCTGACAATGGATGAAGCAGATTGCTTCAGCTTTCAGAGAGGATTCGAGGGAGAGAAATGTAGCCTCTCAGTCTCACTGCCAGTTCATGGTAAAGATGAGAGTTACATGTATGAGAGAGTGAAGAACGAGAAGGAAAATTTGACTCACTGTAATAATAACCATCCTGAATCTTCACATCCTGTTAGTGGAAAGATCGATGTAAAGCCATTTGAAAATGATTTGTCTTCAAGTTTGCCCTTATTGACTTCTACCACTGTCAGTAAAGCTCATGAGAATTGGTCGAGTCCCATTCAAAAAGCTGAGGAATACTGCAAAAGCTCAAGCATTCATGGGGACGGGTCATTTCAGCATCAAGTTGACTATGAAAAGAGTCGTATGGAGACACGGTGTGGAGATTTGAGTTCCATGAAGAAGGAGTTTGATCTGGAGGATCAGACACAATTTTCTGACACTGCCATAAGTCCATCTGATTGTATGAGAGTACAACTAGACAACTTGCCATTAAGTATTGGGACTGATGAAACAGATCAGGGCCAAGTGGTACCAAACTTCAGCCTTACTGAGCAACACTCCGAGTATCCCACAACGTTGCTTAAAAACAGTCAGTATTATCCTAAACCCAAGGATTCTGCAGGGTTGAACCTCACATCAGACTCAACACAAAAGGAATCACCAGGGTTAAGCTGCCATCCGACTGCAATAAGTCACACTCATATGGGCCATCATGAAGAATCACTGTGTGCAATACATCATCAGTGTAGTGCATCATCCACTATGCAGGCTCAGCTTGAGTCAAACAGTAAACCATTCGGTTCATCAATTACACCAGTGGAAGTTGAGGAAGGGGAAGTCGGTAAGAGAAAGACATCATGTGATGAGAAGTTAGAAGAGGAAGGTCATTGGTCAAGGATGAAGAGACAGAAGACGTCAACAACAATTCAACAAGGTATAACATGCGGCACTTATTGCAATTTTTCTGTTCATGTAAGAGTTCGAATTTATTCCAGTGTGTAATAAGCCATGCCCACTTAACACAAACTGGCTCAAACATTTACCGGAATCTTTAAAGAAATGCAAATTAATAACATTTTGGTTGAACAAAGAAAAATGGACTAGAACGGGACTTGAACCTGCAATCTCAAGAATAATGTGTCGGCACTTTACCAACTGAGCTATCTACATGATCTCCCTATTTTGTCATATCTTCATTCGGGGGTGCAAATCAGAAGCCATACAACCGTTAGGGATCACAACCAAGCTTACTGAGCTTGGCAAAGACTTGGGGTCTTATCATTAAGTTTCTCTCATAAGAAATGAATTTGAAGATGAATTTAGTGCTTTTGGAGGATAAAATGCCAGCTTTGGAGCTGAAAGTAAGCAAAACTTTACACATACAAATTAGAAGCGTGCGCGTTTCACGTGTTGACTTCCAATGAACCACCCATATAGTAGTGCACTCCATACTTCCTTAATAGTGTTGCCTTTTGTAGATCCAGACCATAACTGTTTTTAATTTAGAATTATTATGAAACAATGTAATGTATTTTCCTCATCAACAGAAGTGCAATACAACCAGACTGTTATGTCACCAACACAGTATCAAGTTTCAGGCAAAGGAAACTACATATTTGAGGCTCCAAACAACTGCACCTTCAACTGTAAGTTGTTGAGTACATCGATTCTCGTTGCCCTTAAAAAATTAATTGTATCAATATACAATGTACACCCCAACCCCCCAATTTATAAAGATATAATTTTTAAAGTCATTTTGTTATTTAAGCATCAATAAACTAGTTTCATCATTTGATCTTCAAAAAAAATGTTCAGGCCTGGAATTTCATCTTTGAGAGGGCATGGCCATTTTCATGTTGCAAAGGGCACTTCCATTGGAAAATCTTAAAGCCTATGGGAAATATTTGAATGGCCACCAAGGCCAAAACCAAGGGCAACAGAGACCATGGCCTCTGTGTAATTCCAGGCCTGCGTTATATTCTAAATTTTTTAAGTTGTGGCTATTATCAATGCATTAATTTTGATGTGTTGTTTCAGTGTATAAGAGTGGGCAGGACAAGCAACATGCCCTACAGTGGGCCAGTCGTCAATCCTCACAAACGGATAGTGTTACTGGTAAGTACATTTAGAGCCTTTGTAACTTTCAGATAATTTTCCCCTTTATATTTTACATCAAGACAAACTACAGCAATACAATTGTTACCTTTAATGTGTAAGTTTTTTTTTTTTAAATGGTGACACTTAACTCTGAAATGGTTCACATGTAGCATAAAACCCAACACTGGAACAACTGTAGTTCTGAATTCGTAAAGACCGGGTGATTTATTGTCTGGACAATATATCTTTGATAATAAAAAAATCCAATAGACTGCGCAAGTCTCGTGCGTATCTGAACGAGAAAACACGTCAAACAAAGAACTTTTTTTTCCCTGAAATCAAATCTTTGTTTTAAAATATATCTCATAACAAAATCTGAACAAAATGACAAAATTCAAAACAATTTTATAACATTAGTTTTAGCTTTTACAATAAATTCACAAATAATGTGTTAATTATTATTGAAATAAAATTAAAACTATGGGACAAGGATGTTTATTTGATATCTTTTTAGAAACCCCGTACGCCGATTCGCGATGGTCAAACGTGCGTAAAAGTGACCCGTGACGCAGTTTATAGAGGACCCTGATGCCTCAACAACCATAGACTGCAATAAAAAGGCTTTGCGTTGCAATTACAGCATCTGGCAATTACCATCGTGCATCCAAAACAAGCGTTTACACCAGTTTTGTGAACCAAAAAAATTTTCATGGTCATAAACTACGTTAAACTGAAATAATTGACGAAACAAAATCTCACCCACGTAAAACTTCATAAGGTTGGAACCACAATGGTCTCGGAAGTTCGAATGCGGGCGAGACTTGCACTGTCTATTTTACAACTTTTAGTTTTTGAAAATGTTTACCATTTTTATTGGTCTTTGTTTTCATTCAACATTTTCATTGTCTTCGCTGGTATTGCACATGGTACCCTCTTCCTATGCAGTCACTCCAAAGGGCTGGGTTACTGTAAACAGATAAAAGGAAATATGGGTTTCAGAGAATAATACCATAAATTAGAAACAAAATATTACTGAAACAAAATGGATGATTCCATTTTATTTTCCTAGGTTCAATTCCCGCTGAGTCACTACAAACCATCGCTAAGCTGATTGCGCAGACAACAGAATGGAAGAAGATTGCTCGCCTGTTGCCGATGACGGAATGTCCTACCTTAGAGTCGGACATCAAGAGTTTAGAGGAGTGTCAAGGTACAACGTCAGACAAGACGTTTGCTGTCTTGATGAGGTGGTGGAGGGAGCATCCTGAACAGGGTGATAGGACAACGATGAAGGAATGCCTCCAAAGAGGTTTGGAATGCTGTAAGCTGGTCAGGTTAGCTCGTGCTATTGACAAGTACTTTCCGGATGCTTAAAAGTCTCATTATTTATCTGACATTTACCTGAAATAGGTGTTGACAATATGTTTAAACGCTGAATTTAAAGCCCCCTTTTTGAATGGTTTAGTTGGTTGCTGAAAATGCAATGTGTACAGCTGTACATCATTGGCAATTGACCAAAATAAGTGGTAAAATAACATGAATGCAGCAAAAATGTAAATAATCTAAACAAGACCTAGTTTTCAAATTAATTTGTTGTCTTTTTCAAGGAAAAAATTTGTTGTCTTTTTCAAAATTGCATTTTGAATCTGAAATAGACCCAATGGTCATGCTGGTTTGTAAATTTATTTAAGTATTTTTACATAAAAACAAATTTCTGCAAGTATTTCCTTCAAAAGAGTTTTTCAAAAGAACCTGTCGTTTAGGTTTACGATTGTCCAAATCTCTTGGTTTAATTAAAATTGACCCTGCATTTAAAAATAAATTTACCAAAGACGAACACCTTTTAAACAAACCCTAATCCTTAGAAACATCAAAGCATTAAAATGTAATGAATTGTAACATCCTTATTTGAGATAATTCAATATTTACAGCCCATGGTATTCAAGTTCCCACTGCCATTATTTTGTGTTTTATGTTTGTTTAATTTTTACGTAACTGTCATTATTGCAATACACTTGTAACTGCCCTCCAAACATGTGCCTTATCTACATGTGGATAAATGTAACATTGTTACACTGTACAATGGATGTCCATTTCAGTCCACAGGTGTGTGTGCAATTTATAAGTTATAAACTTATCATTTTATTATGTTAACTTTTGGTTTGAAGGGGCTGAATGAAGCCTTACTGGATTCCACCCAATACCCCAATGGGTAGGCCTAAGTGGTCACAACTTACTCAACGTATTGTTACAGATTGAAAAAAAAAAAAATTCTCTCCTCAAACGGATAAGTAGGTTATTCAACTTGAGTGTTACCTTGTCAAGTTCCGAAGTTTCAGTCTGCTCACTTCTCCGCTCCTGAATCTTCCTCCTGTATGCTGCCTTTCTATTTCATTCATAAAGCCGTTTGGCTTTCTTCTTCAGACATACATTGTAGCATTCTTCTTCGTGGCTCTATATTGTCTGACACGCGCTGCCTCACTACCTTGAAAGGTGTCAGTGCATCAGGGATTTTATTCCCTCTGTTTTTCACTAACATATTCCTACCTCATTCTTGGCATGATTGTAGTGCAATCAGGTCTCAGAGAAGATGGAAGACACTAAGTTTGAAGTTCGTATTAAAAATTAAAGTTTGCACTAACTGTTGTCTCTTTATGACCTTCAACCTATTAAGATTATTTAAAGGAAATGTACACAAATTCTCAGCTCTACAGTAACTTTCAATCTATTGTTTTCTTGTGAAAAAGATTATAATCATTTACAGACTTAAAAGCCTTAAAAGCCTAACTTATGTAATTTGTGGTGATTTCCTGTAAGCTTGACGAAGCCGAAAGTGAGCAGATATTACCTCTATGTAGAAGCCATTTCTCATGAGTCTTACCTTCTTTTAGGAAAAACTCTTACAACACCTATGCTCGTGTCGTCTTCTACGTCTCCAGCATTTACAAACAAAATTACCTCCAGTCATTGCCCCAAAATTTGGCAACTGATGTATGTGTGGACCTGTATACAGTTTTCCCTGCCTTTGAATTATCTACAACGGCTCTAATGGCGTTTATAAATGTCTGAAAGGTGTCTCTTTGAATTGCAATTAGCAGTGATATTTCTGAGTCTCTGACTCGAGAAAGATGGAGGTTTTCCTTTTTTATCTTAACCTTCAAGTTGATTTTCAGTAAGTTGAGGGCATTTTTTTCTTCAGACTCTGCCGATATGTATTCACTACATCTGACTTGGGCTGCCACTCATCATACTGGTCATCTCACCTTCATCTCCTTTGAGCCAGATGACGTACATATACTTCTTGCATCGATGACTTTTAATTGAACAAGTTTTGAGGTTGACCACTTTGTTTTAGTCATTTTTGTTGATCAAGTATTAAGCTCTGGTCCAATGCGGAAGGCACGGTAGTCCAGATTTTTCCTCTCTCAAATTCATCACCTAAATTTGAAGATAAAATGAGAAAATATAATTTGACTTTGTTACTGAGTGAAACTAGCTTTTTTTAGGCCTACTATAACTGCGACAATGTTGCAAGAGTGTTCATGCCATTGCAAAATAGAATGCAATAGGTTCTTGGTTGACCAAACAATGGCAGGGAACAACAGAATGCTCTTTGTTGACCATAAAGATAAAGTTTTGTGTATAAAATGTCTTCTGCACAATATTTTTTTGAAAGGTTTTCTGTGTATTTTGAGGTAGGTATAAGGACCAATCAATTAAATTTTGATAAAGATCCAATGAAACTGGTAAAAGTTCCTGTTGTGTGTTGTTTAAATACAATGTGAGCAAAAGATATTTTTGCTTTCAATGGAACCATTTAGTCAAACAAATTCATGATCTACCGAATCATTGCACAAACTTACTTTGAATTTCCACTACTGGTGATGGACTTGAGCATGAAGGTTGTGTGGTTACTGCAGTTAGGGTAGGGTGAGCTGAGGACACACTCATCTGTTGACTTTGTGCTCTTATTTTTCTCACCAAGTTCTGCTACTACGTGACCTGGTAATCCTTGAAATAGGAAGATGAATATTGATGATAAAAATATATTATGTTAGGGGTGCTCTAGTCTTTTTGGATGTGTTGTTGGCTGAAGGGTGGAGAGAGTTTCTTTGCTCTGCTGGCCTTTACTCTTTTAGTGCAGTGTTCTAATACCACAATGGATTTTCTCCCTGCCCAACAGTTGCACTTTTCAAGTGCTAGGATGGCTTCTGGTGTGAACTCTGACTTGAGTTCCTTTGGAGCTTGTTCCACCCTCCCTGCTAGCTCTGATGCATCAAGTGATATGTGATGGGTTCAGGAAGATCATCATGGCATGGGTATGTCTCATCTTCAGATGCAGAGGTGCAGTGTCTGTCGCATCACTGTCACTATCTTCTTGCATTGTAAGCATAGCTGAACCTGGAGAGATTTCCTACAACTCTCAAATATCAGCTGCAGATATACGGGATGCACCTCTCGGCTCTTGAATCCTAGGCTTCTCTGTAGGTAGATTTAAATGTGTAGCCTTATGCCTCCTAAAATTGATGGCTGACATTCTCTTGGGATTCACCTTTCATTTTTGAGCCTTCCATGCACATTGTAGATTTTTAACACATGGTTTATACCCAGGCATTATACACATCTTCATCAGTGCTTGGATTCTGGTGTCGACCTGGCAAGACTAAACTTTGTACGTAACAGTACCGGTACTCAGTTCCTTCTTCTTTTTGATAAAAACACTTCTAAACATGGCCGGACACAAGGTTGGTGTAGGCCTACAATGAAAAAAATGCTTTGAGAGATTCATGTGTGAATTCACTTGGGAGTATGAATGAAATGTTGGATGTCAGTGCTGTCAAACCACGTGGGCTGATTAGTGTTGTACGGATCCGGTAAATTTTCTTCGGAATATATGGCCAAGTTATGTTAGGCTTAGGTATCATAATGCCAACAATAAACAGGAATAAATACATGTCTTTGTAATGCTTTCTGCAAAATTGTGCACATTATTTACGTTCTCATTAGACACTGTCCCACACCAAACAAGGAACACGGTAGACTGACTGTGTTATATATGGATCATAGGATGAAACTAGATTTAATCTGAAAACATCCACACCTCAACCCAAGGAAAAAGCATTTGGTAATTTAGCCAATATTTA